>CM016624.1:108568466-109980374 GCA_005393395.2 Gossypium australe
ATCAAAAATTCCCACACTTAAGCCTTTGCTTGTCCTCAAGCAAAATCCTCAACTCACAATTAAAAATTAACTTCCTCAATTCACTATTTTCATCAATAATGTCTCATCATAATTCATAGATAATTCATACATTGATAATTCAACTAAAAGAGTCCTAAAGATTCAAACAATCTAAGTCATAGATTTTTATAGCACGAAAACATAGGTGTTTCCCCTTATCTAAATAATTACTTTTAATCCAAAACTGACAAGAATTGACATCCTCACTAAAGATTCACTCAAATCACTCAAAGTGTTTAAGGTTCTAATTAAGCACTCAAAAGTCAAACATGAAAAGTTAATCCCATAGGCCTGCATGAAAATCAAATCTCCACCACTGTAAATTGAGATGATACACAAATCAAAAAGGTCTTTAAAAGGGTTGTAAAGGGGCTTGGGTTAAAGGTATGGATAAAGGCTAAATTAGGGGGTTAAAACCGAGATCGAGTCGACAATTTACCTAACTAGAAAAGTAGCTGAAACTGAATAATTACAATAATTGAAAATCAAACAAAAGTGGTACTAATAATGAATATACTTCCAACATTTTTTTAAAAATAAGAACATACAATAATAAGAAAGAACTTAACAATTGAAATAGAGAACATAGTTAGGCAGCTACTCAAATCAAATCTCGACAAAAAGGGTTAAAACAAGAGCGAAAATTCTCAATGAATCAAAAAGAATGAGTCTTGTGTTAATATTAAGGGTGAATCAAGAAACAGTTTAATTGGATCAAAGGGGTTCACTAGGAGTTAATTATGAAGGTAGGCTTTTTATGGAGTAAGTGGGTTAAAACCTAGGTGCATTTATCATCTCAGTATATCAAATCAAAAGTGTGGTCTCGACATGTATAATCGAAGCAAGTTCTAGAATAACAAATCAATGTTGACACACTCATAACCAACAAAAAAGTGAGCAAGAAAAGAATATGCTCTAAAAGGCTCAAAATCTCACAAAAATTATGGTTTTTGATGTCAACCTTGCAAAGTTCAAACTTCAAAGTAATATTTAAATTTAGGGAAACAACCTAATAAATTTTTAATTCTGAAAATAGACTTATCATGCTTGACTCTCTAATATCTCAAATTTTAAGCCATCAATGCACAATTACCTATGATTTAATCCAAAACATATCAATGAAAATCATAGGTCAAAAGAATTTTCATTCTAATTAGTAATATGAGAAAATTTACTTAAGAACAAGACAAAATTCAGGGATTTTTTGGTAATGAAATCAATAATCTCCCCACACTTAAGATGTACATTGTCCTCAATGTACAAAGATAAATAATGACAATATAGTAAGAAATTAATAAGAGAGGGAAAGAGGTGAAACTTCCTGAATTTTGGATGGAGTCAAAGAAAAGAAACTGTGTAAAGTTGGGCAGAGGTTGGGGAGGATACTCAGGTGGTGTGGTCGTTCCTTAATAAAAAATAGCCAGAGATAAAAAGAAATCAAAATATACTAATATAAATTAAAGACAAGAAAGATAAAGGGAAAAAAATTAAAAATGAAGATAAATGAAAAAGAAAAAATGAATGGACTTAAAGGCCCTTGTTTTGTTGAGGAAATGAAGCGGCCGACGTGAACTTATGTAGAGTGGTTGCGCACGGGGAGACCGCGCCAGGATCCTTTCACTTTTTCGACACGAGGATGGTGGCCTTGGTCTTGCCTCTAGTATTAGTCATTGTGTATGGTGGCAAGGATGGTGGTTGTTGAGGTGGCAGTGTAAAGAAGGAATAAGGGAAAGGGGAAAGAGAAACGAAGGGAGAAAGATAATGGGAAAGGAAAAGGGAAAAAGGGGGTGTTCAGGCTGAAGAAGAAGTGAGAAAGTGGAGTAAGTGGAGTGAGAAGGCGGTGGCCGGTGGTGGGAAGGGAGGAAAGCTATGGTGGCTAGGGTTAGGGGGAAAGGATTTGGGGTGGTTTAAATAGAGATTGGGATGCATGGTCGCGGCACACGTCCGTGTTTCCTAGGCGTGTTAGGTCACACGGCTGAGTCACACGGCCATGTTATGCTTTGTTCATTTCTCCCATGCCCGTGTAAAGTTTTTACACCCCCGTGTTACTTAATCAGTGTTGACCACGACCTAAAAGCACAGGCATGTCGCACACTCGTGTGACTTTCTCAGCTTCAACCATGGCTTTTGGGCTCGGGCGTGTCACACACCCATGTCGTTTACTCAGTATCACCCACGGTTGTAAGGCACACCCGTGTAACAGTTTCGCATGTCGTGTTCTTTAGTCAGTATCGACTACAGCCACATTGCACTTCCGTGTTGTTTTATCCTAGCCCGTGTTTGGGGGAAAGTTTCATCCTAGGACTGCACGGGCTCCGCCACGCCGGTGTACCTACTCGTGGTGTTCACACGGCCACGGGCACGCCCGTGTGCAAGGCCGTGTGGATAGGGAAACCTGCGCCTATTAATATGGTTAGTTTTTAGTTAGATGCTAAAAATCGAAAATATGGACGTTAGTGAGGTTAGTGCTCGGGTTGCCTCCCGAGAAGCGCTCGTTTAAAGTCTTAAGCTAGACTTATCTTGCTTTCATCTTTATATGAAGGTTCGCGAAGCTGAAGCTCCTCTCTCATATCCTTAAAATCTTCACCATTATATAGTTTAATTTGTTGACCGTTTACCTTGAATGTGCCATAAGTCGGATGAGTTACTTCAATTGTGCCATAGGGAAAAATAGTTTTGATTACGAATGGACCTGACCATCTTGATTTCAGCTTTCCAGGAAACAATTTGAGCTTCGAATTGTATAGTAGAACAATATCTCCAACTTCAAATTGCTTTGGTTGCTTCAAACGAGCATCATGGCGTCGCTTTGTTGCTTCCTTGTATAAACGTGAGTTATCGTAGGCATTAGCTCGCCACTCATCTAGCTTGTTCAACTGCACCAATCTTTTCTCACCTACAAGTTTAAGATCATAGTTTAAGAATTTATAGCCCCAAAACGCTTTGTGCTCTAATTCAAATTGTAGATGACAACTCTTGCCGTAGACAAGTCCGTATGGGGATGTTCCTATGGGAGTTTTAAAAGCGGTTCTATAGGCCCATAAAGCATCGTCTACTTTTAATGCCCAATCCTTCCTGTTTGATTCTACGGTTTTCTCTAGAATACGCTTAAGTTCTCGATTGGCTACTTCAACTTGTCCACTGGTTTGAGGGTGATGAGGTGTAGCTGTTCTGTGGTGTACTCCATATTTCTTTAAGATTTTATCAAATTGAGTATTACAAAAATGAGTACCCCTATCACTAATAATTTCTCTAGGTATTCCAAGTCGAGAAAATATTTTCTTAAGAAATCTCACCACCACTCTAGCATCATTAGTGGGTAAAGCTTGAGCTTCCACCCACTTTGACATATAATCAACCGCTACTAAGATGTATTTATTCCCAAACGAGCTAGGGAATGGACCCATAAAATCAATACCCCATACATTGAATATTTCACATGATAGCATATATGTTTGAGGCATTTTATCACATTTAGAGATATTACCTGTTCTCTAACATCTATAACATGAAGTAACATACCTGTTAGCGTCCTTGAACAGAGTGGGCCAATAAAAACCTGATTCGAGCATTTTATGTGTTGTCCTAGTCCCACTGTAATTTCCTCCTGTTGGTCCTGAATGGCAATGTTCTAGAATTTTGCTTGCTTCTACCTTTGTAACACACTCTGAATTACTTGATCTGCACATATACGAAAAAGAAAAGGGTCCTCCCAAAAATAGTTTTTCACATCAGCAAAGAATCGCTTCTTTTGATGATGCGTCAACCCTTTTGGTAGGATGTTAGCAGCTAAGTAATTCGCTTTATTTGCAAACCAGGGTACCTCGAATTCGGATACAGCCAAGAGTTGTTCTTCAGGAAACGAGTCATTTATCTCATTCTCATCGAGTTCTTTGATATGTGGATTTTCAAGCCTAGAAAGATGGTCTGCTGCAAGATTTTCAGCACCTTTCTTATCCTGAATTTCCAAATCAAATTCCTGTAAGAGAAAACCATCTTATGAGTCGAGGTTTTGCATCAGATTTAGTTAAAATATAATGAAGAGTTGAATGGTCAGTGTAAATGACAACTTTAGATAATATCAAATACTGTCTAAATTTATCAAATGCATAAACCATAGCTAGCAACTATTTTCTGTGGTGGTGTAATTTTCTTGTGCGGCTGTCAATGTCTTGCTAGCGTAATAAATTGGATGAAAATGCTTGTCTCTTTGCTGTCCCAAAACTGCACCTACTATAAAATCACTTGCATCACAGATTAGTTCAAAGGGTAAATTCCAATCAGGTGCAATTATAATTGGAGCATTTATTAATTTATTTTTGAGGGTATTAAATGCATCTAAACATTCCTGATCAAAATTAAAAGGTACACCTTTTTCTAGTAATTTCGTTAAAGGCTTAGTTATTTTAGAAAAATATTTAATAAACCTTCTATAAATCCAGCATGTCCTAAAAATGTTCTAATAGCCTTAACTGAACTAAGAGGAGGTAATTTTTCTATGGTTTTAATTTCTGCTTTATCAACCTCAATCCCTTTACTAGAAATCTTGTGATCTAACACAATCCCTTCTCGAACCATAAAGTGGCACTTTTCCTAGTTAAGCACAAGGTTCGTTTCCTCACATCTCATTAAGACTCGTTTTAAATTTTTAAGGCAAAGATGGAACGAATTACCAAATACCAAAAAGTCGTCCATAAATACCTCCATGATATCTTCTAGAAGTTCATCAAAGATGGCTAGCATGCAGCGCTGAAAAGTAGTGGGAGCATTACATAATCCAAAAGGCATTCTACGATAAGCAAATGTACCATATGGACATGTAAATGTTGTCTTTTCTTGATCTTCGGGAGCTATTGGGATTTGGAAGTAGCCAGAGAGTCCGTCTAGGAAACAATAGTACATGTGCCCAGATAATCTTTCTAACATCTGATCAATGAAGGGTAAGGGGAAGTGATCTTTTCTCGTGCCATCGTTCAACTTCCTATAGTCAATGCAGACTCTCCAACCTGTGGCTGTTCTTGTTGGAATCAATTCATTCCTTTCGTTAGCTACAACAGTCATGCCTCCCTTTTTTGGAACAACCTACACAGGATTTACCCAAGTATTGTCAGAAATAGGATAAATAACTCCAGCATCTAAAAGTTTAATTACCTCTGCTTTAACAACTTCTTCCATGTTGGGATTTAAACGTCTTTGAGGCTGCACACATGGTTTATATTCATCTTCCATTAAAATTTTGTGGGTACAAAACGATGGACTTATCCCTTTAATATCAGAAATCTTTCAAGATATGGCTCTTTTATGCTCCTTTAGTACCTGTAGTAACTCGTCTTTCTCATTGGGTTCTAATTTTGACGAAATAATTACTGGTAATGTAGATTTATCTCCAAGGAATGCATGCTCTAAGTGATTTGGTAACTGTTTCAATTCCAATTTGGGAGGTTATTCAATAGAGGGTTTGATAAACCGTAATATAAACATATTTTAATCCCACATTTAGCATACTATTGGATGATTTATCCCTTGAATTGTGGAATTTGATGCTCCTAATCCTTTAATTTCATGTTTTATACTTAGGAGAGCATAGGAGGATGAAAAGAACGAGAAACAGGCTTAAAACGGATCAAATGGGCCAAAGTAAGAAATCAACACGGCCTGGGCCCAAGCCACACGGCCGTGCCCCTTTAGCAGGCTCGACCACGGCCTGGTTTTGATTCACACGGGCGTGTTGCACGGGCTTGTCCTTGCCGTGGCAAAGAGGAATTCTAATCGGGATAGGGTATTTAGAGGCAAAGAAAGACTTTCCAAAAGCCTATATAAACACCCTAGAGGCCAACCTTGAGGGGTGCGGTCAGCTAGGCCAAAGAGCTATGCCAGAGAGGCCAGAATTGTGGGATTCAGTCGAAGAAAGCCAGTTGATTCATCTTATAAGCCGAAAACATACTCAAGACGGAGGATCTCTCCTTCAATTCCTTCAGGGGGTTTTAGGGTTTATCTTATGTTCTGTTTTATACTTTTTTTCTGAGATGTATTCTTTTATGATTATGAACTAAACCCCTCAGATACATGAGGGGGATGAAACCTAAGACGGATCTTGTTATTGTTTTCTGAACTATATGATAAATACTTGATTTGTTCTTAATTATGTGTTCTTAATTCTTGTTTTGATATTTCAGGATATTGATTCAAGTATTGATGTGCTTAGGCAGAGGAGGAATATTCCCTGTTTAAGAGTAGATCTAGCATAGTTAAGCGGAGTTGATCGCAACCCTAGAGATAGGATGACGAAAATCTGCCGGATTAGGGTCAAACCTAATATGGGAGTCCATAGATTGAGTTAATGCAATTCTAGGGGTTTTAATTAGAAAGAGATTTCAATTAATCAACCTAGGGTTAGACGTTAGTAGCCTCGAGAGAGGTATTAATATAAATTAGGGAATCCTACGGATCAAGTCAACTGAATAAATCGTCTGGTTCAGAGTTAAATAACAAGTGAAGTCTAGGTGGATTCTTCCTCGGGTATTGTCTTAATCAGTTGGTTTTTCCCACAAGTATTTCCCCAATTCATCCTCTGTGTCTTAGCATCTTTAGCTTAGTAGTTAGTTAATTTTAGATTGAACAACAATTCCCTTAATTCTTAGGCTAAATAATAAAAAGAAAGTTAGTATTAGTACTTTTGGTTCCTTTGGGTTCGACATTCCGGTCTTGCCACTAAGCTATATTACTGTTCGATATCTGCACTTGCCTCAATCGTGGCGATAGTTATTTTCTAGGCTCGATCATTCATTATATAAATTTTAAGACTCTCGACACACGATCAAGTTTTTGGCGCTGCCGGGGAACTGAAATATTAAGAAAGCTCAATTTTTATTACTTTAGCCATTTTTATTTTTATTATAATTTACTTTTATTTTGTCTTTAACTTTGCTAATCTTCCTTCTTTTATTTGTTCCTAATAGGTACCTCTAGTTTATGACTAGAAGGAACCCGACAGAACCCCTACTTTATGACAGTGAAATTGAAAGCACAGTTCGCAAAAATCGTAGAGAAATAAGGCTAAGCTTAAATTACATAGAAGAAAAGCAAGAAGACGAAGCCAATACTACCGAAGAGATGGCTGAGAACAATCCGCTACCTCCAGAGGTGGCTGAAAATCATGCTCCTCGAACTATGTATGATTCTGCTAAACCTAATTTAACAGGAACTGAGTCAAGTATTGTTAGACTTGCTATTGCTGCAAATAATTTTGAGCTGAAACCTAACACAATTCAGATGATACAACAATTTGTTCAGTTTGATGGTTTGGAGGATGAAGATCCAAATAATCACTTGAGGGATTTCCTAATATTTTGCGATACTTTCAAAATAAACGGTGTTTCTGATGATGCCATCCGTGTTCAGTTATTTCCCTTTTCTTTGAGAAATAAAGCCAAACAGTGGTTGAATTCTCTTCCACGAAGGTCAATCACTACATGGGATCAAATGACCAAAAAATTTTTGTTAAAATATTTTCCGCCGGCCAAAACGGCCAAGTTGAGGAATGATATCTCTTCTTTTGTGCAGATGGATTTAGAGACACTTTATGATGCATGGGAGAGATACAAAGATCTATTGAGAATGTGCCCACACCATGGATTACTCTTATGGCTACAGGTCCAAACTTTATGCAACAGTGTAAACCCCTCAACAATGCAATTGATCAATTCGGCCGCCAGTGGAACCCTGAATAACAAAACTCCTGATGCGGCCTACGAATTTATAGAGGAGATGTCACTGAATAACTATCAGTGGCAAGCTACAAGGACAAGGCCAACAAAAACAGTCGGAGTTTTCAACCTCGACGCAGTTACCATGCTATCAAATCAGGTAGAGATGTTAAATAAAAAGATTGATGGTTTGTGTTCTTCGCAGGTACATCCGATAATGCAGTGCGAAACAAGTGGAGGTGTGGCGAATCCTGAGTACCCACCCTACGGACATGGCATGAAAAGCGAACAAATGAACTATATGGGTAACAATTTCCGATCTCAAAATAACCCTTATAGTAATACTTATAATCCAGGTTGGAGGAACCACCCAAATTTTTCCTGGGGTGGTCAAGGAAATCAGAGACAACAAGCCCCTCCAATTTTCCAACAACAGCCCTACCCATAGGAAAAGAAGCCGAACCTTGAAGAGATGCTAATAAAGTTCATAGCGGTGTTGGAAACTCATTTCCAAAACACCGAGACAACACTTAAAAATCATCAAGCATCGATCCAAGGGATCGAGAACCAGTTAGGGCAACTTGCTAAGCTGATCTCCGAACGACCACAAGGCAACTTGCCAAGCAACACTGAAACTAACCCAAAGAAGCAAATCCAAACCATAATAGCTCATGATAGTGTAGGGTTAGATGAGCCCAATTTAAGGTAAGAAAATGAGGTACAGGGAGGTAAGGTTGAAGTAAGTCACGATAAACCAAAATCGGTAATCAAAGAGTACCAACCCGGTATACCATATCCCGATGCGATGAAGAAAGACAACACAGAGGAACAGTTCGGTAAGTTTCTTAAACTTCTAAAGAAATTACATATTAACTTACTGTTTCTTGAAGCTCTTTCGCAGATGCCAGATTCAAGGAAATTTTTAAAAGAGCTTTTGACAAACAAACGGAAGTTAGACGAGGAGTCGCACGTGGAACTAAATGCGGTGTGCTCAGCAATGTTGCAAAATAAACTACCACGAAAATTAAAAGATCAAGGGAGTTTTACAATTCCATGTTTAATTGGTAGTTTATCTGTTGATAATGCTTTAGCTGATATAGGGGCAAGCATAAATGTTATGCCTTCTAAAATGTTTAAACAGCTAGATCTAGGGAAACTTAAACAAACTAGGATGAGCATTCGATTAGCTGATAAAACTATTAGAATTCCTAGGGGTATAATCGAAAATGTTCTCCTGAAAATTGATAAATTCGTATTCCCAGTAGACTTTGTTGTTTTAGACATGGATGAGGACAATAGTATCCCCTTAATTTTAGGAAGACCCTTTTTAGCAACTGCTAGAACTAAAATTGATGTTGGCACAAGAGAACTCATACTTAGTGTAGGTGACGAATCAATCAGTCTTCAGGCTCTTGACTCGGCTAGGACATCGGGTAATCAAGGTGAGAACATAAATTCTATTAATGACCATTCAGTTATACCTTCTTTTCAGGAAGCACCACGGCACTACACAACTGAGCCAGATCCTAGACCTCATGCCAACAAGGAAATAACTCATGAGGAACCAAGGCTTCAGATCGATGAACTAGACGAGTGGAAGACACATTTCAAAGAGAAATTAGGAACACACGGAGCAGAACCAACGCCATTTCGTTGGACAAAGAAATTTAAGATCAGAGATCAGGTATTGTTAGATAAGATAGACCCTCGAATATCTCCTCCCAACCTTAATACAAAAGAAGAAATCCCTTTTATGGTACTCAATGTCTTCCCATACGGAACAGTCGAGGTAAGTAATCCTATATTCGGCACTTTTAAAGTAAACGCTACTCGACTCGAACTATATACTGTTAATAAAACTGATAGCATGAGAAAGGATTTTCAACTCCTCAAACCACCATGACTATGCAAATGAGAGGTAAGTCTAGCTTAAGACTTTAAACGAGCGCTTCTCGGGAGGCAACCCGAGCACTAACCCCATCAATTTTTACATTTTTATTTTTAGTTTTTAGCACCTAACTATAAACTAACCAAAGTGCATATTTCCATACCACACTGCCGTGGCCGTGGCCGTGTGGACACCATAGATTTTCGTACCGATATGGTAGAGATAGTACGACATAGGAAAAAAATATCTTCAAGCCACGGGCTCCGACTAAACCCACGGCCGTGCGATGCAACCATGGTCGACACTGAGTTATCAACACGGGTGTGGTGACTTGCACACAGGCGTGGGAGAAATGAATGAAGTACAACACGGCCGTGTGATACGACCGTGTGACTCAACACGCCCATGGTACACGGGCGTGGGGATGTACCAGATCTGAGATTCCTATTTAAAACACCTCTCTCCCCTACTCACCTACTCCCCATTTCCCTTATTCCATACCCTTTACACTCCCCTCTTCTTCATTTTCACCCTTCTTACTTATCCAAACTCTTGGTCTACACCTTATCCATGTCGAAGAAACGAAAGGATCCTAGTACATTCTTCCTCTGCAAGACCGATCGACATAAGTTCATGCCGGCCGCTTCATTAACTCGACAGGACAAGGACCTTTGAGTCCATTTCATTTTTTTTTCTTTTCTCTTCTCCTTTATTTTCCTTCTCTTTAATTCTTTTATGCTTAATTTAGTCTATTTTATTTTAGTTTCTTGGTTTTAGGTTCTAAAGGCTGCTTGGAAATCACCACACCACGACCTTAGAAATCACACCCACTTCGCGAACCATCTAACGATAAGGACTTTTCAGTCCATTAATCTTATCTTCTAATTTTATTTTACTTTTTATTTCCTTTCTCTTTATCTTTCTTGTCTTTAATTTACATAATTAGTTTATTTTGAATTTTTCGTAGTATTTCTTGGCTAATTCTTCACGAGTTTTCCAATTTCTTCATCTAGCACAGAGATTGTTGGCGGCCACCATACCACTACCAAAGACGCCTCCTCCAACTTATCTTTCACCTCCGAATCAAGTTTCCACACTTCCAACTCAAGGAACCCATCCGAAATTCAGGAAGTTTCACCTTTCTCCCTCTCTTTTGATGTTTCTACTGTATTGTGCATATCTATCTTTGTACATTGAGGGTAATGTACATCTTAAGTGTGGGAGGGGTGAATGTTATTTTGAAAAGTTCCTAACTTTTTGCATTATTCTCAAATCCCTAAATTATGTCTTGTTTTTAAGTAATTTTCTCATATTACTATTAGAACGAAATTTCCTTTGATTCATGATTTTTATTGATATGTTTTTGGAATAAGTCATAGATAATTGTGCAGTGATGATTTAAATTTTAGGATACTAGAGAATCAAGCAGGATGAGTCTATTTTCAAAAAAAATTAAAATTTTGTTAGGTTGTCTACCTGAATCTAATTATTACCTTGAAGTTTGAAATTTACAAGGTTGGTATCAAAAACCCATAATTTTTCTGAGATTTTGAGCCTTTTAGAGCATAGATTATTTTCTTACTCACTTCTTTTGATTATGAGTGTGTCAACATTGATTTGTTATTCTAGAACTTGATTCGATTATACATGTTGAGACCACATCATTGATTTGATATACAGAGATGACAAAGGCACTTAGGATTTAACCCACTTACTCCACTAAAAAGCCTACCCTCACAATTAACCCCTAGTGAACCCCTTTGATCTTAACAACCCATTTATTGACGCACCCACTAATAATAACCCAAAACCCATCTTGTATTTGTTATCACCATTTATTGACGCCCTTTTTGTTGAGATCTGATTTTGAGCAGTTGCCTAACTATGTTCTTTATTTCAGTTGTTAAAGTTCTTTTATTTTCTTGATTTATTCTTTAAAAAAACAAAAAAAAACGAAGCATATTCATTATTAGTTCTTTAATTAAGTGAGCTTATACGTTTAAAATTCTACATCTTGAAAAAGAAGCTCGTGTTATTAGTGTTTCAAGTTTTCAGCTGATGTAATTATTCAGGATTAGTTAGTTGTTTCTAGTTAGGTAATTTGTCAATTCAATCTCGATTCTAACCCTTTAATTCAGCATTTATCCACACCTTTAACCTAAGCCCCGTTACAACCCTTTTTAAAGACCTTTTGATTTGTGTATCATCTCATTTTATAGTGGTGGAGATTTGATTTTCATGCAAGCCTATGAGATTAACTTTTCATGTTTGACTTATGAGTGCTTTTTCCTGAACCTTAAACACTTCGAGTAATTTGAGTGAATCTTTAGTGAGGATGTCAACCCTTGTCGATTTTGAATCAGAAGTAATTATTTAGATAAGGGGAAACACCTATGTTTTATGCTACAAAAATGTATGACTTAGATTGTTTGAATCTTTAGGACTCTTTGAGTTAAATTATCCATGTATGAATTATCTATGAATTATGATGAGACATTGTTAATGAGAATCATGAACTGAGGAAAGTTAGTTCTTAATTGTGAGTTGAGAATTTTGCTTGAGGACAAGAAAAAGCTTAATTGTGGGGATATTTGATAAATCATAATATAAACATATTTTAATCCCACATTTAGCATACTTTTGGATGATTTATCCCTTGAATTGTGGAATTTGATGCTCCTAATCCTTTAATTTCATGTTTTAAACTTAGAAGAGCATAGGAGGATGAAAAGAGTGAGAAACGAGCTTAAAAGGATCAAATGGGCCAAAGTAAGAAATCAACACGGCCTGGGCCCAAGCCACACGGCCATGCCCCTTTAGCAGGCTTGACCACGGCCTGGTTTCGATTCACACGGGCGTGTTGCAGGGGCGTCTCCCTACCGTGGAAAAGAGGAATTCTAATCAAAATAGGGTATTTAGAGGCAAAGAAAGACTTTCCAAAACCCTTTATAAACACCCTAGAGGCCATCCTTGAGGGAGGCAGTCAGCTAGGCCAAAGAGCCAAGCCAAAGAGGCCAGAATTGTGGAATTCACTCGAAGAAAGCCAGTTGATTCATCTTAGAAGCTAAAAACATACTCAAGACGGAGGATCTCTCCTTCAATTCCTTCAGGGGGTTTTAGGGTTTTTCTTATGTTTTGTTCTATACTTTCTTCTGAGATGTATTTTTTTATGATTATGAACTAAACCCCTCAGATACCTGTGGGGGATGAAACCTAAGACGGATCTTGTTATTATTTTCTAAACTATATGATAAATACTTGATTTGTTCTTAATTATGTGTTCTTAATTCTTGTTTTGATATTTCAGGATATTGATTCAAGTATTGATGTGCTTAGGCAGAGGAGGAATATTCCCTATTTAAGAGTAGATCTAGCATAGTTAAGCGGAGTTGATCGCAACCCTAGAGAATGGATGACGAAAATCTACCGGATTAGGGTTAAACCTAATATGGAAGTCCATAGATCGAGTTAATGCAATTCTAGGGGTTTTAATTAGAAAGAGATTTCAGTTAATCAACCTAGGGTTAGACGTTAGTAGCCTCGAGAGAGGTATTAATATAAATTAGGGAGTCCTACAGATCAAGTCAAGTGAATAAATCGTCTGGTTCAGAGTTAAATAACAAGTGAAATCTAGGTGGATTCTTCCTCGGGTATTGTCTTAATCAGTTGGTTTTTCCCACAAGTATTTCCCCAATTCATCCTCTGTGTCTTAGCATCTTTAGCTTAGTAGTTAGTTAATTTTAGATTAAACAACAATTCCCTTAATTCTTAGGCTAAATAATAAAAAGAAAGTTAGTATTAGTACTTTTGGTTCCTTTGGGTTCAACATTTCGATCTTGCCACTAAGTTATACTACTGTTCGACAAGTGCACTTGCCTCAATCATGGCGATAGTTATTTTCTAGGCTCGATCATTCATTATATAAATTTTAAGACTCTCGACACACGATCAGGGGTTTTGTTTTAGTTCATTGTCTATTTCAAAGCCCTCATACTTCTTTTTTCTTGGGGAAGAAGTATTAGAAATTAACTCACTTTTTATCTCCCCCATCTCATTGGTATCATCATCTACCTCCTCACATTGGGCAAGACACAGTCCCAACGTGTCTTTATGTATGATTTCATTAAAAGAATCTTGAATAGAATGATCAATAGTGTCGATAAAATAACAGGAATCATCTTGCTCTCTAGAGTATCGCATAGCATCATAAATTTTAGAAATAATTTCCTCATCACCTACCCTTAGCACAAGTTTACCATCACCCACGTCAATAACAGCCCTAGTAGTAGCTAAAAATGGGTGTCCTAAAATTAAAGGGACTTCAACGTCCTCATCCATGTCAAGCACAACAAAATCAATAGGGAATATGAATTTATCAACCTTTACCAAAACATGTTCAATAATTCCCCTAGGATATTTAATAGATCTATCAGCTAATTGAATACTCATCCCAATGGGTTTTGGTTCCCCAAGACCAAGGTGCTTGAACATTTTATAAGGCATTAAATTAATGCTGGCACCTAAGTCATTAATGCTTTCTCAATATTTAAGTTACCAATTAAACAGGGAATAGTGAAACTTCCTGGATCTTTCAATTTGGTTGGTAACTTATTTTGGAGAATAGCTGAACATTCCTCGTTAAGCTCCACTGTTGATAGCTCTTCAAACTTCCTTTTATTAGTTAAAAGCTCTTTTAAGAATTTTGCATACGTAGGCATCTACGAAATAGCTTCAACAAAACGTAAGTTAATATGTAATTGTTTAAAAAGTTCAAGAAATTTACCGAATTGTGTGTCCATTAGGTCTTTCTTCAACTTTGCTGGATATGGGATTGGTGGTTTGTGTTATTTATGAATCAAAGTTACATTCTCGTTTACTTCCTCACCTTTTTTCTTATCAATTTCTTGTGGCATCTTCTTTTCAACTTCCACCAACTCCTTCCCACTTCTTAGTGTGACTGCCTTCACATGCTCTTTCAGGTTGGGTTCAGTGTTACTAAGTAACTGCCTGGTTGCCTTTCGGAAACTAACTTAACCAGCTGTCCAATTTGATTCTCAAGCCCTTGAATTGATGCTTGCTGATTTTTTTAACACCGTCTTGGTATTCTAAAAACGAGTCTCTGACACCGAAATAAACTTTGCTAGCATATCTTCAAGGCCCGACTTTCTCTCTTGTTGGTAGGGTGGTTGGAAACCTGAAGGGGGTTGTTGTCTCTAATTTCCTTGACCACCCCATGAAAAATTGGGATGGTTTCTCCAACTTGGATTGTAAGTATTACTATAAGGGTTATTTTGAGGTCTAGAATTGTTACCCATATAGTTTATCTATTCGCTTTCTATGCCAGGGTTGTAGGATGGATATTCTATTATGTTCGTTCCTCTTCCATTTGTATTGCACTGCATCACTGAGTGTACCTGCGAAGAACCACACAAACCATCAATTTTCTTACTTAAAAGCTCTACCTGGTTTGATAGCATGGTAACTGGGTCGAGGTTGAAAACACTGGCTACCTTTGTTGGCTTCGTCCTCATAACTTGCGATTGATAGTTATTCAGTGACATCTCTTCAATGAATTCGTAAGCAGCCTCAGGTGTTTTATTGTTTAGTGTACCCCGGCAGCTTCATCAATCAACTGCCTAGTTGAGGGGTTCACACCATTGTAAAAAGTTTGAACCTGTAGCCATAATGGTAACCCATGGTGTGGGCACCTTCTCGTAGATCCTTGTATCTCCCCATGCATCATAAAGTGTTTCTAAATCCATCTGCACAAAAGAAAAGATATCATTCCTCAATTTAGTCGTTTTAGCCGGCGGAAAATATTTTAATAAAAAATTTTTGGTCATCTGTTCCCATGTGGTGACTGATCCTCGTGGTAACGAGTTCAAACGCTGCTTAGCTTTGTTCCTCAACGAAAAGGGAAACAACCAAAGGCGAATGGCATCGTCAGAAACGCCATTAATTTTGAAAGTATCGCAAAATTTCAGAAAATTTGCCAAGTGATTGTTTGGATCCTCATCCTGCAAACCATCAAACTGATCAAACTGCTGAATCATCTAAATAGTGCTAGGTTTCAATTCAAAATTATTTGCAGCAACAGCAGGTCTAACAATACTTGATTCAGTTCCTGTTAAATTAGGCTTAGCAAAATTATACATAGTACGCGGAGCAGGATTTTCGGCAACCACCGGGGGTAGCGGATTATTACCAGCCATCTCCTCGGTATTATTGATATCGTTCTCTTACTCTTCTTGAATATATTATAGGCTTCGCCTTATTTCTCTTCGGTTTCTGCGGGTTGTACTTTTAATCTCACTGTCATAAAGTAATGGTCTTAACGGGTTCCTTCTAGTCATAAACTAAAAGTTCCTGCCAGAAGCAAAGAAAAGGAAAAATTAGTAAATAAAATAAAAAAATTAAAAATAAAGTAAAAATGGCTAAAGTAATAACAATTTAGTGTTCCTAATATCTTAGTCCCCAGCAACAGCGCCAAAAACTTGATCGTGTCTCTAACTAACTATGACCACAATAAAGGCAAGCGCACCTATCGTTATATAGTATAGTAATGGCAAGACCGGAAATATCGAATCTGCAAGGACTAAGAGTACTAGTAATTACTATCTTTCTATTATCTAGCCTAAGAATTTGAGTGATATCTTTTAAACTAAAACTAATTATTAAAAGCACGATAGAGAATGAATTAGGAAAATTACTTTTAGATGACTATGTGATAGAGGCAATACCCAAGGAAGAATCCACCTAGACTTCACTTATTACTTTTGATTCATATGATTTATTCACTTAACTTAATCTGTAAAAGTCCCTAAATTATATTAATATCTCTTTTGAGACTAAGAACAACTGACTCTAGGTTGATTAATTGAAATCTCTTTCTAATTAAAACCCCTTATTGTCGCATTAACTCGATCTATGGATTCCCTTATTAGATTTGACTTTAATCCGGCAGATTTTTGTCACCCTATTTCTAGGGTTGCGATCAACTCCACTTAATTGTGTGATCTACTCTTAAACAGGGACTTTTGCTCCTCTGAATAAGCACATTAGACTTGAATCAATAACCTGAATTATCAAAACAAGAATAACAACTCACAATTAAGATTAAGAACAAGTATTTATCTTATAAATCAAATAATAATAATATCCATATTAGGTTTCATCCCCTTAGGTATTTAAAGGATTTAGTTCATACTGATAGAAGGAAATATCTTAAAATAAGGAAAACAACAAAACATAAGAAAACCTAGAAAACTCTTAAAGAACTTGATGGGAGATCTTCACTCTTGATGGAGATCCTTCTTCCGAGCTACTCCCGATGGCTGTCTTTGAGTATTTTCTGCCTTCTACTCCGTGTTCTTTGTTAGGTTGCCACCTAGGGTGTTTATATAGGCTTTCGAACACCACTCTTGGCCCAGAAGTGCCCTTTTCCTAATAGAATTAAACTTGGGTTCGGTAGGGACACGCCCGTATGACACGCCCGTGGGCATTAGCCTTAGGCCGTGCTTGATTATGCTTGGCTCCCACAGCCGTGTTTGATGGCTTAGGTTGTGTGCGATTCTGCTTATCACACACGGTCGTGTGGTCTTCCCGTGTGTGGAAGTCCAGGCTGTGTTGATTTTCGATGTAGGCCCATTTTGTCCCTTTTTGGCCCGTTTCTTGTCCTTTTCGACTCCCTAAACTCTCCTGAGCATAAAACATTAAATTAAAGGATTAGAAGCATTGAATTCAACAAATCTAATGAAAATTCATCCAAAAACAAGCCAAGCATAGGGTTAAAATATGTATAAATTGAGGTTTATCAGTTGTTTGTGGCTTTTATAGCCGAAAAATACATTATTTCGTTACAAAATTTCTATTCTTTTGCTTCTGTTTTCTATTGTAGCTTTCTTATCCTTCTTGCAGGTACGATGACGGCCAGTTGTGGAGGTACGAAGGTTGACGTGGAGGTGGAGACGGCGGCTAGCAGCTAGGGTTTCTGCCCTCCTTTTTTGATTTTTTTATTGAAAGTTAGTTTAGTTTTGGGCCATTCTAGCTTAGGGTTTTTTGTGTTGTTGTTCTGGTTTGTAATTTTGTATTTGGGCCTGCTGTGTAAATGGACAGTTTTTTGGACTTTATTATTTTGTAATTTAGGCCCGGGCAAAATTGGGTAGTTAAAACTGCCCCTCTTTGCTCATTGTCGTGTAAAGGGAATGGAGCAAAGACTTTAAAAGGGCCAATTTTGCCTGGTCTTGTCAAATCTTGACTTCTTGGTGCTCATCTTCTTCATGTAATCTCGTTCTAGCCCACTACAACTTTAGGGGTATAGGAATTGTTGCTTCGATCTACTCCACTGCAACTTCAGGGAGATAAGACTCGTAGTTCCAATCTACTTTGCTGCAATTTCAGTGAGATGAGATTTGTGGTTCTAGTCTGCTCCACTACCACTTCAGGGAGATGAGACTTGTGGTTTTAGTCTGCTCCACTACCACTTCAAGGAGATGAGACTCACAACTTGTAGCTTCAATCTGTTCCGCTGCAACTTCAGGGGAATAAGATTCGCTATCTTCAGTCTGCTCCTAATACAACTTCAAGGAGATAAGGCTGGTGGCTTCAATCTGCTCCATTGCAACTTCAAGAAGATAAGATCCGCCATAATTTGTAGCTTCAATCTATTCCACTGCAACTGAAGGGAAATAAGATTCACTTTTTTCAGTCTGCTCCGCTACGACTTCAGGGAGATAAGGTTGGTGGCTTCAATCTGCTCCACTGCAACTTCAGGAAGGTAAGATTCGCCATACTTTGTAGCTTTAATTTGTTCCACTACAATGTCAGAGAAATAAGATTCGCTGTCTTCAGTCTGCTCCGCTGCAACTTCAGGGAGATAAAGCTGGTGGCTTCAATCTGCTCCACTGCAACTTCAGGAAGATAAGATCCATCATAATTTGTAGCTTTAATCTGTTCCACTGCAACTTCAGGGAAATAAGATTTGCGGATTCACCGATGTTGCTACACTGTCCTCTAGGGGACATGACTTGTAGAATCGATTTCATAGGCCTATGTTTATGCCAAATGACTAGGATGCCATGACCAGAATGAATCAGATGCTCCTAACTAGATGTGTTATGAATGATATTTGTATGAATGCAAAATGTCATGAGAATGATCCTTTCTTAATGTTTGGGTTATCATTGCTCGTTGTTCATCAAGGTTGTATCACTGATGTAATATCCCGTCTTCTTGTTCAGTTGATATCTTTGACAGAAAATCCAAAGAAATAGTCACAATTTAGACTCTTCTTTCTTAAATATTTCCAACCCTTAGGCTTGGTAAGTTCTAAATAATAGTCATGTTTCATATTCTTGTACTATTTAGAAGCTTCTAGAGTAATATGCAGAACTCCTTTTGTGAAATTATTAGTAGTCCATTAATCGTTATTTCAATGCAAAATGCTTGAAAAGGATCATAATGATGAACAAAACTGAAATTTATCAGGAACAAAATCTAAAAAGAATAGATTAACTAAAGAAAGCAAACATTGTTGGAATACAAAATAGGTGAGGGAATCGCAGCCTGAGCTTCTCTGTATGAACTTACTGAGGACCATTTTGAGCTCAAGATGTGTTTAGGAGATCTAGAGCACTTTGTCGATGCTCCAAGATGTAGCAAGAGTACCACATGCTCCACCTTCAATCAATATTTGAATTACCCTTTCACGAGTTTTCAATTCAAAACCCCTTTGGTCTTAAGGCGCCCTTTGTGGGTTTTCGCCTTGGCCTCTCCCTTTTGTTTTTAAGTGAAGTACTTCCTGACTGATTTCGCATTTACTGGGTTAGGCAGGCTCTTGCCGTCCATCTCAGTTAATATCAATGCTCCTTCAGAAAAGGCCTTTTTTACCACATAAGGTCCTTCCCATTTTGGCATCCACTTTCCTCTAAAGTCCTTTTGTATAGGAAAGATCTTCTTCAACACCAGGTCCCCCTTGTGGAATTCTCTAGGAAAAACTTTTTTGTTGTTAGCTCGTATCATTCGTTTTTGGTACATCTAACCATGACTGATAGATTTCAGTCTTTTCTTTTCGATCAAATTTAGCTGATCATATCGAGATTGTATCCATTCTGCTTCATCCAACTTCAGCTCTGACAAGACTTGAAGGAAAGGAATTTCAACTTCGATGGGTAACACTGCCTCCATTCCATAGACCAATGAGAAAGGAGTTGCCCGGGTAAAGGTCCTAACTGAAGTTCGATAAGCATAAAGAGCAAATGGTAATTTCTCATGCCAATCTTTATAAGTCTCAGTCATCTTTCCCACAATCTTCTTGATATTCTTATTAGCCGCCTCAACTGCACCATTCATTTTTGGGCGATATGGTGACGAGTTGTGGTGTTTAATTTTGAACTGACTATAGACCTCTGCTATCGTGTTGTTGTTCAAGTTTAATGCATTGTCCGATATGATCCTTTCTGGCATTCCATACCGGCATATGATCTCCCTCTTTAAGAACTTGCTGACTGCTGACTTGGTGACATTAGCATATGAAGCAACCTCTACCCACTTAGTGAAGTAATCGATGACCACAAAGATGAATCGATGCCCGTTAGAGGCTTTTAGTGAGATTAGCCCAATGACGTCCATGCCCAACATAGAGAAAAGCCATGGAGAAGTCATAACATGAAGAGGTGAAGGAGGCACATAAATCTTGTCCCCATAAATTTGGCACTTATTGGCATAATTGATGCAACCCCTTCCCTGGTGGACCAATAATACCCGAATCTCATGATTTGCCTGGCCATTGTAAAACCATTAGCATGTGTTCCACAGATACCCTCATGGACTTCTTCTAGGATTTTCTTAGCCTCAACAGCATCCACACATTTTAATAACACCTGATCCTTTCTTCTTTTGTATAGGATCTCCCCATCTAAGACGTAATCACTAGTCAGTCTTCTCAACGTTCTTTTATCATTCTCAGTTGCTTGATTAGGGTATTCATGACTCCTCACATATCGTAGTATATCGTGAAACCAAGGATGATCATCTTTTTCTTCCTCTTCACTAATGTTGTAGCAATGAGCCAGAGCCTCGTAAATACTCATTTGGATAGGCTTCACATCCTCTTGTTTATTTACTCTTATCATAGAAGCTAATGTAGCCAAGGCGTCAGCCATCCGGTTTTCATCTCACGAGAGGTAACAGAAGGTGATATCATCAAACTCCTCAATTAATTCCAGAACTAGCCTTCAATAATTGATCAATTTGGGGTCTCTTGTTTTCCATTCACCTTTGAGCTAATAGATCACTAGTACAGAATCCCCATACACCTCTAGCACTTTGATTTTGAGTTCTATGGCCGCACGGATTGCCATGATACATGCTTCATACTCTACCATATTATTTGTGCAATCAAAATCTAATTTGCAAGTAAATGGATAATGATCATCATTTGGGGATATCAAGACTGCCCCAATTCTATTACCAAAAGCGTTTGATGCTCCGTCAAAGTTCAGTTTCCAAGGACGATCTTTTGGAGTGCCTTCTTCGGTAGTTTCCATATACATTAGATCTTCATTAGTGAAATTAAATTTCAAAGGCTAGTAATCTTCTAGAGCTCTGCTGGCTAGAAAATCTACTATTGCACTCCCTTTCACAGTCTTCTGGTTTACATAGACTATGTCAAATTCGGAAAGCAGAATTTGCCATCTGCCTATCCTTCCATTCAAAGCAGTCGACTCCATCATATATTTTAGAGGGTTTAGTTTCGAGATTAGCCAAGTTGTATGGTTCAACATGTACTGCCTTAATCTCCGAGTTGTCCAGATCAATGCGCAACATAATTTCTCAATTGGCGAATATCTCATTTCACACTTAGTGAATTTTCTACTAAGGTAGTATATCGCCCTTTCTTTCTTTCTTTCTTGTCTCATCGTGTTGGCCAAGCACACATCCCATAGAATTGTCCAGTACTATCAAATACAATATCAGTGGCCTATCTGGACTAGGTGGTGACAGCACTGGGGCATTGGACAGGTATTGTTTTACCTTGTCAAAAGTTTTATGGCATTCATCATCCCATAGTGTTTCTTAAGAAGACAGAAAATGGGGTTACATTTCTCAGTTAGTTGTGACATGAACCGAGCAATGTAATTTATTCTTCCTAAGAAACCTCGAACTTCCTTTTGAGTATACGGTGGAGGCAATTCTTGTATAGCCTTGACTTTGTCTGGGTCGATCTCAATTCCCTTTTCACTGACTACGAAACCTAGTAGTTTTCCTAACCTAGCCCCGGAAGTACATTTCGTTGGATTGAGCTTTAGCTGAAATTTTCTCAACCTCAAGAACAATTTCCTCAAAACTTGCACATGCTCCTTTTCCATTCGGGATTTTGCAATCATATCGTTGACGTAAACCTCAATTTCGTTGTGCATCATGTCATGAAACAAGGTTACCATGACTCTTTGATACGTTGCTCCCGTATTTTTTAATCCAAATGGCATCACCTTATAGCAAAATGTTCCCCACAAGGTTACGAATGTGGTCTTTTCCATGTCTTCAAAATGCATCTTTATCAGATTGTATCCAGAGAAGCCATCCATGAAGGAGAACAGTGAGTAGCCTGTCGTATTATCCACTAAAGTGTCAATGTGAGGCAATGGGAAATTGTCTTTTGGGCTAGCCTTGTTTAAGTCTCTGTAATCTACACACATTCGTACCTTTCTGTCTTTCTTAAGGACAGAGACAATATTGGCTACCCATTCTGAGTATTTAACCACTTGTAAGAACCCAGCATCGAATTGCTTCTTGACCTCTTCTTTTATTTTTATCACAACATCAGGCCTCATCCTTCGGAGCTTCTACTGAACTGGCTTGCACTCTTCTTTTATGGGGAGGCAGTGTACCACAATATCAGTGCTTAACCGGGGCATATCTTGGTATGACCATGCGAAGACATCTTTGAATTCTTGAAGTAACTCAATGAGGTCTCGTTTTGTTTCTTCGGCTATACATGTTCCAATTTTCACTTCTTTTCCTTCTTCCAAGATCAAATCTCTACTGTCTCTTTGTGAGGTAGAATCTGTTTCTCTTCTCGTTCTACCATCCTTAACAAATCAGGAGATAAGTTACAGTCTCTGTCATCTTCAAAGTCTTGAGATCCCTCCACATGTCTCACTCAAAAGGTGATTCAGGGTCAGTAGTAGCGTCGCTCATTTCGTTGATATCCAGAGACCTGTTGTAGGCACGAACAAATATCCAAAGAATAAATGAATCTAAGAACAGTTCTTTATGTGGTATGAATATGAATGAAATGAAGGAATAAAAGAATAGTTGGTCAAAATGAGACACAAAAATGCATTTTTTTTATTGAAATAAAGATGTTGGACATGAGCCTATTTCACAATAGGATTCTTATTGCTTCTAGGCTTAAAGCTACAAGCATGTTTTGAACATTACTCTGAATCAGCTCTAAAAACTACAAGAATCTCTTCCGCGGTCCAACTGTTCAGAACACTTCTAGGCTCATAAGGGCAAATGCCTGATAAATTTTCTCTTCAAATTCCTTTTTCAGATATAGCATTGATGCTCTAATTTCTGAACATTCCTTTTGGGCCTTCAGTATATTCAAAGAATTCTAGTTCCTTATTATCCATCAAGCCTTGCACCAAGGCTCTGAATTCATTGCACTTTTGAATCTCTTGACCGTCTTCATCATGGAACTCATAGTAGTTCCTTGCTTCTCTGAGTTTTTCCCCTAAATCCTGTGTGATTAATCCTCCTTCTACCATTTTCTTCCGAACCTCCCTCAACGGGGTTTTCACTTCTGCTACACCTGTCTTGATTCTCTTCCCTACACTCTCGATTATCACGTTTACCCCTTTGTCAGAATGGTTGGGTAACGGATTTTTTGCATTAGATGGATCATCAAATTTCACAATACTTATTTTGATGAGTCTTTCGATTAACTTTTTGAAAGCGGTGCAGTTCTCGATCGAATGTCCTATGATTCCCGCGTGGTACTCGCATTGAGCGTTAGCGTCGTACCATTTGGGGTATGGGGGCTACATAGGTTTTAGGTAGAAAGGAGACTACATGTGCATCAAATAAACTTTGGTACAACTCTCCATACATGATTGGGATGGGCGTGAACTGGAGTTTTTCTGAGTTTGGTCTTGGATTGGGTTCTTGCCATGGAGGGATCTGATGGCTAGTAGTTGTTGTCATTGGCTGGCTTACGATAATCGGCTTTGAATAGCCCTTGTTATACATACTCACATTATTCACCTCATTTTCCTTCTTCCTTGGGGCCTTTAAAGTATTGATTTGGGAGCTCTACTCTCACCTTTTCCGTTTGTAACGATCTTCAAATTGTTTTGGGAGCTCCACTCCTGCTTGTTTTGTTTCCATTAGATCATCTAGATCAAGGACAATAGGATTGGTTAGATTATCCCCCGGGTTAGAACCTGAACCTGTCGGGAAGTTCACCGACGTCGAGGTACCAGTCTGCTATTGGGGTCTGATGTTAACAGACACCCTTTGTGGATACGCGTTTGGTTGTGCTTGGATTTTTATTGAGGTAAAGCTTAGAGGATAAGCAAGGTCCTCGTTATCGTCCCCGGAATTAACCATAGGGCTCTTTCCTTCTTCTAACCCTCCAGCTAGCAACTGGGTTAACTGGCTCATCACATTTCTTTGGAATTCTAGCATCTGATCCTTCATATCTTGTTGAATTTTGGCCAATTGCTATTGCATCTATATTTTCATTTTCTCTAATCTCTCCAACCTTTGATCCATTTCTTTGGTTTTGCCTTGTGTATCGATATTCCAGGATAACTGCCAAGATTTTAGGGTCCTTTTATGAGATTTAATGTGTAACAGCCCGATTTTGGGGCTAGTCGGAATGGTGGTTTTGAAACCACTAATCTGAGGTTGGAGAAATTAGTTTTAATATTATTTTATGTGTTATAGCATGATTATATGAATGCATGAAAATTTTGGTGCATTAATTTTAGCGATTGCATGCTTAATTGCGAAAAAGGAGTAAATTGCATAAAGTGCGAAAGTGTTGTTCTACAAGCTAAAGGTGTCTAATAGCTATAGAATATTAAATTGGAGGTCCTTAATGTGCAATTAGACCCTTAGGAATGGGTTGGCCGGCCATAGGGGACAAGAAATGTCAAAATTGGTCAAAGTAGGTAAATTAGGTGACTAAATTGAAGGAAATAAATAAAATAAAGAGAAAGATGATATCACCATTTTCATTCATCTTCTTCCACCAAATATATAAGCCAAGGAGGGATTTTGGAAGCCTAAAATTTTCAGCAACTTCTCACCCTTGAAAGTAAGTGATTTTGGGGGTCTTTCTTGATAATTTTTGTACTTTTGAGACCCTTGTAGCATGATCTAGCTAATGAGGGGACTATTTTGCAAAATGGTTAAGCTTTTAGGGTTTTTCCATGTGAGCATTTATGTTGTTTGCTGAATTTTTATGAAATAAAATGAATCTTAGTTGTTAAATAAAAAACTTTTGTGAAAAGGGTTTCCATGAAAACCCCTAAAAGACCTTTTTGTAAAGGTTGTAAATAGGTGGTAAATGTGTGAAATAATTGGTATCGTGAGTTTTTATAAGAGTAATAAATGTTCAGCTAGGCTTGTTAAAGGAGGAAATTTGATTAGAATCGATTTACGAGCCTAGAGGCAAAATCGTAATTTTGTAAAAGATTAGGAGCAAAATCGTAATTTTTGCCAAAGTATGATTCATGAGTTATTTTAATCAATGTTATCATTAAATAAGTGAAATTGTTATTTTAGATCAAGAAACACGAAGTCTGGACCGAAATCGAGGAAAGGACAAAATTGTGGACTAAATCGAACAACTATACATATTTTGGTATCGAGGTAAGTTTGTGTGAAATTAAAGCTACATAATGCTATTATGTTTTTAATTGCTCGATATCATGGGAAATGTATATTATATCTATGAAATTGATTAATGATGCCTCGATGAAAGTATTATGTATAGTTGAAGTCCCGGTTGAACATTACGAATAGCAAGGATATCGTTTTCACAACATGAGACAAAGAAGGTCCCGTATAAGACCATGTCTGGGACATGGCCTCGGCACCGAAGGGAGATCTCGTGTAAGACCATGTTTGGGACATGGCATCGACATCGATATACGATCTCGTATAAGACCATATCTAGGATATGGCATCGACATCAAGATGTGATCCCATGTAAGACCATATATAAGATATGGCATTGGTATCGTGTTACATGTATGATGAGATTGAGTATCTTTCGATATTCCAAGTAGTTCAATGGGTAAAGAACTAAGTTTATGTTAAAGATAGCAAAGAGCTAAGTCTATGTTCAAGAGAATAAAAGTGCTAAAGTTATGTGATGAAGTGATACAGGTATCCATGAGTAACTTACGAGTAATGAATGCAAGTGATATGTGATTTGGTAAAAGTAAGCATGAGTAAGTTATGTTGATGTGTTTGAGAACTTGTGTATTATTTAGTGTGATAAATGGATGTTATCATGAACTTTTATGTTGCTATTTATTTCATGCAAACTTACTAAGCTTTATGCTTACCCCTCTCTTTTCCCTATTTCTTGTAGTATCGCCAAGCTAGCTCGGGGATCGAAGGAAGTCAGAGTTCGATTCACACTATCAACTATTTTTTTGGTATAGTAAAGTTGATTAATTTTGGGTATGGCATGTATAAGAACTTAGTTATTTTGTGATATGTCATATTTGTTAGCCAATGTGTTGGCTATTAATGCTACTCATTCATTTTGTAAATGGCCATTGGAATTGGCCAATACTTGTTAAGCTTTTATATAATCAATGATGATGAAAATCATGAAATACAAATTGTGCAATTGAACGAGTTATGAATGAAGTATGTGCATTATGAAGTAGGTTGATAATAAGGTGTGGATGTTTTGTTTTTAGATACTAAAGGTGCCTTATTTTCATGTTGTGTGTTGCATTGAAATGGTATAAGTGTGGTTGCTTTTAGGGTGACAATTGGCTTGGTAGATAGCCTTATAGTGGTCCACACGGGTAGGCACACGGGCGTGTGTCTAGGCCATGTGTGACACACGGTCAGCCCCATGGGCGTGTGCCCAGGTCGTGTGAAGTTTGCACCTGAATTTAGGAATTTAATTCGCCACACGGTCTAAGGACACAGGCGTGTGCCTTGGCCTTGTGACTTTAATAGGTTGATGACATCAGAAACAGAATGTCAAGGTTTTTGCACACGGGCTAAGACACGGGCTTGTGTCCGGTCGTGTGAAAACCCCTGTAGGCTCGAAATGAAAAATAAAATCCACACGGACTAGGGACATGGGCGTGTGTGACCACACGACCTGCCCATACGGGTGTGTCTCTCACCACACGGGCATGGGGTCTTGTTTTAAGCAAAAATTTTATAAGTGTTCAAAAGTTTCCAGTTTAGTCCCCAACCATTCTGTATGTATGTTTAGGGTCTCGTGGACCTATAATAGGGACGTTATAATCTCGAATGAGAAGTTTTAAGTCGAAATGAAATTGTATGTCTCGATGTTGCATGTTTGAGCAGGTTAAGTACGGTAATGCCTCTGTAACATCCCAAAATTGGGCCTAGTATGATTGGGCCCAATGGGCCTTAGGCGTAGGAGTGTTTAAAATTTTGATAACAAGAGAATGGCATTATTGCAAATTGGACTTATTAGTTAAGTGAATTTGGAAGGTTACGAGGTTTCTATGAAATCTCGGGTTTAATTGGGCCTTAGGAAAAATTTGGTATTTTAGCACTTTAAGGAGAGATGGTAAGTAGCTTCAAGACTTATAGAAATAAATGAGTAATGTGTTTGCATAAGCTATTGGTAAAGAGGTTATGGCATCAAGTGAAGTACCTTGAGGGAAGAGGTTCAAATCCCATTGTGTGCAAACTTTAACTATTATTTTTGCACTCTTTCCTTAAGTGTCGGCCAAGCATGTAAATAAGGCAAGTTAGACTTTTTATTTTTGGCAAGATGGCTAAGGAAAATAGAAAAGGATGAATGTGAGGAAAGAAATCAAGAGAAAGGGGAAAGTAGGGGGAACATGTGGCCTTTTTCAAGGGATGTGTTATGGAAAGGGTGGTTGGCAAATTTTTGACTATTAGGGACATGAATGTGGACGGTTTTGGGTGTAAGAGGGGTAGCCGAATTTTTGTTAGTGTTTTGGTAGAAACTTTGGTGCTTGGTTGGTCAAAATTCCTTCTTGCATTTTTATGCCATTTCTCTCAAATTTCTTCTCATTTTTGCCGAAATTTCAAGCCATTAGTGAGCATTTCTTTTCTTCAATTCTTTCTTGTTGTCGTAGGTACCAAACCATTGAGACCAAACTATTTTCATTCATCTTCTCTTGAAAACCGAAATTTGATAAGCATCCTTCTCAACCTTTCTTTTCTTTTCACGAAATTCTCCAACTCTACTATCTTTTTCCTCTAATCCATACCCTCATAACCGAAACTATTCTTGTTCATTTTCTTCCATAGCCGAAACTCACAATCCACAATCACTCCTTTATAATTTCTTTCTCGTTTGAGGTGACATTCCTTCTTCGATTAAATCGGTAAGTGAATTCTTTTCTATGTTCATATTCTTTTCTCTTTAGCCAAATAAGTATTTATCACTATTCGGTTGTAAATCGTGATCGTAACTGAAAATGGTGTTATCTTCCACTTCTTCATGTCTTAATCGCCCTCTTTTCATAGTGCTTTAAGTGGGAAACTGTGTATTGTTCTAGCCGAAGTCAAGCGGTGGAAATTGGATCCAATATCGATAAGGTAAGGGGGTTCATTTTGGATTTTTTGCTATATCTCTATTTGGCTATGTTGCAAATCGGATTGAAGTTTCGACTAATCGGTTATGTTTTAAGGATGAAATCACTCGATATATTCTATTTGCAAATACTTCGGATATAGTGGGTCAACGAAGAGTGGTTCTTTAGGGAATCCTAATCAAGGTGTGTAATCTCGTGCTGTAATACCGTACTTTCTAAATACATGTTTGAAATGATGTGTAATCTCACATCTCTCTGAAAGTTTGTATGATATGTTCTGTGATTCGGTCAAAATATCGAGGAAAACTGGAAACCGGCATCCGTAATCACTCGGGCGTGCGTATGACTGTAGTAGTAATCATGTTTTGTGATAAAACAGTTTCGGTTAGAAATAGTGACATGTTTTTGAAAAATCACGAAAAAATAGGAGAAAGGGAATTAATAAGTGAATAAGATATTGAATAAAAGCTTACTGTGTCTATTTTGATAAGGAAGAAATGGAGAAGGAAAAGGAATTTTATATTCTGAGATATCTTAATTTTAGTGAGACTGGTTCTGATTGACTTCGTGGTCCCCTGATCTGTCTTGGAAAAATCGTATAAAATTGTATAAAGTGAAATATGGGTTATAATTTATATGTATAGATTCCTTAGTGAGCCTATTTTCATTAGAAACAAGTGGGAGAAACATATGAAAACTGTACAGTGAGATATTTGAATTTTGGGTAAGAGAGGTCAGAATCGTTGGACAATGACACAAGGGAAACTTTAAGAAATAAACTGTACTGAATGGTTAAGCCAAAAATTCTGGAAAATTAAGAAGATATATGAGTCTAGTTTCAAGAAAAATTTATGGATCCAGATTTCGAGTTTTCTAACCCAAGTTATGGTCAATTTAGTCGTATGGCGTAGATGGACAGTTTCAAATTTTATGCCCCAAATTAGTAGTTAAGACTAGGTTGCGAAATTACCATAATACCCTTAGAGGGTAAATTACCGAAATACCCCTGGGTTGCGAGATTACTGAATTTCCCTTAGCGGGTACGATTGTTGAATTACGAAAATGCCCTTATGGGCCGAATTATGGAAATGCCCCTAATGGGCCGATTTGCAAAGTGTTAATGGGCCGAATTGTTATATTGCCTTAATGGGCCAATTTTGTTATAATGGGTCGAATGGTTATAATGCCTTAATGGGCCGATTTGTATATTGCTTAATGGGCCGATTTGATAAATTGCCTTAAAGGGCTGAATTGAAATGTGTTAATGGGCCGTTTTGATAGATTGCTTAATGGACTGATTTGATAATTTGCTATATGGGCCAATTTGATAATTTGTTATATGGGCTGAACTTTTGTCTTAATTAATTAATGATTGTGGTTTATATTTGTGAATATCGTATTTACTATGTATGTTGCATATACATAATTTTGCATGGGATGGGAAAAATGTTGAAGAGAAGTTATTCTGGTGGCTCTGCCACAAATTTGTATAGTGGCTATGCCACGTATATTCTGTTATTCTGGTGGCTCTGCCACAAATATTATAAATGGCCACTGGCCTGTGAATTATTGAATTAAATGGCTTAATGCCTGCGTTTGGTGTGTTGGCGGGGTGGGTTGACTGATGATCACCCACAGGTGTGTTGGTTGGTACGGGTGGTGTGTAGCGGATGGATTATTAGGATTGGTTTGAGAATTGCATTTCATACACATGATATAATTGATACATTATTATGTAAAAAGGGGCTTAGGCCCAAAGTATTGCTTAATGGGCTCAAGCCCAAGATTATGCTCTATGGGGTCAGGCCCAAGTCTTTTCTAAATGTGTTTCGACCCAGTGGATGATGGTAAGGGGATTATGCACTGAGTTCTTGAAACTCACCCCCCCTTTTTCTCTTACTCCCTATAGATAATGCTCAGTGAAGTGGACTTGGGCCATGGATGACTCGGGTGGAGGCCATACTTCAGAATTGGTTCTCACTTTATTAAATTTCCTTTTCGTTTATTTCGTTGCTTTTACTATTCGGGTTTTAAAGTTGTAATAAGGCCTCTGGGATATTTTATTTGGTTTTAGGTTTAGCTGTACTTATTATTTTTCTACATTATTTTAAATGGGATTTATTCTAAAATCATAAATAACGGTTTTCCAAAAATTGATTAACAAATGATTTTCATAACAAGCTTTTACAAATGATTTAACTAGGAAATTCTCTTTCAAATTATCGACGACATTTTCAAAAGTCACGGTTAAAGTTCACTACCTCGATTTTTGACTCATCAATCAACCTCTCAAAAATGCTTGTATTTTATCTACGTTTCCGCAATGTTTTCAAAATGTTTCTGCAACTCTATTTCCAAACGTCATATTTTCGTAAATTGTTTATTTCATATATGTTTTCTCAACCAAAAAGGTTTTTAAAGATAATTACGTTTTCAAGTAAGTGTTTTGGGTTTTTACAAAGAGGCTGTAATTCTCAAACAAGTTTTTAACAATCGCAAAGATGGTTTTGAAAAAAAAACACTTCCATGTGACACGCCAGATTCAGGCCTAACTTCTAGGCCGGGTTTGGGGTGTTACAGCCTCATACCTGGTTCCGGCGTCGGATACAGGTAAGGGGTGTTACATAATGCATATGATGCAATGCAATGCTAATGCATGAATGCAATGAATGCAAACAAAAGAGGCTTTTATTCTGATTCAATTCTATTAGAACAAATTTTCTAGAAAACAAATCTCTTTACATAAAACGGATGGCCTTGCCCTCATACTCCAGGTGAAGACATCGATCCCTTTCTTCGTATTCGGATGTTAAGATCAAATCTCGCGAACTTTCCAATAGAGGCCTCTACTAGCTTCTTTTTGCTCGATCCAGGCTGCGACCATTGCTCACTCATCCTCGTGATACTCGTTAGCTTCTTCAAGAAAGCTGGGACGTTGATGGCTCTCAAATAAGCTTTGTCTGCTTGAATCTTCGGGCAACGAAGTAAGGACATATACTCCTCCACAGTAGGTACCAAATCAACTTTCCCAAAACTGAAGCAGTTGTAGGTAGGATTCCAAAATTGAGCTCGGGCTCGAAATAAGTGCTTGTCCACCTGCATATCGAGCAGATAGAGCAAATCTTCATAGTTACAGTAAGACAGCTGCTTGATCTCATCATTCCACTGGTCCCATATCTCCTTTAATTCTTGAAGATTATTCTGAGTCACGCTGATGCGGGTGAAATCCCACAACTCTGATACGTATCCCTCGGTCAGACTATCACATTTCTCTTGTTGTGTTGTCTCGGCGCAAATCTGGACGGCTGCATTATCCTCCACTTTATCAAGAAACCCCTTTTCCATGATAAGTTATCTATTTAGGAACCGAATGTGAATCAACACCTTTTTTGTGATGAAAATGCCATGCAATTATAATCAAAGAAAAAATAAAGCAAGTCAGTACTTCATACACAGTTTAAAGTAAGCAAAGAATAATAAGTAAAGGGTGACCACCAAGGTTTGGCGTGGCTCTACCTACGGTGGGCTCTTAAGGCTCGCTATATGGGGTTTGGTTCTAGAGTAAAGGTACCTGAACCGGTAGATTCCTCGATCTTCACCCATTAAAGGCTTATGCGGACCGAGTTCAGTTCAGGGGAATATATTTCCCTATGGCCATACGGAGATGAAAATCTCACAAATACATAGGTACGGATGTATCCTGAAAGCGATCCACTATCCTATACGGAGGTGAGAACCTCACGAAGAAATAGTTTCTCGCTCCCACTTAAAGAGGTAAAATCGACCGACTTACGCAATGCAAAATGCTGAAACACGTCAACAGATTTAAACCAACAAAGTAAGCATATTATGATGAAAACCACGAAAATGACAGATAAAATGCAATGGAGCAATCGAAAATTTAAAACAGATTTTCAATTTTTTGACAAAAAGACAAAAATTAATCAATTTATTGCTCGACTCTCTTATTTTGTCCCTAGTGGAGTCGCTAAGCTGTCGAAACCATTTTTTTTGAAAAAGACCGTCGGCTTTATATTTAAAAAAAAACGAAAATGGAATCGCCACCAATCCTTTTTTATGTGGTGTGATCGGACCACCTCGTAATTTGATCATTTTAATAAAATGTTTTAATTTTACTAAAACAACGATTTTGGTCTAAGAAATTTGAGAAAACGGGTTCGGTAGTCAGTTACATGCGAGGAAGGATTAGCACCCTCGCAACGCCTAAAATTGGCACCTAATTGATTAATTAATGTCTTAATGTCGAATGTTGAAAATTTGGTAAGAATTAAAAATACGATCTCTCTTTAAAAAAAAACAATTTTTAGAAAAATGCTTGAATAAATCGAAACGATTGTTAAAGACTCCTTTCATCTCGAGATAACAAAATGTCACGTCCCGTAAATTAGGACACGACACATTGAACCATTGAGAATGAGCTTGCCTTTATTTTTATTATTTAAAACTTGTATATTTTAATTTTAAAGGATATTTGACCATTTAGGTTCAACGAGAAAATCGAAACCCCATAAGTTAGGGTACGACTTCTCGAAGCTCCAAATATGGAATATCGCCTTTATTTTCAAAATTTTCTCCTTTTTTACGAATTCGGGTAAGAATTAATGAAATATTTTTAAAAAGGGTTCAATTTATTCGGATATGGTATAAAAACAATTGAAACATAAGAAACATGTCATGTTTAATGAATAACGATAATGCAACACAATTTTGTGATAATATAATAAAACATAAAAAAAAAGATCATGATACCAATATACATAATAGGACAATAATAATGAAAAAAATAATTGTGGCAATAATAAAAAAATGCCAATAAATAACAACACCAACAATAATAATAATGATAACCATAATAATGAAAGCATAAAATGCACCATAAATATAAAAAGAAATCAATAAAAATAAAAAAAATACAATAAAAATAAGTAAATAAATAAGTAAAATAAAGTAAAAATAAAAAATCAAAGAGTCCAAATTAAATAAATAAGGACTTGATTGCCGTTAAAATAAAGTTTAGAATCTAAATTTAAATAAATTAAATGCAAAGCCATAAAAAGGATTAAATTGAAACCTAAATAAAATTTGGGCATGAAATTCGGATAGAAAAATAAGGTATCAGATTGATTTGAAATGCGCGGAAAAGTGTATGGACTGAATAGGAAATTATTCCCAGTCCGCAAGTGCATCGTTTCACATAGGACCAAAACGAAACAAATGCAAATATCATGGGGTCAAATTTAAAAAAACAAAAGAAGGGATAGGACCAAATTCAAAAAGGGCGAAAAACCGGAAAGACTGGGAGCATAAATAACCCAAAAGAAGAAAACACGCGGATCCCCCTGGAGCGGGTCGGGTCGCGCGGGTCAAGGCTCAAAACGACGTCGTTTTGGAGCGTCCTAAAACAGAGTCGTTTTGGAGCGTTTTAAGCTGTCCCAAAATGGAGTCGTTTTGGTGTTCTATTTAAGCCTAAAATTCCAAAAAAAAAATCATTCCATTCCTTCTTCAGAAAAAAAAAACAGAAAGCTCTCAAACTCTCCCTTCCCCTCCGGGCTCCGGTCACCGGCGACGACGCCGCCATCCACAATGGCTGGAAAATCGAAAGAAAGCCATTATTTGGCTTTTCAACTCCCGAACCCATTGGAAGTAGATTTTCATTGGAATCGACGAACCTTGGCCACCTACGGCGGCGCGATGTGACGGTAAAGTTTCAATTCTCTTCTTTTATTTTTTTTTTTAAAAAATGAAATAAACGAAATAAAAAAAGAGGCAGAATAAAAGACCACCTTTGAAATTTTTCTATGTTTCCATTGCCTTTTTTTGTTTCAATCTCTGTATTCCGTGTAAAAAAATTACATTGGTTGTTTGTGGCTTTTATAGCCGAAAAATACATTATTTCGTTACAAAATTAATGTTTGTTTTTTGCTTTTTTTTCTGTTGTTGCTTTCTTGTCCTTCTTGCAGGTACGGTGAAGGCCAGCTGTGGAGGTACGGAGGTTGATGTGGAGGTGGAGGCGGCGGCTAGCAGCTAGGGTTTCTTCCCTTCTCTTTTGTTTTTTTTTTTTTTGGCTCACAGTTAGTTTAGTTTTGGGCCATTCGAGCTTAGGGTTTTTTTGTGTTGTTGTTTTGGGTTTTTAATTGTGTATTTGGGCCTGTTGTTGTAAATGGACAGTTTTGTGGACTTTATTATTTTGTAATTTGGGCCCGGGCAAAATTGGGCCATTACAGTGTTTTTAGGAAAACCTTTGTTTGCATAAAAATCGTCTTTTTAATAAAATAATTTTACCCAAGCAATCAAATTGACAAGCAACCCAAAAATAAGCAGTTAAAACCAAATAGTCCAAAGAGTCCCAAAAATTACAAACTCTCAAATAAATCTCCAGAAAAATTAAACTAAACCATAAATACTAAGTTTAACAGTTATACGGTTGAGTGGTCACCGCTGAGTCTCTGCTGCACCGATTCGTCTAATTTTGTGGATTACCTGAACAGGAACAGACAAACAAATGTGAGTTTACGTAAACTCAATTTGTAACCCAACAGAAATAGACATGTAATACAAACAAAATCATATGCACAGTTAGATACAAATACAAATTTGGGCTCAGGCCCATTTCAGATACAGTAAACAGAATCAAATAATCAGAATCCTACCCCCATCCTCTACACACCATCTCTGTCCATCCCAACACATCATGTGGGGTTAAAAACACCCACTCATCCCTACACACCATATTGTGCCGTTACGACACATATAAGATATACTGCAGCCAAGCTGTCAGATAATAGGTGATGATCGTTGTACAAAACACTTCCTCTGCAAATAAATCCTAACCCAAAATAGATGCAGATAACATATACAGACTTACAGAATAAACATGATTGACATACTTAGGTACAGATAACAGACATACATTTAGTATCCTACTCAAATCAGTCTATCAGAATTTCATCGCATATAGAATAGGTTTAACACCCCAAACCCCACCTAGACGTTATGACCGGATCTAGCATGTCACATAGAAGGGTTGTTTAAAAACTGCGCGTTCGTTAAAAAAGTTCGTATTCTTTTTTGAAACTTCGAGCTTTGTTGTTTGTGAAATTCAGATTTGTTTTTATGGTTTTCTTGTAAAAACATTATTGCTGCTGTTGTTGTTGTTATTATTATTATTACTATTATTATTATTATTATTATTATTATTATTATTATTATTATTATTATTATTATTATTATTATTATTATTATTATTATTATTATTCCCAAAACTTGTTTATAACAGAAATCAGATTCAGTGAATTGCGGAAATGTGATATTTTGGAAATCATTCGTTAACTTTTTAAAAGAAAATTTAAGTTAAAAGGCCTTATTACAAAATATTAAACCCAAACTAAAATAAATCTCAGATTAAAGAAAAACGGAAATTTACTAAAGTTTGGTTGAAGTACTCCGATGTATGGCCACCACAGAGTCCTCCACAGCTCTAAATCCTCTAACGCTGGGGATCACCTGCAAGGTTAAAGCAGAGGGGTGAGTTACGAGAACTCAGTGTGTAATCCCCTAATCAGTCATTAACTGGGCCCGAGCCCATACAGAAGCAGACTGGGCCGAAGCCCTATTCGGTAACAATCTGGGCCTTAGCCCTATAAACATGATAATGCAAATAGTGAAATGCAGCCCAACCTAACAATCCATCCGCTACACACCCCCGTACCAACCCAACACACCTGTGGGGACCAAGTCAACCCACCCTGCCAAAACACACCAAAATTGTAGACAAGCTACTAAATACAGAATTTGTGGCGGAGCCACCAGAATAACAGAATGGCATAGCCACCAGCGACGGTAATATAATCGGCACACAGCCTTGGGTAAATATGATCGACACAGAGTCATTGATTCATATGTTAGGCACATAGCCACGGGTAAATACGTTTGGCACAAAGCCATAATCAAAATGGCACAGAGCCAAAATCAGATTACGCGGCTCTAAGTCGTCAGTCGGCCCACAATCGTCTTATGCGACACGTGCGACTTTAACAGATCAATACTGGATCCACAGTCGTCATGCGACCCGTGCGACCCTATCAGAACTTCCATCGTATCAATGTCCCAACCCCATGCAATATGTCGTGTATGTCATGCTCAATCATTACACGTGTATGCAAAATGGCCATGCTTAGTAACAGTCATTTCAACACATATTAACAGCAAATTAGACACACGCCTACAGTTAAGTCGGTTAAACCACAGTCATACATTCACAGTCAAACCATGGCACCAAAATCAGTCTTTTACCCTCAGGGGCAAGTCATTTTACCCTATAAGGGTATTTCGGTAAGTTTACCCATAGAGGGTATTTTAGTAATTTAGCAAACCAGGGGTATTTTGGTAATTTCGTAAATTGGGGTATTTCGATAATTCTGTAAACCAGGGGTATTTCGGTAATTTCACAAATCAGGGGTATTTCGGTAATTTTTCAATCCGAAGGTATTTCGATAATTTCACAAATCAGGGGTATTTCTGTAATTTCACAAATCAGGGATATTTCGATAATTTCATAAATTAAGGGTATTTCGGTAATTTTACGATCCGAGGGTATTTCGATAATTTCACAAATTAGGGGTATTTCAATAATTTCAAAAAATTAAGGGTATTTCAATAATTTTGCAAATCGAGGGTATTTCGGTAATTTTACAAACCAAGGGTATTTCAGTAATTCTGTAAACCAAGGGTATTTTAGTAATTTTGTAAACCAAGAGTATTTTAGTAATTTTGTAAACTAAGGGTATTTCAGTAATTTTGTCAACCCCTCAGAAGGTCTATAGTCGCCTCGAGCGACTCAAGTATTCTAAACAGAGATAATGATGCGAATGGGCCTAAGGCCCATTCTCGGCCCAAGTGGGCCCACATGCTCGTGTGGCCCATTTAGCCCAAATCTAGTCACAGATATGAGATTCACATAGACCAGCCCAATATCTACTACACAATCATACAATTTATTCATATGGGCCCACGGGCCCATTGGCCCCACATGGCCCATGTCGGCCCAAACAACCTAACCCACAAGAACACTCATGATGGCCTCAACTATCGCGTCGAAGCCCTCACACGTGCGTTCGCACGCTCGTGTGGCTACCATTTCCGTGTGATCGGCATTTCGGCATTTGCCGCTCTACAGCTAGAGTAATGTGAAATACACACCTGATAGGAGTCTGAAGCTAATCCGCGCTCCGAATGCTCCTATGCCCAAACGCCAACCAAGGTATGCTTACTCTCCTCATAGATGGCTCTATTTAAAGCCAGCTTCTCACCTTTCCTCTTGCTAGCTTTCCGATGTCGGATCCCTACTTCAGCTGAGTTTAATTCCAACACAAACACTGGCCGTCCCAACTTAGCAAAATAAATATCCCTTTTTGTTTGCAATGGGATTCGAACCCTTGCCCTCTCCTATGCTCCAGATGCTACATGCCACCACAGCACAAGCTCCTTTTGTGTCTAAAATCATGCATAACTAAATATAAGTCTATAAGCCAAAGTCTAAGTTCACTTAAAAATAAATCAAAATAAAATGCAAGCACCAAGACTTGAACCTTGGACCCTTTGCTTCCTTGTGGCGTCATTCCCTTGTCTCCTATGTGGCATCATTTGCCACTAGACCACAACTCCTTTTGTATCATTTTTCTCCATATTTTATTCTTAAAGTCTACCTTCTAACTCCCAGGGTTTTATTCACCTAAAACCAAAATTTTCCAAAAGCCCAAGTTTGATCCCGGGACTTCATAGAAGCCCCCTAACCTTCCAAAATCACTCACCTAATAGGTCCAACTTGCATTAATTCCATTCTCATGTTCTCAAAAATTTTAAATGCTCCCACGCCCGAGGCCCAATGGGCCCAATTCTACGAGGCTCAAATTCGGGGCATTACAATAGGGTTTATTTAGCCCTTACCAACCCTACAGTAGGCCCACAGTCGATAGAAGCGACATGTGTGACCAAGGAAAAAATTACAGAAATATGGGCCCAAACGCCCTTGTGGGCCCACACGGCCTAGCCCAAGAATCCACACGCCCGTGTGTCATACTCGTGTGGGCCCACACACCCAAATTAGCCTAGCCTGTATGGCCCACACATCCACACTCAAGCCACCACACAGTTGTGTCTTGGGCACGACCATCCCTTCAACGACCATATGGCCATGTCTCGTACACGGCCATCCATACGAGCGACCACACGCCCATGTGGAGTCGACAGTGCAATTTTTTGGCTTTTGCTAAATCCTCGTATTCTACATTTTGGGTACACACCTGGTAACGTTTTGACGCAAAAACTATCCCTAGCCTTCTAAGACCTATAAACAAGGTACCCTACATCAATTTAGCAAATTGAGTAACGAATTCGACACAAAAATCAACACGGAAACGACTTACCACTGTCGAAAATCCCTCTCTATGCATTCTAAATTGTTGAAGTGTGATTCTCTGCTCCACAATCTGTTCCTAAACATGAAATACCACCCTTCAATCACCATAGATTGTTCTCGCTAATAAAAAATCCCAAACCAAAATTGACGGCAATAGAAATCTACTTACCACACCAAAGAGATGAACCCAACAATTCTGATAGTACGATCGAACCATAGATTTAGGAACCGAATGAAAAAGAAGTAAAACAAAAGGTCACAGAGATGGACAAAAGAAACGACAGGAAGGGAAAACAAAAGAATTATCATCAATTTTTTCTTGAAGGAAGAGAAAAAGAAATTCAAAACAATAATAAGATAAATGCAAGTAGTGGATATCTCAAATCCCTTAGATTTCTCCCTCTAATCCCACTACTCATAACTCTCTCAAACTTTAAGCTCCACTGAAACTCTATCAGATAACAGAGCAAAAATTAATACCCACGCTCGTGCGAGGAGTCGAACACAGACCTTCAACACACTAACCCCCTTACCACTCGAGCGAGCAGGCTCACTCTGATATGGCTTAACAAATAATTTTCTATAAGCCCATTCAACAAGGGTAAGGCTTAATTCCAAAAATAACAAAATTTAATAGAAGTAGGACTTACACCCAAGACCTCACACACACACCTAGAACACTTAACCACTGAAGCAGATACACACTTGTGTCAGATTTTATAGAGGCAGTAATAAATTAATCAGGGCATTACAATTCTACCCCCTAAAAGAAATTTCGACCTTAAAATTTACCTGATCAAAACAAATGAGGATACTGCTGACGCATTGAATCCTCAAGTTCCCATGTGACTTCCTCAGTGCCATGATTCCACCACAGAACCTTTACTAACAAAATAGACTTTCTTTTTAGAATCTTAACATCTTGATCCAGAACCTAGACCGGCTCCTCCTCAAAAGTCAAGTCTGGTCTAACCTCGATCTCCTTAACAGAGACAATGTGAGATGGGCCAGACCGATACTGCCTCAACATCGAGATGTGAAACACATCATGGATACGATCTAACTTTAGAGGTAGCTCCAACTAATAAGCAACCTGTCCCACATGCTTCAGAATCCGATACAGCCCTATGAACCTAGGGCTCAACTTGCCCCTACGACCAAATCTCAAAATCTTCTTCCATAGAGAAACCTTAAGAAACATGGAGTCCCCTACAAAATACTCAAATCTCTCCTATTCAGATCCGCATAAGACTTCTTCCTATCAGACGCCGCCTTCAGACGATCCCAAATCAGTCTAACCTTATCCTCAGTCTCAAAAACCAATTCAGGACCCAAAACCCGACGCTCACCCAACTCAGTCCAACATAGTGGAGTGCGACACTTACGCACATACAAAGCCTCGTAAGGTTCCATCTAGATGCTAGCCTGGAAACTGTTATTGTAGGTGAACTCAACTAGCGGCAAATAATCCTCCCAACTACCTCAAAAATCTATTACACAACTTCGAAGCATATCCTCCAATATCTAAATCACCCTCTCAAATTGATCATAGGTCTGAGGATGAAACGCAGTACTGAAGTCCAATCTCGAACCCAGAGCCTCGTGCAATTTCTTCTAGAATCGAGAAGTGAAGCGAGTATCTCTATATAATCTCAAAGATATAAAGCTTCGCTAGCTTCTATAGAGAAAAGTCTGTCTGAACCGGAATAAAGTGAGCAGGCTTGGTCAATCAATCGACGATGACCCAAACAGAGTCCTTCTTAGTGAGTGTCAAGGGCAACCAACTAATGAAGTCCATCGTCACTTATTCTCACTTCCAAAAAGGAATCTTAACGGGCTGGAGCAAACCCGAAGGCAACTGGTGCTCAGCCTTAACTTGCTGGCACGTCAGACAACGAGCAACAAAATTCATAACCTCTCGCTTTAAACTCAACCACCAATACAGTTCATGGAGATCTTGATACATCTTATTACTACCGGGATGCATAGCATAAGGGCTACTATGCGTCTCCCTTAGCATCGACTGTCTAAAATCAGAATCATTTGGCACATAGACTCGACCTCGAAAACACAGAACACCATCATTATTTAGCCCAAAATCTGAAGTACTACCATTCTCAACATGACGAAACCGCCCACCTAGAGACTCATCCCCTAACTGCTTATCTCGAATCTGATCATCCCAAGTCGGCTTAACTTGCAACTCGGCCAACAGACTCCCATCATCAAATAGACTAAGGCGAGAAACCATCGCCCTCAAATCAGTCATCCCTCTACGAATTAGAGCATCGGCCACCACATTGGTTTTACTATGATGATACTCTATGGTACAGTCATAATCTTTAAGCAGCTCAATCCATCACTACTGCCTAAGGTTCAACTTCTTTCCAGTAAAGAGATACTTAAGGTTCTTGTGATCAATGTAGATAATACCCTCCACCATACAGATAATGCCTCCAGATTTTCAATGCAAAGACTACCACAACCAACTTCAAATCATGTGTTAGATAATTCCCCTCGTGTGTCTTAAGTGCTAGGATATATAAGCCACCACCTTACCATCTTGCATCAGCATACATCCCAAACCGACGTGTGACGCATCACTGTAACTACAAACTCCTTACCAGATTCAAGCTATATTAGAATAGAAACCTGAGTCAGGACAGGCTTGAGCTTCTCGAAGCTCGTTTGCTGCACATTGGTCTAAAAAAAGAACTCTCTAGCGCAAAAGCTTAGTCAAATGAGCTGCAATCAGAAAGAACCCCTCAACAAAGCGCCGATAATAACCCGCCAAACCCACAAAACTACAGATTTTACACACATTCTTAGGCTATTTCCAATCAAGCACAGCCTCGATCTTTCGAGGATCAGCTCGAATCCTTTCAGCAGAAACCACGTGCCCTAGAAAAGTTACCTCTCGTAATCAGAATTCACACTTGCTCAACTTAGCGTAGAGCTGGTTTTCTTGGAGTATCTGAAGCACTACACTAAGATGCTCTTCATGCTCATCCTCAATCTTAGAGTAAACCAGAATATCGTCGATAAAGACCACGATGAATTGATCTAGATAAGGCTAAAACATTCAGTTCATCATATCTATGAATGCGACCGGAGCATTCGTCAAACCAAAAGGCATAACTAGGAACTCATAATGTCCATAACGAGTCCTAATTGCAGTCTTATGAACATCAACTCCCTTAACCCTCAACTGATGATACCCTAATCAAAGATCAATCATAGAAAACACTGAATTCCCTCAGAACTGATCAAACAGGTCGTCGATCCTTGGAAGTGGATACTTATTCTTCACGGTCAATTTATTCTAAGCTCAATAAGCTCTTTCGGTGCCATACAGTAGGGAGCGATGGACACCGGTGCTGTACCCGAAAGAAGCTCAATCCCAAACTCAACCTCTCGATTCGGAGGTAAACCCGGTAACTCCTCAGGAAAGACATCTGGAAAGTCCCTCACTGTTCTGATATCCCCAATAGAAGAACCTCTAGAATCAAAAACCCTAACGTAAGCAAGTACGCCTCACACCCTTTCCGAACCAGTTTCTCATCCACAAGAGTAGAGATCACATTGGACAAATAATCTCGACGCTTACCAATCACCAACACCTCCAAATCATCATCAATTCTCAGAACGAACCTCTTAGTCACGTAGTCCAAACTAACTTGGTACTTAATCAAGCAATCCATGCCCAGAATTAAGTCGAACTCCCCAAACGGAAGCTCCATCAGATTTACCAGAAAAATAGTCCCTTGCACCTCTAACGGAACATCCCTATAGATTTTACTAACCTGAACAGACTACCCCAATGGGCTCAGTACAGTAACCTCACTAGAAATGCTTTCCACAGAAACCCCTAAGTTTTTAGATACAATGCTAGTTACATAGGAATGTGTAGAACCTATGTCTATCAGAGCAGTATAAGGTACATCAAAAATTAAGAACGTACCGATGATAACGTCTGAAGCATCTCTATCCTCTCGGTGTCGAGCAGCATAAACAAGTATAGGCTGTCTCATCTCTGTTTGATTAGCACCTCTACCTGGTGCTCTCTATCCACGGCCCAAACTATTACCATCCTTAGCCGCACCACGACCCCTAGGTGGCTGCTGAGCTGCCCTCTGAGGCTGCACAGAACCTGGAGCTGAAGCTTGCATATGATCTACCCGCTGTAGACAGTCTCTAATACAGTGCTCTAATGACCCACACCTTAGACAAGCCCCAATTCTCCTCCAACACTTGTCAGGATGGTGCCTACCAAAGTCACTACACGGCTAAATCCTAGAATGAGCAGCAGGGACCCCCACTCTAACCGACCCATCAGATCTGGCCTTTTTCTTATGCTTTTGCACAAAACTAGAGGGATCCAAATCCCTCTTATTCTTATCTCTCTCTTTTCCCCTGTTCTGGCACTCCACGCCCTTAACATCCTCGACGATCTTCCCCTTCTCAACCAGGATAGCAAACTCTCACTCCCTCTGTAGAGCAATCAGTACCCTCAAACTGTCTCTTAACCCATCCTCAAGCTGAACACACCTCTCTTACTCAGACGCTACCATGCTTCGAGCGTAGCGGCTCAATCTCAAAAATTTAGCCTCATACTCGGCCACAGATCTATCACCTTGCGTGAGATTCATGAACTCACGCCTATGAGCATCAACATAGCTCGCCCTCACGCATTTACTCTATAAGGTAGTCTTAAAGAAGTCCCAAGTTAGAAGATCAGGCTAAGTACCCTCCTCAACCGTTAACCACCACTGGTACACCTCGTCGCGAAGTAGGGAGACTGCACCCTTAAATTTCTGCTTGGGAGTACAGTCTAAATCGTTCATAATCCTCTCAGTAGCCTCCAACCAGCACTCGGCCGCACTAGGGGAGACTCTAGTAACACCCCTAAACAACTCAGCACCATTATATCGGAGTTGTTTAGTTACCAACCATCGGCCCCCAGCTCCAGAGTGGGACCTAGCGACCCTCTCCAAGATCCTTAGCATAGCTTGGGGCAGTGCGTCGTCCCCAGCCAAGCGACTCTGAAACCCAGTCTTAGTAGCAAACAATACTGGTGTCTCACTCGTATCCAAGTTCGGCATACTATCCAGAGAGGAAGACTCAGGTCGAGCCCTCATACGGCCTCTACCGCGGCCTCTCATACCACGTCCGTGAGTTACACAAGCACTCATAGTGTAATTCAAATTTTATCTACATTACAGAGTTTTATGCATCACTTCAAGTTATTTATTAACAGATATTTTATGCATAAATTATCAGTAGATCAGATATGTTTTCAGAAGTTTCAGTCTCTAACTATTTCATTATAGTTTCAGAAAGTACTAACTATAGTGTTTTCAGAAACAGATATACTTACAGGACCGACGCCGGAGACTCGGTGTACCACATACTTTCACAATTATCCAAATTATTTAAAATCAATTCTTTTTAAAACACAATTTTGGAAACTAAAATTCACAACTGATTTTTTTAACCTAGCTCTGATACCACTAAATGTAACACCCTGAACCAGGCCTAGACGTTATGACCGAATCTGGTGATGTCACAAGGAATGGGTTTTGAAAATCGTGTTGTCTTGGTAGACCATCAATATTTAAAATTTAATAAAACAACAAATTAGTCAGTTTCTTTACTCAAACTTATTACAGCGGAAGCCTTAATCGTTATAGTTTTGAAAACGCAATCGTGTTTTTTGGAAAACCTTTGTTTGCATAAAAACCGTTATTTTAATAAAACAATTTTACCCACGCAATCAAATTGACAAGCAACTCAAAAATAAGCAGTTAAAACCAAACAGTCTAAAGAGTCCCAAAAATTACAATCTCTCAAATAAATCTCAAAAAAATTAAAATAAACCATAAATGCTAAGTTTAACAGTTATACAGTTGAGTGGTCACCACTGAGTCTCTGCTGCACCGATTTGTCTAAGTCTGTGGATTACCTGAACAGAAACAGAAAAACAAATGTGAGTTTACGTAAACTCAGTTTGTAACCCAATAGAAATAGGCATGCAATACAAACAGAATCATATGCATAGTCAGATAGAAATACAAATTTAGGCTCAGGCCTATTTCAGATATAGTAAACAGAATTAGATAATCAGAATCCTACCCCCATCCTCTACACACCATCTCTATCCATCCCAACACACCATGTGGGGTTAAAAAACCCCCATCCCTACACACCATATTGTACCATTACGACACGTATCAGATATAGTGCAGCCAAGCTGCCAGATAATAGGCGATGATCACCGTACAAAACACTTCATCCGCAGATAAATCTCACCCCAAAACAGATGCAGATAATGTAACAACCCGATTTTAAAGCTAGTCGAAACATTAGTTTCAAAACCACTAATCCGAGACCAGAGAAATTATTTTTAATATTATTATATGTGTTATATCATGATTATATGGGTGCATGACAATTTTAGTGCATTAATTTTGAAAATTTCATGCTTAATTGCAAAAAATGACTAAATCGCATAAAGTGTGAAAGTTTTATTTTACAAGCTAGAGGTGTCTAATAAATATAAAATATTAAATTGGAGGTCCTTAATGTCCAATTAGGTCATTGGGGAAGTGATAGCCGGCCAAGGGGACAAGAGCATTTAAAATTGGTCAATATTTGGTGACATTAGGTGACTTAATAAATAAAATAAGATAAAATAAAGAAAAGACTGTCATCTTTTCTTTTCTTTTCCTGTTCCACTGATTTTTACACTCAAGAAAGTGCTATGGGAGCTTGAAAATTTCAGCAATCTTTAATCCTTGATAGTAAGTATTCTTAATGGTTATTTTTTATAATTTTTGTACTTTTGGAACCCCTAAAGCTTAAGCTAGCTAATGAGGGGACTATTTTACAACATGGTTGAAAGTTTAGGGATTTTCCATGAGAGTGCTTATGTTTTTTGCTAAGGTTTTAGGGAAGAAAATGAATTATGGTGGTTAAATAAACAACTTTTGTGAAAGGTGTTTCCATGAAAACACCTAAAAGGACCTTTTTGTAAAGGTTGTAAATTGAGTAGTAAATGCATGAAATGATTGGTATTGTGAGTTGTTATAAGAGTAATAAATCTTTATCTAGGCTTGTTAAATGAGGAAATTTGATGAAGAATAATTTACGAGCCTAGGGGAAAAATCATAATTTTGCCAAAGTATAAGGGCAAAACAGTCATTTTTGCCAAAGTAGAGATTTTGAAGTGTCTTGATTTATGTAGTGATTAAATGAGTAAATCTTATTATTATAGATCAAGAAGAACGTGTAATCAACCTTGACCGGGGAAAAGGCAAGGTTTCGAACTAAGCCTCAAATTGACATATTTTGTATCGAGGTAAGTTTATGTGTAAACGATACATCCCTATTATGTATGTTTTAACTATTAATGCATTGTGTGGATGTAATTGATTATTGGTGAGAATTATTGAAATAGTAGAAAATGTGAAAACTCTCGCATGAACCTTCGGAAGAGAAATATGAGTACGGATGAATATCCGTAAATATGTAAATTTTGGTGGGCTGTGTGCGATACCACCTTGTTATTTATTAACGATGGGCTATGTGCGATACCATTGTATTTATTATCATTTTGGTGGGCTATGTGTGATACCCCCGTAATTATCATTGTTGGTGGGCTGAGTGCGATACCACCCTATTATTGATTAATGGTGGGCTGTGTGCGAAACCACCGGGTATCTTGTATCATTCCGAAAGGTTCATTGAGAAACTTGTTTAAGTAAAAATTTCATGTGGCTTTGTGGTGAAAGTGCAGGGTATATGTGCAAGTAAATGTGAGCAATGTTTATGATATGTGTTTGGGATGTGGTAAGACTTGAAATGAGTAAGCATGATTATGAGGATATGAATTGTTTTTACATAGCATGTAATGTTTGACTGATTATTATGCTGTATGATGCTTATTGTTTACATATAGACTTACTAAGCTTAAAGCTTACTCCCTTCTATTTTCCCTTGTTTTATAGATTCAAAGAGCCAGCTCGGGATATAGAAATAAACAAAGGATCACCCACACTATCGGCACATCTTGGTATAATTAGACTTAGCATTTTGAGTATGGAATGTATAGGGACTAGACTTAGTTGAATGTCATATTGTTTTGGCCAAATGTGTTGGCCCATTCAAAGATGAACTCTTTTGTATAAGGCCATAGTTGATGGCTCTTTCGTATTAATCTATGAAAAGATGAGGTTATTCATGAATGTGCAAGTTGCATGATTGGTTTACTTAGTTTAAATATACATGAATGGGTTGAAGGTTAAATGTGATTTATGTTTGTATGAGTTGGGGTGATAGAAAGAGCTTGGCAAATAGTCTTTTTTTTGTCCACACGGGTAAGCACACGGGCGTGTGTGACACACGGTCAGCCTCATGGGCATGTGGTTAGGCCGTGTGTCCCCTTGCATGATAGGTTGGCAAGTCAGTATACTCAGTAGTAACCACACGAGCAGAAACACGGCCGTGTGTCTCAACCGTGTGGATGACACGGCCATAGTACATGGGTGTGTGCCCAGGCCGTGTAAAGTCTGCACCTAAAATTAGGAATTTAATTCGCCACATAGTCGAAGGACACGGGCGTGTGCCTTGGCCGTATGACATTTATGGGGTGATGACTTCAGAAATAGAATGCCAAGGTTTTTGCACGCGGGCTAAGACACGGGCGTGTCGAGGCCGTGTGAGGGACATGGGCCATGGACACGGGCATGTGTCCGGCCGTGTGAAAACCCCTATAGGTTCGAATTGAAAAATAATTCCATACGGGTGTGAAACACGGGCATGTAATATGCCACACGGGCGTGTCCTTTCCTCCACACGGGCGTGTGGACTGTTTGATAAAAAATTTTCTAAGTCTTTCTATAGAGCTTTAAAAGAGTTCGATTTGATTCTGAACCAGTCCTAATGTGTGATTTAGGCCTAGTAGGCTTGTTTAAGAGGTGTTACGAAAAGTTTTAGTTTTGAGTGGAAAGTCACATCTCGGTATTATATAATTATTGATGTATAAGTCTACAAACGCCTCGTACCCTGTTCCGGTGTTGAATACGGGTAAGGGTTGTTATAGATAACTAACATACTTAGGTACAGATAACAGACATGCTTACACAGTACAGTCAGACATACATTTAGTATCCTACTCAGATCAGTCTATCAGAATTCCATCGCATACAGAATAGGGTTTATTTAGCCCTTACTGACCCTACAGTAGGCCTACAATCGATCGAAGTGACCCGTGCAACCCTATGAAAAATTACAGAAATATGGGCCCACATGCCCGTTTGGGCCCACACGCCCAGATTGGCCTTGCCCATATGGCCCACATGGCCTGGCCCAAGAAGCCACACGCCCGTCTGTCATACTCATGTGGGCCCACACGACCAAATTGGCCTAGCCCGTGTGGCCCACACGGCCATGCACAAGCCACCACAAGGCCACACTCAAGCCACCACAGAACCATGTCTTGCGCATACCCTTGCCTTCGACGACCAAACGGCCGTGTCTCTCACACGGCCATCCACACGGGCGACCACACGCCTGTTTGGTGTCGACAGTGTAGTTTTTCGGCTTTTGCCGAGTCCTCGTTTTTTGCGTTTCAAGTACACACCTGGTATTGTTTTGATGCAGAAACTATCCCGAGCCTTCCAAAACTTAAAAACAAGGTACCCTACATCGATTTAGCAAATTGAATAACGAAATCTAAACAAGAATCAACATAGAACCGACTTACCACCACCGACAAACCCCTTCTATGTGTTCTAAACTGTTGAAGTGTAATTCTCTGCTCCACAATATGTTCCTAAACACGAAATACCACCCTTCAATCACCATAGATTGTTCTCGCTAATAAAGAAAATCCCAAACCAAAATTGACGGCAACAGAAATCTACTTACCACACTAAAGAGACGAACCCAACAATTCCAATAGTACGACCAAACCACGAATTTAGGAACCAAACAAAAAAGAAGTAAAACAAAAGGTCGCATAGATGGGGATAAGAAACGATATGAAGGGAAAATAAAAGAATTATCGTTAGATTTTTCTTGAAGGAAGGGAAATAAATTCAAAAAAAAAAAATAAAATGCAAGTAGTGGATATCTCAAATCCCTTAGATTTCTCCCTCTAATCCCACTACTCATAACTCACTCAGAATTTAAGCTCAACTGAAACTCTATCAGAGAACAAAGCAAAAATTAATACCCATGCTCGTGTAGGGAGTCGAACATAAGACCTCCAACACATTAACCCCCTTACCACTCGAGCCAACAGGCTCATTGTAATATGGCTTAACAAACAATTTTCTATAAGCCCATTCAACAAGGGTAAGGCTTAATTCCAAAAATAACAAAATTTAACATAAGTGGGACTTGAACCCAAGACCTCACACACACACCCAGAACACTTAACCATTGAAGCAGATACACACTTGTGTCAGATTTTACAGAGGCAGAAATAAATTAATCAGGGCGTTACAAAATGCAAACATAGTAACAGAGTCGTTTATAAATTTGGAACCTCTACCAAATGAACTTATTTCATTATCAGAATACGTTACAAATATGTGAACCAAAAACACACAAAAACTAAACAGAATCATAACATACATATTACTTTACTACATTAACTTAACAACTTATTTTACTAATGTTCCAACATACTTATTCAAATGTTCATGCAAATGAAACATGCTCGGATGTGTAACAATAAATATTAAAACTCACCCAACAAACCAGAACACCACTTCGACAACCTTGCACACCACAATTGGGCTATTGTAGGCCCATCCACCCTACACACCATGATAGTGGGTCTAAGCCACTCAAAAGGAAATTTGCAACTAAACTGACATATATATAATAATGCGGTAAAATCACTGTACAAAATATTACAGATAAACTGCTCAAATTAGACTTCCTTCTCTTCACAAATTTTTATGCAAATGCAAAAATACACACAACATGCAAACGAACATACGGAAACAGGTGTACACATATCAAGTTAAACATATTCAAATTTGGTTAAACTTGATTTCAATTATTGAGAAATGATAACAACATTATACTCAAACCTATTCATCACATCACATTATCACCTAACGAACGATTAAACAAAAACATCTAAGTGCACAAACATACACGGATCCAAGCTGAACCGAGTACCAATCACATTTACAGAGGCTTAAACGAGTGTTGGATTACACAGGAACTAAAACAAGTCAATTACAAACAAAAATTAAAATTTACAAAAACAGGACCACACGACCTTGTGGAAAGGTCTAGACCATGTGAAGGGTCTACATTGCCGTGTGAAAGAGTGACATGTCTGTGTGATAGAGGCACATGGTCGTATGGCTGAGACACACACTCATGTGACACAGTTATATGGTCATGTGGCTAGGCTGTGTAACTCACTATGCCCTGTGACAAAAATCGACATATAGAAGAAGCAGAGTAAACACAGCCGTGTGGCTATTTCACACGCCTCTGTGGTTGCGAAACAAGGTCATGTGACTGGGGCACACGCCCGTGTAAAAAATGATATATTTCCCTACATAGGTCACACGATTGTGCGATCAACTCCAGGTCGTGTGACTCACTCCAGGCTGTGTGACTAACGAATTACCCTAACTTCTTCATTGACACACGGCCGTGTGGATCGCTCGTGTGCGTCACACGCTTGTATGGCCCCCAAACCACACTAGAATTTGCAAAATTTCTTGAATTTCAATAGTAAAATTATCCCTAACCACTACTAGTTCAAAAACACAACTGAAATTCGTTATTCGCAGCACCAAAAGTCAACGAATTAATCACCACTTCACCAAATTGAAATCTCAAATTAACAAACATACTAACCTATAAGTATTCAACCAAATCGGTACTAAAGAATTGAATAACAATTAGTCTAAAACACAGAAAGAAGAAATAAAAAAAATAAAAACTATACTAACACTTACTCGATTCCCCACTTGACTGAACGAAGAATAGCCTAAGGAGTGTTAATTAACAATTACGCAACAACCAAAAAATGAAGAAAAAATAACCAAAATATGAACTTTGGAGAAGAAACTAACGTTTGAATAAAGAGTGAAATAAAGAAAAATTAAAAATAAATGGAAAACGTGACAGAGAGTGGGAGAGTGGGATAATTTAGGGGAAAATTATTATTATCATTTTAAAACAAAACAAAACAAAATAAATTAAAATATTATTTAACAAAAGGCCAATCAATTTTATTTATAAAAGTTGAAATAACAAAAATTAAAATACAATTTTCTTTTTGCTCATATCGGGATTCAAACACAGAACCAAAGGTAAACTAAACACCTAACCACAGAACCACAAACTAATTCTTGTCTCTCAAACACAAAAGTAAACATAAAAGCTTGACTAAGACTACTCGACTCACTCAAAAGACTAAAACTTCTAACGTCAAATTGCAGAATTTCGACGCACTCAAAAGACTAAAACTTCTGACCCCAAATTTCAGGATTTTACAACTCACCCTTCCTTAAATAAAGTTCGTCCTTGAAATTTCCTACTAACCAAACCATCGACCAAACACAGAACTCCCTACTATGCTCTCGCTGCACACTCTAATCCCGTTGCACTGTCATACCATACTTAGCCTTAAAATCTCACACACACCACTCAAACACTTAATCACTAAACCAAATTAATTCATTTACTATCACACATACAACACATTATCCAACAATCAAAAAGTCAAATCATTCACAAACAACACTACACATAAGCCAAGATAACCCACAACCATACCTGACTCAATGTCAACGAAGACCTTTTCAATGTTATGTGATAGTGATAAAGCTATAGTGCTTTCATATCGGGTTATTTTAATCCCTAGAATAACATCTTATACACCCATATCCTTCATAGCAAAGTTGTTTGAAAAGAATTTCTCTTTGTTTTCTATTTGTTCCAAATCCATGTAAAAAATGAGCACATCATCTACGTATAAGCAAATCATGACACCTTTTCCATTTTCAAAATTTTTATATATGCACTTATCGGATTCTTCGTTTTATGACAGATCCTTCCGGTTGTTCTACATACACTTCATCTTCCAATTCACCATTTAAAAATGCAGTTTTAACATCTATTTGGTGAACAACCAAATTATATATTGAGGTAAGTGATATTAAGAATCTAATTGTAGAAATTCTTGCTACTGGAGCATAGTTATCAAAGTAATCAATACCTTTTTTTGGGTAAAACCTTTGGCTACCAACCTTGCTTTAAATTTATCTTCCATCGACCTTCATTTTCTTTTTGAAGATCCATTTACAACCTACTGGTTTGGAACCCGGTGGAAGATTAACTAAGATCCAAGTTTGATTTCCCATTATTGAATCTATCTCATTATTTATTGCTTCTTTCCATTAAGCAGAGTCTCAAGATTTCATTAGCTCTTCAAATGTAATAGGATCAGATTATGCATTATAACAATAAGGTATCTTACTACATATTCTTTCACCTTTTCCTTCTACAAGAAACATAATGAAATCTGGTTCAAAATCTTTGACCTTTTTAATCCTTTTACTTCTTCTTAATTCTTGACAAGATTCATTGTTATTATCAATTTGTTCTAATAGAATCTCATTCTCATTTGAAGAATGAATCGATTGTTGTGGTTATAATTGTCTTGAAATAGAATTAACTCTATTTTCATCAAAAATAACATCTCTTGATTTAATAACAGTATTAATTGAAATTAAGTTATTTGGTTCAATTACCATAAACCTATATGCCTTGCTATTATGTGCATATATTATAAATATGCATTCAATTCCTCTTTCTCTTAACTTTTTACATTTAGGTGTTTGAACTTTGACAATAGCTTTATAGCCCCGAACCTTCAAATAGTTAAGGTTTGGTTTCCTTTTCTTCCATTGTTCACAGGGGGTTATTTTAGTTTCCTTATTATGAACTCTATTCAATATATGACAAGCTGTTAGAACAACTTCTCCCCAAAAACTTTGTCCAAGACTTGAATATGATAACATTCAATTTACCATTTTAGTCAAGACTATATTTTTCCTTTCAATTATACCATTTTGTTATGGTGTGTAAGAGGCTAAAACTTGATAGAAAATTCCAGTGGATTCAAAATCAATGGATTCAAAATAACTTATATTATAGTACTCTCTACCTCTATCCGATCTTAAGCACTTGATAAATGATTCACACTGAAGTTCAACGTCAGATTTATAAACTTTAAATTTATCAAGTGCTTCATCTTTTGAATGCAATAGATATACATAGCAATATCTAGAACAACCATTAATAAAAGTAAAAAAATATTTCTTTCCACCTAATGTAGAAGTATTATGCATGTCACATAAATCACTATGAATCAAATCAACAAACTTGTTTTCCTTTTAACCTTAGGGAAAAGGTTTCCTGTAATTTTAGTCAACATACATGTATTGCGTTTTTCAGTATTATTATTAAAAACAGGAATTAAATCTAACTTATGCATGTCATTCAATTTTCTATAATTCAAATAACCTAATCTATAATTCTTAAACAAGAAGATTCAACCATATAAGTAGAAATAATATTTTTATTCTTATTAATAACATTGAGGTTGAACATGCTCTTATACATATATTCTTTCCTTACAAAAATTCATTCCTTAGACAGAATAAACTTATCTACCTTCAAAACATGTTTGAAACCAAACTTATTCAACAAACTTCAAGATACTAAATTCTTCCTAACTTCTAGTACATAATATACACAATTCAAGGTTAAAACCTTTCTAGAAGTGCATTGTAGTTCAACAGACCATTTCCCTTTGATTGTTGCGATGGAAGAATTTTCATGCACAAGACATTGTCATTTTCACATTGTGTGAACTTTGTGAACATGCTTTTGTCTTTGCACACATGTTTGGTTGCTCCGGTATCAATCCACCATACATTATCATCTTGTGCCATATTAATTTCAGATATCATTGCAATGACCTTTTCGTTATTATCATCCTTAGAAGATGATTTCTTCTTTAAAAATTGACATTCATTCTTGAAACGTCCTGGCTCACCATGTAACACCCCTTACCCGTGTTCAATGCCGGAATCGGGTACGAGGCATTACCGAACTTCACTTTCTTGAACATACAACTTTGGACTATAAAATTTCATTCCACTTAAAACTTCCCATTCACATTAATATCATCCTAATCATAGGCCTAGGAAGCCCTAAACATACATTCGGAAGGTTTCGGAATTAAACTGAAGACTTTTACGCACTTAGAAAATTTTTGCCCGTGTGGAGGAAGGGACATGCCTGTGTGACATATCACACGCCTATGTTCCACACCCGTGGTCGACATTGACTTGCATCACACGGCCTGTCACACGCCAATGTGTCTGGCCCGTGGTCGACACTGACTTGCACCACACGCCCGTGTCCTTCGACCGTGTGGCAAATTAAATTCCAAAATTTAGCTGCAGACTTCACACGGCCTGGGCACACGCCCATATCTATAGTCGTGCCTCCCACACGGCTGAGACACACGATCGAGTCTCTGCCCGTGTGTTTACTATTGAGCATACTGACTTGTAAAATTAACATGCAGGGGACACACAGCTTAACCACACACCCTTGGGGCTGACCGTACGTCACGCACGGCCTAGACACACGCTCGTGTGCCTACCCGTGTGGACTAGATCAAGGCTATTTGCCAAGCTCTTTTTATCACCCTAACTCATACAACATAAATCACATTCAACTATTAACCAAGCAATCCACCATACACATTCATGAATAACCTCATCTTTTCATATATTAATAATAATGCGCCATCAACTATGGCTAAATACAAAAGAGTTCATCCTTTAATGAGCCAATACCTTCGGCCAAAATACATGACATTCAACTTAGTTTAGACCCCATACATGCCATATTCAAAATGCTAAGTCCAGCTATACCGATATGTGCTGATAGTGTGGGTGATCTTTCGAATGTCTTCGTATCCCGAGCTAGCTCTTTGATACTATAACACAAGGGAAAAGAAAGGGAGTAAGCTTTAAGCTTAGTAAGTTTACATGTAAACAATAATCATCATAACATATGCTAATCAATCAATAACATTACATGCTAAGCAAGAACAATTCACATTTCTGTAATCATGCTTACTCATCTCTTACCACATTCCAACCATATAACATATATATTGCTCACTTTTACTTGCACACATCCCCTGCACTTATAACCACAAAGCCACATGAAACATTTACTTAAACAATTTCTCGTCGAACCCTTCGGAATAATACCAAGTACTCAGTGGTTTCACACACAGCCCACCACTAATCAATAATAGGGTGGTATCGTACATAGCCCACCAATAAGAATATTTACGGTGGTTTCGCACATAGCCCACCAAATGATAATACAAATGATGGTATCACACACAGCCCATCGTGAATAAATAGTAAGGTGGTATTGCACACAGCCCACCAGATAATTATTACAGATATTTTTCCGCACTTACATATCTCTTCCGAGGTTCACACGAGAATTATTCACTATCTATCAATTTCAACCAATCTCACTCATAATTGATCTCATTCATACATTGCATCAATAAGGAACACGTATGTATTGAAAATGTATCATTTACACCTAAACTTACCTCGGTGCAAAATGTATTAATCGACGACTTAGTCCGTAACCTTGCCTTTTCCTCGGTCAAGGTTGTTTCTGCGTTCTTCTTGATCTATAATAATAAAATTTATTCGTTCAATCACTTTATAATTCATGATACATCAAAATTTCTACTTAGGCAAAAATGACCATTTTGCCCTTATACTTTGGCAAAATTACGATTTAGCCCCTAGGCTCGTAAATCATTTTTTCATCACATTTTCTCATTATACAAGCCTAACTGAACATTTATTTCTCTTACAACAACTCACGAAACCAATTATTTCATGCATTTATTACTCAATTACAACCTTTACAACTAAGTCTCATTTAAGTGTTTTCATGGTAACACCTTTTACAAAAATTGTTCCTTAACTCACTAACATTCAATTTCTTCCCTAAAAACGCAGCAAAAAACATGAACACTCTCATGGCAAGTCCCTAAACTTTCAACCATTTTGCAAATTAGTCCCTTCATTAGCTAGCTTAAGCTTTTGGGGTTCTAAAAGTACAAAAAAATATCAAGAAATACCTCTAAAATCACTTACTTGCAAGAGAATAGCTTGGCTAAAAGTTTAGACTCCAAAATCTCCTATTTTCTCTTCAATTTTAGGTGGAGAAGAAGTATGAATAGTAAAAGATGATATCTTTCTCCTTTATCTCATTTTATTCATTTTTTTATCACCTAATTTCACTAAATTTTTAACCAAAATTAATGCTCGTCTCCCTTGTCTCTATGGCCGACCACACCCTTTTAATGGCCTAATTGCACTTTAAGGACCTTCAATTTAGTATTCTATGGCTATTAGACACCTCTAGCTTGAAAAATAGAACTTTCGCACTTTATGCGATTTAGTCTTTTTTTCACAATTAAGCACACAATTGCTAAAATTAAAGTACCAAAATTTCCATACATTCTTATAATCATGCTATAAAACACAAAATGACATCAAAATAATTTTATTCAACCTCGAATTAGTGGTCCCGAGACCACTGTTCCGACTAGCCCTAAAATCGAGCTATCACATACCACAACGATAGCATGAGCCCTTTTGTTTCTTTTTAAACTTAGGTGCTTTACCAATTTGTTTGAAATTTCTCTTGAATGGTTTAGTAGTTTGTACTTCCTCCATAACATGCACCCATAACATGCACTTTGGCATTTTCAGAATTTAGGTTCTGATCTTGCTTTTGATATTCTTCTTCAATACGAAGATGATTTGCCAAAGCCTCAAGAGATATTTTCTCTTTTGAATGGTTTAGTAGTCTGTACTTCCTCCGTAACATGCACTTTGGCATTTTCAGAATTTATGTTATGATCTTGCTTTTGATATTCTTCTTCAATACGAAGATGATTTGTCAAAGCCTCAAGAGATATTTCATCTTTCTTATGTTTTAAACTTCTTTTAAAGTCTTTCCACGATGGAGGAAGTTTGCCTATTATAGAGGATACAACAATCATCTCATCCTTTTTCATATCATATTGCTTAAATTAATTCAACAGTTTTCCAATACCATGAAATTGTTCCATAACAGAATGATCATCAACCATTTGATAACTATTGAAACAACTAACAAGAAATTTCTTACTTGTAGCATCTTTAATATTGTATATTGTCTCTAATTTATCCCATAATTCCTTAACGGTGACCTCATTTTGGTAGGTGTCGAATAAACCATCAGATAATCCATTCAATATGTGGCCAATGCATATGTAATCAGCATTGACCAATTTTTTCCTTTCTCAAGTTGCAACAATAGATTCATTTTCATTCTCTTCAGGTCTTAGAGTATCCAAAACATAGGCAATCTTCAAAGTTGATAATAAAAAGTGCATCTTTTTCTGCCATCATCAGAAATTATCACCATCAAACCGATCATGTTTGACAAAGTTGGAAGCCAACTCCCTTAGTGTTCCAGTTTCATGTGTTGTAGTAGCCATAATGAAAAATAACCTTAAAATTGTTAGTACAAATCTCTTGTGAGGAAAATCTCAAACACACAAACGAAACTCGAATAGAAAATGAAGAAATAGAACAAGGCTCCAAGGCGTGTATCAAGCCACTATCTTTAAGGTTATATTCGCCCTCTCTTGTATTCGATGTGCAAAAGAGTTTCAAGCAAATTGACCTTGAGGATATAATGAAGCCAATGACTATTTGTGTTTTACACTAACAAGAATAGTCCACTAAGTATTGAGTAATTATAACAAGAAACTCAATTTCTACAAAGAATTTTTGCAGTAATTCTTTATAAAATAATCTAATTATATTTTTCTTTTTATTCAAAAAGACACATATTGAAAGATGTCTCTATGAAGAGACATGAAAATTCTTATAAATAGGAATGAGATTCATTTTGAAATGATACCAACAAGTTCTAATATTCTTTCTATCCTTCCTCCTTTCTTTTAGTATTTTTAGATTATTATAAAGAATTACTGCAGAAATTTTTTGTAGAAATTGAGCTTCTTGTTATATATTGTTTAGTGCTTAGTGGGCTATCCTTGTCAGTGCAAAACGCATATAGTCATTGGCTTCGTTTCAAACTCTTTTGCACATGGAATATAGATGGGGGTGAATATAACCTTAAAGATAGTATATTTATACACGCCTTAGAGGCTTATCCTATTTCTTCATTTCCTATTCGAGTTCTGTTCATATATTCGAGATTTTCCTCACAAGAAATTTGTACTAACAGATTAACGGGAAACTTATATGCCATGCTAGCCACTTGGATTTCATATTTTTAGACATATAAAATAAAACCAAACTAAAAGAGCTGAGTGCTTGACGCGGGTCAAATTCACACTCCCATCCTCCACTATTGTATCAAAAAGAAATAAAACTGAACTTGTTACTAACATGAGCCAAATACATAATAAGCGATTAGTTGTGATAGCTAGTACTGCACTAATGCCCTCCACCATTTCCGCTAGCAGCAAGGCGACTCCATCTAGATTCAACCTCATTCAACACTTCAGCTAATAAGGCTTCTGTAGCTTTGGCCATCAACACCAAGGTTCGCTGGTCAATGTTGAGATCATCATCAATTACTGCTTTGATGACCATGTTGGCCATGCCATCAGGCACTTTTGCCTTTACTTTACTCTCTAAAAGCACCCTCTTCGACTCTTCTAGTAAGCTTTCATCTGACATTTTCTCTATTTTGTTTCATGTTTTCTCCTCTCTTACTCTTGCCTGCATTGAAAATTAAAAGAAACAATTAATTTTTAAAAAAACTAAAAAGCAATATTAACTCAATTCTTACTTATGGCTAAAAGAAATCACAAATATCCGGTGAAATGATAACAAAATCCAAATAGACTTTCAGAATAATGGAATAAGGAATATAACTACAAAATTACAAATACAAGCGAATTACCATGAGTGCCTGCAAAAACTGGTATGGAAAGTATCCAAAAGTATCAGACTTGTTGTGAGAGTGAGAAACTAAACTGAAAGCGGATGGGCTACCAAGAAATTTATAAGGCATCCAAGTATATTGTTTATTTTTTAAAAAAATTACAAATTATATATAACTCAATAATGAATCCAACTTTTTGACTAGCATGTTAAATTCTGTTGTTACTAACTATAATTTAATTTGGTCATTTTTTAGTCATTGTATTTTGATGGAAAATTAATCACACCACATTTCTTTTTCTTTCTTTTTTTTATTAAGTGTTATGGTTAGTTTGTTGGCTCCTATTTTTAGCAAGTTTGTTAGTCAAATAAGTTTGTTTAATCTTTATGGGATTATTTTGTTTTCATTAGTCCGTTAGTGGAGAATCTTACTTTCACGATTTAATTTCTCTGTAAGCCTATATAAAGGCATAATTGTTGAAGTTAATAACAGTGAATTGATTTTGGTTATCTTCCTTTCTTGTGTTAAGTACTCCTTTAAATTTTTTCATCAGTGGTATCCGAGCTAGGTTTAGAGTGTTTTGTGTTGTGTTCCAGATACGATGTCGCAACATTCGAGTGATTTTGATAGATTTGTCCAACATGTTATTCCTAGATTTGATGGTTATTATGATCATTGGAGCATGTTGATGGAAAATTTCTTAAGGTCAAAAGAATATTTTTCTGTCGTTGAGGATGGAATCCAAGAGCTAGAAGCTGGAACTAGTTTGACAGATGCATAGAAGATGGAGAATGATGCACAAAAGCTGAAAGATTTGAAGGCTAAAAATTATTTGTTCCAAGCAATTGATCGTTCAATCCTTGAAACGATTCTTTACAAGGATACAGCAAAATATATTTGGGACTCAATGAAAAATAAGTATCAAGGCAATGCAAGGGCAAAGCGTGCACTGCTTTGAATGTTACGAGGGGAATTTGAGAATTTGCACATGAAGGCAGGAGAGACTATTTCAGATTATTTCTCTAAAACAATGACAATCATCAATAGGATGCGTACTCATGGAGAACAACTTGGAGATGTTGTTGTCATTGAAAAACTTTTACGATCCTTGTTGCCGATATATAATTTTATTGTCTTCTCAATTGAGGAAGCAAAAGACCTCGATGCTTTTTCTATTGATGAGTTAGAGAACTCATTAATGATTCATGAGTCAAAATTTGATTTATAGGAGAGTGATGAGCAAGCACTGTAGGCACTGTCGACTCACAAATATTCTGGGATGGTAACAACAAATGGAGGGGAAGAAGTGCCGATGAGAGGAGAAATGTTTGGGATCATCGCATACCTGATAGGAAGCCAAAAGCTATAGAAAAATCCCAGATTGAATGTTTTCGATGTCACATGTATGGTCATTACCATAGTGAATGTTATACCAACCTGAATGGAAACAGTGACAGAGGTCGAGGTCGAGCCTATTAGAGAGGAAATGGTAGAGACTGTGGCAAAGAAAAGGTAAATTTAGTAGCAGCAACTGATGAAGAGGAAGAGGAAGAAGTTACCCTATTAATGGTGTGTGATTCTAATGAGGAGACTCAAAAGAATTTATGGTATCTTGATACAGGTTGTAGCAATCATATGTGTGGAGATCGATCAGTGTTCTCTGAGCTCGATGAGACGTTTCGAACAACAGTAAAGTTTGGTGACAACTCTCTCATTTCTGTCTAAGGACGAGGAAAGGTAAAGATCCAAACAAAGTTCTCATCTGTCTAAAGTATTTCTGATGTTTTCTATGTTCCGGATCTAAAGACAAATTTACTTAGCGTGGATCAACTCCAAGAAAAGGGCTATGAGGTGATTATCAAGGATGGAGTGTGCAAGATCCAAGACGTCAATCTTAGGTTAATTGCTAAAGTTACCATGAAGGCTAATAAGCTTTTTCCATTTCATATCCAACATATTAAACATGACCATTCTTGTTTTTCAACATAAGAAACAAGTTTGGCGTGGCTTTGGCATTACAGGTTCGGGCACTTGAACTTTGGAGGACTGCAAACACTACGACAAAAAAAGATGGTTGTTGGTCTCCCTACATTCGATATTCCTCCAAGAGTATGTGAAGATTGTGATGTGGGAAAAATGCCTCGAGATAGTTTTCCAAAAGAAAAAGCCTGGAGAGCCTCAAAACAGCCTGAACTGGTTCTCACTGACATCTGCGGACCACTGAATCCAACTTCAAATAGAGGTAAGCGTTATTTTATAACATTCACAGATGATTTCAGTCGAAAGAGTTGGGTTTACTTTCTACATGAAAAATCTGAAGCCTTTGTAACTTTTAAGAGCTTTAAAGCGCTGGTTGAAATGAAAGTTGGAATGTTAATTAAAGCTCTTCGCAGTGATCGTGGAGGAGAGTATCTTTCTCAAGAATTTGTAAGCTTTTGTGACTTTAATGGGATCTATAGACAACTCACTGCAGCTTATACTCCTCAACAAAATGGAGTGAATGAAAGGAAGAATCGAACAATCTTAAATATTATTCGAAGTCTCTTACGAAGAAGTAATGTTCCAAAAGCTTTTTGGCCTGAGGCGGTGAGTTGGAGTGTTCATGTTTTAAATAGAAGCCCTACACATGCTGTTCGAAACATGACACCAAAAGAAGCTTGGTCAGGTCGACAACCGAGTGTACATTATTTCAAGGTGTTCGGATATGTTGCTTATTCTCATGTGCTAGATCAGAGGAGGACAAAGCTTGATGACAAGGCTGAGAAGTGTGTTTTTCTTGGCATTAGCAATACGTCTAAAGCCTACAAATTATATAACCCCACCACCAAAAAAATTATTATCAGTAGTGATGTAGTTTTGATGAGTAGGTGTTTTGTCCGTGGAAAAAAAATAATGACAACCAGTAGTTGAGGTAAATTCCAGCTGATTTTAGTGATGAGATCAGAAAACCAGCAATGGAACAACCTACAGTTGAAGTAGATCAACAGAACGGGTGTGGTAAAAAAAACAGAAAAAGCAGGTGTGGATGAAAGATTATGTGGTCAGTGAGAATCAATCTGAAGATGATAAAGATCCTAGGACACTTTTTGCTTTATTTGCAGATTGTAATCCTGTGAATTTCGACAATGCTTGTAAAGAGTTGAAATGGCAGTAAGCTATGAATGATGAGATTGCTGCAATTGAAAAAAATGACACTTGGGAGTTAACTGATCTTCCAAGAGGACAAAAGCCTATTGGAGTTAAATAGGTTTACAAGACCAAATTCAAAGAAAATGGTGAGATTGAAAAGTATAAAGCTCGTTTAGTAGCTAAAGGCTACAAGCAGAAATTCGGTGTTGATCACAAGAAGTATATGCTCCTGTGGCTCAACTTGACACAATCAGATCGGTGGTGGCAGTAGCAACACAAAACTCGTGGTTGATTCTACAACTCAATGTAAAGTCAGCTTTCCTACATGGGGAGTTGGAAGAGCAGGTATTTATCAATCAACCTCCTGGTTATATGAAATATGGTAGTGAACAGAAGGTATATAGATTAAAAAAGGCACTATACTGGCTGAAACAAGCTCCGAGAGCCTGGTATAGTCGAATAGATGCTTATTTCATTTCAGCAAGTTTTAAGAAGTGTCCATATGAGCATACTCTTTACTGCAAAGTTGAGAATGAGAAGATTGTTATTGTGTGCTTGTATGTGGATGATCTAATTTATACTGGGAATGATTCAATGATGCTTGATAAATTTAAGCAATCAATAATGAAAGAATTTGATATGTCTGATCTTGGGTTAATGCATTATTTTCTTGGTATTTGAGTATATCAATCAGGTTGTGGAGTTTTTATTTCACAAAAGAAATATGTTGGGGAAATTTTAGACAGATTTGGGATGAAGAATTGCAATTGTGTGGCCACTCCCACTGAGCTGGGGCTGAAATTGGAGAAAAATCCTTCTGGTGAGAAGATTGACAGTACTTTATACAAACAACTCGTGGGAAGTTTGATGTATTTGACAGCCACGCGACCTGATATTATGCATTCCGTTAGTCTTATTAGCGGGTTCATGGAACACCCAAAGGAGATGCATTTTCTTGCTGCTAAAAGAATTATTCGCTACTTACAAGGGACATCGGATTATGGGATCTTATACAAGAAAAGAGTAAAGTCTAATCTCATTGGATTCACTGATAGTGATTTTGCAGGGGATTGAAATCATCGGAAGAGCACTTCGGGGTATGTGTTCATGCTAGATCAGGGGCTATTTCTTGGTCATCTAAAGAACAATCGATTGTTACTCTGTCAACCATCGAAGCAGAGTATGTTGCAGCCACTACATGTGCTACTCAAGAAATTTGGCTAAGAAACATTCTTGCGGATATTTTTTTTCCACAGAAGGAACCTACTCCAATTTATTGTGACAACAATTCAGCTATAAAATTATCAAAGGATCCTGTCTTGCACGGAAGAACGGAACACATAGATGTAAAATTTCATTTCTTGAGAGATCTCACGAAGAAGCGAATTATCGAAGTTGTTTACCGCAGAAGTGAGGATCAAACTGCTAATATTTTCACGAAACCTCTCAAGATTGAAAGGTTCATCAAGTTGAGAAAGCTGCTAGGAGTTTGCACATTGAGGGAGGGATTGCATGATGAAATTGCTTAAATTGGAAATTTGCTTTCAATTTAAGGGACAGATTGATGGAAAATTAATCACACCACGTTTCTTTCTTCTTCTTCTTTGATTAAGTGTTATGGTTAGTTTGTTGACTCCTATTTTTAGCAAGTTTGTTAGTCAAATAAGTTTGTTTAATCTTTATGGGATTATTTTGTTTTCATTAGTCTATTAGCGGAGAATCTTACTTCCACGATTAAATTTCTCTGTAAGCCTATATAAAGGCATAATTGTCGAAGCTAATAATAGTGAATTGCTTTTGGTTATCTTCCTCTCTTGTGTTAAGAACTCCTTCAAATTTTTTCATCATTTTCTTCAAATTAAAATTCCAATCCTTACCAAATGATAACAATTAAACCATTAAGTTAAGCTTTGGTATTTCCAGAACCGATCTAAAACGACAAACATATTATTGTATGTTTAATGTCACGTCAACTTATTATTTCTACATATTACTCACTAAAAATCCAATTAATGGATTAACTACTGCCATTTACATCAAGATTGAAATTTTAAAATTAAAAAAATTATAAAGACTTAGAATGATCCAATTGGAGAATATAGACTAAATCTACAACTGTATGCAATGTACAGACTAGTAATTGTATTTAAACAAACAAATCTAATTGCTACTGTTTGGATCAGGACTAAAATTTTAAAATCCGTAAAGTATAAAAACTAAAATTAACCAATTTCAAAAAGTAAAAGGACTAATAACAGAATTTAAATTTTTTTAAGCACTCATCTATTAAAATAGTAATTAATGAATTTTTTTTTCAAATTAAAATAAAGTTTTAACTTTTTTTACTTTAGATGCCAGATTAAAATTATGGAAACATAAATTTTAATATATGTTTTAGCTTTTTCTGATTATCAAAAAAGTTTATTTAGTTCTTAACATTAATAAAAAAGAAAATTAAAACTTTGAAATAAAACAATTTGGAGTAAATCTTAACTTCTTTTATTTAATGCCAATATTTGATAAAATTGTTAATATTTGATATATTGGTAGTATATATTTTTTAATTTTATAAGTAACTTTAAAAAATTATTATGTCTCTTTTTTTTAAATATTTTATTATACCTTATAAAAAATATTTGTTAACCTCTTAACGTACTTGTGAAATCTAAAAGTTTATTGACAGTATACCTAATATTATTCCATATTTTAATACAAGTAAAAACATTATTTATAAATTCCACAAGTCTTATTATTATTGAACTAATTTATAGATATTCATATGTTCAAAATTCTCTTCTTTTTCCCTTTTTTTTTTTTTTTTGCTTTTAACCTAATATTTGTTGTTACTAATTTATATATGAATAGATATATTTTTTATATTTATCTTATGATTTATGTTTGAAATTTGATAGTTGAATAAATATTATTACTATAATATTTTATAAATGTGAAAAATAACTTTGTAATAGTGATCAATCCATATTATTGTTTATAAAATTTTTGGTTGAGTGTAGCTATTAATTCAATAGTGAATAGGCACATTAAGGGATCAAAGTTTAAGGACAATAAACTTATCAAATAAAGACAAAACTATAATTTACTATAAAAAAAATTGATAATATATTAAATATTTTTTCATAAGTAAATTAGACATAAAGAACTGCATGAAAACAATTACAATATAAGAAAATTATTCAATTTAGTGTTTTTTTTTTTTTTTGTTAAACAATTGATGAAGAAATATAATATATATGTAACATTTTTTTAATTCTCTTAAAAATCAACCTTATATTATATATTTACATAATACATGTTAAATGTAGTTAATATGCGAAAATCATTTCAATAAATAAAAAGTAAAAAATAAGTTTTTGCATTGTAACGTGAAAATTGAAGTCGTATTCATATATTATTTTGGTTTAAACCCTATCACATATAGACTTAAGACTTATTATGTGTAAGCTTTATCTAAATTTATTCAATTTTAAATTTAGATATAATTCGATTATCAATTCATCTATTTGTGCACGTAATGATTTGAATATAATAGTAACTATATGTATTGATTTTAATTATAATTTCATGTGTACATTATACTTCAAAACACAAAATAATCTATATTTGAATTACCAAACTCAATTTCAAAATTATGCTAATAATTTGGTGTTCATCGTTCTGAATTTTTAAAATGTCCTACATTCCTATCTTTGCTTAGCATATCATCCATGGGTTCTGTATTAATAGGCAAAAGAATAAAACTTAATATATAAGGTTTGTATAGATGAATAAGAGGTGAATTTGGGCTGGGATGCACATTTAAATTAGTGGACCCATAATTTTGAAATAGTTGCTTTCCATCTTTGTTCAGCGCTTCGGTGAAGGCCCTTGTAGCTTCGTCTATCATGACCAGGTTCACCTAGTCATCAACCATTTTTGTCTTTGCCTTTAAATCCAAAATCACTCTCTTCAGCTCTTCGAGTGAACTCTCCACAGATAGTAGCCTCACCTCGATGCCTATTTCCTCTCTTGCAACGTCCCTATAACTACCCTGATGCCCTCTGTTATTTCTGGCAGCAGCGCGGCGGCTCCCGCGAGATTGAGCCTCGTTCGGCACTTCAATTAAGGCCTTTGTAGCTTCGTCTATTAAGGCCATGGTTGGCTGCTCAATATTGTTGAGATCCTTATTTATTACTGCTTTAATGACCAGGTTCACCAAGTCATCAACCAAATCTGCCTTTGGTTTTAAATCCCAAATCACACTCTTCAGCTCTTTGAGTGAAGTTTCCGCAGATAGTAGCCTTGCCCCGATGCCTATTTCTTCCTCTGGTATTCTTGCGAAGTCAGCTTTACGGCCTTAACTAGACCCTGTATTAAACAGCAGTCATAGAAAATAAATAAATTTATATTAATGTAAAACAAGCAAAATTGCTAGCAAGTTGGAGATTAGGCAACAACAATTCGCAAATATATATATATATATATATATATATATATTTTGAATCTAGCTCTTTAATTGACATAAATCATTAGCATTAGGTTATTCATAAATGGAAAAAAGAATGGGTAAGTTGCCTGCAGGTAGTTCCAATCCCAATCGAATCTCATTGACCTTTGCATGAAAGGGATCTTACCGACTCCTCTCTCTCTCTCTCCCCCCTTGGGTCACATCAGTTTTGTATAAATTTTCGGGTGGGCAAAAGTCCGACCAGTTGCTGTCTGGCCATTTCTGTTTGTTTCTTCGGAGGGATTGAAGAAAACTCCGAGAGAAGAGGTAAAGTTGATAGCCTCCTTTGTCGGGGAAATAGGGGCATGCTCAATTTTCAAGTCAGGCAAGTGTGTCAATTCAAAAGCAGCAACACATCTGCTGGAAATTAAAATTTCTTAATTAGGATCTATTAATTCAAATAATTAAGAATAAATTAAAATTAAAATTAAATGTGAAAATGTACTTAAATCCATCAATTTTTTAAAATCTTCGGATCTTATGATTTTTTATTTTTCAAATTAATACTCAATTAATTCAAAGACTGTGTAATTTGAATCATAACCCTAATATATAACTTTTGAACATTAATTCTGATTTCTAATCAACTCATCATTAATTAAAAATCAATTAAAAATTAATTATTAGAATATTTACACATATTTGACTCATACTTTATTTAATAACTAAAGCTCAATAAATTTTCACTTTTAATTTGAACTAATATTCTATAATAATAAACAATAACATCCAATTATTATATATTATATATTGATATGTGATTCTATAATAATAAACAATAACATCTAATTATTATTATATATTATATATTATATTATATATGTGATATTCAAATTTTCTAATTAAAAGAATGACATGGTTGAAATTCGCAGTCGCACTCCCACCCTCTGCTATTGTATCAAAAAGAAATAAAACTGAACTTATTTCTAACATGAGCCAAATACATAAATAAGCGATTAGTTGTGATAGGTAATACTGCACTGATGCCCTCCACCATTTCCGCCAGCAGCAAGGCGACTCCATCCAGATTCAACCTCGTTCAACACTTCAGCTAATACGGCTTCTGCAGCTTTGGCTATCAACACCATGGTTCGCTGGCAATGTTGAGATCATTATCAATCATCAATTACTGCTTTGATGACCACGTTCGCCATGTCATCTGCCACTTTTGCCTTTGCTTTACTCTCTGAAAGCATCCTCTTCAGCGATTCCAGTGAACTTTCATCCGACATTTGCTCTGCTTCGTGCCATGTTTCCTCTTCTCTCAATCTTGCCTGCATTGCAAATTAAAAAGCAATAATTATTTTTTTAGAAAAATTAAATGACTAGGTTTATATTAATTCAATTCTTACTCAGAATAATGGAATGCCTATAAGGAATATAACTACAAAATTACAAATACAAGCAAATTACCATGAGTGCCTGCAAAAACTGGTATGAAAAGTATCCAAAAGTATCAGACTTGTAGTGAGAGTGAGAAACTGAACTGAAAGTGGACGGGCTACCAAGCAATTTATAAGGCATCCAAGTATATCGTTTATTTTTTTAAAAAAATTACAAATTATATATAACTCAATAATGAATCCAACTTGTTGACTAGTAAATTAGAATAATGTTCGGGTTAAATTATACTTTTAGTCTTTGTATTTTAATTTGGTCATTTTTAATCTCTGTGTTTTTAAATGTTAAAATTTCAATCATCACCAAACAATAACGGTTAAGTCATTAAGTTAAGCTTTGGTATTTTTAGAATCGATCTAATGCGGCAAACATATTATCGTACATTTAATATCATATTAGCTTCTTATTTCTACATATTAATTATTAAAATTCAATTAATGGATTAATTGCTGCAATTTTCGTCAAGATTGATATTTTAAAATTCAAAAAGTATAGGAATTTAGAATGATCCAATTAGAGAATATGAAATAAACCTACAATTGTATGTAATGTACAGACTAGTAAATGTATTTAAACAAACAAATCTAGTTGTTGTTGTTTAGGTCAGGATTAAAATTTCAAAATTCTAAAAGTATTAAAACTAAAATTGACCAAATTTTCAAAAATATAGAAACTAATAATAAAATTTAATCATTTTTAAGCACATTATATTAAAACAGTAATTAATAAAATCTTTTATTTTAAATTAAAATAAATTTTATTATTTTTAATTTAGATGCCAATTAAAATTCTGGAAACATAAATTTTAGTATATGTTTTAGCTTTTATAAGAAAGTTTATTTAGTTTTTAACATTAATTAGAAAAAAAATTAAAACCTTCAAATAAAACCATCTTTTAATACAAGTAAAAATATTATTTATAAATTTGTTTAGTTTTATTAATATTAAAATAATTTATGATACTCATCTATGAAAATTTTTTTAATATTTTTTGCTTTTAACTTAGTACCTGTTGTTACGGGTTTTACATTTGAATAGATTTTTTTTTGGATATTTTTCATATTCGTTTCAAGATTTATATTCGAAGTTTGTAATTGTACCCAACACATGTTAATTGAATAGATATTATTTATTTATATTATTTTATAAATGTGAAACTTTTTTAAACATTACAAATGTAAAAATTAATTTAAGAATAATGGTCTAATAATTTTTCTTGATGAATTATAAAAAAAATAAAGAAGATAAAATCGTAATAATAATGCAACTTGAATTTAAGTAATACCTGAAACGATAAATACTCTAATTATTAGGTCTATACACAGGGTTGACAAAAAAAAACTCTCAAATACGCGTTTTGGCGCGCCTTCTTGGACCGACGATGGAAGATGGTGCGAAAATATGAAAATGGAGTATGAAATTGAATATGGTACCCTTATGAAATGTTACATTAAACTTTAAAAAAACCCCAAAATGGTAGTGGATGAGGTCATCCCCTTCGTCACTCCGCAATAAGATTATATGAATATGGCAGTAGAGGAATACGCGTTTTGGCGCGCCTTCTTGGATCCCCGACGCAAGATGGTGGGAAAATACGAAAATGTAAAGAATAGGGGTGGACCCAGGTGTACATGGCCTTCATCGACGTTTTGATTTTTCAAAGGAGCATAAGCGTGTGGGGCAAGGCGAAGCGATTACTCGTGAACCACCTCCTTCAAGGATCGCCAGTCAATCGATTAATGGTCGTCCGAAGATGCCAAAGTCGACCGATAAGCAAGGCCTATAAGCTTTATCACCAGTCAAAAAGTCGAGAAACTATTTCCAAAAGTAGGACAAATCTAATGCTGTCTCTTTTCTTTTACAAAGACACAACATATAGAATGTCGAATCAAATAATCATTTTTTATTACTCGACTTCATTTTTATCCATCGTTACTGTTCTATTAAATTCAATTAATTTGGTATTAATAAACATATGATGAACTCGTCACCGCTAAGCATAGTTTTAAATGTTCGACTTCTATTTATGCATGTTTTTCCTCTTCTTTTTTCTCCTCTGTAGTAAAAAATTGTATTTCCATGCATATTGAAAAAAGAAAATATGGCAGACATGATTATGTAATTTGTCAAAGTTTTAAGGATTTTGGCCCAGGCCCTGCCTTTAGATCATACAAACAACAATTTGAAATATTAAGAATAGAGACAGTAAAGGGGAAACAGTTTTGCCTTGTCACCTGCAGAAACCAAAGCTTCATCAATGTAGGATACAGAGGGAAAAAGGAGAGGAGATACATAGTTAAAATAAAGAAACAAATAAAATGATGGAAAAATTAAAAGTTCCCAGATCTTTAACTTTTTTTTTTCTTGCAATATTTGAATCCTTCCATTTCTATCTCACCATGAGAAATAAATTAGAAGAATTGAGAGTAAAAAATATTGAAGAAGCCTCTGAAAGAAAGAAAAACAATCAGCATGAGATCTCGTTGCACTCTTCGCAACCAGGCCGAGGAGGTATTTAAGATGTGCGGACGCCTGGGATGGTTATCATTTGGCGGGCCCGCTCGAATAGACCAACTATTTTACATAGGCTAAGGAACCTCAGAACAAAAATATAATAAAAATTTAATTTGGAAACCTCAGGACAAAAATTTTAAAAAATTTTGGTCTAACATACAATTTTTAAAAATTTAGACCAAAAAAGTGAAACAGAGTATATTATTATTATGTGATTTATATAGACTATACTATAATTTAAATATTTTAAAAAGAAATGTTTATACAAATATATTTAAGTAAAATTTAATCTCATATTTCAGATTGAACTACACTTAGGTAACCATACATTATATAAAGGCCTAATTGAACATAGGCTCATATATTTTAGGCAAAGATATAAACTCAAATACGCTAATGTTGATTTGCTAGGAACACAGTTATATAGTTCAGATTTCTAATGAGCTTTACCTAAACAATTTAAACTTTCTAATGATCTAAATTGCAACTCTTACCAAATCTTTTCCCCACCAAAATGTAGTACTAATTAATTAAACAATCTGCTAAATGTAAACACATTAATCTTCCTCGCAAAGAATTGGCTATATATAGGTTTAATTAATTAGCATATTGTTACTCAAAATTTTGCTGTGAATTTAGCTTTCCCATATTACTGTAGGGTGGTTTTTGGCATGTTATTCACAGTAATTAATTATTATTTCATTAATGGGAGACTCTTCCATTAATCCCTCTCAATCATGGCACTTAGAGAAAACAGTAAAATAAAACAAATTATCATAATATTAATTGTGCTTGCTAGAACTGTCCTCATGACCTCCACCACTTCCGCCAACAACAGGGCGGCTCTCGTTCAGCGCTTCGGTGAAGGCCCTTGTAGCTTCGTCTATCATGACCATGGTTGCCTGTTCAATGTTGAAATCATTATCAATTGCTGCTTTAATGACCAGGTTCACGAAGTCATCAACCAATTTTGCCTTTGCTTTTAAATCCCCAATCACTCTCTTCAGCTCTTCGAGTGAACTCTCCACAGATAGTGGCCACGCCTCGATGCCTATTTCCTCTCTTGCAATGTCCCTAGAACTGCCCTGATGCCCTCCGTCATTTCTGGCAGCAGCGCGGCGGCTCCCGCGAGATTGAGCCTCGTTCGGCGCTTCAGTGAAGGCCTTTGTAGCTTCATCCATCAAGACCATGGTTGGCAGGTCAACATGGTTGAGGTCCTTATCAATTATTGATTTAATGACCAGGTTCACCAAGTGATCAACCAAATCTACCTTTGCTTGTAAATCCCAAATCACACTCTTCAGCTCTTTGACTGAACTTTCCGCAGATAGTAGCCTTGCCCCGATGCCTATTTCTTCCTCTGGTTTTCTTGCTAAGTCAGCTTTTACGGCCTTAACTAGACCCTGTATTGAACAGCAGTCATAGAAAATAAATAAATTTATATTAAAGTAATACAAGCAAAATTGCTAGCTCTTTAATTGACATGAATAATTAGCATTAGGTTATTCATAAATGGAAAAAAGAATGGGCAAGTTGCCTGCAGGTAGTTCCAGTCCTAATCGAATCTCATTGACCTTTGCATAAAAGGGATCTTACCTACCCAGACCTCTCTCTCTCTCTCTCTCCCCCCCCCCCCTTGGGTCACATCGGTTGTGTATAAATTTTTGGGTGGGCAAAAGTCCGACCCATTTCTGTCTGGCCATTTCTGTTTGTTTCTTCCTGTTGTGATGTGGGATTTAATGGTTTTGCTTTTCTGGCTGTATTTTCGGAGGGATCGAAGAAAACTCCGTGAGAAAAGGTAAAGTTGATACTTGATAGCCTCCTTTGTGGAGGAAATAGGGGCATGCTCAATTTTCAAGTCAGGCAAGGGTGTCAATTCAAAAGCACCAACGCATAAATTGGGGGTGTAGGGGTATTATAATCGAGAATGCAGTAAAAGTTAAGCATGTTGCCGACCTGAGAAGCATAGCTAGAGGAAGTAGGGGTCAAATCCTAGAAGAAGATCAATAATGAGGTTTTACAGATCTTGTGATCTCAAGCACACTAGAGTCCGGACGGGCATCAAACCAAACCATTAATAAATCACAACCGGATGGTAAAATGTCACCATAAAGAGAGATGCACAATTTGTAATTGTATAGAGAAATATTCATCTATGTACATTGTTCATTCCCCAATATCATGAACAGTACCATAGATAAGCATCTCATCATAAAGAGAGTGGGGGAGAGAGAAGGCTGGGCGAGGGCATGGGAGCCGATATTCATAAAGCCATACCTCTGAATTTCACCATATCACTATACTAAATTTGTAATTTAGATCCCTTATCATAAATTGGAAGAATTTGATGTCATACTTTCTAAACAATTGTTGGTAAAAGGATATATCTATCTCGGACTTTTGACTAGGATCAAATATAATGATTTGTTGTTTATCAGTTTAAGGCTATTACAAAACAACCATAAATTTGTATCTCAACCAATAATGTTTAATCCTATTAATTAAAATTATTTTATAAATTAGTAGCAAAATTTTTCCAACATAACTCAAAATATATGAATAGAGGAAATAAACAACTCTCACTTCTTACTAGTCAGCCCCCCTGCGCAAACGAAAGAATCTTTTACTGTGTTACACGTAAATATCTTCTCGCTTAAAAAATATTGACAGTACAAAAACACACTAAAGTCTGCACTCTGCAGATATTCATCCAAAAATCTAGTTGTATATTCAAAGGCAGTGGTGACTAAGAAACACTTGAAGAAGGAAAAAAATAAGACCTGACTGGAATCCAACGACAGTGAATGATTGCAAAGAAGCGTTTGTGTGTTTGCTTATGAAAAAAATGGAAAAAAGAAAATAACAGAGGACGAAGCTGGTGAGAAGGGTGGTTTGATTGAGAATCTTAGAGAAAGGTATGGATTAGATAATCAAGAGATTCATGATCCAACTTTTTGACAGACTTCTTTTATTTTTTGATAATGGAGGCTGCTAAGAGTTCAAGACATAGAACTCCTAGTCCCATGAAAGACCCACATGGTACTTCTCCATTAAAACCCAAAAGGTTTCAAAACTTACCACTAACTCAAATCCAAATATCTATAATTCAGATCTCCATTAATGAAATCTTCAAAATCCCAGAAATATTCATCCAAGAAGCAGTTGTGTGTATATATATAATATGTTCAAAGAATCCATTCCCAAAATGGTAAATCAAAGGAATATGAAAGGTAAAAGTTTGATTTCTTTATTCTTTGCATCATTTTGATTTTTATCAACACCCCCTCCCCTTCCACGAGTGCTCCCTCTTCGTTTCGTGAATGGTTGGTGGTTTGAGTAACAAATCTGTAAACACAAACCACCCCGTTATTCCACAACAACAACAACAACCAAAACTAAGCACCCTTTTGACATGATTAGTTTCCATGGTGAGTTTAGGGATTGAGAGTAGGACCGGGCGCAATTACCCAGAACCTAGCACTACATCTGGTTGACAATTAGTAGCATTAAGAAAAGGGTCGACAAGGACAAGCTGGTAGCGACGAGCCTGATGATTAGCAGAGTGGATGTGGGCAGCTGAGGCCCCTGGCCTACCCGCACACCCACACCCTCTCATCACCAGAAGAGACGAGCTTGTTTTTGCCAGGGTGAACTATGGAATCACAACTCAAGGCACACCCACAACGGGGAAATTGGAATTCGGGCAAGAGGAGTCGAGATCGGAGAATGTTTTGGTTCGCTTTTCAATCATAGGCCAAGGGTGATTCCAAAGCTTTTTCTACTGAAACTTACCGAAGGAAATCTCACCGGCGCCATCGTTGTCGCAGTTATTTCACGTTTCCAGAAATAACAACTCAAGGCAGTGAGGCACCTCTTTTGAGATCTAGAGGTTTTTTTTTTTTTTTTTAAATCGTGGGTATTGAGATCAAGTGCTAGAGTGGACCGATCAGTCAAACTAAAAATATTTTAGACAGTATATGGAGGGAAGAGCAATATTTAGTACTTAAATTTATTAATTTTTTTAATTTGGGACGAAAACTTTTTTATTCTGATTAATTAATTTTTATAATATCGAAGTGATGATATAATACTTTAATTTTATCATTTCATTACTTAATTAAAAAAATTATATGAAATATTGTAAATTATAAAAATATACATCTAAAATTTATAATATATATTATATAAAAAAGTTCATATAAAATTATTAAATTTGAAAAAAATTAAAAATCTTAAATCAAATAAATTTAATTGTGGACATAATTTAATTTTATTACAACCTAAAAGGTGAAACCCAATTCAATCTCACTTTTAGTAGTCTTAAACTAACATAATTTTAACAAAAATACATTAATACAATCTTTTTATAAAGTTAAATATCAATCCAACTAAACTAATCTAAAGTAACTCTAATTAAATTTAAATTAATCTTACCAACCAAAGTTAATAAATTAAATATCAATAAATTAAGAATATAGATTTAGCTTTCTCAACATTTAAAAAAAAGTATTTGTCAATTGAGTATTAGCTCGATTGGTATGTGTATTGTTGTCAATGCTGGAAGACGTGAGTTCGAGTGCACTAAAACACGTTATTATTCTATTTATGGGTTGGGGATAGACTATAAATAGTTTTAGGCATTATCTCAAAAAGAGCATATATAATTATAACTTCTAACGAGATTATTCAAAAAAAAATTGATTTAACTCTCTCAAAAACCATACCAAAATAATTTAAAGTACGGAGGGATGAAAGGAAAGAATGAAGATGTAGGAAGAAAATATATTTTTTATATTCTTCATGTCCATGTTACATCCTGAATCACAAAAATCAATTCTTCCAAATTGTAATGATAATAGAAGAGAAAATAAGAGCGAAATGTATGGTATTTTAAAATTATATATTTTTTAAATGTTCTATTTTATTTCATTTCATTTTCAACTCTAATAAGTAAATGATGGAAAGAAAATTATTTTTTTTCAATTATTTCATTTTTTTTTATCAAACACACTATAAAAAATATTATATTTTTCATCTTTCTATTTTTCTACCTCTTCAATTTTTTATCTTCTTAATTTTCTTTTCACTCTACTAAGTAAAGCTTCATTAATACCATTTTAGATTCATACTAATTTACTTATCTTGCAAACTGCACCCTTGTATATTTGTTGTCAATTCCAAATGTTCCTCCAAATACTTGAATCATATCTTTTTCCCATCAACTTCTAGGACTTGACTACATTTGGTTGTTTTACTTTCGCCTTCTAAAATAAATATGGCTCAAACCACAAAACGATACTAAAATAATGTTTTTTTCTCAAGTTGGTTGTAACATTCTTATTGTAACAGTTCGTTTTTCAGTGGTGTCGAAAATAGTGATTTTAGGACTACAAATCCGACGAATAAATTTGTAAATGTTATTATTTAATATTTACGAATCAAATTTGGTATTAAAATAAATTTTGAATTAGAAATTTATGCTATTTTCATGAATAATTAGGTTCAAGTGGTATGATTCTAAAGTCAAGTGATTTTAGAAAATGAAGTATCGGGACCTCATTTCTATAGATCGAGCCGTAAATATTTTAATAAATATTTATGAAGTTTTATTAAGGTCGTATTAAATTTTGGGTAAAAAATTTTAATATTTAGGTAATTAATTAAGCGAAAATAACTAAATCGTAATAGTTAAAAAATTCAATCACTGTTAATTTAAAGTTGTTAATTTATTAAGGAAACATGATTGGATGGCCTTAATTGGTAAATTATTCATTCTTAAATTAGTGTGACGGTTTGGGCTTAATTTTACTTTTAATTTATATGTTTTTTTATTATTAAAATAAAGTAAAAAGGTTAAAATATGAAACATAAAGCCATCTTCTTAATTTATTTCCTTTCTTCGACCGAAACGCCATTGTTGGGAGCTTGGAGCTTCGGCTTTTGCTTCCCATGCATGTCTATGCTCTTAATGCCCATTTTTAGTATTTTTTACATTTTTGAAATCGTTGTAGTTTAATTTAGTTAACTGGGGTTAATTTGTTAAATTGTTAAATTTTTAAAATTTTATTATGGATGAATTTGAGATGTTTTTGAAAGTTTATGGTAGAATCTTAAGCTAGGTTGCTACTTGCTAGATAGGATTATTTTGTAAAATAATTTTTGGTAATTTTAATGTTTAAAGACTAAAATGTGAAATTAGTAAAAGTATAAGGACTTGTTGTAAAATAACGGTAAATATGGGCTGTAATAGGTTCCAAAAATTCAGCTAAACTTGAAATTGAATAAAGATGGTTAATTTGCATGTTTTGGGCTTAAGGATTAAACTGTATAAAAGTAAAATGTTGGAGGTAATTTTGTAAAAATGTCAAAAAGGACTTAATTGCATAAAATGAATTGATTTTTCTATTAGAATTAGTGAATTGAATGAAATTATTATTTTAGATTAAGAACGAGTGGGAAATTGAAGAGAAGAGAAAATAACCAAATAGCTCATGTATTTAATTGTTGCTGCAATTTAGTCTGATAAGTTCGTATGAACTGTAATCGTTATAATATTATTTAAATTAAATGTTTTCTATGTTGTTTTTAATGTAAATGAATCAATATATATAAGAATATATCCTGATGCGTCATTGAGAGCACCAAAAATATCCTATCCCTATAAAATAACAAAAGGAATAGTACAAGGGAAGTAGGGTCAAATCCTCAGGGATTGGATTTGCACAAATTCCTGTTCCTCGAGATCCCGAGCAGAGTTGTGCCCAAGAAAACTTACGTACCTGAAAAAAATAAAAATAAAAATAGAATTAAAAGTTTGATTGAATTGAAATTGCATAAATTGAAATTAAAATTGTAAAGATAAACAAAGTTGAGAAAAAAGAGTTTTTTGATGGATAGATCCTAGCCTCCGGTTATCTCGATCCTCCTTGGGTTCAATCCTAGGCTTTTAGGTGATCCTTCTCGAACAGAATAAGCCAGTTATAGTGGAAGAGAACGCCTACAACCATTAGCTCCACTTAGATTTTAGACTTACGGTTTAGAGGAACCTGACTCTAGCCAACCGTCGCTTTTGTGGGACCGTCTTACACTAGATCATCACTTCTCAATAGCGAGTGCCACGCCGTTTTGTCTCTTAGGCTCAACAACCACTGACGCAGTAAGCTACCGAACCAACTGTGCAACCTTCCCAAAACATACAAAGCGGACACCTTTGCAAAAGATGAAAAGATCACTTTTGAAGGGACATGGACAGAAGCGTCAGCCCCTAATTCGGAGAAGCGATAAATACTCGTTGAGAAGACTAAGCACGGATTTCTTTGACTACTAGCATGCCATATGTAAAGGTATCTATTTTCTATGACTTTTATTAGAATGAGTCCTTATATTGTTATTAAACTAAAGGAATTTTGGATGGACAAAAATACCATATGATAGTGGAATTCAAATGATAATAAAAAGGCTAACATGGTAATTAGCTAAATTAATAATGATATAATAAAACAAACAAAAAGATTTCCATAATAGATATCTTCCATTGTCGAAATTAAAAGAAAAAGAAAACACGAAAAGTGAAACACCCCACACCCGGCCCACGAGCCTGAACCGGATCTGGTATGTTCCTTAAGAAAATCGGCTTCAAATTCTTTTGTTACTTAGAAAATTTTTGTGAATTTTGAGAAAGATATTGGTTTTGGGTTGGGCTTAGGTTGGAAACCCATTTATTTAATCTAGAAAACATTTAATTTTGGTGACAAAACAATTTAGGGTTTATTTTTAAAATAAATTTAATTAAACTTAGTCAAAAATAATTCATAACATAACAACTGAAAATAAAAGCAGGGAAATAAAACCATTCAACTTGGGCCTTATGGCCTTATTACATCATTCAAATCCAAAGATAAAATTGAAAATACTAAAATTGAGTAAAGTCCAAATTCTAATAAATTCTTCAAGTGATGCATGGCCACCTTTAGCTCCTGCCGACCCGGTCCATTACTGCTCATTTCTTGAAAAATAGTCCCACAAAGGGGTGAGTCAACAGACTCAATGTGTACACAAACTAACAATCAACATTCCAGGCATACATATTCATATCAAAGCATATTCAAATCAAATAATGATGCAACCCAACCCAAGCCTATTTGTCCATCCGCTACACACCACCCGTACCTGCCAATTACACCGTGGGACTACTAAGTCAACCCTCCATCCGCTACACACCATCGAAGGCAGTCGCTGCAGTCGACGTGCTCATCGCCCACTTACGTTGTGTCATTAGACACTATATTCAAATAATGTAACCGAAGTTACCATATTCACGCAATGGGGCCGTAGCCACCATATTTCGTTGGTGAGGCCGAAACCAACACCTTCATTGGTGAGACCGAAGTCAACACCTTCGTTGGTGAGACCGAAGTCAACACCTTCACTTTCTTCCTTCACATATATCCCAAATGCCCCAATTATTTTATAACATATTCCACATACTTAATTTTCATTCATGTTACTAATCACATGTTCAAAGTATATCACATTCATAATCCTATCAAAAGTAGGAAACATACCTGGGTACTCCTTACCACATTTGTGGTACTTAACCACATTCACATACTGATACATATTCATATATTTAATAATTACCACGTAATTTATTGAAGGTTAGTAAGGGTACACACCTGATTCGCTTAATAGGTTCCTTGAAATCCCGAAGAGAATCAACCACAGGTTTAGATCTCAAATCCTACATAAGTTAATCACTTTAAAAGACCATTCGGCTACTTTTCCAAATACAACTTGGATTTGTATTACTTACCTTATTGCCGAATTGATTAAATCCCGAAATTGTGGTATTCCTCCCTTAAATTCGGCTTAAAATTTCCAAAACTGAAAAGAATTTCTTGCCTTATAGAACTGTCGAAATCCCTATAATCATATGTTAAATTTAATCTAACATATAAATCATAACCTTTAATCAAATATATTTATCTTACCTTAGATCCTCGAATTTCCAGAAAGATTCCTCCTTGTATTCAACTTTAATGCTTTGATTGATTGCTTCTTTGCCTAGAGTCAAAGAGTTTCGGCTATGGAGATTTAACAAGGATCAAAGAAAAGGGTTTTGGCTTGACAGATGAAGAAAAGAGAAGAAGAAGAAAAGATGAAAAGAAAATTCGGCAGAGAGAATAGGAGAAACTTTAGAGAATTTCGGCAGAGGTTTTCTTGAAGAGAAAAGAATGAATGAAGAATAGCCTTACTCTTCCTTTTATAGCCAAAATTACTAGCTAGAGTCCTTTACTTGGCCACCACTCCTCTTTTTGATAATATTATCTCTTTTATTCAAAAATTAAAGGTGTTTAATCATTTATTTATCTCCTATTATTCACATATTTATGTGAATAAAACTCCTTTATTTATCTCTTACATATCCAAGTTTCCCAAAATGTTCAAGTTTCCATTTTTGGATCATTTCCAAAAATGTTTAGGTTTCCAAAAATGTCTAAGTTTCCAAAAATGTCCATTTCCATTTCCATTTCCATTTTCATTTCCATCTCCATTTTCATTTCCATTTTCATTTTCATTTCCATTTTCATTCATTTCTAGGTTTCCAAAAGTATCAAAAATTTATTCACAGTACTTGAAACTTGTCATTTCATACAATTAAACTGGAAATGCATAGGCCCTATTCAGGATGTTACAAATAGAGTTCTAGGTTTCGACTATGTTCAAGCAAAATTGAGGTATGTTTTGGTTTCGGTTTTTGATAATTTCTACATTTTTGTAATCGTTGCTTCGAGTAATACAAAACCCATGCCTTAATTTTGGAATTTGATGAAGAATTTGAAATGTGCCATTGATGAATGCTAGAGCTTTGTGATGATAGTTGATGAAATATGAAATAAATGTGTTAAATTAACATGTTTTGTCTTTGAATTTTTAGTGAATTTGAGTAATTTAGACTAAATTGTGAAAATAATATTTTGAGGGACTAAAATGTGAAACGAATGAAATATATGGGCTTATATGAAGCATGTGAATATTTGGCCAAGCATGGGTAATATAAAATTATGTGCATTTTGTGATTTTGTGAAATAAGAACTTAAATGTCAAAATGTGAAAATATGAGGGCTAATTTGTAAAATACCCTAAATATGTGTTTTTGGATTGAACTGAATGATTTGGTGAATTAATGGATTAAATTTGAATATGTATAGATCAAGAACCAAAGAAAACGGACTTAGACCGAGGAAAGTCGAAAGTGATTGAGTAGTCGAATCCGTTCGTTTATCCAAATCTGAGGTAAGTCTATATACAAATAAATGTATTTGAATTGGTTTATTTATGTATCTATGAAATTTAATTGGGATGAATGTGTACGAGATGATATATACATGGAAATTGAAAAAGTATCGGCAAAGTGCCAATATCCGAAAAGTCCTGTACAAACCTAGGAATAGATAGAATCGTATGTCATGACATAGGTTTCCGATATGTGATATCAAGTAAGACCACGTCTGGGACGTTGGCCTCGATATAAGATTTACATGTAAGACCATGTCCTGGACATTGGCATCATATTTGATTTATGTAAGACCCTGTCTGGGACAGTGGTATCGATATTTGATTACATGTAAGACCACGTTTGAGATGTTGGCATTGTACGAGTATTTCGAGTTATCCGAGTATCCTATTTGATTCCGAATGGTTCGACGGGCAATTCCGAGAAACGAAAGAGTATGTGAAATGTATAAACGAATCAGGTACGTTTGAAACGTACACTATGTATGTGTATGAAAGGTAAGTGTATATATAAGAACTTACCTAGGTGAAATATGTGCATAGATTTGATGATATAAAATGTGATATATGTGAAAATGTGTTATGATCAAATGAGGTATTAGGAGATGTGTTTGCTGGTAAGCAAATGGCTAAACAAATGAGCCAAAGAAGGATTTATGAATTTTCAATTGAGATTTTAGTGATATTGTATTTTATATGATTATGAATGTTATGTTATGTTTGTTTGTATATGACTTACTAAGCTTTTGAAAGCTTACTCTGTGTTTGTGTTCATTTTGTTTCATAGATCATTAAAGCTACGGAAGGCTCTAGGATCGTCGAGGATCATCACCACACTATCAATCTCTATTTGGTACCTTTTGAAAGTGTATATATTAAAGTATGGCATGTATAGTCTAGTGAGTTTTGACTATCTTTTGAAAAGTGTATAATTAGCCATGTGATATGGCTAGATGATGAATATGATATGAATGAGTATTTCATGCTAATTGATGCATAGTTTGGTATGGAATAATGCCTAATGGATGGACTAGTGAGATAGTCAAATTTATGGTAAGCTTATGATGCTAAGCTAGTATATTATTGATGATAGAGAATCATAATGAATTGGTAAGTTTGGAAATGGATATTTATTTAGAAATGTTGGTGATTGGGATGAGCTAAATGGTATATAAGTTGGTGTGTTTGATATGTTCTTGAATGGTTAGAAAAGATGGTCATTTTGGTATGAATTGAATTGGTATAATGCTTGTAGGTATAACTCAATGTGTGGGTGGCAAATTGGCCTTATAAATGGCCTATAATTGCCTACACGGTTGAGCACACGGGCGTATGGTTCGACCGTGTCCTTCGTGGTTGTATTTCAAAACAAGTCAGTTTCGACCACGAGCGGGACACACGGGCATGTGACTGGCCGTGTGGTGCAAGTCAGTGTCGACCACGGGTGAGGCACACGGGTGTGTCCTCGGCTGTGTGGACAAATCAGTATGTATGCCATGTTTTGCCACGACTTAGACACATGGGCGTGTCTGAAGCCATGTGAGGCACACGGCCTGCCCACACGGGCGTGTGACCTTTGTAACTTTGAAAAATGTTTGATTTTTTGAAAATTTTGTGTGATCTCGGTTTAGTCCCGACCTCGTTCTAATGCATATTTAAGGTCTCATAGACCTATTTAAGGGACACTTTGATTTGAATTGTTGAATTATGATGTGAAATGTTCGTAAAAGATCCGTTTTGTCCGGTAATGCCTTTAACCCTAGGCCGGTGATGGTTACGGGTTAGGGGTGTTACATATTCACTTACTCAACACAAAATTTGAAAGACCCAAAAAGAATTTGAGCAATGAAAACACACCATACCAACACAAATTTGAACCAAAAAAAGAAAGAATAAGAAAACTATGGATAGGGTAACAATTTCGGTGAAAAAGAGAGTAGAGAGAATGGAAATTGAAACAAAGGAAAAAAATTGGAAAAGATAGGGAAAGAATGGGACGACAAACTTGGGAAAGAGAGAGAGAGAGAGAGATTTTTGGGGATAATTTGCAAAAATTAAATCCCACTAAATCCATCCCCTAACCACTTATTAGATTTTTATAGAATTCAAATTCGATCCAACCACTACTATATGGGTGGCACCAACTGGGGAATTAGTAAAAATATTTCCATTACGCATACAGGAATTTGAACACGAGACCTTAAGCAGAGATCTAAGGCACTCAACCACCAAATCAAACCAAATCACTTGACATAATTTTAATAATTCAAACTTAAGAAAGTTGGGGAGTTACAGGGAGGAGAGGGATGCAATTGAAAACTTTAAAATCTTCGATTGAGTAATGTTGTTCGGAAATGGAGGAGAAAAGGGGGCGAAATTGATATTTTAAGAATCCTAATTGCAATAAGGGTTTCAGCAATGAAGAAGAAAAGAGAATTTTGAGAGTTTTTCTTGAAATTTTTTCTAAATAAAAATTCTAGGTTTTGAAGACATAAACCTTTAAGAAACTATTTTTAAGGGTTTTGGCCAAGCATCAAGGGAAATTGGAAAAAAAAATTTAACAAAGGGGTGCAATCAAAGAAGTTCAAATCTAGGACCTTAACTAGCCTTACACTTAACCATTAAGCTTAATGTTCTATTCTTGTTAATTATTTATCAACAATAAATTTTAAGGCATTCTAAGTTCGCTTACCCTATTCTTATTATGCTTTAAAACTTAAATTTTATCCTTATTTCTTCTAGCCCTAATTTTGGGATATAACAGTTGTGCCACATAGCAAAAATTGATATTCTATATTTAAAATATTAGAAATATAGAAAATAATAAAAATATAGAAAAATGAAAAACTTTATAAAAATATAGAAAAGTTATAAAGATTATTACAAATGACAAAAAAATACAAATTATAAAAATGATTAAAATTGCAAAAAGAAACAAACAATTATTAAAATAACAAAATTTTAAAAATTTTAAAAATTTTAAAAATATATAAATTAAGAAAAAAAAAAAATTGTAAAAATGATGAAAGGTATTCAATAATATAGAAAATTAAAAAAATTATAAAAAAACGTAGGAAAGTGCAAAAGTTATAAAAAATGTACAAAAGTACAAAAATTATTACAAATTATTCAAAATTATTTAAAAATAATAGAAAATTATAAAATTATAAAAATTATCTACAATTTTATATATAGTCTCAATTGTCATTTGCCTTCTTAATGTTATTTTCCCCGCTTTAGTTTGCATTTTAAAAAACTCTCTATTATTGAGAGTGTACAAAAGGGTGTAAGCTTTGGGGAGGTCCGCAATGAACATGTATAATAGATAGCTTCATGGATCAAATAATTATTTTAAAAATTTAATAGGTGTTTTAGTGTTAATGATAGTTAGTGTACAAATACAAAATGTTTTTTTATTATAAATTTTCATATATTTTAATCAGTTTTATAATTTGTATGCTTTTTTATAATATTTAATAATATTTGTAATTTTATTTGCTTTTTAATATTTTTATTTTTTAAATTTTTTCATAATTTTACAATTTTTTTCTTCATAATTATATAATTTTTATTTTTTTACTTTTTAAATGATTTTTATAATTTTTCATTTATAATGATTTTTGTAATTTTCTATCTTTTTATAATTTTTGTAGTTTTTAATTTTTTTTGTATAATATATATTTATGATTTTCTATATATTTTTATGGTTTTGAAATGATTACAGATATAAAGAATTAATTTCACCACGTGGCACAATTGTGCCGCGTGACAAAAATAAGCCAAAAATGGTTACCATTACTCTTTAACTTTGTTAACTTCAATTTTAACGGTAAAAGGGCTGAGTGCAAAAAAAAAAAAAAAAAAAAAAAAAAAAGGGGACTTAATTGATATTTTTAGGAAAGTGTAAAGTCTTTAAAGACCATTTAGCCAATTTTTTTATTATAAATTAAATACTTTAAAATTTTAATTAAGCACTTTTAATAATTTTATTAATATTTAAATTATTTTAATAATTTTCTATATTTTTAAATAGTTTTTTCATTTTTTAATTTTATTCATAATTTACCTAATTTTAAATTTTCTTATTTGAATAATTTTTAAAATATTTTTTTGCAAAATTTAATAATCTTTGTAATTTATATAATTTCATTTCATTTATAATAATCTTTACAAATTTCTATATCTTTTATAAATTTGTTTTTGCAATTTTCTATATATACTTTTACAATATTGTAATTTTTGTATAATTTTTATGATTTTCTATAAATTTTTATTTTTTTTCTTTATAAATTTATGATTTGTAAGGTTTTCGGTTAATTGTTAACTGAAGAATAAAAATGATAACCTTCTTTAACGGTTAAAAAGATGAAGTGAATATAATTTTAACTAAGTGATTAATTGAGTGCATGAAGACCTAATTAATTTTTTTTGGAAAAATCCAACAGTTTAAGGACCCTTTAGCAAAAAAAAAACTTGACAAAATTTAAAATTAGGGACTAATCTTGACAAAAAAAGAGGTATAAGGATCAAGTAGAAAAATATTATCAAATTCAAAGGTTAAATATTTTTTTATATATAAAGATCAATAAAATATTATATGATTCAAATAATCCTTTGAATTGTAATTAAAAATAAAATATATAAAAAAATCTTGGGAATTCTTCCTCACAAATCTCCGGAGGCACGTGGTCAGAGAAGACAACATTTGCCTTATATCAGGTAGATCGAAAGGATTACTTGCTGTGATAAGACGATCGGGGGTTCCGTGGAGGTCTGTTTATTGCATCCGTCACATCGCGGCAAACTTTCATAGAGATTATAAAAATAAAGATTGGAAAAAAGAACTCGTGGACATGGGTAAAAAAAATTTGTTTGAATTTATTTCAAAAATTACTTCGCAATTTTTTTGTTGTTTGTAAACTGATGATTTCAATTTAAATATGCAGCCCATGAGTTAGAACCGAGAAGATTCAGGCAGAGATTTGCAAGGGTTGAATCTTAGATGTCATCTTTACCAACAAATCTCCGAACATGGTTGGGCAGTATAGAGAACTGGCAATGGACTCAATCTTACGATGAGGGGTTTCGGTATGGGCAGATGACGACTAACTTGGTAGAGGCGGTCAACTCTGTATTGAGGCGCACACACCATCTCCCGATTTCTACTGTTTTCTCTTCAACATTTTATAGGTTGGCGACATTGATGCCTAAGATGGGGTTGAGACAAGCTAAGCAGATCGATGCCGAGCACGTGTATGTAGAGGCAGTCCGAAAGGCGATGGCGGTAAATAGTTGAAGGGCCGCCACAATGAACGCAGAATTGTATTTGCGCGACTTGGAGACTTTCCGAGTTCAGGAGTACATCGGCCGTCATTCGGGTCTTCCTCCTAGATCATAAGCAGTTGATTTGAGAAACAGGCGATGCGAGTTCGGGTTATTTCAGACTCTTCGATATCCGTGTGCGCATGTTCATGCAGTGTGTGCGAGAGCAAACTTAAATGTTGAACAATTCATAGACGATATCTACACGTTGCAACGAACATTATATATATGGGGGAACGAATTTCTTGTAATGCCCGATGTCTTAAACTGGGAAGTTCCACCGCCTGCTATCGAGATGGTGCCTGACCTTAGTCTCCGTAGGCATCCTAAAGGTCGACCATCAACGAGAATTAGAAATGACATGGATGTTAGGGAGACGGGTGAACCCAAACTATACGCTGTGTGTCGAACATCGGGACACAACCGACCAACATGCCCGCATCGTGTCTACGTTTCCGGTCAATCGTCTCGTAATGCTGGACTCCAAGATGATGAGTGATATATTATTCAGCGCATGTTCTTCTAAAAATATTGTAAATATTTAAAAACAATGGGCAATTTTAATGTAATGAGAAAAATGTTGAAAGTAAATTAAATTTAAATGAAATAAAGAGAAAAACTTTGCATTGAAAATATAAAATTTATATGAAATGCAGAAAATGTTAACTTTTTGTTAAAATATTATATATGAATTGAGAAAAAATAAATTGAAATTGAAAAAAATATAAATTTTAAATGAAATGAAAGGGAAATGGGAATCGAAATGAAATTGAAATGGAATAAAAATGAAATGAAATGAAAATGAAATGAAAATTAAATAAGAATGAAATGAAATGAAAATTAAATACAAATGAAACAAATGAAATGAAAAAAAACGAAAAAGTTGAAATGACCTATTTGCATCTGGCTTATGTAAGGCCTGTGTCACTGGCCAATTTGGCCTTACAATGGTTGGCCTTACACCTCTTTTATTTGGCATTTTTTCATCACATTCAAAATTGAAATAACTGTTATCAGGCCTAATATTTTTGAAGTAAGGCTCAAAGAAACCCAAAAAAATAAAATTAGATATTTTTAAAAAAATATATAAAATTTTAATTGACCAAAAATAAATAAATGAAAATATATAAATAAAACATTAAATACAAAATTTGAAATTAACTTTATTTTAACAATTTTAATTTATCCAAATTGGGTATCAAGCCAAAAAAAGCCACAAAAATTAATTTTTTTACAACAAATTTAAAATATAAATTGAAAAAAATTAAAATATAAAATTTTTTAAAAATGAATGGAATAAAATAAAATTACTCTGTTATTAATAAAATTTAAATGAAACTTAAATAAAATGTACTAACATTAAAATAGGGCTATTTTACCAAAATAACTTAAAAAAATTTAATATTTACAAAAATGACCGGAGTTTAAAAACAATCACAAAAATGACTTGAAATGAACAGTAGATAAGGGTTATGGCATATCAATAGCCGGCACCACCTGGTATTTTGAACCCATGATTGTCTGATTATTTTGTCAAACTTTAAAAAATTAAATTACTCTAATATTAAGAAAATTTAAATGAAACTTAAATAGGGGTACTGGCATTAAAATAGTTTTTGAATAAAAAAAAACTAATAGTTACCCATAAAAATAGGGTGTCAATCCTTACAACCATCCAAAAAATTGAAATGACTCATCAAAATGAGCAATTTTTTTTTCAATAGCCATCACCATCTATAAATAGGCATAATGGTCCCCCACTTTGAATAAGCAACTTGTCACCTTCAACACCTTCGACGATCGCCGCTTTTCACCTTAAACCACCACCGAGTGCCGCAGATCACTCCATCAATCGTAATCCGAATGTTCTTTTAAATGACAACAACCACATTGCAAGCAATGTGCATAAGGTAAACGAGAAATAAAATGTATTATTTAATTTTAGATATTCTTTTAAATTGTTTTTAAAATGAGAAATATAACATTATATATTTACTATAAACGTAGGATTTATACAGAATTGTTCGACCCCGGTTGCATGATCCCGGTTATTTTCCAGATCGAAGAGTTATACCATATTTGAATGCTGCAGGTTTCGGGGTTGCCGCTTACATTTAGATATTTGAGCTACGGGTTGATTTAATATCGGCATTAGTTGAGAGATGGCGACCGGAGACACATACGTTCCACCTCCCGTGTAGGGAGGTAAGTATTACATTGCAAGACGTAGCAGTACAACTCGGGCTATCTATAGACTGCGAAGCAGTGACCGGGCTTGGAAAAGTGCCCAATCCGTGGGCCACTTGCGAGCGTTTACTTGGAAGAGTGCCCCTGGACAACGAGGAAGGACACTTAACACATATTAAATTTAATTGGTTAAAAGAAAACTTCCAGCATCTTCTGAGCCGTCCAACACAGATGGACATTATCTACGCTGCAAGAGCATTCATTCTTCAACTGATAGATGGGATACTTTTGCCGGACGTCAATCAGAATAGAGTCTCAATAATGTATCTCCCCTTATTAGAGGATCTCGAGCTTGCTGGAAGATTTAGTTGGGGCTTTGCAGTGTTTTTGGCATGCTTATACCGCAAGCTTTGTCGAGCGACAAAGCCGTCTACGAAATCAATGGGTGGTTGTTGTCTTCTACTGCAGTTTTGGGCATTATACCGAATGCCATTTCTTGCATCAGTGAGCCACCAACCGTATGTCTGGCCACTAGTTAATAGGTAAATATATAGTTCAATTTTGCCATCCTTTTTTATTGTATACTATAATATACTTATTTTTTACATGGGAAAAATAATTTGATAATTTTTCTTTTTTTTTAGATAGGAAACTGTACCGGGAATCGGGCGATCGTTCACCTTACCGATGTATAGTATGATGATAGAGACTCATTCTGGGGATGGCATAAAATACGATTCTGAATATTTCTTTTTTAAATACAATAATTGCAAAAGAAAAAAAAAATGTGTTGTCTTTATTTTGTAGTTCATATGGATGCCATATAATGAGGAAAATATCGCGCTGCTCATACCATCCTAGGTTATCGAGCAGCAATAGATATTCGTGTCAAATGTGCTGTTAATTCATTTCTATATGGTCGAATGGCACGATGGAGGTCGGGTTTTAAGGCATTTCGGTTGCGCACAACCTATCCCGAAACCTCCCGTCGACATCAAAGAATTCCACGAAATGAACAAAAAAGGTTTGGGTCAGGACGCTTTAAATTGGGCGTAAAAACATGAACCATATATCTTTCTGTGGAATCAGTGACATTCGAGGCGTCCCCCCTTATATGCCATAGAGGGAGGGTTCTCTCTCACGCCTAAGTACGCAGCATGGTATATGGCACACGGGAAACCCTTTATATTCCAAGGTCAGTACATGCTAATCCAAAGAGACGCGCAACCTGAATCTTCTCGATGGCAACCAAGGAACGCACAACCACGCAGTAACCGAGTTCCGCCATTCGGGAACATCGAGTTCAATTCTGCCTCGAACCCTGATCTCGAGGCCCAATATGAAGAATCCAGCTCGTCAGCACAGAACATGGATCCAACTCCGCTGCATCAATTTCCTTCATTCGAAGAAATTTTTGGTGACAATGAGCCTCAACACACGACACGGTCCGGATCATCCTCATACCACCCGGAGTTCCATCCCGAAGCAAATACACTCACCACTGAGGATATTTTTCCTTCTGCACCTCTGGTCACGCAATACAATTTAACTCCCGATTATAATGTATATGATTATTCTACATTTCTAAGTACACTGGACAGGACACCGGACGCCAGACCGAGCAACTATCAAACGCCTGAGCAAGGTGCAAGACATCACCGACGAAGGCATCCGGACGGTTACACGCCAGCGCCAGGAACGTCCCTAGGATCGCGACAATTTTAATTTTTTTCTTTTTACTTTATTTTAAATTTTTGCTGTACTTTTTTTTTTAAAAAAAATTCTGTTTTTTAATATCAATTTTATTGTTCTAAAATAATTTTTTTTAATAATTGACTTCGTAATATTTAAAAAATAATCATTCAAATAAGTAATACTACACGACAATTTAAATTTACATACAAATAAAATACTATCATTCTACAATATTAAATTTACAGATATAAAAAAATACAAACATTCTTAAGAAATAATACAATTATTTTCAATACTACTGAAACACCCAAACCCGGCCCACGAGCTTTGACCAGATTTGGTATGTTCCTCAAGTAAACCGATTCAAAGTTCTTTTGTTCCTTAGGAAAAACTTGTGCAATTTTAAAGAAAATAATGTTTTGGGTTGGGCTTGTGTTGAAAACCAATTTATCTTATATTGAAATCCTTTTATTTCAGGTGACAAAATACTTAGAGTTTATTTTAAAATAAATTTGTTGATCCATAAATAATAATTTGTAAACATAATAAATAAAAGTAAAAAGAAGTAAAGAAATTCAACTAAGGCCTTATGGCCTTATTACATCAAATAATCCCAAAATAAACTTAAAGTACTTAAAATAAAATAAAAATCCAAATTAATTAAATTCCTTGTTGTGCATGGCCATCCCTAAGCTTCTGCCGAGCCCGGTCCATTACTGATCGTCACCTGAAAATAGTCCCACAACGGGGTGAGTCAACAGACTCAATGTGTACACAACACTAAGTCATAATAGAATCAGGCATACATATGATACACATTCAAATCATAGAATACATTTAATGATGCATTCCCCAACCCAAACCTATTTGTCCATCCGCTACACACCCCCGTACCTGCCAGTCACACCGTGGGGACTACTAAGTCGACCCTCCTTCCGCTACACTCCAAATTTGCGGTCTTAGGTCACCGTATACTGTGGTCTTAGGTCACCACTTTCAGATTACTGTGGTCTTAGGTCACCACTTTTCAGATATCACGGTCTTAGGTCACCGTGTTCGTGGTCTTAGGTCACCACATTCACTTCCCCTTTCAAACAAACCCATATGCCCCATATAATAACAATATGCATGGATATGCCAGAGTTCACATTCTTATTCTTATTCTCATGTTATAATTAACATATTTCATAATCCTAGTAGGAGTAGGAAACGTACCTGAGTACTTAGTACCATAACATGGTACCTTAGCCACTTTCATATTCTTATTAACACATGTTTTAATAAACATAGCCATAGTACATATTATAAAGTAGTGTGGGGTACACACCTGATTTGCTTAGGGTTTCCAATGCAAATCCCGAGAAGCTTGATCTAATGCCTTAGATCTTAGATCTCTACATTTAATCAATCATTCAATACTTAGTAAAGAACCATTCGGCCATAAATCCAAATCCTAGTAGGATTAGTACACTAAAACTTACCTTGCAATTTCCAAATCCCGAAAGTATTCCTTGCCTTATATGTCTGTCGAAATCCTTATAACTTCATGTTAGATCAATTTCTAACATTTATTCATAACAAATAACCCTTAGCCGAATGTTAAATATGACTTACCTTGTGGATTTTAAATCCCGAAATTCACTGAATAACTAGGGAACACGCAGCTTATGGTGTACCTTCGGGAAAAGAACTTCTCCTTCCTTGTAGTCTACACTTAGTAAACCCCGAAAGATCCTTCCATATTCGGCAACCAAAATATGTATGGGGTTAGATTATCTCTCGGCTAATCTAAAAGAAAAGAATGGAAACCAAACTTGGATCTTACCCTTATTTGAAGAAATCGATTGCACCTTCACTTCAACCTTCAGAGATTCGGCTATGGCTAAATGATGCTCTTACAACTTTCGGCTTTTGGAGGGATTAGAAAGAAAAGAGAAGGAAGAATAAAGATGGAAGATTTGGCTAGAACACAAGGTATTTCGGCTTGGCAGAAATAAAAGAAGAAGAGGATTTGGTGAAGAGAATTCGGCAGAGGCTTTCAAAGAACAGAAAATAATGCAGAATGGCCTCTCCTTTCCTTTTATAGCCGACTTTACTAGGCTAGAGTCCCTTACTTGGCCACCACTCTTCTATTTTGATAACTTTATCCCTTGATTTATCACTTTAATTATCAACAAAACTTAATCCAATATTTATCTCTTATCTCCTAATAAAAATAGCAATAATTATCCATCATTTATCTCTTGAAAATAATCTAAAATAAATCCATTATTTATCCCTTATTTATCCACCCTTTATCTCTTAAAAATAAAAGAATAAAAGCTCCTAATTTATAGCCATGTGCCGTCCACCTCACTTCTTCTGGAAGCAAAATAAAATTTCTTTTATTTGCTTCCCATGTGACTCGAACTCAGGCCCACTTGCTCATGTAGGTGGCGCCACTTACCTGGGCCTTAAGTGGCATTTCCAGGCCACTTTTCCAAGCCTGTTTGTGTGTCAAATTCCTCCTATTATTTTTCTTAAGGCCACCTTGCCTTAGTTTTCTCTTTTTAAGCCTTAAAACTTGACATTTCTTTACATTTCTAAGTTTCCAAAAATTTTCGTTTGGCTGTTTAAACTTGACATTTCCTCACATTTCCAAGTTTCCAGAAATGTTTACTTTCCTCTTTTGAATCATTTCTAAATCTTTTCCTTACATCCCCTAGTTTCCAAAAATGTTCACTTTCCTCTTTTAAACTTAACGTTTCCAAAGCATTTCCTTACATTTCCTTACATTTCCATACATTTCCACACATTTCCATACATTTCCATACATTTCCTTACATTTCCATACTTTTCCATACATTTCCATACATCTTAGGGTTCCTAGAACTCCTCAGAACACATCCAACACACCCACTGAGCCTACTATTTCATGAATTACGCACGAACGCATAACCCCTAATCCAGGATGTTACAACTACTTTCTTCACAATTAATCGTCTTCTGCTTGAATCAAGTTTGCGTTGCATCGGTACTAGTTTCTTCACAATTAATCGTCTTCTGCTCCAGACCTTTTTTTCTTATATTGTCCCATGAGATTTCTTTGCATGGAGACTCTACCAACCGGTTCCAACCACAACCTAATTGCGGAATAAATAGTATTGCACCATAGATAATGTCCATCTGCGTTGGACAACTCGATTAGCCATCTATGGTGCAAATAATCATTCAACCCTTAATGGCATAACCTTTAGGATGGACATGACAGTATATAATTCAACTCCGCTAAAATATTATAGTATATAATTCAACCCCGAAATTCAGTTGTACACTATAAGAAACTCTATATATAATCCACTCCAAAAAAACTCATTTGATGATATACTAAAAAACATTCTCATTTTGATGGCTCTCATAAAAAAAATTTTCTTTCCATTTACACAATTAGCACCAAAATCGCCAACTATATATAAACTTTGGTGCCGGCCATTGACTGGCCAGAACCCCAAAATTTTTTTTCTGGTACAGGGGTGCCAGCCATTGACAGGCCAGCACCCAAAAAAATTTTTTTTTCGGTGCAAGGGGTGTCGGCCATTGACAGTTTAGCACTCAAAAAATTTTTTTTCGATAGAAGAGGTGCCGACCATTGGCAGGCCAGCACCCAAAAATTCAAAAATTTTTTTCGGGGAAGGGTGCTGGCCATTGACAGGCCAGCACCCAAATTTTTTTTTCATTTTTTTCTTTTTTAAAATTTTTGTATACCAGTTTTATACGATTTTAAAAAAAAAAATATCCTGGTTAAAACCCAAAAAATCAATTTTTTAAAGCTTGACAAAATTATCAGGCAATCATGCGTTCAAAATACAAAGGGGTGCCGGCCATTGATGAAACACCCCAAACCCGGCCTAGAAGTTAGGCCCGAATCTGGCGTGTCACAAAAAAAAAAACTCGTTTGAAAATTACAGCCTCTTTGTTAAAACCATAACACTTAAGCAATTGTGTCTACGTGAAAACATAATTATCTTTAATAAACCTTTTTGATTGCGAAAGCATATTTGAAATAAACAATTTACAAAAATGTGACGTTTGAAATAGAGTTGCAAAAGCATTTTGAAACATTGCGGAAACGTAGATAAAATACAAGTATTTTTGAGAGATTGATTAATGAATCACAATCAAGGAATTGAACTTTAAATCCGTGACTTTTGAAAATGTCGTTAATAATTTGAAAGAAAGTTCGAGTTAAATCATATTTGTAAAAGTTTATTTTGAAATCAATTTCGGAAAACCTTTATTTACGTTTTTAGAAAAATTCTCGTTTTAAACAATTTAAGAAAAATAATAAAAACATCTCAACCATAAAGCAAAAATAAAAATAGTTCTGAGGCCTTATTACAACTTAAACCAAAATAGCAAAATAATAAAATAAACGGAAATAGAAATTTAAAATTTAATAACACCATTTCTGAAGTATGGCTTCCACCAAGTCATCCATGGCCCAAGTCCACCTCACGGAGCATTACCTACAGGGATTAAAAAAAAGAGGGGGGTGAGTTACAAGAACTCAGTGTATAATCCCCTTACCATCATCCACTGAGTCGGAACACTCATAGCAATATTTTGGGCCTAAGCCCATTACAGTCATAGCATAATATCATATATATAACATGCATGTGTTATGCAATTTCCTAACCAAACCTAGTTTTCCATCTGCTACACACCACCCGTACCAACCAACACACCTGTGGGGAGCTTTAGCCACCCACCCCGCTAACACACCAAACTGGGCATTAAGCCATATATTAACTAGGCACGAAGCTATATATCAAACTGGACACGAAGCCATCAGAATTTTGTAGCACAGCTACCAGAACTTCTCTTCGTCAAATAGCCCAACCCATGCAAATCATGTATATAATATGCACATTCAATTATTCATATCAAATCATAAAATTATTACAAACATACGACCCATTATAAAAATTTACACAATCTGGCCCATATCACATTTTGGCCTATATAGCTTATATTACACTTGGCCCATATATCAAATATCACATTTGGCCCATATATCAAATATCAAACGGCCCATATAGCAAATACCAAACGGCCCATATAGCAACATATCACATTTGGCCCATAAAGGGTATTTTCATAATTCGGTCCATAGGGACATTTCGTAATTCGGCCCATTAGGGGCATTTTCATAATTCCGCCCGTAAGGGCATTTTCATGATTCGGTAATCGTACCCACTAAGGGTAATTCGGTAATTTATCCTCTAAGGGTATGATGGTAATTTTCACAACCTAGGCTTAATTACTAATTTGGGGCATAAAAATCGAAACTGTCCATCTGCATCGTACTGACTAAACTGACTATAACTCGAGTTGGGAAACTCAAAATCTAAATCCGTAAATTTTCTTTGAAACTATACTCGTATATCTTTCTACTATAATTTTTCCAGATTTTTTTACTTATCCAATTAGTACAGTTTATTCCTTAAAGTTTCCCTTGTTTCACTGACCAACGATTCTGACCTCTCTTAACTTAATTTCAAATACCTGGCTGTACGGTTTTCATATATTGCTCCCACTTGTTTCTAATGAAAATAAACTCACTAAGGAATCCATACATATAAATTATAACCCATAATTCACTTTGTACAATTTTATATGATTTTTCCAAAACAGATCAGGGAACCACAAAGTCAATCAGAACCAGTCTCACTAAAATTAGAATATCTCAGAACATAGAATTCCTTTTCGTTCTCTGTTTCTTTCATATCAAAATAGATACAGTAAGATTTAATCTGATATCTTATTCACTTTGTAATTCCTTTTATCCTATTTTTTGTGATTTTTCAAATACACGTCACTGTTTCTGACCGAAACTGTTTTATTACTAAAAATACATTTACCACTACGAGCATACGTACGTCCGAGTGATCACGGATGCCGATCATCGGTTTTCTTCGGTATTTTCTACCGAATCACAGAATATTTCATGCAAAATTTTAGAGAAGTGTGAGATTACACACCATTTCAGATATGTATACGAAAAGTACGGGATTACACACCTGATTACGGTAAGGACTAAACCTTTTTGATCGTCGCACCTACGGCACCCACTATTTCCGAAGGATTAACAAATAGAGAATCGAGTGACTTTGTCCCTAAAAATAATTGATTAGTCGAAACTTCGATCCGATTTGCAACATAGCCGAATAGAGATATAACGAAAAATCCAAGAAGAACTCCTTACCTTAATGATGATGAATCCGATTTCCATTGATTGACTTATGGTTACGGTTGATACACGGCCACCCACTTAGAACACTGCGAAGAAGAAAAAGATTCGGCTAAGGAGATGATTATTGACATTCGACCATGGTGAAGATTTAGGGAGAGAGATGTTTGAGAGTCTTTTGTAAGAAGTGAAGAAGAAAAAGAAATAGGGGATAAGATGTTTATGTTTCGATTTTCAAAGATGGAGAATGAACAAAGAAGAAGTTTTGAGGTTGGTGTTCATTCGGCCAAGGAAGAAAGGAATTGAAAATGTCCCTCAAGGTTGTACGATTTTTGCACAGAAAGGAAAAGAGTTTAGGGAGAAAAGGATGATACCAAAATGGTTAAAATGAAATGACCAAAAGAAAACAAAAGCTTTATCAATGCTCATGACAAAAATCGGCTAGGGGGAGAAGTTTTAGAGAGAAAAGAAAATAGTGCACATAATTGCTAAAGAAATTTGACCAACTAGCTCCTAATCCCTATCAATATTCGGCCAACCCCTCTTGCCCCCAAAAACTCACCAAGTTCATGGCTAAGAGAGTCAACCTTTGCCAACTATACTTTCCATAAAACATTCCTCAATTTAAGCATTATACTTTCCATAAAACATTCCCCAATTTAAGCCACTTGTTCCCCTACCTACCTTATCCTATTGATTCCTTTCCCTATGTCAATTCTTATCTTAATCCATTAGCCACCTTGTCATAAAACCAAAAGTCCAACCTTCCAAAAATAAAGCTTGACTGACACATGCTAGATGAGTGAAAAGAAAAAAAAATTTAGTCACAAAAATGCATACCAAGGGATTCGAACCTCTTCCCTCAAACAAACATACATGGCGTCATATCCCTTTTACCACTTGCTCATCTTATGCTAACTTTTATTGTTTAATTACCTTAAGCATTTAAGGTTACTTGTTCCATTTCAATAAAGTACTACTTACCAAAAATTATTCCAAGTCCAAATAAATCCCGAGCCTTCTCGAGACCATTGTAAATACACAAATGGAATCATTTCACTAGCTAACCACCAAAATAATGCAACATATAAATACTCAATTTTTAGGATATTACAATTGACAGGCCGGAACCCCAATCTACTGTTCATTTCAGGTCATTTTGGTGATTGTTTTTAAACCTGGGTTATTTTTGTAAATAATAAATTTTTTGGGGTTAGATTGGTAAAATAGCCGAAATATGATCCCTCAATTTGTCAAAAATATTTTCAACGTTGTGTGTGGGGATTTAAGAACAAATTGACTTTAATGTACTTTTATGTTAAAAAATTGAAATTAGAAAAACAAATCATTTATAAATATCAATAATTTATATAAAAGTAAAAACATTAAACGTGATATGTAACATCTCATCAGAAATGAAAAACATGAACTAAAAAAAACACCCCGAGCAGGGAATATCAAATAAGAAATTAAGGGGAAAAATGTATACTTACAAAGATGGGTCCTAAGGTCATTTTTTGGCTTTGTTTAGACCTAGAACTGATGAATACGGTTGGGCTTAATGTCGTACTTTTTTTATGACTATCTAAAATTAGCAAGAGGTTAGAACTTATGATTTTAATAAAAAACTTTTTGAGTTTGGGAGGAAGACCTAATAAAACCATTGCACTTGTTGATATCTTATCATTCTAGGATAAATAAATTGAGGATGGTGGTGGCAGCCGCTGCAACCGGGGGCTGCCTGTTGTTACACACAACAACAAGCCCGAGGTTTTCTGTAAACCATGGAAAAAGTAGAAGCTGGTGATTACTCATTTTTTACTTCATCGAAGAATAACTCATACTCCTTGGTAGCTCAATGTGGAGAAATTTAAAAGATGGAAAGAGATGCTAACTTTTCCACAAGGAAAGGTAAACAAAGTACCGCGCCTTGGCAAGGATTGGGGTTTAAATAGAACTTTAATATGCCCCCCAATTTGTGTCTGCCAACATCACTTCCATAGTTGTCCTTGTTAGGGGTGAGCAAAACTCGATTCGACTCGAAAAAATTTAAAAAAATTCGAATTTTGAGTTAAACAAATAGAGTTATTCGAATTAATCGAGTTATTCGAGTCAACTCGATTTTTTTTCGAATTTCGAGTTCGAATCAAGTTGAGTTTTCAAATTCGAATAACTCGAATAATTCGAATAATTCAAATATTAAACTATAATATTTTACAGTTTTACCTCAAATTCCCAAATATTTTTACTTTTCCCTCAAAATTTTTTCTCCTTCCTACTTTTCCCCCAAAACTTTTACTCCCCTCCCATCCCAACCCCCCAATTTAACCAAAATCCATTTTCCACAAGAATTTTACTCTCTCATTTACTTTTTTCTCAAAATTTTACTCCCAAAACCCCTCAAAACTTTTTATTTTCCCCCAAAATTTTTACTCTCTCCCACTTTTCCCTTAAAACTTTTACTCCCTTCCACTTTTCCCCTAAAACTTTTACTCCCTTCCCATCTCACCTCCCATCTACCCCAAACCCATCCCCCCTCCAATTTTTTTTTAATATTTTCCCTTCAAAAATTTACTCCTCCCTATTCTCTTTCCCTCAAACTTTTATTCTCCAAAACTTTTTATTTTCTCCCTAAACTATTACTTCTCACCCTTTACTCTCAAATAAAAAAATCAAAATTATCCAAAAAAAATCACTAAACATAAATAGTAATAATTTTACTTATATCTACTATATATATTAAATTAAATTTCACATTTTATATTATTTATATTCTTGAATTGTTTAGTCATATTGAATATTTATATTAAAATTGAATTATTAATTATGCCATAAAATATTCGTGTTAAAATTTTATATTGGTATCAATTCCACATTTTATCTTTAAAATAGCTTTTATTAAAAAATCACATTTTTACATTTAATATATTTTTTAATTCTAAAATACATAGTGACAAGAATTTGAAGATAACTGAAACAACTAAAGCAAAGAAGCTAACCCGTATATAAAAGATTAATAAATAAATTATTTGGTGATGAAAGTTAATAAAAAATTTGGTTAAGGTGAACAAATTTTATTACGATGGGTGACAATGGTTACAATGACCCAAATTTATTTGTTAAAATTTAACTCGAACAAATATATTCGATTCGATTCGATTCCAATTCCATCTCACTCGACTCGATTCGAGAAAATTTCAATTCAATTAGGATGATAAAATATGATTCATCAACTCGATTAACTCAAAACTTTTTCATTCGATTTGATTCGATCGAACGCTTACCGCTAGTCCTTGTCATTCGAGTATTGTTATCAAATTTTAAATTAAATATTATTATATTCGATTTCATATTAATATACAAATAACCAAGTAAAAATTATTCAAAAGTTCAAAAATGTTAAATAAAATGCAAAAAAGTTCAAAAAAAAATTATTAAAAAGTTTAAGTCCAAAATATTAAAGTTATTTTTATTTAAAATATAAGATGTGCATTAATTTTTAATTCTAGTGGTAACATTAAGTTATATAAAAAAATTTAAAAATAAAAATATATAATATTTTAATTTTATTAATCATATTTTTAAAGTTTTAAAAAAATATAAACATATCTCAATTAAAAACAGCGTATCAATTATTTTGTTATACGTGTAGTTTAAAAGACTCAAATAATTGAGATAAATTTACACTTCTTTTTTAAACTTTACATGTCTGATTAATAAATTTAAATATTTATTTATTTATTTCTTAAATTATTTTTAGATAACCTAGAAGGTATCAGTTGAATTAAAACATCCACACACAATTCATATGGGTTTTAAAAAAAATATATTTTTTAATATTTTAAAACTTTATATAATTTAAAAAGTCATATTGAGTAAATTTGTATAAATGAAAAATTCAATTTGAGTTTAAACTGATTTTTAATAATTTTAATTTTTCAAACTTTTTGAATTTTATTTAACATTTTTATAAAATTTAATAAATTTTTTAAAAATTTATTAAGTTTTAATAAAAAATTTTTATAATTTTAAAAAAAGTTTGAAATGAATATAAACAAATTGTTGTATAGATTCAAATGAATCTGGGCAATAAAATGTCTAGGTTCATTTCAAACAAAAAAAATTCAAATAATTATTTTCTGAAAATTTTGAATTTTTTCATTTTGCTGACCTAGACTACTATGTGAACACCGTTAATGACCATGTTAACGACGTAATGAATAAAGACAGAAAATAGCCGGCAAAGGGCCAAAATTTAATATATAATACACTAATATTATACATGAATAAAATTCTCTTCATTTTATTTAAAAATAATTTATTTATTCAAATTATTTTTATTATTATAAATTTTAATTGATTTTGATAAAATTAACTCCATTTATTTAGATTTGATTTATAAAGTAAGCAATTAAAAATATTTGGAGCTTACATATTTTATTTCTTTAAGCCCAAATTTATTGATTAGTTTATGTTTCAGCCATTTTTCAAACCCAGTCTATTAAATGAAATTCCATAATATCAATATAAATACAAGTATCCTAACAGTATATTCACAAAAGAGTCATGACCGTTTATGTCTATATCGGGAGAGCAACTATTCCGTCCAAAATTCTTCAGCTCCCAACCTTAATCCCCTTTAAGCCAGTCCATGGGCCACCTAATTTGTTGTGTTCTTGACATACATCAACCTACAAATCCTAAATCTTGCTTCACATGTTCTAATCTCAAGGCGTTGTGATCCTCCTCAAAATCTTTAATTAGGGGTGCCACCACAATTTACAAGGACAATTTTAGAGCCATGGTGGTAGAAATGCAGCTAAAGTTACAATCTTGATTTTTTTTTTTTTTCTTAATCGAGTTTGCATTTTGTTGTTTATAAAGAAGGCACTCTGCATTTTTATCAGTGTTTTAGGTTTCCCCCAATACAAATATGGATTCTCGACATCAAGCTATTAAAGTTAATGTACCACCCGGTATGTTATGTTTCCACTGGTTCCAACAAATCAATCCGAAATAGGCCGAAATTGGGCCGGAAGGAAATCTATCCTTTATGGTCTTAGGTTAAGATTGGGACTGATTGTTCCGGCCATACTATCCGTGCTGAAACAGATTTGACCAGGGGTGTGCAAATTTTGAGTAAAATTGAATTAATTCGGTTAACGGATCGAATTCGGTTAATCGGTCGGGGTCGGTTAATAATTTTTTGGAAGTTAGATTAACGGTTAATTCAGTTCGAAATCGGTCGGTTAACCGAATTTAATAAATAATATTATAATATATAAGTATTCGGTTGGTTTGGTTAATTTTTTGAAAATATAAATTAATCGGCTGGTTAAGTCGGTTAATTTTTTTTATATGTTTTATACTTGTTTTAACCAAAAATAAAAAAAATATAAATTTCTGTTAATTCGTTTAACCGACCGAATTAATCGAAAAAGTTCGGTTCGATTAATTGTTTTTGAAAAAAATTCGATTTGGTTAACGGTTAAGGGTTTAAAAAGGTTAATTAATTCGGTTAATAGTAGTTCGGGTTGATTAACCGATTGAACACCCCTAGATTTGACCACCATGCTTTCACCCTTTATGGCTAGCGACTCTTGAGGTATTTTTATGTGCCCCACCACATTAGCCTTGGTTGGTGGGTTTGTTAGGTTGGTCCAAGATGGATTTAATTATATCTGTTTATTTTTTTTTTTGAATTAAAAAAATCAAGTTTAAATAATTATTCAAGTCAACAAGTAAATATTTTTTTTAAAATTAAATTAAATAATTTGCATAAGCAATTTTTAATTCATTAAATCATTTTAATTATCCGAATAAAATATATCTACGATGATTATTTCATTTAATTCTCACTTTAGACTTTAATTAAATAATTGTACAAAAAATTAAATTTATCTTAAGTCTTGCCTTCTCTAGGAAATGCATTTACTATGAAAAGTAATTCATGCAATCTATTTCTCACATGTCATTTTCATTCATACATTCAGTTAGTTCTTATTATGCAATCCATTTAGAGTAATAGCGAACAAGCAAATAAACCGATTGAATATACATAATCAGAGCTTAAGTAACTTGTAATTAAGTTCCGACCCATCGTCTATTAATTATTGTTGAGTATGACTCATATTTTAGTCAAGTTTGAGAGATAATCTCTCAATTAAACTCAATTTATTTGTTTTAGTCAAACTCTAATTAGTCTAGATTATTTTATTATGATTCGGCCTAAGAATTTAACCTATAAATAGGATCTTTTACAACCTTAGAAAATACACCCGTTAAAGATTAGAACTCATAATACTTTTAGAAAAATTTGTGTTTACATTTTGAGGGTTCTTTATTTTTCAGGTTTCGAGATTTACTTTTTATCTATATCTTTTGTACTTTTCGTTCTTTTGTCTCTTTGCCCATTGTTTTTTATCCTCTTTGGAGGATTTTTTCCATGTTAAATTTTTGTGTTCATTTTCTCAATTTCTTCTGCTATTTTTACTTGTTTGGTACGTAATCGGGTTACTCTCCAACAAGTGGTATCAGAGCTAGTTCAATTTTTTTTTATCAATGCGTTCAGAGATTGCAACAATAAGGTTTGATATTGAAAAATTCGATGGTGTCACAAATTTCAATCTATGTCAAGTTGGGATGATGACAATTCTAGTTCAAATCGGCCTAAAAAAGGTCGTTATCGGGAAAAAGCCTGAGAACCTAGATCAGATAGAATGAGAAGAGCTTGATGAAAATGCCCTATTTGCAATCCAGTTGTGCCTTGCGAATAGGGTATTGCAGGAAGTATTCATGGAGAAAACCTCACTCACCTTGTAGAAAATGTTAGAAACTCTTTATGTGATTGATTCACTGGCTAACCGTTTAGTGTTGAAACAACGTCTATTTACGTTTCACATGAATGAAGGTGGGCTTCTTAGAGATCACATTAGTCAATTTATTACTTTTTTGAATGATTTAAAGAATGCTACGGTTAAGATTAACGATGAAGATTAGAGTATGCTATTATTATCCTTTTTACCCTCTTCAAACAAGTTTTTCAGGGAGACCCTGATTTATGGCAGAGACATACTCTCGTTCGAGAATGTGAAGGGTTATTTGTTGAGTAAAGACAAACTTAACAATGAGTTTGGTTCAGATAGCAAGATAGATAGACAAGTTTTCGTTTTGGTAGCATCAAAGAAGCGAGACAAAAGATGTCGCTATTGTAAGAAGTTAGGTCACGTCAAAGTAGATTGTTATAAACTGCGAAATAAAAGGGTTGTTGAGAGTAACGAAGAAGATGTAGTTGGTGCTAATTTGGCAGATGAAAGTGGTGATGATTTCTTGTTAGTATTAACGAGCGATAGATCCAAGCTTATATCCGAGTGGATCCTAGATTTGGGATGTTCTTTCCACATACGTCCCAATAGAGAATTGTTTTCCACATACATTTCAGTTGAAGGTAGAATTATGCGTATGAGAAATGATTCATCCTATAAGGTAGTCGATATTGATACTATTAAAATTAGGATGCACGATGGGACGATTATGACACTCTTAGATGTTAGGTATGTACCTGATTTATGAAAGAATCCCATCTCCTTGAGTATTTTAGACTCGAAAGGTTGTAGAATGAACATCGAGTTAAGCGACATTAAGGTGTCTCGTGGGGTTCTCATTTTGTTAATAGGTAAAATGATCGCCAATCTTTATATTCTAGAAGGTTCTATAGTGATCAATGAAATAAGACATCGCTCGTCCATTACGGAGTTGAAGTCAACTTGTTTGGAGTGGAGACAACTTGGTCATAGGAGGGAAAAATGTATGACCGTTTCGTTGAAGAGATGTTTTTTTTTTTTTTGATGCAGATTTTGAAAAGTTAGGACACTGTATTCGTGAAAATCAATCCCGGGTTAGTTTTGATTTGGTAGTGCACAAGTTGAAGGCTAGAAGTCTTCCAGCTTCTAAACACAGATTCAACTCTGTTAATTCTCTACATAGTTAAAGATAGGCTCATGACGTGCTTTGACAAAGATGGCATTGTGGAAATTCGAGTCAAGGTGGAGATTTGTTGAGTTTGGCTCATATTTAAGTTAAATTTGAGAGATAATCTCCTAGTTAAACTCTGGTTATTTGTTTTAGTTAAATTTTAATTAGTTTAGATTATTTTATTATTATTTGACCTACGAGTTTAGCTTATAAACAGGCTCTTTTACAATCTTAGAAAATACACTCATTAAATATTAGAATTCATAATACTTTTGGAGAATTTTGTGTTTATGTTTTGAGGGTTCTTTATTTTTCGGGTTTCGAGATTTAGTTTCTATCTTCATCTTTTGTACTTTTCATTCTTTTGCCATTATAGTAAAATTGTTTTTGCCGGTGGTTTTTTTATCCTCTTTGGAGAGGTTTTTCTATGTTAAATTTGTGTGTTCAATTTCTCAATTTCTTTCACTATTTTTACTTGTTCACTACTTAATTGGTCGATCCCCAACAATTACAAAATCCAATGATTTACAGTTACACTACATTGACTTTTCACGGACAAATCCAACCCTTGGACTTAATTCCTATAAGCTTAATGATGTGTGATGGCTTAGAAACAAGGATTTCAAAGTTTTTCTCAGAAAGGTGAGATTTAGTTCTTTTAGTATTCCATAGTTTTTCAACAATTAATAGTAAAATTTTGAGTCTAAAGTCAATACTTTGATAATATACTAGAGAGCTGCCCTGCTCTGCAACGGGCATTGAATTATAGTGATGTAAGAAAATCAACTACTTGAAATTTGTATTATATGTGACACTAGATTTTACAGTTTATGGCATCATGAAATCAAGCCCATGATGAAATTGTGATAGAAGCGATAACAAAGCAGTACACAAACATATTCTCTTCACTCGTAATATCTAATTATTCATGCTTCGGGTGGGCATGAAGGAGCTTCACTTCACCTTCAAAATTCTAAAGTTTTATCTTGACTTGGTTGAACTCTTATGTTTTGACCGACCAAGTTATGCCATCTAACTTGCAAATTCCATTGTTCTAAGCTATGCAATAAGATAACTATTGGTTTCATTCCCTCACCAAATAAATTTTGTATAATGTGGAGCTTACATTTATTTTTTAAGGATGTTATACTTGTAGTAGTTTCCCAATCGAGGATGATGAGTTCTTAATATCAATCAATGTACATAATTAGAGAATATTAATTCAATAAAGAAAAAAATACATATGGAAATTCATATAAGTTAAACTTTATGCACTTTATCATTATTGTTGTAATTTATGACAAATTAAAATAATAATAAATGAAAGAAAAAGTACAGTAAAATGAGATGCATGAAATACACTACCGTTATGTTATGATGGTGGGTCTTTTCTTTATCGGGCTCTTCGTATTCTTTCTTCTCTCTCATCATCTCTTCTTGTTAGGTTCCTTCCTTCATGTGATCCACCAAAAACATCACGAGTTTCTTCCAAAGTTATATAAATATGAAGTTTCATTCAAATAGATTTTCAAACTACAAATAAAGAAATGTCTAAATATGAAGCTTCAAATATATTTTCAAAATATAAATGAAATACGTATGCTGTACAAAATAACAAATATAAATTAACAATTTCATGCATAGAGGCTGATAAAGAATGGGTGGTGTAGAATAAGATCATAAATTTGTCCAAGTCACAGATTTAATTTAAGACTCTAAATGATTGGAAAGAAACTTGAAATGAACAATTAAACAAATCAAATATTTGAATAATTAAATAGGAATAAAATAGAATAGAGAAGAAAATAAAGAAAATAGATGAAAAAGATGGAAAGCAACTCCCTTCAAACGACTCTAATTTCCCCTCTAAGAAAGACACCTTGACAAAAAAGAAAAAAAGAAAAGAAAAGAAAAAGCTTGAAGATGATCTCTCAAGTATACTGAAACTCTAGTTAATCTAAGCAAAAAATAGTTTTAAACTAAATTTCTTATTAACATAAAACTCTTAAATAACTTAAAATACTTAAAAATTATCCAAAATTCGGAATAAATAAATAATAAAACTTAGTAAATACAATATTGAGCTCGTATATAATAAAAATTAAGTATGAAACTCGAATCCAATATGATTTAAACTCGAATAAAAAGTTTGAAACTCATAACTTCTGTAATAATCTCATCCAAAATTCTGCTTGCACAGTCTTTATTAAATCAATTACAACTTTAGCTTCCGAACTCAAAATTGAGTGATTCAAAGTGTATTGCGAAGCTAAGAGACAAATATTTGATCGATATGAAAACATATTGATCTAAAAATGCCTAGATCCATTCCAAAAATGCACCGCAAGTCAACTGATTATAACATGGCTAGACATGTGGGCTTGATTGGAGTCATTGAAGTGTAATGCCTAAACTTGTTAACATCTTCTACACGACCTTGTCATCATGGATTAAGATTTTAAGTCTACGAATAAAATTGGTCAATTCTAATCCATCCTTGCTCCGTATTGAATTTCAAAGTCAATCGCCTTGAGGCTTCAACTATTTTTCTTGAAATTTCTTCGTGATAAAATCTTGAACAAATTAAATAAATTGAGTTTAAACCTTAACTGTTTATATTTGAATCTCGTGATTAGACTTTGAGACAATATAAACCCATCACATCTATGGGACTGAATCCATACTAGAGGCATATGATTGCAGATGAAGTTGCAACTCAAAATTCCAAAATTGTTTCTATTAGATAAGATCTAAATGATAGTTTTGTAGTATAGGAGCAAGTTTGATACTGTTGCTTTAATCATTGAAGGTCTTACTCGTTTCAACCATATGATAAAAATGTAAGGTTAGGATGCCTTGAGAATCCTAAATATTTTGGGCAGCTGTCAAACTCTTATTAAGTTAACGATGCCAGTCTTATATCTGTTTAAAGAAGATTATATCTATTAGAAGGAAAAACCAAAGGGCAAGGAAATAAAGTTAGATAGGTGTTCACTGGAGAGCTCCTTTCTTTTTATTATAGTTTATAAATGTGCCATGCCACTTCGGATATTATAAAACATAGACATAATACTGGAAAATAATTAAAACAAAACAAGGAACACCATACAAACACATTACAATATAAAAAAGATAATATCCATACAGATAAACAGCTGCTACAGTCACATTAATTGTTATCGCTAGAACTGCCCTGATTCCCTCTATTTCCGGCAGCAGTGCAGCGGCTCCCGCAAGATTGAGCCTCGTTCAGTGCTTCAGTGAAGGCCTTTGTAGCTTCGTCTATCAAGACCATGGTTGCCTGGTCAATGTTGAGATCATTATCAATTACTGCTTTAATGACCAGGTTGACCAAGTCATTAACCAAATTTGCCTTCACAGTTAAATCCGAAATCACTGTCTTCAGCTCTTTGAGTGAACTTTCCAAAGATAGCAGCCTTGCCCTGATGCTTATTAATTAACACAAGCAAAAACTACTGAAATGATAAGAATGACAGGCGAGAGGACGTCTGATTGGGCAAATAGGACGGTAGAATTTTTTTTCAAATTTTTTGCATTCTAGACTCTTTCTTGTTTAGTCAATCTTTGGGCCAAGAATTTCTGAGCCAATTTTAACTCTTATGTATTTTTTCTTAGTAATTTTAAATGCCCAATCTGATTATTTTGATTCAAAAAAAGAAAAAAAATTGCTAGCAAGTTGGGTGAGAACGTTGGGTTCAATAAGACACCAACGTATTATAAGAGAAAAGATTATATGAAATAGTGAGCTAATTTTAACTTTTATGTATTTTTTCTTAGTAATTCTAAAAGCTCAATCTGATTATTTTGATTCAAAAAAAAAAATTGCTAGCAAGTTGGGTGAGAACGTTGGGTTCAATAAGACACCAACCTATTATAAGAGAAAAGATTATATGAAATAGTGACACCACATCATTTGTATCCCTTCTTAATCATTTAATGATATGTTAGTTAATTTTTATATGTCATCGACACTTTATTTAATTAATTTTTTTAATCATAAATCTCTAAAATCTTAATTAAAAATTACTCAACCCTAATTAATTTTTTCTCTTCACGTCTTTGCAACCCCTTGCTACTATTTTTTTTTCGGTAATTGCTTTGCTATTCAATTGCTGGCTCTTCACGTCTCTGCAACTGCTCCTGCTGCTATTACTTTTTGTTATTTCGACAACTGGTGGTTGCTGCAATTGGTTCTATTCAATTGTTGGTTGCACCTAATTCGAAGTGGGTTTAAAACCATCTGATTTAGAGATGGGGTAGATGCGGCTTACGTATGAGAATAAGGACCAAAGAGGATTTTCTTTCAAAATGCTGAAAAGAAAGCTTGCCAAGGAACTTAGGCACGCAGCTGCCTTCAAACCCCAGGTAATTCGATTGTTTTGTGATGGCTGATGCTATTGTTTAATTTTAAGTTTTAATTTTAATTGTTTCTATTTTCACAAATGGACGATGATTGAATTATGAAAATTGAGAAAAAGATACAATTATTCAAAGTTAGTTTTGATTTCTTCGTTTTTGTCTTTGTTTTATCTCTTCATTGTTAGATTTGTAAAATAAATCTAAAATAAAATTTAATAAACCAGGATATATCATGTCAAATCATTAAAAAGAAATGAAGAATAAAACTAAATGCGGAAACATATCTGAATCCATGAATTTCTTGAAGTTTTGCCGGATCTTAGGGATTTGATCTTCCAAATTAGCACACAAGAAATTCAAAGAATATATGCTCTCTCTTTCCTAATGATGGGATATTAGAAAAGATATCTTGTGTGTAATTTGGGGACCATAACCCTAATATTTATAACCTTAGCATATTAGTTCTAATCAAATTCTAATTAGCCCATCATTAATTAGAATTTGATTAAAAGAGTATCTACACATATTTATCTCATACTCTATTAAAAGCCCAATAGAATTCTAACCAAATTAGATCACTTTTAATTTGGACTAACCTATCATGATAGTAGATAATAACATGTAATTATCCTTATTATATATGTGATGTCCAAATTTTCCAACAATCTCCCACTTGGACCACATATATATACTAATTACTTTATAATTACATGTCATTAAATAACCTTATGAGCTCAAAATTTTACTATCATATCCAAAAGGTATTCCGAACAATCTCGTCCATTAATTATGTTAACATAGAACCAAGACGACTTTCGTTACATATATCGTAACTAAATCCATCCATGATCACGTATATTAACACAACCAAATGACATAGATCAAGTATGGATGTGTAGCATGGAAATTACATGCAATATGATCTAAACATGTCTATTTCCAACTGGTCCTCTTTAAACTAAAGTGAGGTCAGTTTCAAAACAATAAACTGAGTGAATAAACTGAACACTTCATTTCTGATCAGAAAGTAACTGAATACATAAATGTATGAAAACAAATAAAATATAAACTCCCACTAAATCATGATATCCTCAAACAATGTAACACCCATGTGAGCAGTGTGCTCATGAAAGACTTTGGGTGGTAGACCTTTTGTGAGCGGATCCGCTATCATGGAGTTTGTCCCAATGTGCTCTATGGATATTTGACCATTTTACACTCTTTCTTTTACAACTAGGAACTTTATGTCAATATGCTTTGACTTAGATGAACTCCTGTTGCTATTGGAATACAGTACTGCTGACTTATTGTCACAAAATAATTTGAGTGGTCTTTCTACATTCTCCAAAATACGTAGCCCTGTGACAAAGTTCCGCAACCATATTCCATGGTTTGATGCCTCATAGCATGCTACAAACTCTGCTGCCATAGTGGATGAAGCTACAAGTGCCTGTTTGACACTTTTACAAGATATAGCTCCTCCAGCTAACAGGTAAACATAGCCTGATGTAGATTTCCTACTATCTTGGCATCCAGCAAAATCAGAATCAGAATAGCCAATGACCTCCAAAAGATCTGATCTCTTATAAGTAAGCATGTAATTTTTTGTTCTCTGAATATATCTCATAACCCTTTTGGCTGCTATCCAATGGTCTATACCAGGGTTGCTTAAATATCTGCCTAACATCCCAACAATGTACGCAATGTCCGGACGCGTACAAACTTGAGCATACATTAAACTCCCAATGCATAGGGAATTTTTTGCATTTCCTGAATTTCAAGGTCACTTTTAGGGCATTGAGTAAGACTAAATTTGTCTCCTTTAGCGGCAGGGGTGTCACCTGGTCTACAACTCTGCATGCCAAACCTTTTGAGTACTTTATCGATATAGTTCTTTTGTGATAATCCAAGAATACCTTGAGATCGATCTCGATGTATCTGAATTCCTAAAACAAAAGAGGCGTCCCCAAGATCTTTCATCTCAAAATGCTTAGATAAAAACCTCTTGGTTTCGTGCAATAAGCCTATATCATTAGCGGCAAGCAAAATGTCATCAACATATAGATTCAGAAATATGTACTTACTCCCATTGAATTTGTGATACAAACAATCATCAACAATATTTATCTCAAAACCAAACGAGACAATTATTTGATGAAACTTATGGTACCATTGACGAGAAGCTTGTTTGAGTCCATAGACAGATTTTGTCAATTTGCAAACCATATTCTTTGAGTCTTTTAACTCAAAATTTTCTGGTTTCACCATATAAATTGTTTCTTCAATGTCGCCATTAAGAAACGCAATTTTAACATCCATCTAATGTAACTCAAGATCAAAATGAGAAACAAGCGCCATGATTATACTAAATGAGTCTTTCGATGAAACTGAAGAGAAAGTCTCTGTAAAATCAATACCTTCTTTTTGAGTATATCCTTTAGCTACAAGACGCGCTTTATACCTCTCCATATTACCATTTACATCCCTCTTGGTTTTAAATATCCATTTACAACAAATTGGTTTTGCACCTTCAGGTAATGGGACAAGTTCCCAAACTTTATTGTCTTGCATAGATTTATACTCATCTTTCATGGCATCAATCCACTTTTGAGAATTAGAACTTTTCATGGCTTGATGAAAGTTGATTGGATCATCTTCCATCATTCCATTATCATCCTCATGTTCTTGGAGAAATACAACATAATCATCTGAAATAGCATTTCTCCTTTCTCTTGTGGACCTCCTTAATGGCACTTGTTCTTGAGGTTGTTGAGTTTGTTCTTCTGGAACAATTACCTCATTTTGAATGGGAAGTTGTTCAACATTGTCTTGTAGAGGTTCTGGATTCACTTCTTGATCAATGATAGGTATAAGAACCTGAACATCGTCAAAAGTGATAGTAGGAACTGAGTTAGAATTCAATTCCTCCTCAAAAACAATGGCTCTAACCTTATTTCTCCCCCCAAACTCAACATCTCAAAAAATGTTGCAGTTCCCGTTTCAAAAATATTCCTTATTATGGGATCATAAAATTTATAGCCCCTAGATCGCTCAGAATAGCCAATAAAGTAGCTGCTTACTGTTTTAGAGTCCAATTTCTTTTCATGTGGCCTATAAGGCCTTGCCTCAGCTGGACATCCCCAAATGTGAAAGTGCTTTAGACTAGGCTTTTGACCTGTCCAAAGCTCATAAGGTGTTTTTGCAACTACTTTATTGGGTACTCTGTTTAGAATGTAAGCTGCTGTCTTTAACGCTTCTCCCCAGAGGGACTCAGGTAAGGTAGAATGTGCAATCAATCTCCTTACCATATCCTTAAGAGTTCTATTTCGTCTTTCAGCTCCACCATTCATACTAGGTGATCCTGGCATGGTGTACTGTGGGACAATACCGCATTCCTCTAGGAAGCTCGCAAATGGTCCCGGACATTGTTCACCTGAGCCATCATATCTACCGTAATACTCACCACCATGATCAGATCTGATGTTTTTAATCTTTTTGTTGAGTTAATTCTCAACTTCAGCTTTATAAGCTTTAAACACGTCCAAAGACTGAGATTTCTCATGAATAAGATATAGGTACCCATACCGTGAGTAATCGTCTATGAATGTTATGAAATATTGTTAACCATTCCAAGATGCGGTAGGGAATGACCCACAAATATCTGTATGAATTAATTCTAAGACGTCTGAAGATCTGTTGGCACCCAATCTCTTGGTTTTGGTCTGTTTTCCCTTAATGCAATCGACACAGACATCAAAGTTTGTAAAGTCAAGGGACTCTAAAATACCATCAGACACAAGGCGTTCAATTCTAACTTTTGAGATATGACCTAAGCGCTTATGCCATAATGATGCTGAATTTTCCTTATTTAATTTGCGTTTAATACCACGTGATTTCACATGCAAGGTTTCATTATAGGATGCAATTGTTTCTAGCAAATAAAGGTTGTCATAAGTATTTAAATAACCAGTTCCAATAACATTTGAATTTAAACACAAATTAAATTGATTGTTTCTGAATGAACAATAATAACCAAATTTGTCCAACGAAGAAACAGAAACTAAATTCCGTCTAAATGACGGTACAATATAAGTGTCTTTTAAATCCAATAAAAAACAGTTCCTAATAACAACCTAAAATGCCCAATCGCTTCCACTTCTACCGATTTTCCATCGCCCACAAAGATGTGTCTTTCACCATCACTTGGCTTTCGGTAACTCAGGCAACCCTGCATAGAAACACTTATGTGAGTAGTAGCACCAGAATCTATCCACCAAGTGTTTCTAGGTACTGAAACTAAATTAATCTCTGAACAGACCAAATTAAAAATTATACCTTTCTTTGCACGCCAAGCATGATATTTGGTACAATCTTTCTTTACGTGTCCAGACTTGTTACAAAAGAAACAACTCTCTGTAGCTTGTTGTTGTTTCTTTTGAGTTGGACCCTTAGTAGCTTCATTCTGATATTTTCTTTTCTTGCCCTTGTCTTAAGGGGCATTGGCCAAATGAGCACTTTCAGATTTATCACGCTTTAACCTTTCTTCCTCTTGCACACAATGAGAAATGAGCTCATTTAGGGTCCATTTCTCCTTTTGACAGTTATAACTAATTTTAAATTGATTAAACTGTGCAGGAAGCGATACCAAAACCATAAGAACAAGCAATTCCTCAGAAAGCTCGATCTTAAGTGTCTTAAGTCTTAAAGCAGTATGGAACATCTCCATAATGTACTCCCTTACGTTTCCTTGACCCTTATACTTCATAGACATCAAAGAAGTCAGAAGTGATGTCATCTCAACCTTATCGTTTTTAGCAAAACGTTTCTCAACTTCATCAAGGAAACCCTTGGCCTGAGTAATCTCTTCAGATTCTATGCCCCTAAAGGCTTCTGGAATGCTGTGTTTCATGATCATAAGTGAAACACCCCAGACCCGGCCCACGAGCCTGAACCGGATCTGTTATGTTCCTTAAGAAAATCGGCTTCAAATTCTTTTGTTACTTAGAAAATTTTTGTGAATTTTTAGAAAGATATTGGTTTTGGGTTGGGCTTAGGTTGGAAACCCATTTATTTAATTTAGAAAACATTTAATTTTGGTGACAAAACAATTTAGGGTTTATTTTTAAAATAAATTTAATTAAACTTAGTCAAAAATAATTCATAACATAACAACTGAAAATAAAAGCAGGGAAATAAAACCATCCAACTTGGGCCTTATGGCCTTATTACATCATATAAAACCCAATAATAAAATTAAATGTTCTAAAATGAAATAAGGTCCAAAATAATAAAATCTTCAAATTATGCATGGCCACCTTTAGCTCCTGCCGACCCGGTCCATTACTGCTCATTTCCTGAAAAATAGTCCCACAAAGGGGTGAGTCAACAGACTCAATGTGTACACAAACTAACAATCAACATTCCAGGCATACATATTCATATCAAAGCATATTCAAATCAAATAATGATGCAACCCAACCCAAGCCTATTTGTCCATCCGCTACACACCACCCGTACCTGCCAATTACACCGTGGGGACTACTAAGTCAACCCTCCATCCGCTACACACCATCGAAGGCAGTCGCTACAGTCGACGTGCTCATCGCCCACTTACGTTGTGTCATTAGACACTATATTCAAATAATGTAACCGAAGTTACCATATTCACGCAATGGGGCCGTAGCCACCATATTTCGTTGGTGAGGCCGAAACCAACACCTTCATTGGTGAGACCGAAGTCAACACCTTCGTTGGTGAGACCGAAGTCAACACCTTCACTTTCTTCCTTCACATATATCCCAAATGCCCCAATTATTTTATAACATATTCCACATACTTAATTTTCATTCATGTTACTAATCACATGTTCAAAGTATATCACATTCATAATCCTATCAAAAGTAGGAAACATACCTGGGTACTCCTTACCACATTTGTGGTACTTAACCACATTCACATACTGATACATATTCATATATTTAATAATTACCACGTAATTTATTGAAGGTTAGTAAGGGTACACACCTTTTTCGCTTAATAGTTTCCGTGAATTCCCGTAGAGCGATCTACCGATCTAGATCTTTCACTCCTATATTCGGCCATTAATTAAAACATATAAATAAACCCATTTGGTCTTAAAACCAAATCCTACTAGAAGTAGAATTACTTACCTAGTTGCCGAATTGATTTAATCAAGTCCCAACAGTTGCTAGAATTCCTCTTCCTTGAAATCGGCTAATACTAGGTATGTAACCATGTCAGTTTTCGGTTTTTGAAATAATGGAAAACACTTGAACAAATTATGCCTTGGCCGAATATCCCTTACCTTATGATGGGATTCCAAATCTGAAGAGGATTCCTTTATAAGCCTGTTGAAATCCTATAACTTCGTGTTAGATTAGATCTAACTTTGAAAACGTGAATCGTAATCTTTAACCACATATTTATATTTATAATTTTTACCTTAGATCCTTAGATTTCCCGAAAGATCCCCTTTTGATGTTGTGGATGATTGCCCTCTTTCTTAGAATCCACAAAGATTCAGCTTAACAGTAGAACGGAGAAGAAAATAGAAGAAAAAGAGAGGGATTTTTGCTTAATGAAAATTCGGCAGAGAGGGGTTTTGCCTAGGGAGAATTTCGGCAGAGAGGAAGAGGGAGCAAATGTTGATGAGTAGCCCTCCTGTCCTCCTTTTATAGCCAAAGTTATCAGCCTAGGAGTCCTTTACTTGGCCACCACTCCTCTTTTTGATAATATCATCTCTTTTATTTAAAAGATAAAAGCCTTTAATCCATCAATTATCTCCTCAATTATCTCATTAGAAAATAATCCTTTATTTATCTCTTATTATTCACATATTTATGTGAATAAAACTCCTTTATTTATCTCTTATTATTCACATATTTATGTGAATAAAACTCCTTTATTTATCTCTTTTTATTCACATATTTATGTGAATAAAACTCCTTTATTTCTCTCTTATTATTCACATATTCATGTGAATAAAACTTCTTTATTTATCTCTTATTATTCACATATTTATGTGAATAAAACTCCTTTATTTATCTCTTATTATTCACATATTTATGTGAATAAAACTCCTTTATTTCTCTTATATATCCAAGTTTCCCAAAATTTTCAAGTTTCCATTTTTGGATCATTTCCAAAAATGTTTAGGTTTCCAAAAATGTCTAAGTTTCCAAAAATGTCTAAATTTCCAAAAATGTCTAAGTTTCCAAAAATGTCCATTTCCATTTCCATTTTCATTTCCATCTCTATTTTCATTTCCATTTTCATTTTCATTTCCATTTCCATTCATTTCTAGGTTTCCAAAAATGTTCATGTCCATGCATTTCCAGGTTTCCAAAAATGTTCACTTTCCTCTTTTAAACTTAACATTTCCATACATTTTCAGGACATTTCCCTACATTTTCAAGACAAGACATTTCTTTACATTTCCTTACATTTCCATACATTTCCATACATTTCCTTACATTTCCTTACATTTCCATACATTTCCTTATTTCTAGAATTCACATAACACATTCATACATAATTCATAAAACATGCCATTTTACCACATGGTTCCTTGTGTCATGCTTCACACGGAGTTTCTTTTCAAGCCTCATTTACCTAGCTCCCCTTTTTACTTAGAAACCAATAATTTTTCTAAGCTTTCTCTTCCATCTTAGAATTTTAAAAACCCTTAATACACTTCCAAACATTGCCAAAACCTACTAACTCATGAATTATGCACAAACGCATAACCCCTAATCTAGGATGTTACAATAAGACTCATGCGATTTGAACGATCCCACCTCTCAAAATCCCTCTTAACATCAGGGGTGCTTTCCGTAGTGAGATGTGCAGGTTGTTCTTCCCTTAGTGCAAGGTCTATGTCCATACAGCCAAGCACTATAAGTAAGTGCCTTTTCCATTCCTTAAAATTAGTCCCATTAAGCATGGGTATAGAATTTATATTAGTAAATATTGTGGCAGTAGAAGATGAATTAGCTGAATATAGAACAAAAAACAAGCTTAAATCAATATCCATAAGTAAACAATAGATTCAGGATAATGGCTAATCCCATCTCAAGATACCAAACACAACATTAATATCAAGTCTTTGGATAGTAATATTAACAGTAAGTGGTACTTTTGTTGTAGCAATCAAACATTGACAATAAATTATGTCAAACAATGAATTAATCTTTGGACTAACTTATTGCTCACATAAAATACCTTATAATTGTCACACATTTATCACCACAGATGTCGTTGAAATTCTGCCAAATATTAACTTACCTTTGGGTCAATTAATAAACGCATGAATCACAAAAACATATAATCATCTTAATATTTCAAATAAACTAATCTACACAAAAGAGGTCACTTTGGCGGCATTTTATTTCAACTAATTTATTTAAAATATTAGACATCCTTAATTAAAAGCCAAAATCTGAATTTATTTGTTTCAAAATATTTACCTTAATTTCCTTTTTCAATCAAATTTGGAAGATAATTATATATATATATATATATATAAATTTCCAAAACATGCATTAAACCAATCAAAGCATGCATATATTATATAACAGAACATATATATGAATCAATTTCTATATATATATATATATATATATATATTTAAATGTCATATAAGATTAAAATAATAATCACATGCCTTGCAAATATCAAACTTGATTATATTTATAAAACCTTAAAACTTTATTTAAAGAATCAAAACCCAAAATTATCAAGAATCTCAAAGATTCAACATAATATTAAAATATCAAATTCATAAAGAATAAATTCTTTCTCAATGATTCAACATGACAAAGCTTGGATGCCACTTGTTAGATTTGTAAAATAAATCTAAAATAAAACTTAATAAACCAAGATCTATCATGTCAAATCATTAAGAATAAATGAAGAATAAAACTAAATGCGGAAGCATACCTGAATCCATGAATTTCTTGAAGTTTTGCCGGATTTTAGGGATTTGATCTTCCAAATTAGCACACAAGAAATTCAAAGAATATATGCTCTATCTTTCCTAATGATGAGATATTAGAAAAGATATCTTGTGTGTAATTTGGGGACCATAACCCTAATATTTATAACCTTAGCATATTAGTTCTAATCAAATTCTAATTAGCCCATCATTAATTAGAATTTGATTAGAAGAGTATCTACACATATTTATCCCATATTTTATTAAAAGCCCAATAGAATTCTAACCAAATTAGATCACTTTTAATTTGGGCTAACCTATCATGATAGTAGATAATAACATGTAATTATTCTTATTATATATGTGATGTCTAAATTTTCCAACATTCACTCATTCAATTCAAAGGAACTTCTATTATTCTATTGAAATGCCTATCTAAATCCATTTCTTTGATTCAATTCAATTAGATTCTAGAATTACTCGACAAGAACTATCTTATAGTCATTAAATTCTATATACCTAATTTTACTCTTTTTTTTCATAATAATTTTTTTATCGTTTTTGTAATATAAATTTGTCTCTTCCTTTTATTTTTTTTATTTAATATTATCTCACATGGATACAATCTAAATGGACCAAATCATTACATACAAATTAAAAATCAATATCAATATTTGATGGAGCTAAGTTCATGCAATTTATTTTATTATTCATTAAAAGCAATTTTTTTTTGGTCAATCATTAAATTGAATGAAGAAATCGACTGAAATGGAAATAGAATAACTTCTTGAAAATCATAGACCTAAATTAATACTATAAGAATTCCTATTCTAATTACGGCTCATAATATTTAAATTGAATAAACAAAAACAATATTAAGATAAATATAATATTGATTAAAGGTAAATATGATATAAATATAAGTAATAAAAAAAAATGGACCAACCCTGAATTTTAGGAAAAAGATTTTTTCAATTACACCTCTTTCCTTTTTTTTATTACAATTCTCTAATATCGTAATATTTTTTTGTTATTACTCTAGATCGTCTTATTTATATATTTATGGTCCCTAAATAAGTAAATTATCTTTAGTTGCACATACATTGGATTAGACCAAGCTAAGGTAAAAAAGGGTTAGACTATTTTAAAAACAAAAAAAAATTAGTCAATGATAACCCTCTATGAATTCACCTATATAAGCCGCAGGTAAAGTTGCAAAAATAAGAGATTGAATCCCTTTTATAAATAATTCAAGGAATATGATAGATATAGAGACGATAAAGCTACTAAAGAAATAAGAGGTTATTTTACCAATCTAACTCAAAAAAATTTGATATTTATAAAAACGACTCAAGTTCAAAAACATTCACTAAAATGACCTGAAATGAACAGTAAAATTAGGTTATGGGAAATAGATGGTTGGCACCATGTATTTTTATTTTCAAAAAAAAACTTTTTTGGGTTGCTGGCACACTGATGGCCGCACCTCTTTTATCTGATTAAAAAATATTTTTTTTGGAGATAGTGGTGTCGGCCAACACAAGTCCAAAATCACCCAACAAAAAATTTTGTAATATTGCAACATAACCCCTCGTTTTTCCATATTTTTTATTTTCGAAGTTTAATTACATATTTTATATTTTAAAACAATATTGAACTACTTATCATGTTTTTTAATTGTTATTACATCACTCATATTATTATTAAATTTAAAATACATTGAACTACATATTTTATAAATATATTACTCGTTATTTTTTAAAATATAAAAGCAATAATTTAACAATATTTATTTGAATTATTATAAAAGATGAAAATCATTAAAGCATATTCTAATTTTATCAAAAAAAAAACATATAATTTAATTGTGCATATTAAATTTAAATTAATTTTAAATTAACTACTTTTGATTTGAAAATTAACTAGTTTAATACCAATTATTGTCATTTTGGATACTGCATTTAGCATTTTAATATATTTTCACAATTATAAAATTCAATATTAAAATTAAAAAATAATTTTAAAATACTTTCGTTTGAAGGTCTTAAATAATATATTAAAATAATACAACTTTAACAACTTTTTATTAAAACCACCTCTAAAAAATTATCATTACATTTAAAAATAAATATATTTTTTTAGGCTTAATTTATTATTTGTACTTGAATTTAACAACAATCAAGTTACATTTAACAAAATAAAAACAAAGATTTTAAAAAAATCATGAAAATTCAAATATGATGGGAAAGTTCAATCATGAAAATTTTAAATTTTATAAAATTTGTAGTTCAATATATTTTAAATTAATTTTTAAATTTAATAATAATGTGAGTGATGTAATAATTAAAAAACATAATAAGTAGTTCAATATTATTTTAAAATATAAAATATGTAATTAAATTTGGGAAATAAAAAAGATAAGAAAGCAAGGAGGGGTTATATTGCAATATTACTAATTTTTTGTTGGGTGATTTTGGGCTTGTGTTGGCCGGCACCACTATCCCCAAAAAGTTTATTTTTTTAATCAAATAAAAGGGGTGCCGGTCATCAGTGTGCCAGCATCCTAATTTTTTTTTTAAAAAATAAATGGTGCTGGCCATTTAGTGTCCAAAAGCCAAAAAAATATTTTTTTAATAGAAAAAAAAAAGTGGTGCAGACCATCTATTTCTCATAACTCAATTTTATTATTCATTTCAGGTCATTTTGATGAATGTTTTTGAACCTAAGTCATTTTTATAAATATCAATTTTTTTTAAGTTAAATTGATAAAATAGCCGAAATAATAACAACAACAACTAATTTATCAGCTAATATATTCTCAAAAGATCAAAAACTAAGTGATAAAGATTTTGTGAAATCATCGGTTGAATGTATTTACTAAAATTCCCAATCTTTTTTTGAAAGACCCGCATATACCTCTCCCCATATTGTAAATATGCTTTTGGATAATTCAGATTATCTATAATAGTTGTTTAAAGAACTGTCTTATGCTCAGATAAAAATTAAAAAAAAAAAAACTGTCTTCGCAATCAAAGTTGAAGGGAAAAACCGATGTGATTTTTATTTTCATTTTGTTGAAAAATAAAAAAATAAAAAATATGTATTTAGTTAAAAATTTTAAAAGTAATTTTTTAAAATAAAATAAAATATAAGACAATTAAAAAATAAAGAGTTTATTTTTATTATTTTCACTAAAAATACTTTGTAAAAATATAAGTGCTCAAAACTAAGATTTTTAACTTCAAAAGAATTGATCTTAGTTCAAATCCATATAAAATGTAAAAAAGACTTTTAATAGTTTTTCAACCATTAAACTAAATATCTTAATTCAAATATATATAAATATAATTTTTTTAAATTTTTTTATGTTTCTATTATAAAAATAATAATTATCAAACATATCTTCATTCTTGGAAACAAATTTTTATTTTTATTTATCAAACATATTTTCCAATTTAAAAAAATAAAAAAATATTTTGAGTGTAATGTCACCAGATTAAAAAAAAAAAATCCATTTACCCTTGTTGCCCGGTAGTGGTTGTTTTCTTTTGGTTGGAGTGATATAATTGTTTTAGTGGCTGAATATTGTAAATAAGGGTAAACTTGAAAATATTTTTGAATTTGGAGTTAATTAATTCAAGTTGTTGGATTTTTGGAATATGATTTTTTGAGTTTAACTTGTTAAAATTAGATAAATCAATTAATAAATTAGTTTTGAAAATAAGTAAATTGATTTTTAACAAAATAAAAAATAAAATAATATTTGAAAAATTCAAAAAGAAAAACTAAAAATATCCTTAAAAAATATTTATAAAAAAATGTTGAATTATAAAAATTTAAAAGCTATTTTTCAGAATTATAATTTTAAGTCCTTATGTTTTAAATGTCGAATGGCCCTTTCTATTTTATTTGATATAAAAAAAAATCAAGTTTTATATAACAAAGTCGCTTGTTTAATATAACAAAGTAATTAACAAATCAAGTTCAATATAATAAAGTCTTTGTTTTTTTTTTTTGTTATTTTGCTTTGAAATAATTTTTAAATATATGTGATCTCTAACTTTATGTGCTCTAATTTGTATCATCATATTACCTACAAAATTTTAATATGATTTATTTAATTTTTTTAATTTAACTAAAATGAAGTTATTTGACTTAATTCGAATTTCATTTTATTTAATTTAATCTGAATTTTTTAATTAAATTAAAATAATAAAATAAAAATCATTACTTCAATCAACTTAAAAAATTTTACTTGACAAAACTCATATTATATTAACACATTTTACTATATTGGAGATTTTAAGTGTACACATTTTGTAAGATATAGGGATGTTTGTGCTTTAAAATAAAATAAAAAAAAGGGAAAAGTCAACAACTATATATTTTATCCGTAAAGTTATTAATTCAATTTATGAGTAATGCTGATAAAATAGTCTGAAAATGAAGAAGACACTTGTTTGTCACATCTAATTATCAGAAATTTTTTAAATATAAATCCATTACCCTGCAAAGAAATAATGAAATTGGATGTACTAGGCCTAGCTCTGAGATCATCTGGAGGTCAAACTTTTAAGTAAATTAAAATTTTTTTTTCTTCAACTTTAAGTAATCTAAAACCCTATTTTATTATTTCGAATAGGGTTCAAAACTGTCAAAAACAAGTTTGAGAGGTACATAATTGTGCAATTAGTGGTGATATTGGAACCACGAAATGCAAAGAAGAAAAGTGCCAGTCTATCAAAATAACATCCAAAGATAAATTATGCAAAAAGAAAAGAATAAATAGGAAATTACACATGGAAGCTTTACCATGTATGCCCGCAAATACTAGGATCGAAACTATCCTTCAAAGAACAAAGAAAGTAGAGGCTTAGCGAGAGTAAAGTTGGGAAACGTTTATGGGAGAGCTAAGTTAATGAAACAAAATACGCGGAAAAAGCAAATTATTTTTTCCTTGTAATTATCACATGGACTATGCTACCAAAATAGCAACTCCTCTGCATACTATTTAATACCAAAACTACCAACTACAAGTGATATACAGGTTGATGGAATCTCAACTTAGTAGAAAAACAAAATTGGAGAGATTTTAAACTCTTTGGATGTGAGTTCAAACCTTATTTTTTTAATATTCTTAAAGGTGTATCATATAACCTAGTAATAATTAACCAAAATGGATTAATATATCAAATTTGGTTTCAGAAAATTACCTCATATTAATATAAAATTTCTTATTTTTAGTTTAATGCCAAATCAAAATTATGAATATATCTGAAACTTAATATAAGTTTTACTTTTTATTTATTTATTTAATTTTAACATTTATGAATAATTTTTTTAAAAAATTGAAATAAAACAATTTAAAGTAATTCCATCATTGACACGTATTCGAAATTTAACATAATATTTAATTCAATTATGCATATTAATCCTTATTTTAATAACGATTTAATTAAATCCAAGAGTCAAAGTTCTCCACCATATCTGGAGAAAAGAAATTTACAATTAGAATCCCATCTTTAAAAGGATTTTCTTTTAATTATCATCTCCGCAACCATCGATGTATTAAATTACATATTAAATAAAAATTTATATATAATTTTAAGATTTATTCCTAAAATCAATTTACTTTTAAAAATAGAAAAACAATTAAACCACAAACAATTTTTTAAGATATTGAACTACAATCACAATTATACATTGTATATAAAATTAAAGTGGGCTCATGTGTAATTTTGACATTCATCTCTAAAATAATTTCTTTTCAAAAAAAAAAAAAAAACCCTCCCATAACTTTACTTTTTTAAAGTTTTACAAATACAATCACAATCACAATCTCAATTTCAAATTACTATTTCAATACAACTTGAATAACTACAATTAAAATCAATTGTTATAAAGCACAATCACATCAACAATTAGAATAAAATGAATAGAATTTAAATGAATATAAAAAATATACACATAATACTTATATATAATAAGACTCAAATTTAAAAAAATATTACTCTCAATACCTTACCATTTCACTAGTGCCTTTGGCCCAATAATTTAAAATGTATAGTTTTCATATTAGGTGTAAAGTAATTTAATGTTAAATATATATAGAAAAAATATTTTTATTAATGCAATGGTAACATTATAGTTATTTTAAATGTTGGTGATAGATTAAGCAACGAACAAGTAAAAAATGAAGAAGTCGAAAAGTTCGAATACAAATATTTTACATTATTTGTGGGGTGTGTCTCGTATTCTTTTCCCAGTTAAACTCTACTATCTTTTCCCAATTAAACACTGATTACTACAGGGATATTTTAAGTATGATTAGAACTCTAATCTTAGCCTATTTAAAGGGATCATTGTATCCATGTTTTGATCTGTCAAATAGCTAGTACTTTTGTTTTGGGGGAGATAAGATGTAGTTACATATGAGTTTTGGTAAGAGTTTTGTAGTAACTATGGAAAGAAATTTGTTCCCGAGTTAGGACATTTTTTTCGGGGTTTGGGTTTGTACGGTTAGTACATTTAAGTTTATTTTCTCCATATTGTACTCTCGTTTGTTTACTCATTTAGTGAAAAGCCAAAACCTCCTTTGCCCGTGATTTTCTCCCTCATTAAAGGTTTTCACGTCAAATATTTGTGTTTGTTCCTCTTCACTTATGTCTTCACTAACCAGGACTCACACTTGGTAAACTTAGCATACATTTGCTTCTCACGAAGTATTTGCAAAACTATCTGAATATGCTTGTCATGCTAAATCTCAATTTTAGAATAAATCAGAATGTAGTCGATAAAGACTACGACAAACTGATCCAGATATGACTGAAATACTTGATTCATCAGATCCATGAACGTAGCTGGAGCATTTGTTAATCAGAAAGGCAAGACTAGGAACTCGTAGTGCCTATAATGAGTCTTGAAAGTAGTTTTATACACCTCAGTCTCCTTATCCTTGAGCTTATTGTAACTAGAATGGAGATCAATTTTAGAAAATATAAATGCCCCACGAAACTAATCGAACAGATCGTTGATCATTGAAAGCAGATATCTGTTCTTTACCGTCAACTTATTCAATTGATGATAATCCACATACATTCTCATCGTGTTATCCTTTTAATTGACAAATAGAATCGGTGCCCCCCATGAGGACACACTCGATCGGATGAACCCTCGGTCGAAAAGTCCTAAAACTGAGCTTTCAACTCCATAAGCTCCTTTGGTGACATGCGATAAAGAGTAATAGACATCAAAGTAACATTTGATAATGATTAAATATTGAATTCAACTTCCCAGTCTGGAGGTACTCCCGACAATTCATCAAGGAAAACATCAAGGAAGCCTTTCATAGTTCTAATATCCTCAACAGAAAGCTTTGCAGAACTAACTTTTCAACTACGAGTGTGGATATCATGTTAGAGAGGTAATCTCGATGCTTACTAATCATAATGGTCTCATTATCTTCATTCGATTTCAAAGTAATCTGCTTAGAGGCACAGTCTAAACTGACCCGATGTTCCACGAGCCAATCCATTCCCAGAATCAGATCGAACTCACCAAACGACAATTCCATCAGGTTAGACGGAAACAAAATGCCCTGAATTTCTAATAGAACCCGTCTATAAATCTTACCAACTCAAATAGACTAACCCAAAGGATTGATTACAGAAATCTCTTTAGTAGTACACTCAGCAGATATACCCAATTTTATAGATATAGTGCTAGATACATATGAATGTATAGACCTAATATCAACCAGAGAAAAGAATGGAATATTATGAATAAAGAATGTACCCGCTATAAAGTTGACGTCATCTTTATCCTCACAGTGCCTCGTCGCTTACATTAGAGTAGGCTGTCATACCTCAATCTGAACCGTATCACTGCTTGGTGTTCTCTGACCTCTGCCAGAATTGTTACCACCTCTGGCCATACCACAGCCCCTAGGTGGCTGCTGGGTGGTGGAATAGGACTTGGAGCTAGAGCCTGTGCAGAAGCTTACACCTGATCAGATCACTGGGGGCAGTCCCGAACACAGTGCTCTATCAATCCATACTGAAGACAAGCCTCTAACGTCCTCCAGCACTTGTCTGAATTGTCTCCCACAGCCACTATAAACCTGAATCTCAATCAATATAGATGGTTCTTCAATCCTTAGAGGCCTATTAAACCTTGCTCGTTTCTTAGGGTGCTGAACAAAACTAGAGGGACCCGACTTCCTCTTAACCTTACTTTGACCTTTCTCATGGTCTCTCTTCTTGTGCTCAGTGCACTTCACTTCTTTTGCTATCTTTGCCTTGTTAACTAAGGATGCAAATACTCACTCCCTCTGAGGAGCTATCAAAACTCTCAAGTCGTACCTCAATCCCTCCTTAAATTGAATATTTCTCTTATAATCATCCGTAACTAGATCACGAGAATACCTGTTCAATCTCAGAAACTTGACTTCATACTCGACCACAGAACTCTTACATTGAACTAAGCTCATAAACTTGTCTCTACGAGCCTCCACATATGTACTCTAGAAGGCGCTCTTGAAGAAATCCTATGAAACTTGTTTGGGCTGGGTGTCTTTCTCAACTATTAACCACCACTAGTAGGCATAATCTCAGAGCAGAGATATATCACCCTCAGTTTTTATGCAGGAGTACAGTCAATGTCGTTCATAATACACTCGGTGGCCTCCAACCAGTACTCAACCACAATAAGGGCAATTCTAGTGATAACCCTAAACAACTCAGCACTGTTCGGCCGAAGTCGTTTAGTAATCGACCCTTAGCCTCTAGAACCTAAATGGGTCCCAGCGACCCTTTCTAACATATGCAGCATAGCTTGGGACAGTACACCATCCCTAACTATCGGCACTTACGACCTAGTCTCAGTAGTAGGAGTACCAATGGTCTCGCAAGTCTCCAGGTTAAGCATACTACCCATAAAGGATGACTCTACTCAAGCCCCTCCTTAGCGTCCATAATGCCCACAGGAACCATGTCCAAGATTTCTGCGTAAACTCATTATATTCACTTATATAAAATGCCAAAATTTCATAGATCAGTTAAGAATTCTCATCAGATATCTTATTTTATAGTTCATGTCATAGTCTCTAAATAAAACCACAAGTCTAGTCATTACAGTAGTTTCCAAGCAAAGTAATCTAACTAAAGTAGAGTTGCTTACAGGTTTAGTGTTGAAGACTCGATTTCTTATAAAATTAGTTTTCAGAGTTACTCGAATAAAATTTTCTTTCAAAAATACATTTTATTGAAAATAAGAGCCCAAAACACAGCCTGAGTTTTGTAAACCTTGCTATGATACCACTAAATGTAACACCCCATACCCAGCTTAGACGTTAATAGCAAGTTTAGAAATTACATCAAAATGTTTAAGGGCAAAACCAAAATTTAAGTACTAGAATATTTGTCATACAGAAAACATTTAGTCAACTAATCTGACATGAAAATTCAGGCTTAAAAATCATAGTTCGTAATAAAACATAGGTTAATTCAAATTTAAACGAACAATATAATATCTAAATAAAAAGAAATGACCAAACTCTTGACACGCCGAGCCTCATAAGTCGGTGGATTACCTACAATTCAGTCAACAAATGGAATGAGTTTATAACTCAATGTGTGTAATCGATATATAGTTCAGATAGCAAAATAAATATAATAATATTTTCCCAAATTTCGATACAGAATTAGAAGTAGATGATTCTTAGTAATGTCGTAATGGTTCAAATAAGATACAAAACAGATCAGAATCAGATGCATTTTCCTACCCCTATCCACTACACACTATCTCCGACCATCCCAATACACCATATAGGGTACTAAATACCCATCCAGTCCTACACACCAAATAGTGTCGGTATGACACGTTGCAGAGTGATTACAGACTAGCTGTCAGATTAGTGTGTGATAAATCACCAAAATCAGATATAGAATTGTGGCTTAGCCACTCAGTTCGACAGATCATTAAACCGTCAACACTTTATTCTTTATATCGTTCTCACCCAATGTAGATGTAGATTACAGATATCAAATATCAAAAGTGTATATACAGTTATCTAATACAATTCAAAATCAGATAATACAACTCATTATCATTTAACAGTTATTGCATCAATTATACATATAAATAATCGATTATTCAGTTTTAGAATATTGGATATCAAGCTATATAGTCTCATTTAGACCATAAGGACCCTACAGAAGGCCAACATTCGATTCGAACGATGCTTACGGCCCTAAGAAAATTTTTAATATTTTGACCCACATACTCGTATGGTCCACAAGGCCTGGTACACAGCCAAACATACGCTAGTGTGACTCGCAACCCCTCATACAGCCTGGACACACGCCTATGTCTCTATCTCGTGTGACCCTAAATCCAAAATTATAAGTTACACAGCCTGCACACACGCTCATGTCTCTAGCCCGTGTGCATTTAATTGAAATTCAGTAAGTTACATGATCTGCCACACGACATGACACACAGTCGTATGGCTCACACGACTTATCACACAGCCTGGCACACGGCAGTGTGGCATCGGGAGTCATGTTTTTCGACACTCAAAACTTATAGAATCTCATATTTTCATTACACATATAGCACAGTTTCGATGTATAAGTAGCTTGGGTGAATCCGAGGCCTAAAAACTGACAATCCAACGACCAATTATACAATTATTCTCAAACAAATTGCTAAAAATAACAATCAAACCAAATTTTTTGTCAAAAAGCTTCGACACAACGCCAACTCAAAATTCACCACTCACTTTGCACATAAAAGTGAAAGATGAATTTAGCGTGTTGGAGGAGCATCTCCAATAAGATCCTCACCTAAAAAGGAAGTCAATTGCACACTTAAATAGATAATTTGAGCAAAATGAGAAGAAAACTAATTTCAACAAAACTAACGATAATAAACAAAAATTCACTAAAATAGAAGAGAATAAGGTCAAAACTTGCACAATAACTTTCCAATCAACACGACGAGCAATGTAAAATTTCTAATTCGACCCAATAACAATTTAAAGAAGCAAGAAAAAAAAAGAAAAGAAAGAGAAGGAAGAAGAACAGTAAGAAATAAGAAGAAAGAAACTTTTTTAGTTCTTTTTAAAAGAAATTATTTAATTAAAGAAAATTAGAATTAAAATTTCCCCTAGTAGCAAAAAATATTTCTTTATTGCTAACGTAAAAACTCGAATACAGAACTCAGTAATATACAAAACTTAACCATCAAACTAGTAGACTTATTCTTGATATAGATTAACGTAGAAATAGACTTAAGTCAAACGTTCAAGGATAGGACTTGAACCAAAAGAATACTAAAATTTTCTAAAAGCGAGAATTGAACCTTTGACCTCAATCACATAACAAAATAGTTAACCACTGAAGCAAATACTTAATTATTGAAAGAAACTAACAATAATAGTTCAAGATTTGGGGCGTTACATAGATTGACATGTTTAAAGATGGCAATGAGGTTTGATAACTAGAAGTTTAACGGATCACAAATTTTAGTTTCTGACAGTTTTGGATAATTATGGAGGTAACATATATGGTCGAGAACAAGGGTGATAATTCGTGTCTCCCCACATAATCCGATTGAATGTGGTGTCATGTTAGATGTAAGGCATGCACTTGTTTTGGAGAAGAATCTAATCCCTTTTTTGGTCTTTAGGACTTGAATTATTTGCAAAGTGTTTAAGTAAAGGTTGATCACAAAGGGTTATAGTCAGGTGGAGAGAGTTGATGCTTTCTCTCATGTTTAGGTATTATTGGCCCTTGTTGCATTATAAAACTTTGATTTCAAGACTAAGAGTCTTTTAGCTTCCAAGTTTGAGCACGGTTTTGACTTGGTTGACATTCTGTAAAATTTGAATTAGGCCCTTGATGGGGTATAGAAAGAAGGCATGATAAATACCAGTCAAGATTGAGATTTGTGGGGTGTGCCTCGTATTCTTCACCAAGTTAAACATTGATTACTTTAGGGATATTTTAAGTAGGATTAGAACTCTAATATTAGTTTATTCAAAGTGACCATGGTATATCTATTTTGATATACCAATCAACTAAGGCTTTTGGTTTGGGGGTTGTAAGATATAGTTATATATGACTTTTGGTGAGAGTTTCTAGTAACTATGGAGAGAATTTTGTTACTGAGTTAGGACGTTACTTTCAGGGTTTGGGTTTGCATGTTTAGTACATTTAATTTTATTTTCTCCATATTTTACTTTCTTTTGTTTACTCATTTAGTGAAAAGTCGAAGCCTCCTTTGCCTGTGGGTTTTCTCCTTCTTTGAAGGTTTCCACGTAAAATATTTGTGTTCGTTCTTCTTCACTTTTACTTGTACATTATTTATACGGGTCGATCCCAAAAAACTGGTATAAAAGCCTGGTTAAACTTTCGTAGATCGACATGTTCATAGATGCCATTGAGGTTCGATATGGAGAAGTTCAATGGATCACAAATTTTAGTTTTTGGCAATTTTAGATAATTACATAGGTAACTGATGTCACCAAAAACAAAGGTAGTGATTCGTTGCTATCTACATAATCCAGTTGAAGGTGGAGTCATGTCAGATGTTAGGCATGTGCTTGATTTAGAGAAGAATCTAACCTCCTTTTTAGTCTTTAGGACTTGTGTAACGCCTCAAAATTTCTAATTTTGTTATTGTAAAAATATGACACAAATATCTGTCAACTTTAGTTGTTATGTGTTCTTGGAGTGTTTGGGAGGTCCCAAGTTCAAGCCTTCGCTTGGGCAAATTTTGGTATTTTGAATGAATTAGGCCTTACTTTTGTTCAGTAGGCTTTTATTTGATTGTTGGTAAAAATATGTCAGAATGGGTCTATTGGTCTGGTGGTTAAGTGGAGTGTTAGTGTGTATGAGGTCCTGTGTTCGAGTCCGTGCGCAAGCAGGGGAACTAATTTTTGTTTGAGGCGTGTGGCATGGTGGAGTTCAAATTAAACTGGACTGCTGAGTAGTTGTGTTTTAGTGGGTTAATAGGGAGTATTTTTAAGAGATAATTGGGGAGAAGTTATCAAAATAAGATTTTCTTCTTATCAGTTTTCTATTTTCTTTTTTCCCAACAAAATTTCTGACGTTAGACTTTTGTTTCTCTACCGTTTCTTCTCCCTTCTTGTTCACTTTTGGTTTTTGTTCCCCTTTGGCTGAATCTTGTTTCTTCTCTTTCCCCTCTCTTTTCGTTTCTGTATTTTTTGCGAGTCATCTCTTTAGGTGCAACTTTTGATTTCATCTATTTTGGTAAGTGGAATTTTCCCCCTTAGTTATTGTATTTCGAGTAGGCAATTAATAAAGGGTTCGTTTTACTCTCGTTTAGGTGCTGTTCAAGGGTTTTAAGCGGATATTCCAGTGTGTGGAGACGACTGGTTATCGGATTCATCACGGTAAGTTTTTGAACCATCGTTGGTTTAGTTTCTCGAGTTTTACGTTGGGGATATTTGGTTTGATTGACGAATCAAGTGATTAATTAAGAGATATATTGGTCAAATGCAGGTTTTTGAAGGCTCGGGTTACTTTGCACAATGAATCGATACTAGGTGTGTACCCAAAATGCAGAAAACGGGATTATACGAAAATCTAAAATTTCTTGCTGTTGAGAAATAAGAGTAATAAGAGAAAATGATGCGAAAAATTCTAGAGAAAGGAAATAAAGGTGTTATAAACTTGGAAATCAACATTTTGCACTAAAATAGTTTTGGACAGCAACTTTGAAAAATCATCAAAAATAGTGAGAATTGAGTTAGAGGTTGAATAAAATATGAAATTAAAGTTTATTGAGTCTAGTTTTTCATGGAATAAACAGTGCAAGCAATGGAATTGTGAATCATGAGATATAATAAATTTTCTGAGAAAAGGTCAGAATGATTTCGGGTTCCCCTGTTCTGACTTAGGAAAATCAGCAAAAATTTTAAAAAAATAATTAGGTGCTTAAATATATATTTTTAAATACTCAGTGAGTCTATTTTTAAGAAAAACAAACGAAAACATCATCTAAATTCCGTACTAAGATACAAATAATTTTTAGTAAGAAAAGGATGAAATTGTCAAACAACAGAATAGGGATAACTTTAAAGATTTTACTATACCTATTTGATAAACTATAAATTCTGAAAATTTTATGGTAGAAAGGTATATGAGTCTAGTTTCAAAAACATCAAGCGGGTCGTAATTTAGAATTCTGTAGCTTAAGATAATGACTCAAGTAGACAACTTTGAATGAACATATAAGTAAATAGTGAAAACATATATGAGTATTGAGCTAGCATGGGTTACTTTAAAGATGGATCACACGGCCAAGGCCAATTTGGGCCGAGTGGGCTACACGGGCAGATCTCATGGGCATGTGGGCCCATTTTTATCGAAATGTTTTTAAGGTTGCACGGGTCGCCCAAGTCAACTGTGAACCTACTGTAGGGTCGGTAAGCGCTACTTAGACCCCTAAATGTGTGAAATTGACTGAATGATATTTGTACTGAGCATGTTAATATCTAAATTGAATATATGTACTGAAATTGCATAATAGCATATCATCCATTGTATGTTGCATTGCATTGGGTTGGGGGTTGTTATTCGGAGGAAGTGTACTGAAAGGCTTTGAGCCTAATTTATTGGCAGCTCAGCTGCAAACTACTGTTTTGTGCCGCATTCGATACTACTTGGAGTGTAGGGATGGGTGGGTTGATTATATCCCCACATGGAGTGTAGGGTTGGACGGAGATGGTGTGTAGAGGCTGGTTGGGTAGGATTTTGCTACTGCATAACTGTTACTGTTACTGATACTGTGATAGGCTAATGCCCTACTGCATTTTTGACATTGTACTGAGGTGGGCTAAGGCCCAAACTGTGCTGATACTGAAAAGGGCTTAGGCCCAAGACTGTTCAACTGTGCACTGTGAATACTGATTGTTTGTTTTTTTCTACGGGATTACACACTGAGTTTACGTAAACTCACCCTTTTTGTTAAATGTGCACAGGTAATCCCTAGGCTTAGACGGATCGATGCAATAGAGGACTCAGCGGTGACCACAGTAATTTTTGGACTTCATGGTTTTCAATTTATGAGTTATGATTTGTTTATTATTGATTATTTAGGTTGTAATTTAAAGACCCTATGGGACTTTGATTTTTAAATTTGGGTGTTATTTATTTATTTTACTTTATGGATTTATACCTGCTGGTCATAGGAAATTCGGTTATCAAAAAAAGTTAAAGTATTTTCTAAGCGCATGATCACCTAGATTGATTTATTAAAGCTTCCGCAACGAGGGATGTTTCAAAACAAATGCTTTAAATGAATAAAGACGACTTCCTAAGTTCTAACAAAGGTTTACTAAAGATAATAACATGGAATGTTTTCATCGTAACAACGATGTTTCAAAAACTCTATCTTGTGACATTGCCAGATACGACCATAACGTTTAAGCCGGGTTTGGGGTGTTACAACTTGAATGATTCGTAGATTGTTTGAGGTAAGGTTTGTCGCAGAGGGTTATAGTCAAATGGAGAGAGATGATGCTTTCTTTCATGTTCAAGTATTACTGGCCCTTGTTGCATTATACAACTTTGATCTAAAGACTAAGAGTCTTTAATTTCAAAATTCTAACATGGTTTAGACTTGGTTGACATTTTGCAAAATTCGAGTTAGGCCCATGACGGGGCATGAAAAAGGAGGCATGATAAATACGAGTCAAAGTGGAAATTTGTGGGGTGCGTCTCGTATTCTTCTCCAAGTTAAACTCTGATTACTCTCAGGAAATTTTAAGTATAATTAGAACTATAATCTTAGCCATTTAAAAGGGACTATTGTATCCCTATTTTGATATGCTAATCAACTAGGGCTTTTATTTTGGGGGCGATAAGATACATATGAGTTTTGGTGAGAGTTTTGTAGTAACTATGGATAGAATTTTGTTGCTGAATTAGGACTTTGTTTTCGAGGTTTAGGTTTGCATGCTACAGGGGCAGTTTTGACTTATTCTGAGTCCTACATATGGTTGACGGGTTGTTTGATTTATTTGGTATTAACCAAACCTGATTTAACATACTCGGTTCATGTCTTATCTCAGTTTATGGATGAGCTGAGGCAGGATCATTGAGACGCGGCTTTGCATATTGTCTAGTACTTGAAAGGCTCTCTTGGCCAAGGGATTATATTGAGATCTGATAGTGATTTGTCCTTAAAGGGGTGGTGTGATTTGGATTGGGCTGCTTGTCCATTAACTCAACATTCACTAATTGGTTGACTTGTCTTTTTGGGACAATCTCCTATTTCCTAGAAAACTAAGAAACAACATATTGTTTCTCACTCTTCCGCTGAGGCTAAGTATAGGTCTATGGCTTCCATCACTTTTGAGCTCAAGTTGCTGAAGGCTTTGCTATTGAGCTTAGGAGTTCATCATCCTAAAGTTATTCCTTTATTTTTGTGATAGTCAATCTACGTTGCATATTGCACAAAATCTTGTATTTCACGGACGTACTAAACATATTGAAGTGGGTTGTCACTTTGTTAGGGATGCAATTTAGGATGGGCTGATTGCACCTTCTTATGTTCCAACCTTTATTCAATTGGTTGACAGTTTTACAAAGGCGTTTGGTAAACCGCAATTTGAATATATTCTTAGCAAGTTGAGAATTTGTGATCTACATGCTCCCCTTCAACCCCTTCAAGCTGGGGCATGTAGATCAGAAATGCCCAACTTGAAGGGGTTGTTAGGATATTATTATGGGATATTATATTTTATGAATATATTGTATATTATTGTATATCTTTTAGGCATATATTATATACCTTTCCTATTTATACGTGACTACTGCTATATAAATATTATGTATAATTATAATAAAATTAAAATCAACTACCCTATTCTTATCAATATGTGAGTCCATAGATGTTTATTGGCTTCACTGATCGCCGGTGAATAGATCAATGCTGCAACGAGTATTGCCAGAAATCGAGCGATTTGGTGTGGAGCAGGGCATCATTGCCTTCACCGATCGCCACTCAATATGCCAGTGTTTGCAGGAATATGACAAAATGGAGCATTGTTTCCGCATTCCCCGAGGCCTCTATAGACCAATGGAGCAAGGCGTACAATACCTTCTCCGATCGCCACGGAATATGACAAAACAGAAGCAATTTGACGTTTTGTTACTATCATAGGAACCCAGCTCAGCACCTCTATTTTTGTGTCTCATACTTGTTTCAACCAAGATAACCAACCAATGCTTTTAACCAATTTAACAAAATTGTTTGGTTTTTCTGTTAGATCCAACAAAGTGATGAGCTTCAAGAGAGAAAAGGAAGAGGGTTTAGAAGCTATTTTTTTGCCAATTTTTATAGTGAACAGAGGCCTGTCCCTATCGATAAATTTAATGTTTAGGAGCATCGATAAAATCTGCCCCACTCTCTATTATCCTTGGATTTAAGTGTGCTTTGTATTTATCTCCGACTATCAACCGTTTGCGGAAATTTCAAAACAAAATTTTAAGTTATTGGTTTTTTTTTTTTTTTTTTTCCTTTGAAGTTCACTCTTATTCATTAATCATATTTATGTATTTATTTTTAATTTATTAAATAATATATTTTATTTAATGTAATTTATATAAATTATTGAATAAAATAATGTTAAATTATATTACTAAAAATCTTAAACTCTAATCGAATAAAATAATAAGTTTATTTTCCTATGGTGATTTTCTATCTACAAATCGAATAAAAATAGTCAATCTTGAATGTTAATATCAGTAGCTTAAAATTTTAATTATTTATTCAATACCATGTTGATAAGAAAAGTTCAAAATAAAGAATGTATAAGTAGACAAATAAGCTTAGTGGAAGGTCATTTTTATATTATATTTGTTAAAAGATAAACATTTGAACTTATGTTTTTTTAATGCAATTAATTTATTTTGATTAATATTCTATTTATATACTTTTGGAATATATTAATTTTTACATTAAAACAATTGTGTTGAAGAGACACGACATTTTCAATAATCGTGTTAATGTTTACAGAAAAATAATAATATCTGAGAAAATAATTTATACAAATAATCTATACTATATAAGATAATAGTAAAATTGCATTTGATTTTTTTTATCATGCTCATATTCGATATTTAATTTTTATATTTTACTTTTACATAATTTGGTCGTTTATTTTTATAATGGCATTAATTAGACAAAATAGTTTATATACTTATATGTGGTAGTTATCTTATTATTTTAGTATCATATGCTAACAAGTGTTTAAGAATGAAAAATATATATATGTAATTGAAATATTAAAAGTGATTTTCTTTACTATTTATAAATATATTGGCAAAAAAAAAAATAATTATGAATGTGGCAAAATTACATGGCACCATATTTTTTCTATACATTATAAAATAATGGTTAAGTTTAAAATTTTGGTCCTTATACTATGTTTAAATTTAAAATTTAATCTTTACACTTCAACTTTTTGACAAAATTTGGTACCTCAACTTTTACAATGTCATTGATTAGCTCAAATGTTTTATTTTGATTAAAATGATGATGTAATTTTTAAGAGTTGTTAACATCATTAAAATTATCTATCAAATTCATGTTCATTGCAATGATTTTTTTTTTGTTACATGGTTACTATTAGGGATTGACCCGTATACACAATAAACAAGTAAAATAGAGAAGATCAAACACATAAATATTTACATGGAAAACTCCTCTGAAGAGGAGAAAAACCATGTGCAAAAGAAACTTTGGCTTTTCATTAATGGAGTAAACAAACGAGAATATAATATGAAAAAAATAACTTAAATGTACTAAAAGTACAAACCCAAAACCTTAAAAATTAAACCTGATTTTTATCACGGTTTAATTGGTTCCAAAAAATTTATGGGTCAATCAATTTAATCCATCTTTCTAGATCAGTACCCTGATCAATTTGTAGTCTAATTGATTTGGCCAATCAATCCAATTCAATTTAAATAAAATTGGTAAAAATATAACTTATGCGAATGGTTAAGCTCTTACTATAAGTAGCTTGACATTGTAAATATAAAGATGTCGTAACCATTTTTTAAAAAAAACGGGAATCGACTAAAGATAGGGAGTCGCCACCGATCTTTATTTAGGTGTGATCGGATCACCTTTGTTTTAATAAAAACATTTTGATTTACTAAAACAACGTTTTCGGTCTACGAAAATTTGAGAAAATGGGTTCGGGAATCGGTTACGTGCGAGGAAGGGTTAACGCCCTTGTCACGCCCATACTTGGTACCAAATTGATTAATTAATGTCCCAATGTCGAAAGTTGGAATTTTTTTAAAAAAAAATAAATAGAAAATCGATCTCTTTTTTTTTTTGAAAATATTTTGGTTTTCTCGAATTAAATATCAAGATTTCCTTATTTCGAAGAGACAAAATATCACATCCAACACGTAGAACGCGATAATTTTAAATCCCGAATCCAAGATCATCTCGTAATTCCCGAGACTCATGCATTGGAATATCAAAAGGATATCCGATTGTTTGGCCAAGCGAGAGAACCGAAACCCAACACATAGGGCACGATCTTTCGAATTTCCGAACACGAAACATTGCCTTATTTGGAAAACTTTCGCTTTTGGATCAAATTGATAAATATATTTAAAAAATGATACACATTTGGTAGCTTAGGTTTTAAAGAAACATTACTTAAAACGTGAAATGGATTATATGCGACGAATAAATGTAATGTAATACAAGTTTATAATAAAATACAAAAACAACTACAATACAAATATGCGTAACAAAACATAAATAAATACGTTAGTATGAAGGTAAACATAAAGGACGGAAAATGAAATAGAACAAAGTAAGCGAGCCAAGATAAAAATAATGAAGGATGAAGTAAGAATAGTAAAATAAAGAAAAAATTTTAAGCACAAATACGAAAAAAATGTGATTATAATAGTAATAGTAATAAAAATAATAGCAATAATAACAACAAAGAAGCGATAATATAGTAATAGAAATAATAAAATAACAAAGTAATAATAATAATAAACATAAAAATATGTGTTAATGAGGATGATTACCATGAAAAGAAAATAATAATATGCCAATAACATAATAACGACGAAAATGATAAAAATAATAGTAGTGGTAATGACAATAAATAATAGATATAATGATAATATATACAAAAAAAGTATATTATAATAAAAATATGAAGTAAATAATGATGGTGAGTATGATAATAACAATGGTAAAAATAAATGTGATAGATAATAAAATAGTAATGATAATAAGTAATAATAATAATAATAATAATAATAATAATAATAATAATAATAATAATAATGATATAGTTAGTGAAACAAAATAATGATATAATATGTACATAAAAATGGTAATAACATAACTACGAAAGGACCTAAAAAAAATTTTGCGAAATAACTAAAAGATCAAATTGCATTTAAAACAAAAGTTTGAGGTTAATCAAAAAAAGAAAAATAAGAAGAAAGGGACTAAAATGACGAGCACGTGAATGCACAAGGGCTAAAAATGAAAATGTTCCCAACCCCAAACAAAAGGCCCTCAGACGCGGACTGAATTGGAAGGGTGTGCAAACTTTGGGGCAAAATGGAAGAGATGAAATAGGATTTACTTAAAGATAGCACAAATGTGAGGGACTGGCTAAGCAAATCACCCATTTTAAGGTGGATTGGCACCCATTCAAACTTTCCAAACGTGAATGTGCTGGCCACCACTTCTTTAACTACCCCACTTTAAAATTAATAAATTTTTTATTATATTTAATATTATTATTTTTTCTTAAGCTTACAGACTCATTTTTCAAACAAAACAAAGAACCAACGCCCCCTATCGTTTCTTCTCCCCATCTCTTCTCTCTTTCTCCGTCGAATGGGCTTCTCCCGTCACCGTGGCGCCACCACCGTTTCAGATGGCCGACGAGGCGCGAGGGTGAGTCCCAAGGCGTCGTTTGAAACCCATTTTTGAGGGCCGAACCCTCGGTGTTCCAAAGCAGAGGAAAAGGGGCTTCAACACCCCTTCTCGAGCCGAGTTCCATCAACGGAGGAGACGAGCTCCGAGGCCACGACCGAGGGAGTTTCGGGTAGGTTCTTTTCCCCTTTTTTTTTGATTTTTTGTTTTGTATGGTTTTCGAAATCACAGAAAAAAATAATAACAATAGATAACAGTAAAATGAAAAAATCAACCTTTCGGATGCTTTCTTTTATTGCTGAAATTTTGTAAGATTGGCCGAAGAGAGAAAAAAAAAAACCCCTTTACAAAGTTTCATCTCGGTTTTTATAACTGATTTACAAATCTTGTTTTTATTATTTTTCTTCTTGGTTTTCTTGTTCGCGTGCTGCTTTTTGTCTTCTTTCTGTTTGCAGGGTACGGGCAAAGTAGTGATCGCGCGAAGCTAGAGGTGTATGGGGGACGGTGGAAGCGTGGGGGAGCCGACCGAGGCATGCGTGGAAGCCAAGAGGACCCTAGGTGCGGCGCACCTAGGGTTTGTTGGTTTTTTTTTTGTTTTTTTCTGATTGGGTTAATGGGTTTCAATTTGGGTTGGTTTATTGGGTTTATTTAGGCTTATTTGGGTCTGGTATTGGGTTAGGTAAATGGGTTTCAGGTTTTGTAATTGGGTTTGGGTTGAGTTGTTGGTTGGATAGGCTTGTGTAATCTGGACATTTCAATGGACTATTTTATTATTTGGCTTTGTGTATTTTTATTTGGTCTTATTATTTTTTTGGTATTAAGCCTTAATGGGCCGGGCAAATTTGGTTATTACAGCTACCCCTCTTTGCTCATTGTCGCGAAACAAGGATAGAGCAAAGACAAAAGAAGAACCAATTTTGCCCGGTCTTGATGGGCTTGGACTTACTGGTCCTCGTCTTCCTTAAACATCTTCGAACTCTACCGTAACCTGTTGCTTGGACCCATTCCACTGCCGCTTCTGCGAGACATGGCTCGTAGCTTCAATTCACTTTTCCTCAATCTTGTTCATTCTTTAACTTGCTCCAATATGACTTCATGACACGAAGAGATTTGTCGCTTCAATCTACCAAATGCTCCACTAGGACTTTGAGGAAGTAAATCTGACCTTTTCGAACTGCTTCCTTATTCTCGCAATATGAATTGACTCTCCTCTTCTTCTTCTTCTTTTTTTTTTTGAAAATTTCTCGGCGTGTGTGACCCGAGGCCCAACTCATCTTTCGCATTATGAGTTGGTTTTAACGGGAGTTAAAAGACAGAAATTGAAATATAGAAGTTAAATACCTCGGCGTGCCCCGAGGCTCAACTCACCTCTCGCATTATGAGTTGATTTTTGAACAGAAATTTAAAGACAGAAATTAAATACCTTGGCGTGGCCCGAGGCTCAACTCATCTCTCGCATTATGAGTTGATTTTTGAACAGAAATTTAAAGACAGAAATTAAATACCTCGGCGTGCCCCGAGGCTCAACTCATATCTCGCATTATGAGTTGACTTTTGAACAGAAATTTAAAGACAGAAATTAAATACCTCGACGTGCCCCGAGGCTCAACTCACCTCTCGCATTATGAGTTGATTTTTGAACAGCAATTTAAAGACAGAAATTAAATACCTCGGCGTGCCCCGAGGCTCAACTCACCTCTCGCATTATGAGTTGATTTTTGAACAGAAATTTAAAGACAGAAATTAAATACCTCGGCGCGCCCCGAGGCTCAACTCACATCTCGCATTATGAGTTAATTTTGAAATCAGAATTTCCAGACTTGTTATCTGGTGGAATTCGATCAAGATTTCTTGCTTTATTGGTGTACCTGTATGTGTCATACGGGATGTTGATGTTATCATGATATGCATGTGTTTGTCTTAAATGCTCTTATGCCTACATGATTATGCCATGCGTTCTGGGTTCGTTTGTCGTGTATCTCTTGTTGTGATGACTCGTATTCACTGCTTCGATTCTTGACTTTTCTTTCAGTTTTTGTACTCGTGTCCAAGTTTTACGAGTGGTCTGGACTTCTCATATATCACCCATTTTGTCCCCTGGTTGAACTTTTGTCCTTGCTTTGAGGTTCCTGTACCTACCAGGTTCTCGTCCAGGTAATGCTCAACGTTTCTTTTGTTTAGAGTATGTAATTTCACTATTACCATTTAAATGAACCCCCACGAGATGCATGATAATAGCCAAGTAGGTGTGAAAGAAATGCCTTGAATCGTATTTATTTCAAAGTGACAAACAAAGGAAATTGACAAAGAATGATTCGATAAAGAAAACAAAAGGGAAACAGATTCAATTATCACAAATGCTCTAGATATCCAACGAATAAACTTCTCCATGTTCCTTCATCCTGAATCTCTTCGAGTGAAGCTTAATGTATAGGAAATTCTGAGCTTCTGAGTCTGCTTCAAATATTATAGTCTTGCCTCTTGACTTCCTATTCGAATCTTGCCGTTTATGCCCGAATTCTTCCATTAGGACGCCTTTTCAGGTTTTCATCCCAATTTTGTTTGTCAGGGTGCCCTTTTCGGGTTTCCATCCTGAGTTTTTTTTTAAGCGTAGTACTTCTTCACGGCATCCGAGTTTACTGGATTCGGTACCTCTTTCCCATCCATCTCTGTGAAAATCAAAGCTTCACCTAAGAAGGCCTTCCTTACGACATAGGGTCCTTCCCAATTCGGTGCCTATTTTCCTCGAGAATCCTTTTGTATTGGGAGAATCTTTCTCAACACGAGCTCTCCTTCGCGAAACTCTCTTGGTCGTACCTTCTTGTCATGGGCCGTGATCATTCTCTTCTGGTACATTTGTCCGTGACAAATTGCTTTTAAGCGCTTTTCCTCAATCAGATTCAGTTGGTCATATCGAGCTTGTACCCATTCTGATTCTTCCAGTTTTGACTCCATTAAGATTCGTAAAGAAGGGATTTCCACCTCGATGGGTAGTACAGCTTCCATTCCATATACTAGAGAAAAAGCAGTTGCCCCCGTGGAGGTCCGCACACATGTACGGTATGCATATAGAGCAAACGGGAGCTTCTCATGCCAGTCTTTATATGTCTCGGTCATCTTTCCAATAATCTTCTTAATATTTTTATTGGTTGCTTCTACCGCTCCGTTCATCTTTGGGCGATAGGGTGAGGAATTGTGATGCTTTATTTGAAATTGTTCGCACACTTCCTTCATCATCTTGTTGTTCAGATTCAAGGCATTATCCGAGATGATTTTTTCAGGCAGCCCGTATCGACATATAATCTCCTTTTTCAAGAATTTGCAAACCGCGGTTTTTGTCACGTTTGCAAACGAAGTGGCCTCAACCCATTTTGTGAAGTAATCTATGACCACGAAAATGAATCGATGGCCATTAGAAGCTTTTGGGGAAATTGGCCCCATAACATCCATGCCCCACATGGAAAAAGGCCACGGAGAGGTCATAACGTGGAGGGGCGAAGGTGCTGCATGAATTTTGTCGCCATAAATTTGACATTTGTGACATCTTCGTGCATAACTGATGCAGTCACTTTCCATCGTCAACCAGTAGTAGTCGAGTCTCATAATTTTCCTGGCCATGGTGAAACCATTGGCATGGGTCCCACAACTTCCTTCATGGACTTCTTCTAGTATCTTTCTGGCTTCAATATCATCCACGCATCTTAGAAGCACTTGATCTTTTCCTCTTTTGTATAGGATGTTTCCATCAAGAACAAATCCCACTGCCATTTTTCTAATTGTCCTTTTGTCATTCTCATTTGCTTGTTTGGGATACCTTTGATTTTTGACATACTCTAGGATATCATGGAACCACGGCTGTCCGTCTGCTTCTTTTTCAATGCTAAAACAATGTGCCGGAGCTTCATATATGCTCATCTGGAGAGGTATTATTTCCGCTTCTCGGTTTGCTTTGAACATCGAAGCCAAAGTGGCCAGAGCATCAGCCAATTGGTTTTCCTCTCGTGGGAAGTAATTAAAGGTTACTTCTTCGAAATCTTTGACAAGATCCATAACAAGGTCGTGGTATCTGACCAGCTTTGAGTCTCTTACTTCCCAATCTCCACGGACTTGGTAAATCACCAATGCCGAATCCCCAGATACCTTTAGGACTTTGATGTCTCATTCAATAGCTGCGCGGAGCCCCATGACGCAAGCCTCGTATTCCGCTATATTGTTGGTACAGAAGAAGTTCAATCTGGCAGTGAATGGGTAATGATTCCCTTATGGCGACACCAAGACGGCTCCAATCCCGTGCTCCAATGCATTTGAGGCACCATCAAAGCTCATCTTCCATGACTCCTCTTTTTACGACTCACATTTTCTTTCTGTAATACACATCAAGTCTTCATCTGGAAAGTCAAATCTTAATGGCTCGTATTCCTCCATCGTTCGTGCTGCCAGAAAATCAGCTATTGCGCTCCCTTTTATTGACTTTTGGCTAACGTAAACGATGTTGTATTCTGATAGTAAGATTTGCCATCGTGCCATTCTTCCTGAGAGTGCAGGTGATTCCATCATGTACTTTATTAGGTCCAGCTTTGAGATCAACCACGTCGTATGATACAGCATATATTGTCTGAGCCTACGAGTTGCCCAGACCAGAGCACAACAGACTTTTTCAATTGACGGATATTTTGCTTCATACTCTGTGAACTTCTTGCTGAGGTAATAGATCGCCTTTTCTCTTCTCTCCGACTCATCACGTTGCCCCAGTACACAACCCATTGAATTTTCGAACACCGTCAGATACAATATTAATGGTTTCCCGGAAGTTGGTGGTACTAACACCGGGGGGTTAGATAAATATTGTTTTATCTTGTCGAAAGTAGCTTGGCACTCTTCGTTCCATTCTCCAGGATTGTGTTTTCATAGGAGTCGAAAAATCGGGTCGCATTGGTTGGTAAGTTGAGCAATGAAACGGGCGATGTAGTTTAACCTTCTTAGAAATCCTCTGACTTCTTTTTGTGTCCGTGGAGGTGGTAATTCTTGTATGGCCTTTATTTTGTCGGGATCGACCTCGATACCTCTCTCGCTAACGATAAAGCCCAGTAATTTCCCCGAGGTTGCTCCGAATGTGCACTTAGCTGGATTAAGCTTCAGTTGGAATTTTCTTAGTCTTTCAAATAATTTCCTGAGGTTTCCAACATGCTCTTTTTCTCCCCGAGATTTGGCAATCATATCGTCGACATAAACTTATATTTCTTTGTGCATCATGTTGTGAAACAGCATCACCATTGCCCTTTGATATGTTGCCGCAGCGTTTTTTAAGCCGAATGGCATCACCTTATAGCAGAAGGTCCCCCACATCGTCATGAATGTAGTTTTTTCCATGTCCTCAGGGGCCATCTTTATTTGGTTATAACCTGAAAATCCATCCATGAAAGAAAATAATGAATGATTTGCCGTGTTATCCACCAACGTATCGATGTGCGGTAAGGGAAAATTATCTTTGGGGCTTGCTCGATTGAGATCACGATAGTCTACACACATTCGCACCTTGCCGTCTTTCTTTGGCACTGGGACTATATTAGCCACCCATTCCGGATATTTGGAGACTTGTAAGAAACCGGCGTCGAACTACTTTTTAAACCTCTTCTTTTATCTTTAAGAAACATTTCGGGTCTTATTCGTCTTAGCTTCTGCTGGATTGGCTTGCATTCTGGTTTCACTGGGAGCCTGTGGACCACTACATCCTCGCTTAATCCTGGCATGTCCTGATATGACCATGCAAATACGTCTTTGTACTCATGAAGCAAGGTGACCAAGTCGTGTTTGGTGGGCTCTGAGATGGAGGTCCCAATTTTCACTTCTTGCCTCTTTTCTTCGTTTCCCAGGTTCACCGTCTCGATAGATTCTTGGTGGGGGAGTATCTGTTTATCTTCCTGTTCTATCATCCTTAGTAAGTCAGGGGTCGAGACAAAATCTTCGGCATTCTCGTCGGCTTCGAATTCTCCTAAACAAACAACTTGCTCAAAGTCGATTTTAAGATCAGTAACGGGATTGTTCATGTCGTTGATATCTGAGCACCTGAAAGGCAAATGGAGAAGAAGCTATAGAGGAACATTGAGGTATTGTGATTCTACGGCATGTCATGAAAAATATTTAAAGACAAGCTATGAGAAATAAATATGAGGCCAGTGAGAATGAGAGACAGTGATGAAATGCATCTTCATTGATTGTTCATTTAAAGGTTAAACAACTGACACAAACTCTTATAACAGATTCCCCTTTAACTTAGGGGTATTACAGAAAGTTGTCATTGAGGATTACTCTGGAGGGGTCCTAGAAACTACAAGGAGGTCCTCGGCAGTCCAATTGTCCAACACAAAACCCGGAGGGCTAGGGCGTATCTTCGAAAGGCCTTTTATCGTATTGTCCACCTTGTCGATGACGTTTATATTGAAGTTCTGAGAATCCCTTTCAACCGATAACAGCGTGTTTCGTGAATCATCTCCCTCTGGGTACATCATTCCTGCTGACGTAAAAGTTCTCGACAAGGGCGGGTACGTCATGGGCTCCTATTCTATCTCTCGTCCCGAGGCTCTTGCAATCCTCTTTTCCTGATCTTTCTGTAATTGTTTCCTTCTTTGTCGTTCATCAGGTTTGAACCCCAAGCCGTATTGAGCCTTGTGATGTACAAGGTTTAGTGCCCTAGCTATCCCTTGTTGGTGTCTTCCTAAACCCTTCCCTGCCCGGGCACCTTTTCCTACTGTCAACTTGACTCCCATCTTGGTGTTTTTTGACAGCTTGGGTGTGGGAGCCTTATCTCCTTCGGCGACAAATGTAGCGTTGATGAATTCGAAGGAACGGAAGGAGCATTCTGGCACATCTCTATTTGCCTCGATGTAGGGTGTGTCGGTAGATAGCGATGCGACGATGTCTTCTTCACTGGCGATCGTGATCAGGCGGTTATAATAACTTTATTTTCTGATGAAGAGATGAAGGGATCGCTCCTGCGGAGTGGATCCAGGGCCTTCCTAAGAGGCAATTATATGAAGGAGCAATGTCCATGACTTGGAATTCAACATTGTACGTGCACGGGCCCACCTCTAGAGGGATCTCGATTTTTCCCATAACTTCTTGCCGTGTTCCGTCGAATGCCCTTACCGCAGAATGGCAAGGCCTCAGATAAGACATGTCGACGGGCGTCCTAGATAGTGTAGCCAACGGCATGACATTGAGCGCAGACCCGTTGTCAATAAGCACATGCGGTATTATATATCCTTTGCACCCGGTTGTGATGTGCAATGCTTTAACAGAGCCCCTACATTAGGTGGTATTTCATCATCGCTGAAGGAGATGAAATTATCCGCGTTTAAATTGTTCAACCACCTATCGAGTTTTTCAATGGGCACATTGCTTGGCACATATGCTTGGTTCAACACCTTCTGTAATGCGTTTCGATGTGGCTCTGAGTTCAACAACAAGGATAATACTGAGATTTTTGCCGGTTGTTTATTCAGCTGTTCCACAACACTGTATTCGCTGTGCTTAATGAACTTTAAGAATTCCTGTGCTTCATCCTCGGTCACTGGTTCCTTTGCTCCTCGTTCAGATTGTATTTCAACCTCACCCTCGGCCTCGGGTATTGGTGCCTTCCCTTTCTGACTCGTGCCAACGGTTTTCTTCTTCGTCTCAACCACCTCAGGGGAATAGCACCTCCCACTGCGGGTAAAATGCCCCACCTCACTGATGCTTCCAGTTGTAGCCTCGGGTGTGGTGACGTTGACATCATACTTCCATGGCACCGCCTTGCTATCCGTGTAAGAGAAAGGGGAAGGTACTTGGATTATCATTTTTGGTTTCCTCTCTTTCTTCTTTGCCTCGTAGTAGATTACCAAAGGCCGATCGGCACTGTAGGGAGGTCCTGATGATTGGCCCTCAGATACACATATATCCTTTCCACCGGTCTCTTCCATCTTATTGAAGATTTCCACCTTTTTATTGTCCATCATGCTTTGAAGCAGCTCTTTGAACTCCTCGCAAGATTGGATATGGTGTCCTGATATGCCGTGAAAGACACAGAAACTTGGACTCTTCATGCTTTTCTCCTTGAAATTCCTGTCGAGCATGCCTTTCTCAACCATTACTTCCCAGACCTTCTCCAAAGGTATCCTTATCCTAGAGACACAGCTTCTGACTCGCCACCTATCCTCCAGTGTCACCATATTCACGTTCTCTGTGGCATGGTTAGGGAGCGGGTTTCTCGCCATATTGTTGGTACCGTCAAACCGCAAGATCCCGGCGTCGATGAGGTCTTGAACTCTTCTCTTAAAGGCTAAACAGTTATCTGTAGAGTGTCCCTGATTCCCGGCATGATACATGCAATTAGCGTTGGAATCGTACCACTTTGGGAACGGGGGTTTCAACGGTGCCATGTAATGTGGTGAGATTAACTGTTTTTCTAATAGCTTTGGGCACAGTTCTCCGTACGACACAGGAATAGGGGTGAATTGGGGTCTATCAGGATTGGGTTTTACTGGTCTTTGTTCGTTTCTTGGCTGACTTTGGGCAGACGTAGTATTTGGCGGGAATATGGTGAATGGTCTTTGATTGTCGGCGGCATAGACGGGATAGGGAGGAGGCGCTTGATAGTAGGGGCTTTGTGGAGGAAAGTATACATTTGGCGGTGGGCGAAACTGAGGTCGTGGTTGGGTCGGATATTGATTATGGGCATAGTGGCTCCCGGTCCCCACCATATGGGCTTCGGGATCCTTTTTCTTTACAGGTGTTGGTCTTTTCGAGCTCTCAGGGCCCTCCATTCTTCCACTTTTGATGCCGTTTTCGATGAGTTCGCCAGATATTACGAGGTCGGCGAAGTCTTTCGTGGCGCTTCCCACCAGTTTGTCGTAGAATGGCGCCCTCAAAGTATTAATGAAAAGGACCGTTACCTCACTTTTAGTTAGAGGGGGCTCGACCTGGACTGAGAGATCCCTCCACCTCTGAGCATATTGTCTGAAGGTCTCCGTTGGCTTCTTTTCCAACATTTGTAGCGTCAGCCGGTCGGGAGCCACATCAGAAACATGCTTATATTGTTCACAGAATACTGTTGCCAGGTCCTTCCATGACCGGATCCTCTCGGTGCTAAGCTGATCATACCATCGGAGGGCCGATCCGATCAAGCTATCCTGGAAGCAGTGTATTAACAGCTTGTCCTCGTTCAAGTGTCCAGCCATCTTTCGACAGAACATAATAAGGTGTGCTTTCGGACATCTCGTTCCCTCATACTTTTCGAAATTTGGCACCTTAAACTTTGGAGGTAGAACTAGATCAGGCACCAAACTAAGCTCTGTGGCACTTAGTGCAGAGAAGGCTCCAGTACCTTCTACCGCCTTGAGTCTCTCTTCTAGACTCTTATATTTTTCTTCGGCATCATGGTCACCCCTTTTTAATCTGGCTATTTCCGTCGGATCATCCAAATCCGGAACAATCGGATTAGCAGAATTATCTCCAGCGTTTGATACGTATATACCTTGCCCCAGATGGATAGGTGGGATGGGTTGTTGTTCCAGGCCTACTGGGTTCCCTTGAGGATATCCTCTTTGCGTTGCATGAGTGTGGGGTGGCGTGAATCTTGGGGGATAGAGCGGATCTTGATTATCCCTCGAATGGGGCTCTGTAATGTCAGGACTTTGCGGGAGTCCCTTCCCTTTGGTCATGGCTGTCAACATCTCTAACATTCTATCCATTTGATCCTTATGTTCTCGTGATTCCTCGCGGGATCTCATCATCAGGTCCTTTGCCTCTTGCTGTGACTTGGTTAACTGTTCTTGCAACTCTTTCTGGGTTCTTTCCATCCTTTCGATCCTCTCATTGAGTTCGGCGTCCATAGCTCTAGTTTTTAAGCGTGTCCTATAGGGGTGATGTGATTCCAGGTTCGTAATCTCGTAGCTGCAGATTATGTGATTTTAAGTTTAGCGAATAGTTTAGGTGATATGATGCTAATGCATATAATGTAATGCGAATGCATGGTATGAATGCACAAAGGTGTTGACTTAATTCAATTTCATTAGATAAACTTTACTAGAAAACAAATTTCCTTTCATAGAACGGACGATTATATATACGACTTAGCCGTAATGCCTAAGTCCTTAACTTTCCTAAGAAGCCAAGCTAAACTCTGGCCTCGCTCCGATCCTGATTCGTACATCAGACTTAACGCATCAGCCCGAACTGCTAAAGCTTGTAAATGGTCGGCCACCTCTCGAATTTGAACCACAGCCTCGCCCATTACATAGTCTCTGTTTCTGATCTGCTCTTGGGAATGGTGGAGCTGCTCCCTCCAATGTTCATTATTGGCTGCAAGGAGCTCCACTCGGTTTTTGCTATCTTGTAGTGCAGTCTCGAGCTCCCCTATCTTCCCTTTCATCTCCTCGATTTTGTTCTGACTGGCTCTTAATTCGACTACTGAGTTACGACTACGGTGGAGGCGCAGTGATTTTTCTAATTCTGCTACTTGGGCGCGTAACCTCTCCTTTTCGCTTTGGCTTTCTAACAGGTTCTTTCTCAAAGCGTCCTCTCGCACCCGAGCCTCTTGAAATTTCCTCTCCCACTGATCGGTCTTGGATTTTTCTTCTTCAATTTCTTGCCGCCATTGCTCCGATGTCTTACCTAGACTCGCAGTTCTGATAGACATGCGCAACTTCTTGTAGTCCGTCTTTAAGCTATCCAAATCTTCTTCGGCTTTGTTCTTCCCTTTTTTAAATTTTTCAGCCTCGAACTTATGGACGTCAACATCTAGTCCCAACTGCATCTTTTCTTCTTCTAGTTGCTCTATCCTCTTACCCAATTCCCGGCTCTTTCTCTCGAAATCTTGCTTGATAATTTCTAACTCAGTTGGGATCACTTGCAGCTGTTCCTCTATTGGTCGAGTATTTCCTTGGATTGGCCCTGGGATATTGTCATTGATTCTTTTGGCCCACCATTGATTGTACTCGGGGGTCACCATGGGCCCTATGGCGAGTCTCTTCATTTTTCGAGTTTGGGTCCATGCATCTGATATTTCGCGAACTCTCTTCTTATAGTTGTCATCTTTGTACGAAAATTCACAGTGGGCTAGTCCATGTGTTGCAGGTATGAACTGCCTCGATCGATACTGCCTCATCACTAGTAACGGGGCATACCCAACAGCTCCCCATATTCCGAGTAGAGGAACCCAGTTGAACCCTCCACACCGATACAAGATCTCGTCAGTGATCATCCATGAAGCTTTCCATACTACATCTTTGACTTGCAGGTTTTGGAGAATCGCCATCCACTTCTCTCCAGATAGGTCATCTCATCTTGGTGTACTTGCTAATTCCTCTAGAGGAGAGTAGTTCTCGAAAAAGACTTTGCATGAGGCTTTTTCTCTCTTCCAAAAATGGCAATGAAACCAAGATAACAACAACTGTGCACAACCTACGAACCTCCCTTCGCCCGCTCTTCGGCAAGCGTTCAGTGATCTGAAGGTCTCAGCTCAAATCGCGGGGACAGGCGTAATTCCCTTGTCAAGTTTATCAAATAGGTCTGAAACCGTATCCTCTACATGCCCTAATGCCTTGGGGAAGATGACCAAACCATAGATGCTTAGAGCGAAGACATCGACCCTCTTCTTCTTATCAGGATGCTCTAAAATTAGGTCCCTCAAGTGTTTCCAAGGAATGCACTTACAATCTCCCTTTTGCTTGATCCGGACTGTGGTCCATTGTTCGCTCATTCCTGTAATGTTCATTAGCCTTTTTGAGAAGGCCGACACATTAGCAAATCTTGAATATGCCTTATCAGTTTGAATTCTTGGGCATCGAAGCAGAGCTGTGTACTCCTCTATAGTAGGCACCAAATCCACCTCTCCAAAAGTGAAGCAACTATAAGCGGGGTTCCAGAATTGGGTAATGGCTCGGAGTAGATACTCGTCTACCTTGATATCAAGCAGATAGGGCAGGTCACCGTAATTACAGTAGAGCAGTTGTTTGTCCTCGTTCCCCCATGATCCCCATATTTCCTTCAATTCTCGCAGATCATTTTGTGCCATGCTGATACGGGTGAAATCCCATAACTCTGATTCATGCCCCACTGTCAGGCTATCCCCCTTCTCTTGCTGTATTTTTTCGGACCATACCTGAACTGCCGCATTATCCTCCACTCCATCGAGAAATCCCCTTTCCATGTTAAGCTTTTCTATTTAGAAACCGAATGTGGATCAACACCCTTTTTATGATGAAGTGCCATGCAATAAAAAGCAAAACACGACAGGTTAGTATCAAGTACAAAAAGGAAACTGAAAATGATCAAACTCCTATTTAAGGTGGCGACTAAAGTTCACACGGTTCTACCTACAATGGGCTCCTAGGTCTTTCTATATGTGGTTCGGTTCTGAAGCAAGGGTACTTGAACTAGCAGATTCCTCGATCTTCACCCATTATAGGCTCATATAAACCGAGTTCAGTTCAGGGGAATACATTTCCCTATGGCTGAAGACATAGGTACGGATGTATCCCGAAAGTGATCCACTATCTTGCACGGAGGTAAAAACCTCACGAAAGAGTAGCTTCTCACTCCCACTTAAGGGTGTAACCGCAGTCATGCAATGCAATGACAAAATATTTCACGAGCCTCGACATTATAGCGCAAGCAAATGCATGAAAGAGAAACATGATTTTTCAAAACAATTTTCCAAATTTTCAATCAAAGGGACAAAAATCGATCAATTTACGGCCTGACTCTCAACAGTTCCCCAGCGGAGTCGCCAAGCTGTCGTAACCATTTTTTAAAAAAAGGGGAATCGACTAAAGATAGGTAGTCGCCACCGATCTTTATTTAGGTGTGATCGGATCACCTTTGTTTTAATAAAAACATTTTGATTTACTAAAACAACGTTTTCGGTCTACGAAAATTTGAGAAAATGGGTTCGGGAATCGGTTACGTGCGAGGAAGGGTTAGCGCCCTCGTCACGCCCATACTTGGTACCAAATTGATTAATTAATGTCCCAATGTCGAAAGTTGGAATTTTTTCAAAAAAAAAAAGAAAAGAGATCGATTTTCTATTTATTTTTTTTTTAAATTCCAACTTTCGACATTGGGACATTAATTAATCAATTTGGTACCAAGTATGGGCGTGACGAGGGCGCTAACCCTTCCTCGCACGTAACCGATTCCCGAACTCATTTTCTCAAATTTTCGTAGACCGAAAACGTTGTTTTAGTAAATCAAAATGTTTTTATTAAAACAAAGGTGATCCGATCACACCTAAATAAAGATCGGTGGCGACTCCCTATCTTTAGTCGATTCCCGTTTTTTTTTAAAAATGGTTACGACAAAAGAAAATTTTTATTATACCATTTTCTCTATTGTATTATGGAGGAATGATAAAACCTTAAAAGGAAAGTGTCTCATATAATATTTTTTACATGAAAAATGAATTAACTTCAAGTCAAGATATGATTAAAATAGATGGGTTTAAACCAATTACACAAGGTGAAAAGATAAAGAATTGTTTCTATTAATTATATCAAAGATCTTTTATACTCTTTATCTAAATCTCTGATCCATTATCATAAGCAACAGATGCTTATATAGTGTATTCTTAAAAGATATAGATTTTAAAGTACATCATCTAAAACATGACAACATCATTGCAGTAATAGAAATTTTACAAATGAAACATTTATTATGATATGTATTTTAAGGATCGTATTTGATATTATACTCAAAGGATATATTAAGAAAATTTAAATTGAGATTAAATTAATTAATTGCTTACTTTATTAACCAATCTCAAAATTACCAATTAAGTAATGTTGTGATTATTAATGCCACCAAGAAGTAATACGAAGAATGGACTAAAACTATCAAATTAAACTAACAAGATCTCAAAACCACTTTCTAATTAGATGCAAATGTAGTGATCAATGGAGTGCACTGAATGCATTAGTGATTTAATACTTAGACAATCGCTAACAATCATACTTTCATTATTCTTATTCTCTAAAACTCTTCCGATTGGACTCAAATATAGAAATTATTTCTAAATCATAAAAATAAAATAAAACCAATGATCACACATAAGTAAATTAAAATGTATTAATTAAACACGCACTTGTTCAATAATTTTCAAGAACTAGAGAGATTTAACCTCTCTGCAGCACAGACACTATATTTGGTTCTGTCAATTTAATATTAGAAACGTATTAGATAATATTCTTATTTGTTATTGGGGACTCATACAATGATCCTTCTAGTGTCATGCCACTTAAATTTGACTACTTTAGGTTTAATATTATGGTAAGACATAAACTCAAATACTAAAAGTAAAACAGAACTTGAAAAAACACACACATTATAATATCAAAAATATAATACGAGCATGACACAAATACAGGAATCACTATCGTATTAATCGGGATGGTGTGAACTGCTGTCATGCCCTCCACCATTTCCGCCTGCAGCAGGGCGGCTTCCGTGAGATTGAGCCCCGTTCAACGCTTGGGTGAAGGCCCTTATAGCTTCATCTATCAAGACAATGGTTTGCTCATCGATGTTTAGATTATTATCAATCACAGCTTCAATGACCAGGTTCACCAAGTCATCAACCAATTTTGCCTTTGCTTTTAGATCCCCAATCACTCTCTTAAATTCTCGGAGTGAACTTTCCACAGCTATCAGCCTGCCTTCTGTGTATATTTCCTCCGCTCGCACTCTTCCCAAGTCAGCTTTTATGGCCATAAGCAGGTCCTGTATTAAACAGGAAATATATTAAAAAAATTTAAGTAATTAGCAAGCTGGAGGAAGGTTTCAGTAAGGCATAATTGATTTATAGCCCAAATTACTTCTTTTTTTCTTTTAATAATTTCATTATAGATTCGAATTGTATTTTGCTATTTTTTGACACAATGCCTAATATTAACTATAGTCTCTCCTCAACTCATAAATAGAAGGATAATGCACTTCAACTCACTTGAATCTACGTCCTCCTGTATTAACAACAATATTCATATTAACCGAACTAAAATTCAATCAACATATAATTTTTTTAGTTAAATTTACAGCCCAAGTTAGTACATAACTAAGGGTCTTTGAGGAAAATAATTACTCTAAAATTTTCGTAAGAGAATTGAAAGATGTTCAAATAAAAATAATTTGTGTTGAATAGCCTATATCCGAATCACAATTATAGAATTTTTCTTTCTAAATTTATTTCCAAACGTTCTTTGGACAGGAATTATGAAGCCCAAAATTCATTCTTCGGGCATTGGATTAAACAAAACTTTTAGACATGTCAAATTGTGATCCAACCTAATTTTTCAATTCTCTTGCTTTTAATACTAAATTAGTAATTAATTACGCTAATAAGCGCTTTGGCTTTGTTTAATATGTTTGGTTAAACTGCAAGTTTTAATTTATGCTGGTCGCTTATTTTTAGACTCCATTTTATTAAACATTTTTCTAAATATTTTTTTTATAAAAAAGTTTGAAATATATGAAAGTAATTGAAAATAAAATAGCCAAAACATGAACTAAATGGACTCTCATTACCCAACAAAAAAGAAAGAGGGCTCTTAGTTACGACTAACATATTATTACTATAGAAACAATAGTTTTATTTTGTGAACCTAAAATTATAATGTTGGTTATAAGGCTATCCCAATTTTACCATCAAGTAATTCACATTTATAAACAATAGGTTGAATATGAGAAATTAAAGAAGGATGATAAAGTACTATAACTTAAACGTATAGCTTCCTTTGGTTCACTGTTTGTCTCCGGTGAAACACGTTTGAGCCCATTTTTCATTGCAATAAAGTGTAATTTTATTTTTATTATCTCGTAAAAAAATTAAACTATTCTTTTTAATAATTAAAAAGAGGAATGGGGTTACTTAAGATCGAATTCAAATTCTCATGCTTCAATATAAAATTGTAATATATTATAATGATGTGAATAATATATGATAAGTTGATATTCCAAATCTTACAAAAAAAAGTACAAAATTAAAAAAGAGAATTAAATTCAAATACTAAATATTATATTAAACCGTTATAAAAAAATATAATAAGCAAATAAGTTATAGACAATAAAAAGTGATTTACACAAAAAAAAAAACACTAAAAGTTATTCACGGGCACAAGTAATTCTAGGCAGAGCATATAAATAATTAGAGGTGTTTATGGGCCGGGTCGAATCAGGTTCGGGTTAGGCCCAAATAAAAATTTAGGTTTGTTTGCTAGTTTCGGGCTCCACTCGAAAAATGGGCCTAAGATTTTGTCTAAGTCTAGCCTGGATAAAAATACTAAAATTCAGGCTCGACCTGACCCATCCGTATTAATTTTTTTATATTATTTATTATATAATTTAAAAAATATATAATACATCTTAAATACTAAAAACATTAAAATAAATGTTTCCTAATAAATTGAAAATAAATATATATGTATACTTAAATAACACTAAGATAGGTGCAATTTAACAAACAAATGTCTCTAAAATAGTAACAAAAGTAACAATAAAACAATAGTTATACAATATCTAAACAATAACAACAAAATTTTACCAACATAATAGTGAAATGGTAGCAAAATAGTGAAACAATAGTAAGAAAAGAGCCAAAAAAAAAAAAAAAGAGAAAAACAACAAGGAAAAGTAGCAACTTTTTTTCTCCTGAGGCCTGACCCGTGCTCAAGCCCATTTTCTGGGTCTATATTTTTACCCAAATCCTCTCATTTCTTGGGCAGGTCTTCGGGCCGGACCGAGTGGCGTGGCCTATGAACAGGTCTAGAAATAACCATAAATAATTATTTCATCTTTAAATATATAGGATGTAACACCCCAAACCTGGCCTAGAAGTTAGGCCCGAATCCGGCGTGTCACATTGAAGTGTTTTTGCGAAAACCTTGTTTTCATTGAAAACCCTTATAGAGAAAAGTTAAGTAAAATCAATTTTGCTTTCAAAACGGGGTGTAGCCAAAAACCATTTCCTTGTTACTATGTAAAAGTTTTCTTTGACAGCGGAAGCTTTCTTAAAACACCATTATTTTCAAAAAACTTGAAATATGCTTAAAAGAAATAAATCCAGGTTCCGTTTCAAAATTACAAAATAATAACTAGAGGGAAAGCCTTTTCACAATCCGAAATAAAATATCTTAAAAGAAATAGCTTAAAATTTAGAATTTAGATATTAAGAAAAACAGGTCTAAATGTCTTGCTAGTTGGCCACCTCTGAGTCCCTCCATCCTTCGAACCGCCTACTAAGGATCACCTGAGAAAAATAAAAGAGGGAGTGAGTTTTCAAAACCTCAGTGTGTACGACCCTCGTCAAACAAAAAGCATACATATCATATCATAATAATCTCATACATGCAATGCTGTGCAAAACCCTCCCCAAATAATCCATCCGGTACACTTCGTCTCCGTTCAACCGAAACACTTCTGTTGGGATTTCTAAATCGACCCACCCATCCGATACACTTCAAGGGTAGCTCGATTGCGGTACTACCTAACGTTGCAGCAAAGCTGCTAATCATATAATAGGCTTAGAAAGCCATCGGTGGATCCACAGTTGTCAAGCAACCATGCGATCCTCTTATACTTCCTCCGTTCCATAATTCCCACCCATATGCATCCTAAACAGAATATCATATGAATGCAGCAAATGTACATGTAACATCCATAAAGTTTACATTCAACACATAGGGGCATTTTAGTCATTTTACAAATCAAGGTTATTTCAGTAATTTTACAATTCAGGGGTATTTCAGTAATCCTACCCTACAAGGGTATTTCAGTAATTCTACCCTACAGGGGTATTTCATTAATTCCTAACAGTATTGTCGTAACCATTTTTTGAAAAAACAGGAATCGGCTTGGGTTTTGAAACGAAGAATAGGAGTCGCCACCGATCTTTATTTGGTGTGATCGGATCACCTTTGGTTTAATAAAACATTTTGATTTACTAAAACAATGTTTTTGGTCTACGAAACTTGAGAAAATGGGTTCGGGAGTCTGTTACGCACGAGGAAGGGTTAGCACCCTCGATACGCCCAAAATTGGTACCTAATTGATTATTTAGTGTCCTTGCGTTGAAAATTTGGAAAAATTATAAATTTTCTAAGGAAAATTAATCTGTAACATCCTGATTTAGGGGTAGTAAAAAATTTTTTTTTTATAATTATTTTATTATTTTTACATGCTTGAAGAAAGAAAGCTTTAAATAAATTTTTGGTGCGAATCATGACATAGGAAGTGATTTGGTAGAATGGTTGAGGCGCTAGGGTGTCTGAATGGTGCAGCAAGTCAGGGGTTCGAGCCACTAAGTTCGTGCCTGGGAGTTTTAATTTTTGCGTTAAGTAGGGTGTTGGGCTAGGAAGGTTTAAGAATAAATGGTAAGGATTACGAGCATGAAAGTCAGCCTGGCAAAGTGGCTTGGGGCGCCACTTAGGGGCATGGGGGCGCTAGGCTCAGGTTCGAATCACCATGGACGCAAGGGTGGTTGTTTTTGTTTTGGCGTTGAAGTGAGGGAGTGTTTAAAAGAAGATGCTGACGAGTTATGTTACGAAAGGCACGTTAGAAGGGTGGCTGGAGGCTTGGGATTATTCCTTCAGGTCTCGTGTTCGAGTCCTGGAAGTCGCACTTAGGGCGTTTTGAATTTTTTTGCTTGTAGCGCTTAAGCTAAAGGAGCCAATAGAGAAGGGTTTAAAGGAATGTTGAGACGTGTTATGCCATGAAAGTCAAGCTGGTCGAGTGGCTGAGGCGTGGGGGTTTCTTCCTCAGATCTTGGGTTCGAAACCCATATGCAGCACCTGGAAGTATTTATGTTTTTGCTATGTCTGGCGTGTTTTGGTGACTGCATGCACATGCACGCATGAAGTAAAGCATGTTGGGCTGTCCTTTTTATTTTATTTTATTTTATTTTGCTGGAGAATATGAGAATTATTTCAATTATTTTTTTTGGAAGTGGGTAATGTTTTATTATATTTATTGAAGGAAGGAAACAATAGTGGGAACATTAATTAAATATGTTGCACTTTATTTCAAATGGATGGGAAATAATGCTTATTTTGGGGGATTGAAATTATCAAAAGTGGGAAGCATGGCCGGCTTTGTGTTTGCCAAAAGAGAGCACGGCCGAATATGAAGCAATTCCTAGGGGGGCCTCAACTTTCGGTTTTTAGTCTGGCAAGAGTGTGCCAAATTTTGCTTCTCCTTTCTCTCCTTGTTTTCTTTTGAAGTAGACAACCATTCCATCTTTTCTACAAAGCCTGGCCGAATGTTCTTCCTTGCATTTGGTACATGGCCGAATGAAGCTTTCTTTGGGAGCTTGCTTGGCCGATTTTGAGTAGGGCAAGGAGGTGCCGAATGCATGCTTTGTTCCCACATTGTTCTTAGCCGAAAGAAAGAGAGAAGGCAAGGCTTGAGCTTCAGTTTTGGAAGGAGTCTTTCGGGTTTCGAATCTTCAAGGGTCTAGTACACCAAGGCTTCTGGGATTAAACTCGTCTTGGTAAGTAATAACAAGTTTCGGCCTAAGGCCATAATTTTGGTACGATTAATTCTTCGGAGTTATTAGTATAGCCGAACTAATATGTGCCATATAGGGATTTCAGTGATCTCGGGGATAAGTGTAGTTTCGGGATTTGGTAGAAGACCAAGTCAGCACTCAAGGTAGGTGTTCTTCGAGTACTACATATTTTTGCGGGATTATTAACATAGCCGAATGGCTATTAGATCTTAAGTGTGGGTGTTGGCCGAATATAGGAGCGATACGGGAATACAGTTCGAGACCTTTGTGATACCGGATAGATTCGGGATTTCTCTCTAGATCTTCGATTAAATAGGTGTGTAAACTCTTACACACTTTATTAGTATAGATTGTTTTATGATAATATATATATATATATATATAACCTCTCATGTAGTAATTTTGCCTTGTGGGCATAAGCTTGGATTTCGGGTAAGTCCCCTATTACTCGATCTATGATGTATGTTGTGTACGCCATCATATACTATTAAATGCTATGCTATATGTGAATGCATGATATATGAGATCATGATACTGTTATGTGAGCATGATGATGGTGGGATTGATGAGAGGAGGGAGATGATCTCTATGGACTGTCACCAGTGGTTTGGTACCACACGATGGGTTGGCCCCATCATTTGATATTCATGACTTCGGTCATCAGTGGTTTGGCACCACATATTGATATTCGTGACTAAGTCCCAGTGGTTTGGCACCACCAGTGGTTTGGCACCACACACTGATATTGTGACTTCGGTCACCAGTGGTTTGGCACCACCAGTGGTTTGGTACCACATGTTGATAATGTGACCTAGGGTCATCAGTGGTTTGGTACCACACGATGGGTTAGCCCCATCATTTGATATTTGTGACTTCGGTCACCAGTGGTTTGGCACCACCAGTGGTTTGGTACCACACTGGGTAGAAAAAGGAGCATGGATGGCTAGGTTGGGTTGCATAATTGCATGTATTACTACTATCTTGTGTATGAGTTGTATTTTTCGGGGTGGGGATTTATACACTGAGTCTTGGTGACTCACCCCCTTCCCATATCATTTTGTAGGTGAGTAGATCGCGGAGGTGGAGCCGGGGAGGACTTGAGGCGGCCATGCTTGTTCCGTGGACTTGAAACTTTATTTCGCCCTGTTTTAAGTTTATTATTTACTAAAATTCGTTTGGGTTGTAACATGGCCGCTTATTATTATTCGTATGTTTAAATAGTTGCTTTTACTTTATTTTTATTATGTTACTAATGAACTTATGAACTGTTAAGCAAATCGGTTAAAAGTAACGTTTTTCAAAATTATACTCGTACTCGTTTTCAAAGATGTTACCATCGGGTAACAAAATTTTTCTAAGTTAACGATAACTCTGATGTTTCTAAAAATTTAAATTTTCAAAGGGTTTCAACTCAATCGTGTTTATCAAATCAACCCATCTGAGTTTTAGCGTATACTGTTTTATAACTTCAGTAAATTTTCAGATTTCCACTATTAATCTGAATCCTTCAAAACGTTTTTACTCCGTGACATACCAGATCCGGTCAAGGCTTGTGGGCCGGGTTTGGGGCGTTACATAATCAATATTGAATTTGAATTTCAAGATTAACACGTTTCGAAGGAAATAAAAATATCACATCCGGTATGTTAGGACATAACACCTTTATACCCCGGCACTGAGATCATCTTTGATATTCAAGACATACGATTAAAAAGGGTATCTGATTATTTGGTTGGACAGAAAATTGACACCCAGTACGTTAGGGCATCATTTTATGACGTTCCAAACGCACAAACATTGCCTTATTTTGGAAAAAAAATTTTATATTAGGCTTAAAATGCATTTAAATAGAGTGAAATCAATTTAATAAAAAAAACTAGAGCCTGTTAGAATTTGAGAAGTAACAGAAATAGAATGCATAAACGTTAATCATGAAATATACACTAATCGAAAGTCATATTAATAACATGCTATAAAATGGAAGTTTTCTTAAAGAAAGCTAATTTATACTAAATCTTTGAACTTCAAGATTAGCTCGTTTCGAAAGAATAAAAATGTCACATCCAGTACGTTAGGACATAACACCTTTATACCTCAATTCCGAGATCATCTTTGATCTTCAAAATATTTAATTAAAAAGGGTATTTGGCTATCTGGTTGAATAGAAAATTTACACCCAGTACTTTAGGGCATAATTTTCTAGCCTCCCAAACATACAAACATTGCCTTATCTTTGGAAACTTTCAAATAAGCGATTTGAAATAATTAAAAAGATAATAATTATATGAAAGAAGTTTAAAATAGTATTGTATGAAGAATATCTAAATAGATAATACATAAGGCAATCTATCATAATCTAAACATATAATTATACATACAAATATAATAATAATTTATATATGAAAGCATTTGAAATAACCAAAAATATAAAATAAGATACTTATAAGAAATAAACTACACATATAAATAGATTCAAAAAACATATTCCTATATAAATTTGCAAGAAAATATATATACACATGAAATAATATAGTATTAATAATATATGCATAGAATAAAGATAATTTTATCAAAAATTATGTATGTACAATATATGAGATCACTTATATTGAATCATTAAAACCAATGAAATGTAGAATAGATGAATTTAAAATTAAATATTTAAAATATAAACAAAAATATTTACAAGTAGAAAATAAAACAAATTAAAACATTGAAAAACCCATAAAATAATTCAAGACAATTAAAACAATTTCAAAGGACAAAAAAAGAACAGAAGCTATATTCTATCGAAATAAAAAGAAACTTAAAATGACAATTAAAAAATAAACAAAATTAACTAGATAAGATTAAGGATTAATGAAACACCCCAAACCCGGCCCACAAGCCATGACCGGATCTGGTATGTTACGGGATAAAGGAAATTTGAAGGGTTTGGATTTAATAGAAATTGAAAATTTTGTTAAGGGTATAAAACGGTGTTTGTTAAAACTCAAGTGGGTTGATTCGGTTGAGTTGAAAATCCTTTCTTCCTCTAAAACCATTTAACCATTTAAATTTTAGAACATTAGCGTGATCAAAAGCTTAGAAAATCTCGTTACCCGATGGTAACATTTTCCTTGAAACGCGTACGAGTACTTATTTTTGAAAACGTTACTTTTAACCGATTTGCATAACAGTTCGTAAGTTCATCAGTTATAAAGTAAGGTAAAAACAACTACCTAACCATCCAAAATAATAAGCGGCCATATTACAACCCAATCGAATGGTAGTGAATAATTAAACTTAAAACGGGGCAAAATAAAATTTCAAGTCCACAAAACCAACATGGCCGCCTCGAGCTCTCCTCGGCTCCGCATCCGTGCTCTACTCACCTGCAAGATGATATGGGAAGGGGTGAGTCACCAAGACTCAGTGTATAAATCCCCAACCCGGGAAATAACACTTATACACAAGATATTAGTATAACATGCAATTATGCAACCCAACCTAGCCATCCATGCTCCTTTTCTACCCCGTGTGGTACCAAACCACTGGTGGTGCCAAACCACTGGTGACTTATAGTCACAATATCCGTCAATACGTGTGGTGCCAAACCACTGGTGGTGCCAAACCACTGGTGACCCGAAGTCACAATCAAATGATGGGGCCAACCCATCGTGTGATACCAAATCACTGGCGTCGATCCCGTATCTCAAATGTGGGGCCAACCCACGGTGGTACTAAGCCACAGGGACGAGACGCTATGAGGTGCCAAACCTCTGGAGGTACCAAACCTCTGGTGACCGTAGTCACAATGTGTTACCAAAACACTGGTGTCCGTCGACACGAATGTTACTCCCTCTCATCAATCCCACCATCATTATGCTCATATCACAAGTATCAAGATCCCATATATCATGCAATCGTATATAGCATAGCATTTCGCAGCATATGATGGCATATACAACATATATCATAAATCGAGTAATAGGGGACTTACCCGAAAACCAAGCTTATGCCTACTAGGCAAAATTTCCACATGAGAGGTTATAATATTATCATAATAACAATTATTACTAATAAAGTGTGTAAGAGCTTACACACTTAATTAATCGAAGGTCTACAAGAAATCCCGGATCTACGTGATATTTAAAAAGTCCCGAACTTGTCCTCGTATAGCTCCTATTATTTGGCCATCACGGGTTAGCATTTAGGGGTCTTATCGATTAATTAACAAGTCCAAGGTTATTGGTCATAACATAATAAAACAGGGCCTTAGGCCGAACCTTTATTAATACGAACTAATATGACTTGAAATCTTGAAAGCTTCTGGTTTCGTAGCCGATTTATCCTCCTAAAATCATAGTGCACAAATTGGTCAAACATAGATACTAAAATGGCCCTTGGCCGAATGTCAATAACCTCATACCTTGTCTATCGAAGTTCTGAAATTTTCCTTGTGCGTTAAATAATCAAGACCCTATACACCAAAAGTCAGATTCGACCTTAAATACGTAAATCCACATCTAAAATTCCTAGTCGAAAATTACGAGTCACCATACCTCGAAGATGCGAGACCCGAAAGACACTTCCAAGTCCCTTTAGCGTCGGCTACACAAGGAAGATATACCATTAATATGGCCTATGCTCATTCGGCCTATCCATATAAGGATTTTAACTCATGCCTTCGGCATGCATTAAGAGAAATGGGTTAAAACCGAAGTCAAGAGAGAGCTTACTCATAAGTAGATTCGGCCAGGTCCTTCAATGGACGATGGAGAAGTTGGCCACACGATGTAACACCCCTTTACTTTGATACTTACTAAGGTTTCAAGAAAACGCAAGGAAAAAGGCTAACAAGTACAGCACTCGGCCAACATTACGGTACCTCCTTAGCTAGCTCCTTAACCGCTTGTAGAGATCCTTAAAGTGAGCTTCATTGGCCAAGAAAAATTCAAAAGAAGGAAGGCAAACAATTAGGGGGGGAGTTCGGCCAACACCATGCAAGGGAGGAAAGCAAGATTTCCAAATTTTCTGACCCTATTTCATTCGGCCATGCATGAGGTGGAAGGGGGGGAAAATTAAACTTTGGCCATGCTTATGGCCGGCCACCTTTTCATGTTTTTGAGGCAAATGGCCATCACCATTGGGACATGAAATTTCATTGTTTAATAGTCTCTCATGCTCCAATATTAATAAAATAAAATAAATAAGTTATAATATAATAATAAATGAAAAAAGCAAGGAACAAGAAGGACAAGCAGCCCTCCAGCCTATGTTCACGCGTGCCTGCATGCCTCATGCGCAGGCCACTTGCGTTCTTGCCGGCCAAAACGAAAATAATTAAATAAATAAAAATCAAATTTCTTCATGCTGCTGCCAGGTCTCGAACCTGGGACCTGGGAGAGATTGCCCACGCCTCTGACCATTCTGCTACTGCACTATATCTGTTATAATAGCGTCGAAAATTCTCTTTAAGCTTCCAAGACTTGGCTTCCTCACGCATTTAATGCCAGGAGCCAAAAACTAAACGCCTCACTGCAGCCCAGGGGTTTCGAACCCAAGACGTGAGGAAGAAACCCCCACGCCCCAACCATTCGACTAATCTGACTTTCGTGACAAGAACGCGCTGCATATTCTTTTTATCCTATGCTTTGCTGGGCCCTTATTAAAACAAAGGAATAAAAATCAAAGTACCCGCGCACTGAACAGGACTCGAACGTCTGACCTGGAGAGCTCCCTTAGCGCCCTAGCCACTCAGCCAATCGACTTTCATGTCAAGAACACGTCGCGAACTTCTTTTAATCCTTCCCCAAAGCTCCTTCCCGCATTAATTGCCAAAGGCAAAAAGAATAAGCACACTCATGCGCCACCCTCGGGTCTCGAACGCGAGACCTGAGGCAGAATCCCCCACGCCTCAGCCACTCGACTACTGAACGTTTCATGACATGGGCGCAGTGAAATTTTCATTTAAGCCTTCATTTTCCAGCTCCCTCTCGTATGAGCGCCAAGGCAAAAATATAATGCCTTTCGCTACGAATGTGACTCGAACGCGTGACCACTTGAAGCCCCCCCTTAGCTGCAAGCGTCCTTGCCACTCGGCCTGTTTTCAGATCGTGTCAACAACGCGTCGAAGATTCTTTTAAGGTCTTCCCCAACGTTAATACCCCTTTCAAAAAATAAAACTTATGCTGTGCCCACGACTCGAACTCCAGACGTGCAGCACCATTCAACATTCTAGCGCCTCAACCACTCTACCAATTTATTTTCTATGACACGATTCGCACCAAAATTTGTACTTAACCCCTATCTTCTGAGGCCCCCTCACCTTTAAAGCTTCCAAATTAAATTTTTTTTTTTTTACTAAACCAAACCCACTCAAGACCTCTAATTAAGCTGTATTACTCCACGATTAATACTATAGCAATTCAAACACGAGAAAGAAAAAATCGTTCAATCACAACTAGCCCCGGTTCTAGGATGTTACAGTTCTACCCCCCTTAAAAATAATTTCGCCCCCGAAATTACCTGGGTCAGAAGAGTTGGGGGTATTGCTGCCGCATCACATCCTCGGGCTCCCACGTAGCTTCCTCCACGCCATGGTTCTGCCATAGGACCTTCACTAAAGGAACTGACTTCCTACGCAAAACTTTCGCATCCCGATCTAGGATCTGCACAGGTTCCTCTTCCATTGTCAAATCTGGATTCACCTCAACTCCCTCAACAGCCAAGACGTGTGATGGATCAGAACGGTAGCGTCTAAGCATGGAGACATGGAACACATCATGAATCTGACTCAGTTCTGCAGGTAACTCGAGCTGATAAGCCACTGGTCCCACTCGTCTCAACACCTTAAACGGTCCAATGAACCTTGGACTTAATTTGCCCTTCTTCCCAAATCTTAACACCTTCTTCCATGGCGAGACCTTCAGAAAAACTTCGTCTCCTACGGCAAATTCTATGTCCCTCCGCTTGAGATCAGCGTAAGACTTTTGCCTATCCGAGGCTTCTTTCAATCGAGCTTGGATCTTCTTCACCTTATCCTCAGTTTCTGCAACCAACTCCGGTCCTAACATCTGTCGTTCACCCAACTCTGTCCAACAAGTGGGGGTACGACACCTCCTACCATATAACGCTTCATAAGGTGCCATCTTAATGCTCGCCTGGTAACTGTTGTTGTATGCGAACTCCGCTAATGGCAAAAATTCTTCCCAACTACCTCTGAAGTCCAAAATGCAGCCTCTTAACATGTCCTCCAAAATCTGAATGACTCTTTCCGACTGCCCGTCAGATTGTGGATGGAATGCTGTACTGAAATCCAGCCGTGTACCCAAGGCCTGATGTAGCGCTCTCCAAAACCTTGACGTAAATCTGGGGTCTCTGTCTGAGATGATCGACACTGGCACACCATGCAACCTCACTATCTCTGCCACATACAACTTAGCTAACCTCTGAAGCGAGTAATCTACCCTTACTGGAATGAAGTGAGCCGACTTGGTCAGACGGTCCACAATCACCCAAACTGCGTCTTTCTTGCTGGGCGTGAGGGGTAACCCACTGACGAAGTCTATAGTGATCCTCTCCCATTTCCACTGAGGAATCTTCACCGGTTGAAGTAACCCAGATGGCAACTGATGTTCCGCTTTTACCCGCTGACACGTGAGACACCTTCCCACGAATTCAGTTACCTCGCGCTTCAACCCTGGCCACCAGAACTGCTTTCGTAAATCTCCATACATCTTACTACCTCCAGGATGCATAGCGTAAGGGCTGCTATGCGCATCCTGAAGAATCCTTTGCCTCAATTCTACATCATTCGGCATACAAGGCCGCCCTTGAAAACACATCACACCATCATCGGTCAAACTATACCCTTCCAAACCGCCATCTTGAACTTGCAGCCTCCGTGCGTTTAAACTGCCATCCCCTAATTGCTTTTCCTTAATCTCTTCAATCCAAGTTGGCTTAACCTGCAGCTCTGCCAAAAGACTTCCGTCGTCGTATAGACTAAGACGGGCAAACATCGCCCTTAAGTCTGTCACGACCTTTCGGCTCAACGCATCAGCCACCACGTTAGCCTTGCCTGGGTGGTACTCAATTGAACAGTCGTAGTCTTTCAACAGTTCAATCCATCGGCGCTGCCTCAGATTCAAGTCCTTCTGAGTCAAGAGGTACCTCAAACTTTTATGATCCGTATAGACTATCGACTTTTCCCCATATAAGTAGTGCCTCCATATTTTCAAAGCAAAAACCACTGCTGCTAACTCCAAGTCATGGGTAGGATAGTTAACCTCATGTGGTCTTAGCTGACGGGATGCATAGGCCACTACCTTCCCCTCCTGCATCAACACACATCCCAAACCATTATGGGACGCATCACAATAAACCGTGAACAATTTCCCCGCCTCAGGCTGCACCAAAACTGGAGCTTCCGTCAAAATTTTTCTTAGCTTATCAAAGCTTTCTTGCTGCTTCTCTGACCAAACAAAAGGGACTCCTTTCCTTAATAGCTTAGTCAACGGTGCTGCGATTAAGGAGAATCCTTCCACAAACCTTCGATAATACCCGGCCAGACCCAGAAAACTTCGAATTTCTGCCACTGTCCTAGGTGGTTTCCACTCCAACACCGCTTCGACCTTGCGGGGGTCCACTCTAATCCCTTCTGCTGACACTACGTGACCCAAGAAGGTCACCTCTCTAAGCCAGAATTCGCATTTACTGAATTTGGCATACAACTGCTCCTCTCTCAGCACTTGTAGAACTATGCGCAAATGCCTATCATGCTCCTCCTCCGTTCTTGAGTAAACCAATATGTCGTCTATAAACACCACGACAAATTGATCCAAGTATTGCTGAAACACCCTATTCATCAAGTCCATGAATGCTGCCGGCGCGTTGGTCAACCCAAACGGCATCACTAAAAACTCGTAATGCCCATATCGGGTACGAAATGCCGTCTTGTGCACATCAGCTTCTTTCACCTTAAGTTGATGATAGCCCGACCTAAGATCTATCTTTGAGAACACCGAGGCACCCTTCAGTTGATCAAACAGGTCATCAATCCGAGGCAACGGATACCTGTTTTTGATTGTCAACTTGTTTAGCTGACGGTAGTCGATACACATCCTCATTGACCCGTCTTTCTTCTTGACAAACAGCACAGGTGCTCCCCACGGAGATATACTAGGTCGAATGAACCCTCTATCCAAGAGTTCCTGAATTTGAGCCTTCAGCTCCACCAACTCCTTCGGTGCCATTCGGTAGGGTGCTATGGACACAGGTGCCGTTCCAGGCAACAAGTCTATACCGAACTCAACTTCCCGATCTGGAGGCAGACCCGGAAGTTCTTCAGGAAACACATCAGCGAATTCCCCTACAGTTCGGACCTTCTCAACTGTTGACTCCTTAGCCTCCAAGGCATAAATCTGAACCAACAATGCTTCACACCCCTTTTTGATCATTTTCTCGGCCTTCAAGGCAGACACTACATTGGATAGATAGTCTCTTCTGTTACCTATCATGACCACGTCATCACCCTCGGCCGACCTTAGAATCATGCGCTTAGCAGCGCAATCCAACCTTGCCTGATACTTAGCCAACCAGTCCATTCCAAGAATTAGATCAAACTCCCCAAACGGCAGTTCCATCAGATCGGCCACAAACACTACCCCTTGGAGTTCTAGGGGTATATCTCTATATAGCTTGTTAACCATCACAGAGTGTCCCAGAGGGCTAATTACAGTCATCTCGCTAGAAGTAGTCTCAAAATCCAAGTTCATATTCTCTACCATACTACTGGCAATGTATGAATGCGTCGAACCCACATCAATTAATGCAACATAGGGGAGACCAAAAATTAGGAACGTACCGGTGATGACGTCCGGTGCGTCACCCTCCTCGCGACGCCTCGCTGCGTAGACTAAACCAGGCTGCCTAGCTTCGGTGTTGCCTGCTCCTCTGGCCTGAACTCCGCGACCTCGATTAGGACCACTTCCTCCTCTACCATTTCCACGGCCCCTCTGCGGTGGTCCCACATTCCTTGCTGGAGTACGGTTCTGACCCTCTGGCTGATTCCTCGCCATCTTCCGAGGACAATCCCTTACACGGTGATCCGGGGATCCACATTCAAAGCAACCCCTCTCACCGGTGTAACAACCTCCCCAATGTGACTTTCCACAGCGATTACACTGAGCCGGTCTCTGGTTAGAAGCCATGGGCCTTCCAGCCTGATTCGGCCCACTCTGTCTGGCCCTCTTTTGTGCACTAATTCCCGATCCAGATGGCCCAATACCTTGTTTCTGCTTGCTCCTATCATAGCTCTGCCTCACAGACTCCCGGACCCTTTCAGCTACCTTTGCTTTTTCCACCAGAACAGCAAACTCACGTACCTGTTGTGGAGCAATCAACAGTCTTAAGTCATCTCTAAGTCCGTCTTCAAAGCGGACACAACGATCGTGCTCAGTTGACACGACTCCCCGAGCATAGCGGCTCAGCCTCAGAAATTCTGCCTCATACTCAGATACCGACTTATTTCCTTGTACCAGTCCCAGAAAGGTTTTCCTCTGAGTATCAGTGTAGCTGGTGCCCACATACTTCTTCTGGTAAGTAGCTTTGAAGTATTCCCAAGTAAGGTCGTCTGCTGTAGCGCTGTCTCGAACCGTGAGCCACCACTGGTATGACTCGTCTTTCAGAAGCGACACCGCTCCTTTCAGCTTCTCCTCATCTGTTAAGTCGAGATCGTCCATGATCCTCTCGGTTGATTCTAACCAATATTCGGCTGTACTGGGTGCGACACCTGACACACCCCGAAATACTTCAGCTCCATTGGATCGGAGCCGCTCAGATACAGACTTCCGAGCTCCTGTACTTCTACTGGTCTCAGCCATCATTTCTAGCACACGTAGCATAGCCTGCGATACCGACTCACCCCCCGTCTGATCCTGAGGTCCATCGCCAAAAGTTGGGGGTGGTGGTGGAGGTGGTATCTCATTATCCGATCCTTGGCCCGACCTAACTGGTTCTGTCACGGCCATTCGGCCTCTACCGCGTCCCCGACGGCCGCGACCCCTAGAACTCATTTCTTATGGTGCAATCTATTTTAAAAAAATTTTATAAGTTAGTCACTGTTCCACTGATTATTAGCAAAGAATCTTATGGGCGAAATTTAGAAGTTGTTCTTTCGATCAAACAAGTTTCGAGTCTTCTATCATAATTCGAAGATACACATTCACTTATTCCATCACTCTCTATGTCCAGCTCTTAGCCCGGGGGTATTTTCGTCCTTTACCCTACAGGGGTATTTTGGTAATAAAACAATGTAAGTTTGACAAATCAAAGGAAATTTAGAAATTTAAAAATTTGCCAAACTTGGGGGGGTTCCTTTTGAAAAAATTTGTCTTCCTAAATTGGTAGTGTTGCAAAAACTTTGAAAATCCAGGTCATTTTGGTAATTTGCAATTTAAGGGCAATTTTGTAATTTTCCAAAAGCACAACATTTTTTTTTTTTGACATTTTGCAAATTAGGGATTTTAGGTATGCTTGTAAAATAAGGAAAATTTTGTTTAAAAAGAAATTTTGAGGTAGTTTGGTAGAATTTTTAAAACTAGGGGCATTTTTGTAATTTACCCTTAAGGGTATTTTGAAATGTCCATAATTCAAAGGAATTTTGTAGCATAATTCATAAGTTTGAGGGAAGTCTTTAAAGCTAGAGTCTTTATAAAAATGCGGCTAATTCCCTTTCGGGTTTTAATAATAGGGGTTTAGCCCATGAACAAGTCCTCATGGTTAGGGTGAACCGAAGCTACGCACCAGGTAGGATTCCCGCGAAGAGGAGGTGAGTCGCAAAGACCACTTAAATACCAAGCTCTTCCGGATCCAATCCTAGACATGAGTACAAGGGTTACCACACCTTAACTCGGCGACTTAGTCATGGGTTTGTTTATTTAGGCAATTAGAATCTTATGCGATTGTTTGGGGTAAACTAGTCCTAGAGTTCATATACCTTTCATACTATCTACGTCCCGTTTTCTACCCATTTACAGATAACCATCCATACAAAGATTAAAAGTACTTACAAGAGCGGATCGGTGCCGGAGACTCGACGCCATGTTGTTCACCCAAAACCATCTTTATAGAAGTTTTCAAAAGTCTATCCAAAAGAACATTTTTAGGCCTTAGGCCCTCACAGCCGAGCTTTGAACCTGGCTCTGATACCAAAATTGAAACACCCCAAACCCGGCCCACAAGCCATGACCGGATCTGGTATGTTACGGGATAAAGGAAATTTGAAGGGTTTGGATTTAATAGAAATTGAAAATTTTGTTAAGGGTATAAAACGGTGTTTGTTAAAACTCAAGTGGGTTGATTCGATTGAGTTGAAAATCCTTTCTTCCTCTAAAACCATTTAACCATTTAAATTTTAGAACATTAGCGTGATCAAAAGCTTAGAAAATCTCGTTACCCGATGGTAACATTTTCCTTGAAACGCGTACAAGTACTTATTTTTGAAAACGTTACTTTTAACCGATTTGCATAACAGTTCGTAAGTTCATCAGTTATAAAGTAAGGTAAAAACAACTACCTAACCATCCAAAATAATAAGCGGCCATATTACAACCCAATCGAATGGTAGTGAATAATTAAACTTAAAACGGGGCAAAATAAAATTTCAAGTCCACAAAACCAACATGGCCGCCTCGAGCTCTCCTCGGCTCCGCATCCGTGCTCTACTCACCTGCAAGATGATATGGGAAGGGGTGAGTCACCAAGACTCAGTGTATAAATCCCCAACCCGGGAAATAACACTCATACACAAGATATTAGTATAACATGCAATTATGCAACCCAACCTAGCCATCCATGCTCCTTTTCTACCCCGTGTGGTACCAAACCACTGGTGGTGCCAAACCACTGGTGACTTATAGTCACAATATCCGTCAATACGTGTGGTGCCAAACCACTGGTGGTGCCAAACCACTGGTGACCCGAAGTCACAATCAAATGATGGGGCCAACCCATCGTGTGATACCAAATCACTGGCGTCGATCCCGTATTTCAAATGTGGGGCCAACCCACGGTGGTACTAAGCCACAGGGACGAGACGCTATGAGGTGCCAAACCTCTGGAGGTACCAAACCTCTGGTGACCGTAGTCACAATGTGTTACCAAAACACTGGTGTCCGTCGACACGAATGTTACTCCCTCTCATCAATCCCACCATCATTATGCTCATATCACAAGTATCAAGATCCCATATATCATGCAATCGTATATAGCATAGCATTTCGCAGCATATGATGGCATATACAACATATATCATAAATCGAGTAATAGGGGACTTACCCGAAAACCAAGCTTATGCCTACTAGGCAAAATTTCCACATGAGAGGTTATTAATATTATCATAATAACAATTATTACTAATAAAGTGTGTAAGAGCTTACACACCTAATTAATCGAAGGTCTACAAGAAATCCCGGATCTACGTGATATTTAAAAAGTCCCGAACTTGTCCTCGTATAGCTCCTATTATTTGGCCATCACGGGTTAGCATTTAGGGGTCTTATCGATTAATTAACAAGTCCAAGGTTATTGGTCATAACATAATAAAACAGGGCCTTAGGCCGAACCTTTATTAATACGAACTAATATGACTTGAAATCTTGAAAGCTTCTGGTTTCGTAGCCGATTTATCCTCCTAAAATCATAGTGCACAAATTGGTCAAACATAGATACTAAAATGGCCCTTGGCCGAATGTCAATAACCTCATACCTTGTCTATCGAAGTTCTGAAATTTTCCTTGTGCGTTAAATAATCAAGACCCTATACACCAAAAGTCAGATTCGACCTTAAATACGTAAATCCACATCTAAAATTCCTAGTCGAAAATTACGAGTCACCATACCTCGAAGATGCGAGACCCGAAAGACACTTCCAAGTCCCTTTAGCGTCGGCTACACAAGGAAGATATACCATTAATATGGCCTATGCTCATTCGGCCTATCCATATAAGGATTTTAACTCATGCCTTCGGCATGCATTAAGAGAAATGGGTTAAAACCGAAGTCAAGAGAGAGCTTACTCATAAGTAGATTCGGCCAGGTCCTTCAATGGACGATGGAGAAGTTGGCCACACGATGTAACACCCCTTTACTTTGATACTTACTAAGGTTTCAAGAAAACGCAAGGAAAAAGGCTAACAAGTACAGCACTCGGCCAACATTACGGTACCTCCTTAGCTAGCTCCTTAACCGCTTGTAGAGATCCTTAAAGTGAGCTTCATTGGCCAAGAAAAATTTAAAAGAAGGAAGGCAAACAATTAGGGGGGGAGTTCGGCCAACACCATGCAAGGGAGGAAAGCAAGATTTCCAAATTTTCTGACCCTATTTCATTCGGCCATGCATGAGGTGGAAGGGGGGGAAAAATTAAACTTTGGCCATGCTTATGGCCGGCCACCTTTTCATGTTTTTGAGGCAAATGGCCATCACCATTGGGACATGAAATTTCATTGTTTAATAGTCTCTCATGCTCCAATATTAATAAAATAAAATAAATAAGTTATAATATAATAATAAATGATAAAAGCAAGGAACAAGAAGGACAAGCAGCCCTCCAGCCTATGTTCACGCGTGCCTGCATGCCTCATGCGCAGGCCACTTGCGTTCTTGCCGGCCAAAACGAAAATAATTAAATAAATAAAAATCAAATTTCTTCATGCTGCTGCCAGGTCTCGAACCTGGGACCTGGGAGAGATTGCCCACGCCTCTGACCATTCTGCTACTGCACTATATCTGTTATAATAGCGTCGAAAATTCTCTTTAAGCTTCCAAGACTTGGCTTCCTCACGCATTTAATGCCAGGAGCCAAAAACTAAACGCCTCACTGCAGCCCAGGGGTTTCGAACCCAAGACGTGAGGAAGAAACCCCCACGCCCCAACCATTCGACTAATCTGACTTTCGTGACAAGAACGCGCTGCATATTCTTTTTATCCTATGCTTTGCTGGGCCCTTATTAAAACAAAGGAATAAAAATCAAAGTACCCGCGCACTGAACAGGACTCGAACGTCTGACCTGGAGAGCTCCCTTAGCGCCCTAGCCACTCGGCCAATCGACTTTCATGTCAAGAACACGTCGCGAACTTCTTTTAATCCTTCCCCAAAGCTCCTTCCCGCATTAATTGCCAAAGGCAAAAAGAATAAGCACACTCATGCGCCACCCTCGGGTCTCGAACGCGAGACCTGAGGCAGAATCCCCCACGCCTCAGCCACTCGACTACTGAACGTTTCATGACATGGGCGCAGTGAAATTTTCATTTAAGCCTTCATTTTCCAGCTCCCTCTCGTATGAGCGCCAAGGCAAAAATATAATGCCTTTCGCTACGAATGTGACTCGAACGCGTGACCACTTGAAGCCCCCCCCTTAGCTGCAAGCGTCCTTGCCACTCGGCCTGTTTTCAGATCGTGTCAACAACGCGTCGAAGATTCTTTTAAGGTCTTCCCCAACGTTAATACCCCTTTCAAAAAATAAAACTTATGCTGTGCCCACGACTCGAACTCCAGACGTGCAGCACCATTCAACATTCTAGCGCCTCAACCACTCTACCAATTTATTTTCTATGACACGATTCGCACCAAAATTTGTACTTAACCCCTATCTTCTGAGGCCCCCTCACCTTTAAAGCTTCCAAATTAAATTTTTTTTTTTTTTTTACTAAACCAAACCCACTCAAGACCTCTAATTAAGCTGTATTACTCCACGATTAATACTATAGCAATTCAAACACGAGAAAGAAAAAATCGTTCAATCACAACTAGCCCCGGTTCTAGGATGTTACAATTAAAATGCGATGTGCACGAACAAACATGGACCAAACATGCGATTATTCCGAACCCCTAAGCGCAGAGTTTAAAAGTGGATTAAATTAAAAAATGCGCAAAGCTCGCGGGCGAAATTTGAAAAAGAAAAAGGTAAATCGGGATCTGATCGAACAGTGTTGCGAGGAGGAGGGACCTATTGCGCAAATCTCCCTTTAAGGGACAAACATACGGTTCCCCTTCCCCAAAAGGTCAAACGGCGCTGTTATGCTTTTATTATTTAAAACTAATTTTTTTATTTGAATTCATTTTTTAATGCTTCAAAAAAAAAAAGCCACAGACCCCCTTTTATTTTTTTATTTCATTTCCTTTCTTCAAAACAAACAGAGAACTCCTCCCCATTTTCGTTTCTTCTTCTGCTAGGGTTGTAACCCAAATCACGCCGTCGTCGAACCACCACCATCTGGCGGCCGCCAATGTGCGAGAGGGAAATCGTTAGCCCCGTTTTTTGATAAGCCAATCGACGGAGACCAGATCCCAAAGTAAGTATCTTCCTTTATTCTCCTTCTTTTGCTCGACGGTTGAACTCCCTGTCATTCCATCTCACCAATCGGGCCTTGAGGCCCTCTCGAAACCCCTTTTACAGACTACGCCCCTTTGTATTCCAACAAAAAAAACGAAAGAGAAAGGAAAGTTCCCCCTTTAACCTTCCATTCGGCCTCGGCGAAGGAAAGAAAATTCCGACGACGAGCCCTAGGGTTCGGGTAAGTCCCTTTTCTTCTCTTTGTTATTTATTATTATTATTGGTGAATAACAGTGTAAGGACAAAGAAAAAAAAAGTAACTTTATAGTGTAAGAATGAACAAGGAGTGATTAAAATAAACCCTCTATTTCTTTGCTTTTTCGATTTCTGATTTTGTGCGGGTGTTTTTCCAGAAAAGAGAACCCCTTTTTACATCGATTTTGAATGGCTTTATAGCCGAAAATACCCTATCTTCTTAGTATTCTATTATTTTTATTCCATGCTTCTCTACTCCTCTGTTTCTCTGTTGTTTGTTCTTCTTGCAGGGCATGGGCGAGGCAGAGGCGCATGGGCAGAGGCACGCCTAGCATGGGTGGTGGTAGTGTTGTCCGAGGTACGGGGAGGAGTGCTAATGGAGAGGCACGTGCGCACGGGGTGAGGATCTAGAAAGGCGCGCGTGGGAATGGAAACGTTAGGAGGCATGCGGCGCTGGCTAAGGTTTCTTGTTTTTTCTTTTTTTTCTGATTTGGGCTGTTGTGGATTGGGCTAGGTTATTGGGCTTTGGTTTTGGGTTGGGTTTTATTGGGTCTGTTGTGATTTTTGGATTGTTTAATGGCTTTTGTTTTATTAGTTTTTTTTAATGGGCCTTTAATCTGTATTGGGCCGCATTGTTTGGGTTGTGTATTTGGACTGTTCCTGGACTCTTTTTTTATTTATTATTGGTTTTATTATTTGATGGGCCTTGGTTGTTTCTGACAGGCCCGGGCCAAAATTGGTTATTACAGTTGCCCCTCTTTGCTCATTGTCGTGAAACGAGAATAGAGCAAAGAAAATAGAAGAACCAATTTTGCCCAGTCTTGGCCAGGCCTTGACTTATTGGTCCTCGTCTTCCTCAAACGTCTTCAAACCCTGTTGCTTTGATCCACTCCATTACTATTGCCGAGAGATATGACCTATAGATTCCATTTGCTTTTCCTCAATCTTCTAAGGGGTGAAATTTGTTTATTTTTAACTTGCTCCAATATGACTTCGGGACACGAAGAGATTTGTAGCTTCGATCTACTAACTGCTCCACTGGGACTTCGAGAGAATAAATCTGAACTTTTCAAACTGCTTCCTTCCTATCTTCAAGAAGACTTCAATCTTCAGTTTGCTCTACTGTCGTCTTTAAGGAACAACATCTGGACTTTTCGATTTGCTTCCTTACTATCTTCAGAAAGACTGAAAATACCTCAGTGCGCAACCCGAGGCTCAACTCGCCTCTCGCAATATGAGTCGATGTTTTTGAAAGACAGATATTGAAAAATAGAAATTGAAAATACCTCAGCGTGTGACCTGAGGCTCAACTCACCTCTCGTAATATGAGCTGATTTTTGAAAATAGAAATTGAAAAACAGAAATTGAAAATACCTCAGCGTGCGACCTGAGGCTCAACTCACCTCTCGTAATATGAGTTGATTTTTGCAAACAGAAATTGAAAAACAGAAATTAAAAATACCTCGGCGTGCGACCCGAGGCTCAACTCACCTCTCGTAATATGAGTTGATTTTTGAAAACAGAAATTGAAAAGCAGAAATTGAAAATACCTCAGCGTGCGACCTGAGGCTCAACTCACCTCTCGTAATATGAGTTGATTTTTGCAAACAGAAATTGAAAAGCAGAAATTAAAAATACCTCGGCGTGCGACCCGAGGCTCAACTCACCTCTCGTAATATGAGTTGATTTTTAAAAACAGAAATTGAAAAGCAGAAATTGAAAATACCTCAGCGTGCGACCCGAGGCTCAACTCACCTCTCGTAATATGAGTTGATTTTTGAAAATAGAAATTGAAAAACAGAAATTGAAAATACCTCAGCGTGCGACCTGAGGCTCAACTCACCTCTCGTAATATGAGTTGATTTTTGCAAACAGAAATTAAAAATACCTCGGGGTGCCACCCGAGGCTCAACTCACCTCTCGTAATATGAGTTGATTTTTGAAAACAGAAATTGAAAAGCAGAAATTGAAAATACCTCAGCGTGCGACCCGAGGCTCAACTCACCTCTCGTAATATGAGTTGATTTTTGAAAATAGAAATTGAAAAACAGAAATTGAAAATACCTCAGCGTGCGACCTGAGGCTCAACTCACCTCTCGTAATATGAGTTGATTTTTGAAAACAGAAACTGAAAAAAAGAAATTAAAAATACCTCAGCATGCGACCTGAGGCTCAACTCACCTCTCGTAATATGAGTTGATTTTTGAAAACAGAAATTGAAAAACAGAAATTAAAAATACCTCGACGTGCGACCCAAGGCTCAACTCACCTCTTGTATTATGAGTTGATTTTTGAACAGAAATTGAAAAACAGAAATTGAAAATACCTCGACATGTGACCCGAGGCTCAACTTACCTCTCGTATTATTAGTTGATTTTTGAAAAGAAATTAAAAATACCTCGGCATGTGACCCGAGACTCAACTCACCTCTCGAATTATGAGTTGATTTTTTTTGAAAAACAGTAATTGAAAACGTATCATCAGGTGGAACTCAGATGTCTTCTTTTTCCTTGGTTTAGCACAACTATCGTCAAAATTTCTCGCCTTATTGGCGTGCCTGTATGTGTCATGCGTGATGTTATCATGATATGCACGTGTTTATCTTAAATGCTTTTATGCCTACATGATTATGCCATGAGCCCTGGGCTTGTTTGTCATGTATCTCTTTTCGTTACGACTTTTATGATGATCTGTATTCATTGCTTCGATTCTTGACTTCCCTTTCAGGTTTTGTACCCGTCCTCAAGCTTTACGAGTAATCTGCGTTTCTCGTATATCACCATTTTTGCCCCCTGTTGAACTTTGTCCTTGCTTTGAGGCTCTTGTACTTACCAAATTCTCATCCAGATAATGCTCAATACTTCTTTTGTTTAGAGTATGTCATTTCACTATTTATCATTTAATAAACCAAACACGAGATGCATGAAAATGACGAAGTAGGTGTGAAGGGGATACCTCACATTCATATTTATTTCAAAAATGCCACGCAAAGAAAATTGACAAGGAACAATTCAATAAAGGAAATGTTATAAAAAGGAAAGCAGGTTCAATTGTCGCAAATGCTCTAGATATCCAACGCATGAACTTTTCCACATGTCTTCATCCTGGATCTTTTCGAGCAAAGCTTATTGTGTAGAAGATTTTGAGCTTCTAAGTCTGCTTCAAATATTGTAATCTCGCCACATGACTCCCTGTTCGAATCTCTCACTTCTTATGTCCGAACCCCCTTTCATTAGGACGCCCTTTCAGGTTTTCATCCTAATATATTTTGTTTATCAAGACGCCCTTTTCGGGTTTTCATCTTGATCTCTTTTTTTTTTAGATATAGTATTTCTTCACAGCATCTGAGTTCACTGGATTTGGTACCTCCTTCCCATCCATCTTAGTGAGAATCAAAGCTCCACCCAAGAAAGCCTTCTTTACAACATATGGCCCTTCCCAATTTGGTGTCCATTTTCCTCGAAAGTCATTTTGTATTGGGAGAATATTTCTTAGTACGAGTTCTCCCTCGCGAGATTCCCTTGGTCGTATCTTCTTGTCATGGGCCGTGATTATTCTCTTCTGGTACATCGTCCGTGACAGATTGCCCTCAAGCATTTTTTCTTCGATAAGATTTAGTTCTTCATATCGAGCTCAGACCCATTCTGATTCTTCTAGTTTTGACTCTGTTAAGACTCGTAAAGAGGGGATCTCAACTTCGATGGGTAGCACAGCTTCCATTCCATAGACCAGAGAGAAAGGAGTTGCCCCTGTAGAGGTCCGCACACATGTGCGATATGCATACAAAGCAAATGGTAGCTTCTTGTGCCAATCTTTATATGTCTCAGTCATTTTCCCAATAATCCTCTTAATATTTTTGTTAGCCGCTTCTACTGCTCCGTTCATCTTTGGGCGATAGGGTGAGGAATTATGATGCTTTATTTGAAATTGCTCACACACTTCTTTCATCATATTTTTGTTCAGATTCAAAGCATTACCCGAAATGATTTTCGTAGGCAAACCGTACCGACATATGATCTCCCTTTTTTAAGAACCTGCAAACTGTAGTCTTCGTCAATTAGCAAACGAAGCGGCTTCTACCCATTTTGTGAAGTAATCTATGACCACAAGAATAAATCGATGTCCATTAGAAGCTTTTGGGGAAATTGGCCCTATAACATCCATGCCCCACATAGAAAAAGGCCACGGAGAAGTCATGACATGAAGGGACGAGGGTGCTGCATGAATTTTATCGCTGTAAACTTGACATTTGTGGCATTTTCGTGTGTAACTAATGCAGTCGCTTTCCATCATCAGCGAGTAATAACCGAATCTCATAATCTGCCTAGCCATAGTGAAACCATTGGCATGCGTTTCGCAAATTCCTTCATAGACATCTTCAAGTATTTTCCTGGCTTCAATAGCATAAACACATCTCAGGAGCACTTGATCTTTTCCTCTTTTGTATAGGATGTCCCCATCAAGAACAAATCCCACCGCCATTCTTCTGATTGTTCTTTTGTCATTCTCATTTGCTTGTTTGGGATATCTTTGATTCTTGACATATTCTAAGATATCCTGGAACCATGGTTGTCCATCTACCTCTTTTTCGATGCTGAGACAATATGTAGGGACCTCATATATGCTCATTTGGAGAGGCATTATTTCCATTTCTCTGTTTACTTTGAACATTGAGGCCAAAGTGGTCAGGGCATCAGCCAATTGGTTTTCTTCTCGTGGGAAGTAATTGAAAGTCACTTCTTTGAATTCTTTGACCAACTCCGCAAGAAGATCACGATATTTGACCAACTTCAAATCTCTTACTTCCCAATCTCCACAGATTTGGTAAATTACCAACGCTGAGTCCCGTACACCTCTAAGATTTTGACGTTTCGTTCGATGGCTGCACGAAGTCCCATGATGCAAGCCTCATATTCCGCAATGTTATTGGTACAGAAGAAATTTAATCTGGCAGTGAATAGATAATGATTCCCTTCTGGTGACACTAAGATTGCTCCAATCCCATGCCCCAATGCATTTGACGCACCATCAAAGCTCATCTTCCATGATTTCTCTTTTGATGACTCACATTCTTTTTCTATAATGCACATCAAGTCTTCATCTGGGAAATCAAATCTCAATGGCTCGTATTTCTCTGTCGTTCGAGTTGCTAAGAAGTCAGCTATTGCGCTCCCTTTTATCAACTTTTGATGATGTCGTACTCCGATAGTAGGATCTGTCATCGTGCCATTCTTCCTGAGAGTACAGGTGATTCCATCATATACTTTATTGGGTCCAGCTTTGAAATTAACCATGTCGTATGATACAACATATATTGTTTGAGCCATTGAACTACCCAGACCAAAGCACAACAAAATTTTTCAATTGACGGGTACTTTGTTTCATACTCAGTAAATTTCTTGCTGAGGTAATAGATCGCCTTTTCTTTTTTCCCCGACTCATCATGTTGCCCCAGTATGCAGCCCATTGAGTTTTCGAACACAGTCAGATACAATACTATCGGTCTTCCAGGAGTTGGCGGTACTAGCACCGGGGGGCTAGACAAATACTACTTTATTTTATCAAAAGCCATTTGGCACTCTTCGTTCCATTCTCCAGGATTGTGTTTTCAAAGGAGTCGAAAAATTGGGTCACATTGGTTGGGAAGTTGAGCAACGAATCGAGCGATATAGTTCAACCTCCTAAAAATCCTCTGACTTTGTGTGCGCGGAGGCGGTAGCTCTTGTATGGCTTTTATCTTATCTGGATCGACCTCGATACCTCTCTCACTGACGATGAAGCCTAGTAATTTTCCTGAGGTAGCCCCGAACGTACACTTGGCTGGATTAAGCTTCAGCTGGAACTTTCTTAGTCTTTCGAACAATTTCCTGAGGTTTCCAACATGTTCTCTTTCACCCCGAGATTTGGCAATCATATCATCGACGTAGACTTCTATTTCTTTCTGCATCATGTCATGGAACAACATCACCATGGCTCTCTGATATGTTGCCCCGCCATTCTTCAATCCGAATGGCATTACCTTATAGCAGAACGTTCCCCACATTGTCACAAATGTAGTTTTCTCCATATCCTCGGAAGCCATCTTGCCGTCTTTCTTCGATGCCGGGACTATGTTAGCTACCTATTCTGGGTATTTGGAGACTTGTAGAAAGCCAGCATCAAATTATTTCTTGACTTCTTCTTTTATCTTTAAAAGCATTTCAGGCCTCATTCGTCTTAGCTTCTATTGAATGGGTTTGCATTCTGGTTTCAGTGGGAGTCTATGGGCCATTACATCTTCGTTCAAGCTTGGCTTTTCCTGATACGACCACGCGAATATATCTTTGTATTCGTGAAGCAAGGCGATCAAATCATGTTTGGTGTTCTCTGAAATGGAAGTCCCAATCTTCACTTCCTGCCTCTTTTCTTCATCTCCCAAGTTTACTGTCTCAACAGATTCTTGATGGGGTAGAATTTGTTTATCTGATGTCTTTTATCATTCTTAATAAGTCAGGAGACGATACATAATCTTCAGCATTTTCCTCAGCTTCGCATTCTCCTAAACAAATAGCTTTCTCAAAATTGATTTCAGGACTTGTAACGGGATTGTTCATGTCATTGATATCTGAGCACCTAAAAGGTGAATGGGAAAGAAAACCATGGAGGAGTATCAAAGTATTGGAACTGAACAAACATAATGTTATGGCATGATATGAGGTACATGTAAGGACAGGTTGTGAGAAGAGGGAGCACTTATGAAGTTAACGAGAATGAAAGGACTATGACAAAATGCATCTCCATTAATGTTTATTTAAATGATAAAGAGCAAACATAAGCTCTTACAAAAGAACCCCACTATTAGAGAGTTAACATTGGGCATTACTCTGGAGAGGACTTAGAAACTACAAGAAGATCCACAACAGTCCAAATGTTCCAAATGAATCCAAAAGGGCAAGGGCGTATCATTGAGACATCTTTAATTGCGTCATCTCCTTTGTCACCACGCTCACGTTCCCTTCAGTATGGTTAGGGAGCGGATTTCTAGCTACATTACTAGTACCATCAAATCGTAAAATGCCTGTATCAATGAGACCTTGAACCCTTTTTTTAAAGGCTAGACAATTTTCTGTAGAATGCCCCCGGTTTCCAGCATGGTGCATGCAACTGGCGTTAGGATCGTACCATTTTGGGTATGGGGGTTTCAGGGGTGCCATATAATGTGGGGATATTAATTGTTTTTCCAATAATTTTGGGCACAGTTCTCCGTACAACACGGGAATAGGGGTGAATTGAGGTTTTTCAAGATTGGGTCTTGTCGGTCTTTGTTCATTTTTGGGCTGGCTTGGAGCAGGCATGGTATTTGGTGGGAACATGGTGAATGGTCTTTTGTCATACCTACTCGTACTACCCACTTCCTTTTCCTTTTTCTTCGGGCCCTTCAATGTCCTCTCTCTCTCTTCTTTTGCCACTGTTTGAACAATCAGTTTGGCTCGATCATCTTCAGAGTTTAAGTACAAGCCCAACAGGGTCGAAGTATTAGTGTGACCTTGGGGTTTGTCAATGACGGGTTCCCTTTGTGACTGTACGTCTGGTTGAGCCAGGACATTTATCGGGGAATAAACAATTTCTTCACCATCATCCACACTGCCGACCACAGGGCCACTCCTTTTTTCAAGTCTTTTGACTAGTAGTTGGGTTAACTGGCGCATCATATTCATTTGATCTTGCATGTCCCGTTGAATTTTGGCCAACTGCTCTTGCATCAGTATTTGTCTTTACTCTAATCTCTCCAACCTTTGTTCCATGTTTTCTAGGTTAACGAAATAATTTCACCTAATTAGGGTCTTTCTACAAATTTTAATGCATGTGATATGATGTAATGCAAATGCATGAAATGCAATGCAAATGCATGGAATGAATGCAGAAAGAAAGAGAGGCGTTGATCATGAATTCAATTCCATTAGAAGAGCTTTTCTAGAAGATACGTTTCTTTACATAAAGCGGATCGCATTCATGACCATGTCCTCATAGTCCAGGTGAAAACACCAATCCTCTCTTTCGTATCTGAAAGTTAAGGTCGTGTCCCGTGAACTTTCTCAATAGACATCTCTTCTAGCTCTTTGTTGCTTGGTCCAAGTCATATCTCATCACTCGCTTATCTTCCACAATACTCATAATCTTCTAATGAGTCCCAAACAATCCTTGCCGTCTTGAATCTTCAGGCAAATCCTCTTCTTTGTATCCGGATGTCGTGTTCCATGAACTTTCCAATAGATATCTCTTCTAGCTCTTCGTCGCTTGGTCCAGGTCGTATCTCATCACTCACTTATCCTCTGCGATGCTCATAATCTTTTGATGACTCCCGAACAATCCTTGTCGGTTTTGAATCTTTAGGCAAAGTCTTCTCTCGTTGTTACCTAGACTATGTTCAGACGACTGTATTATAATCCACTTTATCAAGTAACACATTTCCTTATGACAAACTCTCCTATTCAGCAATCGAATATGAATCAATACCCCCTTTCTAGGATGATGCAATGTAATGCAAATGCATGGAATGAATGCAAAAAGAAAGAGAAACGTTGATTATGAATTCAATTCCATTAGAAGAACTCTTCTAGAAAATAAAGCTCTTTACATAAAATGGATTGCAAGTACGGTTTTGTACTCATAGTCCAAGTGAAAACACCAATTTTTTTCTTCATATCCGGATGTTATGGTCATGTCTCGTGAACTTTCTTCATACATGCCTCTTCTAGCTTCTTGTCGCTCGGTTCAGGCCGTACTTCTTTAGTCGCTTATCCTCTACGGTGTCCATAAGTTTCTTTAAGAAAGTCAAGACGTGACGACTCTTGAATAATCCTTGTTGGCTTGAATCATTGGGCAAAGTCTTGTATTCTTCTGTGGACTATACGCCTTCTCTCGTTGTTTACTTGGACTATATTTGGGCAACCGTATTACAATCCACTTTATCAAGAAATTCATTTCCTTATGAAAAACTCCTCTATTTAGTAATCAAATATTAATCAACACTTCCTTTCTTTGATGATGCAATGCGATGCAATCAAAACAGAAGAAAATACGTTAGTACAAGAGAAATGAACAAACACAGAACAATTATCCTGGTGACCACTAGGGTTTAGCGTGGCTCTATCTAGTATAAGCTTCTAGGTCTCTCTACATGTGGTTTGGCTCTAGAGAGAGGGTACCTGAACTAGCAGATTCCTCAATCCTCACCCGTTATAGGCTCATACGGACCGAGTTCAGTTTAGGGGAACACATTTCCCTATGGCCATGCGGAGGTGAAGACCTCACGAAGCTCATAGGTACGGATGTGTCCCGGAAGCAGTCCACTAGCCCATGCGGAAGTGAAAACCTCACGAAAGCATAGCTTCTCACTCCCACTTAAAAGGGTGTGACCCAACGGTCATGCAATATGAATGCAGAAATATCCTATGAGACTCAACTTTATTGCAATCATAGCACCAACAAAGTTGAAAACGGAGAACGAATTGAAAAATAAGATTATTTTTATTAAAAGCATTCAAATGAATTGGAATAATCATCAAAGGCCATCTCATCTCGAAGTGACGAAATGCCACATCTAGTAAGTTAGGACACAACACCCCGAATCCTCGAGAATGAGCTAGGAATAATTCAGATCATTGTCATTTTGAAAATTCTTATCTCGAGGTAACAACATGTCACACTCAGTAAGTTAGAGCACAACACTTTGTACTCTCGAGAATAAGTTTTTTATTTTAAATCAAAAGAAACATGATTTTTCAAAGCACTTTTCCAAATTTTCGACAAAAGGACAAAGAATAATTAATTTTATGGCCTGACTCTCTTATTGGGTCCCCAGTGGAGTCACCAAGCTGTTTTAACCATTTTTGAAAAAAAAACGGGAATCGACTTTTAAAAATAGGGAGTCGTCACCGATCTTTATTTGGTGTGATCGGATCACCTTTGTTTTAATAAAACATTTTGATTTACTAAAACAGTTTTTTTGGTCTACGAAACTCGAGAAAACGGGTTCGGGAGTCGGTTACGCACGAGAAAGGGTTAGCACCCTCGATACGCCCAAAATTGGTACCTAATTGATTATTTAGTGTCCTTGCGTTGAAAATTTGGAAAAATTATAAATTTTCTAAGGAAAATTAATCAATATTGAATTTGAATTTCAAGATTAACACGTTTCGAAGGAAATAAAAATATCACATCCAGTACGTTAGGACATAACACCTTTATACCCCGACACCGAGATCATCTTTGATATTCAAGACATACGATTAAAAAGGGTATCTGATTATTTGGTTGGACAAAAAATTGACACCCAGTACGTTAGGGCATCATTTTCTGACGTTCCAAACGCACAAACATTGCCTTATTTTGGAAAAACAAAATTTTATATTAGGCTTAAAATGCATTTAAATAGAGTGAAATCAATTTAATAAAAAAAACTAGAGCCTGTTAGAATTTGAGAAGTAACAGAAATAGAATGCATAAACGTTAATCATGAAATATACACTAATCGAAAGTCATATTAATAACATGCTATAAAATGGAAGTTTTCTTAAAGAAAGCTAATTTATATTAAATCTTTGAACTTCAAGATTAGCTCGTTTCGAAAGAATAAAAATGTCACATCCAGTACGTTAGGACATAACACCTTTATACCTCAATTCCGAGATCATCTTTGATCTTCAAAATATTTAATTAAAAAGGGTATTTGGCTATCTGGTTGAATAGAAAATTTACACCCAGTACGTTAGGGCATAATTTTCTAGACTCCCAAACATACAAACATTGTCTTATCTTTGGAAACTTTCAAATAAGCGATTTGAAATAATTAAAAACATAATAATTATATGAAAGAAGTTTAAAATAGTATTGTATGAAGAATATCTAAATAGATAATACACAAGGCAATCTATCATAATCTAAATATATAATTATACATACAAATATAAGAATAATTTATATATGAAAGCATTTGAAATAACCAAAAATATAAAATAAGATACTTATAAGAAATAAACTACACATATCAATAGATTCAAAAAACATATTCATATATAAATTTGCAAGAAAATAAATATACACATGAAATAATATAGTATTAATAATATATGCATAGAATAAAGATAATTTTATCAAAAATTATGTATGTACAATATATGAGATCACTTATATTGAATCATTAAAACCAAGAAATGTAGAATAGATGAATTTAAAATTAAATATTTAAAATATAAACAAAAATATTTACAAGTAGAAAATAAAGCAAATTAAAACGTTGAAAAACCCATAAAATAATTCAAGACAATTAAAACAATTTCAAAGGACAAAAAAAGAACAGAAGCTATATTCTATCGAAATAAAAAGAAACTTAAAATGACAATTAAAAAATAAACAAAATTAACTAGATAAGATTAAGGATTAAAATGCGATGTGCACGAACAAACATGGACCAAACATGCGATTATTCCGAACCTCTAAGCACAGAGTTTAAAAGTGGATTAAATTAAAAAATGCGCAAAGCTCACGGGCGAAATTTGAAAAAGAAAAAGGCAAATCGGGATCTGATCGAACAGTGCTGCGAGGAGGAGGGACCTATTGCGCAAATCTCCCTTTAAGGGACAAACATACGGTTCCCCTTCCCCAAAAGGTCAAACGGCGCTGTTATGCTTTTATTATTTAAAACCAATTTTTTTATTTGAATTCATTTTTTAATGCTTCAAAAAAAAAAGCCACAAACCCCCTTTTATTTTTTATTTCATTTCCTTTCTTCAAAACAAACAGAGAACCCCTCCCCGTTTTCATTTCTTCTTCTGCTAGGGTTGTAACCCAAATCATGCCGTAGTCGAACCACCACCATCCGGCGGCCACCAATGTGCGAGAGGGAAATCGTTAGCCCCGTTTTTGATAAGCCAATCGACGGAGACCAGATCCCAAAGTAAATATCTTCCTTTATTCTCCTTCTTTTGCTTGACGGTTGGACTCCCTGGCATTCCATCTCACCACCGCGCCACCACCGAATCGGTGGCCGGTGATGGCTAAGATCGGGCCTTGAGGCCCTCTCGAAACCCCTTTTGCAGACTACGCCCCTTTGTATTCCAACAAAAAAATGAAAGAGAGAGGAAAGTTCCCCCTTTAACCTTTCATTCGGCCTCGGCGAAGGAAAGAAAATTCCGACGACGAGCCCTAGGGTTCGGGTAAGTCCCTTTTCTTCTCTTTGTTATTTTTTATTATTATTGGTAAATAACAGTGTAAGGACAAAAAAAACAAAAGTAACTGTATAGTGTAAGAATGAACAAGGAGTGATTAAAATCAACCCTCTATTTCTTTGCTTTTTCAATTTCTGATTTTGTGCGGGTGTTTTTCCAAAAAAGAGAACCCTTTTTACATCGATTTTGAATGGCTTTATAGCCGAAAATACCCTATCTTCTTAGTATTCTATTATTTTTATTCCATGCTTCTCTGCTCCTCTGTTGTCTGTTCTTCTTGCAGGGCATGGGCGAGGTAGAGGCGAATGGGCAGAGGTACGCCTAGCATGGGTGGTGGTAGTGTTGTCCGAGGTGCGGGGAGGAGTGCTGGTGGAGAGACACGTGCGCACGGGGTGAGGATCTGGAAAGGCGCGCGTGGGAGTGGAAACGTTAGGAGGCATGCGGTGCTGGCTAGGGTTTTTTTTTTCTTTTTTTTTGATTTGGGCTGTTGTGGATTGGGCTAGGTTATTGGGCTTTGGTTTTGGGTTGGGTTTTATTGGGTCTGTTGTAATTTTTGGACTGTTTAATGGCTTTTGTTTTATTATTTTTTTAATGGGCCTTTAATCTGTATTGGGCCGCATTGTTTGGGTTGTGTATTTTGACTGTTCCTGGACTCTTTTGTTACTTATTATTGGTTTTATTATTTGATGGGCCTTAGTTGTTTCTGACGGGCCCGGGCCAAAATTGGTTATTACAAGTATGAGTCTTAATTACGAACCTTGGCCCGTCAACAAGTTCTCGCGGCTAAAGTGAACAGACACTACGCACCAGGTAGGATTCCAGAGAAGAGGAGGTGGGTCACTAGGACCGCTTAAGTACCATGCTCTCCCTAGATCCAATCCTAGACATGTATATGTCCATTGCCACCTCTACCCTAGCGACTTGTCCACAGACATGTTTGATTATTAAATTAAGTTTTATGTTGTTTAAGTATTTATTAGAACTAAGCCTAGAGTCCATTAAAACCCTAGCACGCATTTCTAAAATCCCATAAGGCCCACTAAGTCCAATCATGTCCATATAGCCCATTAAGCCCAATCATGTATATGTAGCCCATTAGGCCCGATCATAATCAAATCATACAACCATACATATCAATCCATCATTCAATTTCACATATCAACTCTTGCCGATTTGGGCCCACGAGCTCGGCAGACCCATTTAGCCCCTTCTGGCCCGGTTGGCCAAACAGTGGCCCGAGACCATGAGATCGCTCTCTTGGTCCTGATAGTCATATTGGTGCTCCCACACGAATGTTCGCACGCTCATGCGGTTGCTGGCGCCAACCTTTCAACATTCCATTTTTTCGGTATTTCGGCTTTTGTCGATTTGTCGTGTGTGAAGTGTATGTACACACTTTGTAAATGAGACGTGTTACACTATCCTCAGCCTTGAACCTACAACCAATACCAACCTCCAATCAATCACACACTTAACCACAATATTTACCAAAAACCGAAGCCTTACCATAACCTTACCGTGTGCCACCAGTCCTAATAGCCCTTCCTTAGCTACTACTCACGAATATCCCCTAGATCTGCATCAATCTTAATTGTTAAAGACAAAATAATAGGTGACTTGTATCCACTTAAGTCACCCTTTCCCTTACTATAGGCTATTCGACCAACTTATCCTAAAATCAAGAACACTTACCCAAAAGCCGAAACGTATGGATAGCTTTCGGTAGAGACTTGTAGATCCAAGCTTGATTTCGATTTTTCCAAGATCCGATCCACCAAAAATCAAAGGAATGATGACAGCACGACAGATATTTGGTCACTAGAGTATTCGGTACAAGGTTTGGGGTGATGAAGAAAACGGCTGCAAGAGCAAAGGTTTTCGGCTTTTAAAGTCACGAATATTCGGTCCCCAACAATTGAGATGAAGGTGGGATGGCACAAACAATAGAGAAAGAAGAGAATGATATTCGATTTAAGGCTTTAGGGGAGAAGAAAAGAAAACACATAAGGAAGAGGCGAGGTTTAGAACAGAAAAAGTGAATATAGTTGCCGAAATAGTACAAAGGGAATTCCAATTGCCGAAATAGCACAGAGGGAATTCGGCAGCCCCTATTTATACACAAAACCGACACTCCGTCTACCCCCCAAAGTCCCAATCGGCTCCAACTCTTCCCCATCTCATCTCCTCGTTTTTCTCCCTGATAACTCTCCAATCCTTTTCTTAAATTTTCTCTTCTGATCACTCTCCTTAGAGTCCATCATCACACTACTTCCAACCTTCTAGAAGGCCAAAATTAAACTCCTAAAAAAAAATACTAAGCTAGGATTCGAACTTAAGATCTCCTTGCTAGCCCATAACGCCATCTTCCTATACCCCAAGTGGCGTCACTTAGCCACTCCACCACAAGGCTCTTTGATGCCATTTTTCCCTAATTTTATTTAAAAGTCCAACTACTCACCACCCTGGTTCCTTTAATAATTAATTAAAAATTCCTTCTCCTCAAAGTTCGAACCCAGAACTTCTCCAACACCCATAGACACTCCAAGTTTATTAAACCCTTAAAGCCAACATGTCATTTGTCATTTTCTTGCTTAAAAAATTTATGAGACCCAAAGCCCAAAGCCCAATTCATCTAGGCCCAAAATTAGGGGCGTTGCATAGGAGATGGATTCATTTATATTAGTGTAAGACTAGAGTGGTTTTACACTCTTTCATGACTTTTTATACATTAATATTTTAACAATTGGATTGTTAAAATGTATAAAGTGTAGGGACCCATTTTCACCATTGTAAAATTTAAGTGGTTTTACACCCTTCTGTAACTTTTTATACTTATCATACATTTAAATTTTTTAAACGAACTGATACCTCTATCACTTTGATCTAAAATATTATAAATATTAATATACCTTTAACGGTTAGAAAGTTTTTTTTACGTAAAATAAATAGTTAGAAAATTTTAAATTATATCAAATTTCACATGCATGATCTATATGAATGAAGTATCAAATATACTGGTTGAATTATTAAAATATTAATGGTACAAAAAATTACAAAAAAAAAATGTAAAATCACTTCAATTTTATACAAGTGTAATTGAATCCCTCGTGTATATAAATCTATTTTAGATCCAGGAGTATTGGTTTAATTGTGAAAGAATTAATCTAGATAGTAAATATGACGTAATTAGAAGAAATTAATTTCAGATCCAGTATAAAAGTCTGGTAATTGAAAGAGAGATTATTATTCCAAATTCACTAATAATAATAATAATAATAATCAGAGTAGCAATATGGAAGATGGAAAGAAGCAATGAAATTAACAAGACAGCAAGTAGCAAAAGCTTACCATCTAATCTAACAGACTATTGAACAGAAATAAAAGAGAGAAACAACGAAATGAAAGGAGGGGGGTTGAAGGTTGGAAGGAGGATGAATTTATTAAGGAAATTTGACAATCAGAGTAGCAACATGGAAGATGGCAAGAATCAATGAAAATAAAGAGAAATAATAAAGAGAAACAGAGAAATGAAAGGAGGGGGAAGGGGTGAAGGGTGGGGGCAGGACGAATTTATCAAGGGAATAGTGTTCACCAATTTTCATAAATTACCCAATTGGTCACTTAATTTTCATAAATTTTATTTTGGCCATAAAAATAAAGAAATTGCAAATTAAGCACCACTATAAACAATCATTTTCATTTTTGTCACCCAATTTTAATAAGTTATCATTTTGATCACTTGCCGTTAGTTTACACTCATTTTAGTCAGAGGCCATGATTCGAGTGAAGATCACATCAGACACTCCATTCTATAGGCAGGCCATAGCCTTGTACTTCTTGGCTCGCTCTTCACTGTGCTGCCTAATCTGAGCAATGGTGGGATTGGCTCTCAATGGAGGTGGCTCAACATCACTTTCAACGTCACTCCACAAGTCTTGTGCCAGAAGATGAGTCTTCATTTTTACTGACCAAATGTGATAGTTTTCACCAGTGAACACAGGTGGTGGAGGTGCTGTGTAACTCATGTTTCAGCAACTAGACACAACAGATCAACAACAAAGAGGTTTCTTCCTTCTTAAGCTTTGTTTTCACCGAAAAACACCAACAAGAGATGTCCTCAAAGAAGGCAGGCTCTGATTACTAATTGTTGGAACAATGGCAGTAACTCAGCATGCAACATGCATGTTGTTTGCATATGATCATATGTGAAAAACAATCAAAGATGAAGGATGAAACCGAAACAATGAAAAGAGAATTTGAACACAAGAAAATAATGGCTAAAAACTTGATAACCATTTCATTGATATGTGAATATATACATAAAATACAAGAGTTGAATAGTCAAAAGACTATTACCTAATGAATTACCAACTCCCTATAGACTTGACTAATACAAATTTAGCTTGTACATAAAATAATAGCTAAGATACTAGCCATTACATCAAGTTAAAGTAGTCATTATGTCCTATAAGCTTAGCTATCACATTACAAACATTAGGCTAGATTACAAAATCAACAAAAGTGATCTGCTCCCTCAAACCAAGCTTGCTGCCAGCTGAACTGCTGCTTCTGTTGCTACTGGTTCCATGTTGCATTGCAGGCCAATTCTTGACAATCCCATCTGACAACAACCATCCACCTTCTGTTTCCCATTTTAGACGGGGAAGAATCAGCAACAACCATAGATCTGCCTTAAACAGAGGTCACGGGTCTCATCATCACCCTATTATCAAGCAAAGCAAAACACCTCCCCGCCTGCCATAGCTAAGACCAACCAATTCAACCATGTTCCAGAGCATCAAGGAAGGTGAGCAGCAGAGGCGAGAGAAGAGTTAACAAGGGCTCAGGCCACCCATCTCCCAAAAGACAAGGTAGAAAACCACCACCCCTAGAGGAGCTAATAATGTCAGTGGAATACCGTTAAGAGTTGTTAACGTCAGTTACTGTAACATCCTGAAATTTAGAATTTTATGTTTTGCCTTATATCATGCAATAGGCTAGTTAAAAATATTAATTGTGTATGTTTAGGGGTTCAATGAGGGCTCGGGGTTGAATTGGGCCTTAGTATAACTTTTGTGTTTAAGTACTTTAAGGAGAGATAGTAAGAGGCATCAATGCTTAAGGAAATAAGTGTGTATTTTGTTAGCATAAATGAACATATGGCAAGGAGGTTGTGGTGTCAAGTGGAGAGCATAAAGGGAAGGGGTTCAAATCCCATCTATTGCAACTTTTGGGATTTAAATTTTTTAGCTTCTCAAGTGTTGCATGGTAAGTATCGATCATGGCATCAAAGGAAGGAAAGAAATAAAAGAAAAATGGAATGATGACTAAAAGATAAGGTAAGGAAGAAAACAAAGAAAGTAGAAAGAAAGAAACAAAAAGAAATTATGGTATGGAGGGAAATATGGGAAAGTGGAAAGAAAGAAACAAAAAGAAATTATGGTATGGAGGGAAATATGGGAAAGTGGAAAGAAAGAAACAAAAAGAAATTATGGCATGGAGGGAAATATGGAAAGGTGGAAGGAAAGAAACAAAAAGAAAAGGAGGAAAAAGGGGAATATGTTGGCATGTTTCATGGGTGATGTTTTAGAAAGTGTTTTTGGTCAACACTTATCCCTTTTTGGAGAAGCAACACACGGCTTGGGAATGAGTAATTGGGTAGCCAAATTCTTCATTTGTCATTTGGCAAACTTTGGTGCTTGTTAGGTCAAATTCCTTTTAGCATTACTTTGTGTCATTTTTTTTTTCTTCTCCAAACTTCTTCTTCTCTAATCCATACCTCCATAGCTGAACCCTTCATCTCTTCTTTATCATTTCTTCCCATTCGTATTGACACTCACTCCTTTGATCAATCGAGTTATAGTGGAAGGCCGAAACTTTGATTAATCCGTAGTCATAAGTCAATCGATGGAAATCGGATTCATCATCGTTTAGGTAATGAGTTTCTTCTTGGATTTTTCATTATATCTCTACTCGGCTATGTTGCAAACACTACACCAAAACAGACTTTTAGCAGCGTTTTTAGTGGCATTTTAGAGAAAAACGCCGCAAATATTATACATTAGCGGCGTTTGAAAGAAAACGCCGCTAAAGGTGTGAGCATTAGCGGCGCTTTTGGAAAAACGCCGCAAATAATTTTAAAGTTTTTTTGGATATATATTACTGATTGTTTTTAAATTTATATATTAAATAATTTCTTATATAATTGTAAAAGAGATAACATTAATTTTATTAAAATTATGATTCTAGTTTAAATTATTTAAGAGAAAAATATTTGTTAAAAATGAAAAAAAATATTAAATAATTTCTTATATAATCGTAAAAGATATAGTATTAATTTTAAAATTTTGAAATAATTCTCATTATTGTTTAGGGTTTATGGTTTAGCATATATAGTTTAGGGTGTAAGGTTTAGGAGTTACTATTTTAATGTTTAGGGATTATGGTTTATGATTTGCGGTTTAAGGTTTAAGGGGGATGTGTTAGGGTTTCATGGGTTAAAAGTTAGGGTTAGTGGGTTTAAAGGTAAATGATTAAGGGTTTGGGGTTAATAGGTTAAGGGTCAGGGGTTAGGGTTTTATAATTTATAATTTAGGGTTTATGGGATAGAGGATAGGGGTTATGGGTTTAGATTAAATTAGTGTCTTTTAATTTATATATTAAATAATTTCTTATATAATTGTAAAAGATTTAGTGCTTAGAGTTTATAGTTTAGGATTATGGCTTGAGTTTATGACAACCACACATGAACAATGGGTTAAATCCCAAAAGCATACATGAACAATGGCTTAGTGTGCAATTGTGTACATGAACTTTAATTTGATCCAGATCTTGTAAAATATTAACACAATTATTGATATAATTAACATCATTTTTTATTTATATATTGCATACATAAAAAATTATATTTATTCAATATAAAAATATATTGATGTATTTATATTTTCAAATAATGTGTGTTATTAAATCAAAATTAAAGTTTCAACTATACATTTAAACCACAATTAGAATTTCACATCTAGAATTACATATTAAACCAAAATTCGTATATAATTCTGAGATGTATCTATATCAAAATTTAGGTGTATACATATAATTAAATGCCATTTATATTAAAATCTAAACAACTAATGTAGACCATACTTAAAAGAATTCCTAATTAAATTTTTAAAATTTAATAATAAAAAATTAAAAACTTAAAAACTTAAAAACTTAACATTTTTATATTTAATATTTAGTTAAAAAGTTCAATACTCAAAATATAATAAAATTAAAAATTAAAAAAATCTCAACACACAAATTTTGGAAGAAAAAATATAGAAAAATATAGGTTAAAAATAAAAAAAATTAAAATTATGTAGTAGTGGCGTTTTTAATAAAAACGCCGCAAAAAGTAGAGCTATAGTGGCGTTTCTAATAAAAGCGCCGCAAAAAGTAAGTTATACCGGCATTTTTTAATAAAACGCCACAAAATTTCTATGCTAAAAACGATACTAGGGATATCGTTTCCCCAAAACCTAAATTTCTAAGTCCCAAAATTTCCCTCCCAAAATCCCCAAACCAAAATCCCCAAATCGGTTTCCCCCCATCGATCTTCGTCCATATCTTTGACGATATTCTAACAGTCTTAATCACAGTACATCAGATGTAAGAAGCATGAGCAATGGGCCTTCTAGGCGTCAGTCTCTGGGTGGAGCTGATAACTTCTCAAAACTTACATCCAATGGGTTTTTGTCGAAGAAATCGCCAAGCTCTCAGTTGAGATCCTCTTTGTCTTCTAGTACAGTTGAGAAAGAACATGAGAATAGGGCGAAGCGGTTTGGTAACTCCAAGGGATCTGCTGCTCAGCTGCTTACTGGAAGGTGCGTTTAGATTTAAAATTTCTTCTTTTCCTTGCTATTTCTTCTTCGTTTTTTCATGTTTTTTTTGTGAAGGAAAAAAATAATACACGGTATACTGGTGGCTATTCTGAGGGAAGTCGAACTGTTAAACTTTTCTGGGAGGTATTAGCATAATGGAAGTTTAATTGATTTTTCTCATGTTTGTCTTAGTTCCTCAAATGTTTTAATCATGTAAACTGCTGCATGAATACTGTTCTGTTTTAAATTTCTTTTATGTTATGAATGATTTTGAGCCCAAAGAACGTTGTATGCTGCTAAAATTTGTGACCAGCTGTTCTCGAGCTCCTTTACTGGGGTTCAAATACTTGCAGTCGGCTTTCACAATTCAGAAGGTACGCTGTTATATCTGTTAAAAGTTTTCCCAGTTTCTACTTAATTAATTTAGTGAACTAGATTGCAACAAACAAAAAACAAAAGGAAGAAATTTCCCAAGATTTAAAAGAAAAATCTATTGTAAAGGGCAGGGATGAACGATAATTGTAAATGGAGAAAGGGGTACACGATTATCCTAAAATCTCATCTACAACTGAATCTAAGTCAGGAATCTTCTTGATCTTGTATAGGTTGCAAGTGATGCTCTTCTGTGGGCTACAATCGGAGGTTCAGATGTGGAGCGACTTCCATCAGCTTCTACATGCTATAGCACTCTCAAGGTACAATAATAGGGATGTTGCAGCACACCTTTCACTGTCTTCACTTACAATTCCTCAAATTATATGTTTCTCTGATGAACTAACTCGGCTTGTTGGTGCCATTAAATATTTGTAGGACCCTTCACGTCAAGAAGTATTTCTTTAAACAAATTCGGTTCACTAATTTCAGATTTTCTTTTCAAAGTGTACCTCCATATCAAGTTTAAAAGTACAAGAGATGAAAGCGTAGTTATTTACAAAGAAAACTGAAAAGCAAATTTAACCGGAAGAACACTAAGCTTAATACTAATGTTTCATGTTTGTCAATTGGAGTGGATATCAATGGGTGCTGGGTGCTTAGAAATGAACGAATTCATCGGATTAGTTGGAGGGGACCATGGTTTGTTATTGTTCATGATGCTCTGTTATAGTTCATGCTTTTTTGTTTCTCTTTTATTTATCCTGTATTATTTTTTTCCTCAAATCATTTAAATTCTTGCCGTCTGCCAGGTAGCAAAGGAAGCTTCTGACATGGTGTTGGCAGATGACAATTTCAGTACAATTGTTTCTGCCGTCGGTGAAGGAAGATCCATTTACGACAACATGAAAGCTTTTATCAGGTTGGTTTTAAGCTTTTATCATGCTTTTAGAGTTTAAAGGTTATGCAATAGACAATAATACATGCAAATGTATCCTTCCTCGATTTTCTCGAATATTAATTGCTGCCTATAATAATTTTTTCGGAGTTCTTTGATGCTAAGACATATTATTTCAGGTACATGATCTCGTCAAATATCGGTGAGGTTGCCTCCATATTCCTAACAGCTGCATTGGGTACACTTCTATTGATGCTTTACCTACAAATCTACAGGTTGCTGCAATTTGTTTTTGTGAACGGGGCCAGCATGGTAGTGAACCATGAAACCCCACCTTACGTGTTATATACTTAAACCCCAAGTCTGTCCTCTACTACCACCCTTCAAAATTTAAGTCTACTCAAATTTGGCTTCTCATATTGTGAATCCAATGATTAGGATATTTATATATTTCATCAATTTAACTTTTATATTTTTAAAATTGTTTCATGTCTCACGTTTCTTCTAGGTTAAATTGTTTTTTATATTAGATTTTTATATAAAAATATAAAAAGACAGTAGCATCTAATATTTATTTTTTAAATGATTTTTTTAATAATTTTTCAATTGATTTTATGTTTGGTTGATTCGTGTTACTAACTCTATTAATAACTTAAATATAATAACTATAGATATAATATTTTAAATTATTTTTATATAATAATATAAAAAAATCAAAATAAAAGCATCATTATAATAATATTTTGTAATTTTTTTATTTTTTAATAAATTTTAATTGAATTGATGTTGGATTAATTTGTGTTATTAATTCTGTCAGAAGTTTAAATATATTACATGTAGATATAATATTTAATTTTTAAGTGAGGGAAAACTAAGGGGGGAAAGTATCTTAACCTTTTCTTCTGTAGATATATTACATGTAGATATATTTAATTCTGTCAGAATAGTCTTGTTCGGTTATATCTTAACCTTTTCTTCTTCTTTTTTTCCTTTAATGTCTTACTCCTTATTTTGGTTGCAGACATATGAAGAGTACCTAGAAGCCCATGGCAAAACCAGCAAACAATTATGCTGCCCTGTCAGTGTACTTTCTATTAATAACTCTGACTGGTTATTTGTATACTATATCGGCTACCTGTGTCTGTCAATGCAATACAATATTGTATCAGCTTCCTGGTCAATTAACTGTGTAAATAATTTAATAGAAGTTGCTTATTTTTATGACATGCTACTACTGGCTATTTGCATCTGCCAAGATGTCCAGGGTCCTATTTGGGATAGTTTGGCTGATTGTCTTAGAGTTATGAAACACTAGCAGGCAGACAAGTAGCTCATTCTGTATGAAAAGAAATGTGTACTCATAGAAATTCTTTCATCCAAGTCTGGCCTTCGGCCTGTACCCTTTATTGCCCTTGGAGCAGCGAATGAATATCTATGGTTTTTAAGTTTTTTTTAATGCTGAACTTACTCCCATGACCAGAGAAGCAACAATAATAAAGGAAATAAAACTGAATGAATGGATGAACTTAGTTTTATCTGCCCCATGGGAGTTAGGAAATTTGACTTGTTATACACCGTAGCTTGGTCTAGCAGTGTGGCACAAGCACAGACATACATGCTGAACCTCATGTTTTTAATACAGTAATGCATCTTTGGCAGGTGATGATACCATCTTCGACAGTACAAGAGTCAACAAGTGGAAAGCATGGAGATGATTCGTGTGTAATTCAAATTTAGTACTGAATATTTCAATTTGATTTTATCTTTACTTGCTTAGCTTCATGCATTGGAACTCTTTTTTTTGTACCAAAAGGGTGTGTATATATATATATTATGTTGTGTGTATGTGTGCATTATTATATATATTGGGTTTTTGTTTTTTCATAGTTTATATATATATATATATATATATATATATCTATCATCTTTCTGCTAATTTTAACTCCATTTCAGCCTCCATTGAAATGACTCCTGACAATGTTTTTGGGGTAAAAACAAGGCTAATGGTGTTTCTTTTGGCATTTCCTGACAGTGCATGCATGATAGGCTTTCTTTAACTTGTTCTTTTCTTTAAAAAAGGAAGATAAATTATGTTTGATATTTTGGCTTTTAATGTGCTTGCTGACTGTTGATAGATTCATCAAATGTAAACGTGGCCCCTCAAGGTTTTGAAACTGATGGGGCTGATGTTCAGCAACTAATTTTGGATGAAGAAAATTCAGAGCTTCAAAAACAGCTCTCAGTTTTTGTCGATTCTGCATCAGTGGGGAGAATGGCAAGTTTTTGTTTCTTTTAGGACCTTACTTTGTGAATTTAGTTGTTAATTTCCTTTTTGCTCTGCATTTTGAAGATATGACATAGGTGACTGGCTTCCAACTTACTTGGCATTCTCTTTAATGATGGTTTATTAATTTGCAGGAAACTGCCCACGGCTGTGCCTCAAACCTTTCGTATAGGGAGACTACGAATGGTGTCAGGATTAAAACTTGGCAGGTATTTTAAGACATATCTTGTAAACCTAGCTTCGTTTATCAATAAGAATAAGCATTTAGCCAGTATTAGCGAAGTAGAAAGTAGAGGACTATACGGGGCTTCAGTTGTGAACATATCTGAAAAAAAGACAAGATGGTAGCATACTTTTAACATTTAGATGCTGTTTCTGAGTAAGATATGAGATCTGATATTTGCTTGAACACGATTTGTAGTTAGAGACACTTTGGGTTTGAGAATGACATCTGTCTCTTTGTGATTCTTTGATATAGGGTGGTTCTGGTTATGTTCGTGGTGTGCGTTTCGAAAATGTAACATTGAAAAACTAATGAAGATAACATTCGGAAGTTTTATGGTTGAGGCTGACATGATTCTCTCTTGTAACAGGTCAATGAGTTCAAGTCTATAGAAAAGTTCAAAATTTTCAATACAAACAATTTGTAAGTCATATTGCCTTAACATGTTAGAACTGTCTATTTGACTTAGTACTAACAGCCAATGTTACAGGTGGGTCAACCTGAATGCTATCAAGAGGCTTGTGGAAGCTGATGCATTTAAGATGGAGATCATTCCAAACTCGAAGGTTTGTATCTCTCTTACTATGTCGTCTCTGGTGGATTTCTGATTTTTAAACTATAAAATTGGCTGCAGGAGGTCAATGGAATCAAGGTTCTTCAACTAGAAACTGCAGCTGGTGCAGCAATTAGGGTATAAAATTGTACCAATTATGGTTATAATGTATTAAAATGTAAAAAGATCTGCCTAACCATGCGTTTTCTTTATGTGATTAAGTTTTTTGATCATGCTATTAGTATCAACGTACCTCGATCGCGATTCCTTAAGTCTTGTTCATGAATTTTCATTTTAATACGTCTTCAAATTAAATTATATATTTTTAAATTGGATGTTTGGTGTTTTTATAATATAATATATTTTTTTAATTTTTCATGACCTTTTGCGGAGTTTTTCCCAAAAACGCCGCTAATAGTATAATATTTAAATTTTTTTATTTTTATGACTTTTAGCGGCGTTTGTAACAAAAGCGCCGCTATAAGTCATGACTTTTAGCAGCGTTTTTATGAAAAGCGCCGCTAAAAGTCATGTTTTTAGCGGCGTTTGTAAGAAAACCGCCGCTATAAGTCATGACTTTTAGCGGCGTTTGTGAGAACAGCGCCGCTAAAAATCATGTTTTTAGCGGCGTTTATGAGAAAAGCGCCGCTAAAAGACATGACTTATAGCGGCGTTTGTGGGGAAAACGCCGCTAAAAGTATAACTTTTAGCGGCGCTTTTTTCACAAACGCCGCTAAAAGTCATGGCTTTTAGCGGCGTTTTTTACTCATAAACGCCACTAAATTTTGCGGCGCCTCTTTTAGCGGCGTTTTTTGTGGCGCTTCTAAAAGCGCCGCAAAGACTATTAGTGGCGCTTAAAAACGTCGCTAAAGGACTAAAAAGATGCCGCTAAAAGTCCAAATTGCTGTAGTGAAATCGGATCAAAGTTTTGACTAATCGATTATTTTTAGGGACGAAATCACTCGATATTCTCTACTTGTTAATCCTCCGGAAATAGTGGTAAGCCGAATCTTACCCCTAAACAACTACTTTCTCTCATCGTGGTATTTTTCTAATCGAGTGTTAGGGTGTCATAGGTGCCGACGACCAAGAAGGTTTAGTCCTTACCGAAATCAGGTGTGTAATCTCATACCCTTCCAAATACATGTTTGAAATGGTGTGTAATCTCACACTTCTCTGAAATTTTGTATGAATGTTCTGTGATTTGGTCGAAATACCAAAGAAAACCGGAAATCGGCATCCGGGATCACTCGGGGGCGCGTAGGTTCATAGTGGTAACCATGTTTTTGTAATAAAACGGTTTTGGTCAGTGACAGTGACGTGATTTCAAAAAATCATGAAAAATAGGATAAAGGGAATTAGAAAGTGATTAAGATATCAAATTAAAATTTACTGTATCTATTTTGATATGGAAGAAACGGAGAAGGAAAAGAAATTTTATATTCTGAGATATGTTAATTTTAGTGAGACTGGTTCTGAATGACTTCATGGTTCTCTGATCTGTCTTGGAAAAATCATATAAAATTGTAAAAAGTGAATTATGGGTTATAATTTATATGTCAAGAGAAACAAGTTGGAGAAGTATACGAAAACCGTATAGTGAGATATTTGAAATTAAGGTAAGAGAGGTCAGAATCGTTGGACAGTGAAACAAGGAAAAATTTAAGGAATAAACTGTACTAAATGGCTTGGCTAAAAATTCTGGAAAACTTACAGTAAGAATATATATGAGTCTAGTTCCAAGGAAAATTTACGAATCTAGATTTCGAGTTTTCTAACTCGAGTTATGGTCAATTTAGTCAGTATGACGTAGATGGACAGTTTAAATTTGTATGCCCCAAATTACTAGTTAAGTTTTAGTTACGAGATTACCGAATTACCCTTAGAGGGTAAATTATCGAATTACCCTTGGTGGGTGAAATTACTAAAATACTCTTAGAGGGTAAATTACCGAAATACCCCTGGGTTGCGAAATTACGAAAAATACCCTCAATGAGTCGTTTTTATCAAAATGCCTTAATGGGCCGAATTGCTTAAATATCTTTAAAAATGTTGATTTACTGAAATGCCCTTATGGGCCGAATTACGAAAATGCCCCTAATGGGCCGAATTGATGGATTGCCTTAATGGGCTGATTTGCAAAGTGTTACAATAGGCCGAATTTTTGTATTGAATCTTTGAATTAATTATTGTTGTTTATATTTATAAATATCATGATTTACTATGTATGTTGCATTTGCATATTTTGCATGGGATGGGAAAAATGTAAAAGAAGAGAAGTGTAGCCTGGTGGCTCTGCCACATTTTGATTCTGGTGGCTCTGCCACAAATTTTGATAATGGCTATGTGCCAATTTAAATATGGCTTTGTGTCATAGTGATTAAGGTTGTGTGCCGATTATATTACAGTATATGATTTTGGTGGCTCAGCCACAAATATTATAAATGGCCGTTGGCCTGCGAATTATTATTAATGGCTTAATGCCTGCATATGGTGTGTTGGCAGGGTGGGTTGACTGATGATCACCCACAGGTGTGTTGGTTGGTACGGGTGGTGTGTAGCGGATGGATTATTAGGATTGGGTTGGGAATTGCATTACATTCACATGATATTATAGATACATTATTATGTAAATGGGCTTATGCCCGAGATATTGTTAAATGGGCTTCGGCCCAAGTTATTGATTAATGGGCTCAAGCCCAAGTTTTTGCTAAACGGGTTCAGACCCAGTGGATAATGGTAAGGGGATTATACACTGAGTTCTTGTAACTCACCCCCCTTTCTCTTAACCCTTGTAGGTAATGCTTGATGATATGGACTTGGGCTATGGTTGACTCGAGGGAGGCCATACTTCAAAAATGGTTTATTTGGACTTTAGACTTCTTTCTCGTTTATTTTATTACTTTACTATTTTGGGTTAAATGTTGTAATAAGGCCTCTGGACTATTTTTATTTTGCTTTATGGTTGGGATGTTTATTATTTTTCTTAAATTGTTTAAAAAGGGAATTTTCTGAAAAACTTAAATAATGGTTTCCAAAATCGATTAACAAATGGATTTTCAAAATAAACTTTTACAAATATTTTTATACATCGGAGATATTTCCTTCGAACTTTAGTAAAATCAGCTTTACTTTATTTTTAATATTATTTTAATTTGGGTTTAACATTATGTAATAAGGCCAATGGGGTTTATTTTTCTTTAAATTTCCATTTTCAGTTATATGCAAACTATAAATGATAAATTTCTGGATATTCTTAAACAATGACAGCAACGGTTTTAAATTTAGCTTCCGCAATAAAAGGTTTTAAGGATAATAATGTCTTCCAAGGATGATTTCTAATAAACCACATTTTGAAATAAGCAAACGGAATCTAAGGTTTCAAATAGCAAAAAATTTTAAATTCTTTAAGAAGAGTTTCTAATGAAAACATGATTTTCGAAAAACTCTTAAATGTGACGCGTCAAATTCGGGCCTAACTTCTAGGCCGGGTTTAGGGTGTTACAGTTACAAAGTTGTTAAGTTCATTAAAGTCAATGTCAGCTAGTTGAGGACTGTTAAAGAGTTGTTAACGTCAGTTGTTGAAAGCTGAAGAGAGCAGTTTCTCCATCAGCGAGCTGTAGTTATAAATGTAAATGGGCAGTCAATATGGTAAGCAATAAGAAAGTATCATCCATTCAGAAAAATTTTCTTTCTGGAATTTTCTCTCTCGATCGCTGTGCAGAGAGTCATCATTCTTTGATGACTTCTGTCAGTAAGAAAACATAGTATGATTATAAGATCAAAAAAAATGGTTCTAGTCGGTTAAAAAAATGTGAAGACATGTAGCGGCGGATGCTGTGTTCGAACTCCACTGCTAGGCATAGGTACAATAGAATGAACAGGTTTTGTGTAAGCCATGGTTCACACCTTTGAAACTCGGACACAGGATTTGCTATAAACCATAGGCCAGAAAGAAATTACATCGAGCAACAGTTCATATGATCTTTCAAAGTGATGAGCTTCAATAGGAAATGGGAAGATTTTATTATTATTATTTTTAGGACGAAAAATGGGCTAGTGATATTTGCGGATATTTATAGTGAACAAAGCTCCATCCCTATCCTTATCGATAAATTTAATGTCTTACCCACTCTCTATTGTCCTTGGAGTCAAGTGTGCTTTGTATTTATCGTCTAGTATCAAGTGTTCTAGAGTTGCGGAAATTTCAATACAAAAACTAAGTTTATTGGCTTTTTTTCCTTTAACCTGACTCTTATTTATTAATCATATTTATATATTTATTTTTTAATTTATTAAACAATATATTTTTACAAAAAATAATGTATTATATTTTACATTTATATTATCTATAATACTTCTACTTTCTGTCAAACTCCAAAATAATAAAAACAACAATAGTAATTTTCCATAATTATTGGTGGTTTACTTTTTCAATGATATTAATTAGTTTAAATAATTTAGATATTTATATGTGATAATTATCTTATTATTTTACTATCATATTTTGTGTATGCTAATAAGTGTTCAAGAATAAAAAAGATATTTGTAGTTGAAAGGTTAAATGTGATGCTTTTAATTATTTATAAATGTATTAGCAAAAAAAAAAAAAAAAAACTATTAATGTGGCAAAGTGACATGATACCAGACTTTTTCTATACATTATAAAATAATGACCAAGTTTAAAATTTTGGTTCCTGTACTACACTCAAATTTAAAATTTAATCATTATACTTTAACTTCTTAACATAATTTTGTACCTTAACTTTTACAATATCATTGATTAGCTCAAATGTTTTATTTTGATTAAAATGCTATAATTTTTAAGAGTTGTTAACACCATTAAAATTATCTATTAAATTCATGTCCATTATATATATATATATATATTTGTTACATGTTTACTATGTGAGTATTTCAAAAGAAAAAAAAACATTTAAAATGGCATTCCAATGAATTTAACATAAAAAATTAATGATATTAACAATTAAAGTTGACTATTTAAATTTGAAAAGTATATGGACTAAATTTTAAATAGTCAAAGAGTATAGAGACTTAAAGTATATTTTAACTTAAAAAATTTATTCTACAATTTAGTTAAAAAATAATTAACCCAACTCGCAGTATTGTAGAGAGCCATATTAGTAATGTTAGTAAAGATATAGAAAACAATTTATGCAAATAATAATGTTAAAAAAGAAATAAGGTTTTCAGAAATAGATTAGTGGTTTAATTAGTTAGATCACCAGTTCTTAGTTATCCATATTGATTAAATAAATTATTTTAAAATTATAAAAATTAAAAATATATTTAAAAGATAGAGAAAACTAGTTCAACTGATTTTTATTATATTTTATTATATTTTAATTAGTTCTGAGCGATTCATAGGTCAACCAATTTAACCTTCTCTAAACTAATATCATGATCGATTTCTGATTCAATTAATTTGACCAACCAATTTAGTCAAGTTTAAACACCATTGGCAAGAACATAGCTTATGCGAATGGTTAAGTGCTTACTATAGGTAATTTTATAATGCCCCTGTGTTTTACCATTATCCTTATTTTGCTTTACATAGTTTAAAACTTTGTTGTATTATGGAAGCATAATAAAACCTTAAGGAAGGTGTCTTATATTTCAAAGTCTATATTAGATACTCTACTATATATTTCTTTAGCGTTGCTAAGACTTTATTATAAGCATTTTTTTACATGGAGATAGAATTAACTTCAAATGTTAAAGTTTATCAAGATATGATCAAGACAGATGAGTTCAATGAAATCAATTATAGAATGTGAAAATATAGAGTTATACTTAACTATATCAAAAATATTTTATGTTTTCGATTTAAATCTCCAATCATTATCAAAAGCAAATAATGCCTATCTAATGTACTTTTAATATATATAGATTCTAAAGAAGTACATCATCTAAAGCATGGAAGTATCATTCAAGAGATATATTATGAAAATACTTATAATGGTATGTAGTTTAAGCACTGTAGATATATTATGAAAATATAGATGGAGTTTAAATCAATTAATTACTTATTTTATTAACCAATCCCAAAATTACCAATTAAGTAAAGTTATGATTATTAATGCCACCAATAAGTAAGACGAAGAATGGACTAAAACTATCAAAATAAACTAACAAGATCTAATTGGATGCAAATGTAGTGATCAATGGAGTGTATTGAATATAATAGTGATTTAATACTTAGACAATCGCTAACAATTATAATTTCATCATTGTTATACTCTAAAGCTCTTTCGATAGGACTCAAATATATTCATTTCTAAATCATAAAAGAAAAAGAAAATCAATGATCACACATAAGCAAATTAAAATGTTCTAATTAACCACGCACTTGTTCAATAATTAGAGAGATTGTCTCTTTACACCCTTTGCAGCACAAACACTATCTTTGGTTCTGTCAATTTAAAATTAGAAACGTATTAGATGATAACATTCTTATTTGTTCTTGGAGACTCATACTATGATCCTTCTAGTGTCATGCCACTTAAATTTGACAACTTTAGGTATAACATTACGGTAAGACATAAACTAAAATACTAAGTAAAACAGAACTTAAATAAAAAACACATAATAATATCAAAAAATATAATACGAGGATGACACAAATACAGAAATCACTATCGTATTAAGCGGGATGGTGTGAACTGCTGTCATGCCCTCCACCATTTCCGCCTGCAGCAGGGCGGCTTCCGTGAGATTGAGCCCCGTTCAACGCTTGGGTGAAGGCCCTTATAGCTTCATCTATCAAGACAATGGTTTGCTTATCGATGTTTAGATTATTCTCAATCACAGCTTCAATGACCAGGTTCACCAAGTCATCAACCAATTTTGCATTTGCTTTTAGATCCCCAATCACTCTCTTAAACTCTCGGAGTGAACTTTCCACAGCTATCAGCCTGCCTTCTGTGTATATTTCCTCCGCTCGCACTCGTCCCAAGTCAGCTTTGATGGCCTTAAGCAGTTCCTGTATTAAACAGGAAATATATAAAAAAAAAAATTGAAGTAATTAGCAAGTTGGAGGAAGGTTCAGTAAGGCATAATTGAATTTAATATGTTGGTGTTCAAAGCTCTCTTCAATTGATTCATATGATAGGTGTCATAATTGATTTATTTGCATAATTAAGGAAATAGTGTTAATCAATTGTCAGAAATTAATGAAATAATGAGAAATTTTGGTGTTATTGGAGTTCAGGGTAAAATTTCTCTTCGGACAAAGAATTTTCTGTAAAACTTAGGCCAGAAAGATAGAAATTACCAACATCGGACAACAGTCCGTATTGTTTGTTGGATCCAACAAAGAGATGAGCTTCAAGAAGGAATAGCGGAAGGATTTACGAAAAGATGTTTGCCAATTTTTATAGTGAAGAGAGGCCGGTTCCTATCGATAAATTTATGTATTATTTTTAATTCATTAAAAAATATATTTTTACAAAATATGATGTATTATATTTTACAGTTATATTATCTATAATACTTCTACTTTCTATAAAACTCCAAAAAATAAAAACAACAAGAGTAATAGAAAAAAACACCTCACCTCGGCCTTTTCTTCAGCCACAACTTTGTCTGCAACATTGTCGGCCGCAGAGTGACAGTGTTCAATTGCAGCACACCTTCAAACGAGAAACTAATCCAGTGAAAAAGAATATTCGCAGAATATTTCATCTCGTTAAAATCAATTTTAAAGGGAGCATTAGTCCCCTTTTATAGTATGTGTTAAAAGATGAACAAGCGGGTTTAAATTTTTTTGATGCAATTGTTTTATTTTGATTAATATTTATTTATGTTTTTTCGAAATATATTAATTTTTGTATTAAAACAGTTGTATTGAAATGACATATACTTCTAATAGTTGTTGAAAAAAATCATGATAATAATTGTGTTATATAAACACAGAATATTTTATGAAAAGTAATATCTTTTTAAGAGCCAATAATTAAGTGTCTATTATAAGTAAATTTACGTTCTCTATATAAACAACTTTTATGTTCACTCATTTCCATTATCTTGCTTTGCATGTTTTAAAAATTTGTTGTACCATAAAAGCATAATAAAACTTTAAGGAGAGCCCCTAATACCTCAAAGTTTATATTGCATGCTCTATTATATGTTTCTCTAACACTTTTAAGGCTTTATTATAAGTATTCTTTTTACATGGAAACCAAATTAACTTTTAAGTTTGAAAGTTTATCAATATATGAAGTTAAATAGTTTCAATGGAACCAATTATACAAGGTGAAAAGATAAGATGTTTTTATTAATTATATTGAAGATCTTTTATGTGCTTAATTCAAATCCCCAATCATTAGCGGAAACAACTGATGGCTGCTTAGTGTTAGTTCAAAAGATATAAATTTTAAAGACAATACATCATCTAAAACATGACAATATCATGCATTAATAGAAATTTTACAATAAAATACTTATTGTCACAAGTACTCCAAAAATCATACTTAAAAACTATAATATAGGAATCTAATTCGAGTTTAAATCAATTAATTTTTTACTTTATTAATTAGTCCTAAAATTACCAATTAAGGTTATAATTATTAATGTGACCAACAGGTACCATGAAGAACGAATTAAAATTATCTAACTAAACTAACAAGATGTATGATAAGAAAAACAAGCTAACAAGATTTTAATCATTTTCTAGTCGAATGCAAATGTAGTGATTAATGGAGTATAGTGAATGCATCAGTGATCTAATACTAAGACAATTGTCGTATCCATTTTTTGACAAAACGGAAATCGAACTTGAGTTTTGAAAGTGAGTAAAACGGGAGTCGCCACCGACCTTTTATTAGGTGTGATCGGATCACCTTTTTGTTTTAATAAGAGATTTGGTTTACTAAAACAATATTTTTCGGTCCGCGAAGTTTTGAGAAATCGAGTTCGGGAGTCGATTACGTGCGAGGAAGGGTTAGCACCCTCGTCACGCCCAAAATTGGTACCGATTTGATCAATTAATGTCCTTATGACGAAAGTTGGGAATTTTAAAGGAATTTGAAGTTCTTGACCCTTTTTTAAAAATATTTGCCTCTTCTTGTATTAAACCAAGATTTTCTCGTTTCGAAGAAATAAAATGTCGCATCTAATACTTTAGAGCACGATAGTTTAAATCCTCGATCCCGAGATTATCTCGTGGTTTTCCAAAGCGCAAATTGAGACTTTCTCGTTCCCAAGGGACTAAAAATATCACATCCAATGCTTTAGGATGCGATAATTTAAATCCCCGGTTTGGAGATCATCCCATAATTTTCAAATTGAAAATGGGAATCTTCTTGTTTCAAAAGGATAAAGTACCACATCCAATACTTTAGGATACGATATTTTAAACCTTCGAACCCAAGATTATCCCGTAGTTTTCTCGAATTAAAAAAAATCAAGTCTTTCTCGTTCCAATGGGACTAAAGTATCACATCCAATACTTTAGGACACGATAATTTAGACCCTTGAATCCAAGATCATCTCATGGTTTCTTCAAACCTAGAATCAAGATCTACTCGTTTCGAAAGAAAAAAATATCACATCCAATACTTTAGGACATGATACCTTAAATCCTTGAACCCAAGACCATCTCGAAACTATCGATTTACATAAAATGATGCAAACGAAAATGATCGTAAAAATGTCGAAACAAAAACAAAGAAATAAAATAAAAATATTAAAAATAAAACGAGACAACACGTAATGAAAAATACAACAGTAAAAACAAAATTAAAGCAATAATATAAAAATAACAATAAAGAAATTTAAAACAACACTATACTAGGGATAATAGAGGTAATAATAAATACGATGATAATAATAGGAATAATAGTATAATAATAAATAATAATAATAATACGATAACATAATAATACCGAAGTATGTACAATAAATAATATAAATATAGTAATAATAATAATAATAATATGTATTATTATTATATTATTTTTACCATATCTTTATTTGTCGATACCAGTTTTTTGACAAAACGAGAATCGAACTTGGGTTTTGAAAATGAATAAAACGGGAGTCACCACCGACCTTTATTTAGGTGTGATCGAATCACCTTTTTGTTTTAATAAAAGATTTGGTTTACTAAAACAATATTTTTCGGTCTGCGAAGTTTTGAGAAATCGAGTTCGGGAGTCGGTTACGTGCGAGGAAGGGTTAGCACCCTCGTCACGCCCAAAATTGGTACCGATTTGATCAATTAATGTCCTTATGTCGAAAGTTGGAAGTTTTAAAGGAATTTAAAGTTCTTGACCCTTTTTTGAAATAATTGCCTTTTTTTGAATTAAACCGAGATTTTCTTGTTCTCAAGGGACTAAAATATCACATCCAATGCTTTAGGACGCGATAATTTAAATCCCCGGTTTGGAGATCATCCCATAATTTTCAAATTGAAAATAGGGATCTTCTTGTTTCAAAAGGATAAAGTATCACGTCCAATACTTTAGGACACGATATTTTAAACCTTCGAATCCAAGATTATCCCGTAGTTTTCTCGAATTAAAAATCAAGATCTTCTTGTTCCAAAGGAATAAAATATCACGTCCAATACTTTAGGACACGATATCTCAGATCCTTGAATCCAAGACCATCTCAAAAATGTTGATTTACATGAAGTGACGCAAACGAAAATGATCATAAAATGTTGAAACAGAAACAAAGAAATAAGATAAAAATATTAAAAATAAAACAAGAGATTAAAAAAAACAATGTCAATAATGGTAGAATTAGTGACAGTCAAGATAACATATATTATAATATGAATACTACTACTATAATATAATAATGATAATAATGATAATAATAATAATACGCAATATATACAATATACTATTATACATGTAGTAATAATAATACGAATATGTGCAATATAATAATAACAATAGTTATGATAATAGTAACACGCGATATGTACAATATATTATATAATGATAATAATAATAGTAACAATGATAATGATAATAATAATAATGCAAAGTATATACAATATAATAATATAAAAATATAATAATAATAGTATAATTAATAAGAGAGTAACATAGTAGTAATAATAATAATAATAATAATAATAATAATAATAATAATGAAATAGTAACAATAATACGAAATATGTACAATACGATAATATATAGTAATAATAATAATGATAATAAGTATATATATTCAACTAATAATATGACTAATAGTAACGAATAATAATAGTAACTAATAAATAATAATAATAATAATAATAATAATAATAATAATAATATAGTAATAATAATACAAGGATAAGGTAAATAATAATAATAATTATAAAATACTAAAAAGGGATCAAATTGGGTAAAAAACGTGATTTTGGGGGTCGATTTGAAATAAAATAAAGAGGGGAGGACTGATTTGCAACGCGCGCACAACCTGGAGGGTTTAAAACAGCAATAATCCCTCTTATTGAAACGGTGCGCATGAAGGGGGACTCAAATTGAAGTCATGGAAGATTACCGGGCCAAAATCGAGAAAATAGAAACTTGATTGCATAGCCATAAAAAGAGGAGGGGCCTGGGGCGCAATTAGCCCTTCGAAGGGGGGACGCGCGGATCCTGAGTCGGATTCGGGTCAACGCGAGGACCCTCTCCCATTGAAACGGCTCCGTTTTAACCTTAGTATAAAACACCCATTTCCTCCTTTTTTTTTTTTCATTTTGTGCTGTTTCCTTAAAAAAAAAAATCTCTCTTTCTCTCTTTTCTCTCTGCAAATCCGAGCAAGGAGGGGAGGGATTCTGGCGTCACTCCGGCCAGGCCCCGCAGCGCCGGCCACCGCGAGCGGTGGCCGGAAAAGGTAAACTCTTCCCTTTTTTTTTTTCTTTTTTAAGAAATATGTATATCTATGTATGTGTTTAAAGATAAAAGAAAAAAAATGAAAATCTAAGTGTGTATATAAACGGATTCGAGAAGAAGAAAAAGAAGACCAAAGAAAAATCACCTTTTGCTCACTCTTGTTTTTGTATTGCTTGCTTTTTTTTACTTTTTATTGCTGAAATTTCCTTTTAAAAATTTCGGAAGAGGAACCCCGTTACAATGTTTTCATTTGGTTTTTATAACCGGATCTGAAAATAAAAAATACAATAGATTCCCTCTTGTTGTTTGTTTCTTCTGCTTTCTGGCCCCTTTTCTCGCGTGTTTGCAGGTGTTAGTGGAGGCGAGGAGATGGTGGCAGGCAACGGCCAGTGGAGCACTCGTGGTGACGGGGACAACGCGCGAAGGTGGCGCGCGTGCTTCCACGCACGCGGCGCTAGGGTTAGGGGACTAGGGTTCGGTTGGCTGAAATGTTTTAGGCTGAATGGGCTAGGGTTTGGTTGTATTTGGGCTTAATGTTGGGTCAGTTAATTGTTGGGTTTGTAAGTGTTTGGGTTTAATCTGGCTTGTAGTGGGTTTGTAAGTGGGCCTATTTTTTAATTGTTTGGTTTTGGGCCCTGGGTTAAGGAACCCGGGCCAAAATTGGTTCTTCTATTATCTTTGCTCTATTATCATTTCACGACAATGAGCAAAGAGGGGCAGCTGTAAGCACCAATTTTGGCCCAGGTTCCTTAACCCAGGGCCCAAAACCAAACAATTAAAAAATAGGCCCACTTACAAACCCACTACAAGCCAGATTAAACCCAAACACTTACAAACCCAACAATTAACTGACCCAACATTAAGCCCAAATACAACCAAACCCTAGCCCATTCAGCCTAAAACATTTCAGCCAACCGAACCCTAGTCCCCTAACCCTAGCGCCGCGCGCGTGGAAGCACGCGCGCCACCTTCGCGCATTGTCCCCGTCACCACGAGTGCTCCACTGGCCGTTGCCTGCCACCATCGCCTCTGCCTCCACTAACACTTGCAAACACGCGAGAAAAGGGGCCAGAAAGCAGAAGAAACAAACAACAAGAGGGAATCTATTGTATTTTTTATTTTCAGATCCGGTTATAAAAACCAAATGAAAACATTGTAACGGGGTTCCTCTTCCGAAATTTTTAAAAGGAAATTTCAGCAATAAAAAGTAAAAAAAAGCAAGCAATACAAAAACAAGAGTGAGCAAAAGGTGATTTTTCTTTGGTCTTCTTTTTTCTTCTCGAATCCGTTTATATACACACTTAGATTTTCATTTTTTTCTTTTATCTTTAAACACATACATATATATACATATTTCTTAAAAAAGAAAAAAAGGGAAGAGTTTACCTTTTCCGGCCACCGCGAGCGGTGGCCGGCGCGGCGGGGCCTGGCCGGAGGGACGCCGGAATCCCTCCCCCTTGCTCGGATTTGCAGAGAGAAAAGAGAGAAAGAGAGATTTTTTTTTTTAAGGAAACAGCACAAAATGAAAAAAAAAGGAGGAAAAGGGTGTTTTATACTAAGGTTAAAACGGCGCCGTTTCAATGGGAGGGGGTCCGCGCGTTGACCCGGATCCGACTCAGGATCCGCGCGTCCCCCCTTCGAGGGGCTAATTGTGCCCCAGGCCCCTCCTCTTTTTATGGCTATGCAATCAAGTTTCTATTTTCTCGATTTTGGCCCGGTAATCTTCCATGACTTCAATTTGAGTCCCCCTTCATGCGCACCGTTTCAATAAGAGGGATTATTGCTGTTTTAAACCCTCCAGGTTGTGCGCGTGTTGCAAATCAGTCCTCCCCTCTTTATTTTATTTCAAATCGACCCCCAAAATCACGTTTTTTACCCAATTTGATCCCTTTTTAGTATTTTATAATTATTATTATTATTTACCTTATCCTTGTATTATTATTACTATATTATTATTATTATTATTATTATTATTATTTATTTATTATTAGTTACTATTATTATTCGTTACTATTAGTCATATTATTAGTTGAATATATTATACTTATTATCATTATTATTATTACTATATATTATCGTATTGTACATATTTCGTATTATTGTTACTATTTCATTATTATTATTATTATTATTATTATATTATTATTATTATTATTATTATTATTATTATTATTATTATTATTACTATGTTACTCTCTTTATTAATTATACTATTATTATTATATTTTTATTATTATATTGTATATACTTTGCATTATTATTATCATTATCATTGTTACTATTATTATCATTATATAATATATTGTACATATCGCGTGTTACTATTATCATAACTATTGTTATTATTATATTGCACATATTCGTATTATTATTATATATTATTACTTGTACATACTAACTTCATTATATTATTATTACTACATGTATAATAGTATATTGTATATATTGCGTATTATTATTATTATCATTATTATCATTTTTATTTATAGTAGTAGTATTCATATTATAATGTATATTATCTTGACTGTCACTAATTCTACCATTATTAACATTGTTTTTTTTAATCTCTTGTTTTATTTTTAATATTTTTATCTTATTTCTTTGTTTCTGTTTCGACATTTTATGATCATTTTCGTTTGCGTCACTTCATGTAAATCAACATTTTTGAGATGGTCTTGGATTCAAGGATCTGAGATATCGTGTCCTAAAGTATTGGACGTGATATTTTATTCCTTTGGAACAAGAAGATCTTGATTTTTAATTCGAGAAAACTACGGGATAATCTTGGATTCGAAGGTTTAAAATATCGTGTCCTAACGTATTGGACGTGATACTTTATCCTTTTGAAACAAGAAGATCCCTATTTTCAATTTGAAAATTATGGGATGATCTCCAAATCGGGGATTTAAATTATCGCGTCCTAAAGCATTGGATGTGATATTTTAGTCCCTTGAGAACAAGAAAATCTCGGTTTAATTCAAGAAAAGGCAATTATTTCAAAAAAGGGTCAAGAACTTTAAATTCCTTTAAAACTTCCAACTTTCGACATAAGGACATTAATTGATCAAATCGGTACCAATTTTGGGCGTGACGAGGGTGCTAACCCTTCCTCGCACGTAACCGACTCCCGAACTCGATTTCTCAAAACTTCGCGGACCGAAAAATATTGTTTTAGTAAACCAAATCTTTTATTAAAACAAAAAGGTAATTCGATCACACCTAAATAAAGGTCGGTGGCGACTCCCGTTTTATTCATTTTCAAAACCCAAGTTCGATTCTCGTTTTGTCAAAAAACTGGTATCGACAACCATTTTGCCCTTAAATTTTCACAAAATTACGATTTTACCCCTAGGCTCGTAAATCGATTCTAATCAAATTTCCTCCTTTAACAAGCCTAGCTGAACATTTATTACTCTTATAGAAACTCCCAATACTCATTATTTCACACATTTAACACCTATTTTACAACCTTTACAAAAAAGTCCTTTTTGGTGTTTTTATGGTAACACTTCACAAAAGTTGTTTATTTAACAACTAACACTCATTTTCTTCCATAAAATTTCAGAAATCAACACTAACGCTCTCATGAAAAAACCCTAGGTTTTCAACCAGTTTACAAAATATTCCCCTCATTATCTAACTCAAGCTACAAGGGTCTTAAAAGTACAAAAATTATCAAAGAATGACCATTAAAGCACTTACTTGTAAGGGGGAAAGCTTGGCTTAAATTTTTGAGCTCTCAACCTTTATTTTGCTGCTAATTTTTTGTGGAGAAGATGTAGAGAAAAGATGATATTTTTCTTTTCTTTATTTTATGATTAAAATCAATTTAGTCACCAAATTTTCACCTAACTAATTGACAAATTCTTGTCTTTGTCCCTATGGTCGGCCACCTCCCTAAACAAGGCCTAATTGCACATGAGGGACCTTTGACACCTTTAGCTTGTAAAATAAAACTTTCGCACTTTATGCGATTTAGTCATTTTTCGCAATTAAGCATGTAATCGCTAAAATTAATGCACCAAAATTTTCATGCACTCTTGTAATCATGCTATAACACATAAAATAATATAAATATAATTTTCTTTGACCTCAGATTAGTGGTTTCGAAACCACTGTTCCGACTAGCCTCTAAATCGGGCTGTTACACTTCCCAATAAGGAAGACTCAGCTCGAGTCCCCCTACGACCCCTTTCTCGGCCATGAGTACCAAGTTTGTGAATTCCACGAGCACTCATTGTCTAATTCAAGTTTTATCTACATTAAAAATTTTATGCACAATCCATCAATAGTTCCAAAGTGTTTTTCAGAAGTTTCTGTCTTTAGCTACTCAATATATTTCAAAAATTGCTAACTACAGTGTTTTAGAACAGTTCAATCTAAGTACAGAAATACTTACAGGATCAATGCCGGAGACTCGGTGTGCCACATACTTTTTTCCAAAATTTTCAAGATATTTGAAAACCAATTCTTTTTAAAACATAATTTTGGAACCCAAAATTCACAGCCCGAGATTTGCAACCTGGCTCTAATACCACTAAGTGTAACACCCTTAAACCCGACCCAAACGTTATGGTCGGATCTGGCAATGTCACATGGAATGGGTTTTGTAAACTAAGTCGTCACTATAAAACCATTTCAGTTTATTAGCTCTTATTTATTTTTAACAAATTCAAAAATGCTTATTCAACTCTTAAATTTCTGTATTCATTACCAAAACAGTAATCCATTTACCTAAAATCATTTAGAGTGGAAGCTTACGATAAATAGTGATGTTTTAGCAAAACAGTTTGTGATTAAAAAAACCTTGTTTTAGTAACCCCTTTTTTTAAAAGAAAACGTTTTGATAAAGCATGTATAAGTTGCGCAACAAAACCAAAACCAACGGTTAAAAAGCCCATACAGTCCCAGAAAATTATAGACTCTCAAATTGTAATGCCAAACTTAAATAGAACTATAAAACCAAATAAAACAGTTTATGGCAAGTGGTCACAGTCGAGTCCTCCGCTGCACCGATCCGCCTAACTTTGTGGATTACCTGTACAGAACGGACAGAAAATAGGTGAGTTTACGTAAACTCAATGTGTAATCCAATAGAATTAAGCATGCACACAACTAGAAAATTAGAATCAGTCAGATACAGATTCGGCCCTAAGCCCATTACAGTCACAGATGTTTATTAAGGCCTAAGCCCATCTCAGATACAGATACAGATATACAAATCAGCGTCAGAAATCAAATATCCTACCCCTATCCTCTACACACCATCTCCGACTATCCCAAAACACCATGTGGGCTTAAAACACCCACCCAGCCCTACACACCATGTTGTACCGATACGGCACATAACAGATATAATGCAGCCATGCTGCCAGATAATAGGCATAAACTGCCTTTCAAAACACTTCCTTCAAAATACATCATCCCACCCCAATAATAGTAATAGAACATACATATAGAAGAAATAGATAAGTCATGCTTGACATGCTTTTGTAAACAGATAACAAATATACAAATATAGGCATGCTCATAACCATATTTCAGTCTAACAGATCACTTGGTTTTAGGGTTAGATAGCGTTTACCGACCCTACGGTTAGCCCACAATCGATTAGGACGACCCGTGCGACCTTACAAAAGATATTAGTATAATGGGCCCACATGCCCGTGCAGCCTGCCTGTGTGGGCCCATACATCAAGATTGGCCTTCCCCGTGTGGCCTGCCCGTATGGACCCACACGCCCAGGTTGGCCTTACCCGTGTGGCCCATACGGCCTGGCCCAATAATCAACACGCTCAACTTTGCCTAACCTGTTTGGCCCACACAGCCACATTCAGACCACTACACGGTTGTGTCTCGTGTACGACCATGCCTTCGTCGATCATACAGTTGTGTCTTCACATACGGCCTACCACATGAGTAGCCATACGTTTGTGTAGCGTCGACAGTTTCATTTTTTAGCTTTTGCCAAAGCCTCGTTTTCTGAATTTCGGGTACACGCCTAGTATCATTTTGATGCGATAACACGCCCAAGATTATCAGAACCTACAATTGACCAAATAAGCCCCGAATTAATCACTTAAAATGATATATTAAACCAAACTTCCTCGAAATAGACAAGGAAAAAATTGAGTACCCAAAGTTACCTGAATTCTTGAACGCCTCCTACTATGATTCTGCGAGAGATAAGTCCCTTTCTTCACGATTCGTTGCTAATCAGAACAGAATTTTTAAGTCCAACGAACGGATACGAGAAAACAAAACACGGATTTTATCGACTATCCACCAAAATCTAACACTGCCAAACCCAAACCATAGTTAAAGGGGATACAAAATCTACTTACCAACCGGCTAAAGAGTAGAAAACCACAAAGACACTACCCGAATCAAAGAATTGAAAGAGTGTTTAACAAAAAGAAAAGAAAATACCGAAGGGGAAAAAAGGGGAGAAATTTTGACGTCAGAACCTTTTGGGAATTTTGGAGGTGAAAGAAAAAGAAATTGAATTAAATTAAAAGATATACCCCACAAATCCCCTAATTATCTCCACTAACCCACTACTTAAAATTCCAACTGCACTGAAACACTTGAGCAGAATCGAGCGAAAATAGATATGCATGCTAGTGTAGGGATTTGAACACAGGAACCCCAACACACCAATACCCTTACCAGTCGAACCAGTAGGTTCATTTTGATACGAATTCACAGATAGATTAATATAAGTCCACCGAACAAAGATAGGCTTAATTCCCAAAAATAAAAAAATTTGCTAAAGATAAGGCTTGAACTTGGGACCTCTCAGACACTCCCAAAACACTTAACGACTAAAGCAAATATAGATTTATGTCATATAAATACAGAAACAGAAATATATTATTTGGGGCGTTACATTGGCACAGAAATGTTTAGAGGCATTTGTGTCTACAATCCACTTGGCGTTATTTTCGACCAGGTTTACTTTAGAAACTACAATAGCTCTAACCTCATTTGGGATGTATTTGTTGATCGAGTTAGATAAGTTTAAGTATATGAATTCGTTTCTAAATTCTTGGAAATATATTATACTGCAAAAAAACAAATATGAAAGCACTAGCTAGGAAAAATAAATAATTAAATATAAAATCAGAAATTACTATGGCATGATAAATCCACTGCCTTAGAAACAAATTCTCCCTAATCGATGTAATCGTGTAGTGGACGTCGTCCCCTAAAGTTAACATAGTCCTTCGATATTCATACACCCGAATATAGAAGATGAAACTTAATTGGTGTTGCTCTTCTCGGGAAATCGCAGTAGGAATAATTTTTAGGAAAGTTTGGAGGAGTCACAGCCGGTTCCGCTTAAAACCCAAACTCCTAGATAGAATTTTCTTTAAAAGTGGTTTGGGAAAAGTCGACAAATTTTATAAAAAAATCGCAAACAAAAAGCAAATGAGAAAAATGTTTTCAGAGAGGATTGTGTTTATGTTGAGTGTGAAAAAAGAGGAAATCAACCCTCTATTTATACTAGTAATAGAAGGGCAAACCGATAAAAAGGCATAGGCAATTTTGTAAAAAAAAAAAAAAAGACCCATAACAGTATCTCCACTAAATCCTCAACACCCCCACTAAATCCTCAGCAATCATGATTTTCTTTGCATTATCAACAGAATATGGGCCTGTTCTTAGCTATAAGTGGTATATAAGTATCCATTGTTCCAATTTTTTCTGAGTTATGTACAGTTAGTAATTTGAGTTATTAGTATCCGCCATATTTGGACAATGTTATATTTAAACTCTGAATTTATCTGGTATTTGTGCTAACTGCCAATTTGGGTATTGAGATAGAATATGACATGATTGGCATACTGATGATATTCAACTCTTCGTGGGAATTCGTCAAAAGTGGAAGTATCCGCCTGTGAATAGTGTTTGTGAACAAGTGTTTTAGAATAAAAGGTACAAGTAATCTGAGTAGATAAGAAAAGGTAGTATGGTCTGGTAAAATCTGAAGTCAGCCATTGAGTTAAGTTAGGAATAATTAATTATGGTAAATGGCGCCTAGATATGTATATATGTGTTGTACGACAAAGTAAAGATACCAACCAAGGACAGATTTGGTAATTTAAATAATTAGGATAAAGAGCTCAGCTTGAAAGGTTTGAAGGTAAATTGGATTTCAAACTAACTAAGTAACTTAAAAGTGTTATGTTTATATTTCATGTTATGTTGTTTAGATGAGTTCAATAAGAGAGAAGCCAGGAGTATGCCAAGGAAACAACGATCAGGGATATTATGCATACAGTGGTCGTCTTTATATAGTAACGAATTGTAGGATTATGCCATATTAGTCTGTTTTATTAAACTTATAAGTTATAATAAATATGATGTATTATCTCTAAATAGATTTCTTTCTTTTCTAAATAAATGAGATTTTAAAATAAATGATAAGAAAAAATGTTTTGAGTCACTTGTTTAGGAAGGACGTTTAATGAATTTTGCTAAGTAAAACGTGTAGTAACACCCAAGGCCCAGACTTAGAGAATCAAGTCCGGTTGAGGGCGTTACAGTATGGACTTATCTGATAATGAGGTTCATATGGCTCAAGTAGTATCAAATGATCCATTATATTTTGAGGAGGTGAAATTGGAAAATAGCCATGGCAAGTAAAACCAAATCCATTGAAAAGAACAAGACATGGACGTCTACCGAGCAGCCAACCGGATCAAAAAAAAAAAAATTTGGTGTGAACTGGGTTTTTAAGATAAAGTACAATGAACATGGAAAGTTGACAAGCAAAAGGCACGTTTGGTTGTAAAAGGGTACTTTCAACAACATGGAGTAGACTACATTGAAGCTTTTGCACCAGTAGCAACGATGGATACAGTAAGGATAATCATTGCTTTGGCTGCACAAAAGACTTGGAAGATTTTTCAACTAGATGTTAAGTTGGCTTTTCTCCATGGTGAGCTAAGTTTAGATGTTTATGTGGAATATCCAAGAGGATGTGAAAAAAAAAAGGCAAAGAATAATAATAATAATAATAATCAGAGTAGCAATATGGAAGATGGAAAGAAGCAATGAAATTAACAAGACAGCAAGCAGCAAAAGCTTACCATCTAATCTAACTAACTATTGAACAGAAATAATAGAGAAATGAAAGGAGGGGAGGTTGAAGGTTGGAAGAAGGACGAATTTTTTATTAAGGAAATTGTGTTTTGGGCGCCTCTTCTACCACAAGGAGCAGCCATGTGTGGTTATAGCAGACTGGAAACAAACTTGCTTGTCCCTAACAAAAAAAAAAATAGACGGGAAATAACATTACTAACATCCCTTAATCGAAACTCCACCTTTAAATCATTTTAAGGTATGTTTAGTTACTTGGAATCCAATACAATAGGATTGGAATGTAATAGCTATTCGGTGGGAATCTAGTTATTTTTTTGGTGATTGAAGTATTATGTTTTAGAGATATATGTTAGATTTATTTAATGGAGTATTTTAATTTGTTGGTGAACTTGTTTATGAGGATTATTGTGAGATAAATATTGAAAATAATTAATGGATAAAATCAATTCATTGAAGAGCCTACAAATAGGTTGTTGATTAACACTATTCTTTAACTGTGTGGGGGTGTTTTTGACGCGATCTTGTTTAGGGATTTGTTATGGAGAGATTTTGTGTAATGTGAGGTATTTGGAGAGAATGATATGTATAATTGGAGTTAGTATTGGGGTTGCAAATACTTCTTTAAATAATGGTAGATTGGATTTAAGCCAATAGGTGATCTAGACAATTACTAAACAAAATTTTTTTTCTGAGCAAAGTTCCACATATATAAGATTAAGAATCTGAATTGCGTTAACAAATAGCGTACGCTGATTTTCTACAATTTTATCTAAATTCTGTTCTAATTTGTTTTTCAAATAGTTGTTAACAAAAATTTTCAGTTTTACCGATAATTAAATTATCATAATTGGTGAAAGTTTATGAAATTTTTAAACTGATAAAACAAATATTTCAAAGCTCGAATCAAATCAAACTTTTGAACAAATAATTAGTTTTTCTCTACCTCTGGTATGGGTTTGAAGGGTGAAGTTTGACAGCAACTGACTTAAAGAATAAAGCGGTTTATAGGAAAGATAATTTAATAAGTTGAGAAAAATAGGGTCTTGGTATCCATCTTTCTAATTTTCTCAGACCCAATTTCATTCTTTTTTTTTTTGATAAGTAAGAGTATATATAATGTGGACTTGCATTTGTAACTTAAACAAGGCATTTGATAGTAGTGTGGAGTTTCAAAAGAAACCCAGGTCCTGCATCACCAATGTCTCCAATGCCCGCAATCTCACAAAGTCGTTGATAACTCTATTCACCTCATCCCTTAGCTCATTCCTCATCATCTTCAACAACCTATACCTTGACTTACCCTCTGCGGCATCTCTTTTAGTCGCCTTCAGTGACTCCCTCATCAACTTCTTCTGCTCTATCTTATTTCTCATTACTGTTTTCCTTCTCTTAAGCCTAGTAGTTTCTTTCGCTTTCTGTGTATTCCAAATCATAATTGTTAAACTACTTTCATTTAAAAAAGAAATTTAATTGCTGTACAAATAATTAATCACACCATAATTGATACCTGGACGCTCCTTTTGTACATCTTTTTTCCACCATCTGATATAGTGATTCCCCCTTTTCCTTTCAAATCAGACATACGAATTTATTTAAGTGATTCCACTGACTCCCTAATTTTTTTTTAAAAAAATACAATTTAAATTAAATACAAGAAATAATTCTTAACAAATTTCTATGAACAGCCCATGATTTTTATTTTTATTTCCTTTGAGAAGGAAAATCCAAAAGAAAAAGACAGACCATTGTGCATTTTAATTTGATTTAATTGGTTATACATGCCTTTCAAACAACGTGAAGTGGGTCATAGATGAAATCTTGTAAAACAGATGTGAAAAATTATAATTTATTATTTCTTTATAAAGATTGTTAAATTCTAGAAATATTACCTGATTTCTTTAAAATTTAAATTTGTGATTTGAAATAAAATTACTTTATTAGATTCGTAGGATATTGTAAAATGTGTTTCGTTTATTATGCATCATGTAAACAGAAATTACTAAAATATTAGTAGCATTTATTAAAACAAAAAATAACTGTTATCTTGTAGCTTTGTTTTGATCAGCAATAATTTTTTGGAAGCTTCCAATTCCATACTCACCAGTGAGACTTGTCATAACCCCAATCGAAGACGAAGACTTTTTCTTGCCAATTCTTGTTTTTGTGTATGACCTGCAGTAGATTTCAGACACTTGTGTAACCATTTGTTTTTCAAGTATAATAATTTATATAATCTTTGACACAGAAGTAACGTAAATATATTTTTACATCGATGCATATTATAGTATGTTATTTCGGTTGAATTGTTTTTAATTCATTTCAGTTAGATTCTGATTTGTAAAGAAAATTAATAGTAATGAGTAGGATGGAATAAAACTCGATTCAATTCTAAAAAATCGAAAAAAATCAAATTTCGAGTTAATTGAATTGAGTTATTTAAATTATTTGAGTCAACCCGAATAATTAATTCGAGTTCGAATTGAATTAAAGTTTACAATTCGAATAAGGTATTCGAATAGTAGATTGATGTAAATATCTTTTTTGTTCTTATCAAATTTGAAAATGAGCAAATCGATCTCCCTCCTAACAAAAATTACAAAAAAAAAAAATCAAAATCATTTTTAAAATCCCGAAATTTATATTTTTAAAAAATTATAAAGATTTTAGAAAAAATCTAAAAAATATATAAATTAAGTTAAAAATTAAAAAAATTATTGAATAATAAATTTGGGACCTAAACAAGTTAATTAATGATTCAAGTTTATCATACTAAAATACTTTTTTTTTCTTTGAAAAAGTTTTTAAATATATATGGTTTCAAATTTTTGTGATCTAACATGAAATTAGTTATACTGTAACAAGAATTTAATTTGTCATGTTTAATTTTTTAATTCAACTCGAATAATTTCACTTGATTCAAAAAAAAATTAAATCGACCTAAGATGATAAAATAAAACTAATCAATTCGATTAACTCGAAATTTTTTTACTTGGTTTGATTCGATCAATTGCTCACCTTTAAAAATGAAGGCAAAAGAATGAAAAAAAGTTAACTTTTTATTCATTTTATCTGCTATGAAGTTCGAGAATAAAGGAATTAAAACTAAATTTGTTAATAAAGGTGGACACTTAATTTTTTATTCCAATTAAATACTTGTATATGTCAAATATTTATTAGATCATATTTGGTCTGAATATTAAAATCAAACTTAAAAATTAAATAATATATTTAAAAGAAAAAAGAAAAATGTAGTATTAAATTGAATAAATATTTGTTTTTGGAAAGTGGCTTTCGACCGGAAAAATACAGCAAAAATCCACCCGTTGGCGATTTCTTTAAAAATTAATTTGTGTTTGCTGTTTTTCATTCTTTTATCGTATCGAAAGCACCAAATTATGGAATGAGATTAAAATATTAAATAGAGTTTATGCAGTCTTAAATTTTTTTTTTTTCGATGTTTTAAATAACTTTTTATATACCATATGCGTTGGCACAGTGCTGGATGACTAGTCTGATAGAGACCGGGACACCCTTTTTTTTTATTATTATTTAATTTTAGGGTTAACCGTGCTCATTAAGGTATCAATAAACAAATATATAGGAGAAACAAAAGAAAGAATAGAAATAATATTTTCTTTTTTTAAATATTTATATTTATATATATTACTTTTACATATTTATAATACATTTTATTTAAAATATAATATAAAAATATTGTCAAATTTCTAATTATACTTGTAGAATTATAAAACTTTACTAAGCTCTAAAAAATTGGATAATAATTCAAAAAATTAATAAATTTTATTTAAGTTTAATTATAAAATATTTTTTTAATAATTTAAAATAAAACGTTTTGCAACGGTCTGACTAGTTTTGATTCACTTGGCAATGATGTATATGTGTCATAATGTAATATTTTGTTGTGTTATAATATGGTAAAACATATTTTATATAAATATAAATACATTAATAGTTTATGTTAAATATATTTTTAAATTTATTTCATGCTATATTATTATATTATGGTACGTTTTATTTATACTTAAATGTTACATTTAATATTAATAGAGGTGTAATTCTTGGTCACGGTCTTGGTTTTAAAAATGTCACACGAGTCTAACCAAATTTCTAGCTTTAATATGCAATTTTTGCCTTGTCCAAACTGCAATTTAATATAAAAATTATTTTAATTTTTCACTTCTTCTAGTTTTTAAATTTATATTATTTGTCAAATTATTCTAAAATATTTTGTTAATATAACAGTCCATATGTATAGTAAGTTAGCATTTAATTAATTTTAAAAAAATTAAAAATATTGTTTTATATTTTTATACTTTTAAATAATTTTAATTTTTTTAAAAAATTTAAAAAAACTAATTAATTATTGACATAGCAATCCACGTTTATACCACGCCAACAAAAATAAGAGATATTAATATTTTTATCTATTTAAAAGTGATTTGAAAAACAATGTAAATTTAAAAACTAAAAAGAGAAAATTTAAAACGAGAGTCAAATAAACTATTATTCTAGGACGTATTTTTGGTTAAATGCAAAATTCTTTTTAAAATAAAATAATTAACTTAAATTTCAAAAAAATTGTAATTTTAATTCGATTTCGCAACATCAAATATCTGGTGCTATCGACAAGTTGAATGTGGTCGGTAGAAAATCTCTTAATACCTATATATCAAACCCAACACTTATTTGCATCAAAATTAAAACAATTAAATTAGATTACACCATTTTATAGTAAAAGAACTTTACACGTTACCTTAATCCTCCGACACACCTTTGCCCTTCATTGCCTCTATCTTGGTGGCGTATCTGCATCCTTTGCTGGGAAACCATAATCAAAGCAAATTAATCATTGCTCAGTTGTAATAATACCCAAAAATTTACAATTGAAGAGAAATGGCGATGAAACTGGATTTGAATTATAGAAAACAACAATTATACCTTTAGCTTTTTTGCAACTGATTTCCCCACTTTCGAATGCATTGTTTTGATCATATATAGAGAGTGTGTGTGTGTGTGTTAGGTTAGCTGTGAGGTAGAGTCGAAAATTAGTAGGTGTCATGGCTTGGGACCTTTTCCTAGATTTTAATAATTAATTAGTCAATATTTTGCAACATAACGGACATCTTACATGGAGATTACCTAGGCAACACATTAATTATTCTCATATACTTCCAACTATATTTATTCTTTAATCTCAATTCTCTTGCTTAAAAACAAAATCTCAATCCTCCTCCTTAATTGTAAGATTTTAATTATTTCCAAAATAATGGAAAATGCAATAATTTGAGTTTTCTTTTTTCTTTTTAATTATCGAAATGTAATTTTTTTTCCTTAGTAAAAACTGATATCTTTTTTAATGTTAGGATGGTTTAGAATTTATACTTTTCAAAAGCATACAAATAAAATTCAAAAAAGATTAACAATATTTTGTTAAATCAAAATTTAATGTAATCCTATAAAAATATTTTGCTACACTTTTGTGTCATAAATCACTTGAAGCAAAGGTTAAAATTCTTATTTGGCACTAATGTGATACAAGTTAACATAACAAAAAAGTAATGCAAATTTAAACTCTATCATCCTAGTTTCCTTACTGAATATTTTAATGATAAAAGATAATAAAAAAATAACTCTCAAGCTTTACATTGGCTTGGGTTAACTTGAGTTGTGCATAGAAAGTGAAGCTTAAGAAAAATAATAAAATATCAAATTTAATTCTGAATGTCTTTATTTTTTTTGTTAATTTAATTTTTTTAGTTAAATTTTGTCATTAATTTTTCAAAACAAAAACGTCAAATCACTCTTTTTTTTTTTACGAAAATGCTTATTAAAACATTAATTTTTTAATGATGTTGGTGTGGCAACATACGCGGCAGTCCACTTGTACTTTCATATTGACATAAACATTATTTTTCTTATATGCCATGTTAGCAAATAATTTTAAAAAATATAAAAATAAAAATATTTAAAATTCAAAAAATTATAAAAAGTTCATAAAAAGTAATAAAAAATATTAGCATGAAGTACACGTGGATTGTCATTCGAGCTGTCGTGATTATAAATTTAACATTTTAGACAATATTTCTATTAAAAATAACTTAACTCTTTTTGGAAGGTTGATGATCAAATTTAATTTTTTTTTTAAAAAAATTGAAGGTCAAATTTAGCAATAAAGGAACAATGGTCAAAATGACAAAAAAAAAAAATTAAACACTAAAGACTAAATTATCAACTAAATTTAACTTTTTTTAAAAAAAATTGAAGGTCAAATTTAGCTAAAAATGAATAATGGTCAAAAATGACAAAAAAAATTAAACACTAAAGACTAAATTTGACATTATTATGTTTAAACTTTAAAAAAAATTCTTTAGATTTTTATTTCAAAATCTTGTCACTAATTATTATTTTTAGTAGGAACTAAATTGCTTCTTGCCTATAGTTTATTAATGAAAATAATTAACTCAATAATCAATGGTTGTTTTTTCGGTATATAGATTATATAGATTTATTTATTTTTACATAATGTAAATTATTGAATCGATTCGATATATTTATCATATCAAATTAAAAAAATCTATATATATATATATATATATATATATATTCAACGATTAAAATATTTTTTTCATAAAGCAAATAGTTAGAATTTTTAAATTACATTAAATTTGACATGCATGATATTTCATAGATCATTAAAATATTAATCATATAAATACTTATGAAAATGTGTAAAATTACTTTAAATTTTATACCATATAAGCGAATCCCTTCCAATATGATGCGTATGTGTATATATATAAGTTTGTAAAGAAATTGAAGCAAAAGTGCCCGCACCAAAACAAAAATGTTACCATCTGGTTAAAGAAAAAATTTGATTGATCGAGTGAAAGGTCAAAAAAGTTTACCAAAATCGAACGTTGATTATGCGATCATTATTGAAATTATACAAGTATATATATTAAGAAAAAATATCTCGTACGTTATCCTAGTCCTTATACAAATTAATAATATAATACATATTACTTAAATAAAACATAGACATATTAGCTATTTGTCAATCCAATAAGGGTATGAATTTGGATGTGCTTAATTAGCTATTTGTCAAATATTAATAATACATACGCATCACGTAGTAATCAACTGAAGCATAGGAGAAATTGGGAAACGAAAACAAAAGAAATTATAAATTGGTGAGAATTGTTTCATGGTCTATCACGCCCATAAATATATAAAATTGCTTCATATATCGACCGACCTCTAACGATATTTCACTGAAACTCGAACGAATGCTTTACGATGGATGCCCAAATTGTAAAATAGAAATAATATTGTAACAATATATATCACCCTCAAACAGAATTTTAAATTACAAAATGGCAACTGTGATCTTAGCAAGATGACTAATTTCATAACGTAAGATCAATAAAATTCAAGCAAAAATTAAAATAAAATTATCGCGTGATATATACTTCCGAGACTCCAACTGTAATTTGAATTTTATTTTCAATAAAAAAATTATTTCTACAAAGAAACAAAAGGGGACAAATAAAAAATCAGAAAAAAAAAATTTGACAAATGATAACTTTGGCTCATTTATATGAATTATAAATTAGACATACCATATCAACCACACTAAGGTTGAACCAATAGTCTACCATACGTTTTGGTTCGTAGAATAAAATAAAACTGAAAATTATGATATGTTTGATTTATTAAAATAAAATAAAGTGAAAATAGAATAATAATTCAATATAAATGGAATAAAGATGTAATATAGTTTGATTGGAGAAATGAAATCAAAATTTTATTGTTAGCTGGAACATAAATAAAATATAAGTATAAAATGATATTAAATAAATATATTTTTGTATAAAAATCAAACTTATTTATTTTGCCTGATATAAGATATTTTTAGTAATTCATAAGATTTTAGTATTAAATATATTATTTTTTTAATATTTATAAGATTTTATACTATCTTAAGATATTCATAAATAAAAATACATTAAATGAATATAAATAATACAATATTTTAGATATTAAATATTTACCATATCTCGATCTTTGCATCCTTTTTTCCCTGTAACAAACCCTAATAGCTTAAATCTAAGCCTAAAGCCTTCGAACAAACCCCCCAGAAGTCCTCTGATGGTAGCTTTAGACCTATTGATATGTTTAGTTTGTTTGTTCCCCATCTTTAGTTCTTCCTTCTCACCAAAAATCAGAGGGAATTTTGGGAGAATTCTTATTTTTGTTGATTTTTATCACCGGCGAACTAATCACCGTTTTGTTTGCTGAGGCGGATGACATCAAAAGATTGGTCGAAAGACGTAGACATGGTCATGTTTTTGGTGTATTACTGTTGAGGGTGGAATTGAAATGACTATCACAGCTTTTTAAGGAATAGAAAAAGTGTTGAGGGAATTCTAACTTTCTCGAAAAGAAGTTTTCGAGGTGTCGTCTATTAAATAGTCGACTTAATTTTTAATAAAGATCGGTATTGAATATTAATAAGAGTTTTTTCTCTCAATTCTATTCAATACTGATTTTCAAAAACTTCTTTAGAAAAAATAAAAAATTCACTTTAACAAAGAGGAATTGGTATTCCAGGTTAAACAAACTAATGAAACACTGTTAAAGTGGGGAATAAGGGCAGAATGATTATTCCATTAAAAGGAGGAAGAAATAAGGTAATTTATGCTATGAAAAATCAGCATGAAGCAGACCAGCTAAAGAATAGAAGGCTAATTTGGTGCCTTAGTGGGGTTTAGTAGCATGAAGCATGAAGCATGAAGCATGCTACTTGCATGAAGCATGAAGCATTCTAACTTCTGGGCTTTCGGGGATTATATAGATGCAAAGCATATTGCGTTCTACTTGGATACTTAATGTGGCTTCCATTTGGTAAGAGATAAGATAATTGAGCAATCCAAAAGTCGTTTCTGTCATTTTTCTTTAATAGAGATAAGTTGAAAAAGATCTACTGACGATAGCTTGATGGCGGAATAAATCTTTATTTATTTATCTTGATAGGGGCAAGGGTAGATATGTGAAAGATTCAACTTGCTACCATTATATTATAGAATATATTTTTCAATCAGGTAAAATAATTAAAGTATTTCTTATTATATTTCAGATTATATTTTAATTTTTTACTGAAAAATATTAAATTGATCTATATACATTAGATGAAGCAATAAAATAGTCCTTTCATTAAAACCGAGATGTTAAGTGCTTATTTTGACTTTTTACATATAAGAGATAATAACAAATTTAACTTAATATTTACAACTTTATTCAATTAGGCTCTAACTATTTTATCTAAAGTAAATTAGCTTCATCCTTTTACTGCTGACATGAAACTACTTTATCTTATATAATAGGTTAACAAATAACTTAAAAAATCAAAATTAAAAAAAAATTATAATTTAAAAAACTATGAAAAAGGTTTTCAAAATTTTAAAATATAAAAAAATTCCAAAGTACAAAAAAAATATTAGGAATGCAATTCTTTTAAAAAAAATCAAAAAGATAAAAAGTTATAAAAAAATTTTCCAAATTCAAATCAAAGTTAAGTACACATCAGTGGTTGTATATATGGTTTCATCATTGGTTAGAATTTAACAATTATGTGGGTCAATAATAATAATAATAATAATAATAATAATAATAATAATAATAATAATAATAATAATAATAATAATAATAATAATAATAGTAGTAGTAGTAGAATTTTGCTTGTAAATGCATATCTTATGACACCAAATAAAAATAAATAAAAGATTTCTATTAACATTTAATTGCTTGAAAACAATGGATTCTTCAAATTTGTTTTGAAATTAAGGGCTAGTTTAGTATTGTTTTTGAAAAAAGTTGTAAAAAACTGTTTTTAAGAAGTTTGGTTTAAAAATTAAGTGTTTAGTATTGCTGTCAAGAAATGCTTTTGAGAAATAAAATATCCATTTTAGGCATGGTATTATAAAGTAACGAATATGCATTTAAATAATGTTCAAATTAGTTAATATTATGATATTTTAGTAAGAATAAAAAAATAATTTATTATAACTTATTGTTAATTTTTAATAAATAATTTTAATTTTAAATATTTCTAAGTAAACAATATTAATTATTTATCAGATTTAATTAGAATATATAAACTATTTTAAATATTTAAATATAATCATTAAATATTTGTAATTAGATATTAACACAATTATATTTTTAAAAATGATTTTTTTAATTTTTTAATTAATGATTTTAACACATTTGTATTATTTTATTTTAAAATATAATTTGAATGTATAACCCATATTAGATATTAACATAACATAGAAAACATAAACCTAAAAAATTAAAATAGTACATGTATTTGGATTAAAGTTTCAGAAAGGGATAATATTTATATACCAAATATATATACTAAAAATTTTACATTAGCATTTGCAATTTAAAGTAAATTCATTAAACTAGAAGCTATAGCATCTCTTGTTAATTCCATTTCAAAACCACATAAATTGTTTGATTCACCATCATCATCATCATCATCATCATCATCATCACTTTCTCCATCATGCACATTTTCTAAATCAATAATATTCTCATATGCCCTGTTAATATTTTCGTATTCCATAAAATCTGCATCATTTCGATCAACATGTTTTCAGATGAAATTGTGTATTGCCATTGTAGCAACAACGATTATTGTTTGCTTTTCAAAACTATAACTTGGCCTTTCTGCCATAAAAAAAATGTCTTACAGAAATGAAATGCCTAAGTTTTAAGAATTTACATGACTTATCACTTGAAGAACATAGAGATGCATAACGTTTCCAGCCATTTGTTAGAACAGGAAAATATCTTCTAGAATTTGTTGAAAAATCAATGAAATCAAATAGTTAGTGGATTTCACAACTCACATGGAGTCAAAATTTTAATGAGTTCATATTATTCCTCAAAGATGTTATGAAGGCATGTTTAAGAATACCAAGCTTTCTTAACATCTAAACAATTATTATCATCTCCAATAAGTTACTAACATAAATGTAGCAGCAACTGAACAACATTACAATTGCAAATAACAACTTATCAATTTTGAAATACAATTGATTCTTCATCTTAAAACAAAAGGCCAAAAGAAACTTCAATCAACTTTAGCTAACAAGTCACTCTCTTTACAAAACACATGCCTAGTATATGTTCCCAAATCCACCTGCAAGCAACACAATAGCATTTTAGAAACCTCATGTGTAGTGCACCCAACTTTTTGAAATATAACATTACTACTATGTTTGTAACGCCCCGAATTTTGGGCCTAGATGAATTGGGCTTTGGGCTTTGGGTCTCATAAAATTTTTAAGTGAGCAAGAAAATGACAAATGACATGATGGCATTAAGGGTTTAATGAATTTGGAGTGTCTAGGTGCGTTGGAGAAGCTCTGGGTTTGAGTTTTGTGGTGGAGGATTCTTAATTTAATTAATTAAAGAATCAGGGTTGTGGGTAGTGGGCTTTTAAACAAAAATAAGTGAAAAATGGCACAAAGAAGCCTATGGTGAAGTAGCTAAGTGACGCCACTAGGGTGTAGGGAGGTGGCGACATATGCATGTAGGGAGGTCTAAGGTTCGAGTACTAGCTTAGTTTTATTTTGGAGTTTAATTTTAGGCTTCTAGAAGGCTGGAAGTGGTGTGTAGAAGGACTCTAAGGAGAAGTGATCAGTAGAGAGAATTTAGGAGAAGGATAAGGGAGATATCATGGAGAAAAATTAGAAGATGAGTAGTGGATGAAGTGGTACCGAATTGGACTTTAGGGGTGGCTAAGTTTCGGCTATAGGCTATATAAGTGTGTGTGTGCCGAATCTGAGGTCCTAGGTAATGCCGAATTTTTCATTCTTTTTCTTTTCTTTTTCGAAACCTTATTTTTCCACAACCGAAAATACCTTGCCTTGTTGCCAATTCTTCACTCTTCTCCTACCTTCTAAACCTTTATTCTTGTTTCTTAGCTGATTATTCTCTTCTTCCTTGACAAGCCGAATAACCTCGATTCTCCCTCAAGGTTCTTCTTTGATTTTTGCGATTTTATCTTTTTCCTTTGCCTTGCATTTAGGTGCCGAATATTGATCGCTGAAATCAGAGCTTTAAAAATTTATAAAAGAATGATCGAACCTGGAGACTAACTCTGACAACGATTAAAGGCAAGTGTACCTATCGAACAGTAGTATAGCTTAGGCAAGACCAAATTATCGAACCTAAAGGAACTAAAAGTACTAATACTAACTTTCTTTTTATTATTTAGCCTTAAAACGGAGTGAAGTTGCTTTTAAACTAAATTGACGAGAACTAAACTAAGGACACAAAGATAAAAAAGGATGAATTGGAAAATAACTTGAAGAAAAACTCAATTGATCACAGCGATACCCTCAGGAAGAATCCACCTAGACTTCACTTGTTATCTAACCTTTAATTATATGATCTCTTTACTTAGCTTGATCCGTAAGACTCCCTAACCTATATTAAACCCTCTCTCGAGGCGAATAACGTCTAATCCTAGGTTAATTAGTGGAACTCTCGTTCACTTATAATAACCCCCTAGGATAGCAGTAAATCGATCAATGGACTCCCATATTAGGTTTCACCCTAATCCGGTAAAATCTCGTAACCCTATCTCTAGGCGTTCGATCAACTCCGCTTAATTATGTTAGATCTTCTCTTAGGTAGGGTCTATTCCTCCTCCACCTAAGCACATTAGATTTGGATTAAGCAACATAATTAAGAACAAACTAAGTAATTCATCATATAACTTAAAAATCAAATAACAAGATTCGTCTAGGTTTCATCCCCTTCAGGTATCTGAAGTGTTTAGTTCATTATGAATAAAGAAAACATCGCAAGAGAAAAGATAAAACAAAACATAAGAAATTCCTAAAACCCCCTAAAGGAATTGAAGGAGAATTCTGCCTTCTTGAGTATAACTCCGGCTTCTCGGAATGGATCAACTGACTATCCTCGTGTTATTTCCTAACTCTGACCTTCTCGGCTTGGCTCCTTGGCCTAGCTTTCGATCCCCTTCAAAGGTGGTACTTGAGGATATATATAGGCTCTTGGAATGCGATTCCTTCTCCCTAAGTATCCTTTTCCGACTAAAATTACTCTTTCCAGCGACAGAGGCACGGCCATGTCACACGCCCGTGTGTATCGAGACCAGACCGTGTTTGGATTTCTAAAGTGAGGCACGGCTGTGTGAGGCAGAGTTGAGGCCGTGCTCTAGGTGTTGGTCGAGGCACAGCCGTATGGGCTATGGGCTAGGCCATGCCAATTTCATGCTAAAGCCCAATTACTCTGTTTTAGGCTTGTTTTGTGTTCTTTTCATCCTCGGGTGCTTTCCTGGGTCGAAGACATGAAAAGAAAGGATTACAAGCACCTTTTTATACAAATCAAGGAATAAATCATCAAAAGGTAAGCTAAATGTGGGATTAAAATATGTTACTTTTACGGTTTATCAAATACCCCCACACTTAAGCTTTTGCTTGTCCTCAAGCAAAATTCTCAATTTACAATTAAAACAAACTTTCCATAATTCCCAATTCCTATCAACAACGCCTCATCATAATTCATAGATAATTCATACATGGATAATTCAATTCAAAGAGTCCTAAAGATTTAAACGAGATAAGTCATGGTTTTGTATCTTGAAAACATAGGTGCCTCCCTTTATTTAAATGACTACCTTTTCAATTCAAAACCGGCAAGGATTGATGTCCTCACTAAGGATTCACTCAAATCACTCTAAAGTGTTTAAGGTTCAAGAAAAGATCGCTCATAAGTCGAACTTGAAAAGTTAATCCCATAGGCTTGCCTGAAAATCAAATCTCCACCACTGTAATGTGAAATGATAAATAGATCAAAAGGTCTTTGTTAGGGTTGTAACGGGGCTAGGGTTAAAGGTGTGGTTAAAGGCCGAAATTAGAAGGTTAGAATCGAGATCGAATTGACGAGTACCTGCCTAAAAAAAACTGAAATATTATCCATTGAAAAGTAATAATCCTACTAATACGAGCTTTTCTTTTGAAAATAGACTTTGATTTGGTAAGCTCACTACTAATATTGAATACTTTGAATTTTTTTTTAAGAACAAACTAAGTAATACAAAATTTAAATATCAGAAAAATAACTTCGATAACTGATTAAATCAAATTTCGATTAAGGGATAGTCAAAAGAAAGGGTAATAACAATTACAAAGGGGCTTTGGGTTAATATTAGTAGGTAAGTCAATAAAAAGGGTTTTGTTAGGCTCAACGGGGTTCACTAGGGGTTAATTGTAAAGGTAGGCTATTTAGTGGTGTAAGTGGACTAAAACCTAGGTGCCTTTATCATCTCTATAATATCAAATCAAAAATGTGGTCTCAACATGCATAAATGAGGCAAGTTCTAGAATAACAGTTCATAGTTGACACACTCATAATAAAAAAATGAGCATGAAAAAGAATATATGCTTTATAAGGTTCAAATACTCATAAAAATTATGGGTGTTTTGACATTATCCTTGTGGATTTTAAATTTCAAGGTAATATTCAAATTTAGGTTAGCAACCTAGCAAAATTTTAATTCGTGAAAAAGAGACTTATCATGCTTAGTTCTCTAGTATTCCTTTAAATTTAATCATCAATGCATAATTAACTATGACTTATTCTAAAACATGTCAATAATAATCATAAATCATCAGAAATTTCATCCTAATTAGTAATATGAAAACTTTGCATAAAAACAAGACTAAATCAGGGATTTGAGAATAAGTTAAATCCTTTTACCCCCCCACACTTAAGATGTACATTGTCCTCAATGTACGAAGGTAAATAATGACAATTAGTGATCAATCAAAGAGATAGGAGGAGAAAGTGTACTTCCTGGATTTACTGACGAGATCCTTGAGGATGTGGACAATGTGTGGCATCAGGTGACTTTTTGTATTTCGCCTATTTGTGCTTTTGTGTAGGTGGAATATATGATTTATTCTGCAAAGTCATTTGGTTAATGATCTTTTTTTGATGACATCGATATGTTGTTAGGGATGCTTGAATAATTGGATAGTTAATGATAAAAATTTGCAATAAAAGTTCAAATAAAAAAACGTAAAATAAAGTCTTAAAAATGAAGAAAATAAAATTAAAGAAATCAAATTAAAAGGACTCAGAGGTCCTCATCGTTGGTTGGAGCCGGTGGTGGTGCTGATGATGAAATGTGGAGGTGCTGGCATATTTGGTGGAGCGTCGCCTCTAATCCATCGAAGCGTCGTGCGTTTTCAGCTAAATGCATCTCGAACCGATCAAGTCGAGCAGAGATGTCTGCTAATGATGTTGCTGCTCGGTATGAGTGCTGGCTCAGATTTGGTGCCTCCTCTGATGGTGGTGGGACATCGTCAGGAATGTCCTCGTCCTCTCCCTTGTTCATGGGTGTCTGCAGTTTGTACTGAGGGGGGTTGGTACCTCGACGTTGTTTGATCATCCTCATGTGTAGCATCATCTGGATGCCTTGAGGTACCATGTTGCCTACTTGTGTGAGGGAGGTGATCTGATCGTCGGTGTTTAGGAGGTTGAAGTGTCGAGCCAGCCTCGTAATGTATGGCCCCATTGACAAAATCCCTTTCCTGTGCGGCTCTGTCTGATGTTGAATCGCGCATGCGATAAAATATGCCAAGTCGAAAACATGTCCTTCAGACATGCATGATAGGAAGCAGACGTCGTGCTTGTTTACGACGCTGGTGCTTTCTCTGTGACCTGTGATGGTATGCGCGAGAATGGCGTCAATATACCTTAGGGCCGGGGGAAGTGCCGTCGCCTTAGAGCGGCTGGGGTCGTATTGGCTTGTAGTGGGGCGTAGGCTGTGCCAACATTCGAGCGAAGTGTAGTGGAGCTCACGGTTTAATCCAGCAAGTGGCTATTCTTCTATAAATTCCGGCGTGTAAAGTCTAAGAGCCGTGCTGAATTGTGGTATACTTAATCGACGTACTGAGCCCCCTAGACGGAATTGAATAGCACCTGGGTCGTCGAACTGAGTCGTCACCGCTTGCAAAGTGAAGGTGGTGCAGAATTCTAATGTAAGTTCCATATATGTGGGTTCATCGATTTTGAAGAAGTTCTCCCACGGTTCGGTTGAGAGGAGTGCTTGAATGTCAGTTGCGAGCCCAACCTGCCGTACTGCGTTCCAGTCAATGCATCTACCGGTGTCTATGGGTCTACCCCGGATTGCTTTGTACCTTTCGTCCTGAGTTGCTTGAGGGAATCAGAGAAATGGGTGTCGAAGTTCGATGGAGACACTTGCGGACGATGATCCGGGCCCCTTTCTTTTCTTGCTTGAGGCGGATCGTTTGATTCTTGATGATGACATGGTACCTGAAAAACTGATCAGATAATAAAAAGAACAAGTTCCTTAATCAAAATTATGACCAATGTATTTCATATCAAACTATAATCAATATGTATTCGATATCAGTGATTCTTTTTTATCAAGAAAAATTTTAAATTTTATGTCTAAGAATGGAATCAATTAGCAACCAAAATCAAATTATTCATGAATGTTGTGAGAACAATCACTAACTAAAAATTAGGGCTAATTTTAAACAAAATGAAAAAATAAAGCTGCAATCAAAGTATTATGGGGACTTAAACAAAAAGAAATCATGCTTTTCAAACCTAAATCTAACAAAATATGAAAATAAATACAAATGCCATAATTTTCAACAAGAATAAAGTTAAGAAAAGGGAACTAGGGATGGGGAAGACGATCAGCACGGGCGTAGCACGGCGGTGGCGTGGGTTTCTGTGGCACGAACACGGCGATGGCGTGGGCGTGGGGCTTGGTAGCACGGTTGTGGTGCGACCGTGTGGAAGGTTTTGGTTGGTTTTTGGAAGAAAAAGGCGAGGGGAGGCGGTTTTAAGGGAAGGGGAGTTTTTGTGCGGCCGGATTTGGGGAGAATGGGGTTTAAAACTGATTTTAGGGTTTGATTTTGGGGAAGATGAGGGTTAGATTTTATTTACAGGGGAGGGGGCACGGTCCGATGACACGCCCGAGTCATTTTGAAATCGCCCGTGCTTTTCGCGTTTTTCAGGATTGGGCGCGTTCAGGGTTATTGGCACGGCCATGTGTTCATTGGGCACGCCCGTGCTGGACAAGTTAGTATGTTGGCACGATAAGTTCACACGGCCGTGTATATCCCGTGTGTGGCAAGTCAGTATCTCAACACGGGAGTCGAGCACGGTCGTGGGTGGCCCGTGGTGTACAAGTCAGTAACTTCACACGGTTTGGAGGCACGGACGTGTTCTACTCGTGGTGTGAAAGTCAGTAGCTTCACACGGTTAGATCGCATGGGCGTGTTCTGGTATCACAGCCCGTGTTGTCGATAGAAATTTTTTCCCTGGTTGGGCACGGTTTGTGGCACGACCGTGGGTCATCCCCTATTTTGTACACGGTCATTGACACACCCGTGTTCAAGACCGTGTTTTAAATTCATGCATTTTCTATTAGACTATTTTAGGGTAGTGTTAGAAAGATAAGAAAATAAATACAATGTTAATGTGTTAGTGCTCGGATTGCCTCCCGAGAAGCGCTTGTTTATAGTCTTAAGCTAGACTTTCCCTGTTTTCGGTTCTAAAAGAATGCTCATGGAGCAGAAGCTCTTCTCTCATATCTCCGGGGTCTGCACCGTTATAAATTTTAAGTCGGTGACCATTTACCTTGAATGTGCCTTTAGTGGGATAAGTTACCTCGATGGTGCCGTATGGAAAAATTGTTTTGATCATGAATGGGCCTGACCATCTTGATTTCAGCTTTCCCGGGAATAGTTTAAGCCTTGAATTGTATAGTAGGACCAGGTCTCCTACTTTGAATTGTTTTGATCTCTTGAGACGAGCATCGTGACGTAGCTTTGTTGCTTCATTGTACAGTTTTGAGTTCTCATAAGCTTCTATTCTCCACTCGTCCAGCTCGTTCATCTGCATCATTCTTCTCTTTCCTGTAATTATAAGGGCAGAATTCAGGAATTTTATTGCCCAAAAAGCTTTGTGTTCCAATTCGAATGGTAAATGACAACTTTTCTCATATACAAGTTTGTAGGGGGATGTCCCTAAAGGTGTTTTAAATGCTGTTCTATAGGCCCATAAAGCATCATCTACTTTTAATGTCCAGTCTTTTCTATTTGATTCAACGGTTTTTTCTAGAATGCGCTTAAGTTCTCGGTTTGCTACCTCTAACTTGCCCACTGGTTTGAGGATGATATAGGGTTGCTGTCCTGTGGTATACTCCATATTTTTTTAGAACTTTTTCAAATTGATTATTGCAGAAGTGAGTACCCCTATCACTAATAATTGCTCTAGGTGTGCCAAATCGGGAGAACAGTTTCTTGAGGAACTTGACTACTACCCTAGCGTCATTGGTAGGTAAATCTTCCGCTTCTACCCATTTTGACATGTAATTGACTGCCACTAGGATGTACTTGTTTCCAAACAAACTAGGGAATGGTCCCATGAAATCGATACCCCATACATCAAATATTTCACATGATAACATATATGTTTGAGGCATTTCATCTCGTTTAGAACTATTGCCTGTTCGTTGGCATCTATCACACGAGGTAACATACCTGTTGGTATCTTTAAATAGAGTGGGCCAGTAAAAACCTGATTCGAGTATTTTGTGTGCTGTCTTAATACCATTGTAGTCTCCTCCTGATGGTCTTGAATGGCAATGCTCCAAGATTTTGTTTGCTTCTGTCTTTGTAACACATCTTCGAATTACCTGATCTGCACATATGCAGAAAAGAAAGGGATCTTCCCAAAAATAATTTTTCACATCAGCAAAGAATCGCTTCTTTTGGTGATGTGTTAATTTTTTTGGCAAGACGTTAGCTGCTAAATAATTCGCAATATTTGCAAACCATGGTACCTCAGAATGTGTTATAGAAAGGATTTGTTCTTCGGGAAACGAGTCATTTATTTCACTTTCGTCGAGCTCTTTGGTATGTGGATTTTCAAGTCTAGAAAGGTGATCTGCTGCAAGATTTTTGGCTCCCTTCTTATCTTGTATATCCAAGTCGAATTCCTGCAAAAGTAAAATCAATCGTATGAGTTTGGGTTTTGCATCAGGTTTTTTTAAAAGATAACGAAAAGCTGAATGATCAGTGTAAACGACAACTTTAGACAATATTAGGTACTGTCTAAATTTATCAAAAACAAACACTACAGCTAGCAATTCTTTTTCTGTGGTGGTGTAATTTTCTTGTGCTGGTGTTAATATTCTGCTAGCATAGTAAATTGGCTGAAAATGCTTGTCTATTCCTTGTCCCAAAACTGCACCTACTGCAAAGTCACTTGTATCACACATTAGTTCAAAAGGTAAATTCCAATCAGGTGCAATTATGATCGGTGCATTTATTAATCTATCCTTAAGGATATTAAATGCATCTAAACATTCCTGGTTGAAATCAAAAGGAACATCTTTTTCTAGTAATTTTGTCAAAGGCTTAGCTATTATTTTAATAGCCTTAACAGAACTAGGGGAGGTAGTTTTTCTATGGTTTCAACCTTTGCTTTAACTACCTCAATGCCTTTACTAGAAATCTTATGTCCTAACACAATTCCTTCTCTAACCATAAAGTGACATTTTTCCCAATTCAAGACAAGGTTTGTTTCCTCACATCTCATTAGAACTCGTTTTAAATTTTTAAGGCAAAGATGAAAAGAATTACCGAATACTGAAAAATCATCCATAAATACCTCCATGATGTCTTCCACGAGTTCGTCAAAGATTGCCAACATGCAACGCTGAAAAGTAGCAGGAGCATTACATAATCCAAAAGGCATTCTACGATAAGCAAACGTACTGTATGGGCATGTGAATTTCTTCTTTTCTTGATCTTCAGGAGCTATGGGGTTTTGGAAGTAGCCGGATAGTCCATCCAAGAAGCAGTAGTACATATGCCCAGATAATCTTTCCAACATTTGATCTATGAAAGGTAGAGGGAAGTGATCTTTTTTGGTGGCGTCGTTCAGTTTCCTATAGTCTATACAGACTCTCCACCCTGTAACTGTTCTTGTGGGAATTAACTCATTCTTTTCATTGGGCACTACCGTCATTCCTCCTTTCTTTGGAACTACCTGCACAGGACTTACTTAAGTGTTGTCAGAAATAGGATAAATTATTCCTGCATCTAGAAGTTCAATTACCTCAGCTTTGACAACTTCGTTCATGTTGGGGTTTAACCGTCTCTAAGGTTGCACACACGACTTATATTCTTCTTCCATTAAAATTTTGTGGGTGTAGAATGCGGGGCTTATTCCCTTAATGTCAGAAATTTTCCAAGCTATGGCTTTTTTGTGCTCTCTTAGTACCTTTATCAGCTCCTCTTTTTCCTTGGGTTCTAGTTCTGCAGAGATGATTACTGGTAGCGTAAAATTGTCCCCGAGGAATGCATATTCTAAGTGTTTTGGTAACTATTTTAATTCCAATTTAGGGGGCTCTTCGATGGAGGGTTTCTGTTTTAATTCGTCATCATTTTCTATGCTTTCTTCTTTCATTTGTTTGGATGATGATGTATTCAGATTCAACTCATCGTCCTCATCTTCTTCCCCCTCTTCTTGAGTCAGGCATAGTTCTATCGTGTTGTCATGTATGATTTCCTGTAATGAATGTTGAATGATATGATTAGTAGTATCAACAAAATAACAGGAATCATCTTGTTCTTTAGAATAGCGCATGGCATCATAAATTTGAAAAATGATTTCTTCATCACCTATCCTCAGTGCGAGTTTACCATCACCTACATCAATAACAGCTCTAGCAGTGGCTAAAAAAGGACGGCCTAATATTAAAGGAACATTAATGTCTTCATCCATGTCTAACATAATGAAATCAACATGAAAAATAAATTTATCAATTTTTACCAAGACATCTTCGATAACTCCTCTAGGATATTTAATGGATCTATCTGCTAACTGAATACTCATCCTAGTGGGTTTTGGTTCCCCAAGATCTAGTTGTTTAAACATTTTGTAAGGCATTAAATTAATACTGGCACCTAAATCAGCTAATGCTTTCTTAATATTCAAGCTACCAATTAAACAAGGGATAGTAAAACTTCCTGAGTCTTTTAATTTGGTTGGCAACTTATTTTGGAGGATGGCTGAATACTCCTCATTAAGTTCCACTGTTGACATTTCTTCAAGCTTCCTCTTATTCGTCAAGAGTTCCTTTAAAAATTTTGCGTACTTCAGCATCTGTGAGATTGCTTCAACAAAAGGTAAGTTAATATGTATTTGTTTGAAAAAGTTCAAGAAACTTACCTTATTGGGCATCAATTCGTTCCTTTTTTAACTTTGTTGGATATGGAATTGGTGGTTTGTTCTCATTGCGTAATGGATTTACTTCTTCAATCCTCTCATCACTTGCCTTGTTGTTCTCATTTGGGGTTTGTTTCTTTGGTTCTCCTAATTCCTTTCCACTTCTTAGTGTGACTATTTTTACCTGTTCTGTCCCTTTAGGAAAAATTTCAGCTCGTATCTCACAGATCATCTTAGTAAGCATTCCAACCGTCTTAGTGAGTTCCCCAAACGACTCGGTAAATTTTTCAATTGACGCTTGTTGATCTTTAAGGGTTCTCTTGATATCTTGTAAGTGTTTTTCTGTATTTGCCGATTCCTCCTCGTGGGTTTGTTTCTTCTCTTATGGATAGGGCAAATTTTGGAAGTTTTGAGGAGGTTGTTGCCTTTAATTTCCTTGATTGCCCTGACCTCCCCATGAAAAATTTGGGTGGTTCCTCCAACCTGGATTGTAAGTATTATTATAAGGATTATTATTAGATCGAAAATTATTACCTATATAGTTCATTTGTTCGTCCTCTGCTCTTGGTTGGTAAGGTGGGTACTCAGGATTCGCCACGTTTCCACCTATGTCGCACTGCATGACTGGATGTACCTGTGAAGAACATAAGTTGTCAAGCTTTTTGTTCATCATCTCGATCTGCGTTGATAGCATGGTCATGGCATCGACGTTGAAAACTCCTACTGATTTCCTCAGTTTAGTCCTTGAAGCCTGCCATTGGTAATTATTTAGTGACATCTCCTCAATAAACTCGTAGGCTGCTTCTGGAGTTTTGTTGTTCAAGGTTCCACCGGTGGCTGAATTGATCAATTGCCTTGTTGAGGGGTTTACACCGTTATAGAAAGTTTAGACTTGTAGCCACAAGGGTAGGCCATGGTGTGGGCACCTCCTCAAGAGATCCTTAAATCTCTCCCATGCATCGTACAACGTCTCTAAATCCATCTGCACAAAAGAAGAGATATCATTCCGTAATTTGGCTGTTTTGACCGGTGGAAAATATTTCATTAAAAACTTTTCGGTCATTTGATCTCATGTAGTGATTGACCCTCGTTGTAACGAGTTTAACCACTGTTTAGCTTTATTTCTTAATGAAAAAGGAAATAACCGAAGACGTATGGCATCATCAGAAATGCCATTTATTTTGAAAGTATCTCAGAACTCTAAAAAGTTAGCTATATGCGTGTTTGGATCTTCGTCCTGCAAACCATCAAATTGAACAAATTGTTGAATCATCTGTATTGTGTTAGGCTTTAATTCAAAATTGTTAGCAAATATAGCAGGCCTAACAATACTTGATTTCGCTCCTGTCAAATGTGGTTTTGCATAATCAAACATTGTGCGTAGAGCATTATTTTCCCCCACATCACGTGGTGGTGGGTTGTTTTCGTCCATCCCTTCAGTAGGATTGGATCTGCCTTCTTTCTCCCTTTCTATGTAATTTAGGGTTCGCCTGGTTTCCCGACGATTCCTACGAACAGTCGCTTCAATATCGCTGTCGTATACCAAAGGTCCTCTCGGGTTCTTTCTAGTCATAAACTGGAAGTACCTGCTTGGAAAAAGGAAGAAAGAAATTTTCAACAAAATAAAAAAAAATAGAAATAAAAATGAAAAGTTATGGCTAAAGTAATAAAAATAGAGTTTTCTTAATATTTTAGTTCCCCGGCAACGGCGCCAAAAACTTGATCGTTGAAATCAAAGCTTTAAAAATTTATAAAAGAATAATCGAACCTGGAGACTAACTACAACAATTAAAGGCAAGTGTACCTATCGAACAGTAGTATAACTTAGGCAAGACCGAATTATCGAACCCAAAGGAACTAAAAGTACTAATACTAACTTTCTTTTTATTATTTAGCCTTAAAACAGAGTGAAATTGCTTTTAAACTAAATTGACGAGAACTAAATTGGAAAATAACTTGAAGAAAAACTCAATTGATCAAAACGATACCCTCAGAAAGAATCCACCTAGACTTCACTTGTTATCTAACCTTTAATTATATGATCTCTTTACTTAGTTTGATCCGTAAGACTCCCTAACCTATATTAAACCCTCTCTCGAGGCGAATAACGTCTAACCCTAGGTTAATTAGTGGAACTCTCGTTCACTTATAATAACCCCCTAGGATAGCAGTAAATCGATCAATGGACTCCCATATTAGGTTTCACCCTAATCCAGCAAAATCTCGTAACCCTATCTCTAGGCGTTCGATCAACTCCGCTTAATTATGTTAGATATTCTCTTAGGTAGGGTCTATTCCTCCTCCACCTAAGCACATTAGATTTGGATTAAGCAACATAATTAAGAACAAACTAAGTAATTCATCATATAACTTAAAAATCAAATAACAAGATTCGTCTAGGTTTCATCCCCTTCAGGTATCTGAAGGGTTTAGTTCATTATGAATAAAGAAAACATCTGTAACACCCCCAAACCCGGCCCACGAGCCTTAACCGGATCTGGTATGTCACTCCGGAAAACGTTTGAAAAATATTTTGACTTAAAGTAAAACATAAAGTTTTATTGCCTTTGGTAAAACGTTGTATTTTTAAAATTCTAAGTAAAAATTTAGTTGTCACAATTTCCGGATTTAAAACTTTTATATAAATTATTGTAATATAACTTGATTCAAGGATATTTCCCATTATTAGCTAAATAATAAAATAAACTTCAAAATCCATAAATAAAGTCTCCAAATAGTTCAAGTGGCCCTTATTACATCAAATTATTCAAAAACACTTAAAACATAAAGTGAATTTAATCAAGTAAAACATCTTCTTCTGCATGGGCCACCTCGTATCCACTCCAACCCGGTCCAAGCTTTATGCATCACCTGCAATGTTGGTAAAAATTAGGTGAGTCATACAGACTCAGTGCATAGTTATTTCACATATCTCCACATATGGGCTTGGCCCATATCCACACAGTCCATACACATAAATATGCAACATGAAGCCCAACCCAACCTAGAGTCCATCCGTTACACCTACCTTGGCAGACCCGCCGCCCAAGGCCGTGGCTAATCCACCGATCAACTATGTGATCCCACATATCTCACCTTGGCAGACCTGCTGCCCAAGGCCGTGGCTTAGCCACCGATCACTAAGTGATCCCACATGTTAAATCCACGAGGTGACTCGAAGTCATCCTCAATCTACGGTGATGCACACAGCTATCATCCGCCGAGATGTGGCACCTAGCCAACACCTCCCTTGATGAAACACATAGCTAACATCAAGCGCTAATGTAGCACAAGGCTAACATTAGACCACGTACATAATGTACACCCTGTCCTTCAATATTCATGTCCCAAGCCCCCATGCATAGATATGTCATGACAAAAATATCACTTGGAACAAATATACATCACATGCCATCACATTTTCATACTTATATCATATGTAAATTCACGTCATAAAATGCTGACCTGGTTAATCGATTACCCATCATGGGTATCAATCACTTTAGCCCTTATTTCGGCTACCATTCACATCATAGCACATATACATAATAACACATATAAACAATCAAGAGACAGTGCGATAACTACACACCTGTTTTGGCACAATCGATCAAATCCCGAAACCCACGTCTAAACGATTTGCACCCTTGCGATTGTTGAACTCCTTCCTACACAACCTAAGTCAGAATCGGCTAATATTATACCAAAATGGCCTATGGCCGAAACTACATATCACCTTACCTTGATGATCAAAACCCGAGAGATCTCCTTTAAAGCTCCTTAATGTCGGCTACAAACAAAAGGCACACATAACATGGCTTACGAATATTCGGCTAACCCAAAACCAAGGCCTTAACACTTGATTCGGCACACCAACAGAAATAGAACCCAAACCGATTACTAGGATAGAAAATACTTACCACTACTCAAGCACCCTCAGAGAAACGGCTTCTAGGTCCTAAAGAGAAAGAGTTTCGGTACTTAATGGTGAAGAGAGAAAACGTAACAATGGAGAGGGTTTAATGCTTAGAGAATTCGGCTATGGTGTTTCCAAATGAAGATGTAATATTCGACAATGGCAACCTTAAGGGAGATTTCGGTTTAAGCAAAATAAAAGAAAAGAAAGAGATGTGAAAGAAGGAAGAAAATACATGCACAAATGGTTCTAACTTATGAAAGAAAAGGGTGAGGTTTAAGAGAGAATGGAACAAATTTTGTCAAAAGAAAATGGCCAAAATGGCACTTTGATGGCATTAGGATTTCGGCACCACACTAGAGAAGGAAAAGAAAACCCGAAAATAAACACCTAAACTCCTTAAGAGAAATTCGGCTACTCCCCTCTACCCACAAAAACCGAAATGATCTACAAAGATATTTCCTTGGCCGGCCAACTCACATACTCATTACAAATCCCCTATTTTCCTCTTTAATTCCTCCTAATCACTTTCAAAATTAAGCCAACTCCCTCCTAGTCCATGAAACGGTCCATGTTCATGGACAAAATGCCATTAAAAAGTTTCCAAACCTCATCCCTTAATCTATGCCTTTTGTCCCCTTATCATACCATATTTTCTTGATTCCATACCTTAGTTAATCACTTGCCTTTTTCCTTTAGTCTACTATCCATAAATAACAAAGTCCATCCTTACCTTAATTAGAGTTTGACCAACACATGCCATACAATGCAAAAATAAAAGTCACCTTATTGCCATCCATGGGATTCGAACCTAAGACCATTAATACACTCCACACTCCACTTGCCACTTTACCAATTGACTCTTTGTGTTTAAATCCTCCAACAAATTTTCTTAAGGCCTATCTTGATTAGCTCCCTTTTAAGAATAAAAATCTAATATTTTTCTAAGGCATTCCCTTACATTCTAAAATTCTAAAAACCCTTAAAACTCATCCAAACACACACTAAGCCCACTTATACTTGAATTATGCACTACACGCATAACCCCTAATTCTAGGATATTACAACATCGCAAGAGAAAAGATAAAACAAAATATAAGAAATTCCTAAAAACCCCTGAAGGAATTGAAGGAGAATTCCGCCGTCTTGAATATAACTCCGGCTTCTTGGGATGGATCAACTGGCTATCCTCGTGTTTTTTCCTAACTCTGACCTTCTCGGCTTAGCTCCTTGGCCTAGCTTTCGATCCCCTTCAAAGGTGGTACTTGAGGATATATATAGGCTCTTGGAATGCGATTCTTTCTCCCTAAGTATCCTTTTCCGACTGAAATTGCTCTTTTCAGCGACAGAGGCACGGCCATGTCACACGCCCGTGTGTATCGAGACCAGACCGTGTTCGGATTTCTAAAGTGAGGCACGGCCCTGTGAGGTGGAGTTGAGGCCGTGCTCTAGGTGTTCGTCGAGGCACGGACGTGTGGGCTATGGGCCAGGCCGTGTCAATTTCATTCTAAGGCCCAATTACTCCATTTTAGGCCTGTTTTGGTTCTTTTCATCCTCGGGTGCTTTCCTGGGTCTAAGACATGAAAAGAAAGGATTACAAGCTCCTTTTTATACAAATCAAGGAATAAATCATCAAAAGGTAAGCTAAACGTGGGATTAAAATATGTTACTTTTACGGTTTATCAAATATCCCTTTGCACCACTCCGATTTTTAGACCGAATACACCTTGGCCGAATCTTCTCTGTGCTTTTTCTTTAGCTTTGGCCGATTGATTCTTGGGATTTAGTGTCGATCTCTTCCCTCCAAGGTCGTTACCATTTCACTCTTGTTGCGTTTTGGGTTTTGGGTAAGTGTTCTTTACTTCGGTTTAAGGGTTGGCCGAATGGTCATATATGTTGTGAGGGTGACTTGTGTTGGATGCAAGTCATCTATTACTTAGGCTCTAATGACTAAGTTGGTACAGATCTAGGGTCTAATCGTGGTTGGTGTTAAAGAAAGGAGCTATTAAGGCTTGTCGCACACGGTAAGGTTATGGTGAGGCTTCAGTTTTTGATAGAGTTTTTATTTAGCCTATGATTAATTGTTAAGTAATATTGAATGTAGGTTCGTGACTAAGAGGAAATCGCAGCACGCATTATTACCAGGTGTGTACCAACACTACACACACATGATGTCAGCAATGCCGGAAAGCTGAAAAGTCGAAAGTGGCTAAATGGGCCCGGTGGGCCATAAGGCTAAGTTTTGTGAAATTGTTTGATTTGGTTATATGAATTGAGTTAGTCATGCCTGTTACATGATCTGGAATTGATTTGGGCCTAATAGGTCATACGAATGGAATCTGGGCCTAATGTGCCATATGGATGTGATTTGGGCCTAATGGGCCATATGAATGAGGTTGGGCTTAATGGGCCGTTTGCATGTATGTAGGCTTATTTGGGCTTTGTATATGGGTTTGGTCTTAGTATCTGATAACTGCTAAAACATATATAAAACTTAGACACATAATTGCAATCGTGGACAAGTTATAAGGTTGAAGTGTGGTAATGGGTATATGCATGTCTAGGATCGGATCTAGAGAGAGCTTGGTACTTAAGCAGTCTCAATGACCCACCTCCTCTTCTCTGGAATCTTACCTGGTGCATAGTACCTATTCACTTTGGCCAACGGGGATTTGTTAACGGACCCAGGTAAGTACTAAATCCATAATACTTGAAAATGATCGAAGTGCCCCTAAGGGCAAAAATGACTAAAATACCCTATGTGTTAAACTTAGGATTTGTGGATGTTACAGGCTACATTCATATGGTATATTGCCTAGGTTGCATATGGGTGGGAATTATGGAACGGAAGAAGTATATGAGGATCGCATGATTGCTTGACGACCGTGGATCCACCGATGGCTTTTAAGCCCATTAGCAGCTTTGCTGCAATGCAGGTAGTATCGCAACCGGGCTACCATTGATGTGTACCGGATGGGTGGGTTGATGTAGACATCCCCACACGATGTGTATCGGGGACGGAGATGATGTGTAGCGGATGGATTATTTGGGGAGGGTTGCACAGCATTGCATGTATGATGTTGCCATGTTATTATTATGAAAAGGGCTTAGGCCCAATTGATTGCTTGTATGCTATTTGTTTGCTGAGGGTTGTACACACTGAGTTTTGAAACTCACCCCCTCTTTTATTTTTCCAAGGAAATCCCCAGCAGGTGGTTCGACGGATTGAGGGACTTGGAGGTGGCCAGCTAGCAAGACGTTTCATTTTACTTGATTTTCTTTATAGTTTTAAGTACTTTGATCATTTTAAGTTGGATTGTAATAAGGCTTCCCCTCTGCTTTAACTTTACATTGAATGTTTTACTTTATTTCATTTAAGATTTATATCAATTTTTTTCTGAAAACAAGTGTTTTATTCAAAATTAAGCTTCAGCTGGTAAAAAGTTTTATTTTTAAATAATTTTTAACTTACGATCGAAAAGACCGATTTCCTAATACTCATCGTTTTGGAAGATAACTATAACTGGGTTTTTAATCAAAAATTCTTTAAGAAGGGTTTTCAACGAAAATAAGGTTTGCGCAAAAACACTTTAATGTGACACGTCGGATTGGGGCCTAACTTCTAGGCCGAGTTTAGGGTGTTACATTTAGTGGTATCAGAGCCCGATTGCAAAGCTCAGACTGTGAAATGGGCCTTATTACTTGGGTTTTTAAAAAAAACTATTTTTGGATTGGATCGAAATGTTTTGGAAATTCTTGCTGGTGGCACACCGAATCTCCGACGTCGAACCAAGTAAGTTCTCTTGATACTTGATTATTTTGAACTGTTATAATGTAGGTAGCGGGCTACTCTTAAAATATACCTAGAGTAAAACTAAAGCCCGTAAGAACTTGAAACTGTAGTTGATTTACGAAAATAACCTCTTGACTTAATACTATCATAAAACATCGGCTTAATTACTGGAACTAACTAAAACTTCATAAAACTTTTAATACAGATAATGAGCGCTAGAAGAGGTGCAAGGGGTCGCGGTCGAGGTCGCAGAAGTGTTAGGGGTGAGTCGTTGGCATCGGGCCATATGTTCAATGTTGAAGTAGGAGAGGCTCCGGCCTCACCTGTGGCTGAAACTGGACCGAATGATCGGGCCACTGGAGAAGAAGCATTGTCACAAGCAATGCTGAGGATTTTGGAAAGGGTCGCTGGGCCCAATAATGGTACTGGAAATCAGGGGGCAATTCCGGAGCGACTTCGATCTAATGGGGCTGAGGTCTTTAAGGGTATTGCCGGTATGGCTTCTAACGTGGCTGAATACTGGAAGGAGGCCACTGAGTGGATAATGGAGGATTTGGACTGCTCACCTGAGCAAAAGTTGAAAGGGGCAATGTCGTTGTTTAGCAATACTTTGGAGTGAAAATTACTTTTTGAGGGAAAAGTCTTTCTCAAAAGGACAACTGAACGAGCCAAAATATCATACAATCTACCAACAAAAAAAAATTGAAAATGTAAAAATAATAAATTAATTAATTAATTAATTAAAGTCTAAAAAAAACCGTGCAAACGTTGAAGATGACAACTACATCCAGAAAAATATTATTATGGAACTGGCTAGTATTTTTATTTTTCTTCTCAAAGGTAAGAAAAGTTTTATTTATGGAAATATATTTGGGATAGGGTAAGAAAAGGGCCAATTTAACAGAAAATACCAAAATTTAACAAAATTTACGGAAAAGGACCTAAAAAATAATTATTTACTGAAAAGGGCCATTTCCACCGAAAACGTGTCCACGTCAGCGCGTTTTCAGGGGATGAATCAGGAAAGCGTGTCCACGAGGGAGCGCTTTGTGCCACATCAGCAAAAAACGCGTCCTTGAGGGTGCGCTTTGCTGATGTGGCAAAAGCGTTCTCTCGTGGACGCGTTTTTGGCCTACAACGGTCAAAAATAAAAAACTATAAAACCCCCACCCTTTTATTTTTTTCACACAAAAGTTCTTACTCATATTTCTCTCAACTTTCTCTCAACTTTCTCTCAAATTCCTCTCAAATTTCTTTCAAATTCCTTTAAAGTTCCTCTCAAATTTCACAATAGTCCTTTAATATTTACAAAAAAGCCCTTTTTTAAATTTTTTTGAAATATATTTTTTGATAAATTTAAAAATATTCGATCGTATTAGCAATGGCCGGAGAATTAATCCGTCTCGACAATAAACACATCCCCGTCGATCAAATGACAATGGTAAGTTTTAATTTCTATTTTATATTTTTTAGGTTTATGTAATTTTAATTAAATTTTATTTTATAAATTTTTAATCAGCCTGTAGATCGGGTGTTGCAATGCTATATTCGCAATATGCCTGGTCCGCCACCATCGTTGATCGAGAATTACCTGCAGGAAGCGGGTTTTTGGCACGTGGCCATGATAGGCCGGGGGTGCAAGTTGGACCCGAAGTTAATCAGTGCGTTGATAGAGAGGTGGAGACCCGAGACGCACACTTTCCATCTTCCATGCGGAGAGTATACTATCACTTTGGAAGACGTGAATTTGCAATTAGGATTACCGGTGGATGGGTACGCAGTCACCAGGTCCGCAACTTCTGGCGATTGGGGAGCCGTATACTACGAGCTTTTGGGTGCTATTCCAGATAACATTTATGGAGGTCGAATTGAAATGGGCTGGTTACGAGGCACATTCCTGGAGTCGGATAATGATTCGACAAAAATAGAAAGAATACGGTATGCTCGGGCATACATTCTTGATATGATTAGAGGCTATCTGATACCGGACTTGTCACGAAACTTCGTACATCTGAGATGGCTGCCAAAACTCGTTGATTTTAGAGCAGCCGGTGAATTGAGTTGGGGGTCTGCCGTGCTAGCAAAATTGTATCAGGAGATGTGCGGGGCGATGCTGTCGAATAAAGCGAAAATCGAAGGTTGCCTATCACTACCGCAATCATGGGCACGGTTTCGGTTTCCATTTTTACGTCCTTGAGTCAACCACCCATATACATTCTCACTCATAATGAGGTAAATTTAATATTAGATTTTACAATTATTACGTAGATTTAAAATATAATTGTATGCTAAAAATTTATTTAATTAGGTGGAACCATTCGGCGAGTTATGTTGGAATATCTACATCGCTTGAAGATATACAATTTCTATTAGAGCAACGGTCGGAAGCACAAGTAAGTATTAAATAAAATATATTTTCGTAATAAAATAGTTGTTTCGTATTTCGTATTTAGCATTTAGTATTTGGTATTTAGTATTTAGTATTTAGTATTTAGTATATAACTAATATTTCTATCATGTTAATATAGTTTGAATGGACACCATACGAGGATCCGTCAATTCGGGCAGTAATTCCGGATGAGTTCTTTCAAAATATGAACATTTGGCATGTGAAGGTCCCGTTGATCAACTATGCGACCGTGGAGATGCACCAGCTAGATCGGGTTCTGAGTCAATTTGGATTCCGACAACTGATTCCCATGGCACCTGAGGTGCTCGATGATGAGTACAAAGTCGACTTACGGCAGTTGCATACGGATTGGCCAAGATTTTGGTCAGCGTATATCGAATTGTGGGAGAACCGGTATGATTATATACCTACTCGGGAACCGATCATCGTTCTTGAGTTAGTGTGCATGCCGGAATACGTGCCATGGTTTAGGATCCATGACAAGCCATATTTATTGTTGGAAGAGGAGAGGCGACGGCAACTTCGTGAACAAAGGGAACGACGGGGCCCTTTAAATCCAATGAGAAGGGTGATGAGACGAGACCATCAACACCGCCGACACAACCACCGAGCCCATCAACAGCGCCCACATAGTCACCGGGCCCAACACTTTAGCCGACGACACCCGTATCACAGCTTTTTCAGATTATGCTAGGTGCGTACCCTAGCCCTTTTATGTATCCTAACCCTTATATGTTTCCTTTTCCCAATCCCATGGCAGGTTGGAATGCATGGCCCGGTTCGAACCCGTTCTCGACTACTCCGATTGGCCAACCGATCTATAGGCTGCCGTCGCGTGAGGGATCGCATGAGGCGCCGTCAGGGAGCTCTTCTTTTTACCAATCTCCTTCGCCTTATGAGATTTAGACACCTCCGCCATGGGCAATGCAAACACCTCCCCAATCAATAGTTTATCAATGTGGGTCATCCTCCCAACAACCACAACCAGACCCTCTGCCGGAGGAACCAGAATCCTCGCCTGAGGTTCCACAACCCCCGCCGGAAGCTAGAAGGAGGAATCCAGTGCGTAACCGTAGACCACCCCCATGTGGCACTGATTCCGACCGGCACCAACATTGATTCCGATCGTCATTATTTTAATTTTTTATTGTAATTTTTTTATATATTTAATAAAATAAAAGATGTTTTTCAATTTTTTTATTGTAATTTAATTTAATTTTTATATCTTAAATAAAATAAAATTTGTTTTTATTTTTATTGTAATTTAATTTTTATATCTTTAATAAAATAAAAGTTGTTTTTTATTTTTTTTTGTAATTTAATTTTTATATCTTAAATAAAATAAAAGTAGTTTTTTTATTTTTTTTGTAATTTAATTTTTACATCTTTAATAAAATAAAAGTTGTTTTTTATTTTTTTATTGTAATTTAATTTTTATATCTTTAATAAAATAAAAGTTGTTTTTTTATTTTTTTGTAATTTAATTTTACATCTTTAATAAAATAAAAGTTTTTTTTTTGTAATTTAATTTTTTTATCTTTAATAAAATAAAAGTTGTTTTTTATTTTTATTTTTATTTTTTTGTAATTTAATTTTTATATCTTTAATAAAATAAAAGTTGTTTTTTATTTTTATTTTTTTTGTAATTTAATTTTTATATCTTTAAGAAAATAAAATTTGTTTTTATTTTTTTATTGTAATTTAATTTTTATATCTTTAATAAAATCAAAATTGTTTTTTATTTTTTTATTTAATTTCATTTATTTTTTATATCCTAAATAAAATAAAAGTTGTAATTTATTTTTTATTGTAATTTATTTTTATTTTTTATATATAGAAATTAATAAGAAATGGATGAATTAGGACTAAATTGAATAAGTGAAAAGTATGACAAGTTAATTTGTAATTTTATCAAGATGGATGTTGATCCAATGTATGAATTTTGAATGATTGTAAGGGGCAAAATAAGCATTTAGCAAGAAAGATAATTTTGAAGAATAATGATGATGGTGATATTTTAGATTAATTGAATAACCTTTTTTTGTTTTGCAACTTAGTCCTTCTACAAAATTTCACCATTTTCATCAAGAAATTAAAAGAATTTTCAATGCCATCAATAGACAAAAAATGATAAGGAGACTATCAACTATTCTGATTTGGACACGAGCGAGATGTATGGCCTGGGTTCCTACACCATCTACATAACTTCCGTTGGTTGGTTGTTTCTTGGATATCCATATTGTTGCGTATTCTAGTCGAGCAAGGTCTACCCTTTGGTTTGTGACGCAGTTTTCTATCCGGTAATAGCTTATACGGAGCAAGCGATACAGACGACCACTTATGTTCATCCGGGACTAGTGGGAATGTAACATCCGAAAAATTGGGCCTAGTAGGATTGGACTCATTGGGCCTTGGGCATAGGAGTGTTTAAAATTTTTGAGAACAAGAGAACGACATTATTTCAAGTTGGACTTATTAAGAAGATGATTTTAGAAAGTTACAAGGTTCTATGAAGTTTCGAGTTCAAGTTGGGCCTTAGTAAAATTTTGTGTTTAAGCCTATTAAGGAGAGATAGTAAGTGGCATCAAGGCTTATGGAAATAAAAGAGTAAATTGCTAGCATAAATGAGCATATGGCAAGGAGGTTATGGCATCAAGTGAAGTACCTTGAGGGAAGAGGTTCAAATCCCATAATGTGCAAATTGTGACTAATTGTTTTTGTACTCTTTCCCTAAATTTAGGCCAAGCTTGTAAATAAGGCAAGTTGGACTTTTTAAATTATGAAAAGGTGGCTAAAGTTTATGGTAAGGAGGAAAATAAGGGATTTTAGGTAAGGTGGACTTATTAAATTATGGAAAGGTGGCTAAAGTTTATGGTAAAGAGGAAAATAAGGGAGCATGTTGGATCTTTTTAAAGTTTTGGGTTGGTAAATTTTGGCTTATTTGCAAAGGTATGGACGGTTTTGGTGAAGGAGAGGGTAGCTAAATTTGCTTTAATCATTTGGTAGGATTTTTGGTGCTTGATAGACCTAATTTTCTTTTGGCATCCTTTTGTGTTATTTTCTCCAACTTCTCCTCTCATTGCCACAACTTCAAGTCAATACCGAACCTCTCAATCCACAATCACTCCTTCATAAAATCTTTCTCATTTGGGTAGACACTCTTTTCTTTGATTAAATCGTGTTCTAAGTCGGTGGCCGTGTATCATTCTAGCCATAAGTCAAGTGGTGGAAATCGAATCCAATGTCAACAAGGTAAGGAGTTCTTTATGGATTATTTGATATCGTTCTTTATTCGATTGGTTGCTAAATGGATTAATAGTTTGGACTAATTAGTCACAATAGGAATCAAATCACCCGATCATCTATCCCTCATAATAAGTGACTCGGATTTTTGGTGCCGCGGAGAGCATCGCGTTACGGATTCCGAATAAGGTGTGTAATCTCATACCCTTCCGTATACATATCTGAAATGGTGTGTAATCTCACACTTCTCTGAAAGTTAGTATGAAATATACTGTTAATCGGTCGAAATACCGAAGAAAACCAAAAACCAACCTCCGTAATCACTCGGGCGTCCGTATGATCGTAGTGGTAATAGTATTTTGTAATAAAATAGTTTCGATTAGAAGTAGTGATGTGTTTTTGAAAAATCACGAAAAATATCAGAAAGGGAATTAGAAAGTGAATAAGATATTGAATTAAAGCTTTCTGTGTCTATTTTGATATGGAAGAAACGAAAAAGGAAAAGGAATTTTATATTCTGAGATATGTTAATTTTAGTGAGACTAGTTCTGGATGACTTCGTGGTTCTCTGATCTGTCTTGGAAAAATCATCTAAAATTGTACAAAGTGAATTATGGGTTATAATTTATATGTATGGATTCCTTAGTGAGCCTATTTTCAAGAGAAACAAGTTGGAGCAATATATGAAAACCATACAGTGAGATATTTGAAATTAAGGTAAGAGAGGTCAGAATCGTTGGACAGTGAAACAAGGGAAACTTTAAGGAATAAACTGTACTAAATGGTTAAGCCAAAAATTCTGGAAAAATTGTAGTAAGAAGTTATATGAGTCTAGATTCAAGGAAAATTTATGGAATTGGATTTAGAGATTCCTAACTCGAGTTATGGACAATTTAGTCAACATAACGCAGATAGACAGTTTCAATTTTTGTGCCCCAAATGAATTACCCTTGGTGGGTAAAATTTATGAAATACCCTTGGGTTGCGAAATTACTAAAATACCCTTGGAGTGTAAATTACCGAAATATCCTTGGGTTACGAAATTACGAAAATGCCCTCATGGGCCGAATTTCGAAAATGCCCTTATGGGTCGAATTACAAAAATGCCCCCAATGGGCCGAATTACGAAACTGCCCCTAATGGGTCGATTTTGATAGATTGCCTTAATGGGCCAATTTGATAGATTGCCTTAATGGGCTGATTTGCAAAGTGTTACAATGGGCCGAATTTTTGTATTGAATCTTTAAATTAATTATTGTTGTTTATAATTATAAATATCATGATTTACTATGTATGTTGCATTTGCATATTTTGCATGGGATGGAAAAAATGTAAAAGAAGAGAAGTGTAGCCTGGTGGCTCTGCCACATTTTGATTCTGGTGGCTCTGCCACAAATTTTGATAATGGCTATGTGCCAATTTAAGTATGGCTTTGTGCCATAGTGATTAAGGCTGTGTGCCGATTATATTACTGTATATGATTTTGGTGGCTTAGCCACAAATATTATAAATGGCCATTGGCCTTGCGAATTATTATAAATGGCTTAATGCCTACGTTTGGTGTGTTGGCGGGGTGGGTTGACTGATGATCACCCACAGGTGTGTTGGTTGGTACGGGTGGTGTGTAGCGGATGGTTTATTAGGATTGGGTTGGGAATTGCATTACATTCACATGATATTTTGATAAATGGGCCAATCTGATATTTTGCTAAATGGGCCAATCTGATATTTTGATAAATGGGCCAATCTGATATTTTGCTAAATGGGCCAATCTGATATTTTGATAAATGGGCCAATCTGATATTTGTCTAAATGGGCCAATCTGATATTTTGATAAATGGGCCAATCTGATATTTTGCTAAATGGGCCAATCTGATTTTTGCTAAATGGGCCAATCTGATATTTTGATAAATGGGCCAATCTGATATTTTGATAAATGGGCCAATCTGATATTTTGATAAGTGGGCCAATCTGATATTTTGCTAAATGGGCCAATCTGTTATTTTGCTAAATGGGCCAATCTGATATTTTGCTAAATGGGTCAATCTGATATTTTGCTAAATGGGCCAATCTGATAGTTTGATAAATGGGCCAATCTGATATTTTGATAAATGGGCCAATCTGATGTTTTGCTTAATGGGCCTTTTTGATTAATTGAGACAATGGGCCATAATTTTGTAATAAATATTTGAATAAGTTATTGTTGTTATATTGTGATTTGTTATGCATTATATACATGATTGCATGGGATGGGATAATGATGAAGAGAAGTTCTGGTAGCTCTGCTACATAAATCTGGTGGCTCTGCCACAAATCTGAAAAATGGCAATGCCATGTAAATTCTGTTAATCTGGTGGCTTGTCCACAAATTTGATATAAATGGCTTAATGCCTACATTTGGTGTGTTGGCGGGGTGGGTTGACTAAAGATCACCCACAGGTGTGTTGGTTGGTACGGGTGGTGTGTAGCGGATGGAATACTAGGCTTGGTTTGGGAATTGCATTTCATACTCATGTTATATTGATACATTATTATTATTGTAAATGGGCTAGGCCCAAAATATTGTTAATTGGATTCCAGCCCAATGGATAACGGTAAGGGGATTACACACTGAGTTCTTGTAACTCACCCCCCTTTCTCTTACCCTTTTCAGGTAATGCTCAGTGACGTGGACTTGGGCCATGGATGACTCGGTGGAGGCCATACTTCAGAAATGGTTTATTTGGACTTTAGACTTCTTTCTCGTTTATTTTATTACTTTACTATTTTGGGTTAAATGTTGTAATAAGGCCTCAGATTTTTTTTCAAAATGCTTCTGCAACTCTATTCCCAAACATCCCATTTTCGTAAATTGTTTATTTCAGATATGTTTTCACAACCAAAAAGGTTTTTAAAGATAATTACGTTTTCAAGTAGATAACAATTGCTTAAGTGTTTTGGGTTTTAACAAGGAGCCTGTAATTCTCAAACAAGTTTTTAACAATCTCGAAGATGGTTTAAAAAAAAACACCCATGTGACATGCCAAATTCGGGCCCAACTTCTAGGCCGGGTTTGGGGTGTTACAGGGAATACGTGTCTCCACACATTGTACATGTATTCTATTTTATACACTTCGTCGACATAGCTCATGGGATCCAGACGGAGATTCTGACAAGCCGCAATTACATGAGCGCATGGATAACGAAGTGCATCAAATATCCCACAGTCGCAGGTCCTATTTCTCAAGTGTACACGATATTGCTCGCCAACAATACATTGGTTCGGTCTGTCAAACTCCATCACACGAAACCATAGGTTGTCGCGATCCTAACACACTGTGTGCATGGTGTTGGCCCGTGCCTTCCCCTTGTTAATTTCTCACAATACCTTTGTGCACCATACATGGCCTTCTTGCATTTGGCCTTTATAACTCGCTGCTCGCTTCAGAAATAGTGCCACTAAACGAAAATATGTCTCTCGCACAACCGATGTTATCGGCAAATGACATGTTCCTTTTAGAATAGAATTTATGCATTCGGCCAGGTTTGAGGTCATATGACAATATCGTAGGCCACCTTCGTATGCTTGTATCCACTGTTCGAAAGGTATGTTGCATAGGTAGTTTGCGCCTTCTTCATTAATTGAGCGCAAACTCGCCAACATCTCGTGAAAACGGTCCTTATTGATCTCGTACCCTGCCAATAGAAGTTGATAGCGAATATTACATACCACTCTTCAATTAAGAATAAATTGAATATTACAAACGAAATTATATTAATAGATATTACATACCCATATTGGTCACTTGCCGTTGTTCACTTGTAGATCGATGTTGCCTATGGTAGTTGGACGCAATATGCCTTAGGCAATATCGATGGTGTGTGCGATGCCACAGGCTTCCCTGTTGCTCTATTGCGGCTAGTATTCCAAGGCCCCGATCCGATATAACGCATATATTAGGTTGGGGGCAAACATGCCTCCTTAACCTAGCTAGAAAGAAATCCCAATCATCAACTGACTCCCCCGGTGTTATTGCAAATGCAATTGGAAGGATTCTCCCACTGCCATCCTGTGCTACAGCTAGCAATAGTCGATGCGTATATCTATCATACATAAAGGTACCGTCAATTTGTACCAATGGCTTGCAGTATAGAAATGCGTCTTGGCATTGCTTAAATGTCCAGAACAGAAGTTTGAACACTTGGCATCCACGGAGCAATCAGTCGTCGTAATATGCCAGTTCCATTTCAAGGTCTGTTATGCTGCCTGGGACATATCTCTCCAGCACCTGACACTGCCACACTTCATTATATGAAGCGTCCCACCGACCAAGCAAATTTTCCAATGCCTTCTGCTTAGCTATCCAAGTCTTCCGGTAAGAAAGCATGTACCCTAATTGGCTACGAATATTGCTAATTAAGGCTGGCACTATAGTCTTGGGATCTTCCTTCACTGTCGGTATTATTAAGTCAGCCAACATCTCTGAATCCATCTTCGGGTGATCTTGTGAAACACCTATCAACGAAGTACGTTAAATAATGCAACATTACGTAATATCAGTATTTTTCAAAAACCTTGAACACCTAGTGATACTGTACCGGCAAGACATGTATGTGGACTTTTGTACTTTTTAATCTCCCACAAGCCTATCCATTTCCTCAACGAGGCCATGATTTTCCATGAACATGTACCGTCTTGCACTGCACACTTGGTCTCGTACTTATCAAGTTTGGATTTAACCACGTTGTAGTTAACCCCATTCTTGATGCTATATTGTTTCAATGCACCAAGAAAAGTATCCTTGTTGGAAAACTCTTTACCAACTTCTAATTCACCCGAATCCAACGACGAACTTGTACGGTCACGCCTTCTGTGTGGTAGTTCAGGAAACTCCAATGCATTGTCTTGAGATAGATCGGCATTATGCATGTGGGCTGGAGGCAAGTATGCCCTGAATTGCAAATCTTCTTTTTCTTCATCTGAACCGCCTTCAACATCTTTAGGTACAGTTGGAACAAGCTCTGGTTCAGAAAATAATGCAACTTCTACACCATCGGGGCCGGGCTCTCGAGGTGGATCCACATCGGACTCATCATCCGACGCACTATCATCTGCAACAAACGAGGGCCCTTCGCCGGCGGATGCCGTGGGGAGTACATTATCCCTTCTTAAACAACTTTCGTAATGTTCCCAATCATATGTGGATTGCCAACCACTAGAAGTTGATGACATTCTCCAATACGTATTTCTAGCATCGAACGTCGAAGGAAGGATATGCATGTCCCATCCACCAACCGAGTGTCATGTAGGGGTTGTCTTTTCCATACTACCACCAAACACGGGTGCTTCCGTATTCTGCCTCCCACTAACAGAGTGTCAGCTTGCGGTCGTGTATTCCCTTCGAACAGCAGTAGATGTTGAAGTCAAAGGAAGATTACTTGGCTATGAAAATTGTACATATACCTCAAGATAGGGTGATCCACTGGCAAGATGAGTCTCCACCATTGCCTCCAAGCTCCGAGGACCTTTGATGTCGAATGAGTCATATCTCACTGGATCAACCGAAGCACAAAATCTATACTTAATAGACTGAACTTTTATTGGCGTTTTTCCGAAGATTTTACGCCTAATTCTTTTGCGAAGTTCTGTCAAATCTATGTTCCGGTTAAAAACCAATCGCGCTGTATTCTCCGATAAAAAAACAACACCATTTTTGGTGTCACAAACCTCACCATCATAGTAAATAACAGCACTAATACATTCACTCATCTTAAGTTTCTATTTTACTTTTGCCTCAATTTCTATTATGCAACCTGAGAATGAAATTTGGCTCATTTATAGTCTAAGGATTGCCAGAGACTACTCTAGCAAAAGAGCATCCATGTGGGAGCTTTTTTCAATACTCTTGCTGACAGTGCATCCTGCTTGAAGCGTTTTGGTCACTATTTGTTCAGAAATGTCTTCTCAGAATTATTTTGCCAGAGCCTACTGTAGCAAAAGAGCGTCCACGTGGGAGCTTTTTTCAGTACTCTTGCTGACAGTGTATCCTGCTTGAAGCATTTTGGTCACTATTTGTTCAAAAACGTATTCTCAGAATTATTTTGCCAGAGACTACTATAGCAAAAGAGCGTCCACATGGGAGATTTTTTCATGCTGACAGTGCATCCTGCTTGAAGCGTTTTGGTCACTATTTGTTCAGAAACGTCTTCTCAAAATTATTTTGCCAGAGAATACTGTAGCAAAAGAGCATCCATGTGGGAGCTTTTTTCGGTACTCTTGCTGATAGTGCATCTTGCTTGAAGCGTTTTGGTCACTATTTGTTCAGAAATGTCTTCTCAAAATTATTTTGCCAGATACTACTGTAAAAAAAATTCAAATAATTTTTTTTGCTGATATATTTTTCCCAAAACCCTAAACCTAAAATTATTTTAATTAATTAACTCCAAAATCTAGTTCATTAATTTTTCCCTAAAAACCCTAAACCCTAAGACCCTAAAAAACCCTAAACTGTAGCCCTAAAACCTTAAAAACTCATACCCTAACACTAAAAACAACTGAAAAACCCATCGGGGGAAAGGGCAAAAGCACGTCCACGAGGGAGCACTTTTGCCACATCAGCAAAGCGCGCCCTCAAGGACGTGTTTTTTGCTAATGTGCACAAAGCGCTCTCTCGTGGACGCGCTTTCCTGATTCATCCCCTGAAAAAGCGCTAACGTGGACGCGTTTTCGGGGGAAATGACTCTTTCCGGTAAATAATTATTTTTAGGTCCTTTTCCATAAATTTTGTTAAAATTTGGTATTTTCTAATAAATTGGCCTAAGAAAAGGGATAGGGATTGATAATTGTCTTATAAAAGTATAATAAAATATTAAAAATAAAAATGTAAAAAAGAAAAAGAGACAAATGATTTTTTTTAAAGCTATTTAATATACATAACAATTTAAAAAAAAAAAGGAAGAAAAGATACGAAATGATTTAATTAAATCACACTATATACACAAAATGAAACGGTACAAAAGATCATATATGAATATTTGACGTAGGTAGTAAAAAAAAAAAAAAAACAAATATGTAAATAAATGATTTTGCATAATTAACTTTTTTATAGAAAGGCACAATTCATATAGTGATTCAAAGGTACCAAAGTGTTATTATTGGAGTATTCAATATTATTATTAGAGTAATTGAAAATTTAATATAATTGTATCCCATGAATTTAGTATTTGTATCCATGCAATTAATATAATTGTACCAAGTTCATATAATTTTGAATATAAACTGATTAAATTAATCGTGTAAAATTAAATACAGTAAAAAGATTTTTTTTAAAAAAAATCTCTTATTTATTGTAGTTAGTTTTAATATAAATTATAGAATGCAATAGAACTTGTAAAATAATATAACTTTTACCAAATTAAAAAATATTAAATTGTATGATACATGTTAAATTTTTAAAATTATATACATGTCATAGTATTAGGCTACCCAGTCTAGATATAGTTTTTTTTAAAAGGTTTCAGTTAAATATATATAAAATAAGAAGAGATTTTATTATTTTCCATCAAGATTGTTATATTAATACAAATAGTCAAAGCAAGAAATACTAAATGAATAAATCCATGGATTAAAGAGTATCATTTCATTATGTCAAATACATATATAATACAAAATGTTGATTAAGGTGTCAAAAATTTTGTCCATCTTATATTGTAATGGCTCAATTTTTAGTGGTATTGAAAAATGCAGTTTTCAAATCCTATTTTCGTAAATTGAGTCTGTAAATATTTTTTTAATATTTACAAAGCTAATATAAAAGTATATTAAAGATTGATTCAGTGTTTTTGCCAAATTATTAGTTAATTAAGGCTTAGGGACTAAATTGTAAAATCCAATCGCTATAGGTTTTTAATTGAAAAAAGGTTTGGGGATTGAAATAATAATTAACTAAAGGGCCAATATGGTTAATAAATCATTATATTGTGAAAATAATGGAAGATGATGTTAATCTCCATTAGTTTTAGTTAATAAATAAGTGAGTGGGAAAAGATGAAAACCATTGTCATCTTCTTCAACCTATCATCCAAGTAAGAAGAAAAAAAAAAGAAGCTTCCAAGCATTTGATACATTTGACCATTAATTGGGAGGTAAATTCAAGCTCTTTTCTCTTTTTTTTTTTTTTATAAATTTGAGGTCATGAGGACTTGATTTAGCTAGCCCATGTACCAATTTGTAAAACAGTTAAAGTTTTAGAAAATTACCATTGTTGATTTCTATAAGAATTAGACTTTAAATTGATGGATTTTAAGCTTAGTTTATGAAAAATACTAGATTGTAAAGTTAATTTAGCTTGTTTGTTAACTTTGTTACATTATTGACCAAATTGAATTAATGTGAAAATTGTCATGACATTAGGTTAGAAATAGAAAGTATAACGCCCCTAATAAGTATTTATGAAATCGGATTTTAATTTGAAGCTTGGAATTGAAAGTTATGACTATTTCGAGTTTAGGGACTAAATTGAATAAGGTGTAAAACTTTAGTGATATCGAAAATTTGAATTCATATAGATTCATTCATATCATGTCATAATATAAAAATGTTTATTATTGATTGATTATATAAAATAATTGTATAGATCAAGAATTAGATTAAAGTAGAGTTAATCGAGGAAAAACTAAAATTATTGATCAGTCCTTGAAGAATCAACTTGTTTGGTGTTTCAAACGGGTAAGTTCGTATGAATCTTGTTGCCCCTCTTTGTATTATATGTGTATTCTTGTGTTTAATTTAATATATGAATGTTTCTATATAGATGAACTATTATGAAATTTCACATATTTGGCTAGATTGGGACTGAATTGAAATATTATATGGTGATTTATTATTACATAATAAAACAGGGTACAAAATATATAAATAAGAATGATTTTAGGATATGGAAACCTGAAATGTGACCACTTCTTCAGGGTGTATTATGTAAATAAAAATTATCACAAGGATGATATTGAAAATTTTGGAAATTAATGCCCATGTGAACTAAGCAAAATGTTAGAATGCGGTTAACATGTGTAAGCTTGAAATTATATAGGGTTTTTCTATATATTTTTACCACCTTTTTACTTAATAAATGTGTTTATCTTGAGTAATTATTATTGAAATAAGTGGATTTTACTTAAGTGGTAATTTTAGACATGAATTTAGAAAATATGTGAAATTATGCTTAATTATATTATTTTCATGCATATTTTATATTAATTCATGTTAATTTATTAATGTATGTATTTTTCACTATGTTGGAGGTCCATTGGAGACATGATTCAAATAAATAAAACATGGACATGTACAAGTTATCCATGTATACAACAAGACCATGCAAATTGGGGCATGAGGTTAACTACTTGACCCAATAAAGAAGGTTATGAAAGATGGACATGTCTGTAAGTTTTGGATTGAAGAACTGTCCAACAAGAGGAACTAAGAGCCCAAACTCGGTACTTAAAGCTGGCTGCCCAAAATATGTTTTGGGATAATTAATTGAAGGTCCTTACAGTTGGAAAATAATCAGAATTCAGCTCAACAACTTCTCTGTTGAAACTGTCCACTCTATAGCTATTTTTAGCTTGAAATTGAAATTCAAATGGAGAAAACTTGGTTATCCCTTGTTCCTTGAAGCATGGTCAGCCACATGAGAAAGGGAAAGAAGGAAATTTAAACCTATTTTTAGTAAACTCAAACCCTTACCTTCAGCTATAAATACCTTGCCATCTCTCACTTTTCATCCATCCCTCATCATTCAACATTCCTCTCTTACTCACTCTAGTTTTATCTCAATTCCTTTTCCCCTTTTTCCCTTGCATAGCCGTCCATCCGTTCTCCAATCTGTAGCCTCAAAAGCTTTGTCAAAAGCAATATTTAGCCGGCTACCTTCTAAACCCTTAGCAAAATAAGCTTCAATCAGAACAGAGGAGCGCTTCTGTAATAGCTCGTTTTTAGGTCAAATCGGAACAATGGTTTCGATACCAAAAATTTGAATTTAAAATATTTATTTTATTATTTTATTAAAGTTTACAGCATGATAGAATTATTGTGTGAAAGTTTCGTAAAGAAATTTTAATGTTTGAATGCTTAATTAGGTAAAAGGACTAAATCACGTAAAATGCAAAAGTTGCATTCTACTTGTTAAAGGTGTTTAATTGCTATGATTAAGTAAATCAAAGGTTCTTATAATGTTATTACTCCTTGATTAGTGTAAGTGGACAATTATGGCCATCCATTATATGTTTTTACATGTTTATAATAAAAGGGTATTTTGGTAAATTAGAAATTAAGTTATAATTTAATAAAACAAAACCAAATTCATTTCATTCATCTTTGTTTACATTTGAAATTAGAAAAGAGAATAAGGGTTTGAAGCTTTCATAAGTTCGGCACACTCCTAGCTTGATTAAGGTACGATTTTAGCTCAGTTTTTGATGATTTCTATGTTTTTGTAATCGTTGCAGATCAATCTAGCTAGCCGTTACCTTTAATTTCAAAATTTTTAAAGATTTTAAGAGTTTTCATTGATGATTTTAATTGTTCTTTGGTGTTTGAAATTGAAATATGAATTTTTTATGATAGATTTTCATGTTCTGTAAAGTAATTTTTGACAAAAATGTCAAAAAGGGATTAAATTGTGAAATGTGAAGTTTTATGTGGTAAATATGTGAAATAATGAAAGATATGGGCTGATAGGAGTCCCTATGAAATTCGGCTAGCATGTATTTGGATTGAATTGCTTGAATTTGTATTTTTGTGAAATAAGGACTAATTTGTAAAAGTCTTAAAGTTTAGGGGCTAATGTGAAAAAAAGTCTAAATGCATGTTTTGGACTAAATTGAATGAATGGTTAATTAAATAATTTAATTTTGAATATATTTAGATCAAGAAAAGAGGAATCCGGAATTGGATCGGGGGAAAGGCAAGATTATCAAGCAATTAGCTCATTTCGTCGTTTTCATACTCGAGGTAAGTTCGTATAATTAGAATCGAACTTTAAATACTTGTATTTATTTGAAATGTATGTGTATAATTGATATACTTGGAATAAGAATGCTTAATTGATATAGACTGATGATTACCAGGCCCCATTTGAATCGTATGAATTCGTAGGATACGAGTGACATGTCACTAGGGTTACCATTTTGGTCGAGCTCCTGCATTTGTTGCAGACTCACCATAGCTCGTATGAGCTTACCGATACATTAGCTCGTAAGAGCTTACCGTTCACAGCTCATAAGAGCTTACTGTTTTTAGCTCATCAAAGCTTACTGTTTCAGCTCAATAGAGCTTACTGTCCATCAGCAAGGAGGAGCTTACTGATCATAGCTCGAAAGAGTGGAAATGGTGATGAATTGACGGGTTTCTAATGTATATCACCTGAGTATCCTTTGAAGTTCTAATGGATTCAACGGGCATAAATTTTGTGATATGATTAAGTGTTGTTTTATACGGATGAATTACTATTTATATGATTGAGAGTGAAATGTTACAAATGATGTATTTGATATGATACAATGTATTGAGATTGAGATAGTGGATGATTACATGTATTTATATGACTAACTTGTTGATGAATGCTTGTGTTAGGCATTTGGAAATTTAATTGAGTTTACCTTCTTTGTTGTCTTGATTATGTATGAATGGTAAGTTTAATTCTTAATTATACGGGCTTATTAAGCTATAAAGCTTACTCTATTTCTTTTTCTTTTATTATAGAGGTTCGATAGCTCGCTTGATTTGGATAAAGTCGGAGTTACGCATCACACTATCCATTTGTCGATTGGTACTTATGAATTTGTGGATATATGTAAATATGACATGTATAGGCTAGTTATGAGGATGATAGTTAAGGTTACTTGAGATATTGATTTTGGTACATGTTGTGGTATGAGTTGAAGCCATGTGATTTGGCTTAACTTAATATAATATTTTGGTTGTGTTTAAGTATTCAAATATGGTATGTTTTGGCTAGTAATAGATGGAATGGAAATATGCAAATGTTAACTTGATATGTGGTTAGTATGTGAATGGAAAATGCATGTTATTTATTAGGCATTTAAATACTATGTTGAATTGGTGTAATATATGTATGAAATGTCATAGATTGGCTGTCTATAGAGTTATAAAATGTTGCAATTTATGCTTGTATAAGCATGTAAAAATAGGGTGGCATGGTTTTACAAATGACCTATTTTTGTCCACACGAGCAGGGACACGGGCATGTGTCTCAGCCGTGTGCGACACACGGTCATGTTGCACGGTCGTGTATTTCCTGCTGATAAAATTAAATTGAAGTCAATATGTAACAGCCCGATTTTAGCTAAATATGAATTGTGGTTTCAGAACCACAAATTCGATGTCAGAAAATTATTTTAATATTATTTTTCGTGTTTATAGCACGTGATTATATATGTGTGAAAGTTTCGTGAAATATTTTTAGCGTTTGAATGCTTAATTTGAGAAAAATGACTTAATCTCGTAAAATGCAAAAGTGGCATTCTATATGTTAAATGTGTTTAATTGTTATGATTTATTAAATGAGAGGTCCTTATGATGTTATTAGACCATTGATAGTGGAATTTGACATAAATGGGCATTAATATGATGGTTTTAAATGGTTTAGTAAATGTTAATTTAGTAAAAATGATAATATACATGAAATAAATAAAACAAAGTTAAAAATAAGCCTAAATATCATCATCTTCATCGAAAATTTAAAAGAGAAAGAAGCCATGGGAGAACATTAGATTTCGGAACACATTTGGCTTGATTAAGGTACAGTTTGAGCTCGACTTTTGATGATTTCTATGTTTTTGTAATCGTTGCTTCGTGTTCTAGCTAGCCTGTGCCTTAATTTTTGAATTTGTTCATGATTTTGTGAAGCGCCATTGATGATTATTTAAGCTTTTAAATGTTTGATGATGAAAAATGGATATTTGTTGATAGATTATCATATTTTGTTAAGTGATTTTTGGTAAAAATACTATTTAGGGATTATATTGTGAAAAGTACAAATTATGTGGTTGAAATGTGAAATAAATGTGAAATATGGGCTGCTAGGGGTACTATGATAATTTGGCTAAGCATGTGTTTTGTTAAATTTTGTGTAAATTGTGTTTTTATGAAATACGGACAAAATTGTAAAAATTTGGAACTTTAGGGGCTAAAGTGTAAAAATGCCCAAATATATGTTTGTGGACTGAATTGAATGATTTGATGAATAAATGAGTTAATTTTTAATGTATATAGATCAAGAACAAAAGAAATTGGATTTAGATCGAGGAAAATCAAAGGTTATTGAATAGTCGATCCAGTCCGTTTATCCCGAATACAAGGTAAGTTCATATGCAAATAAATGTCTTTAAATTGAATTATATATGTTTAATTGTCATTGAATTGCTATGAATGTTGAATGATCAAATATGAGCAAGAATCGACAGGGTTACAATATCCGAAAGTCCCGTATGAACCTTAGGAGTATTATAGGATATGAATGTCATGACATTAGGATTATCGAGATGTGATTATGTAAGACCATGTCTGGGACATTGGCATCATTATGTGATTACGTTTAAGACCATGTCTAGGACATTGGCATCGTTATTTGATTTCGTGTAAGACCCTGTTTGGGACAGTGGCATCGATATGTGATAACATGTAAGACCATATCTGGGATATGGCATTTTACGAGCTATATGTGATTTTTGAGTATCCTTGACGATTCCGAATGGTTCAACGGGCAAAGTCAAGTCAAGAAAGAATGTGTGAATGAGTTAAGTGGCTCAGGCACGTACGAGATTCATATAAGTATTGAAAAGGAAAGTGTTGAAACCATTTTTTTGAAAAAAACACAGGGTCGACTTTTATTTCAAAAACGAAAATGGAGTCGCCACCAATCCTTTTTGATGAGGAGTGATCGGTCATCTCGTGATTCAATCATTTTAATAAGAATTCAAATTTACTAAAACGACAATTTTTTTGGGTCTACGAAATCCAGAAAACGGGTTCAGGAGTCGGTTACGCACGAGGAAGGATTAACACCCTCAATACGCCCAAAATTGGTACCTAGTTGATTAATTGATGTCTTTAATGTCGAAAATCGAAAAGATTTTAAAATATGATCCTCTTTATTTAAAAGAAAACTTGAATAAATTAAATTGGATGCTAAGACCCTCTTATTTCAAAGAAGTAAAATGTCACACCCAGTGAGTTAGGATACGACCTTTTAAATCCTCGAAACTAAGCTTGTCTTTTGACTTTTAAAACTCACGCATTTAAGTTTAAGAAGGATATTCGGTTATTTGGGTTAAATGAAAAATCGGAACCTAGTAAGTTAGGGCACAATTTCTCAAAATTCCAAATACAGAATATTACCTTTATTTTAGAAATCCTTACCTCGAGATAACAAAATGTCACATCCAGTGAGTTAGGACACAACATTTTTGAATTCCTGAGAATAATTAAAAATATTATGCTTTAAAACATTCATTTATTTGGATTTATCAATAAGATCGCAACCCAATAAGTAAGGGAACGACCTTTTGATTTTTTTTTAAAAACGCAGAATATTGCTTATTTTAAAACAAAATTTAATGTATCGGGCAAAATGTAACGTGATTTTGTAGTAAAATGTAAAATGAATTACGGTGTTTATGCGCATAACGGAATAATAAATATGTTAATGCATGACAATATAAAGGACGAAGATAAAATAACAAGCAAAAATAAATGAAAAATAATAGCAAAAAAAGAACTAAAAATTTAGAACCAAAGAACTAATATTAAACAAATAAATAAACAAGTATAGTGTAACACAAATTAAAAATCATGATATTAATAATAATGATGATGACATTAAAAAAAATTTGAAGTTTTAAAACTATATAGAAAGATATAAATAAATACGTAGTAAAATGATAAAATAAATAAATATATTTAAAATATTAAGCAAATAAATATTAAGGAAATAATAGTAATAATAACAAAGTTAATTAATAATATATTAATAATATGTTAATAATAACATTAATAATAATAGTAATATTAAAATTAATTAATTTATTAATGCGATAATAAGAACAAGTAAATAATAATAATATTATTATTAATATTAAAATTAATAATAATAATAATAATATTGCAAAAATAACCAAAGAAGGGCTAAATTGAATTTAAAGCGAAATATTGGGGCAAATCTAAAAATAAATAGAAAAGAAAAGGACCATAACTAAAAGGCGCAAAAGGCCAGAGGACCAAATAGGCAATAAATCCATTCCCTAGACACATGTCCCTTCCTTAGAGGATTGGCGAACCATGGACTAAATTGAAAAGTCGAATAAATTCTATGGTCAAATTTAAAAACTAAAAAAAGGTAGTAAAAAGACTATATTAAAAAAATAAAAAGGCGGAAGGACTGGGAAAATAAATACCCCATTAAACAAAAATGCGCAGATCATACCTGGAGTTGGTCGGGTCGCGCGCCGGTGGAACTATACAGCGCCGTTTTGAGGCCACTGAAACAGGCCCTAAACGACGCCGTTTCACATCTTTATAAAAGGCAATTTTTTTTCTTTTTTTTTTCGTTTCTGCTATTGTTCTTAAAAAAAAACAAAGGGGCCTTCCCCTTTTTCTCTACTAGGGTTTAAGACCCATCCTTGGCGCCGCCGTCGGTCCACCACTCCACCGCCATGGCCTGTCGCCGTCAACCACCGTGCACAGTGGCCAGAACTCCAAAAGGTAATTTTTTTTCAAGACTATATATTACTACATGCATATAGTTAAATAAATAAAATAAAAATCCTTATACATATACAAACAATTTTGAGAAGAATGAAAAAGAGAGAAAAAAAAAAAAGGAGAACCTTTGCTTTTTTTTTTTTTGAACTGCTTTGTGATTGATTTTTTTGCTTTTTGTATTGATTGTCTCTTGTAACCAAAATACAATGTTCATTTGTGGCTTTTATAGCTGAAATAAAATACAATATATTTTTTATTTTTTTGCTGCAGTTGTTTGTGTCCTTTGCAGGTCCGTGGCGTTGTGGTGGGCGAAGGTACGGAGGCCGTACGGTGGTGACGTGGAGGCGTGCGGCACAAAAAGGTCAGCCCTAGGGTTTCTGTTTTCTGATTTTGGTTTTGTTTTTGGGCCATTTTGGGCCTAGGGTTTAGTTTGGGTATTATTTTTTTGGGCCTGTATTGGGTTTGTAAAAAAGGACTGTTAAATTTGGACTTTTATTTATTTTATTTTATTTGCTAATGGGCCCCAGGAAAATTTGAGCCTGTACAGCTGCCCCTCTTTGCTCATTGTCGTGTAACGGGAATGAAGCAAAGACTTTAAGAAAGACCAAATTCGCCTAGTCTTACAGAATCTCGACTTCTTTTGGTGCCTTTCTTTTTCAAGTAGCTTCATTCCATTCCACTGCATCTTTAGGGGCATAGGAACTAGTGCTTCGATCTAATTTAAGGAGATTAGACTTGTATCTTCAACCTGCTCTACTGTAACTTCAGGGGGATAAGGTTTGTGGCTTTAATCTGCTCCACTGCCACTTCAGGGAGATAAGATTCGCCATAATAGATTTGATCCAACCTACTACAACTTCAGAGGTATAGGACTTGTAACTCGTAGCTTAAATCTGTTCCATTGCAACTTTAGGGAAATAAGATTCGTCGTTTTAATTTACTCCACTGCAACTTCAGAGAGATAGGATTAACTATCTTCAATCTACTCCAATGCAACTTCAGGGAGATAAGGTTTGCCATGATCTGCTCTACTGCAACTTTAGAGAGATAAGATTTGTTATTTATAGCTTCAATCTATTCCACTGCAATTTCAGGGAAATAAGATTCTCTATCTTCAGTATGCCCTGCTGCAACTTCAGGGAGATAAAACTTGTAACTTCAACCTGCTCCACTGCAACTTCAGGGAGATAAGGTTTGCCATGATCTGCTCTACTGCAACTTCAGAGAGATAAGATTTGTAATTTATAGCTTCAATCTGTTCCACTACAACTTCAGGGAAATAAGATTTGCTATCTTCAGTTCGCTCCGCTGCAACTTAAAGGAGATAAGATTTGTAACTTCATTGGTCTATTGCACCATTCTCTAGGTAACACGACATGTAAAATTCATTTGATGGGCCTATCTTTGTGGCAAATGATTAGGAAGTCATGACCGGAATGAATCAAATGCTCCTATTTTGATGTGTACGAATGATGTTTGCATGAATACAGAATGTTATTTTTCGAGAATGATCCCTTTTTGATGCTTAAGTTGTCATTACTCGTCATTCATCAAGATTCTATCAGTGATATGCTACCGTGCCTTCTTGTTTAGCCAGTATCTTTGACAGAAGATCTGGATAAATAGTCATAATTTGGACTATTCTTTTTCAAATGTGTTCTTTTTAACTCATGAACCTGGTCAGTTCTGACTAATGGTCATGTTTCAGGTCTTCGTACTATTTAGAAGCTTCTAGAGTAATATGCAAAACTCCTTTTCCTTGAGTATTATTTTTCCAATAATCATTATTTCAATGAAAAATGCTTGAAATAGATTATCACAGTGGACAAGATGAAATTTTATTGGGAGCAAAGCTCGAAAATTAATCAAGATAGCAAATTTTGCTAAGATTCAAAATGAATAAGGTGAAAATATGTGCCCCAGATATCTCAGCATGAGCTTCTCTGCACAAAACTTCTTGAGGATCATTTGAACTTGATATGTGTAACACCCCAAACCCGGCCCAAACACTACAACCAGATCTGGTATGTCACTTGAGTGATTTTATAAATATGTAGCACTTAGGAAAGCAATTGTCAGGTTTTAATACTAAAACCGAAAACTCAGTGATTTATTAGTAAGTATAAAATATAAAGTTATAAAATGCATTGGTGGACTTAAAAATAATAGCCCAAAAATTATCCATGTCTTAATGTATTTTAAACATAAAACCTTAAAGCCCAATAATAATAGCCCAACATAAAACCCAAAACTTAAATATTAGTCTAGTGGCCCATGGCCTTATTACAAGAGATTCTAAACCCATTAATTAAATAAAAAATCAAATATTAATTTAAGTCTTTTTGCTGAATCCTCAAAGCTCTGTCGCATGGCCACCTTGCTCTCCTCTCCAGCACGGTCCGATACCCTAAGTGTCACCTGAGATGGTTAAAATAAAAGGGTGAGTCGCGAGACTCAGTGTGCAACCCTCATGCACCATTAGATTTGGGCTTTAGCCCCATACAACATATTAATCAGAATATAAATAACAAAAAATAACATGCAAACCCCAACCCATGTCCTAGGTGTCCATCCGCTACACGCCCCCGTACCAGCCATACACACCATTGGGGATTTCTACAATCAACCCACACCGCTACACGTCTTGATGGCAGTCGTGCTGCTCATCATCAGATCATGGCCGTAGCCACTACAACAGATCACGGCATAAGCCGCTACAACAGATCACGGTAAAAACCGCTACAACATATAATTTCCTCCTTTCATCAAACCCAACCCATGCAATTACATATAATCAATATACTTAAGTCATTTAACCAGAACAATCACTAACCTGGTGATTTGCTTATACCCTCTTTGGGTTCTGTCATTATGCCAGGATTTCGGCATTTATCAAAACATGCAAGACTTAGAATCATATATATATATATATATATATATATTAATTAGACAGATCTAAATGGTGTGGAGAATTACACACCTGATTAATGTAGATACCCCTTGCTAAACCAATCTACACTTTGCTTCGAAAAGCCGAAAAGATGTGAAAAATAGGCCTCTCCTATATTCGGCCATAGTTAGTATTCTACCCGATTTTATATACTAAAATCAATAAAATTTCTTACCTTGAAATCCCGAAAGTATCACGATTCTATAACTTAGAGATCTATGCGATTGACTCCTTCTTCAAATCCTGAAATGCCGAAAATAATAGTAAAATAAAGGATTAGTTTCTAAATAGCCATTCGGCTAAGGACATTGAAAAGCCGAAAGAACATTGAAATCTCGAAATCAACACTTACCTATTGTTTCCTTCAGATTTCGGCACAAGTAGACTCCACTAAAGAAGATTCGGCAACTTCAGGAGGTGAGATCCTAGTGATTTCAGCTTTTGGAAGATTTAAGAATTGAAAAGGTGGCTAAGGGTGATTTGGCCAATGAATATTAAGAAGAATAACAGGTGTAGTTTCGGCTTTTAGATATTAGAAGAAGAATAACAATAGTGGTTAAGAAATTTTAGAAAGAAAGAAAGGGTGAAGAAGATAATGACTTTCGGCTTTTGAGAGAAAGAAGATGAGAAAAGAAAAATAGAAGAGAGGCTTCAAAATTTCGGCACACCCCCTCTTTATATAGAAAATCGATTCCTCCCTTTAGCAGAGATTGATTTTCGTCCAACACTGCCACACATGATAGCTCCTATCGCTTTTCCCTTATCTTAATCTGTTATCTCCTCAAAAATAGCCTTTATCTGCTTATTATCCTTAAAGACTAAATCCCTAAATAATAGCCTTTATCTGCTTATTATCCACATAAAATAAATATAATAAAATTCCCCAAAAAAATAGCCTTGTGCCGTCCCCCCTTTACTCAATTAAGTGCCAAAATTTAGCCCTATAACTTGGGCTTCAAGCAACCAAAATTTGGGCCTTCCTCATGCACTAGTGACGCCACTTATAGCTCACCTTATTGTGCCCCTAGTTGCTGGGCCATAAGCCCAATATGTCAATTAAACTACTACAACTTTAATTTAAGCCCCTAAAGTGTCTATACAAAATATTTAATCAAAGCCTCGGCTCAATCCTTGAGCCCAATTGCACCTCTAATTCTCAAATTAACTAATTAAACATGTCTACACATTAAACGCATAGACCCAAAAATTCAGGATGTTACAATATGTGTTTAGAAGATGAAGTACTTTGTTGATGCCCCAAGATGTAGTATCCTTCTTTCTTGTTAATTCGGAGAAGGAAAAACTACCGCATGCCCCACATTCGATCAAAATTTGAATTACCCTTTCTTAGGTTTTCAATTCAAAACGCCCTTTGGTCTCAAAGTGCCCTTTATGGTTTTCGTCCTGGCCTCTCCTTTTTCCTTTTTTTTTTTTTTTAGTGTGAGAGTTCTTGATTGGATCAAAATTCACTCGATTAGGTAGAGTCTTGCCATACATGTTAGTTGATATCAATGCTCCTCTAGAGAAGGCCTTCTTTACCACATAAGGTCCTTCCTAATTTGGTATCCATTTTCCTCTAAAATCCTTTTATATGGGAAAGATCCTTTCAAAACTAGGTCCCTCTCATGGAATTCTCTAGGATGAACCTTTTCTTCGTAATCTCGGATAGCTTTCAACCTCTTTTCTTCAATCAGGTTTACTTGATCATATCAAAATTAGATCTATTATGTTTTATCCAACTTCAACTCTGGCAAAACTCAGAGGGAATAAATCTCGACTTCAATGGCAAAGCCGCCTCCATTCCATAAATCAATGAGAAAAGCGTTGCCCTGGTGGGGGTCCTAATAGACATTCGACAAGCACAGATGCCAATCTTCATGAGTCTCAATCATTTTCCCCGCGATCCCTTTTTTTTACCGTTCGTTTTGGGGCGATACGGTGTTTAATCTTGAACAGATTGCAAACTTCTGAGTCGCACTGTTGTTCAAATTTAATCATCGTCAGATATGATTCCTTTTTGGGATTCCATGCCGACATAAAACTTGATGACTGTCGACTTTGTGATATCGACAAATGAAGCAGCTTTTGCCCACTTGGTGAAGTAATCGATGACCACAAAGATGGGTCGATACTCGTTTGAAGCTTTCGACATGATCGGCCCACTGACACCCATGCCTCACATATAGAAAGGATATAGATTCTACTGATTCTTTGTAAGATGGGATCTATTTCTCATCTTGTTCTACTATCCATAACAAATCAAGAAATGAGCTACAATCTCGGTCCTCTTCAAAGTCTTAAGGTTCTTCTGGACACATATCTTGTTAAAAAGGAGGTTCTGAGTCAATAGCAGTGTCGCTCATATTATTGATATCTGTAGACCTATTATAGGGACGAAGAAATATTCGAAGAACAAAAGAATCTAAGAATATTTACTTGTGTGGTATGATTATGAATGAAATGGAAACAATAAAAGAATATTTCCTTGAAGTGAAACAAAGATGCATTTTATTGAAATAAAGATACTGGACATAAGCCTATTTCACAAAAGGATTCTTATTGCTCCTAGGCTTAAAGCAATAAGTATGTTTTGGACATTACTCCAAATTGGCTTTAAAAAATACAGGGATCTCTTCCGCAGTCCCATTGCTGAAAACATTTCTGGGTACGCAAGGGCAAATTCCTAATGAATTCTCTTCTCCAGCTCCCTTTTTGGATACGATGTTAATGTTCAGATTTCCCAACATTCCTTCTGACCTTTGACTTCTTCAAGGAATTCCAACTCTTTATTATCCATTAGGCTTTGCACCAAAGCTTTGAATTCAGCGCACTCTTGGATTTCATGCCCTTCTTTAGTGTGGAATTCACAGTAGCTCCTCATCCCTTTGGGTGTCTCCTCCGAATTCTGGATGATTAATCTCATGTCTATCATTTGTTTCAAAACCCATTTCAATGGGGGTTTTTACTTCTACAATATTCTTCTTAATTCTCTTCCCCGCATTCTCGATTATCGCGTTTACCCCCTTATCAGCATGGTTGGGTAATAGATTTTCTACACCCAACGAATTGTTAAATTTCACAATACCCATTCTGATGAGCCTTTCGATTAACTTTTTGAAAGTGGTGCATTTTTCTATCAAGTGTCCTGTGATTCCTGCGTGGTACTCGCATTGGGTGTTCGCGTCATACCATTTGGGGAACGGAGGCTGCATAGGTTCTGAGTAGAACGGAGATACCACATAGGCATTAAACAGATTTTGGTACAACTCCCTATACATAATGGGGATGGGAGTGAACTGGAGTTTTTCTGAGTTTGGCCTCGAGTTGGATTCTTACCTTGAAGGGCCTTTATGGCTGGTGGTTACAGCCCTCGGCTGGCATATAGTGATTGGCTTGGGATACCCTTTACTAATCACACTCACGTTATCCACTTCATTTTCATTTTTCTTCAGGGTTGACCTTTTGGTACTTTCCCTTGCGTCTATCTTCCCACTCCTTACGGTGTTTTCAATCATCTCGCCGGACATTGCTATATCTAAGAAGCTCATGGTAGTGCTTCCCAACATATGATTGATGAACGGATCTCTCAGAGTGTTGATGAAAGTATAATGGTTTCTTTCTCTAGAAGAGGTGGTTGGACTTGCGTCGCCACTTCTCTCCATCTTTGGGCATATTGCCTGAAGCTCTCATTCTGCTTCTTCTCCATATTTTGCAGTGTGATTCTATCGGGTGTCATGTTCGTCACATGACTATATTGCTTCATAAAAGCTTGTGCTAAGTCATTCCATGAATTGATTTTGGCATGACTCAGTTGATTGTACCATTTAGCTGCAGACCCGATCAAACTGTCTTGGAAGCAATGGATCAATAGTTGATCATTATTAACATATCCTATCATCTTTCGACAGAACATGGTGATGTGAGCTTCAGGACAACAAGTCCCATTGTACTTTTCAAACTCTGGAGTTTTGAACTTGGGAGGGAGTACTAGATCTGGGACCAAACTCAGATCCTTAGCATCGACTCCATGCTGATTATCAGCCTTTTCCATTGCCCTAAATTTTTCCTCCAGTGATTTACATCGGTCATCTAACTGCTTTGGTAATTCTGTCTTTGCCCTTTCCTGTTTTGCCACTTCATCAAGGTCAGGGATAACAGGATTAGTTGGGTTATCCCCTAGGTTAGAACTTGATTCAGCTTGAAAGTTCATTGGTACCGAAACACCATCCTGAAATTGTTGAATCCTAATCGTGACAGATGATCTTCGAGGGTACACCTCAGGTTGTGTCTGTGTATTTGTTGGAATAAAACCCGGAGGATAGAGAGGTTCTTCATTATCTTCTCCAACATTAACCATGGGGCCTTTCCTTTATCTATTCCTCCAGTCAGCAGTTGGGTCAACTGAGTCATCATATTTCCTTGGGACTCCAACATTTGGTCCATCATGTCTTACTGGATTTTAGCCAGTTGCTCTTGCATTTGCAATTGTAATTGATCTTGTATCTCTTTTTGAAGTTGTTCAAGTCTTTCCAATCTTTGATCCATGTCTTTTGTCTTTGCTCGGGTACCGTAATGATGTTTGGTTGGTAAGTTTTTGTTGGTTTCCAGATTAACTCTGAAATAATTTTAACCAATTAGGGGTTTTTCCATGAAATTTAATACACATGATGTGATGTAATGCGAATGCATGAGATGAATGCAAAAAGGCGTCGATTCTGATTCAATTTCAATTAGAAAACTTTACTAGAAAACAAAATTCTTTACATAAAATGGATTACAGATATGGCTTTGCCCTAATGCTCAAAGTTTTAACTTTCCTAAGCAACAAAACTAACTCTTGACCTCGATTTGATTCTAGCTCATACTTCACGCTTAGCATGTCAACCTGAATTGCCAAGGTCTGCAAATGATTGGCTACCTCCTGAATCTGAGCCACGGCCTCGCCCATAATGTAATCTTTGTTCCTAACTTGATTCTGAGAATGGTGAAGTTGTTCCTTCCAACATTCCTCACTTACCTCAAGAAGCTCTACTCGGAGCTCACAGTTTTGTAATGCGGACTCTAGTTCTTCTATCTTTCCTTTCATTTCTTCAATCTTGTTCAAACTTGCCCTCAACTCAACCTTTGAATTATGATTTTTATGCTGATGAAGTAAATTTTCAAGTTCTGCCACTCTAGCCTTTAATTCTCTTTTGTCATTTTGGGTTTCTAACAAACTTCTTTCTAGAGCCTCTTTCCGTGCCTGAGCCTCCTGGAATTTTCTCTCGCACCGACCGGCTTTGGTTCTTTCTTCTTGGATCTCTTTTCGCCATTGCTCCGACGTTTTTCCCAATCCGACGGTTCTCATCGTTAAATGCAATTTCTTGTAATCTGTCTTTAAACTATCCAAGTCTTCCTCGGCTTTATTCTTTCCTTTCCTTAATTTCTCAGCCTCTAGCTTTTGAACATCAGCATCTAACCTCAAATGCATCCTTTCTTCTTCCAATTGTTCTATATTCTTTTCAAGTTCCAAATTCCTCCTCTCGAAGTCTTGCTTTATGATTTCTAGTTCTGACTGGACCACTTGTAAGTACTCTTCCATCGGTCGAGCGCCTTCTAAATTCAGCCCAGGGATATTATCATTAATTCTTTTACTTCACCATACACTGTGCTCGGGAATAGTCATTGAACCTACGGCCAGCCTTTTCATTCGACGAGTCTAATTCCAAGCGTTAGAAATCTCTTTTACCCTTTTCTTGTAGTTATCTCCCCTGTACGAAAACTCACATTGAGCTAGCCCATGTATTGCCGATATGAATTGTCTTGATCTATATTGCCTCAATACGAGCAAAGGAGCATACCCAATGACTCCCCAAATCCAAGTAAAGGGACCCAGTCAAAACTCCCACATCGGTAAAGAATTTCTTCGGGAATCAACCAAGGAGCTCTCCACTCGACGTTTTCTTCCTAGAGATTTTGGAGGAGCGCTATCCAATTTTCCTCTAATATGTCATCCCTTCTTGGCGTGGCCACTATCTCCTTTAATGGGGAGTAATTCCCGGAGAAAGCCCCGATAAGAAACCTTATCCACCTTCCATAAATAACTGTGGAACCAAGCTAACAACTGCGCGCACCCTATAAATCTGCCCTCACCGGCCCTCCTACATCATTCAAAGATCTAAATGTCTCAGCCAAGATTGCAAAAACAGGTGTGACCCCTTTATCAAGTCGATCAAAGAGATCCGAGACCGCCTCATCTACATACCCTAACGCCCTAGGGAAGATCATTAGTCCATAGATGCTCAAAGCAAACACATTGGCTCTCTTTTTCGTATCAGGATGTGCTAGAATCAAATCTCTCAAATTCTTTTTGGTATGCACTTACACTCACCTTTTTGCTTGATCCTGGCTATAATCCACTGTTCACTCATTCCTGTAATGTTCATCAATTTCTTCCAAAAGGTTGGGACATAAGGTGCTCTAGAATAAGCTTTATCGACTTAAACCTTTGGACAACGCAGTAGGGCTATATATTCTTCCACAATGGGCACTAAATCTACCCTCCCAAAGGTAGAGCGACTGAATGTAGAGTTCCAATACTAAGCGAGGGCCCAGAATAAATGCTCGTCTACCTTGATATCGAGTAGATACGGTAAATTCACAAAATTGTAGTAGAACAACTGCTTGGTCTCATCGTTCCACTAATCCCATATCTCTTTAAATTCCTGAAGGTTATTTTGCGTCATGCTGATACGGGTGTAGTCCCATAATTCTGGCGTGTACCCTACAGCTAGACTATCCCCTTTCTCTAATTGTGTTTTCTTTGACCACATACGGACAATCGCTGTAACATCCTGAATTTTAGGGCCTGTGCATTTTGTGTAATGAATGCTTAAATATGTTAAATTGAGAATTGAGGTATTAATTGGGCTCAGGAATGGGCTGAGACCTCAGTTAAAATATTCTTTTTGGGCATTATAAGTTTTAAAGATAGTTATCTATGTTAAAAATATCAAGATTGGGCTTGTGTCCCAGTGGCAAAATGGCACCACTAAGAGGGAAGGGAGTTGGCGTCACTGGTAAAGGAGGAGGCCCAAGTTTTGGCCACTTGGAGCACATGTTTTTGGGCCAAATTCGGCATTTAAAGAGGAGCTAGGGGGGACAGCACAAGGCTATTATTTAGGGATTTATTTCATGTTTTAATATATGGATAATTAAGCTGATAAAGGAAGGAAGAGTTAGAGATAATTAAGTCTCTTTTAGATGAGTTAGTAGATTAAGATAAGGAGAAAAGATAGGATTTATCTGCAAGGTTAGGTAAGTGCCGAAATTTCTATAAATAGGGGGGATAGCTAATCAATTCTGGCATTGGAACCCTACTTTTTCTTCTCTGCCTGTGCCGAAAATTTGAAGGCCATCTCACTTGTTTTCTTTTCTCATCTTTTCTCTTTCAAAAGCTGAAAATCACCATTATTTTCTCACCTTTTCTTTCTTTTTCTTTGAAATTTCCTTTTAGCTGAATCTTCTGGTCTCCATTGTTATTCTTCTCCCATTTACTAAAAGCCGAAACTCCTCATTCAATTCTTCTAAAAGCCAAAAAACACATCTAGTTCATCTTTTCAGGATTTCCTTTAAAAGCCAAAAACTCCTAGATCTCTAATCTTCTACGCTTCAATCTTCTTCTGTGATTGTCGAATCTTCCTACAAGGGATAGTCGAAACCTTCTATAGAGGTAAGTATCGATTTGGGTTTTCTTTTGATCTTTTTCGGCTTTTGGAGACAATAGCCGAATGGCTAAATAGTTGGCTAATCTCGTGTTTTCTCTCATTTGCGTCATTCCGGGATTTGAAGGGGATTCATTTGCTTAGATCTCTAAGTCAGAGTTCAGTAACATTCGAATCGTGTTACTTTTGGGATTTCAAGGTAAGGAGATCTACTGATTTTTAACGTATAAATTCGGGTATTTATTAATTCTTGGCCAAATGTAGGGGAGACCAAATCTTCGTATTCTTCCGGCTTTTGAGCAAGATTTTAGACTAAGGGTTGTAGATCCAGATAGTAAAGATTTAACTAAGGGAGTAAAACTACGCGATATCAGGTGTGTAACACTTCCACACCATTTAGATTGCCTGTTAAAATATGTTATAAATCTATTATATTCTTATAAATGCCGAAATCCCGGCATCATGGTTGAAACTCGAGGAGGGTAAAAGCGAATCACCAGGTTATGATCTCTGTCATTCCTAAGTGAATGTTCCTGTTAAGGTGACATATGTGATAAGTATGCTATTTTCTGTGATTGCATGGGGTTGGGTTTATTGAAAGGGGAAGTGTTCTGCTGTAGCGGCTTCTGCCGTGACCTGTTGTAGTAGCTTCTGTCATGACCTGTTGTAGCGGCTTCTGCCATGACCTATTGTAGCAGCTTCTGCCGTGACCTGTTGTAGCGGCTTCTGCCGTGACCTGTTGAAACCCGAGGAGGGTAAAAGCGAATCACCAGGTTAGTGATCTCTGTCATTCCTAAATGAATGTTCCTGTTAAGGTGACATATGTGATAAGTATGCTATTTTATGTGATTGCATGGGGTTGGGTTTATTGAAAGGGGAAGTGTTCTGTTGTAGCGGCTTCTGCCGTGACCTGTTGTAGCAGCTTCTGTCGTGACCTGTTGTAGCGGCTTCTGCCATGACCTGTTGTAGCGACTTCTGCCATGATCTGACGATGAGCAGCATGTCTGCCATCAATGGTGTGTAGCGGTGTGGGTTGATTGTAGAAATCCCCAAATGGTGTGACTGGCAGGTAAGGGTGGCGTGTAGCAGATGGATACCTAGGATTTAGGTTGGGCTTTGCATATTTTCTGATATATCATATTCTGTTATATGTTCTATGGGGTTAAGGCCCAAATCTAATGGTGCATGAGGGTTGCACACTGAGTCTCGCGACTCACCTTATTATTTTAACAATTCCAGGTAGCACCTAGTGCATCGGACCGGGCTAGAGAGGAGCGCAAGGTGGCCATGCGAGAGATTATTTGGATTCAGCAAAGGACTCTTCATTATTTAGTTACTTTAATGTTTCTTTTATTAGTGGATTTTAAATTTTGTTGTAATAAGGCCTTGGGCCACTAGACTATAATTTATGTTTTGGTTTTATGTTAGGCTTTTATTACTAGGCATTTACATTTTATGTTTGAATTAAGTTAAGACATGTATAAAATTTTGATTTTTATTTAAAATTCATCAAGGCATTTTATAACTTATATCTTGTATGACTTAATAAACTATTAAGTTTTCGATATAAATACTTAAAACCTGATAATTGTTTTCCAAAGTGCCACATCTTTTTATAAAATTTCCTTAGTGACATACCAGATCCGGTTGTAATGTTTGGGCCGGGTTTGGGGTGTTACATATTGGTATCAGAGCCCAGTTCAAAACTCGGTTCTGGGGGTTTTTGGGCTCAAAACGTTTTCTAAAGATGGATTTTGGAAACATGCATGTTTAAAAATAACACAGGATGGTTTTCTCAGCATGGCACCTGCGTCTCCGGCCCAAGTCCGCCAGGTAAGTATTCTGAACTCACTGTGTGTTATAAATGTATGTGGGCTTGATGGGCTTTATGGGACGTAGATTATTTGAATTAGAACTTGATGGACTTTAGGCCTAGCTTAAACAACTCCCTAAATCTCATAAGACTTAATTTCACTAAACAAACCCATGAACAAGTCGCTAGGTTGGGGTGTGGCAACAGGCATGCGCATGTCTAGGGTTGGATCCGGAAGAGCCTGGTACTTAAGCAGTCCTAGTGACTCACCTCCTCTTCGCTGGAATCCTACCTGGTGCGTAGTGACTGTTCACCTTAGCCGTGAGGACTTGTTGGTGGGCCAAACTTTGTGATTAAAACCCGAAAGGGACCAGCCACCCTATTTCGCAATCAAAATACCCCAAGTTTTGTATAATTTCTAAAATACACTTGATTTGTGAAAATTTTCCAGAATACCCCAGAATTGTAACACTACCAAAATTTGTGAAATTACCGAAACATTTTGGTTGGCAAAATTTCCAAAATACCCATGGTTTGTGAAAATTTCTAAAACAACCGTGATTTTATAAAATACCCATGTGTTGCAAATTTACCCGAAAACCTCTAGATTTACAAGAGTAACCAGGTTTGCGAAATTAAAATTTCCAAAGTACCCCTGTTTCAAAAAAAAAAACTTGTTTTCCAAAATAGCCTTGCTTTATAAAAAAAATGTGTACTAAAGTACTTCTAATTCAAAGAAAATCACCAAGATACTTTATTTTGGAAAAAAATACCCTGTAGGGCAAAACTACGGAAAAACCCCTGGGTAGTGAAATGACGAAGATACCCTTATGTAATGAATGTGAGTTCATGGATGTTATATGTATGTTGATGTGTGATGGTTGAATGTACGTGGTTTCTAGAATTAGGAGATAAACTTGAGACTAAAACTGTAGATAGGTTCGAATTCGAAAGAACTACTCTTAAAACTACTGTTCATAAGATTGTTCGTGGTTAATCAGGGAAAGAAATTAATAATTCATAAAATTTCTAATTCAGATAATACGAGAATCAACGATGAGCGCTAGAAGAGGAAATAGAGGCCGCGACCGAGGCCGTGAAAGTGTTAGGACTGATGTGCTGACTTAGTTAGTTAGGGAGGTACTGAAGGAGGTTAAAGAAATCGGTGAAACACTTAGGGTTGGGTGCGTGGACTGTAAGAAAAAAGGAGATCGTAGTTTTCTAGGGTTGCAGTCTCATTCTGTGAAGCACGTTAAGGTACGTCCAAACTTTCGGGTTTGCGAATATTGCAGAAGGCGTCATTCGGGTGAATGTTGGAGGAAGTCAGGAACGTGTTTAAGATGCGAGTCTGAGGAGCATAAGGCTCGAGATTGTTCAATCACCATTAAGCCGGATATGTTTTGTGTGGATGTTATATTTTTGGGTATAGAAACTGTATGCGTGCAATTTTTATATATTATTAAATTAGAGTGCGCAGCGAAAGCATAGTGGTGAGACTTAGGTAGTACGATTACTAGTTAGTTGGAAATTTCGAGGACGAAATTTTTTTAAGGAGGGTAGAACTGTAACATCCTGAATTTTAGGGCCTGTGCATTTTGTGTAATGAATGCTTAAATATGTTAAATTGAGAATTGAGGTATTAATTGGGCTCAGGAATGGTCTGAGACCTCAGTTAAAATATTCTGTTTGGGCATTATAAGTTTTAAAGATAGTTATCTATGTTAAAAATATCAAGATTGGGCTTGTGGCCCAGTGGCAAAATGCCGCCACTAAGAGGGAAGGGAGTTGGCGTCACTGGTAAAGGAGGAGGCCCAAGTTTTGGCCACTTGGAGCCCATGTTTTTGGGCCAAATTCGGCATTTAAAGAGGAGCTAGGGGGACGGCACAAGGCTATTATTTAGGGATTTATTTCATGTTTTAATATATGGATAATTAAACTGATAAAGGAAGGAAGAGTTGGAGATAATTAAGTATATTTTAGATGAGTTAGTAGATTAAGATAAAGGAGAAAAGATAGGATTTATCTGCAAGGTTAGTTAAGTGCCGAAATTTCTATAAATAGGGGGGATAGCTAATCAATTCTGGCATTGGAACCCTACTTTTTCTTCTTTGCCTGTGCCGAAAATTTGAAGGCCATCTCACTTGTTTTCTTTTCTCATCTTTTCTCTTCCAAAAGCCGAAAATCACCATTGTTTTCTCACATTTTCTTTCTTTTTCTTTGAAATTTCCTTTTAGCTGAATCTTCTGATCTCCATTGTTATTCTTCTCCCATTCACTAAAAGCCAAAACTCCTTATTCAATTCTTCTAAAAGCCAAAAAACACATCTAGTTCATCTTTTCGGGATTTCCTTAAAAAGCCAAAAACTCCTAGATCTCTAATCTTCTACGCTTCAATCTTCTTCTGTGATTTCTGAATCTTTCTACAAGGGATAGCCGAAACCTTCTATAGAGGAAAGTATCGATTTGGGTTTTCTTTTGATCTTTTTCGGCTTTTGGAGACTATAGCCGAATGGCTAAATAGTTGGCTAATCTCGTGTTTTCTCTCATTTGTGGCATCCCGGGATTTGAAGGGGATTCATTTGCTTAGATCTCTAAGTCAGAGTTCAGTAACACTCGAATCGTGTTACTTTCGAGATTTCAAGGTAAGGAGATCTACTGATTTTTAACGTATAAATTCGGGTATTTATTAATTCTTGGCCGAATGTAGGGGAGCCCAAATCTTCGTATTCTTCCGGCTTTTGAGCAAGATTTTAGACTAAGGGTTGTAGATCCAGATAGTAAAGATTTAACTAAGGGAGTAAAACTACGCGATATCAGGTGTGTAACACTTCCACACCTTTTAGTTTGCCTGTTAAAATATGTTATAAATCTGTTATATTCTGATAAATGCCGAAATCCCGGAATCATGGATGAAACCCGATGAGGGTAAAAGCGAATCACTAGGTTAGTGATCTCTGTCATTCCTAAGTGAATGTTCCTGTTAAGGTGACATATGTGATAAGTATGCTATTTTCTGTGATTGCATGGGGTTGGGTTTATTGAAAGGGGAAGTGTTCTGTTGTAGCGGCTTCTGCCGTAACCTGTTGTAGCGGCTTCTGCCATGACCTGTTGTAGTGGCTACGGCCATGATCTGACGATGAGCAGCATGTCTGCCATCAATGGTGTGTAGCAGTGTGGGTTGATTGTAGAAATCCCCAAATAGAGTGACTGGCAGGTAAGGGTGGCGTGTAGCGGATGGATACCTAGGATTTGGGTTGGGCTTTGCATATTTTCTGATATATTATATTCTGTTATATGTTCTGTGGGGTTAAGGCCCAAATCTAATGGTGTATGAGGGTTGCACACTGAGTCTCGCGACTCACCCTATTATTTTAACAATTCCAGGTAGCACCTAGTGCATCGGACCGGGCTGGAGAGGAGCGCAAGGTGGCCATGCGAGAGATTATTTGGATTCAATAAAGGACTCTTCATTATTTAGTTATTTTAATGTTTCTTTTATTAGTGGATTTTAAATTTCGTTGTAATAAGGCCTTGGGCCACTAGACTATAATTTATGTTTTGGTTTTATGTTGGGCTTTTATTACTGGGCATTTACATTTTATGTTTGAATTAAGTTAAGACATGTGTAAAATTTCGGTTTTTATTTAAAATTCACCAAGGCATTTTATAACTTATATCTTGTATGACTTAATAAACTATTAAGTTTTCGGTATAAATACTTAAAACCTGATAATTGTTTTCCAAAGTGCCACATCTTTTTATAAAATTTCCTTAGTGACATACCAGATCCGGTTGTAGTGTTTGGGCTGGGTTTGGGGTGTTATAATCGCATTATCTTCCACTTTATCAAGAAATTCGTTCTCCATGAAAAGCTCTCTAATTTAGTAATCGAACATGAATCGACACTCTTTTAAATATGAAATGACATGCAAACATAGCAAAAACACAATAAGTCAGTACAATATACAAAAAATAAAACTCAAAGCAAATGAGAGAGAATCAAGCACCTATCTGGGTAATTGCTAGGGTTTGATGCTGTGCAATCTAGGGTGGGCTCCTAGGGTCTTCTACATGTGGTTTGGTTCTAAAATTGAGGTACCCAAACTAACAAATTCCTTGATCCTCACCCATTATAGGCTCATATGGACCGAGTTCTGTTCAGGGGGATACATTTCCCTATGGCTGCACGGAGATGAAAATATCACGAATACATAGGTACGGATGTATCCCGAAAGCGATCCACTATCCTGCACGGAGGTGAAAACCTCACGAAGGAGTAGCTTCTCACTCCCACTTAAAAGAGGCAAGACCAAAAGGTCCTTATGCAATATGATGCGAAAATATTCTACGAGACTTGAACCACAACAATCATATGAAATAACACAAACAAATGTAATAAAAGGATCGTAATTTTTCAAATCGGATTTTCAATTTTCGACAACAAGATAGAAAATAATCAATTTTACGGCTTGACTTTCTTAGGGTCCCAGTGGAGTCGCCAAGCTGTCAAAACCATTTTTTTGAAAAAATACAAGGTCGACTTTTATTTAAAAAACGAAAATGGAGTCGCCACCAATCCTTTTTGATGAGGTGTGATCGGGTCACCTTGTGATTCAATCATTTTAATAAGAATTCAAATTTACTAAAACGACAAATTTTTTGGTCTACGAAATCCAGAAAACGGGTTCGGGAGTCGATTAGGCACGAGGAAGGATTAGCACCCTAGATACACCCAAAATTGGTACTTAGTTGGTTAATTGATGTCTTTAATGTCAAAAATCGAAAATATTTTAAAATACGATCCTCTTTATTTAAAAGAAAACCTGAATAAATTAAATTGGATGTTAAGGCCCTCTTATTTCAAAGAAATAAAATGCCACGCCTAGTGAGTTAGGATACGACCTTTTAAATCCTCGAAACTAAGCTTGTCTTTTAACTTTTAAAACTCATGCATTTAAGTTTAAGAAGGATATTCGGTTATTTGGGTCAAATAAAAAATCGGAACCCAGTAAGTTAGGGCACAATTTCTCAAAATTCCAAATACAGAATATTACCTTTATTTTAGAAATCCTTATCTCGAGATAACAAAATGTCACATCCAGTGAGTTAGGACACAACATTTTTGAATTCCCAAGAATAGTTAAAAATATTATGCTTTAAAACATTCGTTTATTCGGATTTATCAAGAAGATCGCAACCCCGTAAGTTAGGGAACGACCTTTTGATTTTTTTAAAAACGCGGAATATTGCTTATTTTAAAACAAAATTTAATGTAACGGGTAAAATGTAACGTGATTTTGTAGTGAAATGAAAAATGAATTACAATACTTATGCACAAACGGAATAATAAATATGTTAATGCATGACAATATAAAGGACGAAGATAAAATAACAAGCCAAAATAAATGAAAAATAATAACAAAAAAAGAACTAAAAATTTAGAACCAAAGAACTAATATTAAACAAATAAATAAACAAGTATAGAGTAACACAAATTAAAAATCATGATATTAATAATAATGATGATGACATTAAAAAAATCTGAAGTTTTAAAACAATATAGAAAGATATAAATAAATAAGTAGTAAAATGATAAAATAAATAAACGTATTTAAAATATTAAGCAAATAAATATTAAGGAAATAATAGTAATAATAACAAATTTAATTAATAATATATTAATAATAATATGCTAATAATAACATTAATAATAATAGTAAAAATAATAATAATGGTAGTAGTAAGGAAAGTAATATAATATAATAATAGTAATAATAGTAAGAATTGTAGTAGTAATATTAAAATTAATTAATTTATTAATGCGATAATAAGAAAAAGTAAACAAAAATAAAAAATAATATTAATATTATAATAATATTAAAATTAATAATAATAAGATTGCAAAAATAACCAAAAAAGGGCTAAATTGAATTTAAAACGGAATTTTGGGGCAAATCTAAAAATAAATAGAAAAGAAAAAGACCATAACTAAATGGCGCAAAAGGCTAGAGGACTAAATAGGCAATAAATCCATTCCCTGGACACGCGTCCCTTCCCTAGAAGATCAGCGAACCAGGGACTAAATTGAAAAGTCGAACAAATTCTATGGTCAAATTTAAAAACTAAAAAAAAGGTAGTAAAAGGACTAAATTAAAACAAATAAAAAGGCAGAAGGACTGGGAAAATAAATACCCCATTAAACAAATATGCGCGGATCCTACCTGGAGCGGGTCGGGTCGAGCGCGGGTGGCCTTATACGGCGCCGTTTTGAGGCCACTTAAACAGGCCCTAAACGACGCCGTTTCACATATTTATAAAAGGAATGTTTTTTCCTTTTTTTTTTCATTTCTGCTATTGTTCTTTAAGAAAATAAAAGGGCCTTCCCTTTTTTCTCTGCTAGGGTTTAAGACCCATCCTCGGTTCCACCGCCGGTCCACCGCCATGGCCCGCCTCCGTAGTCTACCGTGCACGGCGGCCGGAACTCCAAAAGGTAAGTTTTTTTTTTCAAGACTATATATTACTACATGTATATAGTTAAAAAAAAATCCTTATACATATACAAACAGTTTTGAGAAGAATGAAAAAGAGAAAAAAAAATGAGAACCTTTTCTCTTTTTTTTAACTGCTTTGTGATTGATTTTTTTGCTTTTTGTATTGATTGTCTCTTGTAACCAAAATACAATGTTCATTTGTGGCTTTTATAGCCGAAATAAAATACAATATATTTCTTATTTTTTTGCTACTGTTGTTTATGTCCTTTGCAGGTACGTGGCGTGCGGTGGGTGGAGGTACGGAGGCCGTACGATGGTGACATGGAGGCGCGATGTGGTAGCAGGCTTGGAGGCGTGCGGTGCAAAAAGGGTAGCCCTGGGGTTTCTTTTTTCTGATTTTGGTTTAGGTTTTGGGCCATTTTAGGCCAAGGTTTAGTTGGGTATTATTTTTTTGGGGCCTGTATTGGGTTTGTAAAAAAGGACTGTTAAATTTGGACTTTTATTTATTTTCTTTTATTTTCTAATGGACCCCGGGCAAATTTGGGCCTGTACATGAAGTATTTGATGAATTCACTTATTATATTGAATATGTATACACTGGGAAAGGTTTGTGAGCTTATATGTGTTTATTCATAGTTTACCTATTGATGGAAATAATGTTAGTTCATGTGGTAATTTTATTTGTATATGGCTTGCTAAGCTTTTAAAGCTTATTCCGTGTGTTCTTTTCCTGTTTTATAGATAATTAAAGATAGCTCACACTCGGGGATCATCAGGAACATCGTCACACTATTGATCATGTTGTTGGTACTTTTGATGTTATGTATATATGGTATATGGCATGTATAGGCTAGTGTTAAGATGATATGTTTTGAGTTGTGATTTTAGCCATGAGAGTTGGCTTGTAAATGATGTACATGTTGGTGTGTATTTGGCCATCTAAGTTGGCTTAATTTATGAATTTGGTAAGTGATATGTGATGTATATATATGGCCTTGTGTTTTGGCATGTTTTGGTATGATATAAGGATGATGAATTGGTATATTTTGTGGCATGAATTAGTTGATAAAATGATGAGAAAAATGCAAAGGGAAAATAGGTGAAATTGTTGGTAATGACATATTGTTTTGGTATGTTTATGGTTATGATTTGAGTAGTGAAATGGTTGAAGATGAAATGGCATGATTTGTATATGAATTGGCATGTTTTGGTTGCCTATAAATGTGTTGAAATGGTATTATTTTAGTTGTTTAGGTGAGCATGAGAAAGGGTGGCAAATTGGCCTCTCAAAAGGCCTATTCTTGTCCAAACGGGCAGAGACAGGGGTGTGTGTCTTAGCTGTGTGCGACACACGGTCATGATACACGGCCATGTGTCCCCTAGTGTTAGAATTAAATTGAAGTCAGTATGCTCCATATGGCCTTACACACGGACGTGTGACCGGCCTTGTGGCAGAAGTTAGTATACCCCCTAAATGGCACATGGCCTAGCATACGGGCGTGTGACTTGGCCATGTTGCATAAGTCAGTATACCCTACAAGATTGGCACGGCCTAGCACAAGGCCTAGCACACAGCCTGGCACACAGCGTGTGTGACCATTTCGAAGGGCACACGGGCTAGACACAAGGGCATGTGGTCAACCGTATGACCCAAGTTAGTATGTATGCCCTGTTTTCACACGGCCTGAGACACGGGCGTGTTTGGAGTCGTGTGAGGCACACGGCCTGTTCACACGGGCATGTGACTCTTGTATGTTTGAAAATTTTCTAAGTTTCCAAAATTTTTATAAGTTATCAGTTTAGTCCCGAACCACTTCTAAAGCATGTTTAAGGCCTCGTAGGTCCTTATAAGGGACAATGTGTTTATGATTGAATGGTGTTTGAGAATGGATGCATAAATGTATGTTGTATGTTGTGATTTAATAAGTAATACCTCGTAACCCTATTCTGGCAACGGATTCGGGTTAGGGGTGTTACACAGTATGCCTCACACGGCCTCACACACGGGCGTGTGACTGGCCGTGTGGTACAAGTCAGTATACCCCCTAAATGGCACAGGACCTAGCACATGGGCATGTGACTTGGCCGTGTTGCATAAGTCAATATGCCCTACAGGTTTGACACGGCCTAGTACACGGTCTAGCACATGGGAGTGTGTGGCACTTCGAAGGGCACACAGGCTAGACACATGGGCGTGTGGTCGGCCGTGTGACCCAAGTTAATATGTATGCCCTGTTTCCACACGGTCTGATACACGGGTATGTTTGGAGCCGTGTAAGGCACACGGCCTGTTCACACGGGTGTGTGACCCCTGTATGTTTGAAATTTTTCTAAGTTTCCAAAATTTTCATATGTTATCGGTTTAGTCCCGAATCACTTCTAAAACATGTTTAAGGTCTCGTAGGCCCTTATAAGGGAAAGTAAGTTATGATTGAATGATATTTGAGTATGAATACATAAATGTATGAGTTATGTATGTTAAATGATGTGTATTGATCGTTATTACCTTATAACCCTACTCTGGCGACGGATACGGGTTAGGGGTGTTACAGCTTCAGTCAGAATAGATCTGAAAGGCTGCTGAACTAAGCAGGGTTGAGCACATCAGTCAGAATAGATCTGAAAGGCTGCTGAACTGAACAGAGTTGAGCACATCAGTCAGAATAGATCTGAAAGGCTGCTGAACTGAGTCTACTCTTTCCTCTTATCATTTATTTTAAACATGTTTGCTTTGAGTTTTATGTTTTTGACATCAATTATGAAGTTTTAATTCCTATTTGCTAGGATGATTATATTAATTTAATGAGATTTATTTAATTAATGTTAACATGTTTTGTGCCTCAGTTAATTATGTTTTCAATTAATATCATGATGCATTTCATTCATACACGATTGAGTGCACTTAGATTAGCTGAGCGATCCTAATCAGACGACGGCTAGTAGACGCATAATTGAAAAGTGCAATGCTTAATTTAAGCAATTAAAATCGACTAAGTTAAGGTTCATAATATCTTTAGTTTGCTCTATTATCTTGCATGATTTTTAGATTTATATAGTTAAACTGTTGCAAACGTAAATGCCCCTATGACCTTGCATAAATGCTAAGAAACCCTTAGTCTAATATGATCAGTAACATGCATATTTAACTAAGTAAAAGATCCGAGAGGACATAATATGGTTTCCAAACCCATAAGAGATCGAGCTGCTATGGAAATAATTCTGAACATGTTAGCATGATGAAAGTAAGTTGATTTGATTAATATAATTATCCTAGCCCATTTAATGTTGATTGTTTTTGTTGTTAAAGCCATTCGTTCATACATTTAGGTAAATTGCATCTAGATTAGAATTGCATAGGGATCAATCTTTGCATCTAATTAACTTAGTTTAATCATCACCATCCAAAAAATTGGGTTTTTACATCAAATTGTTAATCATAATTTTGCACTTAATTGATTAAGCTTATACAGTCCCTGTGGAGACGATAACTCATTTTACTTTTTTATTACTTGAACGACTACGTACACTTGCTTAAACCTTGTTACAACATGCCAATAGGGTCGTGTGGATGCTTGTACAGGACATATTAAAGATGTTAATGAGATCTAGCATTTGTTCCGGATTCTTGGGGTATTATGTGATACTGGTTTAGCTAGGACTAGTAACTTGATGTGTCATGATATAGGTTTAGCCCAGATGAGTAACCTGATATATTTATACCCATCTTGGACAAGTAATTATTGTGGTGTAGTTTACCCTTGTATCCGGTTTACTAGGGTTCCATTGGGCGAATGAGTATAAACGAAACTGAAAGCCTAAAAAAATGATGAAATGAACTTGTTAAACAATCAAACTACTATTTAAGTGATTCAATTGGAAATGTTACACAATTATGTAATGATAATAGGAAATGGAATTGAAATAAATTGTGAATGAATGACTTGCACTTATGAATTGTTGGATTAATATGTTCTATGATTGATTATGTACCCTTATGATATGACATACTATGAGTTACTTACCGTGTCTAATGTCAAGGATATGTATGTATAGATATGCTCACTTTGTTAATGTTGTAAAGTGCTATGATCTAGCCAACATTATGCCAAACTAAGGTAACTCTTATGCTTAGATGAAAATAAAGTAAGCAAAGTACTTTCCATCTGAACTTACTAAGCAATATATATGCTTACTCTCGTTGTTTTCTTTTCCTTGTAGATCATCACTTTACAAAACTTACCTAGTCAGATCATCTCAAAGCTCACACTATAATCGAAATCGGTAGTTATACGATTGTTTTGAGTTTAAATTTGTGGCATGTATATAAGGGTCCTAGTGTGCACTTTGGCATTTTGAAACCTTTACTACTTTGCATGTAACAGTCCGGTTTATACCCTAGTCGGAACAGTGGTTTTGGGACCACAAATCTGAGTTCGTATAATATTTTAATATTATTTTCTGTACCGTTGTTATGTGTCTAAGCATGTGTTAAATTTTCATAAGCTAATTTGTCCGTTTGAATGTTTAATTTGAGCAAAGGATTTATTTGCATTAAATGTGAAAGTTATATGCTATTTGTAAAAGTGCTTATGTGTAGTGGTTTTGTAAAGTTGGAGGCTTTATATGGAAAATTAGCCAATTTAAAGATAGTGGAATGTTAATGGTCAATAATGACCTTGTGTAATATGTTTTATATTTTTATTTTGATGGGTAAATTTGGAAATGGATTAATATGTATGTAATAATAATAAAACATATGAAAAAGAGAGTGGCCTTTGTTCATCCTACTTTTGGCCGAATATCAAAGAAAGAAAAAGAAAGAAACTTTGGCTAGACATTCGAAACTTGCAAACCAAAAATTCAGGGTATACTTTGATCGGTTTTTGATAATTTTTACATTTTTGCAATCGTTGCTTTGAGAGCTATAAAACCCATGTCTTAATTTGATGAATTGATAATGTTTGTGTGAGATGCCATTGATGATATGTTAAGCTTTTTGATGATTTTTGGTGTTAAATGAAAGATTTGAGCTAGATGAACATGTTTTGTTCTTGAAGTTTTGATGAATTTAGCTAAATAGGGCTAAATTGTGAAAATATTATTTTGGAGGACTAAATTGTGAATTTGATGAAATATTTGGACTTATATAGTCCCTAGGGAGGTTCGACTATGCATATGTGTGAGCAAATTGTGTATATTTGATGTTTTGAGAAAATGGGACTAAATTGTTTAAATGTGAAAATGTGAGGGCTAAATTGCAAATAGCCTAAACGTGTGTCTTTGGATTGAATTGAATGAATTAGTGAATAAAAGGTTAATTATGAATATGTTTAGATCAAGAATCGAAGAAAACAAACTTAGATCGCGGGAAAGCGAAAGTAATCAAGTAGCCGTTTTCATTTCGATATACCGAATCCGAGGTAGGTCACTATGCAAGTAAATGAATATGTATGCAATTGAAATTGTTCATATGATTAATGATGATATTGAATGCTTATGAAAGATTATGCATTTGAATTCTGAGATAAGTTTGATATAGTGATTAAGTTTGAGAAGTCCCGTACAAACCTAGGAATAGATAGGATTGAATAAGTCACTACATAGACATATGTTCTGTTGTTATCATGTAAGACCACGTCTGGGACGTTGGCATTGATTTAAGACTCCTGTAAGACCCTGTCTGGGACAGTGGCATCGACATCTGATTATGTGTAAGACCACGTCTGGGACGTTGGCATCGATATGAGTTTTACGTGTAAGACCATGTCTAGGACATCGGCATCGTATTGATTCGTGTAAGACCCTGTCTGGGACAGTGGCATCGATATCCCAGTGCATGTAAGACCTCGTCTGGGATGTTGGCATTGTACGATTATTCCAATCCTTCTGAGCATCCTACTAGATTCCTATTGGTTCAACGGGCAAGTCTGTGATACGAATTACAAATCCGAGCTATGAACAATTATGTGGTTATAAATCCGATTCAGGTACGTTGATTATACACTAATTGTGTATAAAAGGTAAGCATCTAAGTGATCTTACTATAATGATATGTATATGGAATTTATGATATGATAAGAATTGTTTTGGCTAGATGAGCTATGTGTTTATATGATTTTTGAATGGTGAAAATGGCAAATGTGGTTAAAAGTGTACGAACCAAAGCAAATAAGTGATAGTTTGCTAAGTGATTGATATGTGTTAATGTATTTATTTGTATATATGCCTTCCATACCAAGTTTATTTGTATATGACTTACTAAGCTTTTGAAAGCTTACTCTGTGTGCATTTTCTCCGTTTTATAGGTCGTTAAAGCTACTGAAGGCTCGGGACCGTCGCGGATCGTCATCACACTACTAAACTCATTTTGGTACACTTTGGAATTATATAAAGCTAGATATGGCATGTATAGGCTAGTATTTTGGTATAATTTGTTTTGTGAACTTAGCCATGTGATTTGGCTATTTATGAGTTGAGACTTTGTTTAAATGAATGTGATATATGATGCATATCTTGGTATGGTTGAAGTATTTGAAATGGCCAAGTTTGGAGTGAGCAAATGAATGAATTATGCTTGTGATGATATGAGTTTAGTCTTTGAAGTTGTCATGGTTGGAATTGGTATTGAATGCATGGTTTGAACGACTGTTTTGGTATGTTTTTGGTGGTTATATACGCAAGAGATGTCTTGGTAAATATGCCTTGTAGGTTTGACCATTATGGGTGGCATTTTGGCCTTGTAAATGGCCTATAATGTCACACAGTCGTGGCACACGGGCATGCCTAAAGACCGTGGGTGAATAGCAGGATGTAGCTTGGTAGCACACGGCTTTGACATGGGGGTGCAACTAGCCGTGGTGTACAAGTCAGTAGCTAGCTAAGAACACAAGGCCATGGCACACGGGCGTGCTTGGTGGCCGTGGTTGTGAAGTCAGTATATGGCCTAGTAGCACCAGGCTATGGCACACGGGCGTGCCTAGTGACCATGTTGGTATAGTCAGTATATAGACTAGCTATGGGGGGCACACGGTCTCCTCCCACGGGCGTGTCTCCCCTGTATTTTAGAAAAGTTTCAATTTTCCATGAGATTTTATTTGTGTTTCGGTTTAGTCCCGACTCAATTTGTAAGCATGCTTAAGGTCTCCTTCACCGTTTTAAGGGACCTCATACTTGAGAATGATGAATGAATGTGTGAAATTTCTGTTGATGCTTTCCGATATGTTCGGTAACGCTCCTAACCCTAATCCGGCGATGGACACGGGATAGGGGTGTTACATTGCAAATGTGATATAACCATTTGGTGTAATATGATCCCTAGTGACTTGGTAAATGTATGGTATTAATCATGTTTCATGCTAAATTAAGTGATAATATATTCTTATATGTTTAGCATGTGGAATGATATAAAATGAGGTAAAAAAGATAGCTAAATTAATGAAGGGTTGAAATTGACATGTTTGAATGTGATTCTTAGAAGTATGCTTGACATATGTAGTTGGAACTTTATTGTTGTGGTTCATGCTAAAGGCCTATAAGTCATTGATAACTCTAATATAGACTTTTTTAGGACTTTGTGATCTTTAATTCATGCAAATTCCAAGTGTTTTTCATTAGATTTTTTAATCTTGTTACAGAATATCTAATTTGGATAAAATTTAGGACACATCTTTATTTTTAACTACTTTGATGATAAACGTACAGAATTTATCCAATTTTAAGCAATTTGGAGCAGTGGAAGAAAATCAATCTTGAAGTCACTCTAGGAAGCTCAAATTGTTGTAGCATGATCTATGCAGAAAATGGTTGATTAATAGACAACCATGGATGCCCCCAAAAATAATATTGTTGGACCCTAAACATTCATTTGACCCAATTCTCAACTGGATTAATGGAACTGGACAGCCTGATGCAAAGGAAGAGGCCCAAAGCACCCATTGAAGGAGGAATGATCCACAAGACCAAGAGAGGCCCAAACCTAGTTATATTTGAAATCAGATTAGATCGATTAGTTAGATCAAGAACCAATTTGCATATTGATCTAAACGAGGGAAAAAATTGATTGAATCATGAACTGATAAGAATTGTAACTCGCGAATCGAGGAACAAATGAAGTGATAAAAAATTAATTGAGTTGATATTTAAAATATTTAGGCCAAATATCCAAACACAAAAAGAAAAAAAAATCTTTTTTTTGGCCCAGTTCATTTAAAAGCTAGCCCAAACTCTTTAAAATTTCTAAAATCAACCCACAAATCTAAAATAATAAAACAAATGAAAAAATTAAAAAAATAAAATAAATGCAGAGGGTCGAGTAACATCTCTGTCTTTGCCAAAGGCAAAGTTGCTTCTGCTTCTGCCTTTGCCTCTACCCTGCTTTGCTTGTTATTTTGTTTTTATTCTCTCAATAAAAGTAAAAGAATTAAAAAATTGAAACTTGAAAATGAATGGAAAGAAGGATGGGGAGAGAAAACGATAATTTAGATGAGTGTAAGAAAGAGAGAAATGGAAAAGAATGATTTGCATATGGCCCAAAAAGATATGGAGACAAATTTTTAAATTGAAAATAGATTTGGTTTACATTGGGATATAGGAGGGAGAGGGAGAGGGAGAGGGAGAGGGTGACAGAGACATCAATAAGATTTTCTTTTTTTGGAAATATAATATAGGGAGAAATGGATAGATTATAAATAAAATATAACTTATTTGGTTTTCATTTCCATATTGGTAACTTGAGAAAGATTATATATAAAACTAGGTTTAGTATTAGGTAGAATTGTAGTATATTTTATTATTATTTTATAAGTATCTTTAAAAAATATTATGTATCTTTATTTTTTTAATATTTATTTTTAATATTATATTATACCCTTATAGGAAATTTGTTAACCTCAACTTTATTTGTGGAGTCAAAAAAATTTCACTGGCAATGTATCAAATGTTTTGTTATAAAATTATAAGATAATTATTTGGTACATTGGTTGTGAAAATTTTTAACTCCACAAGAGATTTTTTCATGTGTCCTTAAGTGGTAATTAAAAAAAAAAAAAAAGACATGTGACAAAATCTTAACTCTACTTGTGAAGTTAAAGATTTCCAAATTATTGCGTTTAAAATATATTTTATTCAGTTTTCATTTGCACTACGTGTTTAAATTATATGAAAAAAAAAATCAAATACTAAGATTTTTTTCTTTGAATTGAATGTCCATCCACTTAAAAATAATATTTTATTATATATGGTTGAATCGATTTTAAACTAGTTATATTTGTTGAATTGGGAATCATTAGTTTAATTGATTTGATCAATGGTCCGGTTCTAAAAAATTGTCAGGTAACAATTATTTTTAGCCATAATATTTTTATGGGGAGGGAATAGGAATCCACTTATACTAATGTAAAACTTAATTAGTTTTATATATTTTTATAATTTTTTTATGATTAATATTTTAATGATCCAAGAATTTATCAATATAATTGTACTTGTCTACATGCAGATTTTCAAACCTATCCAATATATCTAATAAATTGATAAAAAAAACTTAAAAAAATTAAATTTATGTCAAACTTGACATGCATGATCTATATGAATAGATTATGAAATATCGTTAAAATATTAATATATTAATTGTATTTTTTTCATGGGTGAAACCATTGCATCTTCAATGTTTGTTTTATAATCTATGAAGACTAATCCTTTTGATATTCATGCTTGCTCCTTCTTAGAATGTTATCTCCAGAGTTTGAACTTCAATTCTTTCACTGGAAATATAATCACTACATCCAAAACTTGTCAGTTTGTACATAAAATTTATATTAATATATATTAAAATCATGAGAAGATAAATTTTAGATTAAAATTGAATTAGTATAATGAATTATATTAAGGCATGGCTTAAACACCAAAATTACATGAATATAACATAAATGCAATCTACATGAAAAGAATTACTAAGTAAAGCATAACAACATAATGTGAAATACAATACAAACATCTTTAAATTGAGTCATTATAATAGAGTGTCCAAAAGAAAATTTACTCTTAATAAATTATTATGACAAATTATGAAAAAATATAATACAACACAAAAAATACATCAACATGTCACTTTTACAAACACGCAAAAATATCTGTAAAATGATTATTAACATGTAAATGCATATAGAAATTTATAATTCTATAAGTACCAAAACATAATACCAACATGAACACCACGAACACACAAATGTACAAAATCGACAAAAATAATTGATTAACATGTAAAACTTATATAAACGATCATCTTTGAAATATAAAAAATAAACCAAATAAGTAATACTTCATTTTAATTCCAACAATTTGGAAAAGAAAAACATTCGAAATATCTAATTTGTCTTTGCCATCACTACCTCTTTTACAACCCTTTTAGGACACAGTTGATTTGGCCAACTTCAATGTTGAGTTGGGATAGCCTTTATTATATTACATAGAGAGAGACCACGAATTATTTATGCCCAAATCTTAGACACTGCAATAAGCTTTAAGAGTAGATTTAGTAGCACCTTGAACAGCTTGGGGGGAGTAAATTTTCAAAAATTCTTCCAGATCAAAGGGTTTGAAGAGCATCGGATTTTTGTCATCAACAAGCTCTTTGGGAACCTTTACTAGGTACCCTCCTCTTGGCCTTGCAAACAATCCGATGCTATACCTGGTCTCGTTTCCCTTCATCATCACGCGGTGATAAGCAGAAGGCAAGCGACCATTCAACCATACCTGCAACAGTACAAAATTTACTTTCTATCTACCTTGAGCTTTTGTTTTAAGTCAAGCTATTTATACAAGTGACTTACGCTGAAGGATTCTCCAAGCATGACTACGAAAGAGTTGGGTGAAGGATTTATATTTATCCATTCGCCAGTTTTGTTTTGGATCTCCAATCCTTGAACCTCATTTAATTGACACAAAAGAGTCATTGTAGTATGATCACAGTGCGCAGGTACCCCAAGGGTTGGCTCGCTGGTGTTTGTCCTTCCGTATTTCATGGCCCTCAGGTGATTATTTGTTGAGTCCACAAGTTCATCCATGTATTTCTCAAGGCCAAAACTCTCCAAAATCATCCTCAAAATTGTCTTCTCTAATCCTGATGCTAGCTGAGTGAAAGACGCCAGAGTTTTACTGCCAAAAACAGAGCAGAAAATAAAAATAAAAAAAAAATGTAGTAGTTTTGCTAAAGGGTTTTTTGCAAGTGAATCGAAGTACCTGAAGCTTATGTTTCCTTGAGGCCACAAAGTGGTTGTGAGGCATTGTTCAATGTTTTCAACACTATGTGCATCATCAGTGGACATGCTCTCATACAATCTTGATGGAGGCCCAAAATAGGCACGAAAGGGTTTATCGGAAACACAAAGCTGTTTTGTTTGTGAAGGCAAGTCAAATAGCTGTTCCAAGGCCTCTAAAACTGGCTGCCGAAGTTCCAGGAGTTGGTCAAACGAGGCCTCAAAACAGCTGTACTCCTCCAATGCTTCCCGGACTTGGAACTTCAACAAATCCCATTCAGGGCTGCTCGGTTTCAGGTTCTGGTTTGAGAAATCTATGACCGGCACCTTAGCCCTAGTTCTTGAGCTCATATCTGTCTTCTTCTTTTTTCTGATGTAAACAAAATAATAATGGAAATGTCGGAAACTGTGTGTGCTTTGATTATTTATATTTCATATCTTGACAATGCTGGACTTTATACATGAGTGGTTTCTTTATTATTACCCACTTGCAAATCAAAATGAATGGATTATAATTTTTGTCTTTCTATACAGCAGCGGTGCTAGGCTGGAACCGTGCCTTGAATTGCTACAATAGCAATTTTCTATTCAGAAATTATAGTTTAAATATTATAATAAAATTGTAATTTCATCATTAAAAAAAATTCAGAAATTTAAAAATTTTACTATTATGTAAATAATCTATAATTGAATATCGCATTTAAAATCTTTGACTAAGTTAACTGTAACAAATTAATTGACCGAACATTCAATTAGGAAATAACTTTTAAAAAATTATATAAAATAAAATATATTAGTGTGACAGTAAAAAATTTTAAACTTTATTATTTTAATCAAATTTTATTTAATTTTTATATAAATTAATAAATATATATTTTCACAAAATCCTTTTAATCGGATATGTGATAATCTAATATAAATATAAATATAAATTTTTATTTTTATTTTTTTGTCGTATATGGTCACTTATCACAATCAAATAAATTTGTTTGGATTCATGTGAAATTTTCTCATCCTGTCATTTTTCATTTTCACCTGATACGATGATAATAATGATATTAACAAAAGAATTTGCTTCTAGGGACCATTAAGGTTATTCTGTATTTGCTTGTGCTATTTCTTGTCAATTTATTTACTTGTATGATGTTGACGATTTCATATTTTATTTATGTGAATCAAGAAGGATGAAATAAGAAATAAATCAATAAAAGAAAATAAACAAAATTTAGAGGTTGATAAATTAATTTTATCTCTAAATATTAAAAATCATCTTAAAAAATTTAAAGGTAACTTAAATGTTTCCCAATCATTACTCTAAAATTGTGTCCTTAAAAAAAATTGAAGATAATTATTCTCAATTGTTCCGTTTGGCGAATTTTGTCTCGACCAGTATTACTCAAAATTCATTAAAAAATTAAAATATTTGCAGTGATCTTCATCTCATAACGAGCATTTCATATAGAAGACTATCATCCCAATAATAAGATAATGAGAATTACTGATTTTTATATTAAAACAATACCATGATACAAACTTTTAGACCACCAGACCCAAAAAGTTACGCTTTGCGTTAGCTTAATCTAATCCTAGGTGAACACTACAATATCATAACCCGCACCAGATGATTGCAACTAAGAAACATGATGATTGTTGACATATTTTTTTATATTTGGTAAATAAAGCATCCCTAAAAATTAGGGATTACCAAATATGATTGAGAATTTTTCTCGTATTTAGTTTTGCTATTTTCAACTTTAAGCTTACTAATTTTAGTTATTATACAGCTTATAAAAGTCTAGAACCACTTGAAGTTATTTGTCAATTCAATAAAAATCATTTTCTCTTATTTGAGTTAAAAGCTCATTTTTCTCTCTTTCTCTACTTGTAGCGGCAATAGTGGTATCAAAGCTAGTTTTGTTCTTGTTAGCCTAGAAAATGTTTCACCTATGGCCTTAGAAAGCAATTTTGTTCAAGCAATCATTCCCCGTTTTGATGGTCACTGTGACCATTGAAGTATGCTGATGGAGAATTTCTTACAATCAAAAGAGTATTGGCCAATTGTTGAGGCAAGTATCAAAGAGTCTGCGAAATGATAAACTTTGACGAATGCCCAAAAAGTAGAGTTTGATGCGAGAAAGCTGAAATATTTGAAGGTGATAAATTATCTCTTTCAGGCTATTGATTGTCCCATCTTGAAAACTATTCTTTGCAAAGAAACTTCCAAGGATATATGAGATTCCATGAAGAAAAAGTATCAATGCTCTATAGGGTGAAGCAATCAAAGCTTCAAGCCTTGAGGAGGACTTCGAGACTCTACAGATAAAAGGGGAATCTATCACTAGCTATTATGCTAGAACTATGGAGATTTGTAACAGTATGTGGTTCTATGGTGAGAAGATAGGGGATGTCACCATAGTGGAGACGATTTTGCGCTTCATGACACCAAAGTTTGATTATGTCGTTTGCTCCATTGAAGAGTTAGAAGATGTACATGTATTGTCTCTTTATAAGTTGCAAAGCTCTTTGTTGGTGCATGAGCAGAAGATTTGAATTATATTTCAACCTCCGAGGAACAAGCTTGAAGGCTTCTACTTTTATTTCGTCTTCCAATTTTAAAGGAAGGGGTAAAGGTAGTGGCATAGGTAGAGGAATAGGAGATAGAGGTAGTAGAGATGGTGACAATAGAAATGGCAGTAGGAATTACAAAATCAATGATGACCAAAGTAAAGGCAAAGGATGTGATTTTGATAAATCCAAGTTAAAATGCTTTAGATTTCAAAAGTTTGATCATTATCGTTTTGAATGCTATGCTAGGTTACTAAGTGGCAAGGATGAACAATCACATTTAGTTGAGAAGAAGGAATGAGAGACATTGTTAATTGCGGCTCAAGTTGAAAAGGAACTTGAGCCATATGTTTAGTATGTGGATATAGGCTGCAGTATCCAAATGTGTGGAAGTAAATAATCTTTTTCGTATTTAAATTATTATTTTCGTTCCATCGTAATCTTTGGTAATTGTTCTACTATGGATGTCATGGGAAAAGGTAACATGAGTATTAGAACCAATAATGGTTTTGTGGAAACCATATTTAATGTGTTATATGCTCCTACTTTAAAAAAACAAATTATTGAGTGTTGGTCAACTATTGGAAAAGGGATATTTTGTCACTCTCAAGAATGATGCTTGTGAGATTTTTGATCTATTTGAAAGAGTTGTTGCTATTATGGAAATGAGTTAGAACAGGTTGTTTCCATTAAATATTGAGGTTGTTCAATCTTGTTTGATGGCGGAAGTTAAAGATCTTTCATGGTTGTGACATTTTGACTATGGTCCTTTAAACTTTGGTGGTTTGAAGATACTTGAAAAGAAAAATATGGTCCCTCCTTGGTTTGTGAAGAATGTGTTGTTGGCAAACAACACAGATCTCAATTTTCTAAAGGCAAGTCATGGAGAGAAAAAGAGGTATTGTGTAACATCCTAGATTAGGGGTTATGCGTTTGTGCATAATTCATGAGTTAGTAGGTTTTGGCAATGTTTGGAAGTGTATTAAGGGTTTTTAAAATTCTAGGATGGAAGAGAAAGCTTAGAAAAATTATTGGTTTCTAAGTAAAAAGGGGAGCTAGGTAAATGAGGCTTGAAAAGAAACTCCGTGTGAAGCATGACACAAGGAACCATGTGGTAAAATGGCATGTTTTATGAATTATGTATGAATGTGTTATGTGAATTCTAGAAATAAGGAAATGTATGGAAATGTAAGGAAATGTAAGGAAATGTATGGAAACATATGGAAATGTAAGGAAATGTAAGGAAATGTAAGGAAATGCAAGGAAATGTAAGGAAATGTAAAGAAATGTCTTATCTTGGAAATGTAGGGAAATGTCCTGAAAATGTATGGAAATGTTAAGTTTAAAAGAGGAAAGTGAACATTTTTGGAAACCTGGAAATGTAAGGAAATGATTCAAAAATAGAAAGTGAACATTTTTGGAAACTTGGAAATGTAAGAAAATGGCAAGTTTACAAAGCCGATCGAAAATTTTAGGAAACTTAGAAGTGACCTAGAAATGTCGAATTTTAAAGTTTAAAATAGGAAATTAGGGCAAGGAGGCCTTAAAAGAAAAAGTTGGTAAAATTTGGCACACAAACAGGCTTGGAAAAGTGGCCTAAAGATGTCACTTAGGGCCTATGGAAATGGCGCCATGTGCAAGAGGAATGGGCCTGGGTTCGAGTCACTTGGGTAGCAAATAAATAAGGTTTTATTTTAGCTTCCAGAAGGCTGAGGTGGACGGCACATGCTTCTAGAAAAGGAGGTGTTTTATTTTCATAAATATGTGATTAATAAGGTGATAAATAGAAGCTTTTTATTTGGATTATTTCGAAGAGATAATAAAGGATTTTTGTTTGGATTATTTCGAAGAGATAATAAAGGATTTTTATTTGGATTATTTCGAAGAGATAATAAAGGATTTTTATTTGAATTATTTCGAAGAGATAATAATGGATTTATTTTAGATTATTTTTAGGAGATAAATGTGGATATTAATTCTTTTATTTTGATAGATAAGGAAGAGATAAAAGAGGATTATTATTAGTATTATTTTATTAAGAGATAAGAGATAATTATTGGATTAAGTTTTATTAAAGTGATAAATCAAGGGATAAAGCTATCAAAATAGAAGAGTGGTGGCCAAGTAAAGGACTCTAGCTAGTAATTTTGGCTATAAAAGGAAGAGTAAGGCTATTCTTCATTCATTCTTTTCTTTTCAAGAAAACCTCTGCTGAAATTCTCTAAAGTTTATCCTCTTCTCTCTACCGAATTTTCTCTGCCATTATTCTCTTTTTCTCTTTTCTTTTCTTCTTCTATTACAAACACAATCAAAAGCCGAAGATACCAATAGCCCTAGTCGATTTCTCCCTAAGCCTCAAGAGCCGAAATTGTTATCCACATCAAAGCCATAGCCGAATACTGCTAAGGGTTCAAGCAAGAATTCCATCAAATTCTTCAGTAAGGGTAAGATTAGGTTAGATTCTCATTCTATTTCTTTTAAGGCTGTCGAAATTAAGATTCTAATACCCTTACTATCTGTTGCCGAAGAGATCTTTCGGGATTTACTAAGTGTCGACTACAAGGAAGGAGAAGTTCTTTTCCCGAAGGTACACCATAAGCCGCGTGTTCCTTAGTTATTCGGTGAATTTCGGGATTTAAGAATCTAAGGGAAGTCATATTTAACATTCGGCTAAGGGTTATTTGTTGCTAATAAATGTTAGAAATTGATCTAACATGTAGTTATAGGGATTTCGACAGAGGGATACAAGGATTTCAGGATTTGAGAATTTCAAGGTAAGTTTTAAGAATACTAATCCTACTAGGATTTGGATTTATGGCCGAATGGATTTTTATTAAATTAGTAAGTGATTAATCAAATGTAGGAATTTGAGATCTAAGGCAGTAGATCACTCTTCGGGGTTTCAAGGAATCTATTAAGCGAATCAGGTGTGTACTCACACTAATTTTCAATATATTATGGCAATGGTTATTTTAATATATGAATATGCATAAGAATGAGAATGTGGCTAAGTGCCACAAATGTGGCAAAAAAATACCCAGGTACGTTTCCTACTTCTCTAGGATTATGAATGTGATATACTTGAACATGTGAACAGTAACATGAATGAAATTTAAGTATGCTGAATATGTTATAAAAATAATTTGGGGCATTCGGGATATATGTGAAGGGAGAATTGAAGGTGATGACTACGGTCTCACCAACGAAATATGTTGACTACGGTCACATTGCGGAATTTTGGTAACTTCGGTTACAATATTTGACTATAGTGTCTAATGACACAACGTATATGGGCGATGAGCACGTCGACTGCAGCGACTGCCTTCGATGGTGTGAAGCGGATGGAGGGTTGACTTAGTAGTCCCCACGGTGTGACTGGCAGGTACGGGTGGTGTGTAGCGGATGGACCATTAGGCTTGGGTTGGGTTGCATCATTTATTTTGATATGAATATGAATTTGACATGAACATGTATGCCTGATTTGTTGGATGTTAGTATGATGTACACATTGAGTCTGTTGACTCACTCCGTTGTGGGAACTATTTTCAGGTGATGAACAGTGACGGACCGGGACGGTAGACCTTGAGGTGGCCATGCATCAATTTGAAGATTTTATTATTTTGGACCTTATTTCGTTTTAGAACATTTAATTTTAATATTGGGTTTTATTTGATGTAATAAGGCCATAAGGCCCAAGTTGGATTTCTTTATTTCTGCTTTATTTTTTTAATTATTTTGTTACAAATGATTGTTGGATTAAATTTTAAGTGAAAATATTTTATAAACCTAAAGAAAATTATTTTTGTCACCTTAATAAAATTGGGTTTTTTTAAATTAATTAAATGGGTTTCCCAACCTAAGCCCAATCCAAAACAATATCTTCTAAAATTTACAAATTTTCTCTAAGTAGCAAAGAATTTGAAAACCGGTTTACTTAAGGAACATACCAGATCCGGTCAGGCTCGTGGGCCGGGTTTGGGGTGTTTCATATTGTAGTTGGTGCACTCAGTCATTTGTGGGCCAATAAATCCAATTTCCACTGGAGGTAAAAGGTACTTTATTACCTTTATTGATGATTATTCTCGTAAAACTTGGGTTTACCTTTTACAAGAAAAATCAGAGCCTTTTAATGCATTCAAAAGCTTCAAGGCTCGTGTAGAAAATGAGAAGGGAATAATCATTTAGGCTCTTTGAACTGATCGTGGTGGTGAATATTGCTCTAGGCATTTGAAGATTTTTTTGATGTTCATGGCATTTGAAGAGAGCTCACAACCGCTTATACACCACAACAAAATGGTGTATCAGAGAGGAAAAATAGAACCATTCTCAACATGGTTCAAAACTTACTAGCAAGAGGGAGAATTCCAAAGGTGTTTTGGCCGAAAGTTGTAAATTAGAGCATCCACATTTTGAATAGGATTCCTACTCATGCTCTTCGAGATGTGACTCCAAAGGAGGCTTCGAATGGAAGGAGACTAGCAGTAGATCACTTCAGAATTTTTGGGTTCATTGCCTATGCACATGTCTCAGAGGAGAAAATGAAGAAGCTTGATGATAGACGTGAGAAGTGCGTCTTTCTTGGTATTAGTGAAACATCAAAGGGATACAAATTGTTCAAACCTATGACAAAGAAGGTCGTGAATAGTGAAGATATTGTGTTTGATGAAGAGAACACATGGTATTGGATGAAGTACAACCTACTCAAGTCCTTTGAGATAATGAAGTTGAAGAAATGTGATAACACTAAAAAATATAGGGTTATCTTAAGCCTTTATAACTACAATTCTTGATTCCAGGTGATTTCTTATTAATTTCAAAATTTTCTTAAAAATATTAATTTATTTTTTTATTTAGACTCTTGGAAGTTAAATTATATTATTATGTTAAATTTCATAAAATAAATATTTCTTAAATATTTAGTAAGATCAGTGATTGAAATTATGCAAGCTTAGGATAAAATAAGAATCAAATGGGCAAAAAAGGTGATAAACATGACCGACTAATGGGAGCTGAATTTTAATTAATCCATGCATGCAAGATGAGCAGATTTCATGTCCAAAACAGCAAGGAAAAGTTGCCCAACAAGTCCAAATTTATAGTTAAGAAGCCATCGGTGAAAAAATACAGTCTTGGAGCTTGTTCGTTGAGGCACTAATGATCTGGCGAGTTGAATTCCAGCATATGTAAGCTACTCGATGAACGTCAAGGAATGTCTAAAATGATGAATTGAGGCTCTAAAAAACACGGAGATGAAATGCACAAATTATTAGTGAAAACCAGAACATTGAGCGCAGGAAGAAAAGGTCGAAATATTCACTCGAGGGGAGGAGCTTCACACACAAATGGAGGTCAAAATTTGTACCCAGATTAGCCCATTTTCCTGCAGCCCAAGTCAATTATTTAATACTAATTTTAATAATTGCAAACAGTTTTAACTTCCCAAAAATCCCGTTCAAACGCCTCCACTATTTAAGTTTGTTATTTTTAGCACTTAGCTAAAAATAACAAAACAAACAAACCTCTCTTCCACCTTTCAAGTGGCCGGCCATATGATGGAGTAAAAGGGAGATTTTAAATACTATTTTTAACAGCTTAAAGCTTCCCCCCTTAATATAAATAGGCCCTTTCACCCATTCATTTGGGGCAGCCAATTCACTCACATTCTCTCATTCTCTTTTTAAGAGATTTTGTTTCCTTTTCCTTTTCAAGAGAAATAAGTTTATTGAGTGTGGGTAATTGAAGCAATAAGCTTCCTTCAAGATAAATTGTAGCGTCCGAAGGAGGAGAAGCTGTGTACACCACCGCGACATCCACCATGAAACAACTCTGTTTCCTTTTACTCTTTTAAATTTTTGTTGTGTTCTTGTTGACTGAAAATATGATTACTTTGTGTTCTTCTGTTTTCTTATCAATTACCATGTTTTAATCTTGTTATGCTAGAATTATTATGAAACATTTTTTCATGTTCAATGAAGTCTGAAAAAATTATTTTGTGCATTTGGTTGTGCTCATTTAGTCAGGTAAAATCATGTTTGCTTATTAATTATACGTGAGTTTAATAAGTAATTGAGTTAGTTAATTTATCTCGGAAGATGGTTGCTAACTGAAAAATACTTGACTCGTGTATGTTTAGTTGATTAAAGGATTAATTAATTAAATTTAGCAACTATGCCGAGAGGTAACTATTGCCTTACATAACCTCAGGAATGCATGATTAAATCGTTTAAGTATAGACCTAATTTTGTTACTTCACATAGTTTTTAGAGTTGCACTTGACATAGGGATATGAGATGGGTCTACAAGACTAAACGTAGTGACTTCGGGAGAAGCATGCTAGTGATTAAATTGTTTCATATTAGATTTATATTGTTGCATCTTTCATTTTGTAGTAACGATGCTCGGGAGGGTAAGTTAAAATTATGGTTAGTGACTCACCAATTATGCAAAGAATTTATTTCGTAATAATTTTATCTAAATTAAATTAAACATAAACTAAAGTGGACTAATGACTCTGATGTTACTATTAAAACTCATTTGTTGAAGTATTTATTATTCTTTTGAGAAATAAATTGCACACATATAGAATAGAATCATTTAGATTAGATATTTCATGTAAGACCCTATCAGGGGTGTGATGTTGATATAATATTATATGGATGAGACTTAAGAGTGCTCTTTAGCATTTTGAATGATTCAACATGTATGTTGAAAATGAAGAAGTATATGGTTATACCATGAGAGGTACAGGTATGTGCCCAAAACTCACTTGATGTGAATTCGGTATATGAGGAAACCATGGTGAGTTATGTGCAAACGATGCACCCTGATTGCAAATGTTATATTTATTATGCATTGCGAGAATGCGAATGATTATTGTGAGTTACGTGTAAACGATGGGTTGTGTGCGATACCATAGCCAATATTATCAATGGTGGGCTGTGTGCGATACCACCTTATTATTTGTTATCGATGGGCTGAGTGCGATACCATCGTGTTTAGTATTAATGGTGGGTTATGTTCGATACCACCTTACTAATTATTGAATGGTGGGCTATGTGCGAAACCACCGAGTATTTATTATTATTCCAGGGTGATATCAAGAAACTTGACTAAGTGAAATTTGCATGTGGCTTGTGGTGATAAATGCAAGGTATAAATGCATATAAAGATGAACAATGTTTTATGATATGAGTTGTGACAGGTGAAAGTTTAGAATGAGTAAGCCTTATGAATGATTGAATGGGTGTTCATAAGCTTATGTGAAAATCTCATTATATTACCTTGTGGTTGAGTATAATTAATAAATTTCAATAGTTGCTTATCATTTGCATATGAACTTACTAAGCGTTATTGCTCACTCCTCTTCCTTCCCTATCTCTTATAGGTTAACTTAACTAGCTCGGGGTTGGAAACAGCCGGAGATGCTTTCACACTATCGAGCAGTCAGTTGAGTATAAGGTTTCAAGTCTTCTTGAGATATGGCATGTGTAGGGATCTTATTTTGGTTTAATTAAGTCATAGATAAAGTAGCCAAATGTGTTGGCCTAAAAGAGTTATGGGTTGGTCGTGTATAGCCATGGATGATGGCTCATGTCGTTTGTAATGGTGGTAGTAATAGTTCTCCCTCGTATATGGGAAGATAATTATTTTACATGGTTCAAATACGATAATTCAAGAGTTATAATTGATGATTTGAAAATGTTATGTGATGATGTGTGAATGTGTGCAAGTGAGGGTGGCTAAATGGCTTGGAAAATAGCCTTAAATTGGTCCACACGGGTAGACACACGGGCGTGTGTCTAGACCGTGTGTGACACATGGTCGGTCCCATGGGTGTGTGACTTGGCTGTTTGTCCCCTGCATGTTAGTGTTGTAAGTTAGTGTCGACCACGGGCTAGGCATACGGGCGTGTGCCTAGCCCGTGTGCCCATAATTGGTTGCTGATGTCATAAACAGAATACCAAGGTTTTTACACATGGGCGTGTGCCTAAGCTGTGTGCCCATAATTGGTTGCTGACGTCACAAACAGAATACCCAGGTTTTTACACACGGGCGAGGACACGAGTGTGTCTAGGCCGTATGGAGCACACGGGCCAAGAACATGGGCGTGTGTCCGGCCGTGTGAAAACTCCTGTAGGTTCGAAATGAAAATAAATCCCACACGGGTTAGGGACATGGGCGTGTGTAACCACACGGCCTGCCCACACGGGCATGTCCCATTTCACACGGGCGTGTGGCCCCTATTTAGGTAAAAAATTTTAAGTGCACAAAAGTTTCTGGTTGGGTTCCAAAACCCTCCGTTTGCATGTTTAAGGCCTCGTAGGTCTTTAACGAGAATGTTTTGATGCTGAAAGAGATATTTTTAAGTTGGAATGGAATTTTAAAGACTAAAGTTGTATGACCAAGTGAGTTAAGTCCGGTAATACCTCGTGCCCAGTCCCGGCGTAGGATACGGGTAAGGGGTGTTACACACGAGCTGTGAAATGGGTCTACTCACACAAGCTGTGGGTCAGAATGTTAGCTACATGATGTTGCTCACACGAGCTGTGGAGAATCCGTAACAAATGCAGGACCTCAACCATTAGTAGTACTTTCAAGACCAGTACCAAAACATGAAATCCCTAATGAGATGTCATTCGTATCCTAAGAATTCTTAAGGTTCAAACGGGATTATTAACGTCAATATATTTATATATTCAAGTCAGTTTATAACTAATATAATATAACAGATAATCAATCAAGCTATCAATAATAAAATTATAATTCATACGAACTTATCTTGATAACTATAGTCACAAAGGTAGTGTTGAAGACTAATCCAAAGCTTTTGCCTTTCCTCGATTTAAATTCGGTTATGGTTTATCTTAATTTAAATAGATAATTACATTCAATTAAGTATTTCAAATAACCTCAAATATTCAATTCAATCTATAATTCATATTATCATAAAATTACAAAATTACAAAATTACCTCTCCTATTTTAATTTTTTACAAATTAGTCCTTATAACTATAACTTGAAAATTCACTATTTTTCTTAGACATGTGCTAACTGATTATTCTAGAGGACCTAATCAGCCCACATTTACCCAAAATTTCACATAAATTTCAAGGAATTTTACAATTTTAGCAAATTAATCCTTAACCCTAAATTTTAAAAAATAGTTAAGAAAACAAATTTATTTAACAATCAAATGTAATAACCTATCAATTAACATCACAAATTCATCAATTTTCATTCGTAACATATCCTTTAACCTTTAACAGTTTTGCAAATTAATCCCCAGGCTAAGTAGTTTAAGCTAAAACGAGCTCAAAAACATAAAAATTACTAAAAACGGGACTTGAATACATACCATGCAAGTGAATTAACAAAACTAAAGCTTTTCTCCCCCCTTTAATGGCGTTTTTAGTTAAACAAGAAAAAGAGAAAGAAGATGATAGCTTTTGTTTTATTTATTTCATGATTATTTGATTAATTACTCTTTTGCTATGATAATATAACTTAAATACTAGCATAAACATGTCCATATTTTTCCAATATAAAAATAAGTCCATTAACTCATCTTGTTAAAGCTATTTAATGCACTTAACTAATAGAACTCGATTTTTGCACCTTTTTCAATTTAGTTCTTTTTACCTAATTAACCTTTTAAACTTCAAAATTTCTTAACAAAAAATTAATAATACCTTAATAAACACTCGTAAGATTTAAATAATTATTAAAATATTTTTTACTCGTCCGAATCGTGGTCTCGAAACCACTGTTTTTGACACCACTATAAATGGGTCGTTACAACTCTCCCCTAAAGAAATTTTCGTCCCCGAAAATCTTACCATAAAATAGGTTCGGGTATTGCACTTTCATAGCTTCTTTTGGTTCCCAGGTAGTTTCCTCGACCCCATGACGATGCTAGAAAACTTTAACCATAGCTATTCTTTTCTTCCTTAATTCTTTGACTACTCGAGCTACAATTCTAATTGGTTCTTCAATGTAGGATATATCTAGCCGAATTTCTACATCAACAGGCGAAATTATGTGTGAAAGGTCAGATCGATATCTCCGTAACATCGATACAAGAAACATGTTGTGAATTTACTCTAATTCATACGGTAAATCTAAACAGTAAGCTACTGGACCAGTTCTCTCGATGCTCTCATATGGCCTTATGAATCGTGGACTAACCTTCCCTTTTCGGCCAAAACGGAGAACTTATCTCCACGGCGATACTTTTAAGAACACTCTATCACCAATTTGAAATGCAATATCTTTTCTTTTCAAATCTATATATGATTTTTGATGATTAGAAGCAACATTCAAACAATCACGAATTACTTTGACTTTATCTTCAGTCTCTCAGACTAAATCGACACCGAAAAGCTTTTTCTCACTCAATTCAGTCCAGTATAATGGAGTTCTACATTTTTGACCATACAAAGCTTCATATGGAGCCATTTTAATACTCGACTAATAACTATTATTATAAGTAAACTCAACTAATGGAAGAAGTTTTTCCCAGCTACCCTCAAACTCTAAAATGTAACAATGGAGTATGTCCTCGAGTATCTGTATCACTCACTCAGATTGACTATCGGTCTGTGGATGGAATGCTGTACTAAAATGTAGTCCAGTACCGAAAGTTTCGTGCAATTTACTACAAAATCTAGAAGTAAACCGTGGATCTCTATCAGAAATAATAGACACTAGCACACCATACAGTTTAGCAATTTCAGAAACGTATAGTTTTGCCAACTTCTCAAGTTAATAATCCATACGTACTGGAATGAAATGTGCAGATTTAGTCAAACAATCAACAATAACCCAAACAAGATCTTTCTTCCACGGAGACAAGGGTAACCCTGATATAGAATCCATTGTAACCCATTCCCATTTCCATTCTGGAATCATAATAGGCTGTAACAATACAGAAGGTACTTGATGCTCGGCTTTGACTTGTTGAAAAATCAAATATTTTGATATAAACTTTGAAATTTCACGTTTCATACCTGGCCACCAATACATTTGTTTTAAATCACCATACATTTTGTTACTATCGGGGTGTGTCGAATAATTACTGCTGTGAGCTTCCTATAAAATCTTCTGTATAATATCAGAATTTCTCGAAACACAAATTCTATTTCAGAAATATAAACTACCATCAGAACTAACATGAAATTCTGAATTAGATGTCTTTTCAATTTGTTCTCGTTTAGCAATCAACTTAGAATCACTTTTCTGAACTTCACAAATCTACTATAGAAAATGTCGGTCTAGCTTTTAATTTCGCTACAATAGAACCATCACCAATCAACATCAAACGAGTATTCAAAGTTCGCAAAATAAATAAAGATTTTCTACTTAAAGCATCAACAACAACATTAGCTTTTCCTGGATGATAATCAATGATCAAGTCACAATCCTTTAGCAGCTCCAACCATTTACGTTGTCTCAAATTTAATTCTTTTTGTGACATCAAATACTTCAGGCTTTTGTGATTCGTGAAGATGTGACATATTTCTTCGTACAAAAAGTGTCACCAGATATTTAATGTAAATACAATAGTTGCAAGTTCTAAATCATGAGTTGGACAATTTCTCTTGTGCAGTTTTAATTAACGGGAAGCATAAGCTACCACGTTGCCTTCCTGCATCAAGACGCAACCTAAACCATTAAGTGAAGCATTACTGTAGATCACAAATTCCTTGCTGGACTCTGGCTGAATCAACACAGAGGCTTCGGTCAACAACACTTTCAACTGATGAAAACTTTGCTGACATTTTTCAGACCATTCAAACTTAACATCTTTTTGGAGTAGCTTCATCAACGGTGTAGAAATCATTGAAAACCCTTTAATAAATCTCCGATAATATCTGGCTAAACCCAAGAAATTACTAATCTCTAAAACATTTCTCGGAGGCTTTCAGTCTACAATAGCTGATATTTTACTCGGATCCACTCTAATACCATCCGCCGATACAATATGTCCCAAAAATTTAACTTTTTACAGCCAGAACTTGCTTTAGCTAAATTTAGCAAATAACTGTTTCTTGTGCAAAGTTTGCAATATTACCCTTAAATTCTCTGCATGCTCAATTTCATCTCGGGAATAGATCAAAATATCATCAATGAATACAACCACAAATCTGTTTAAATATGGCTAGAATATTCTATTCATCAAATCCATAAACATAGCAGGTGCATTTGTTAAACCAAATGACAACAAAAAATTCATAATGTCCATACCTAGTCCTAAAAGCAGTCTTTGGCACATTAGAATCTTTAACTCGTAGCTGATAATATCTCGAACGAAGATCAATCTTTGAAAACATTGTTACACTTTTCAATTGATCAAACAATGTTTAATTACTTTGAAAACATATTCTACAAACTTTGAAAACATACTGACCAAACAGATTAATTACTTTGATCGCAAATTCAGTTGACTCAAAAGGTATTTTTTGTAACACCCCTAACCTGTATCCGTCGTCGGACTAGGGTTATGAGGTATTACCGATCAAATCAAAACCTTTAATCTTCATAGTTCATACAACATTAAATCATAATCAATCAATGTCACTAAGTCCCTTAATAAGGTCTACGAGACCTTAAACATGCATTAAGAAGGGGTTGGGACTAAACCGAGCTCATACAAAATTTTTCCAAAAACTTAACATTTTCAAAGCTAGAGAGGTCACACGCCCGTGTGGGTAGACCGTGTGCCTCACATGGCCTCAGACACACCCGTGTGTCCAAGCCGCGGCAAAATAGGGCATACCTACTGACTTGTCTATACGACTGATGACACGCCCGTGTACTTAACCCGTGGTCGACACTGACTTATTTCACACGGCCTATCACACGCCCGTGTGTCTGGCCCGTGTGCGAGTCTGACTTGTTTCAAAATACAAACTTAAGGGACACGGTCGAGACACATGCCCGTGTGCTTAACTGTGTAGGCAATTATAGGCCATTTGCAAGGCCAAAATTGCCACCCAATTTTGGGTCACACCTACAAACATCTAAACATACTAACTTCATACCCCAAATTTATTCAAAACATACCAAAATGTGCACCTTTTAACCTTCAACTATATCATTTATTTCCACACTCAATTCCATCTCAAACATACCAATCCCAAAATATCAAATTCACATCAAAATTATATAATCCATACATCACTCAATCCTTACCAATTCATAGCATGAAACTTATTACCTCCATATCATCAAAACATATCATAAAGGTCATTCACACAAAGTCATATAAACACATGATAACCATCATTCTCACATATCCAAGACATAAACTAAGATTATTCATCTATCAAGCCATATCACATGGCAACATCTCAAAACATACTATAATCACTAGCCTATACATGCCATATACCAAATTTACAACTTCCAAAAGTACCAAAATAGATAGCCGATAGTGTGATTGAGTTGCTGACGATCCCCGGATCTTAGCTAGCTTTAATGACACTGTAAAACAGAGAAACACTTCACACAGTAAGCTTAAAAGCTTAGTAAGTTCGTCATATAACACATTTAACTCAACAAATCAATTTCAATATATAAAATAGACTATCACATGGTTCAATTCACAATGACATACAATCTCATTCATAGTTATTACTCACATATATTATATCATCAACCACACAGGTTCCATACATACCTGTGCTAACAGTTAATTAACGATCACTTTTGCTACTCAATGCTCAATACCACAATTCGTTCAACCTTCATTAATCATTCGATTTACCCGCACACGTAGTGCAAATTTCTTAGCCAAAGCTTTAATATCATTGCACACTTAGTGCCTTTACATTAAACCGAATTTGACTCGGTATCGCACACACAGTGCCAATCAATATAGTCGATACTTTCTTTATTTCACACACATAGTGCCATTCATCGCTGTATCAATTCTATTTAAGCACACTTAGTGCCACATCTCTCAAATCCACATATAACATTACTAATTCATCAACCACATATGCATTCATTACATAACACATTAACATGATTTAAACAATTCGTATTATACACGAACTTACCTCGAACGTAGAAATAATGAAACAAGTCGATCAATCGAGCACTTTGTCTTTGCCTCGATCTCGATCCAAATCTCTCTTTTCTTGATCTTGATTAAGAATGACAATAGCCGAATGTGAGAAAGCTTCTAACCCTTATTTCTTTTCTCTATTTTTGGTGAAAAGATGATGAGAAATGGCCATCTAATTGTTTGTTTTATTTAATATTAACTTAATAACTCAATTACCATTTTAACCTTTGATTAAAACATTAAAATTCTATTAATATAAGCTCATTTTTGTCCATCCCAACTATCAAGGGTCTAATTACAACATAAGAACTTCTTATTTAACAAGCCATGACAATTAAGCACTTAAACAACTAGCATACAGCTTTTGCATTTTATGCGATTAATTCCTTTTTCACAATTCAGCACAAAAACGATAAAATTTTCACAGAGAATTTTCACACATGCTTAATCACAAACACAAAAAATAATATTAAAATATTTTTAACCTCAGAATTGTGGTCCCGAAACCACTATTCTGACTAGGGTCTAAACCGGGCTGTTGCATTTTCTTATTCAACATTAAGGTTTTGCATATATATGAGTGTGTTGACCCCGAGTCAATTAAAGCATTAACATTAGTATCAAAGATGAAAAATATACTTGTAATCACATTAGGTGTCGAAGCTTCTTCACAAGCTCGAATTGCATAGGCCCTAGTTGGTGCTCGAGCTTCATATCTAACTGTAGAATCTTTCATTCCACTTCGACTATTTCCCGCATTACCACTGTTTCTGGATGGCTCCCCTCTCGCAACCATGTTACTCGACTCTGTGTTTTGAGCTTTCTCTCTATCAGACCTTTTAGGATAGTCTCGAAGAAAATGATCATATGAACTGCATTTGAAACACGATCCATCTCTCAATCTACACTCTCTGAATTATCGTTTATTGCATTGTTGACATTCAGGTTTATTATTACGAACACTCTCCACACTCGCTGTAATGGCCTAAATTCAAGGTTATCGGAATAATGGTTTCGCAACCATAAATCCGATTTAAATAGAAATTTATTTCAATATATTTGCATGAATATTTATATGATAGGAAATATTTTTATAAATATTTATAAAATGTTAGTAATGTGGTATTAAATTTTCGTTAGAAAATTTTATCGTTTGGGTAGGAAATTAAATGAAAAGGACTAGATTGAAATGAAAGTAAAAGTTAAATTATAGATTAAAAGAAATTATGAAGGATCAAAATGGCAATTATACCATTTTGTAAAGTTGAGGCGGTTTAAGTATGAAAATCTGAGATTTTTTTTAAAGTATATTATTATATTTATTATTATATATATTATATATTATTATATTATATTATATTATTATATTACTATATTATTATATATATACAAACAAACTAAAGGAAAAAGTTAGAAACAGAAAAGAAACAGAGAGTAAAGATGAAACAGAGAAAGAAAAAAAAAAGAAAGAAGAAAAAGGAAAAATAGAAAGTTTGAAGCTTGGAGTTTAATTTGGTAAGTTAATTTAGTCATTTTCTTTTAATTTTGATGCTTTATATGTTTTAGAACAAACTTTTGATGAATTTAAGTTGAAGTTTTTGAAGTTTTAGAGTTTTTGAATATAGCATATGATGAATAAAATGATGAATTAGTGGTTTAATTGAAAGAATTTGAAGTTAGAATTGGATAAAGGACTTAATTGTAAAACAAGCTATAAGAAAATAGTTTTGGGACAGCAGCAGTAGAGTAAGTTTGAAAATTCACCAAAAATCGTAGAAGTGAAATTAGAAGTTGAGTGAGATATTAAATTAAAGCTTATTGAGTATATTTTTATATGAAAGAAACAAGGAAAGAAAAGAAGTTCTGTATTTTGAGATATTTAGATTTTTGTAAGACTGGTTTAGAATGAATTCGGGTTCCCCTGTTTTAACTTTAGAAAATCATCAAAAATTGGATAAAAATAATTAGGGGTTTAAATTTATATGTTTAGAATTATTAATGAGTCTATTTTCAATAGAAATAAACGGGAATATCATCCGAATCCTGTATGAAGAGATAATTAATTTTTAGTGAAGAAGGGTTAGAACTGCCAGACAGCAGAACAGGGGTGAATTTGATGAATAAACTGTACTTATTGGCTAAACCAAAAATTCTGAAACTTTTATGGAAGAAGATATGTGAGTCTAGTTTCAGGGAAAATTAACGGTTCTTCATTTGGGGTTCTGTAGCTCAAGATAAAATTAATTTAGTGACTATGACTCAAGTAGACAGTTTTGAATGAACTAAAAATAATAATAGAATTATAGAAAATGCTACATGTGAACATGAAATGTATTGAATTGATGATTGAATTTATTTATTTAGATTCGGAAAACTCAAATATGAAGCTAGATCGAGGAAATGAAAAAGTCCCGGATTAGTAGATTTTGTGTACGAACAAGTATCGAGGTAAGTTCGTGTAACTTGAATTATATTCTTAAATGCTTGAAATGTATGTTATTGATGTGAATATAATTTGAATGTTCATTGTATGAAAATTGATGAAGCTTTGATATATTTGGTAAAAAGGGGAAGAAATCCCGGTTGAATGAAAGGAAAATTCGATGGATCTCTGAAAAGGAATTGACGGTAAAAAGGATCTAGCCCGGAGGGGTGATCCTATCCTGATATAGCCCTCCCGAAGAATATGTGGAAAATGGATTTAGCCCGGACGGGTAATCCAAATTAGGGTCTGAATTTAGCCTGGACTGGTAATTCAGATCCAAGCTCATTAGAGTAATTGTCGTTGCAGGGGATTTAGCCTGGACTGGTAATCCCGACAATACTCTATGAGTTTATATTACAGGGGATTTAGCCTGGACTGGTAATCCCGCTGTAAAGATGAGGTTCGCGGGAGTGTGCTCTCTGAAATGAAAATGTGCGCACATGAATATGAATTGACGGACCCGAATTTGTACACTAAAGTGTACCTCTGAAAATCCATCGAAATTCCGAGTAATTCAACGGAATAAATATAAAAAGAAAATAAAGAAATGGAAATCATGGTATTGATGAGCTCATCAATCATAATATATTATTGATATATGGAAATTATTGGACTGACTTGAATGTTGAGTTTGTAAATGTTAGGGTAATAATGCATTGAATGGGTATATGAATGTTTATCGCTTGTATTGTAAATATTAGGTAAGTATAATTCTTGTTACATGGGCTTACTAAGCACAAAGTGCTTACCCTATTTCCTTTTTCCCTGTTTTGTAGTGTTAAGAGCTCGGAGGTCGGATCGGTGGGAGACTCATCACACTATCAACCCCAATATTTCGGTATTTAAAGAAACTTTAGTTTGGAAATGAATGGCATGTATAAGCTAATAAATTAAATGTTAATATGAAAAGAATGTAAGGTCAGCCATTGGTATGGCTTATGTGTTAAAGTTATCTTATAAATATGCATGAATTATTTTGAAAATAAAAAAAAAATTCGTAAATTCTGGTAATGCCTCGTACCTTATTCTGACAACGAATACGGGTAGGGGGTGTTACATTTGTTGGTATCAGAGCTACGGTTTAGCCGGTTCTAGGACCGATATAGCAAATACGGATTAGCTATACATGCCATTTAAATTATTTTTGATAGTGTGATATCTCCTGACCATTTAAATTGTGTTTTCCTTATAGTAATGTCATCTGACCGAGCTCAATCTGAGGAAGCTGGAAGTCATGCTCCGGCTTCAGTATAAAGAGAAGAAACTAGCAGTAGAAGGCCCGGTATAGAGGGTCAAGGGGAGGAGGCAAAAATAGCCTTCTTTCAAATGATGAATGAATGGTTTACCTAGTACATAAGAACTAACCCTACAGTGTAGCAAACTCAAGCTCCCCCTCCTGTTCCTCCACCGGTTCCCGAGATTCCACAGGGTACAGGTACTGAATCTATCAGAAAAGGAAAAGCTCCGGTCGATAAAATCCGAAAATATGGGGCCGAAGAATTTCAAGCAGCAGTTGATGATGATCCCGAAAGAGCTGAATTTTGGTTAGAAAATACTACTCGGGTTTTGGAGTAATTATCTTGCACGCCAGAAGAATGTTTGAAATGTGCTGTTTCACTGCTAAAAGACACAGCTTATCATTGGTGGAATACTAAAGCTTCAGTTGTTCCGAAAGAAGAAATTACATGGGAATTCTTCCAGACCGAGTTCAAAAAGAGATATATCAGCCAAAGATTCCTTGATCAGAAAAGAAAAGAATTTCTTGAGCTGAAACAGGGCAATAGATCAGTATCTGAGTATGAAAGAGAATTTGTTCGATTGAGTAAATATGCTCGAGAATGGGTACAGTCGGAAGCTGAAATGTGCAAACGATTCGAAGAAGGGTTGAATGAAGAAATTAAGCTACTTACTGGAATTCTTGAAATTCGAGAGTTTGCTACACTAGCAGAGCGAGCTTATAAAGCAGAAGAATGGAGCAAAGAAAAGAAACAGGCTGAGAGGGAAGCTCAAATTTTTAGTAAAAGACCAATGGGAAAATCTCAGTTTTCTGCTCCAAAGAAATTGAAGAAGTACCAGGATCGTTCTACCTCAACCACTGGGTATTCGGATAGAGTGCGAGGTTCACAGCGCATTAATTCAAGACCTTCCACTCCATCAGTGACCAGTGTTGGCATTGTTGGTACCCCTAAGCCGAGATGCCAGTATTGTAATAAAGCTCATTTTTGTGAATGTCGATTTAAGAGCGGGGCTTGTTACCGATGTGGTTCTTTTGACCATTTCCTCAGAGATTGTCCAGAAAGAAGTGAAAAAGAAGTTGAATATATATCGAAGCCAAGTAATCCATCTTTGAGGGGTAGACCATCTCGACCATCCGGTAATGTCAGTGGTAGCCGAGGAGCTACAAAAGATACTGCAAGTAGGCCTGAGACACGAGCGCCTTCTAGGACATATGTTATGCGTACCAGAGAAGATGCCTCAGCACCCGATGTTATTACTGGTACATTTTCTTTACTTGATACTAATATTACTACATTAATTGATCCCGGTTCTACGCATTCATATATATGTGTAAAACTTGCATGCGTTAAAGATTTATCTGTTGAACCTACTGAATTTGCGGTTAAAGTCTCGAACCCCTTTGGCCAATCTATTTTGGTGGATAAAATTTATAAAAATTGTCCACTGATGGTAAGAGGTTATTGTTTCCTGGCTGATTTGATGTTACTGCCATTTGATGAGTTTGATGTGATATTGGGCATGGATTGGTTAACTCAGCATGATGCAGTAGTAAACTGTAAACAGAAATATATTGTGTTGAAGTGTCAGAATGGTGAATTACTTCAGGTTAAATCCGATCAGACAGAGGGATTATCTGATGTGATTTCAGTTATTACTGCTCAGAGGTATGTCAAAAAGGGGTATGATGCTTTTCTTGCTTATGTATTAGATACCAAGGTATCTGAGTCGAAGATTCAAGCAGTGCCAGTGGTATGCGAATTTTATGATGTGTTTCCAGAGGAGTTACCAGGGTTGCCACCAGAAAGAGAAGTGGAATTTTCTATAGATTTGATTCCGGGAACTACTCCGATTTCCATAGCTCCGTACCGAATGGCTCCTACAGAATTAAAGGAATTAAAGACACAGTTACAGGAACTTGTTGATAGAGGTTTTGTCCGACCGAGTCATTCACCTTGGGGTGCTCCGGTTCTGTTTGTGAAAAAGAAAGATGGGTCTTTGAGATTGTGTATCGACTATCGACAGCTCAATAAGGTAACTATAAAGAATAAGTATCCGTTGCCCCGGATTGATGATTTATTTGATCAGTTGAAAGGTGCTACTGTATTTTCAAAGATTGATCTCCGATCGGGCTACTATCAGTTACGAGTAAAGGAGTCAGATGTGCCAAAGACAGCTTTCAGAACCAGGTACGGGCATTATGAGTTTCTGGTTATGCCGTTTGGGTTGACTAATGCACCTACAGTATTTATGGATCTGATGAATCGAATATTCAGACCGTACTTAGACAGATTTGTGGTAGTATTCATTGATGATATTTTGGTTTATTCTCGAGATGAAGAAGAACATACAGAACATTTGAGAATTGTGTTACAAATTCTGCGAGAGAAACAGTTATATGCTAGATTTAGTAAATGTGAATTTTGGCTTCGAGAAGTGGGTTTTCTTGGACATATTATATCCGCTGAAGGCATCAGGGTTGATCCAAGTAAAATCTCAGCTATTGTCAATTAGAATCCACCGAAGACTGTATCTGAAGTTAGAAGTTTCTTGGGTTTAGCTGGTTATTATCGGAGATTTGTACAGGGATTCTCTATGATAGCTTCTCCGATGACTCGATAATTGCAAAAAGATGTAAAGTTCGAGTGGACTGATGAATGTCGCAGAGTTTCAACCGATTAAAAGATCTACTGACGAAAGCACCAGTATTAGTGCAGCCTGAACCGGGTAAGGAATTTGTTATTTACAGTGATGCCTCATTAAATGGTTTAGGTTGTGTCTTGATGCAAGAAGGTAAAGTAATAGCCTATGCTTCAAGACAACTTAAACCACATGAAAGAAATTATCCGGTACATGATCTTGAGTTAGCTGCTATTGTTTTTGCATTGAAGATATGGCTGCATTATTTGTACGGTGAGAAATGTCATATTTATACTGATCATAAAAGCTTGAAATATTTGATGACACAGAAAGATTTGAATTTGAGACAGCGCAAGTGGCTTGAACTGATAAAGGACTATGATTTGATTATTGATTATCATCAGGGTAAGGCTAATGTTGTGGCTAATGCTTTGAGTCGAAAATCTCTGTTTGCTTTACGAGTTATGAATACCCGATTGTCACTGACTGATGATGGTTCAATCATAGCTGAATTGAGAGCCAAATCGACATTTCTACAGCAAATATGTGAAGCTCAGAAGAATGATGAGAAGTTACAGGTTAAACGGGCACAATGTGAGTCAGGTACTGATTCTGAATTTCAAGTTGGGGTTGATGATTGTTTATTATTCAGAGGTAGGGTATGTGTACCCAAGAATTCAGAGCTCATACAGAAAATTTTACACGAGGCTCACAGTGGTACTATGTCTGTACATCCGGGAAGTAATAAAATGTATAATGATTTGAAGAAGATGTACTGGTGGCCAGGTATGAAACGTGATATTTCTGAGTTTGTATCAAGATGTTTGATATGTCAACAGGTCAAAGCAGAACATCAGGTACCTTCGGGGTTACTTCAGCCAATTACTATACCAGAATGGAAATCGGAAAGAATCACTATGGATTTTGTATCGAGATTACCATTGTCTTCGAGGAAAAAAGATGCTATTTGGGTGATTGTTGACCGATTGACAAAGTCAGCACACTTTATTCCGGTACGTATGGATTATTCTTTAGATAAACTGGCTGAATTGTACATATCTGAGATTGTCAGGCTACATGGAGTGCCTGTCTCCATTATATCAGATAGAGATCCCCGATTTACGTCTCGTTTCTGGGATAAATTGCAAGAAGCTTTGGGTACTCAGTTGTATTTCAGTATTGCATTTCATCCTCAGACAGATGGCCAATCTGAGCGTGTAATTCAAGTATTGGAAGATATGCTCCGATGTTGTACACTAGAGTTTAAAGGTAATTGGGAGAGGTATCTACCTTTGACTGAATTTGCTTACAATAACAGTTATCAGTCCAGTATTAAAATGGCTCCATATGAAGCTTTGTATGGTAGAAAATGTAGAACACCATTGTATTGGACAGAGCTCAGTGAAAAGAAGATACATGGGGTTGATTTAATCCGGGAAACAGAAGAAAAAGTGAAGGTTATTCGGGATAGTTTAAAAGCAGCTTCCGATCGCCAAAAATCATATGCCGATCTTAAACGAAAAGAGATTGAATTTCAGGTTGGTGACAAGGTATTCCTGAAAGTGTCTCCTTGGAAGAAAGTTCTTTGGTTCGGTCGAAAGGGAAAATTGAGTCCAAGATTTATCGGGCCATATGAGATCATAGAAAGAATTGGACCGGTCGCTTATCGGTTGGCATTACCACCAGAACTTGATAGAATCCATAATGTTTTTCATGTGTCTATGCTACGACGATATCGGTCAGATCCTTCACATGTTATTTCTCCGATAGAAGTGGAGATTCAACCGGATATGAGTTACAGTGAAGAACCGATCAAGATATTGGCATGGGAAACAAAGGAGCTTAGAAATAAAAAAATAAATTTGGTGAAAGTATTGTGGCAAAAACACGGGATTGAGGAAGCGACATGGGAATCGGAGGAGGCAATGAGGAAACAATATCCAAACCTCTTTACTGGTAAGATTTTCGAGGACGAAAATCCTTAAAAGGGGGGGAGAGTTGTAATGGCCTAAATTCAAGGTTATCGGAATAATGGTTTCGCAACCATAAATCAGATTTAAATAGAAATTTATTTCAATATATTTGCATGAATATTTATATGATAGGAAATATTTTTATAAATATTTATAAAATGTTAGTAATGTGGTATTAAATTTTCGTTAGAAAATTTTATCGTTTGGGTAAGAAATTAAATGAAAAGGACTAGATTGAAATGAAAGTAAAAGTTAAATTATAGATTAAAAGAAATTATGAAGGACCAAAATGGCAATTATACCATTTTGTAAAGTTGAGGCGGTTTAAGTATGAAAATCTGAGATTTTTTTAAAGTATATTATTATATTATTATATTATATATATATTATATTATTATATATATATATACAAAACAAACTAAAGGAAAAAGAGTTAGAAACAGAAAAGAAACAGAGAGTAAAGACGAAACAGAGAAAGAAAAAGAGAAAAGAAAGAAGAAAAAGGAAAAAGAAAGTTTGAAGCTTGGAGTTTAATTTGGTAAGTTAATTTAGTCCTTTTCTTTTAATTTTGATGCTTTATATGTTTTAGAACAAAGTTTTGATGAATTTAAGTTGAAGTTTTTGAAGTTTTAGAGTTTTTGAATATAGCATATGATGAATAAAATGATGAATTAGTGGTTTAATTGAAAGAATTTGAAGTTAGAATTGGATAAATGACTTAATTGTAAAACAAGCTATAGGAAAATAGTTTTGGGACAGCAGCAGCAGAGTAAGTTCGAAAATTCACCAAAACTCGTAGAAGTGGAATTAGAAGTTGAGTGAGATATGACATTAAAGCTTATTGAGTATATTTTTATATGAAAGAAACAAGGAAAGAAAAGAAGTTCTGTATTTTGAGATATTTAGATTTTTGTAAGACTGGTTCAGAATGAATTCGGGTTCCCCTATTTTAACTTTAGAAAATCATCAAAAATTGGATAAAAATAATTAGGGGCTTAAATTTATATGTTTAGAATTCTTAATGAGTCTATTTTCAATAGAAATAAATGGGAACATCATACGAATCCTGTATGAAGAGATAATTAATTTTTAGTAAAGAAGGGTCAGAACTGCCAGACAACAGAACAGGGGTGACTTTGATGAATAAACTGTACTTATTGGCTAAACCAAAAATTCTGAAACTTTTATGGAAAGAAGATATGTGAGTCTAGTTTCAGTTAAAATTAACGGTTCTTCATTTTGAGTTCTGTAGCTCAAGATAAAATTAATTTAGTGACTATGACTCAAGTAGACAGTTTTGAATGAACTAAAAATAATAATATAATTATAAAAAATGCTACATGTGAACATGAAATGTATTGAATTGATGATTGAATTTATTTATTTAGATTCAGAAAACTCAAATACGAAGCTAGATCAAGGAAAGGAAAAAGTCCCGGATTAGTAGATTTTGTGTACGAACAAGTATCGAGGTAAGTTCGTGTAACTTGAATTATATTCTTAAATGCTTGAAATGTATGTTATTGATGTGAATATAATTTGAATGTTCATTGTATGAAAATTGATGAAACTTTGATATATTTGGTAAAAAGGGGAAGAAATCCCGATTGAATGAAAGGAAAATTCGATGGATCTATGAAAAAGAATTGACGGTAAAAAGGATCTAGCCCGGACGAGTGATCCTATCCTGATATAGCCCTCCCGAAGAATATGTGGAAAATGGATTTAGCCCGGACGGGTAATCCGAATTAGGGTCTGAATTTAGCCTGGACTGGTAATTCAGATCCAAGCTCATTAGAGTAATTGTCGTTACAGGGGATTTAGCCTGGGCTGGTAATCCCGACAATACTCTATGAGTTTACATTACAGGGGATTTAGCCTGGACTGGTAATCCCGCTGTAAAGATGAGGTTCGTGGGAGTGTGCTCTCTGAAATGAAAATGTGCGCACATGAATATGAATTGACGGACCCGAATTTGTACACTAAAGTGTACCTCTGAAAATCCATCGAAATTCCGAGTAATTCAACGGAATAAATATAAAAAGAAAATATTAAAGAAATGGAAATCATAGTATTGATGAGCTCATCAATCATAATATATATTATTGATATATGGAAATTATTGGACTGACTTGAATGTTGAGTTTGTAAATGTTAGGGTAATAATGCATTGAATGGGTATATGAATGTTTATCGCTTGTATTGTAAATATTAGGTAAGTATAATTCTTGTTACATGGGCTTACTAAGCACAAAGTGCTTACCCTATTTCCTTTTTCCCTGTTTTGTAGTGTTAAGAGCTCGGAGGTCGGATCGGTGGGAGACTCATCACACTATCAACCCCAATATTTCGATATTTAAAGAAACTTTAGTTTGGAAATGAATGGCATGTATAAGCTAATAAATTAAATGTTAATATGAAAAGAATGTAAGGTCAGCCATTGGTAATGCCTCGTACCTTATTCTGACAACGAATACGGGTAAGGGGTGTTACACTCGCTACAGAAGTAGCCTGGGGTCTCAAATTTGAATGTTGCTTCCCTTTCTCTCTTTCCAAAAGTTCGATTGAAGCTGATGTACAACTGTGAAATTCTTTCAATTTCTTCGATGGAGATGAAAATGATTTTCCCATCGATTGTTTACCTGTGTCATGAGCATCAAAACTTGCCTTTCTTTTAGCTTTATTAAGTTATTCTGTAACAGCCCGATTTAGGGGCTAGTTGGAACAGTGATCTCGAGATCACTAATCCGAGATTAGAGAAATTTATTTTCATGTCATTTTATGAGTCAGAGCATGATGGTATATGTACATGAGAATTTTGGTACTTTAATTTTAGAGATTTCTTGCATAATCGCAAAAAAAAAAGGACTAAATCGCATAAAGTGCGAAAGTTCCATTCTATAAGCTAAAGATACCAAATAGCCATAGATTGATAATTGGAGGTCTTTAAAAGGCAATTAGACCTCCAATATATGCTTGGCCGGCCATAGGGGACAAGAACTGACCAAGTTGGTCAAAGTTGGTGGTGTTTGGTGGACTAATTGCTAGTTTAATATTAGAATAAGGAAAGAAAAGATATCATCTTTCTCTCCATATTTCTCCACCGTTTTTAGCAAGCAAAATATAGGTTTGAAAGCTCAAAATTTTCAGCAAGCTCTCCTCCATTCTAGTAAGTGATTTTGATGATCTTTCTTGATAATAATTGTACTTTTGATACCCCTAAAGCTTAAGGTTTCAAATGAGGGGACTATTGTGCAATATGGTGAAAAGTTTAGAGTTTTTCCATGGGAGCTATCATTGTTATTTGCTGCATTTTTATGGAAGAAATTGAGTCTTAGTTGTTAGATGAACAACTTTTGTGAAAGGTGTTGTCTTGAAAACACCTAATTGGACCTTGATGAAAAGATTGCAAATTTGTAGTAATTATGTGAAATGTTGAGTTTTGATGATAGATATAAGAGTATTAATTGTTCACCTAGGCTTGTTGAAGGTAGAAATGTGATTAGAATTTATTTCCGAGCCTAGGGGTAAAATGGTCATTTTGCCAAAGTCTAGGGGCAAAATAGTAATTTTGCCAAAGCATTAATATTGAAATGCTTTTATTAATGTGATGATTAAAATGATCTAAATTTTTATTATATATCAAGAAGTACGAAGCCTGGATCGAAACTGAGGCAAGAACAAAGTCGAGGAATAACTAACATCTCTACATACATTTTGAATACCGAAGTAAGTTTGTATGAATTAAAGCTTTACATGCATTCTCATGCAATTACTTATTATGTTGTATAATGTACCTTATTTCTTGAAGTTAAATTATTGATATTATGATGGGAAAAGTAAATGAGAATATGTATGAGAAAGTACCGATTGAAGACTTGGAATGATGAGGATACTAATATCACAACATGAGGCGAGGAAAGTCTGTGTAAGACCATGTCAAGACATGGCATCGGCATAAGGCAAGGATATCATGTAAGTCCATGACAATTCATGGCATTGAAAATGTTATTATGAGGCAAAGGTCCCATGTAAGTCCAAGCCAAGGCTTGGCATTGGTGAATTCATAAGGCAAAGATGCCATGTAAGTCTGTGTCAAGACATGGCATTGATAAGATTTATAAGGCAAGGATACCACGTAAGACCATGTCAAGACATGGCATTGGTAAGTTTCCAAAGGAAGCACATAAGGAAGGTCTCGTGTAAGACCATGTCTGGGACATGGCATCGACACCAAGTTAAGGGATCCTATGTAAGACCATATCTGGGATATGGCATTGGCATCTTGAGGCGATCCCATGTAAGACCATGTCTGGGACATGGCTTTAGCATCGAGATATATGTTGATGAGATTGAGTAACCTCAATTATTCCAGGTAATTCATCGGGCAAAAGAGCCAAGCAAGAAAGAGGTAACAAAAAGCCTAAGCAAGTTAAGATGATAATAAGTTAAGTTATACAAGGTTGATATTAAGCATCATTTATGTTAAGAAAGATGAAAGTTAAGTTTACTTTTGCATCAGCAAAATGTACTAATCTATGTGGTCAAGTGATACAGGTACCATGATTATAATGCAAGTATGAAATTATTATGTGACATGTGATAAGTAAGTAAGCCTAGCACTTGAGATGTATGTTGTTCTTATTTCAGGATGGATGAGTTATAATGAGTTAATATATTGCTATATGAGTTTCATGCAAGCTTACTAAGCTATATGCTTACTTCTCTCTCTTCTTCTTTTCTTGTAGTCTCGCCAAGATATCTCGTGGATCATTGATGTCGGAGCTCGGAGCACACTATCAATCACTATTTTTGGTATAGCCAAGTTGTTTTAATTAAGTATGGCATGTATAAGAATTATTTCATCTTGATGTAAGTCCTAAGAGGGGCCAAAGTGTTGGCTGTTATTGTTATTATTCTTTTTTTATGGCTAAAGAGATTGGCCAATATTTACTAAGTTTATACATCAATTGATGATGAGTTATGCATTAATGTTCATGTTTTTAATGAAGTATTTGAGTAGTTGGATTGGGTATATGAATGATCTTGATTTCAGGGTGGCAAATGGCTTGAAAAAATAGCCTTTAAGTGTCTACACGGGTAGACACACGGGTGTGTGTCTAGGCCATGTGTGACACACGGTCAACCCATATGGGTGTGTTAATAGGCCTGTGTCCCCTGTGTGTTAGTGTTTTAAGTTAGTGTCGACCACGAGTTAGCCACACGGGCGTGTGCCTAGGCCGTGTGCTCCCTAACGGGTTGCTAACGTCACAAACAGAATACCCCTAGTTTTTCACAAGGGTGAGGACACAGGCATGTCTAGGCCGTGTGAAGGACACGGGCCATTGACACGGGTGTGTGTCAAGTTATGTGAAAACCCCTGTAGGTTCGAAATAAAAATTAAATTCTAAACGGGCTAGGGACATGGGCGTGTGAAACCACACGGCCTGCCTACACGGGCGTGTTCCAAGTCACACAGGCGTGTGACCCCCTATTTAGGCAAAAATTTCCAAGGTGTGTAAAAGTTTCCGGTTGATGTTCAAAACCTTCCAGATGTAAGTTTAAGGCCTCGTAGGCCTATGAGATGTATGTTATGACAAAGAAAAGAAAGTTTTAAATTGAAATGAAATTTTATAGCCCGTTAGTATACGTTCAAACAAAGTCAAGCATGGTAATGTCTCATATCCAGCCCTATCTTTGGACTCGGGTATGGGGTGTTACATATTCAACCTTATACGCTTGATTCACTAATACCACGAATTCTTTCAATTCTAGAATCCCTACTAACAATTTGGTGTCTTCGTTTAAACCATTTTCAAATCGAGTGCACATAACAGCTTCTGTTGGTATACATTCCCTAGCATACTTGCTAAGTTGCACGAATTCTCTTTCATATTCCGCTATAGATCTACGACATTGCTTCTGATATTAGAACTCTTTTCTTTTATTGTCAAGATATCTTTGATTGATGTATTTCTTTTTAAATTCGATTTGAAAGAAATCCCAGTTCGCACGATCTTTTGGTATCACTGCTATTAAAGTATTCCACCACTGATATGTTGAGTCTTTTAGCAACGATATTGCACATTTCAAACTATCAGCAGGAGAGCAGGACAATTCATCGAAAACTCTAATAATATTATCTAACCAGAACTCAGCTTTTTCTAGATCACCATATGCAGTACCACAAAACTCTTCTACCCCATACTTATGAATTTTATCAACCGGAGGTCTATTCACTCGTACCTATTCTAAACATTGAGGAATTGAATGGATAAGTTAGGATATAGGAGGGGGTGGAGATCGTTGAGCCATTGGGTCCATTCCAACAAATTCAAAAAACCACTCGCACATCATTGAGAAGAAAGCTTCTTTTGCCTCATTTCCCCGACCCTCAACTACGGGCCCACTACTAGCTCCTCTTTCAACGGAGGCTTACGCATTACTTTCAACCTCATCAGAATCAGCTCAGTTGCATGACATCTTTTATCTATATACAAAAAATAATTCAATTTAAGTCAGGAGATATCACACTATCACAGGTTAATAAATGACATGTATTGTATACTCCTTACTAGCTATGTTCAGTCTTAAAATCGACTAAATCGTAGCTCTGATACCACTAAATTTAACATCTCTAACCCATCTCCGTCGTTAGATTGGGGTTACGGAGTATTATCGTACAAATCAGAACTATTAACTTCAACATAGATCAATAATATCATTTAATATTAAGAACCTAAAACTCATTACAAACCTAGCAAACACACATTTGGGCCTAAAATCGAGCCTTTGATGCCCTAAAAATAGTTCAGAATCAAATCTGGACTAATTTAAAACAATTCAGAAAATATGGGAAAAAATTAAAATATTTGAAAACAGGGGTCACACGGCTGTGTGGCCAGACCATGTGACATAGCCCAGACCGTGTGGTATTGGAACAATGGGACACATGGCCGTGTCCTAGCCCGTGTCTTAAATCGTGCAACTCACTAACTTGGGTCACACGGCCGTGTTGTAGACCGTGTAGCTCTCTAACTTGTGTCACACGACCATGTCGCAAGTCGTGTGCTAGACTGTGTAACTCACTGACTTGATACACATGGCTATGTCTTAGGCCGTGTGATACTCACACCTAAAATAATAAGTGTCAAACAACCGTGTAGCCAGACCATGTATGTTACACAGTCGTGTGACAGCACGTGTTCCTAGGCCATGTGCTCCATAATTGGTCTCTAAAAACAAGCCATTTAAAGTCCAAAACTTGCCCAACAATATACTTCATTAGTGCATACCTTCAATAGACCTAAACACACTTCAAACACATATAAACCTACCAATTCAATCAACCTATTTCTCCTAACTAATATGCCATTTATAACATTTTCCAAAATAACTAAAGAACTACCAAAGTGATTGCTGGATAATGTGATAGAACTTCGACAAGCTTCTAGCTGATCTAGCTTCCAATAATCTACGAAACAAAGGAAAATATTTACGTAAGCAAATAGTGCTTAGAAAGCTCGTATAAATTCAAATATAACTTACCTTTCTTAATTTCAGTTTATAAAATATGAATAACATCATTACCATGCTCATAAGCTAAATAAACTCCTATATACACCACCAAACTCACAAGTTAGCAAGTTAATACATAATACATATAAGTTCAACCATATCATAAGTAAATTTCCATGTACATACAATTCATCAAATTTACCTTTCATAAGATTATAAATAATCATCCATTTAAATACATGCCTTTCCATTAACCTTTACTTACCTATGAACCATCTAAAATTTTATTGGATACTAGGGAAAGCTCACACATAGTGTGTCTTTCCATATTATCGTAACCTTTCCTTTTCAATAGTACTCTCACGAGTTGTGAAATGGGCCTGCTCACACGAGCTGTAGGTCGAAATGTTAGCTACACGATATTGCTCACACAAGTTGTGGAGAATTCACAACAAATATAGGACCTCAGCCATCGGTAGTACATTCAAGACCAGTACCCGAAACATGAAATCCTTAATGACATGTCATTTGTATCCTAAGAATTCTTAAGGTTCAAATGGGATTATTTATTCGTCAATTATTCAAAACATCAATATATTTATATATTCAAGTCAGTTTATAACTAATATAATATAACAAATAATCAATCAAACTATCATTAGTAAAATTATAATTCATACGAACTTACCTCGGTAATTATAGTCGCAAAGGTGGAGTTGAGGACTAATCCAAAGCTTTTGCCTTTTTTTTAGTTAAATCCGATTGTAGTTTATCTTGATCTAAATAGATAATTTCATTCAATTAAGTACTTCAAATAACCTCAAATATTCAATTCAATCTATAATTCATATTATCATGAAATTACAAAATTTCCCCTTCTATTTTAATTTTTTTACAACTTAGACCTTATAACCATAAATTGCAAATTCACTATTTTTCTTAGACAACATGTGCTAAATGGTTCTTCTAGACACCTAATCGGCCCATATTTACCCAAAATTTAACATAAATTTCAAGGAATTTTACACTTTCAGCAAATTAATCCCTAACCCTAAATTCATAAAAAAATCACTTGACAAAACAAGTTTATTTAACAATCAAATTTAATAATCTATAAATTAACATCACAAATTAATCAATTTCATTCCCAACATATCCCTCAACCTTTAACAGTTTTGCAAATTAATCCCTGGGCTAAGTAGTTTAAGCTAAAACGAGCTCAAAAACATAAAAAAATACTAAAAACGGGACTTGAATACATATCATGCAAGTGAATTAAAAAAACCAAAGATTTTATCCCCCATTAAATGGTGTTTTTGATTAAACAATAAACAGAGAAAGAATATGACAGCTTTTGTTTTATTTATTTCGTGATTATTTGATTAATTACTCTTTTGCCGTTATAATTTAACTTAAATACTGGCATAAACATGTCCATATTTGTCCAATATCAACATATATGGTATAATTACTAAATAAGTCCATTAACTCACCTTGTTAAAGCTATTTAATGCACTTAACTGATAGAACTCAACTTTTACACCTTTTCCAATTTAGTCCTTTTTACCTAAATAACCGTTTAAACTTCAAAATTTCTCAACAAAAATTTAACTACCTTAATAAACACTCGTAAGATTTAATAATTATTAAAATATTTACTCCCTCATATGAATCGTGGTCCCAAAATCACTACTTTTAACACCACTAAAAATGAGTTGTTACACCGTGTGCGAAGGAAAAGAGTTGCTTTTAACTCTTCAATGATCAATAAATTGTTTGATCTACCTAATGTGGATGATGATGACTACTCGGCCTTGTGCAAGGATATTGATGGTGAAACTCTTCAAGATGTGCTTAGAGAATTGACAATACGTGGCACTAAATGGAACATCTTAAGGCAAGGTAATTATAAATGTCATCGTGAATTTCTTAATTGAGGAGAAAAGGTATGGTTTTACTTCATCTAATTAAGTCTCATGCCTATCACAAATTGTTACTTTATATCTATGGTACACATGATCTTGTTGTATTGCATTATGACTGAAAGAACAATTAACATGGGGAAAATAATCCTCAAGAAAATTCAAGGATGTGCAAGCAGGAGATCTGGTAGTGCATATTTCCCATCAATCTTTACTTATTTATGTTGTCAAGCATGGGTACAAATGAAAAATGTCTTTGTAGATTTTTATAGTAAGGGAATTATTTCTGCTAATGAAATTGCAAGGGTAATTGGTGATCATACCGAAAAGAAGCCGATAATAGAGATTAACGATGACTCATCCAAACCAATAGAGAATACAGAGGTGAAATCTTAAGAAAAAATTCACCAGCAACCAAACTGCCAGAAATTTTAACTAAGCTAAGTGAAGAGTCCATGCAAGTTCCTTTCTATTCTACTGTTCAACCAGAACAATCAATGATATGGGATTTGTTGCAACACATGTATAAGAAACAACAAGCTTATTGGAAATATGCTAAGATTCGAGATTAGAGAAATAAGACTAGTACGCAAAAAATTCTTATTCAAAATTTTAATGAACTACCTCCATTTCCATATTTTGTTCTTGAACCGTTGAAGCTGAGAATCAAGAAAGAGGATCGTGGCTCGTCAACAAAGAAAAGATAGGAAGATCACAACATGTCGGGATACGATGATGATCACGTGGAAATGGAGACAATTTCAGATAATTCCGAGTCAAATTAAGAGAGTTTTTCTTTATATCTAGGATAAAACATTATTGCTTTTGGTTATTTTATTTAGGATTTTTATTTATGTTTCATATTAAGTTGGATTTCTTGAACTTACCCTTAATGTTGGTGTCCTTATTTTGTTCCTTCTTTTGAGAAATTTTAAAATAAAGAAATGTGGTAATAGGAATGTGCATGTCTAGGAATGGATCTATCTAGGAAAGACTTGGTATTTAAACAAGTCTAAATGACTCACCTCTCTTTCTTAGGATCCTAACTGGTGCATAGTTCACATTCATTTCTTTTCCGTGATGAGGACATTGCTCGTTTTAAGTTTGCAGGCTACGACATGTGTCTGAGTTTGAGTTGTTTGAAAGTGTTTGAAATTTTTTCAATCAAAGTCCACATGAGGTACGTGTAAGTGGAAAAAGGCTCAGAGTCAGTAAGTTTCACATAATAGGTCAGTATGAGTTTAGATATAATTCTTTGTTTTTCTTTAAATATCTATGATGTTAGTTGCAATTATAAGCTGAATGTTAATTTTTAATGAATATGAAAAAAATTATTCCAGTTAGTTTCTTTTTAGTAAAACTAAAGTATTCATGAAAGTTTATATTTTTAGAATTGAATTTAGTAAATTCTTGAGGTGAAATCCTAGCAGCATAATAATATTAAAAACGATTTAGGTAATTTGTTTGGTCTGTTTGAGCCTTTCAAGTCCACCTTGCTAAAAATTTTATCCATTAAAACCCAATTTTGAGTTATATGGTCCAATTTTTCTTAATACCCCTAAAATGTAAGCCATGCTCTTTAAATTATTACTCTTTATTTCTCCACCAAGTTTTGCACTTAGCTATTCACGATATGCTTTTTGTTAAGTTGGGGGAGTTAGAAGGAGAAAAGTGAAGTGCTTATTTCAAGATTCTCAGTATTTTGTAAAAAAAAAAAAAGCACTCTTTAGTTGAGAAAAGGGAGAATTGGATTCCTTAGTGATGAATATATTTCAAAAGGTTTAAAGTAAAGCTGATTCAAGTACATATAGCCCCAAAATACCCGTATTTTCCTACATTGAACCTAGCCACATTACAATTATGTAAAGACTTATTGATTTATATTAATATGCCAACTATATTAGTGGAGAGGGTTTATTAATTTCAACATATGAAAGCTCATTCAATAAACTTGAGGATTGTTGCTTAGTTTTATCTAGAAGAATTAATGGGAGAAATTACATACATAGTTCCTAAAAGAGCATTTGCTTCATGATTTTATTTAACATTAGGTATTTGAGAAGAATTCGAATAATACTTGAGCACAAGTTGTTCACTTGCGGAAATTTATTGAACGACATGATTTCACTTATGTATAATCATGTGGACTAACTCTGTTTTATGTGTGTTTAGCATTAATTATCGCTCAAGATGAGCAATGGATTAAGTTTGGGGGTGTGATAACTCTAAAAAGTATAGAGTTATCTTAAACCTTTATAACTATAATTCTTAATAATTCCGGGTGATTTATTATTAATTTCCATTTTTTATTAAAAATATTAATTTATTTTTTATTTAGACTCTTGGAAGTTAAATTATATTATTATGTTAAATTTCACAAAACAAGTATTTATTAAATATTTAGTGAGCTCAGTGATCGAAAATTATGCAGGTTAAGGATGACTTCAGAATCAATTTGGCCAAAAAGGTGATAAACATGACCGACCAAGGGGAGCTGAATTTTAATTAATCCATGCATGTAAGATGAGAATATTTCATGTCCAAAAAAGCAATAGAAAAGTTGTCCAACAAGGCCAAATAAATTCAACTCGAATTTATAGTTAAAAAGAAATCGGTGAAAAAAGACAATCTTAGAGCTTGTCTGTTGAGGCCCTGATGGTGTGGCGTGTTGAATTCTAGAACGTAAGCTACTAGACAAACATCAATGAATGCCTAAAATGATAAATTTTGGCTCTAAAAAAAACATGAAGATGCAATGCACAACTTATCGGTGACAACTAGAACACTAAACGCAAGAAGAAATGACTGAAATATTCATTTGAGGGGAGGAGCTTCACACGCCAATGAAGGTCCAAAATTGTACCCAGATTAGTCTATTTCCCTGTAGCTCAAATAAGTTATTTAATAATGATTTTAATAATTGCAAAAAAACCCTTAACTTCCCAAAAATCCCGTTCAAACCCTTCCAGTATTTAAAATTGTTATTTTTAGCACTTAGTTGAAAATAAAAAAATAAAAAAACCTCTTCCACCTTTCAAGCGGCCGGCCATATGAGGGAGTAAAAGGGGGATTTTAAATGCTATTTTTAGCAGCTTAAAGGTAGCCCCTTTAGTATAAATAGGCCCTTTCGCCCATTCATTTGGGGCAACCAATTCACTCTCATTCTCTCCTTCCCTCACGTTCTCTCATTCTCTCTTTAAGAGATTTTGTTTCCTTTTCTATTTCAAGAGAAGTAAGCTTTTTGGCTGTAGGTAATTTAAGTAATAAGTTTCCTTCAAGATAGGTTGTGGCGTGATAAGATCTACGAGAATACTAGTAATAGAGAAAACAAACTGAAAGGAAAATAACGTTGTCATATTATTTCATGCATAGGCTCAATACACCAAACCCTCAACATTTATAACATTAAGCATTAAATGCAAAACAGAATATTAACAGATTAACTGCTAACTATTAACAAACTAACAACTAACTGTTTTCATTCCTTAACATGCTCCTATCGTCTTGTTTTTGTTGATTGATCAACTTTGAAATCACTTTAAGACACGATCTAAACTTTGTAAACAAAGGTTCTATTAAAGGCTTTGTAAACACGTCTGCAACTTGCTCCTGTGCTGGAACATGCCCCACGCTCAGTTTTACAGTAGCAATTTTCTCTCGAACAAAATATAAGTCCAATTCAACATGTTTAAATTTCGACTGCATCACCGGATTTGAAGAAACTGCAACAGCCCTAGAGTTATCACACTACACAGTAGGCCTCCTTGATGGTGAAACATGAAGTTCAGACAGTAAACACTCAAGTCATATTACCTCAGTTACTGTATGAGCAAGCCCCCTATATTCAGCCTCTGCAATTGACCTAGAGACCACCTGTTGCTTCTTCAATCCCCAGGCTACAGGATTTCCACCTAGAAATACACAGAATCCAGAGGTTGACTTTAGATCATCAACATCATTTCCCCAACTTGCGTCTGAATAGCCAAGAACATCCAAGGTGGTAGAAGGAGTAAACTGAATACCATAATCCAAAGTTCCTTGCAAGTATCGAAGAATCCGCTTCACTGCTTTATAATGTTGATCAAGTGGATAATGCATGAACTGACAAACTTTGTTTACCGAGAAAGTGATATCTAGCCTTGTGATAACCACATATTGTAGTGCTCCCACAATGCTACGATACTCTGACTCATTTTCAATCGAACAGCCAGTATGCTGAGACAATTTTGAAGAGGTCACCATGGGTGTAGGGGAGCTATTTGCCTGATCCATATTAGCCTTTCGAAGAAGATCGAGCACATATTTGTGCTGACTTAGAAACAAACCAGTGGACGTGGAAGACATCTTAATTCCAAGAAAATAGTTGGGAGGTCCTAAATCCTTCAAAGAGAATTGAGTATCCAAGTTTGTAACAAACTGATCAATGCTGGCCTGATGACTATCAGTGATGATTATATCATCAACATATACCAAAACATACATAACCATACTATCAGTCTTCTCAACAAAAGAGTAAACTATCCAACTTGGCCAAGGAGAATTGAGAAGATAGCAGAAAGTCTCGAAGTTTAGAGAACCACACCCTGGGAGCTTGTTTGAGGCCATATAACACCTTCTTTAGCCAGCACACCACGGGTTTGTCACCATGATTATGCTCAAAACCAGGTGGCTGGAGCATATAAATTTCCTCGGATAGATTACCATTGAGGAAAGCGTTATTGATATCGACCTGTCTGAGTTGCCAACCAAACTGAACAGCCTATACCAAAATAACTCTAATGGTTGTTGGCTTTACAACCAGACTGAATGTCTCTTGGAAATCAATCCCAGCCTCTTGAAGATAACCTTTGACCACCAAGCGACCCTTGTATCAAGCAATGGTGCCATCTGAATGCCTTTTGAGTTTGAAGACCCATTTACACCCCACAGCTCTTTGGTTGGCAGGTAAGGGAACTAAATCCCAGGTATCATTTTTGAGAAGAGCCTCATACTCTTGTTGAGCTGCAAGTGCCCACTCCTTGCTTACAAGGGCCTCTTCAATAGAAGTAGGTTCTCTTTCACTTAGCTCAACAGAGAACACTCTGGGCTTAAATATACCATTCTTGGACCTGGTTGTCATATGATGAGTATTGATGTTGGAACTAGCAAAAGGAAACTGGTTGATCAAAACAGGAGGGGCCCCTGGTGAAGAAGTAACATTTGGCTCCACTGCCCCTGGTGAAGAAGTAACATTCGGCTCCACTTAAGGATTAGTAGACTCCAAAGGAAGAGAGACAGAACGATAAGTTGCGGACCGTAACACACTCCCTGGATCCTACTGAGATGAAGAAACAGTAACACCTAGAGGATCAACTCGAGAGCAAATCTGAGCAGGCAACACAACTGGCACTGAAGAATGTTGATGTTGTAAAACAGGTTGGTTATGTTCAGAACCCCCAGTCGAGCTATCAGAATTGTCAAAAGGAAAACAACCCTCATCGAACACAACATGCCTGGATATAAACACCTTTTGGTTGTCATCAAGACACTTATAGCCCTTGTGAATAGGACTAACCAAGGAAGATACATGGCCTGGATCGAAACTGAAGCTTATGACTATTAAACGGTCACAGTTAGGGATAACACCGGCATCCAAATACCTTTAGATGATTGTAGCTTGGCACAACTTTATGTAATACCTCAAAACGTGACTTGCCAGCTAGCACTAGAGTTGGGAGTTTGTTAATAAGATAGACAACACTCATGAAGGCATGAGCCCAAAAGTTCATTGGCATGTGAGCTTGATCTAGCAAGGTCAGTCCAGTATCAACTACATGCTGATGCTTCCTTTCAACCAGGCCATTTTGTTCAGATGTATGAGGACAAGAGAGTCTGTGTTGAATGCCAAGCTGAGAAAGAATCTTAGGAAATGATTGAAACTCACCACCCCAATCTGTTTGAAGAGCTTTAATCTTGACACCGAACTGAACCTCCACCAACCTTTGTAAATGAAGAAATTTGTCAAAGGCCTCAGACTTTCGGTTAAGAAGATAAATCCAAGTGTATCTTCAGAAAGCATCCACAAATGAAATATAATAAAAATGGCCTTTAGAGGCTATGGGGGCAGGACCCCATAAATCAGACACAAGAAGCTCAAAGGGAGCTGTATATACAGTTGTGAAAGGAGAGAATGGCAACTTATGAAGCTTGCCTAACTAACATGCTGAACAAACTGAATTCATCATTGAAAACTTTGAAGCAAGATTACATTTGTAAAGAACTGACAGAACAGTCTTATTACAAGGATGACCAAAGCGTTTGTGCCATAGGTCAAAGAGTGTAACATTAGAACCAGATCGCTCCAAAGATGTGGTATGAACTATAGCAGAAGAAGTGGATGCTGAAGTACAAGTTGTAGAGTCTGACAGGTCAAACTGGTACAAACCATTATGAGTGCGGCCCACTAGCAGTATGTTCCCTGTCTTGATATCCTTCACAAAACAGTGGAAAGGATGAAACTCAAAGAAAACTTGATTATCATTAGCAAACTGAGCTACAGACAATAAGTTCTTACAGATTTGTGGGATATGCAATACACGTTTCAGATGAAAAACTCTATTTGAGGTTGCAACAGTAGAGGAACCAATGTGAGCTACAGGCACAGACATACCATTGCCCATGTAGAGCCTATTGTTACCTGTGTATTGAGTAGCCTCATGTAGATTGTCCAGATTACTGGTGAGATGATTGGAAGCTCCAGAATCGGGATACCAAATCTTTGTAGCTAGAGGGCGTGGGGAAGACTGGCTATTTGTAGAAGCAGTGTTAACTTGAGGATGATGTGTAGGGTGCTTCTGGCAAAAACAATGAGGACCTCCATATGAAGAGTTTGAAACATGTTGAAACTGATGACAGTGGGCTTGCATGGGTTGATTGGAGACTCCTTCAAAGGATTCATCAAATCTATAGTAACACTTCTGTACAACAAGACCAATACGGCCACACAATATTAAGGTTTGTTGTGAACAAACCGCCTTCCTCGACCTCTGCCTCTAAACGAACGATAACCCTTTCCTCTATAGGGTGGTCGAGAACCTCTTTTAAACTGGTCAGTATCTTTAACACCAGGCTCACGTTGTTGAGCTACATTAGCCTGCAAAGGCACATTCAAAACCAAATCCTACTGTCGAGCTTCATAATCAATCAACATTTCAAAAAGAAATCAAGAGATATAGGCATGGTGGAAGCAACAGCACGAATGGACTCAAACTCGAAGGATAATCCAGCAAGAATAATGCTATTCTGTTTCTGTGCAGAAATAGGGTGACCAACAGCCATCAACTTATTACGCAGACTCTTTATCTTGCTCAAGTATTCCTTAATGGTGAGCTATCCCTTCTTTTGAGAAAACAAAGAATGTCGTAGGGTGGAAACTGACATAGTGGATTTAGTAGCAAACCTCCGAATGACTGAACTCCAGACATCAAAGCTCGAACGAGCATCAGTAAGGTGCACCAGAATATCATCACAGATCGTGGACAACAGCCAAGAAGCCAACAACTTATCTTGTTGTTGATGAACCAAAAAATCAGGATTAACCACAAGGTTGCCATCACCATCGACAACAGTCTGTGGAGGAACACCAACAGTGCCAAGAACAAAATCATGCAGCCCATACCCTTCAAGAATCAACAAGATTTTCTGTTTCCATAACAGAAAGTTGTGCTCCCCAAGTTTCACTGTATCATGCTTGGGAAACTGCTTGACTTTCTTCAAAAAACCACGGCCAAGATCAGAAGAAGAAACATGAATGGAGGGATCATTACCTGAGACTGCATCTGTCGCCATTGAAAAATTAAGGCTCGGACACCATGATAAGATCTACAAGAATACTAGTAATAGAGAAAACAAACTGAAAGGAAAATAACGTTGTTATATTGTTTCATGCATAGGCTCAATACACCAAACCCTCAGCATTTATAACACTAAGCATTAAATGCAAAACAGAATATTAACAGATTAACTGCTAACAGATTAACTGCTAACTATTAACAAACTAACAGCTAACTGCTTTCATTCCTTAACATGGCGTCCCAAGGAGGAGAATGAGGAGAAGTTGTGTGCACCACTACGGCATCCATCGTGAAACAGCTCTGTTTCCTTTTACTCTTTAAAATTCTTGTTGTGTTCTTATTGATTGAAAATATGATTACTTTGTGTTCTTGTGTTTTCTTATCAATTACCATGTTTTAATCTTGTTATGCTGGAATTATTATGAAACTTTTGTTTATGTTCAATAAAGTCTAAAAAAATTATTTGTGCATTTGGTTGTGCTCACTTAGTCAGGTAAAATCATGTTTTCTTATTAATTCTACATGAATTTAATAAGTAATCGAGTTAGTTAATTTATCTCGAAAGATGGTTGCTAACTGACAAAATACTTGATTCGTGTATGTTTAATTGATTAAATGATTAATTGATTAAATTTAGCAACTATGCCGAGATGTACCTTTTGCTTTACATAACCTCAGGAATGCATGATTAAATCATTTCAATATAGAATTAATTTTGTTACTTCACATAGTCTTTAGAGTTACATTTGACATAGGGATATGCGATGGGTCTAGAAGGCTAAACGTAGTGACTTCGGGAGAAGTCTGCTAGTGATTAAATTGTTCCATATTAGATTTATATTGTTGCCTCTTTCATTTTGTAGTAACGATGCTCGGGAGGGTAAGTTAAAATTATGGTTAGTGACTCACCAATTATGCCATGAATTATTTCGTAATAATTCTTATCTAGATTAAATTGAACATAGGCTCTGGTGTTACTTACTCATTTGTTGAAGTATTTATTATTCTTTTGAGAAAAGAAATTGCACACATTTAGAATATAATCATTTAGATTAGATTAATTGCATAAAACCCTTGATTAATTATTTTTCTTATAAAATTGTTAAATTTATTTTTCATAAATTTTGTCTTACAACTTATGAAAAAGAGAAAACAATGAAGTCAAGAGAAAAGTACAAGTAATTGGAATGCAAGAGAGTATATTTCATTGAATTGAAACTAGTGTTTATATAGTACACAATTAAACGACTATTAATTAAAAATAGACTATTAACATAAGCATAATCTCTAAAAATCTAAAAAAGATCTGAAAATGACTATATATAAAATTAACTAAATTACTATAAGTGAAGCAAATCTTCAACAATGTTTATAGGTGGGTACTGTGCGCACATCTCAAGGTACATATCTCTTTTCTTTCTCGCAACATATAATATTTTTATGAGCAACGCATATTTAAAAGGTTGGATGTAGCATTCTAAATAAAATATTTTATTTTAGATTATATACTACAAGATTTAAAGTTAATCAATTTCTTGCTAAATTCAATTTATTACCATGTGAAATCAACAAAAATTCTATTATTATTATCTAAATTCATTTTAGAATCCATATAAATTCATAATCTCCAAATGCGTACAACATTAACAGTGACAACTTAAACTCTTAATTTCATTTATTACTTCCAAAATGAGGTTTGGTGGCAATAATTTAATTTCGATATTTGTCTTCCCTTTTTAAAATTCCTTGGGCCAATTGATGACTTTTTATTTTATGGATTTTGTATATTTTTAATTATTTATGTTAAAACTCTTCAAGTTGAAAGGTGATAATGTTATTTTATAATGGTTTTTTAGACTATGCAGTTTAATTGTTTAAATTATTAAAAACTATTTGATATATTACAATATATTACACAGTCACATACATGAATTTTTCAAATTTTAATATTAAAAATAAATCCTTTATAATGTGTTGATATTCCAAAAGGTCAAACTGCCATACAATTGATTGGACGAATGAAATAAACACGTGGTAGTATTTTATTGTTAGTTGGAAATAAATAAAAAATAACTATTAAATGATATTTTTTTTTTTATAAAATTTAACTTATTTTTTTCCTAATATAAGATATTGATTAGTAATTCATAAGAACTTAGTATTAAATATATTATATTTTAATATTTATAACATTTTATACTATACTAAATATTAACAAATATTATATTAAATGAATATAAATAATACAAGATTTAGATATTAATATTTACAAGAAAATAAATAAAAAAGTATTAAATATATTAAATTTAATATTTTAAAAATATTATATACTGAAATAAGGACAATTCAAATTTTAATCCATTTAAAAGTAAAAAAAAAAATAATTAGGGTGTATTTGATAATCTAAAATTTTTAATACTAAATTTTACTGAATTTTTACTGCTAATTTTTAAAAGTGTTGAATTTATGAAAGAATTGAATAGAATTATATTTTTTAATAAAATTAAATATTGAATTTTTAAAAATTATTTATTTTTTAATTTTAATCTTATTAATATAATATTTTATATTATTTTAAATAGTTTTTGATGAAAAATAAATACGATAATTTAAATGTCTCATTTTCAACAAAAGAAGATAATTTATTTCAAATTTTGAATAAAATAAAATAAACTTAATATTTATTTCAATATTTTTTTGAAAATTTTATATTAAGTAAAAATTTAAAATAATTATCAAACACATCTAAAATATTAAAGGTTGAAAATTCATTCAGAATAAAAATGAAAATTTACAATATCAAACACACCATTACTATTTGTAAAAAGTATTTTAACATATTAAAAGTAAAAAAAAAAAAGTAAAATACTTTAGCAAGATTGATTTTTAAAACATTTTATTTTATGTTTAATAATTTATTAAATAGTATTATTAACTTTAACCTAATCCAAACAAAACAGTTTCTCACCTCACTTTCTCTCTTCTTCCATCCTTCTGACGCTCATCCTCTTTTTCTCTCTTTGAATATTCACCTATTGATATCTTTAGTTTGTTGTTTCCCATCTTTAGTTCTTCCCTCTAACCAAAAACCAGGGGGGAATTTTGGGATTCTTCTGTCTACTGTTGTGTTTTACGAATTCTTATTTTTGTTGATTTTTGTCACCGGCGAACTATTCACCGTTTTATTTGCTGAGGCCGATGACCTCAAAAGGTTGGTCGAAAGAAGTAGACATGGTCATGTTTTTGGTGTGTTACTGTTGTTGGTGGAATTGAAATGACTATCACAGCCGTTTAAGGAATAGAAAAGTGTTTGAGGGAATTTCTAGCTCTCTCGAAAAGAAGTTTTCAAAATATGGTCTGATAGATGACTGAATTTTCAATAAAGATCGTTATTGAACATCAATGAGAGTTTTCTCTCCCGACTTTATTCATATAGATCTTCAAAAACTTTTCTGGAAGAATTCAGAAATTCCCTTAACAAAAAGGAATTGGTGATTCCAACAAATAAATATTAAGTTAAACAAACTAATGAAACAAAAGTGTAGAATAAGGGCAGAATGATTATTCCATTAAAAGGAGGAAGAAAAAACGTAATTTATGCTATGGAAAATCAGCATGAAGCAGACCGCCTAAAGAATAGAAGGCTAATTTGGTGCCTTAGTGGGGTTTAGTAGCATGAAGCATGGAGCATGCTACTTCTGGGCTTTCGGGGATTATAGATGCAAAGCATATTGCGTTCTACTTGGATATTTAATGTGGCTTTCATTTGATAAGAGATAAGATAATTGAGCAATCCAAAAGTCGTTTCTGTCATTTTTCTTTAGCAGAGATAAGATAATGCTTAACTTTAATATTTGTGGGGCATTGAATTTGACGATAGCTTGATAGCGGAATATATCTTTATTTATTTATCTTGACAGGGGTAAGGATAGAGAAGTGAAAGATCCAACTTGCTACCATTAGATCATAAAGTTATACGATATATTTTTCAATAAGGTGAAAGAATTATAGTATTTTTTATTATATTTTAGATTATATTTTTATTTTTATTGAAAAATTTGACTAAATTGATCTATGTGGCACTATAGCAAAACAGACTTTTAGCGGCATTTTTTTAGGCTTTTAGTGGTGTTTATAAGTGCCACTAATAGTATATGCGGCGCTTTCAAAAGGCCGCAAAAAACGTAGCTAAATACAACGCTGCATTAAACCCAATATCATACGCTTCCTGCATTAAACCCAACCAAAAACAGCAAATGTAGCATATAATTCCAACCCAAAACAGCAAATATAGCATAAAAATCCCATCAAAAGCATTAATTCTAAATGATACTTCAAATTCAATAAAAGATATATGATATAAATTAATAAATGAAGTATAACTGAAAATATTCTTACAATAATGTTAAATGTAATAATGTTAAAAATAATCTTACAATGAGAAAATTAATGTCTAAGATGGCGGCCTTTGCGACTGCTGGAACATCTTCATCATAGTCTGAAGCTGTAGCTGGAGTTCATCATACTTTCTGTTCTGCTCTGCCTCCCTCGCTGTTGCCTCCGCTTTAAGTTGAGAAATTTGCTCAACCGTGCTCGCTTGCATCTGAGCTATCTGGTCTTTTAACCTCTGAACTTCAGCTTGAGATTGACTTCCGAAAGGCATATATTGCTGGGAGCCGAATCCAAAATATTGGGTCGGGGTAACACCAGATCCTTGAAATCGAACCCAACCATACCTTTCAGGACCCAAAACATCAGTAATAATTCTGTTATCAATATCCTCAAGATAAACAAAACTATCAGTCGAAGCAGCCGCTTCATACTCTGCCTTCTTCTCCTTTAGTTTCTTCTAATAAATCAATGGAAGAGTTAGAAACGAAATATATAATAAGAAGAAATGCAACATAACTTAACATTATTAATTTAAAACTGCTAACGACGAATTAAACTATTATAATTAAACATTATAAATATTTATAACAAATCAATTTTTATTAAGTAAATAAACCATAATTTCTCCAGCTTCGGATGTTATCGAAGATCCATCTTTCTTTCTATGCGTAATGTTAAAAAGCTGAAGGCGTCCAACTTTTTGACCAGACGAGACTTCCTACAGTGTAGTAGTAAAAAAATAATATAATAGTATAAAGTCATTAATATTTGACAAAATTAATAAATTATAATACCTCAGCCTGAGCTACACAAGCAACACTTATCGGCCCTACCGTGTGCGTGAATTTTTGTTTCTACCTGCTGCTTGTTCCAACTCACTCACGGTCCTACATAATAAAATTTTTATTACGTATATAGTAAATACTATAAACCAAAAAATTTATAAGACTTTAGAAGTACGTAATACCTCTCCTTTCTTTGAATTCCAGAATCTAACCACATATTCCCATTGGTACCTCAACATTCCCGGCAGGACATTTCGCAATTTTTCTTTAAGGCTTATATCTTTCTTAAAATATTCTTTTTTCAAAGTGCTTTTATGGTCTCTCCATTTTTTACCCAATGTCTTCTTGATATAGTCATCGGAGACCTCTAAAGCAAATCTCTCCTAAAAAAAACATAAGTTTAGAAAGTAAATATAAATGAAACTTAAACCAAAGTATTATAAATTACATTCACGTTTTGTTACCTTAATATTATCGAGAGCTTGATTTTTGTTGCCATCAGGCATGTGATGCCATGATTCGTAATTGATGAGAAACATATTGGCATTTCGTGCTATAATGCCCAAATAGCCTACTAAAAGTCGAGCTTCAGATCCAACAGACTGGCCATGACTGTTTCTCCTTACTTTGACACGCTTGACAGGATTTAGGTCGTATAAATCTTTAAGCAACGTACGTCCCCGACCTCTGCGCGTCCCACCACTTTCAGCTGAAAAATAATTTATTATTATATTAAAATTGAAAAATGAATCAATAATAAAAGTCAACATGTATGTAAAATAAACTTAACATTACTTTGAAATTTTGCAGGCTCGTCATCTGTCTCCGGCACATTCGAAGATCCAACAACTGTTTGCTGTTCACTATTTCCTTCTTCCGAATTTACAGTATTCTGGACAATACTTAAATCTCGTAATCTTCTTCTACGCAATTTTCCTGCAATACACATAAAATAGTTGAAATTTTAGTAACAAATAACAACAATAATAGTACATATAAAATAGTTAAATTATATAACATGACCAAGATTAAAATTATAATATTACATATAAATAAAAAATCATAAAATCTTACTACATCATAATTCGTAAATATCATCGTCCACATCCTAATGAACCCATTGAAATTGTGTACTAGTATTAGGGATATTTTCATTTAAGTTTTGTTCTGAAAAAGGCAAAGTTTCTGATCTTTCGATGATGTCATCTCTACTTCTATTGCCCATGTCAAACAAGTCTCTAGGGGTGTTCCGAAATACAACGTACCAACCATCATCAGTTGGATCTTTTGAGTAAAAAACTTGTTTCACTTCAGAAGAAAATACATACGGTTCGTCCATCAATTGTTCTCCAGTATGAATAAATCGAGAGAAATTCACCATTGTAAAACCATATTGATCGTTTTTAATTCTGCGAGCCGTATTTACACCAGTCCAATCACCTCGAAATAAGACAACTTTCCATCTGCCATAATAATCCAACCCAATTATGTCAGTAAGAAGTCCGTAATACTCCACATTCCCCTCGATAGGATTATTGTCCCTAGCACTAGCATAACTTGTAATTGAAGAATTAACAACAATTCCACAATTTTGGGTTCCCCTCAATCTCTCACGATACTTTGTATGAAATCTGAATCCATTATGAGAAAGGCACTATATCTTTTCACTATTCTATTTGGACCTTGGGAAAGCCATTTAACTTCGCCATTTACTTCATTTCGACTCCAAACCTATTAAATCGAAAGTAAATTGAGTAATTATAAATGTTATGAGAAAACATTATTACTTGTCAATGAAAACTTCAATTGCATACCATTTGGCTTAACCATTCATGAAATGATTCTGTGAACAACTTATTAATTTCTCGTTGTTGTAATCTTCGGGACTGTGAATGAGCTCTCAATATTTGTTTGTACTCACTACGTTACAAAAAGGTCTACTTTGTTAGAAGACAAACAAATTATAATTGATGAATATTTATCAAATTCTAGAACTTACTTGCGTAATGGTTCCATTGAACCGTGATGAAAAAGAACATATCGATGTGCTTGGACCTACGATCTATCATCTAATTCTGCAATTTCAACTTTGCCGATTGGTTCTCCGAAACTTTAAAATAAATAAGTTTCGGTCAAGTTATGATCTGTGAGCTCAACATTTCTACTTGGTTTGTTGATTCTTGTTTCAACATCTTCCAAATACCTTGAACAGAAAGTCATACATTCCTCTGCCAAGTAGCCTTCAGCAATTGATCCTTCCAGATAACGCTTATTGTGGCAGTAAGACTTCAATTTGGATAGGAACCTAAACACAATATACAACATTATCAAAAGTTTCAACTAAAGGCATTGAGGTGAATGAAGGAATAATTTATAAATAAATTAAGAGCTTTCTATGGGATACATCCATCGATAGAAAACGGCTCCACCAAGTATTGCTTCATGAGGGAGATGAACTGCACCATAATATTGAAGAAGGAAGGCGGGAAGATCCTCTCCAGATTGCATAAAGTCAACGCGGCTCGATCTTGTAGTGTCTCAAGTTCTTGAACATCTAAAACTTTGCCACAAATGCCTTTCATTATATTGGATAGTTCAATTACGCAAGACGTCACCTTTTTTGACGTACAACACCGCATAGCAACTGGCAGTAAGTCTTGCATCAAGATGTGATAGTCATGTGATTTTAAGGCATATAGTCTTCAATCTTTAAGACTCACACATTGAGATATATTTGATGCATACGCATCCGGGACCTTTATATCCTTCAACACCATACAGAACACTTCTTTCTCCGTCTTCGACATTGAAAAAATAGCAGGCGACAATCGATATTTCATATTCGGAAGTGCTTGGGGATGAAGCTCACGCTAATTCCCATGTGGACTAAATCAAGTCGACCCTGAAGATTGTCTTTCAATTTTCCATCGACATTCAAAGTAGTCCCAATGATGTTCTCGCAGACATTTTTCTCAATGTGCATGAGATCAAGATTATGTCGTAAAATCTAATGCTCCCAATAAGGCAACTAAAAAAAAAAAAACTTCTTTTTTTCCACAAGTCCGCCTCATTAGGATCATCCTCTTCATCAGATTCATCATCAGATTCATCCCTTAATCTTCTATTTCTTTCCGTGTTGGGCAGTTGATTCATCTTCCCATAAATGAAATTCATATCTTTCAACATGAACAAGATTTCAGATCCATCGGTCTGCGAAGGAGCTTCTCTGAACTCTTCAGTACCGTCGAACTGAGTACTCTAAAATCTAAATCTATGATTTTCCGGTAACCACCGACGATGTCCTACGTAAGAGAACTTCTTCCCATTATATAACCATTACGAACATGTTTGCACATCACAACAAGGACAAGCATAACGTCTCTTGGTACTCCAACCAGATAAATTGGCATAAGCCGAGAAGTCATTAATAGTCCACATCAAAGCTGCATGTAAATTAAAGTTCTCCTTTCTCAGTACATCGTATATCTCAACACCAGCCCATAATTGTTTTAACTCTTCAATAAGTGGCTGCAAATATATGTCAATATCATTTCCGGGACCTTTCTTTCCAGGGATAATCATAGATAAGATAAAGGATAATTGTTTCATGCAAACCCATGGAGGCAAATTGTAAGGAACAAGCACCATAGGCCAAGTACTATACGCAGTGCTCATGATTTTGTAAGGGTTAAATCCATCAGATGCTAGCCCAAGCCTCACACTCCGAGGATCACTTGCAAAGCTTGGAAATTTGGAGTCAAATGATTTCCAAGCTAAAGAATCTACAGGATGCCTTAACAATCCATCATCTGTTCATCCATCCTGGTGCCACGTCATTGACTGGGCTATCTTCGACGACATGAAAAGCCTTTGAAGCCTTGGTATTAGCGGAAAATACCACAAAATCTTAACTGGCTGCTTCCTTGACTGTGCATCGTTTTCATCCTCGTTACCATCTTCTGTATTTCTATTCATCCAACGGGATTGACCGCATACATGACAGCACTGTTGGTTTTTTCGGTCGCCCCAAAACAACATGCAATCATTTGGGAAACTATGAATGTTGTTTAGCCAAGGCCCAAATCCTTTATCAGTTTCTTCATGTCTTTGGAAGATTGAGGGATTTTTGCAAACGGGAACATTTCTTGCAAAAACTCTAACAGCATTGTCAAAGAGTTTCCGGTCCACCCTCCCAAACATTTTAAGTGAAAAAGACGAATACAGAAAGACAGTTTTGAAAATTTTGATCCCTCATACAGTTCTTCATTCATTTCACCAAGTAATGTGTAGAACTTCGCCGCTTCTTCATTTGGTTATTCATCAGGTACACTTCTTCCCTTTCGGTGAAAGTATTTCCACCAAATTTATAATCATCGGTTGCACCCAAGTTAGGTGGAAATGATTGCAAACCATCACTGCGCATATTAAATGCATCCGCAACATACCTTCCATGTTATCTTCTCTAACATTCTGATTGTAAGCACTATGAGGATAACCCAGATTCATCGATGAAGAGGTTCCACTAAATGTACACTCTCCATGGAAAATCCATTTTTTATACCCCCAAATAAAGCCATCAACAATTAGATGTTCGTAGACAACTTTACGATAATGCAAATTGATAGTGCCACACTTCTTACACGGGCAAAGAATCATATTCTCTTGGCTTGAATTTTAAAATGCAAAATTTAGAAAAGTTTCTACTCCATTTCGATAGCTGTTGCTTACCCTTGACAAATTCATCCAAGTCCATCCATTTCGTAGTTGTTGAAGTCTAAAGTTGAAAGTAAATTACACGGGTAAGTTGTTTATTTTTAATTTATGTAAGTAATGATATGATATATATTTATGTACTATGTAAGTTATGTAAATTATGTAAGTTATTAAGTTTGATCTTAAAATTATGTAAGTTATGAAATTTGATCTTAAAATTATGTAAGTTATGTATTATGTAAGTTATGAAGCAATAGAATAATCATTCCATTAAAATCGAGATGTTAACCGCTTATTTTTACTTTCTATATATAAGACATAATAATAAATTTAGCTATTAATATTTACACATTTATTTAATTTGGCCTCTGAAACAAATTGGCCTTTAACTTTTTGTTGCTAATATGAAACTACTTTGTTTTATATGTTATGTCAACAAATAGCTTAAAAAATCAAAATATGAAAAATGTACTTCCAAAAGCTAGGGAAAAAGCTCTTTAAAAGAAAATTGAATTTTTTTTTAAAATATTAGCAATGCAAAAGATCTTTTTTTAAAAAAAACTAAAAAAATAAAAAGTTATAAAAAATAATAATAATAATAGATTTTTGTGATTATTGTAAATGCATATCTTAAGACAACAAATAAAAATAAATAGAAGATTTCTATGAACATTTAATTGCTTAAAAAGAACAATGGATTCTTCAAGTTGCTTTGAAAGTAAATCTCATGCAATCTACCAACAAAACAAAACTTGAAAACGTAAAAAGAAAAAAATTAATTAAAGTCTAAAAAAACAAACCATGCAAGCGTTGAAGCTACAATGAACACTTAGAACCACCTAGCATTTTTCTTTTTCTTCTTTTTAAAGGTAAGAAGTGTTTTATTAATGGGAAAATATTTGATACATTATCAGTAGAGTTTTTAGACTTCACACAGGTTTAGGGAGTTGACAAGTATCCTACAAGAACATAATAAAATATTAAATATTTAAAAACAATAAAGAGAAAAATGAAAATTTTTTAAGATTATATATGGAATAAAAAAAGGGTAAATTACACCAACAGTCACTCAACTTTGATGCAGTTGAAAAAATAGTCACTCAGGTTTCAATTCAGTCACTCAACTTTCAAAAAATGACAAATCGATCACTAACGTTATCGAAAAGTGACAAATCAGTTACCCACTAACATTTCCTATTACAGACCTAACGGGACAGGTGACGTGGCCAGTTAACTAGCTGACGTAGCCAATTAACTAGCCATGTTGGATATGTCCACGTTGGAAACTAACCCAATTTAAGAATAAATTAAAAAAAAAAACCCTAATAATAGAAGAAGAAGAAGAAGAAGAAGAAGAAGAAGAAGAAGAAGAAGAAGAAGAAGAAGAGAAGAGACTATAAAATCATTAAGGCTTTTTTCCCCATATTTTTCTTCTTCTTCCTTTAGTTGCTACTATTGTGGATAAATTTCAACCTCCCCCAACACTTCATCCCTCAACACTTGCACAGCCAAATATATACTTCACTAATTTTTCCAAGGCTAAACTTTTTTCCATAGAGAAACTTCTTCCTGAAATACTAAATCACCAAAAAAAAGAAGCTTTCTCTGCCTAATTTTTGTCAATAACAATACATAAGTAATCAGGGTGTTGGGCTAGCAATCAATTTTAGGGTTCAAGGTTGGTCGAGGGTTAAAAAATTGATTCACAAATCGATTAACAGGGGCAAGGGTTAGAAATCGATTGGTATTTTTCATCTGCAATTTACATTTCACTTTGTTGTGAGATTTCCCACTTCAAGATTTCATATTTTCCTCTTTTTGTTTCTAGGTTTTTTTCAAAAGTAAGAAATTATTTGTCCTTTAACGAAGAAGATCAAGTATTTTTTTTCTTCGTTTCTTGTAAAACCCAATATTGAGATGGAATCTTTTTTGTGCTTAAACCCCTCTTCTCTATTTGGGATGCCAAAATCTACTAAACCTGAAGATGGGTTTGAACCTAATACAGATTTATTCAAGATCTGTAATTTTTTCTTATTTTGGCCATACCTAGCAAACCCCATTTATCGTCCTTCTAATGTGGTTGCTCTCATTAAGAGGTCAGTCAGACCCTTGATAAGCATTCTAATGCTTGTTGCATCGACTGCAACCTTAAGCTACCGGATTGCTGATCCCCGCTGCGGTGTCTTTACCGTTTTAGTTGAGTTGGAGTCACCCAGTGTCTTAATCCAACCCCTACAAACCCAAAATTTTAACTCCATTATGCTCAAGTTTGCATCTATTGATATAAGTGAAGCAAAATCCAAGCTTGAAATAAGGCAACTGCTGGAAAGGAACTTTGCAACGAGGAGCTTCAGTCATCATAATGCCAAATCCAAAAATTCTAATGGATTATTAGTATTACTCAGGTCCCCAAACTGGTGCAACTTTTCATTTTTTTTCTCTTATTCTTTTATTGCCTAAACCCTAAATTGGTGCTAAAAGGGGCTGTTTAAATTGGTGCTTAACATCCAGCTAGCTGATTAATGACAACAAGGAATCTATCAATTGCCATGTCACTTTTTCATTACGTCTATAACGAAAAATCGTTATAAAGACTGTTTTTCATTTTTCAAAATTTGAGTGATTGAATTGAAACCCGAGTGACTATTTTGCCAACTGCATCAAAGTTGAGTGATGTTGGTGTAATTTACCCTAAAAAATACACTATCACTATACCAAATGTAATGCCCCAAAATTCTTATTTCTATTTTTGTGGAAATGTGACACAACTGTGTATTTGTCTCAGTGGTTATTTGTTCTGAGTGTGTGTGTAAGGTCCCAAGTTCAAGCCCTATCTTTGGCAAATTTTGGAAATTTTCTAACTTAATACTTCTATTTACTCAGTGGGCTTATATTGAATTAATTGTAGAACCATATCAGAATGAGCATGCTAGTTCAAGTGGTAAGGGAGTCTGTGTGTTGTGTGGAGGTCCTGTGTTCGAGTCCTTACATTGACATGGGTATTTATTTTTGTTCGGTTGTTTAAGTGAGTTTTGGTAGAAGTTAAATTTTGGAGTGGTTGGGATTAAAGGGTTAGTGGAAAGTTGAGGGAAATCTATTTTGTTAATTTTTAACTTTATTTTTATCTTTTCCCAAAATTCCCTTTGCTTCTGACATTTCTCTCTTCTCTTCCAAAATAAAAAATTCCCAATTTTTTCTCTTCTTTGTTTTCTTTTCTCTCTGACAAAATTGTTAAACCCTTTTCTTTCGTTCTTGATCCTTGCCCTTAATCCTTACTTTTGTACGGTTCGAACCTTTGATTTCGATATAATCAGTAAGTGAGTTCGGTTGCATTTTATTGTCATTCGATTTCTTAAGTTTTGTGGCTAGTGTGTTAATGAAGGGGGTTGTTTTGTGTTAGGAAAGGATTAAGGGGTTGAAGTTCTTCCCAAACGGTGTTGTAGTGCGTGGAATCGCCATCGTTCAGTCAAAGGTTCCAGGAGACTTGGGAGTATTTTCGTTGCGAAACAATACCAGGTGTGTACTCGAAACGCAGAAAAATGGGGTTTGGCAAAAGCCTAAAAACCCCTCTGTCGAAGCCATAGGGCCTTGTGGTAGGTCGTGTACGACGACACGGTTGTGTGATGGCCAGGGTGTGGCCGTGTGGGCCACACAAGCTACGCTAAATTGGGCGTCTGGGCCTACACGGGCATGCCACACGAGCGTGTGTTATTTGGGCCAGGTCGTTTGATCTACACGGGCAAGGCCAATTTGGGCGTGTGGGCCACACGGGCGTATGGGTCCACAAGGGTGTGTAGGCCCACTATATTGAAATTTTTTGTAGGGACTGGACGGGTCGTCCTAATCGACTGTGGACCTATCATAGGGTCGGTAAAGGCTCATTAACCCTAAAACTATGTGCTCTGCTAGACTATTTTACTATTCTAAGCATGTCTGTATCATGTGTATCTGTTATCTGTTTTTATAAGCTTGTAAGCATGATTTACTGTTAATTCTGCATGCATGTACTGTTACTGTGATTGGGGTGGGAGGGTATATGTATTTTGGAGTAAGTGTTCTGAAAGGCAAATTATGCCTATTATTTGGCAGCTCAGCTGCAATATATTTGATATGTGCCGCATTCAGTATAGCATGGTGTGTAGGGCTGAGTGAGTGTTTTAAACCCCATATGGTGTGTAGAGATTGTAGAAGATGGTGTGTAGAGGCTGGGGGTAGGATCTTGATTTTTGTTTCTGACTGCATATATGTATCTGTATCTGAGATGGGCTAAGGCCTAAATCTGCAACTGAATCTGTAATGGGCTTAGGCCCAAGACTGTATGTGACTGATATCTATTATTCTGTATGTGTGCATACTTAGTTCTGTTGGGTTACACACTGAGTTTACATAAACTCACCCATTTTCTGTTTGTCTATACAGGTAGCCCATAGTCTTAGGTGAATCAGAGTTGCGGAGTCCCTCGGTGACCACATGTTCGAGCTGGTTTAAGTTTTAACTAATTTATATGTTCTGGTTTACTCTGGTTTTGTTTTATGTAATTTGGACTTTATGGACTATTTTGGTTTAATTCAGGATAGATTGAGATTCTATGATTTTAAAGTTTGCTAAATGTGTTATAACTCAGATTTTTCCAGAAACAAAGGTTTTACAAATACTGTATTGTTTTCTAATCACGAACGATTTTATTCAAAATAAGCTTCTACTAAAATGATATGTTTTAAGGCAAGTGGACTAATTGATAACAAGTTTTGAATGTAACAAAAGTAATAAAGGGTTTATGAGTTTTTGAGGATTTTGTCAAGTTAGACGTTTGCAAAATCCCTACCATGTGGCATCGCTGGATTCGACCATAATGTCTAGGCCGGGTTTGAAGTGTTACACCAAATACTCACCATTTCTAACTCTGAAAAAAATGATAGAACAAAGTCACACCAGCCACCAATAAAAATGTACAACTCATAAAAGTTCATTCTAATTACTTTCCAGCATATACATTTTCATCTCTATTAAAAGGAGAGTTGGAAAAGGGGGATTTTATACAACAAACAAGTATTATGAAATTGGTTTTTCTAAAAGAGCTTTTGATACAACTCGATTTTCGGGATTCAAAGGCTGATTCGTCATTGTTTTTCAAGAAAACTAAAAGCACTTTGACTTACTTGGTGATGTACGTAGATGATATTCTTGTTATAGGCAGCTCCATCTTTGAGGTTATCCAATAGCATGATATAAATTTTTCATTAAAAAACTTAAGTGAGTTAAATTACTTCTTTTTTCCATATTATTTCAATAAAAAAATTTCTTAAATTGTAATTTGAAATGGTGATTTGGTGTTAGGTTTTGTAATAAATGGCACGAGCAGACTTAGGAGCCCATGTAATAATGACCATATTTGATGACTTAATAGAAGATAAACAAAAAAAATATAAGCTTTGTCGATGTAGACATGAATAACAATATGGGACTCTTTTATTGCGCCCCAGAATTCTTCCTCAGTACAAAAGATATTCATAACAAAAAGTTAGGGATAATATCTTCAGGATATAGGTTAATTAATAGAGAAAACCTAGTGATAACTCTTGGATTTATTGGAAAAGCCACTAAAAATACCAATATTAATTATAAATGTGAAATAAAAGACGTCATAGAAGCTATAGCCTTAAAAGGAGTAAGGTTCATAAAACCCCCAAAATTTTCAACCGAGCTTCTACAAGAAAAAATTGGAACTTAAATAAATTATTTGAAGAATAAAGACCAAAACTAACCCCCAAGAAGGAGAAGTATTTCAAGGATTAATAGGAAATATAAGTATAACGTGACGTTTGGTTGGGTTGAATAGCAATTCCATTCCCCCCTAATTCTGCCCGCTACAGTAGAGCATCCGTTTGGTTCACCTTTAGGTGATTCCATGGAATAACTATTACACCCTCATTCCCTTATCTTACCGTTTACCTATTCAGGGGTTGAGGGTCTAAATACCCATTCAGCACCATGCCGTTTACCCTTTTAGACCAAAATAGCCTGCCTCCTTCCCATTCTCTCCAGATTTCTTCCTCTTCTAGCTCTTCATCTTCATCTCCCCGAGGATTGTAACAATAATTTTTCTTTTTCTTTTTTTTCCTGATTCCTTTTCACCTCTTTCAACTTTTCTTTTCCACTTTCAATTGATTTTCTGTTCAATCTTCTTTACTTTTTTCTGCTCAATTTAAAAATTGGAGTTTGGGTTAAGTTTTTTGATGTCGCCTTTGTTAGACATTTACCGGCCACTCCAATAATCTTCTTTGGCACCAAATCAAAGTTTCCTCCTCCGTTTTTGTTTCCATAGCTTAGATCTTGAAGAACCCAAACTAAAGCTTACAGAAACACAAGAAAAGTTCCAAGATAGAAAATCTCGATTCACCACCGTCCATCATCAGATCAGCCCTATTCTCCGATAAATCATTCCCTTCGGTTGGTGTAACATCCTGAAATTGTGGGGCTATGCATTTAATGTGCGGTTATGTTTAATGTGAGTGTTAGGGGTCCAGAATGGGCTCAGGGTTAGAAAGAGGCCTTAATCGAATTTTCTGTTTGGACACTCTAGTGGAAAGCTTGGTAAGATAGGGCTTAAAAGATGTTATCTGTGTTTTAAAATACAAATGGGCTTGTGGCCCAGTGGCAAAGTGGCGCCACTTAAAAGCAGGGAAGTGGCGTCAACTGAGGAGGCCCAAATTCAAGTTGCATAAAGCTCAACTATTTTAATTAAAATTGGCATTAGGGTTTTATTCTCCCTTTCTCTTCTTTATTTTCGGCATTTAGGGTTTTCATCTTCTCTCTTTTCCTCCTTTTTTGAATAAAAGCCGAAAACTCCCTTAAGCATTCTTCCTTTTCACATTTGTCTGCCATAACCGAATCTGCCCTAGCCTTGCCGAAATTTTTCTTTTTCCTATGCCGTTCCTATCACTTCTTTACGTTTGATATTACTCTTTTCTCTCAATCATCTCCTTCTCAAAAGCCGAAACTTTATAGATCTCTTGAGATCATCTTTTCTTTTTGACCTTCTCAAAAGCCGAAACTTTATAGATCTCTTGAGATCATCTTTTCTTTTTGATCTTCTCAAAAGCCGAAATCTTCTAGGAGTTGTCAAATTCTCTGTAAAGGTAGGTGCCGATTTCTTCTAATCTATTCTTTTTCTCTTTCGATTTTTAGAAGACAAAGCCGAAAGGCTAATGGATTGTTGGTTTCTTGTGTTTACATGTTGGGCGACATTTGGGAATTGAAATAGATCGCTTAGATCTAAAAGCCGGAACCGCTAGTCTCTAAACCTCATATCTCTCTTTTTGGGATTTCAAGGTAAGGGGTTCTCTTTAGATTCTTGTTAGATTCACTATCGTAATTGTGATTTTAACAATATGATATGATGGTAGCAACTGATAAGGTCTTTTAATGGAATCAAATGTCGGTCAGGCGAAGGAGGGGATTGGATCTGTAAACCCAATCCCTAAGTTTAAGAAACGAGCAGTGTCAGCAGTTCGAGATTGGCCACCGGGTTGTGGACCGGCTTCAGAACAATATCTTAGACAGATAGCAGTCGTATCGGCTTCTGATAGTGCCGACATAGAAAGTCTCGTCTTGACTGTAATCAGGTGTGTAGATCTCTAACACACTAATTAATCTGTACTAAATATATGTTATGGGCTAAAACCCGAAAAAAGGCTGTATAGACAGTCGGATTACCCAAAAAGGGTAGGCAAGGGATGCCAGGTACGTAATCATAGAAACTTCTCTATGTGTATCGATGTATGTGATAGACTGTGAACTTTTAGGTAGTATATTGTTTTGATTATGCATGTATGTATGCATGGGATGGGGTTGGTATGATAAAGGGGAAGTGATAAGGTCACATAGTGATCGGTGGCTCTGCCACAAATGATTTATAAGGTCACTTGGTGATCGGTGGTTAAACCACGAATTATAAAGTTAGGTCACAATAGTGATCGGTGGCTAAGCCACGTTAAATTTATTCCTGACTGTTAGGAATAGGCAGCATGGCTGTCGATATGGTGTGTAGCGGTTGGTGGATTGATTGTAGAAATCCCTGAGGTGTGTTGGTTGGTACGGGCTGGTGTATAGAGAATGGATTTTTAGGTTGGGTTGGGCCATGTTGCATGTAAATATTTTGTTGCCATTGTGGATGGGCTAAGGCCCATAATGTGTTTGTGGGCCCAAGCCTTTTATGTGTTTTCAGGATTTGTACACTGAGTCTTGGTGACTCACCCCTTTATTTTCCCTGACTTTTCAGATGAGCAGTAGATCGTGGACATGGGAGCCGAGGCGGACTCGAGGGGCCATCAAGTCTTTTTATTTTCATAAACTATTTTCGGTTTTTCTTTAAGTTTAAATTTTGGGACTATTTATGTAAGAAGGCCTCCATAGCTTAGGTTATCAATTTATAATTGTTAATGTCTTCATTTATTTTTCTTTTTAAATTTATATCCACTAAAAGAGCAAAGGTTTTCTTCCAATATCACTTATTTAATGAATACTTGAATAAAGAAACTGAATTTCCAAAGATCATCCAAGTGAAGTTTTTAACGTAAACCCCGTAGCATACCAGATCCGGTCGTAGCATTTGGGCTGGGTTTGAGGTGTTACAGTTGGAGCAGCTTCCTCACTATTCGGATCATTGAACGGATTCCCAAAGCTTCGAAACCCATTTAACTCTAGGTATGTCATATCCTTTCTTTTTTCAGTTTTGGTTTTCCTTTTTTTGGTTTCTTTGTCTATTGGTTTCATCTTTTCTTGATTGGGTATTGGTTTGACTGAGTTTCTGAAAATGGTGGTTTAATCATGTAGGTGGTGATGGTTTCATCAGGGTGATAGAAGATTTTTGAGTTAGCACATGCAAACTAGAAATTAAAGCTAAAAAAAGAAAAAAAAAGGTAAATTCTTTTGTTTCTAAGAACTTGATCAGAGAAATAGAAGCTTTAAAAATACATAATTGAAGAGGAAACTTGAGGGAAAGTAAAGACAAAGGTTGAGAAAAAGATAAAGGCTTTACTCAGAAAATTCCATATTCCACTGAAAGAGGGAACGACAACCTTACCATGAGATGAGCAACGCCCCCATCGCTTAGCTAATACCATACTCCTTTCTTTCCTCCCCCTGCCTTCAAGAAGTATTCAGAGTCTGCCTTTGAACCGTCTTTTGACTCCATTTAAAATCCAGAAAAGAAAAGCTCTTTCTTTACACTTCGCTTGAATTACAGATTCCAATCTTGGGAATTTTTATGTGCTTTCTTTTGGGTTTTTGATCAGTTGCAAAACCCAGTAAGGATTCCGCTCAACACTTCCTCTTCTGTAATATATACATACATATATATATATATATATATTCATTTGGTGTTACATGTACTTGTCTTTGGGAAGAACTCATCTCTCATTGTTTTTTTTTCCAAAAGACTATTTGGGGTTGTCTTACTTCTTAATTTTTTTTGTTAGATCCTAAATGGTATTTGGTCTGATGAATTTATCAGACTTCTTAATTTGTATGTTATAAAATTTACCGAGTTTCCATTTTTTCTAATCGAAGTTGTTTTCATGCAGCATGTGTTGTGCTGGTATGTTTGGTTTATTGTATTTTGTAACATCATAATAATGTATTTCCATTGCACTTCTAATCTCCCTATTTGTAGAAGGACTATAGGAACTTACCTTAAATCCTTGGTGCAAATGGAATCTGTAGTGGATCAATAAAACTCTAATACTCAGATTGGTGGGATTACTAAATAGCGTGTTTTAATTATCTCATCTTTTAAAGTGATGTCTTTATTATTGTTCATTTTAGTCATCTGTATGTTAAGTTGATTCTTTTATAAAATTGCATGATACCACATCATTTCTTAATGACTTATCAAAAGCATTATGTTGCTAAGCTTTATCGTTTCTGTTGCACTGATAAGTTTCTTATTGTTATTATTTTTGGCATGTTCAGGCATGTAATATTGAATCTGGAACATCTGGATTTCATGGAGACTACCAGTTGACGAAGCATGAATGTTCCAGTTTGGGGCGTGGAAATAGTGGTACGTGCCCCATTTGTGACTTTGGTTCCATCTTTCTTCACGCATGAATGTCTGACTCATATGTTTTGCTTTGTTAAAATTAGAAATTGTTAGCAAAGAAAGGTAGTCTTTGTTGTTTCGTACAGACCTATTGCTATATCCACTGGCACTTCATGCATAAACTGATTTCATGTAGTTTTAGATACGCATTTGTAAACAGCCCATTTTGCCCGGGCTTGTAACAAACCAAAACCAAAATAAAATAATAAATGTCCAAGTTTGTACAATACATTTTTACAAAATCAAAACAGACCAAGACAATACCCTTGGCCCAAATCCTACCCAACATGTAACAGCCATTTTAAAAATTGTGATTAAACCACCGAACTAGATTGTGGCAGAGCCACGCGAACTAGATTTTGGCAACAGGCCTTTCTTCTCTTCATCAATTTTCCCAACACATGCAATCATGTATATATATAAAACATAACAATACATTCACATGATGAATTTTAACAAAAGGCCCATATATGGATCTAGCAGTTTTTGGCCCATATATCGATGTAGCAGTTTTTGGCTCATATATCGATCTAACAGTTTTTTTTTAAATTTGCCCATATAGCAAATTATCAAATTGGCCCATATAGCAATTTATTAAGTTGGCCCATATAGCAAATTATCAAGTTGGGCCCATATAGCAATTTATCAAGTTGGCCATATAGCAATTTATCAAGTTGGCCCATATAGCAAATTATCAAGTTGGCCCATATAGTAAATTATCAAGTTGGGCCATATAACCATTTATCAAATTGACCCATTAAGGGTATTTTCGTAATTCGGTCCATAAGGACATTTCGTAATTTAGCCCATTAGGGGCATTTTCGTAATTTGGCCCATAAGGGCGTTTTCATAATTCGGTAATCATACCCACTAAGGGTAATTCGGTAATTTACCCTCTAAGGGTATGATGGTAATTTTCGCAACCTAGGCTTAAGTACTAATTTGGGGCATAAAAATCAAAACTGTCCATCTACATCGTACTAACTAAACTGACTATAACTCGTGTTGGGAAACTCAAAATTTAGATCCGTAAATTTTCCCTGAAACTAGACTCATATAACTTCTTACTGTAATATTTCCAGAATTTTTTGCTTAGCCAATTAGTACAATTTATTCTTCAAATTATCCCTTGTTTCACTGTTTGACAGTTTTGCTCTCTCTTCACAAAATCTCAGATATCTTATTGTACAGAACTCAAATACTGGTTTCATTTGATCTAAATAAAAATAGACTCAATAAAGATTCCAATAATATAGACCATGTCCCGTAATTATTTTTCTACAATTTATAGTGATTTTTTCAAGTCAGAACAGGGGATCTCGAAATCATTCTGAACCAGTCTCACAAAAATCTAAAAATCTCAAAATATACTAATCCTTTGCTTGCTCTGTTTCTTTTATAAGAAAATAGACTCAATTATCTTTAAATTTATATCTCCTTCACTTTCTAATTCAATTTCAACTATTTTTGGTGATTTTTCAAAATCACATCACTGCTGCTAACCAAAACTATTTTATTGCAAAGTATGGTTACCACTACAAACATATGTACGCCCGAGTGGTCATAGATGCCGATTTCCGGTTTTCTTTGGTATTTCAACCAAATCACAGAACATTCATGCAAAATTTCAGAGAAGTGTGAGATTACACACCATTTCAAACATGTATTTGGAAGGGTATGAGATTACACACCTTGATTAGGATTCCCTAAGAACCACTCTTCGTTGCCCCTAGAACAATACCAACCAAAAGTTAGCCTCGGATTTCCAAAAGATTTCGTATCACTCACACTTGAATCACTTACCACTATGTCCGAAGGTAGAATATATCGAGTGATTTGTCCCTAAAACATATAGTCGATTATTTCAAATTATTACTCCATTAGCAACCAATCGAATATTAAATAATATCAATAATCCATCAGAACTCCTTACCTTATTAATATTGGATCCGATTTCCCCCACTTGACTTATGGCTAGAATGATACACGACCATCCACTTAGAACACGATTTAATTGAAGAAAAGAGTGTCTACCCACATGAGAAAGAATTTATGAAGGAGTGATTATGGATTGAGAGGTTCGGTATTGACTTGAAGTTGTGGCAATGATAGGAGAAGTTGGAGAAAAGAACACAAAAGAATGCCAAAAGAAAATTAGGCCTATAAAGCACCAAAAATCCTACCACATGACTAAAACAAATTCATCTACCCTCTCCTTCACCTCAACCGTCCATGCCTTTGCAAATAAGCCAAAATTTACCAACCCAAAACTTTAAAAAAAAAACCAACATGCTCCCTAATTCACTCTCCATCATTCCTTTTTTTCTCACCTACTCCATTATTTCAAATTCTATCATTATTATTATTCTTTTATTTCTTTTTCCTTTCTTTTTCCTTGTTTTCCTCCTTACCTTATCTTTTTAGTCATCATTTCATTTTTCTTTTATTTCATTCCTTTAATGATGTCATGGATGACACTTGGAAGAGCACATAAAAATAAATCCAAAATTTGCAAAAGATGAGATTTGAACCCCTTCCCTCCATACTCTCCACTTGATGCCATAACCTCATTAAATGATAACAATTTATTCACTTATTTCCATAAGCTTTGATGCCTCTTACTATCTCTCCTTAATAGGCTTAAACACAAACTTTCACTAAGGCCCAACTTGAACCCAAAACTTCATAGAACCCCGTAACTTTCTAAAATCACTTATCTAATAAGTCCAATTTACAATATTACCGTTCTCATATTCTCAAAACTTTTAAAACGCTTCTACGCTTAAGGTCTAATGGGCCCAATTCTACTAAGCCCAAATTCGGGATGTTACAATTCTACCCCCTTAAAGAAATTTCGTTCTCGAAATTTACCTGGTTGAAAGAGGTGAGGATATTGTTGCTGAATTACGTCCTCAGGCTCCCACGTAGCTTCTTCCGCTCCATGATTACGCCATAGAACCTTAACCAACGGCACAGTCTTCTTTCTTAGCACCTTAACATCACGGTCTAAGATTTTCACTGGTTCCTGCTCGAAAGACAAGTCTGGCCTTAATTCCACTTCTTCCACCGGTACAATATGCGACGGATCCGATCTATAACGCCTCAGCATAGAAACATGGAACACACTATGAATCTGACTCAACTCCGGAGGTAATTCAAGCTGATAGGCCACTGGTCCTACACGCTTCAACACACGGTACGATCCAATGAACCTAGGGCTCAACTTGCCCTTCCTTCCAAATCTGAAAATCTTCTTCCAGGGTGAGACTTTTAGAAAGACCTGATCTCCCACCGCAAATTCAATATCCTTACGCTTCAGATCCGTATACGATTTTTGTCGATCTGAAGCTTCCTTTAACCGCGCTCGAATCACCTTTACCTTTTCTTCCGTCTCAGATATCAACTCAGGACCCAACAAGTGTCGTTCCCCCAATTCAGTCCAACAAGTAGGAGTACGACACCTACGACCGTATAACGCTTCATAGGGTGCCATTTGGATACTGGATTGGTAACTGTTATTATACGCGAACTCTGCCAATAGTAGGAAATCCTCCCAACTACCTCTGAAGTCGATTACACAACCACGCAACATGTCTTCCAAAATCTGAATTACTCTTTCTGACTGACCATCTGACTGAGGATGAAAAGCCGTACTAAAGTTTAACTTTGTTCCCAAAGCCTCATGTAAAGCTTTCCAAAACCGTGATGTAAACCTGGGATCCCTGTCCGATATGATAGACACCGGTACCCCATGCAACCTCACGATCTCAGATACATACAGCTTAGCCAATTTCTGCAGCGAGTAATCCGTACGAACTGGTAGAAAATGAGCAGTCTTCGTTAATCGATCAACTACCACCCAAACAGAGTCTTTCTTAGTAGGTGTTAAGGGTAACCCACTAACAAAATCCATCGTTATCCGTTCCCACTTCCATAGAGGAATCTTTTCCGGTTGCAATAATCCCGATGGTAATTGATGTTCCGCCTTAACTTGTTGACAAGTCAAGCATTTCGCCACAAATTCAGTAACCTTCCGTTTGAACCCTGGCCACCAATACTGCTCACGAAGATCCCGATACATCTTATTTCCTCCGGGGTGCATAGCATAAGGACTACTATGCGCCTCCCGTAGAATCATTTGTCTCAAATCTGAACCCATGGGGATACAAACTCTTTCACGAAAACATAGCACGCCATCCTTGTTCAATCCAAAATCCCCTATTATACCACTTTCAACTTGTTGCATTAAAGGACCCAACTTTTCATCTGATAACTGTTTTTCCTTGATTTGCTCCAACCACAGAGGCTTCACCTGAAGTTCCGCTAGCAGACTGCCATCCTCAAACAAACTGAGATGAGCAAACATTGCTCTCAACTCCGATACTACCTTACGACTCAACGCGTCCACCACGTTACCCTTTCCAGGATGGTACTCGATTGAGAAGTCATAATCTTTTAACAACTCCACCCATCTTCGTTGTCTCAAGTTCAACTCCTTTTGAGTAAGGAGGTACTTAAGACTCTTATGGTCCGTATAAATGATCGATTTCTCACCGTAGAGATAGTGCATCCAAATCTTTAAAGTAAACACCACCGCAGCCAACTCTAAGTCATGAGTAGGATAGTTGACTTCATGCGGCCTCAACTGGCGAGAAGCATACGCCACCACTTTCCCACTTTGCATCAACACACATCCTAAACCCGTATGTGACGCATCACAGTAAACGGTAAACTCTTTTCTAGCCTCAGGTTGAATCAGTACTGGCGCTTCCGTCAAAATATTCTTCAGTTTCTCGAAACTTTCTTGTTGTTTATCGGTCCACACATGCGGTACTCCTTTTCGCAACAACTTAGTTAGGGGTGCAGCAATCAATGAAAACCCCTCAATAAAACGCCGGTAATAACCAGCCAACCCTAGGAAACTTTGAATTTCAGCCACTGACTTCGGTGGTTTCCATTCCAACACAGCCTCTACCTTCCGAGGATCAACTCTTATTCCTTCAACTGACACCATATACCCCAAGAAAGTCACTTCCTTCAACCAAAATTCGCATTTATTGAATTTGGCATAAAGTTTCTTATCCCGCAAAATTTGCAACACAATGCGCAAATGTGAGTCATGCTCTTCTTCATTCCTCGAATATACCAAGATATCATCTATGAACACCACTACGAACTGGTCTAGATAGGGTTGAAAGACTCGGTTCATCATGTCCATAAATGCAGCTGGTGCATTGGTCAAACCAAATGGCATAACCAAAACTCATAATGTCCGTAACGAGTTCGGAATGCCGTCTTATGAATATCCGCCTCTTTAACCTTGAGTTGATGATAACCCGATCTCAAATCAATCTTGGAGAAAACTGAAGCTCCTCTCAATTGGTCAAACAGGTCATCGATTCTCGGCAATGGATACCTATTCTTGATCGTCAATTTATTCAACTGTCTATAATCAATGCACATACGCATCGACCCATCCTTCTTCTTGACGAACAAAATCGGTGCTCCCCATGGAGACATACTCGGTCAGATAAATCCCCGATCTAACAATTCTTGAATTTGAGCTTTAAGCTCCGCTAACTCCTTCGGCGCCATTCTATAAGGAGCAATGGACACCGGAGCCGTTCCGGGCAAAAGCTCAATACCAAACTCTACTTCTCGATCTGGAGGTAGTCCCGGAAGTTCTTCGGGAAAGACATCTGGAAATTCCTCCACCGTTCTCACACCTTCCACCGATAATTCCTTGGCATCCGAAGCACTAATGAAGGCTAGGAATGCTCCATACCCTTTCCGCACCATCTTTTCTACCTTCAAAGCAGATACCACATTTGCCAAAAAGTTCCTTCGCTCACCAATCATAACTACCTCCTCATCATCCACAGTCCTTATCAACATCCGCTTTTCAGCACAATCCAATTGTGCCCGGTGCTTCACCAACCAATCCTGAAACACCCCATACCCGGCCCACGAGCCTTGACCGGATCTGGTATGCTCCTAGAGTAAAAGGGTTCAAAACTTGCTTGTTTCTTTTGAAAAACTTGGGTGGTTTTGTAGAAGATTTGATTTGTGTTGGGTTCGATATTGAAAATAGTTTTATTTTTTTGAAGTTTGGAATTTACTAAAACCTTATTTTCTATATTTCAAACTGCATGTTAAAAGGTCATGCCGAGTTTGTTTCAAAGTTTACCTTTGAATTGAGAATCATTTGTGTTTAGGTGTCAAAATACTTATAAATGTATTTTTTAAAAAAAATTATTTAATAATCGTAACATAACGGAAATTGAAAGCAAGCGTAAACAGTTCATAACAATGGCCTTATTACATCGAAAACAAAACCCGAAATAAATCCAAAGTACAAAAAAAAAGTCCGAAATAAGATAAAATCTGGGCTGGTCATGGCCACCACTAAGCTCCTGCCGACCCGGTCCATCACTGAGTGTCACCTGAAAAATATCCCACAACGAGGTGAGTCAAACAGACTCAGTGTGTAACAACCAACACTAAGTCCCAATGATTCAGGCATATCAGATCATACATATACATATAGCAATTAAATATAATGATGCAATCCAGAACCCAAACCTATATAACCATCCGCTACACATCACCCGTACCAACCATCACACCGTGGGGACTACTAAGTCGACCCTCCATCCGCTACACATCATCGAAGGCAGTCGCTGCAGACGACGTGCTCATCGCCCTTATATGTTGTGGCATGGCCACCAGATATTGTATTTTTGTGACATAAGTCACCACATTCAGATTTTTGTGACATGAGTCACCAGATATTGTGGTAAGAACCACCAGATCACTTCCCCTTAAAATATCACCCATATGCCCCATGTCATACAAATCATGCAATATCATGCCTTATGCCTTATTTCACATTCTTATCAATATTCACATATGTGCCATATTCCAACTATTCATATCACTTATTAACATAATGTTAAGATTACGTACCTGAGTACTTTGTACCATTGCATGGTACCTTTGGCCACATTTCACATTATTATAAACACATATATTAGAACATTGCCATAAATCTATTAAGATCTAGTGTGGGGTACACACCTGGTTTACTTAACGCTTTCACTGAAATCCTGACAATCCCGATCTAATCCTCTAGATCTCAAGTTCCAAAATGATCTAGAATCCCAAAGCTCTGCTTACTTCTGTCGATTTGCCCCTAAACAATCTCAGTCAGAAATCGGCTAATATTAATACCAAATGTGGCCTAAGGCCGAATATTAGCACCCACTTTACCTCGCTTATCCAAATCCCGAAAAACCACTCCTTGCTCTTGAAACTGTCGAAATCCCTATATGCCACATGTTAAAATCGGTTTTAACCCAAAACTCATGAAAGTGGCCTATGGCCGAATGCTACATACTACTTACCTTGGTGAATCGAGTCCTGAAAGAACCCTTAGTGCTCCCCTCCTTTGGCTACACACAAAAGAACACATATCATGGCACAAGCACATTCGGCCATCCCTAAACCAAGGCTTACCCACTTGATTTCGGCATACTAAAAAGAAGAAAAGACAAACCGATTACCAAGAGGAGTACTTACCACCAACGTTGCTTGAAGAGACTAGAAGAGAAAAGGTTTCGGCTTCTAAAACCCACAACAAGATTCGGCTAAGCCTTTCAAATGGTAATTGCACAATCGGCTATGGCTCAAAATGGTGATGAAGAAGAAAAGAAAATAAAGGGCTTATAAGGTTCGGCTATGGCTCTCCAAAGAAGAAAGTTTCAGCTTGCATAAAGAGTGTTTCGGCTTTGAGGATCACAAGCAAAGAAAGGAGAAAAAGAAAGCTACCAATTTCGGCTAAGGTCCCAAATAACTAAGGGATATTCGACCATACAAGAAAATATGTAGAATTGAGGTTTGAAGAAAAGAAAAGAATAGGGAGAGAAGTTAGGAGAATTTCGGCAAAAAGATGAACACACTCCCTAACCAAAATTCGGCACTTATCCCCTCTACATGACCGAATTCCCCCCCCAAAGAGTCCCTTGGCCGGCCACTATATCTTCTCTTATCATATCCCTTAATTCTTTCCTATTTTCTCTCCATGTTACCCATTCAAAAATAATTTAATTAAATCATCATTTATCTCCTTAGCCTAGCCGAATTTTTAAGAGAATTTAATCACATCCAAAGCTCATCCATCAAGTGTCCCACTGCCGTCCATTTCTACTCTTTTTTGCCGCAAAATAAAAGCTCCCTTTTTGCTTCCCATGTGGCTCGAACCCAAGCCCTTCTCCATTGCTTGAGGCGTCACTTACTAAGGCTTTAAGTGGCGCCTTGCAGCCACTTTACCAAGCTGACTCTTATGTCATATTTCCCCTACTAATTTTCTTAAGGCCTCCTTAGCCTAGTTTCCCCTTTTTGACCTTAAAACCAAATAATTTCTAAGGTATTCACTTACACTCTAAGGTTCACAAAGTTCATAGAACACATTCAATATACACATAGGCATGCTACTTCATACAATTTAGCAATAAAGCATAAGCCATAAATCTGGGATATTACAGTTCTACCCCCTTAAAATAATTTCGACCTCGAAATTACCTGGCAAAAATAAGTGAGGGTATTGCTGTCACATTGCTTCCTCCGGCTCCCACGAAGCTTCTTCCGATCCATGATTTCGCCATAATACCTTGACTAGAGGAACTGATTTCCTTCGTAACACTTTCACATCTCGATCCAAAATCTGAATTGGCTCCTCCTCGTATGAGAAATCTGGCCTTAGTTCCACCTCCTCAATTGGTACTACATGAGATGGATCCGATCGATAACGACGTAACATCGAAACATGGAATACATCGTGCATCTGCTACAATTCCGAAGGCAACTCTAATTGATATGCCACTGGTCCAACTCGCTTCAATATCCGATAAGGTCCTATAAACCTTGGACTTAACTTCCCTTTTCGACCAAATCTCATCACCTTCTTCCAAGGCGAGACTTTAAGAAACACCTGATCTCCCACATCAAATTCTATTTCCTTCCGTTTGAGATCTGCATACGACTTTTGCCTATCAGATGCCTCCTTCAACCGTGTCCGAATTAACTTAGCCTTTTCTTCAGACTCTGCCACAATCTCTGGACCCAAAACCTGACGTTCCCCTAATTCTGTCCAACATGTAGGAGTGCGACACTTCCGTCCATACAACGCTTCATACGGTGCCATCCGAATACTAGCCTGATAGCTGTTGTTGTACGCAAATTCCGCTAAAGGCAAATATTCTTCCCAACTTCCCCTGAAGTCTATCACACAGCCCCTCAACATATCCTCCAACACTTGGATCACTCGTTCAGACTGCCCGTCTGACTGCGGATGAAAGCCGTACTGAAGTCTAATCTAGTGCCTAAAGCTTGATGTAGTGCTTTCCAAAATCAAGACGTAAACCTTGGATCCCTATCCGAAATGATCGACACCGGCACTCCATGCAACCTCACAATTTCTACCACGTATAATTTTGCCAACTTCTGCAAGGAATAGTCAACTCGCACTGGAATGAAATGCACGGACTTTGTCAATCGATCCACTATCACCCATACCGAGTCCTTCTTAGTAGGCGTAAGGGGAAGCCCACTAACGAAGTCCATGGTGATTCTCTCCCACTTCCACTGCGGAATCTTGATTGGTTGAAGTAATCCTGACGGAACTTGGTGTTCAGCCTTAACTTGCTGACACGTCAAGCACTTGCCTACAAATTCGGTAACTTCCCTCTTAAGACCAGGCCACCAAAACTGTTCCCTTAGATCCCTGTACAACTTACTACCTCCACGATGCATAGCATAAGGGCTACCATGCGATTCCTGAAGAATCCTCTGCCTTAACTCCTCATTCTTCGGCATACAGACCTTACCCTTGAAACACAATACTCCCTCATCATTAATGCCATAATCTTCCAACTCCCCATTCTGTACTTGCCATAGCTTAGTACTTAGATCCTCATCCATTAACTGACTTTCTTTCACCTTATTCAACCATGTCGATTTGACTTGCAACTTTGCCAGCAGACTTCCATCATCATACAAGCTTAGATGTGCAAACATCGCCCTCAGATCTGACACTACTTTCCGACTTAGGGCATCTGCCACTACATTCGCCTTGCCCGGGTGATACTCTATAGAACAATCATAATCCTTCAATAATTCCACCCACCTTCGCTGTCTCAGGTTCAACTCCTTTTGAGTCAACAGATACTTAAGGCTTTTGTGGTCTGTGTAGATCACTGACTTTTCTCCATAAAGATAGTGCCTCCACACCTTAAGAGCAAAGACCACTGCCACCAATTCCAAATCGTGAGTCGGGTAGTTAACCTCATGTGGCCTCAATTGTCGAGACGCATAAGCGACTACCTTCCCATCTTGCATCAAAACACATCCTAGTCCCGTGTGAGAAGCATCACAGTACACCACAAAGTCCTTCCCTGCCTCTGGCTGAATCAAAACCGGAGCTTCAGTCAAAACCATCTTAAGCTTCTCAAAACTCTCCTGTTGCTTATCTGTCCATACAAAAGGTACTTCCTTCCTCAGCAACTTCGTCAAAGGTGTGGCTACCAATGAAAACCCTTCTACGAACCTTCTATAATAGCCTGCTAACCCCAAGAAACTACGAACCTCAGCCACAGACTTAGGTGGTTTCCAATCTAACACTGCTTCAATCTTCCTAGGATCCACCCTTATTCCTTCTGCATACACCACATGCCCTAAAAACGTCACCTCCTTCAACCAAAATTCACACTTGCTGAATTTGGCATAGAGCTTCTTTTCCCTTAATACTTGCAACACTATTCGGAGATGCTCGTCATGTTCCTCCTCAGACTTGGAATACACTAGGATGTCATCAATGAACACAACGACGAACCGATCCAAGTAAGGTTGAAAAACCTGATTCATCATATCCATGAACGCAGCTGGGGCGTTCGTCAATCTGAACGGCATTACTAAGAACTCATAATGCCCGTATCTTGTTTGGAAAGCTATCTTATGGATATCTGTTTCCTTCACCTTAAGCTGATGATACCTAGAACGCAAATCTATCTTTGAGAAAATCGCAGCCCCTTTTAGCTGATCGAACAAGTCGTCTATCCTCGGCAAAGGATACTTGTTCTTGATGGTCAGCTTATTCAACTGACGATAATCTATGCACATACGCATAGTTCTGTCCTTCTTCTTCACGAACAAGACCGGTGCTCCCCATGGAGACACACTGGGTCTGATAAACCCACGATCAAGCAACTCTTAGATTTGAGCCTTGAGCTCAACCAACTCCTTTGGTGCCATTCTGTACGAAGCAATTGACACAGGAGCTGTACCGGGTAGCAAATCAATTCCGAACTCCACCTCCCTATCCAGGGGTATTCCAGGTAATTCCTCCGGAAAGACATCCACAAAGTCCCTATTGTTTGAACTCCACTAACACCCTCTTCTTTCGCATCCAACGCACTAACGAAAGCAAAGAATGCCTTGCATCCTTTTCGAACCATCTTATCAGCCTTTAGTGCTGAAACTACGTTGGACAGGTAGTTTCTTCTTTCTCCTGTCATAATGATTTCCTCATCCTCCGGGGTCCTTAACTCCATTCGTTTAGCGGCACAATCCAATATAGCTCGATGTTCCACCAGCCAGTCCATGCCAAGTATGAGATCGAACTCTCCGAAAGGTAGTTCCATTAAGTCAGCCGGGAATACTACTCCTTGACTCTCTAAAGGTACTTTCCGAAATATCTTATTCACCACTACAGTTTGACCTAGTGGGCTTACTACAGTCATCTCCCTATTAGACAGTTCAGAGGCTATGCCTAGTGTTTCAACTACTCTACATGCAACATAAGAGTGGGTAGAGCCAACATTAATTAAAGCAAAGTAAGGCTTGCCAGCTATTAGGAACGTACCAGTTATGACGTCTGGTGCGTCTCCATCTTCCCTTCGGCGAACAGCATACACCAGACCTGGCTGTCTTGCCTCTGTATTACCAACACCTCTGCCAGGTGTTCCCCGTCCTCTTCCAGCACAGTTACCTCTACCATTTGAACCCCGACCCCGCTGAGGCTGCTGTCCACCTCTTCCAGCCTGATTAAAACCCTGAACTACTGGTCGATTCCCATCTGGTTTCATAGGACAGTCCTTGATCATATGATCCTTGGATCCACACTTAAAACAGCCCCCTGTCTTCTTCCAACACTCCCCTAAATGCATCTTACCACACTAAGTACAAGTACGGTACTGTCCTCCTGTCCCAGCCTGCTGACCTCGCGGCCCATCAGCTCTAGGCCTCTTTTGAACATTCCCAGATGACCCAGATGTTCCAAAACCTCTCTTCTGCCTATTCTGATCCGTATTCTTCCTCACAGAGTCCTTAATTCCTTTAGCTACCTTAGCCTTTTCCACTAACACGGCAAACTCCCACTCCTGTTGTGGAGCTATCAACAACCTCAGATCATCCCTCAGTCCGTCCTCAAACCGGACACATCGCTCATGCTCCGTCGCCACGATCCCTCGAGCATACCAGCTCAACCTTAAGAATTCAGCCTCGTACTCCGCTACGGACTTGTTCCCTTGAACCAACCCCAGAAATGCCTTCCTCTGCGCATCAACATAACTAGTTCCAACATACTTCTTTTGATACGCTGCCTTAACATACTCCCAAGTGAGTTCCTCAGCTGTAGCACCACCCCAAACTGTGAGCCACCATTGATATGACTCATCGTGAAGAAGCGACACCATTCCTTTCAATTTCTCCTCAGCAGTCAGATCCAGCTCATCCATAATTCGTTCTGTCGCCTCCAACCAATACCCAGCCGTACTGGGTGCCACACCGGATACACCACGAAATACCTCAGCTCTATTGGCTCGGAGTCGCTCGGGTACAGATTTCTGAGCTCCCATACCTCCCCCTGCTCCAGCCACCATCTCAAGAACTCGCAGCACTGCCTGCGATACTGCATCATCCCCCGTCTGATCTTGCTGCTCAGCACCAACAGCTGGTGGTGGGGGTGGTGGTGGTACCTCATTTTCGGACCCTTGACCAGACCTAACGGGTTCCGATACGGCCATTCTGCCTCTACCACGGCCTCGCACACTACGACCACGTCCCCTAAAACTCATGTCTACGATCGCGATCTGGTTAAAAAGTTTTATGCATTAGTCTTTGTTCCACTGATTATCCGCGAAGAAGTTTTATGTAAAGAAGTTTAATAGTGGTTCTTTCGATCAATCAAAGTTTTAGTTTCAGGTCCTCTATCCTAATTCAGAGAAAACACATTCATTCAATAGTACCTACCATACACATTCACCATTCGAACATTTTTGTCTATTCCTATCCCAGGGGTATTTTCGTAATTTGTCCTACAGGGGTATTTTGGTAAATTTCCAAATCTTGGTATTTTGGTAAAATGGGGTTTTTGGTATCTTTGTAAAATGTAATTATCTTGGTAAAAATCGAGGGTGGTATGGTGATTTTATAAACCAAGGGTATTTTAGTAATTTACAAACTAGGGTATTTAGGTAATTTTGTAATTCGGGAATATTTTGAAAATTTTTCAAAAATAATTTTTCTACAAATCAAAGGGGTAATTTTGATGATTTTAAAACTAAGGTTTTTATAAAAATATGGCTAATCCCTTTCGGGTTTTAAATTATGGAGTTTAGCCCGTGAATAAGTCCTCTTGGTTAGGGTGAACCGCCACTACGCACCAGGTAGGATTCGAGTGGAGAGGAGGTGAGTCACTAGGATTGCTTAAATACCAAGCTCCCACCGAAGCCAATCCTAGACATGCGCACAATGGTTGCCACACCCTAACTCGGCGACTTAAACATAGGTTTGTTTAATTAGGCTTTAAAGTTTTATGTAATTCTGTGTTGGAGTAATCTAATCCTAGGGTTCAATAGTTCCTAGTGTACTAATCTATGTTCCCCTTATTCCCACATACAAATCATATAGTAAATCACACAACAGTTAGGGGTACTTACCTGGTGGACTTCGGGTCGGAGACTCGGGTGCCATGCCAGAAAACCTGCTCATTTCATAAAAATTTTCACAAAACTTGTTTGGGCTCAATTTTAAAAACGTTATGGGCTTTAAACCCAAGGATGAGAGTTTAATACCGGGCTCTGATACCAAGCTGAAACACCCCATACCCGGCCCACGAGCCCTGACCGGATCTGGTATGCTCCTAGAGTAAAAGGGTTCAAAACTTGCTTGTTTCTTTTGAAAAACTTGGGTGGTTTTGTAGAAGATTTGATTTGTGTTGGGTTCGATGTTGAAAACAGTTTTATTTTTTTGAAGTCTGGAATTTACTAAAACCTTATTTTCCATATTTCAAACTGCATGTTAAAAGGTCATGCCGAGTTTGTTTCAAAGTTTACCTTTGAATTGAGAATCATTTGCGTTTAGGTGTCAAAATATTTATAAATGTATTTTTTAAAAAAAAATTATTTAATAATTGTAACATAACGGAAATTGAAAGCAAGCGTAAACAGTTCATAACAATGGCCTTATTACATCGAAAACAAAACCCGAAATAAATCCAAAGTACAAAAAAAAAAAATAAAAAGTCCGAAATAAGATAAAATCTGGGCTGGTCATGGCCACCACTAAGCTCCTGCCGACCCGGTCCATCACTGAGTGTCACCTGAAAAATATCCCACAACAGGGTGAGTCAAAAAGACTCAGTGTGTAACAACAAACACTAAGTCCCAACGATTCAGGCATATCAGATCATACATATACATATAGCAATTAAATATAATGATGCAATCCCGAACCCAAACCTATATAACCATCCGCTACACATCACCCGTACCAACCATCACACCGTGGGGACTACTAAGTCGACCCTCCATCCGCTACACATCATCGAAGGTAGTCGCTGCAGACGACGTGCTCATCGCCCTTAGATGTTGTGGCATGGCCACCAAATATTGTATTTTTGTGACATAAGTCACCACATTCAGATTTTTGTGACATGAGTCACCAGATATTATGGTAAGAACCACCAGATCACTTCCCCTTAAAATATCACCCATATGCCCCATGTCATACAAATCATGCAATATCATGCCTTATGCCTTATGCCTTATGCCTTATGCCTTATGCCTCATACAATTTAGCAATAAAGCATAAGCCATAAATCCGGGATATTACAAATCCATTCCCAAAATAAGATCGAACTCGCCAAAAGGCAATTCCATCAAATCCGCCAAAAATATTTCTCTTTGGATTTCTAAGGCCACGTCTCTAAACAGTTTATTCACAATTACCGACTGTCCTAAAGGACTAAGTACCGTCATCTCTCTACCGGTAATCTCAGATCTAATATTCAGGTTTCCAGATATGGCACTAGCAACATACGAGTGGGTAGACCCGATATCTATCAAAGCAGTAACAGGTACATCAAAGATGAAGAACGTACCAGTTATCACATCAGGTGCATCGCCATCTTCCCGACGCCTAACCGCATAGACCAACCTCGGCTGTCTTGCCTCCGCGTTACCTCTAAAGCCATTTCCTCGACCCGGTGCACCTTGACCGCGTCTAACACCATTACCACCACGACCTGGTCCACGGCCTCTCGGTGGCTACTGAGTGCCTCTAGCTGGCTGAGCATCAGGGTTACGAGCTTCTGGAGTCGTATCAGTCTGTCGAGGGCAATTCTTATTCTGATGGTCTTTGGAACCACATTTATAGCAGGCACTGGTTTTCCTCCAGCAATCCCCGGGGTGTTGCTTCCCACAGTCAGCACAGTCTCGACTCTGATTGGTAGTCACAAGTGCTCTAGCTTGAGCTGACTCATCATTTCGGGGCCTCTTCTAGAATCTTTTAGCAGAGCCCGTGTACTTAATATCCCTCTTGCCTCTAACTCTTTCCCGGTTCTGGCGTTCTGAGTTCTTAGCCTCTTCGGCTATCTTGGCTTTCTCCACAAGCGAGGCAAAAGTCCGTACTTGTTGTGGGGCTATCAGTACCCGCAACTCATCATTCAGCCCATCTTCAATGCGTCAACAGTGCTCATGATCGGTCGATACTATAGTGCGAGCATAACGGCTCAAACGAAGAAATTCTGCCTCGTAGGTTGCCACCGTCTTATTTCCTTGAACCAAATTCGGGAATTCCTTCCTTCGGGCATCTACATAACTTGTCCCGATGTACTTTCCTTGGAAAGCACCTTTGAAGAAATCCCAAGTAATCAATGCAGCCTCGGTGCCTTCTCGAACCATAAGCCACCATTGATACGCCTCGTCCCTTAGCAAGGACACAGCCCCTCTCAGTTTCTGCTCGATAGTGCACTCCATATCATCCATAATCCACTCTACAGCCTCGAGCCAATATTCCGTAACATTCGGAGCTACACCTGAGACACCTCTAAAAACCTTGGCACCACTTGATTTAAGTCGTTCTGAGATTGATCCACGGATTGCTGGACCAGTTCTAACCCCAGTGACCCTTTCTAGGAATCGCAACATTGCTTGAGTCAAAGCATTATCCTCTCTCGTATGATCATGAGATCCAGTCTCATCCCTAGGTGACACGGGTGCATCCATTTCCGGCATAAGACCCGACGCTTCAGACGCCACCCTAGCACCTCGGCCTCTACCACGGCCACGTCTACCACGTCCATGTCCACGTCCTCTAGTGCTCATATTGGCTATTTCGGTTTAGTCTGATTACAAGTTTTATGAATCAGTATACTATTTTAGCATTTATTAACGAAATTTTATGAGATATAAGAGGTAAAGTTGTTTTCGCAATCACTTCCTATAGTCTCAATCTATACCATTTTCAACATCTAAAACTAGAAGTTCTAGAGTGTTCCTATGGTCATATCACAATAATAAATATTTAATATACAAATACTTACTTGACTTGGTGCCGGATGCTCGTGGTGCCATACTACCTTTAACACATAAAATCTAGAAATTTAAACAGTTTTTAAACAAAATTTGTTGTTGAACCCAAACCACAGCCGAGTTTTGAAACTGGCTCTGATACCACAAAATGTAACACCCCAAACCCAGCCTATGCGTTAAGACCAGACTTGGCATGCCACACAATTCGAACTTACGTCCAGTCATCAATGCTTTTAATGAAAACAATTTTTCAAAATGATTTTGAAGACGGAGTTTATCAAAAATCGAGATTTATTTGAAAACCATGACTTTAAAACATGAGAGTTTATAATTTGATTTTCAGAGAAATAATTTGTTAAAAACTTAAATAATTGGTTGAAATAAATTTATAAAAGAGTTTTCACAGGAATTTTACGAGTAAGTGATGAAAAACCATTTTTATACGTAAGTTTAAGAAAACATTTATAAGAATTAAACAGCCCCATTTAAGTAACTAAAACATATTAAAATCCATCCACGAATAAAAATCCATAAAAATAATACCAGAGGCCTTATTACATCGCAATTGAAATAGTACTTAGATAAAAAAAATACTTAAAAGAAGTTCAAAGTTTTTATAACTCATCATTCGTAGTATGGCCTCCGCACGAAGTCATCCCCGGCCCAAGCCTCCATCAATTGTCATTACCTGAGAAGGGTAAGAAAACGGGGTGAGTTACTTAGAACTCAGTGTGTAACCCACTTACCATGTCTACTGGGCCATAACCATATAAACATATATTTGGGCTTGAGCTCATTTACAAATGTGCATTATATAAATCAAATATAAAAATGCATGTGATATGCAATTCCCAACCAAGCCTAATTTCCATCCGCTACACACCACCCGTACCAACCATCACACCTGTGGGGATCAAGTCAACCCACCCCGCCAACACACCAATCGCAGGCATAAATCCATTTTAAAAATTATGGTTAAACCACCGAACTAGATTGTGGCAGAGCCACGCGAACTAGATTTTGGCAACAGGCCTTTCTTCTCTTCATCAATTTTCCCAACCCATGCAATCATGTATATATATAAAACATAACAATACATTCACATGATGAATTTTAACAAAAGGCCCATATATCGATCTAGCAGTTTTTGGCCCATATATCGATCTAGCAGTTTTTTTTTAAATTTGCCCATATAGCAAATAATCAAATTGGCCCATATAGCAATTTATCAAGTTGGCCCATATAGCAAATTATCAAGTTGGGCCCATATAGCAATTTATCAAGTTAGCCATATAGCAATTTATCAAGTTGGCCCATATAGCAAATTATCAAGTTGGCCCATATAGCAAATTATTAAGTTGGCCCATATAGCCATTTATCAAATTGACCAATTAAGGGTATTTTCGTAATTCAGTCCATAAGGACATTCCGTAATTCAGCCCATTAGGGGCATTTTCGTAATTTGGCCCATAAGGGCGTTTTCATAATTCGGTAATCGTACCCACTAAGGGTAATTCGGTAATTTACCCTCTAAGGGTATGATGGTAATTTTCGTAACCTAGGCTTAAGTACTAATTTGGGGCATAAAAATCAAAACTGTCCATCTACGTCGTACTGACTAAACTGACTATAACTCATGTTGGGAAACTCAAAATTTAGATTCGTAAATTTTCCCTAAAACTAGACTCATATAAATTCTTACTGTAATATTTCTAGAATTTTTTGCTTAGCCAATCAGTACAATTTATTCTTCAAATTATCCCTTATTTCACTGTTTGACAGTTCTGCACTCTCTTCACAAAATCTCAGATATCTTATTGTACAGAACTCAAATACTAGTTTCGTTTGATCCACATAAAAATAGACTCAATAAGAATTCTAATAATATAAAACATGTCCCGTAATTATTTTTCTACAATTTATAGTGAATTTTTCAAGTCATAACAGGGGATCTCGAAATCACTCTGAACCAGTCTCACAAAAATCTAAATATCTCAAAATATACTAATCCTTTGCTTGCTCCGTTTCTTTTATAAGAAAATAGACTCAATTATCTTTCAATTCATATCTCCTTCACTTTCTAATTCAGTTTATACTATTTTAGGTGATTTTTCAAAATCACATCACTGCTGCTAACCAAAACTATTTTATTGCAAAGTATGGTTACCACTACGAACATATGTACGCCCGAGTGGTCATAGATGCCGATTTTCGGTTTTCTTTGGTATTTCAACCAAATCACAGAACATTCATGCAAAATTTCAGAGAAGTGTGAGATTACACACCATTTCAAACATGTATTTGGAAGGGCATGAGATTACACACCTTGATTAGGATTCCCTAAGAACTACTCTTCGTTGCCCCTAGAACAATACCAACCAAAAGTTAGCCTCGGATTTCCAAAAGATTTCGTATCACTCACACTTGAATCACTTACCACTATGTCCGAAGGTAGAATATATCGAGTGATTTGTCCCTAAAACATATAGTCGATTATTTCAAATTATTACTCCGTTAGCAACCAATCGAATATTGAATAATATCAATAATCCATAAGAACTCCTTACCTTATTAATATTGGATCCGATTTCCCCCACTTGACTTATGGCTAGAATGATACATGGTCATCCACTTAGAACATGATTTAATCGAAGAAAAGAGTATCTACCCAAATGAGAAAGAATTTATGAAGGAGTGATTATGGATTGAGAGGTTCGGTATTGACTTGAAGTTGTGGAAATGATAGGAGAAGTTGGAGAAAAGAACACAAAAGGATGCCAAAAGAAAATTAGAACTATCAAGCACCAAAAATCCTACCAAATGACTAAAACAAATTCAGCTACCCTCTCCTTCACCTCAACCGTCCATGCCTTTGCAAATAAGCCAAAATTTACCAACCCAAAACTTAAAAAAAAAAACCAACATGCTCCCTAATTCACTCCCCATCATTCCTTTTTTTCTCACCTACTCCATTATTTCAAACTCTATCATTATTATTAGTCTTTTAGTTCTTTTTCCTTTCTTTTTCCTTGTTTTCCTCCTTACCTTATCTTTTTAGTCATCATTTCATTTTTCTTTTATTTCATTCTTTTAATGATGTCATGGATGACACTTGGAAGAGCACATAAAAATAAATCCAAAATTTGCAAAAGATGAGATTTGAACCCCTTCCCTCCATGCTCTCCACTTGATGTCATAACCTCTTTACCAATAGTTCATTTATGTTAACAATTTACTCACTTATTTCCATAAGCTTTGATGCCTCTTACTATCTCTCCTTAATAGGCTTAAACACAAACTTTCACTAAGGCCCAACTTGAACCCAAAACTTCATAGAACCCCGTAACTTTCTAAAATCACTTATCTAATAAGTCCAATTTACAATATTACCGTTCTCATATTCTCAAAACTTTTAAAATGTTTCTACGCTCAAGGTCTAATGGGCCCAATTCTACTAAGCCCAAATTCGAGATGTTACATCATTGGTTTATTTGACTAGTGCTGGGTGCAACTCTTTTTCGGTTAATCCGACTAGTGCTGGGCACACATTTAATATCATCACTTTATTCGACTAGAGTTGGGCGCAGATCTTTGTTGATTAATCCGACTAGTGATGGGCACACATTTAATATCGCCGGTTTATCTTACTAGTGTTGGGCATAAAACTTGGTTATGGTTTAACTGATAGGCACCGGGTGCCATCCACAGATTGATCCATATTGGCAATGTATAATAGATTTATCGAAAAAGGTTGATATATGAAAAATATCTTGGAAGATGTATGAAAGGCTCATGTTGAACTTGATAGTAAACTAAATGGAAATGTACATTAGATGTTGTGGATTATAAAATTAAGGACATTAATTGTAATTTTAGTTCTTTGATTAGTGAACTTACACTATATTTGATCATTCAATTGTATTCAGGTTAGGTACCTACTTTTTTTTTGACGACTCGGCATCCAACGAAAATCCCAAACTCAACATTGGTGACATATTTCTTTTTGTGTCTTGGCATGTACCTAGGGTGATGATGTTTTGAGTAATGGTTTTTGGTCTATGGTTGAAATTAGTGAAGGCTACTTCTATTGAATGTCATGTAAACTTTTGGAGTATGATTGCCTTGAAACAATGCTTGTATATAGTTTGTGCATGAAATAAGTATGTTTTGATGAGCTTGACTCTTTTGTATGTATATAATTGTTAATGTCAATTGGTAAATGTTAGTTATAATGAAAACTTGATGAAAGTGATTATATTTGGCTATTTTGATGGAGGTTGAGTATGAAAATGTGGTTGATGTCATATGTTCTCTTAAGTTGATTATTTGAATGATTAATCTTTGTTTGAGGTGCCTTTGAATGACATATTGGTTAGGTATAGGATGTATGAATTTTTGGCATGTAATTGATGATTTGAATGTGATTTTGAACATAGGAATGGATCTAGATATGGTATGAATTGCTACTCAAGGAATGATGTATGAAATGGCTTTAATTAGGGGTTACATAAACTGCACACGGCCTGGGACACGAGCTGTCACATGGCCATGTGACACACATGGTCCATTCACACGATTGTGTGTCTTATTGTCCTTAGGTGCAGGTTTTACACGACTTGGTACACGGCTTGCGACATGGTTATATGACCTTAATTCGAATATCCATACGGGCGGACATATTGGCTCAGACATAGCTGTGTGTCTGTACTTCGAATGTCCACACGGTCTAGACTATGGCACATGGCCGCGTGTCCCCTGTTTTTAATTTTTCATTTTTAAAACTTTTTCTATTTTATTTCGAATTGACCCCAGAATGTTTTTAAACTATTTTTAGGGCCCCGTAAACTCTGTTTAAGGTCCACAAGTGTTTGTTTCTTATGATTGGAATGTATTTTGATTATTTTTATTTATGGTTGAATATTTATGAGATAGTAATGTTAAATGTTTAAATTGTTATTGCAATACTTTGTGATCCAACTCTAGTAACAGAGACGGGTTAGGAGTGTTACACAAACATATCCCAAAATTGAAGTATAAAGTTAACACTCTTCTTATTTCCCCTCACATGTCTCGCTGAATGAAGCTTAGCTCACATTCCCTTATCCCTCCAACATGTCCCAGGGTCTCAACACCCAAAATAATTGTATATATAGGTAAGTACTCACAATCCTATGACATGCCAACTATATCCAATAGTTTCAATATCACAAGGCAAAAATATCCAAAATTAAACACATATCACTTATCGATTATCCGTGCACTATCACCGCATATTTGCATATTTAGCAAAACACTGTCACTAATATTTAACATATACATATCATGAACACATTTTTACTTTCACAATAGTTATCATAACCATATATCACATGTTATAATATTTCATCTCAATTCACTTATTCACATAGTTTACAAGATAATGTAGGTATGAGAAAGCTTACATTTGGAATTTAGAGCAGGGGTTTAGGTTACTACTAAATTCCAAAATAACGCATTGAATCATGTCCACAAGCAATTATTCCAAACACTCACCAATACGCTTTCGCTGAAAAGATGAAAACTCAAACTAGCCTTTCCTTGCCTTTATCTCTACTCGTAGAAGGTTCTATCGATTCCAACACTCCAACAAGGTAATTCACACAACAACACAATCAACATTCATCCAAAGACTCACATCAAACAATCCAAGAACACAACCTAAGCTAGGTTCTCATGTAACTAAAATGTAACACCCCTAACCCAAATCCATCGCTAGAACTGTAACGACCTGAAATTTACAGTTATCGGAAAGTGTATTTTCGGGTCTTTGTTTTCGAAAAACAAATTCGTAAATATTTATTAAAAATATTTACGAAGTTAGTTGTGTGGCTAATTAGGTTTTGGCTAGGTGAATTAGCTTGAACTAAGGTTAATTAAGTATAAGGATTAGATTGAATATAGTGTAAAAGTTTAATTATCAATTACAGGAAATTTAAGGGACTAAACTAGCAATTAATAAGTGCCAAGTGTGTGGAAAGAGTGAAATACATGTGGAAAAATAAAATACATAAATTAGTAATAATTACTTATTTACTTATTATATAAGTAAATATTATTTTATTATTAAAATATTATTATATTACATTATTAAAATAACACATAAAATAAAATAAAACCATAAGGGATAATAAATACTAAATGTATGGAAAATATTATTCCATGTGTATGTATAATATACATATATTTATACTTAATACTTATGTAATAAGGCCATTTTGCACGGGCCTATTTTTTCAGAAAAAACAAAATAAAAATCAATAAATAATAAATGTCCTTACAGTCCAGTACAAGCCCAATTTTTAATGGCCCAAAACTAATCCTAAAACTGCTTACCCATTAACCCAGACCTAAACAGACTTAAAACCCAAACAAACCCATTATACCCAAAAAACCCGTGGCCCAATTCCTGTAGCCCACTACCCAAAACAAACAGACGGCCCAAAAGGCCCAAAACCAATCGAGCATCAGAAACCTAGGGTTTCTGAAGAAACCCTAGGCGCCGCAACAGAATCCTTGCACCTAGGCCACCAACAGTCGCGCCGCAAATGCCGCATCCGTCAGCCCTCGATCGCGCCACCATCAACGCGCATGAGCCCCGCATCGTCGTCGCGTCCTCGTCCATCAACTACAAAGAAGGAAAGAAATCGAAGCAGCAAATGCAACAGATTGTATTTCCTTTTATTTTTTTATTTTTTAGGTTATAAAAAACCCCAGTAAACATGTAATAGGGGGATTTTTCAGATACTATTACACGCGAAAAAAATAGAGAATATACAAGCGAATAAAAAATCAGAGGTGATTTTCATTTTTATATGTTATTCTTTATTTTTATTTTTTTTCCTTTCGATTTGTACATATTTTCACATAAAGCAGTATTAAAATAAGAAAAGGATGAAGTCTTAAGCTCGTGGAAGCGGAAGGCCCTAAGCTCGTTGGCCGACTCCGACAGAAGGGCAAGGGCTCTTTTGAGAGCGTTTTAAAGTTTTTTTTTAAGCAGGGTGTACAAAATGAATTTTTGGCTGAAAAACTGGCATATATAATGCTTGAGAAACGACGTCGTTTTTGTTTAGGCAAATAAGTGTTGAAACGACGCCGTTTAGCAGACCAGATTCGCGCATTGACCCGAAAACCGGAGAGGATCCGCTGTTTTTGTTAAATGGTCTATTTCTCCATTTAGTCCTTCCGAAATTTTATTGTTTTAATATTAGTCCAATTCACATTTTTTATTTTTATAAAATCAACCCCAAAAGTTTGTTTTTATTTCAATTAAACCCCTGGATTTCTGTAAAGGCTAAACACAGAACGTTATCGTTTTAAAATTTGGTATAATTACCATTTCGGTCCCAAAGTTTAATGCCTATTTTAATTTAATCCCTTTTATTTGTTTTAATTGCCATTTAACCCCTGTTTTCTTTATTTTAATTTTATTTTTATCCTTTTTATTTTATTTTATTATTTTACATTATAATTAATAGTTTTATCACGTTAAAATATTCTATATTATTTTCTTATATTTATTAATTTATTTATATATATTATGTGTATTATTTATATATTTAATTATTATTTTATATATTATTTTATTTGTTTAATAATTCATATATTGTTATATTTATTATTATTATTTATTATATTTTATTTTATATATTATATAGTATTATATTATATTATATATCATTTTTTTTAAGTTTGTTTTGTATAAAATCTATTGTATCATATAACTTATTTTATTTATATTGTTTATTACATATATAATTTTTATGATTAGTATATTATGTATATTTGTACATATATATTTTTATTTAAAATTATTAAATATACTATTTTCTAATTAGTTTTATAATCCTTATATTATTAATTATTTTATATTATTTAATTATATATTATGATTTTACTAATTATATATATTTTTTGTATTTTTATATTCAGTTATTGTTGCTCTAACATTTTTCTTATTATTTATTTATTCATGTTATTTATTATTTATTGTTAGAATAATTTATAGCTAGGTAGAATTGTTATAGATATATATGTTATAATATGTTCATATTGTGTTTTTTTATACCATTTTTAAAATACCTTTAAAATTAAAGAATTTTTTTTTAAAAAAATATTTTTAACGGTGACATGTGATATTTGGAGTTTTCGAGAAGAATCGTGCCCCTAACTTACTGGGATGTGATTTGTCTCGTAAAATTCAAAATATTAGATATCCCTCCATTTTCAAGTTTTCCAAATATAAAAACTTATTCTCGGGAATTCAAAATGTTGTGTCCTAACGTGTTGGGTGTGACATTATGTTATCAGGAGGTAAGGTTTTTGAAAATAAGGCAATGTTTTGATATTTAAAAATTCGGGAAATAGTGCCCTAACGTGCTAAGTTACGATTTTCCGTTTGGCTAAATAGCTAAATATCCTTTTAACAAGTTTTGCAAATAGTGAGATGATTTTGATTACGAAGGTTTTAAAATATCGTGTTCTAACGTGTTAGATGTGATGTTTACATTCCTTCGGAACAAGAAAGTCTCAAATTTTAACTTAAATTGCTCGAAGTTTTTTTTAAAAGAAATCATATTTTTAAATACTTTTTAAATTTCAAACATTTGGACATGATTCTATCAATTAGGTACCAATTTTTGGGCATTATAAGCGTGCTAACCCTTCCTCATATGTAACCGACTCCTGAACTCATTTTCTTGTTTTTTGTGGACCAAAATTAAATGTTTAAAAATAAAATGTTTTACAAGGTGATCCAATCACACCTAAGTAAAAAGGGATTAGTAGCGACTCCCATTTTTGTTTTTAAAGTCGATCCCCATTTTTCAAAATCGATTTTAAAATGGTTTCGACAGCTTGGCGACTCCACTGGGGACCAATAAAGAGTCAAGCCGTAAACTCGACAATTTCATGTCCTTTTGTTTGAATTTAAAATTCTGATTTTATAAATATGATCCTTTTATTGTATGTGGTTCTAAATATATTTCTCTACATTGCACTACATGACCGTTGTGGTCACACCGTAAGTGGGAGCGAGAAGCTATGCCTTCGTGAGGTTTTCACCTCCGCATGGGCTAGTGGATTGCTTCCGGAGTACATCTGTACCTATGTCTTCGTGAAGTTTTCACTTCCGCATGGCCATAGGGAGATGTATTCCCCTGAACCGAACTCGGTCCTTATGAGCCTATAATGGGTGAGGATCGAGGAATCTGCTGGTTCGGGTACCTCAACTTTAGAACTAAACTTCATATAGTGAACCCTAAGAGCTCACCTTAGGTAAGAGTATGTCAAACCTTAGTGGTCACCCAGATAGGTGTTTATTTATTTTACTTGCTTTATATTCCATGGTACTAACTTGTTGTGTTTTATTCTTTTGTGCACATCATTTCATATTTTAAGAGGTATCAATTCACGGTCAGTTTCTAAGTTAGAAAGCTGGTTATGGGGAACGAGTTTCTTGATAAAGTGGAAGACAATGCAATCGTTCGTATATGGTTAGAGCAAAACCAATTAGAAAGAATATTTCAGGGTATGGATTCGTTTGAGCAAGAGGGGAATAGGGGCAATGCTAGAATCCTTGTCTCCTCAGTCACCTGTGCTTCCTGATGTTGTTCTGATCAAAGCAGAATTGGATGCGAAGAAGATTGTACGACACCCTATGGCAAGGTGTGGTGTCGGAACTAAAGGGCAAAAGGTAACTATACTCACCAATCATTTCAAAGTAAGCATGGGGAGTATGGATAGACACTTTTATCAGCACAGCATTTCTCTTTTATATGAAGATGGTCGCCCTATGGACGGTAGGAGTGTTGGAAAGAAAATGACCGATAGAGTGCATGAGACCTACAAAAATGACTTGGATGGAAAGAATTTTGCATATGATGGTAAAAAGGTTTATTTATTATAGGTCTACTACCAAACAACAAACTTGAGTTTACTGTTGTACTTGAGGATATTGCACCTACCAGAAACAATGGAAATGCAAGCCCTGATGGTTAGGGTAACTGAAATGGATGTGAAAAAGAAAGAGATTAAGAAGATTGTATTATTCAAAGACTTTTAAAGTTGAGATTAGCTATACTGCGAAGATACCCATGCAAGCAATTCAAAATGCTCGGCACGGGCAGGAATCTGAAAACTCTCAAGAAGCACTGAGGGTACTGGATATCATTTTAAGGTAGCATGCTGCGAAACAGGGATGCCTACTTGTTCGCCAATCTTTCAAGATAATCAGAACAACTTCACAGACATTGGAGGAGGTGCCCTTGGCTATAGGGGCTTCCATTTAAGTTTTAGAGCCACTCAAGGAGGCCTTTCACTAAATATCGATGTATCAACTACCATGATAATTCAACCTAGTCCAACGGTTGATCAACTTTCCAAAGAGCTTCCCTGGTCAGAAAATTGAGGCAGATGCCCCAAGAAAGGATGAATGTTTTGTCAAAGTTATGATGCTGAACCAATGCTGAAATCTTGAGGTGTTAATATCAACTCTAATCTCACCCAAGTGGATGGACGCATTCTGCCAGCACCAAGGTTAAGAAGGGGCAATGGTGGAAATTTCTTTCCAAGGAATGGGCATTGGAAGGAAGAGCTTCATCATTCCCATGACCAAGTTAGAAGTTGGGATTACTTCATGGGTTAAGCAACGGCTTAGATTCGAGAGGTAGTTGATCATCTTCAGATTTTGGCCTCATAGGCTGATACATTGAGCATGAAGTATGTGCTACGGTCAGATCGTGGTCAAGAATTAGCTTTGTAGGAAAGTCAGAACTTTAGGATTTAGGGCAAAAGCATATAGTAGTTTGTTTTATGTAAAAGAATTTATTTTCTAATAAAGTTTTCTAAAATGAAGTTGATCAAAATCGATACCTCTTTGCATTCATGCATTTGCATTACATCATTTGCATTAGACTTTTACAAAAGATGTTTCAGTTAACCTGGAAAACATGGAACAAATATTGGAAAGAATAGAGTAAACGCAAATATAGATGCGGTAATTGAAGGAGGAGACAAGAAAGTTGCGACTCCTTTAAGAAATCAAAAATGAAGAGGGAATCAGAGAATGAAGTTTCCAAGCCCTTATGTACTTGGGAGTGTCTTGAATAATAGGATTGAGGAATAAATCTCTATATTTTTAAAGCTAATCTATAGTAATGTGCAAAACATGATTGTTGCCTTAAGCCTAGAGGCAATAAGAACCCTTTTGTGAAATAGGCTTGTGTCCTAAATTCTTATTTCAATAAAATGCATCTTTTGAGTACATATTCTTTTATTCTTTCTACTATACATTTTTTTACTCTTTCATTCTTTATTCATTACCATACAAGTAATCATCCTTAGAATCATTTATTCTTTGGATTTCTTGCTTTCATACTTGGGTACCCAGATATCAACGTCATGAGCGACATTGTTACTGACTCCCTTTTTGCACAAGATATGGGTCTAGGGGATCTTAGGATTTTGAAGATAACAGAGATTGTGACATATCTTTTGACTTGTTAAGAATGGTTTAACAAGATGAAAATAGACCTTACTCTATAAAAGGTCATGGATATTGCGAGCCTAGGAAATGGGTGAAAATCGAAGCCCAGCTTACCATAGAAATAACGTGAGACAACTTGAGATATTTTCAAAAAGACTCAAAGATTTTTTGCGCTATCATATCAGGACAAGCCTGGGATACTAAGATGGGGGCTAAACATGAGAATCAAGCACTGACAATTTATATAGAAAGGGGTGGTATCAGCCATGCCGAATGTAAAGAGATAAGATTCATATGCTTACTCCAGTTCTTCACAAATTTTCCATATGTGGGGCATGGATATGATGGGGCCAATCTCGTCAAATACTTTTAGTTAACATCGAGTCATCGTTATGGTCACCGTCTACTTTACTAAGAGAGTGGAAGTAGCTTCATATGCCAATGCTACAAGGTCGAAGTCATCAAATTCATAAAAAAACAAAAAACAAAAAATGAAGGAAAAGGTCAAATGCCATAAAGGATCACGTTTAAATAACTGTACAAAGTCAAAGTCTACAGTTTGTCCAAAGATCAGACAGCATATCACAGTGCAACAAAAGTTGCCAAAAAAAAAAGAAATGAAAGGTGGCTAAGACTTGTAAAGGTTGGAATAAGAAGCTATCATTTATTCTCTGTCTTATTGAACGTCGGCCAGAACCTTCACGGGGGCAACATTTTACCCATTATGGAATTGAAGCGAATTGAAGAAAAGGTTAAAAGACATTTGTCACGGCCAAATGATGCGAGCTTAGGTTAAAGAAGTTCATCTTAGGGAATTCCACGAAGAAACCTGATGTTGAAAAAGATTTTTCCCCTACAAAATAATTTTAGGGGAAAGCATATGCCAAACTGGGAAGGACTAATGTAAGGCCTATTCTAGAGGAGCATTGATATTGATCGAGATAGATGGAAAAAACTTGCCCAATCCGGCGAATTCAGGTTCAGTCAAGAAAGATTTTACCTGAAAGGGAAAAAGGTCAAGGTGAAAACCCGCAAAGGGCGCTTTGAGACTAAAGGGGCTTTGAGTTGAAAACCTGAAAAGGGCGGCTCAAATTTTGAATAAAAGTGGGACATACAGTAGTCTTGCTACATCTGAATTAGCAATGAGGAAGTATGTTACGCCTTGGGGCATCGACAAAGTACTCCGGATCCCCTAAACACATATTGAGTTTAAAATGGTCCTCAAGAAGTTGGAACAAAGAAGCTCAGGCTACGATATCTGGGGCACCTAGCTTCTATCCTACCCATTTTTGAATTCCTTATCTTTGATTGCTTTATTCTTTTTGAGATACACCCAAATCAATTTTCTTTTATTGCCTGGGTTATCTTTGATTAAATTATTTTTCCGAGCTATGCTCCTGACTAATTTCTTTCTCGTCCATTTTTGTGTTCTTTTTCAAGCATTTATTGAAATAACGATCTATGGACTAATAACTTTCATAAAAAGGAGTTTCGTATATTACTCTAGAAGCTTCTAAATAATATGAGGAATCTGAAACATGACTATTGTTCAGACTCACCAAGCCTAAGGGCTAGAAACATTGGAGATCGATTATCTCTTCGAATTCTTATTGGATAAGACAATTCTGTGGGTGATACCATATCGACAAATGACGAACAAGGTCAAGCCAAATATAAAAGGGGATCATTGTCGAGAGACCCTGCATTCATGGGAATGGTGGAAAACGAACAAGTTCAATACCTCTGAGTGGTAATAGACTGGATGGAAGAAGCCAAATGTTATTACAATAGGAGGCACAAACTTCATATAGTGGAGTGGACTCAGAATTATCACGGGGCAAAATAATTGAGCAAAAATGATACTTCAAGGGGAACGAAGATGAAACCTTAACGGATAAATGAGTGATAACACCTTGAGCGGGAACCATACTCATATCATTTTTACATTTCATAGCATGTCTAATTAGGAGCATTTGATGCATTTCGATCAAGGCATCCTAATTATTAGACAAAAGCATATATCCATTCTACAGGTTATGTCCTCTAAAGGACAATGTAGTAAGATTAAAGATTCTAGTCTGACATCCCTGAGTTTGCAGTGGAGCAGATTGGAGATAGCAGATCTGGCAATTCCTGAGCTTGCAGGAAGCCAATCGAAGACATCAATTTGGCGATCCCTGAGCTTACAAGGATCAAATTAAAAATAGCAGATCTGACAATTCCTAATTTTACAGGAAACAGATCGAAGACATCAGCCCTATCTCCCTGACCAGCAGTGGAATAGGTCAAAGATTGTAGATCTTGTCACCCTAAGTAGTAGGGAACCAAGATCGAACGGCAAGTCTTGTTTCCCTAAGCAGTAGTGGAACAGATTTAAGCCATCAGCCCTATCTCCCTGACTAAAGTGGAATAGGTCAAAAATTGTAGATCTTGTCACCCTAAGCAGTAGGGAACCAAGATCGAACGGCAAGTCTTGTCTCCCTAAGCAGTAGTGGAATAGATTTAAGCCATCAGCCCTATCTCCCTGACCAACAGTGGAATAGGTCAAAGATTGTAGATCTTGTCATCCTAAGCAGTAGGGAACCAAGATCGAATGGCAAATCTTGTCTCCCTAAGCAGTAGTGGAACAGATTTAAGCCATCGACACTATCTCCTTGACCAGCAGTGGAATAGGTCAAAAATTGTAAATCTTGTCACCCTAAGCAGTAGGGAACCAAGATCGAACGGCAAGTCTTGTCTCCCTAAGTAGTAGTGGAACAGATTTAAGCCACCGGCCCTATCTCCCTGACCAGCGTTGGAATAGGTCAAAAATTGTAGATCTTGTCACCCTAAGCAGTAGTGGACCAAGATCGAACAACAAGTCTTGTTTCCCTAAGCAGTAGTGGAACAGATTTTAACCACCAGTCTGACATCCCTGAGTTTGCAGTAGAGCAGATTGAAAATAGCAGGTCTGACAATTTCTGAGTTTGTAGGAAGCAGATCGAAGACATCAGTCTGGTGATCCCTGAGTTTGCAGGGACCAGATTGAAAAAATCAGATCTGGTCTCCCTGAGTTTGCAGTGGAGCAGATCAAAAGATATGGATACTGCCTTCATGAAGTTGAAGCTATCAAACTTACTGAAATCAAGATGAAATTCCAATACCCCTGAAGATGCAGTGGAGTTGGAGTCATTTGAAGAAGACGAGGATCAAAGAAGTCGAAGCTCGGGCAAAATTGGTCCTTCTATTATCTTTGCCCTATTCTCGTTACACGACAATGAGCAAAGAGGGGCAGCTGTAATAAAGCCATTTTGCCCGGGCCTATTTTTTCAGAAAAAAATAAAAATCAATAAATAATAAATGTCCTTACAGTCCAGTACAAGCCCAATTTTTAATGGCCCAAAACTAATCCTAAAACTTTTTACGCATTAACCCAGACCTAAACAGACTTAAAACCCAAACAAACCCAAATCGAAGCAGCAAATGCAAAGATTGTATTTCCTTTTATTTTCTTTTTTTTTCGGGTTATAAAAAACCCCAGTAAACCTGTAATAGGGGGATTTTTCAGATACTCTTACACACGAAAAAGATAGAGAATATACAAGAGAATAAAAAATCAGAGGTGATTTTCATTTTTATATGTTATTCTTTATTTTTATTTTTTTCCTTTCGATTTGTACATATTTTCACATAAAGCAGTATTAAAATAAGAAAAGGACGGAGTTTTATACCTGAGTATCGCCGTGGGTGACGGCGCGTGGGCGCGTGGAAGCAGGAGGCCCTAAGCTCGTTGGCCGACTCCGACAGAAGGGCGAGGGCTCTTTTGAGAGCGTTTTAAAGTTTTTTTTTTAAGCAGGGTGTACAAAATGAATTTTTGGCTAAAAAACTGGCATATATAATGCTTGAGAAACGACGTCATTTTTGTTTAGGCGAATAAGTGTTGAAACGACGCCGTTTAGCAGACCAGATCCGCGCATTGACCCGAAAACTGGAGAAGATCCGCGTGTTTTTGTTAAATGGTCTATTTCTCCATTTAATCCTTCCGAAATTTTATTGTTTTAATATTAGTCCAATTCGCATTTTTTATTTTTTATAAAATTAACTCCAAAAGTTTGTTTTTATTTCAATTAAACCCCTAGATTTCTGTAAAGGCTAAACACAGAATGTTGTCGTTTTAAAATTTGGTATAATTACCATTTCGGTCCCAAAGTTTAATGCGTATTTTAATTTAATTCGTTTTATTTGTTTTAATTTCCATTTAACCCATGTTTTCTTTATTTTAATTTTATTTTTATCCTTTTTATTTTATTTTATTATTTTACATTATAATTAATAGTTTTATCACATTAAATATTTTATATTATTTTCTTATATTTATTAATTTATTTATCCTGTGCCCATGCCTACTCTAGCAACTCTCTTCAGGACTGGCAACATCGCCTGAGATACAGCATCATCTCCGGTCGCTTGATCCCGTAACTCTCCCTCCACAGCTGGAGGATCCGGCAGTTCGTTTCCTGACCCATGGCCAGACCCTACTGGCTCAGACGAGGTCATCCTACCCCTACCGCGTCCACGCGGTGGACGTCCTCGACCCCTTGTACTCATCCTTCCAATTTGCGTTTATCTGATTAAGAATTTTATGAATCATTATTTCTTTCCACTGATTTATCGCGAACAGTCTTATGATGAATAGTTTTAAGAAGTAGTTCTTTCGAATCCATACACAATACAGTCTCAACTTCATTCATTCAATCATCAATATTCATAAACTCACGTTCATTACAGAAAAGTGTTGTTGTTGTTTTCACTACCCAGGGGTATTTTCGTAATTTTATCCTACAGGGGTATTTTCGTAATTTTATCCTATAGGGGTATTTTTGTAATTTTTCAAAATAAGGTCCTTGGTGATTTTGTGAAGTAAGGGTATTTTGGTAATTTTTCAATTTCGGGGGTATTTCAAAAATTTTGAAATTCGGGGGTATTTCGGTAATTTGGAAATTCGAGGGTATTTCGATAATTTTGAAATCCGACGGTATTTCGGTAATTTTGAAAATCTGAGGGTATTTCGGTAATTTTAGAAATCCGAGGATATTTCGGTAATTTTACAAACTAGGGGTATTTTGGTCATTTTGCAAAACAATGGTAGTTTGGTAATAATTTTTTTTTCCAACTTTGATGTTGTTTGTTGTTTTTTTTTTCAAACAGGGGTACCTTTGGAAAAAACTAGTTTCATGGTCCGGGTTATTCTTGTAAACGTGAAATTTTCGGTAAATTTTCAAAACATAGGTATTTTATAAAATCATGGTTAGTTGGAAGTTTTCACAAATCAAATGCATTTTGAAAATTTTTTGCAACTCCTTGGGGTTCTTTTTTCAAAATAAGGTGGTTGGTCCCTTTCGGGTTTTAATTATAAGGTTTAGCTCATTAATAAATCCTCGTAGCTAGGGTGAATAGTCATTACGCACCAGGTAGGATTCTAGTGAAGAGGAGGTGAGTCGCTAGGACTGCTTAAGTACCAAGCTCCCCCTGAATCCACTCCTAGACATGCGTATGCCCATTGCCACACCCTAACTCGGCTAAGGTGAACAGTCACTACGCACCAGGTAGGATTCCAGCGAAGAGGAGGTGAGTCACTAGGACTGCTTAAATACCAGGCTCTTTCGGATCCTTCCTAGACATGCGTATGACGGTTACCACACCCTAGCCTGCGGCTCGTTTAATGGGTTTATTCAGTGAAATTAAGTTTTATGAATTTTTAAGAAGTAGTTTGTACTAAGCCTAGAGTCCATCAAGTTCTAATTCTAACTTAATCTACGTCCCATAAGCCCATTAAGTCACTACGCACCAGGTAGGATTCCAGCGAAGAGGAGGTGAGTCACTAGGACTGCTTAAATACCAGGCTCTTTCGGATCCTTCCTAGACATGCGTATGACGGTTACCACACCCTAGCCTTGCGGCTCGTTAATGGGTTTATTCAGTGAAATTAAGTTTTATGAATTTTTAAGAAGTAGTTTGTACTAAGCCTAGAGTCCATCAAGTTCTAATTCTAACTTAATCTACGTCCCATAAAGCCCATTAAGCCCACATAAATTTATCACACAATGGTTCAGAATACTTACCTAGCGGACTTGGGCCGGAGACGCAGGTGCCATGCTGAGCTAACAAACATGTAATCCTTTAAAACATATCTGTTTCAAAAGCCCTTTTTCAGAAAACGTTTTGAGCCTAAAAACCCTAGAGCCGAGTTTTGAACCGGGCTCTGATACCAATTTGTAACACCCAAACCCGGCCCAATTGCTACGACCGGATTTGGTATGTCACTAAGAAAATTTTAGAAAACATATCGTATTTTCAGAAAATATTTTTCTAAAGTTTATTCTTTTATTCGAGAAAAATAAATAGTTGGAAAAATATATTTTATATGACATGTCGTATTTTTCAGAAAAAGCCCAGATATATTTTATATAGAATATGCCTTTGTAAAATAAAATCGAACTTAATTACATGCCTTAGTTTAATTAAAATAAAAAAATGTAAAAAAGTAATAAAAGCCCATAATAAAACAAAATATAAACTAGTGGCCCATGGCCTTATTACATCGAAGTTTAAAATCCATTAATTAAAAATATAAAATAATAACTTGAGTCTTTTTGCCAAATCTACATATTCTTCTGCATGGCCACCTTGCGTTCCTCTCCAGCCCCGTCCGAAGCACTAAGAATCACCTAAAATGTTAATTAAAAGGGTGAGTCGCGAGACTCAGTGTGCAACCCTCATGCACCACTAGATTTTGGGCCTTAGGTCCATAAAACAGATTAATGATAATTTCATTTATATAAATAACATATAATATGCAAGGCCCAACCCGTTTGCCTAGGTTTCCATCCACTACACGCCCCCGTACCAACCGTTCACACCATTGGGGATTTCTACAATCGACCCACACCGCTACACGCCAAGATGGCAGTCATGCTGCTCATCAACATATTATGGCCGAAGCCCGTATGACAGATCACGGCATTAGCCGCTACAACATATAATAGATCACGGTATAAACCGCTACACATATAACGTATAACTTCCTCCTTTCATCAACCCAACCCATGCAATCATATACAAGCAAATTACTTATAACATTTAATCAGATTATTCACTGACCTGGCGCTTTGCGTTACCCTTTTTGGGCTTCCCACATTAAGTCAAGATTTCGGCATTTATCATAACATATAAACTTTTGAACAGGCATTTTATAAGCAGATCTAGATGATGGGGAAGTATTACACACCTGATTAATGCAGATACCCCTTGCTAAACCGATCTATACTTTGCTTTGAAAAGCCGAAAAAGATGAGAAAATAGGCCTCTCCTATATTTGGCCATAGTATTCTACCCAATTTTATATACTAAAATCAATAAAATTTCTTACCTTGAAATCCCGAAAGTATCACGATTCTACAACTTAAAGATCTATGCAATTGACTCCCTCTTCAAATCCCAGAATGCCAAAAAGAAAACACAAAGTTAGTTCCATATAGCCAATCGACTATGGCCTCCAAAAGCCGAAAAATTAAAAGAAATCCAAATCGCCACTTACCTATTTGAAGTCTATGAGTTTCATCTTCTAGGAAAAATCCCAGGAAGAGAATCTGTCGTGCTTTCAGCTTTTTGTAAAAACTAAAAATTGAAGGGATGACCAAGGGAGATTCGGCCAACTTGAAGAAAAGAGAAAAGAAAAGATAGCAAGGAGAATTCGGCTTTAGAGAGGAAATATTTAGGAGAGGAGAAAACAACTAGGGAATTTCGGTTTTGAGAAGAAACTAAAGCAAATGGGAGAAGTGAATTTCGGCTAGGTGAGGAAGAAGAGAGAAAAATTGAAAGAAAGGATGATCACTTGGCTTATATAGATTTCGGCAATACAATCCCCCTCCCAGAGTTGGATTTTCGGCCAACTCTGCTGTCATCTGATAGCTTTTATCTTTCTTGTTATCTTAATCCCTTATCTCCTTAAAAATAGCCCTATATCATCTCTTCCTATTATCAGCACTTTATCACTAAAATAAAAGAATTAAATCCCCTAAATTATAGCAAGTGTGCCATCTACCCTTCCCCCCTTGGAGTGCCGAATTTTTGTCTTAAAATTTGGGCTTTAAGTAGCCCTCACTTGGCCCAATCCTTCCCTTAATGACTCCACCTGCATGCTCCCCTTTACAACTTCTTCCAAATTTTTGGGCCACAAGCCCACCTTGCAATTTAAACACAAATATCTATTTAAATAATGCTCTATAGCTCTTTATTAGAAACCAACCCAAGTTTCAGCCCAAACCTGAGCCCCAATTGTAATATTAAATTCCCAATTTAATATTTTAAGCAGTCAAACACATATAATGCACAGACCCAATTATTTAGGGTGTTACATACTGGGATGTGATTTGTCTCGTAAAATTCAAAATATTAGATATCCCTCCATTTTCAAGTTTGCCAAATATAAAACTCATTCTCGGGAATTCAAAATGTTGTGTCCTAACGTGTTGGATGTGACATTATGTTATCACGAGGTAAGGTTTTTGAAAATAAGGAAATGTTTTGATATTTAGAAATTCGGGAAATAGTGCCCTAACGTGCTAGGTTGTGATTTTCCGTTTGGCTAAATAGCTAAATATCCTTTTAACAAGTTTTGCAAATAGTGAGATGATTTTGATTACGAAGGTTTTAAAATATCGTGTCTTAACGTGTTGGATGTGTTTACATTCCTTCGGAACAAGAAAGTCTCAAATTTTAACTTAAATTGCTCGAAGTTTTTTTTAAAGAAATCATATTTTTAAATACTTTTTAAATTTCAAACATTTGGACATGATTCTATCAATTAGATACGAATTTTTGGGCGTTATGAGGGTGCTAACCCTTCCTCATACGTAACCGACTCCCGAACCCGTTTTCTTGTTTTTCATGGACCAAAATTAAATGTTTAAAAATAAAACGTTTTACAAGGTGATCCAATCACACCTAAGTAAAAAGGAATTGGTGGCGACTCCCGTTTTTGTTTTTAAAGTCGATCCCCATTTTTCAAAACCGATTTGAAAATGGTTTCGACAACTTAAGTATATAAATTATAATAATATATTAATATATTAATATAATAAAATAATATAACAAAACATAAAATAAAATAAAGAAATAAAACAAAGAAAAAAAAGAGAAAGAAATAGAACAGAAACAAATGAAACAGGGGTTAAAGAAAGAAAAGAAAGAAAGAAAGGGGAATTAGGGATTTTAAGGTTGCAAGCTTAAGTGGTAAGTCAATTCAGTCCCTTTTTTTGTAATTTTGATGTTTTTGGAATCCTAGAACAAAATACTACTTGATTTATGTTGAAATTTTGAAAGTTAGTTGATTTTTAGATGTAGTTTATGTTGAATTAAGGGAAGAATTAGGGGTTAAATTGATAGAATTCAAGTTAGAAGTGAAATAGGGATTGGATTGTAAAATAAATCATAAGTTTTGAATAGTAGGGACTAAATTGAAAGAATTTTGAAATTAGGGTTTTATGGTGAAATTAGAGAGTTGAAATTAGTCTAAAGTGGGAATTTAATGAAAATATGAGATTTGTTTTGGAAAAATAAAGTTAGTCTAAATTTAAGGAATAAATTAAAATTTGAATTAAATATGAATTGAAATATTTAATGTGAAATTGTGTGTATTGATGATTTTTAATTGTTTTAAATTTCTGTAGATAACGTTGTGCAGGAGACCTCGGCTAAGAAAGGAAAAGAGAAAGTCAACCAGGAGTGATTCAAAAATTACGGTTTGTATTTCTATAATTCGAATTTAATAATTAATTCTTGAATTATTACTTAATATGTATGGTAACTGCATTGAGGTGAGTATTGATATTGATTTTGTGATATTGAATTGAATGGAATGGAATTGATTTCATGTACATATGTGAATATTTGAATTGCAATGGATATTGGTTGAAATTGAAAAGTGAATTTAATTATTAATTGTTTTTTTTTTGATTAAATATTATGGTAAGTAATTAAGGTGAGAATTATTTGTACTGTATTTTACAATTGAAATGGATTGATTGGGAATGTGATGAAATAGATATAAATATGTGATTATTGTGGAATTTGAATAATTGTTATTGAAAAGTGAATTGAATTGTATTGAATTATGAATTTACGTGATTAATTAGAATGTGCAGTGATTGGAAACTAAAAAGTGAATTGAATACCCCATTAACTGTATTGGGCTAAGTCGGATATAGTTGGCATGCTATAGGATTGGAAGTGTTCAGGGATACTTCGAGCTTGAGTCGATGAGGCATTGTAAGTGTCGTATTATTACTTCGAATAATTCTGATGAGGTACTGAGTACCGTACTATTTTAATTCGGCTTGGCCGATTAGGCATTGAGTGTCGTACTAGTGTGTTTTGGTTAGATCCGTGTATCTGTCCGAGTCCAAGTCTTGTTAATAGGGGTAAACAAATGATTTGGCCAATTGGTTGACAACGAATGATATTGAATACGGATTGGAATGGACAATGAAATGAAATATGCAATTGAAATGAATGGAATTGCATGAATCAGGGATTCATGAAATGGATATTGGTTTGAAATTGAATGGTGTATCCTATTGAGAAAAGCTATTGTGTAACATCCCAAAAATTAGGGGTTTGTGATTTTTGCATAATTACATGTTCTGCTTGCTCAGCGGGTTATTTGAGGGTGTTTAGGGGTTCTAGGGAGGCCTGGGTTCGAGTCCAAGCCCTAAAAAAATTTTGGTTTTTAGCCCTTTAGTGGAGAGGGTTGTTGGAAGCAGAACTTATGTAAAATAGAGTGTGTTTATATAACACAAGTTGAGCTCATAGTGGAGTGGTGTGGTGTCAGGTGGAGAGCATGGAGGGAAGTGGTTCGAATCCCACAGGTGGCAAATCAAAGGCTTTTATTTTGTGTCAGGTGAGTGGAAGAAGTAGAGTTCGGTTAGAACCTTGCAAGGGGGAGTGGGAGACTTGGTCAAAGCATTTGAATGGAAGGAGAGGAGGAATTGTAGGAGGAGATAGTGGAGAGAATCAAGGTGTTGAGGAGTGAAGGTGTAGTGGCCGAATGTGGGAGTGTGTCTAAGGGGGGATATTTCGGCTAGGGGTTGGTTTTTTGAAGCAAATTCGGCAATTGGTGTGGGAAAAAAAACCGAAACTCCCTTGTGTGTGCATTTGTTTTTGCTTTCTTCTTCTTTTCTTTTCATTTCGGGTCTTTTACCTAAGTGACGCTTTAGGTAGTTCTCTCCAATTCTTCATTCATTTGCGGTAGCCGTTTATTGCACCATTGAGCCTCTTTTCTCCCATTTTCTCTTATTCGTCCATCATCATTCTGTAGTGCTACTCTTGCTACCGAATCCTTCTTTCCCATTCGGCTCATCCTTGGTTAGAAGGTAATGTTTCCTCTTCTTATACTTTCTTTCTTTCCTCTCTTAGCTCTGCTTAAGCCGAAACTCTTATCCTTGATTTTTATTGTCTAGTCCAAATCTACTTACCCCACTTCATCTCGAATCCCTTTGTTTTTTTTGTGGTGTGGGCCGAAACTCCTTGTGGGGCATCTACCATTTTTGTGGTGTTTGGTAAGGGGGTGATAAGACTAATAGTTCTTGTAACCTGTTTATGGTTAGATCGTTCATGTTTATTCAAACGGGCTTCGGTCTCTCCTCTGTGTGGGTGGGGGCCAAATGATAGATGTTTTCTGACACTCTTTTTGCTCATCAAAACAATGTTAGGGTCTTGATTTCCGTAGTCAATGGGTAAGGCCAAGGACTTGGTGCACTAAAGGAGATCGCACTGTGGTAAGTGGAGTTAGCCTAATAAGTGTTTCTAGTTACGTTTATCAAAGTGGAGACTAATGTGTTGTCAACTATCGCTATAGGTGTTTTGGGAAGTGTTGGAAAGCACAACTCGTAGCCAAGTGTGTAACCTCACACTATTGATTGTAACTATGTGATGTTCTGTGATTTGGGCATAAGCCGAAATGCCGAAAAGCCGAAATATCGGCAATCGAGACACTCGAGCATATGAGCGCTTGTAGTGATAAACTGAGCCACTAATGATGGCGGTAGATAGTTGAGAGAGCCACGAGCACTCTCACGAAACGAAAGCCGTAACGGGCTTTATCGAGCCGGAACGGGCTAAATGGGCCCCATGGGCTAACAGGCCCACATGAGCAAAATCGATGGAAAATTTTCGAATGATAGATGCGGCTGCGAAGTTCGTAGAACCGTGATAAAAAATGGATTGAATGAGCCACACGAGCGTGTGGGCCCGCTTGGGTCGAAATTGAGCTTTAGGCCCAATTGCACCGTTTTGACCAAAAAGGGAACTGGTGTCGCTCGAGGTGAAAGTAGGCCTCTGGAAAGGCCGTTGGATGACTAAATTACTAAAATACCCTTAGCGGGTAAATTACTGAAATACCCTCGGTGGGTAAAATTACCGAAGTACCCTTAGTGAGTAAACTACTGAAATACCCTCGGCGGGTAAAGTTACTGAAATACCCTTAAAGGGTGAAATTACTGTAATGCCCTCGTTGGGTAAAATTACTATTATACCTCTGAGGGGTAAATTACCATTTTACCCCTACCGAAAAATAACCATTATACCCCTAGTGGTAGATTTAGAGTGTTTGTGTGTAATCTGTTTAATTGCTATGATGATAGTTTATTGCATACACTGAGTTAATATGTCATGACATGTTGCATTGGGTTGGGTTATATATTTGGAGGAAGTATTGTACTGGTGGCTATGCCACGTTATACTGATTCAGTGGCTCTGCCACGATATACTGATTTTAGTGGCTCAGCCACGTATACTGTTACTGGCAGCTTTACTGCGTTGATATTGGCAGCTCGGCTGTGTTCTTGGTGTGTAGGGCTGGGTGGGTTGACTTGGTCCCCACATGGTGTGTAGGGTTGGTACGGGTGGTGTGATGGTTGGATTGGGTTGGGCTGTATTTTCGTTGCATTACCATGATTTTGGGGCTTAGGCCCGAACTAATACTGCATGGGCTTGAGCCCAGACTATGACTACAACTGGGATTACACACTGAGTTCTTGTAACTCACCCTTTTCCTTTAACTGTGCAGGTAATCCCTAGCCTTAGAGGATTTGGAGCCGCGAGGGACTCAGAGATGGCCACACATACCGCATGTTTTGAGGGTGAACTTAGTATTTCTATTTGGGATTACTTTACTTTAAATATTGGGTTTTAAAATTGTTGTAATAAGGCCATTGGAACTGTTTTAACTTTTATTTGGGACACTACAAATTTAATCAACAGGGGGTTTTCAAAACAACAAACAACTGAATTTCAAATATCTCGCTTTCCTAATTATTCAAACCAAACTTCTGTAACTGACACGGTTTTTAATAAACAAGATAATACATGCATTTTTGGAAAGGGTATTAAAATGAGTAAACTTCTTTTGTGAATAAGCAACGAGAAACGAAAATTTGAACGACTAAGTTGGAATTTGACTATGTGTTTTTCAAACAACCATGAGGTTTTAAACATCACCTAATGTGGCATGCTAGATTCGGTCGTAACGTTTAGGCTGGGTTGGGGTGTTACATATTGAATAGCAATTATGAGATTGAAATAGAAGATATGATAATTGAAAGTGTTATGAATGATGTGTTAATGATTTTGATTATTTGTTGAATGATTTTTGTTATGTGTAAAGATGTATATAAACATTATGAATTTTTGCTTAATAAGTATCGGATTATAGAAATACCACCGAGTTTATACTCAGCGTACGGTTTATTTTTTGTGCCCAGGTTAGGTTAAAGTTCGAATGTCGAATCAGCATCCAAGGCCGAGCCCGAACTCATTGTGGTGAAGTACATTTCTTTTTGGTAAATGGCATGTTCCTAGGATGTTATGTTTGTTATTTTGGAAAATGATTTATAAATGATGTGATATTGTGATAATGGTTGGTTTTATATTCATAAATATAAGTTATGTGCTTGTTAAGGTGACAAAATGACATATTTTGGTTAATGTATGAATGAATTTGTTATATAAAAATTTTGATTGATTTGGATAAAACATATGAAGTATTTATGAATGTAAATTAGTTAGTTTGTTAAATTAATTATTTGTTATGTTTTGGATTGGTTGAACAATTAGTGGGTAGAACACGGCCTGAAGCACGGGCATGTGATAAGGTCACATGGGCGTGTTCCTTGACCACACGGGCGTGTGAGCCTTGCATCTAGGAAAAATTTTGAAAATTTCATGAAAAATTCTCTGAGCTTCCAATTAAGTCTCGATTTGTTTCTAATACATGTTTTGGGCCTCGAGGGCTCAATAAAGGGACATTTTTATTAAATTTCGATATGTATGTTAAATAAATATGTAATTGCTTGTATTTGTTCTGGTCTTTCTGGCAATGCCTCGTAACCTTGTTTCGACGATGGATAAGGGTTAGGGGTGTTACAATTAGTGGTATCAGAGCTTTACAGGTTTAGCCGATTCTCGGAGTAAATCGATCTCGAAATTGAGTCTAGTGGTACATGCCATAATTGAGTCGGGATTGGATGCTGATATTTTTTTGTTTCTGTTTTATAATGAAAATATCGGATGAATACATAGATGATACTGATTAAGAAATGTATACTGGAGACGATGAATCATATGATGTAGATAAAACTGAGTCAATAATATCGAGTGTAAACCCAGTTGGTAATCAACCACTTAACGTTGAACGAGGTAAAACTAGAGAAAGAGATCATTCTCAATTACTTAGGGTTATAGTTGGAACTGCAACTGCAACAACATCTACTCCTACTGTTCGACGAGCCCCAATTAAAGAATTATGTAAGTATGGTGCTACTAAATTTCTAGGCTTAAAAGAGGTTGATCCGTCTACAGCTGAGAATTGGATTGAAGCTATAAAAAGAATTTTGCAGCAACTTGAATGTACTCCTCGAGAAAGTTTATTATGTGATGTTTCTTTACTTCAAGGGGAAGCCTATGTTTGGTGGGAATTGGTAACTCGACATGTACCGGCAAAATAGGTAAAATGGGATTTCTTTCAAAGAGAATTTCAGAAGAAATATATGGGTGATTTTAGATTGTTATAAAAATAAGTTTACTGTTTAGATTGTTATAAAAGGAAGTTTACCATTAAGAGTGAAAATAATGACAAGTTCGATGTGAATGGTATTCAAACCAGTAGGTCAGCCCGTATTATTTCGGTAATTCAAGCTAATAAACTTCTTCATCAGGGTTGTGTTGCTCTCTTAGCCTATGTTATTAATTCTGATTCAATTGAAAGTCAATGCAGTAAAATCTGAACTGTATGTGAATTTCCTGATGTGTTTCCTGAAGAATTACCTAGATTAGCACCTGTAACATCCTGAATTTTTGGGCCTATGCGTTTAATAGGTAGGATATGTTTAATGTGTTAATTTAAGTGTTAGGGGTCCAAATTGGGCTCAGGCTTAGGTAGAGGCCTTGATTAAAATTTTCTGTTTGGGCATTATAGGGGTTTAAAAGGTAGTATCTATGTTTAAAATACCAAAGTGGGCTTGTGGCCCAATCTTAGGAGGTGACGCCACACAAGGGAGTAAGGGGCCCAAATTTAAGTTTCATGGAGCCCAATTCTTTTAATTTAAGTTAGCTAAATTTTGGGCATTAGGATTAGGTGGAGTGGATGGCAACAAGGCTAAAATTTAGGGGTTTTAATGTTTAAAATATTTGGATAATAAGCAGATAAAGGCTATTATTTAGGAATTTATTTTATGAGGATAATAAGCAGATAAAGGCTAAAATTTAGGGATTTTAATGTTTAAAATATGTGGATAATATGTTGATAAAGGAGGGAGGAGTTAGAGATAATTAAGTCTCTTTTAGATGAGCTAGTAGATTAAGATAAAGAAGAAAGGATAGGATTCTATAAATAGGGGGAATATCTCTTCAATTTCGGCATTTGGGGTTTTTCTCTCATTCTTTTCTCTTCTTCTCTGAGTAAAAGCCGAAAACTCCTAAAGTTCCATCTTCTTCTTCATTCTCTGCAAAAGCTGAAATCTCTAAGCCTATTCCCTCATCTTCACTTTGATTCAAAAGCTGAAACCACACCTATTCTTCTCCTTAATATTCATTGGCCGAATCTCCTTTAGCCATCTTTTCAATATTTAGTTCTTTCAAAAGCCGAAAGCGTGATAAATCATCTTTCCGGGATTTTTCCTAGAAGCCGAAACTCATAGATCTCTAAGTTATAGAATCGTGTTACATTCGGGATTTCAAGGTAAGAGGATTTGTTTATTCATATATATAAAATCGGGTAGAATACTAACTATGGCCGAATATAGGAGAGGCCTATTTTCACATCTTTCTGGCTTTTTGAAGCAAAGCGTAGATCGGTTTAGCAAGGGTATCTACATTAATCATGTGTGTAATTCTCCACACCATCTAGATCTGTTTGTTAAATATATGATTATAAGTTTTATATGTCTTGATAAATGCCGAAATTCCAGCTTAATGATGGAAACCCAAAGAGGGTAAAAGCAAATCACCAGGTTAGTGAATGTTCTGATTAAATGATATAAGTATATTGATATTCTGTGATTGCATGGGTTGGGTTGATGAAAGGAGGAAGTTATATCTTGTAGCGGTTTTTACCGTGATCTGTTGTAGCGGTTTTTACCGTGATCTATTGTAGCGGCTTTTGCCGTGATCTGTTGTAGTGGCTACAGCCGTGATCTGATGATAAGCAGCAAGACTGCCATCAAGGCGTGTAGCGGTGTGGGTTGATTGTAGAAATCCCCAATGGTGTGAATGGCTGGTACGGGGGCGTGTAGCGGATGGAAACCTAGGATTTGGGTTGGGCTTGCATATTAATTTTTATTATGTATATTAAACTGTTTATTTTGTTTTATGGGGCTAAGGCCCAAATCTAATGGTGCATGAGGGTTGCACACTGAGTCTCGCGAATCAACCAATTAATTAATATTTCAGGTAGCACTTAGTGCATCGTACCGGGCTGGAGAGGAGCGCAAGGTGGCCATGCAAAAGAACATTTGGATTCAGCAAAAAGACTCTAGTTTATTATTTTATTTTTTTAATGGGTTTTAAATCTCGTTGTAATAAGGCCATGGGCCACTAGTTTATATTTTGTTTTATTATGGGCTTTTATTACTTTTAGTTATTTAAAATTTTATTTTAATTGAACTAAGGCATATTTTATTTAAACTATCAACTATTTATTTTTTCCCGAATAAAAGGATAAACTTCAGAAAAATATTTTCTAAAAATACGATATGTTTTCCAAAATTTTCTTAGTGACATACCAGATCTGGTCGTGGTGTTTGGGCCGGGTTTGGGGTGTTACACCACCAAACCGAAAGGTTGAATTTGCGATTGAAGTATACCCGGGTACAGATCCAGTGTCAATACCTCCATATCCTATGTCACTTATAGAGCTAAAAGAATTGAAAGTATAGTTGCAATATTTATTGGACTGTGGATTTATACGTCCAAGTACTTCACCTTGGGGAGCTCCAGATCTATTTGTTAAAAAGAAAGACGGTTCAATGCGGTTGTGTATTGATTATCGACAACTAAAAGGTCACAATTAAGAATAAATACCCGTTACCTCGTATTGATGATCTATTTGACCAGTTGAAAGGAACTTCTGTGTTTTCAAAGATTAATCTAAGATCGGGCTATTATCAATTGAAGGTGAAAGAAAGTGATGTACCAAAAACAACATTTCCCACAAGGTATGATCATTATGAATTCTTAGTAATGCCTTTTGGATTGACTAATGCTCCAACAGCATTTATGGACCTTATGAACCATATTTTTCAACCATATTTGGATCAATTTGTGGTAGTTTTCATTGATCATATTCTGGTTTATTCGAAGTTTGAATCTGAACATGAGCAGCATCTCAAAATTGTCTTACAAGTATTACTGGAAAAACAGTTATATGGGAAGCTTAGCAATTGTGAATTTTGGTTATCAGAGGTTGTATTTTTGGGACATTTGGTTTCGGCTGAAGGGATTAGAGTTGATCTAAAGAAGATTGAACGATTATTCAATGGAAAGCACCGAGAAATGTATCAGAGGTATGTAGTTTTCTTAGATTGGTTGGTTATTATTGGAGATTCGTAAATGGATTTTTCGAAGATAGCCTTGCTAATGGCAAAGTTGTTGCAAAAGAGTGTTTAGTTTTTTTGGGGATGACCAATGCTAGGAAAGTTTTGAGAAATTGAAGAAAATGTTGTCTGAGGCACCAGTTTTGACTTTGCCAGAGTCGGGGAAAGGATTTTGTTATATAAAGTGTGTAATGCCCCGAAATTAGGCCTAGGAGAATTAGCCCTATTGGGCCTTGAGCGTAGGAGCGTTTTAAAATTCTTGAGAATATCATAACAGCATTACTGCAAGTTGGATCTAGTGGGTAAGTGATTTTGGAAGGTTACAGGGTTTCTATTAAGTCCCGGCTTCAAGTTAGGCCATAGGAAAAATTTTGCTTTTGGGCACTTTAGGGGAGAGGACTGGTGGAAGCAAGGCTTAAGGGATTTTGTAGGTGTTTTGCTAACACAAGTTGAGCAAGTGTAAAGGTGGTGTGGCGTCACTTGTAGAAGCAGAGGGGATGGGATTCGAATCCCACAAGCAGTATGGGGAGTTTTTATTTTATGTCTGGGAGGTGGAAGAAGTAGAGTTGTGATAGAACTCTACAAGATGCATGGGGACTCAGTCAAATATTTCAAATGGAAGGTGGAGAGCAATGTGGGGAGGAAATTAAGGAGTGAATCATCGGATTGGTGTGAGAGGGGGTAGTGGCCGATTGTGGGAGTGTTGGGGGAGGTAAAATTCGGCAAGGGAGTGGTGTGGGGCATTTTCGGCTAAGGGTGGAGTAGGTGCCGAATTTCTTAGTCCCTCTAGGCTTTTCTTTGCTTTTTGGCATTTTCTACTCAAGCGTTTCTAGGTTCTTCTCTTTTGGATTTCTTTTCTTCTCTTCGTATGTTTTCTTTCTTTTATTTTCTCTCTTTGGAAACTGACCACTCGTGCACTTTTCTACTTCTATCTACAACCTCCTTTGTTTGCTTTCATCAAGTGCCGATTATTTTCTGCTCCATTATTCCTTTCTCTTGGTAGTGGCCGAATAGGTAAGATTACATTGCCATTGTATTTTCTCTCTTCTCGTTATGTTATTTCTTTCCATTGGCCGAATGCAGCATACCCTTCTGCCTTATTGTTCCTTCCCTCTCCATTCAAAGTATTAGCCGAATACATTCTACCTTGATCTTTTTAGTAGAACCGAATCCATACTCCTCTAATGCTTCGTCTATTGCTTTCTTTTTTGCCAAGACAAAACTTATCCTTTCTTCTTTCTTCCAGTTGATCATCATCTCTGAGGGTCGTGGGGGTTCAACTTCTGACTGTGCAAAAACCTGTTCTTGTCGAACCTGAGGGTAAGTGGTGCTATTGGTATTGTGAGTTTCTCTTTGTTACTGAATGTGGGTGGTTGATAACCCCTCTATGTTTAGATACATCAATGGTGATAGGAACTTGTGGGTGTTAGTCAAAGGATAGGACGAAGCTGTTTGGTCCATCGAAGGAGATTTCTTTGTGGTAAGTGATGGTAGTGATTACTCGGACTCAAGACTCGGTTATGTTTTTCAGAAATGAGACTAATAGTTTGGGATGAATTGATTGTGTAGGTGCGAAATATCGAGGGTTCCAATCTACGCTGGTAACAGGTGCGTAATCTCATACCCTCTGAATTGCACGTGGTGTTATGCGAATCGGCCAAAAGCCGAAAAGCCAGAAAATCGGCATCTGTGACCACTTGAGCGTGCGAATGCTCGTAGTGGTAAAGTGAAAGATGAATAATGACGGTAAGTCGTTGAGAGCGTCATGAGCACCCTCGCGATACTGAGGTTGTAATGGGCCTAACCGGGCCAAAACAGGCCAAATGGGCCCAATGGGCTATCCGGCCCACTTGGGCAAAACTGTTAGAAAAACTGTCAAATGATAAGTCTGAATGCAAAATTTGTAAATCTGAGACCGAAATCATGAGAAATAGGCCACACGAGCATGTGGGCCCGATTGGGCCTAAGATGGATTTTAGGCAGTTCCGTAGCGACCCAAATAGGGTCCAGTGTCGCTCGAGGCGATAGTAGGCTTTCGGAAAGGCTGTTGATTGCGTAATTATCAAAATACCCCCGGAGGGTAAAATTACCGAAATGCCCCAAGAGGGTAAAATTTTCGAAATACCCTTGGAGGGTAAAATTACCGAAATACCCTTAGTTTACGAAATTATCGAAATACCCCTAGAGGGTAAAATTACTGAAATACCCCTAGAGGGTAAAATTACCAAAGTACCCTTGGTGGGTAAATTACTGAAATACCATCGGTGGGTAAATTACAGTTGTACCCTTAAGGGCTGATTAGGATGAAATATGTATTCTGTTTAGCTGGTTATGATGGTAATTTGTTTTATACATCATTTTTTATATATGCCTTGCATACATGACATTCTGCATGGGATTGGGATTTTGTATTTGGAGGAAGCGATAGTTCTGTTAGGGCCGCATGGGTCGCTTGAGTCCACTGTGGACCCATCGATTTGATTGTTAGGGTAGCACGGGTCGCCCGAGATGACTGTGGACCCACTGATTTGATTGTTATGATCGCACGAGCGGCCTGAGACGACTTTGGAGCTACCGACGGCTTTAAGCCGCTTATATTCTGGCAGCTCGGCTATTTTCTTGGTGTGTAGGGCTAGGTGGGTTGACTTGGTCCCCACAAGTGTGTAGGGCTGGTACGGGGGTGTGTAGCACATGGATTTTGGGTTGGGCTGTATATGCTGTTGCATTATCATGTTTATAGGGCTAAGGCCCAGATGGTTACTGAATAGGGCTTTGGCCAGTCTGCTTCTGTATGGGTTCAGGCCCAGTTAATGACTGACAGGGAATTAGACACTGAGTTCTTGTAACTCACCCCTTTCGTTTTAACCTTGCAGGTGAACCCCAGCATTAGTGGATTTGGAGCTGTGGAGGACTCTGTGGTGGCCATACATCGGGAATATTTATCGTGAACTTAGTAAATTTTCATTTTACTTTAGTTTGAGGTTTATATTATTTTGGGTTAATATTTTTGTAATAAGGCCGTTGGTTTATTTTCTGTTAAGTTTTCATTAATAACTATTAAATTTATAAATACGTGGTTTTCTTAAAACGACAATAATTGTTTTCAAAATATCACATCTTCGCAAATCACTGAATCTGATTTATGTTATAAACAAAGTTTTCGGGGATAATAACAACAATAATGTTTTTACAAGAAAACCATAAAAACAAATCTATTTTCACAAACAACAAAGCTCGAAGTTATAAAAATAGATGCAACATTTTTAACGAACGCGCAAGTTTTCAGACAACCCTTCTATGTGACATGCTAGATCCGGTCATGACGTCTAGGCCGGGTTTGGGGTGTTACATTTTATGGTATCAGAGCCTGATTGTAAAACTCAGCTGTCGAATGGGTTTGAAAATTTTTTTCCAAATCTGTTTAAACTTTGGTTTAGAAAAAATGATAGTGTTACTGGAAGTATGGCACACTGAGTCTCCGGCACCAAATCCGTAAGCTCTCTGATTTTATATTTGGATTTATGTTATAGTGACTGTACTGAAAAATTACTAGGGATAGTAGTAGTATAGTAAACTTTTTATTAGGGAAACTGAGAGACTGAAACTTTAGGAAAATCAAATTGCGAAAACTACTCATATTATTGTTCTTTCATAAAATATCTGTCAATAATTACTTGAACAATAAGCTGATGCATAAAACTCTTAAACAAATTAACTCAATTCAGCAATATAAGTACAAGAGGACGTGGACGAGGTATACGCGGCCGTGGTAGAGGTCGAGGTGCTAGGGCTGGATCCTCAGCATCGGGGCATATGCCAGAAAGAGAGGCACCAGCATTGCCAGTGACTGAAACAGGGTCGTTCGACAGAGCTGCTGGGGATGACGCACAGGGTCATTCGATCGAGCTGCTGGGGATGACGCACTGTCTCAGGCAATGCTTCGTATTTTGGAAAGAGTTGCTGGATCTGTTGGGCCCAACACCGCTATTAGGGGCCGTGGGTCGGTTACGAAACGACTTCGGTCCAATGGAGCAGAGATCTTCAGTGAAGTTTCTGGGGTGGCCACAAGTGTGGCGGAGTACTAGTTAGAGGCCTCCGAAAAAATTATGGACGACCTCGACTGCACGCCAGAACAAAAGTTGAAGGGTGCCGTGTCCTTGCTGAGGGATGAAGCCTACCAGTGGTGGCTTACGGTAAAGGAGGGTACCTCGTCTGATCGATTGACTTGGGAATTCTTCAGGACCACATTTTGTAACATCCTAAAATTGGGCCTAGTAGGATTGGGCCCAATGGGCCTTGAGCGTAGTATTGTTTAAATTTTTGAAGAACAAGAGATTGGCTTAAATGCAAGTTGGACCTATTAGATAGGTGATTTTGGAAGGTTAGAGGGGTTCTATGAAGTCTCGGGATCGAACTTTGGCTTTGGGAAAATTTGGTTTTAGGTGGGAAAAAAACCCTGGAAGTTGGCAGGTAGGCCTTAAGAATAAAATGTGGAGGAGAATGACACAAGTGGAGTGTGTGGTGTAGTGGCAAAGTGACGCCACATAAGAGACAAGGGGGTGACGCCACAAGGAAGGAAGGAGGTCCAAGGTTCAAGTCTTGGCTTTTGCATTTTGGTTTTCTTTTTACTTGGACCCTAGAATTTGGCTGTAGGTTTATATTTAGTTGCGCATGGTTTAAGACACAAGAGGAGCTTGTGGCCAAGTGGCTAGCGGCGTGGATTATGCTACAAGAGAGCCTGGGTTCGAATCTCGTGAGAAGCAAGGGAGTATTTATTTTGCGGATTGGACGGCAACAGCTTCAGCTAAATTTAAACTCTACTGACGAAGGGATCCCACATCGGAAAGATACAAAGAAGGAAGGTGAAGAGCTAGCTATATAAAGAGCATTCCAGGAGGAGAGTTAACATACCTTGGTGGGCATTTGGGCACAGGAGTGGTCGCAGCGCGGATTAGCACCAGACTCCTATCAAGTGTGTAACTCTCTCTACTCTAGTTGTAGAGCGGCAAATGCCAAAGTGCCGGTCACGGCAATAGTAGCCACACGAACGTGCGAGCGCACGTGTGGGGCTTCGACGCGATAGTTGAGGCCATTAGTAGTATTCTTGTGGGTTGAGGCTGCTTGGGTCGCGATGGGCCGAAGTGGGCCCAATGGGCCCATAGGCCCAATTGAATGAATTGTGTGATGATGTAGTATATAGCGAACTAGACTAGATGGAACTTATATACGTGGCTAGATTTGTTTAGGTGGGCCACACGAGCGTGTGGGCCCGAATGGGCCAAAATCAGTTTTAGGCCCAATAGTCCATTTCGACCAGAAATGGTAGTTGAGTAGCTCGGGACGACATTGGGCCTTCGAAAAGGCCATTCCAGGTACGAAATTATTGAAATACCCTTAGTGGGTAAATTACCAAAATACCCCTAGAAGGCAAATTACTGTTATACCAGTGGTTTGGTATCACATATGTTATCTTTGTGACTTGTCTCAGTGGTTTGGTACCACAGTGGGTTGGCCCCACATATTATATTAAAAGGGATCGTCACCAGTAGTTTGGTACTAGAAAGTGGGTTGGCCCCACATATGTTTATTTGTGACTTTGGGTCACCAGTGGTTTGGCACCACCAGTGGTTTGGTACCATACGGGGTAGAATCGGGAGTTTCGGATGGTTAGGTTTTGGGTTGCATGGCATGTATATTTGCATATGAATCTATGTATGAGCTTATCATCTTCGGGATGGGGATTTATGCACTGAGTCTCGATGACTCACCCCTTAGTTAATTTTGCAGGTAATCGTTAGATCGCGGATTTGGGAGCCGAGGCAGACTTGTGGTGGCTATACAATGTTTTTCTCGTAAACTTATTCTCTTAGTTAAACTTATTTGTATTTGGGATTTTGCTATCTAATAGGGCCACTTTAACTGTATTTTTGGTATTTTATTTGGTTTAGCTTTTAATATGATTACTGCCTATTGTTATCAAATGTTAAATACGGGAATTTCCTAAACCCTTAATAACCATTTTCCAAAATGTTAACAAAAGTATAACAAGCGAATAAATATTTAAACTCGAAATTTTTGACAAATGCGCAGTTTTTAAACAACCCTTTTATGTGAGATGCCAGATCTGGTCGTAACGTTTAGGCCGGGTTTGGGGTGTTACAATTATGGTATCAGAGCCTAGGTTCAAAAATTCGGCTGTGGAATGGGTTCAAAAATGTTTTTCAAAATTTGTTTGAAATATAGTTTAGAAAAAAAATATATATATCTCTTTTCTGGAAGTATGGCACCCGAGTCTCCAGCACCAATCCGCACTGTAAGTTTCCTGATACTTTTCGTTGTTATATGTTGTATTTCGGGTATCTGTTTTGTGTGTTTGGTTTGGATGTGATGTTCAGAGATAGTGTTGGTTGCGTATGAAATATTCGTCTGTTTTAATGGCTAGGTGTTTTGAGTATGTGTAGGAGTTCTAAATTCTAGTTAAAAGTATATTAGTTTTGTTAAGATCAGAGTGCGCAGCAAGGGCGTAGTGTAGTAGGTTAGGATGTGTGATTGTTAGTTAGTTAGAAATTTCGAGGACGAAATTTCTTTAAGGAGGGTAGATTTGTAACATCCTAAAATTGGGCCTAGTAGGATTGGGCCCAATGGGCCTTGAGCGTAGTATTGTTTAAATTTTCGAAGAACAAGAGATTGGCTTAAATGCAAGTTGGACCTATTAGATAGGTGATTTTGGAAGGTTAGAGGGCTTCTATGAAGTCCTGGGATCGAACTTTGGCTTTGGGGAAATTTTGGTTTTAGGTGGAAAAAAAACCCTGGAAGTTGGCAGGTAGGCCTTAAGAATAAAATGTGGAGGAGAATGACACAAGTAGAGTGTGTGGTGTAGTGGCAAAGTGACGCCACAAGGAAGGAAGGAGGTCCAAGGTTCAAGTCTTGGCTTTTGCATTTTGGTTTTCTTTTTACTTGGACCCTAGAATTTGGCTGTAGGTTTATTTTTAGTTGCGCATGGTTTAAGACACAAGAGGAGCTTGTGGCCAAGTGGCTAGCAGCGTGGATTATGCTACAAGGGAGCCTGGGTTCGAATCTTGTGAGAAGCAAGGGAGTATTTATTTTACGGATTGGACGGCAAGAGTTTCAGTTGAATTTAAACTCTACTGACGAAGGGATCCCACATCGGGAAGATACAAAGAAGGAAGGTGAAGAGCTTGCTATATAAAGAGAATTCTAGGAGGAGAGTTAACATACCTTGGTGGGCGTTTGGGCATAGGAGTGGTCGTAGCGCGGATTAGCACCAGACTCCTATCAAGTGTGTAACTCTCTCTACTCTAGTTGTAGAGCGGCAAATGCCAAAGTGCCGGTCACGGCAATAGTAGCCACACGAGCGTGCGAGTGCACGTGTGGGGCTTCGACGCGATAGTTGAGGCCATTAGTAGTATTATTGTGGGTTGAGGCTGCTTGGGCCGCGATGGGCCGAAATGGGCCCAATGGGCCCATGGGCCCAACTGAATGAATTGTGTGATGATGTAGTATATAGCGAACTAGACTAGATGGAACTTATATACGTGGCTAGATTTGTGTTAGGTGGCCACACGAGCGTGTGGGCCCGAATGGGCCAAAATCAGTTTTAGGCCCAATAGTCCATTTCGACCAGAAATGGTAGTTGAGTAGCTCGGGGCGACATTGGGCCTTCGAAAAGGCCATTCCAGGTACGAAATTACTGAAATATCCTTAGTGGGTAAATTACCAAAATACCCCTAGAAGGCAAATTACTGTTATACCCTTAGAGGTTGATTAGCTTGGTTATGCCGTATTTGTTATTCTGATTATGATGGTAATTCGTTTCATGTGTTATCTTTGATATATGATTTGCATACATGTCATATTGCATACACACGAATTATTATGACTGATGATCATGGCATGGACATAGGTATGATGAGAGGAGGGGGAAGATATGTTATTTGTGACTTTGGGTCACCAATGGTTTGGCACCACCAGTGGTTTGGTACCACATATGTTATCTTTGTGACTTGTCCCAGTGGTTTGGTACCACAGTGGGTTGGCCCCACATATTATATTAAAAGGGATCGTCACCAGTAGTTTGGTACTACAAAGTGGGTTGGCCCCACATATGTTTATTTGTGACTTTGGGTCACCAGTGGTTTGGCACCACTAGTGGTTTGGTACCATACGGGGTAGAATCGGGAGTTTCGGATGGTTAGGTTTTAGGTTGCATGGCATGTATATTTGCATATGAATCTATGTATGAGCTTATCGTCTTCGGGATGGGGATTTATGCACTGAGTCTCGATGACTCACCCCTTAGTTAATTTTGCAGGTAATCGTTAGATCGTGGATTTGGGAGCCGAGGCAGACTTGTGGTGGCCATACAATGTTTTTCTCGTAAACTCGTTCTCTTAGTTAAACTTATTTGTAACTAGGATTTTGCTATGTAATAGGGCCACTTTAACTGTATTTTTGGTATTTTATTTGGTTTAGCTTTTAATATGATTACTGCCTATTGTTATCAAATGTTCAATATGGGAATTTCCTAAACCCTTAATAACCATTTTCCAAAATGTTAACAAAAGGATAACAAGCGAATAAATATTTAAACTCGAAATTTTTTACAAACGCGCAGTTTTTAAACAACCCTTTTATGTGACATGCCAGATCTGGTCGTAACGTTTAGGCTGGGTTTAAGGTGTTACACATTTCAAAGAAAGTACGTGGGTGCTAGCTATATCGACGCTCATAGGAAAGAATTTCTGAATCTGGTCCAATAGGACAAGTATGTGGCTAAGTACGAAGCATAATTTTTGTGACCTAGCCGGTATGCTCAAGGAATTGTGGCAACAGAGTACGAACGTTGTATTCAGTTTGAGGACGGCCTCAGAGACAGTCTCTGAGTGTTGATAGCTCCAAAAAGGGAGAGGGACTTTACTACGTTAGTAGAGAAAGCTAGGATTGCTGAGGAGGTGAAGCGCGTAGAACGCCAAAATTGTGAGGAAGACAAAGGCAGAAATAGAAGGGATGCAGAGCCCACCGGTTCAAAGCAGAGGCCCAGGAAAAGGGCTAGAGTTGATGGGCCAGTTAGAGCTGGGCCCCCTTTTGGCACTTTTGGACTGCCACCTTGCGCTGAATGTGGAAGACGCCATGTGGGCGAATGCTGGAGAAGGATGGGAGCTTGTTTGGGTTGCAGATTGATGGAGCACCGTGTTAAAGAATGTCCTAAAAGGCCGGATCGAATGCAAACCACAGATAGAGGTAATGTGCAGTCGCTGAGGGGTGGTCAGCAGCCGTTGGGAGGCCGTGGCCAGGCCGGAGGGGAAACGGTTTGGGTCGTGGAGCTCTAGGCAGAGGTACTGGTCATACGGAGGCGAGGCAGCCAACTTTGGTTTATGCAGCACGTCACCGAGAAGACGAGAACACTCCCGATATGAATACTGGTATGTACATTACCCATAGTGTGCTATTTACTTAATTTGGAATCGAAATCAGAGTGCGCAGTGGAAGCGTAATAATGTACCTATGTTGTGTGATTATTAGACAGCTGGAAATTTAGAGGACGAAATATCTTTAAGCGGGTAGATTTGTAATGCCCCGAAATTGGGCCTAGGAGAATTGGGCCTATAGGGCCTTGAGTGTAGGAGCATTTTAAAAATCTTGAGAATATGAGAACGGCATTACCGCAAGTTGGGTCTAGTGGGTAAGTGATTTTGGAAGGTTACAGGGTTTCTATTAAATCCTGGCTCAAGTTAGGCCATAGGAGGTGGAAGAAGTAGAGTTGTGATAGAACTCTACAATATGGATGGAGAATCAGTCAAATATTTCAAATGGAAGGTAGAAAGCAATGTGGGGAGGAAATTAAGGAGTGAATCATGGGATTGGTGTGAAAGGGGGTAGTGGTCGATTGTGGGAGTGTTGAGGGGGTAAAATTCGGCAAGGGGGTAAAATTCGGCATTTTTGGCTAAGGGTGGAGTAGGTGCCGAATTTCTTAGTCCCTCTAGGCTTTTCTTTGCTTTTTGGCATTTTCTACTCAAGCATTTTTGGGTTCTTATCTTTTGGATTTCTTTTCTTCTCTTTGTACGTTTTCTTTCTTTTATTTTCTCTCTTTGGAAACTGACCACTTGTGCAATTTTCTACTTCTATCTTCTACTTCTTTTATTTGCTTTTATCAAGTGCCGATTATTTTCTGCTCCATTATTCCTTTCTCTTGGTAGTGGCCGAATAGGTAAGATTACATTGCCATTTTATTTTCTCTCTTCTCGTTATATTATTTCTTTCCATTGGCCGAATGCAACATACCCTTCTGCCTTATTGTTCCTTCCCTCTCCATTCAAAGCATTAGCCGAATACATTCTACCTTGATCTTTTTAGTAGAATCAAATCCATACTCCTCTAATGCTTCGTCTATTGCTTTCTCTTTTGCCAAGACAAAACTCATCCTTTCTTCTTTCTTCCAGTTGATCATCATCTCTGAGGGTCGTGGGGGTTCAACTTCTGACTGTGCAAAAACCTGTTCATGCTGAACCTGAGGGTAAGTGGTGCTATTGGTATTGTGAGTTTCTCTTTGTTACTGAATGTGGGTGGTTGATAACCCCTCTATGTTTTGATACATCAATGGTGATAGGAACTTGTGGGTATTAGTCAAGGGATAGGACGAAGCTGTTTGGTCCATCGAAGGAGATTTCTTTGTTGTAAGTGATGGTAATGATTATTCGGACTCAAGACTTAGTTATGTTTTTCAGAAATGAGACTAATAGTTAGGGATGAATTGATTGTGTAGGTGCGTACTATCGAGGGTTCCAATCTACGCTGGTAATAGGTGTGTAATCTCATATCCTCTGAATGATTGCACGTGGTGTTATGCGAATCGGCCAAAAGCCGAAAAGCCAGAAAATCAGCATCTGTGACCACTTGAGTGTGCGAACGCTCGTAGTGGTAAAGCGAAAGATGAATAATGACGGTAAGTCGTTGAGAGCGTCACGAGCACCCTCGCGATACTAAGGCTGTAACGGGCCTAACCAAGCCGAAACGGGCCAAATGGGCCCAATGAGCTATCTGGCCCACTTGGGCAAAACTGTTAGAAAAACTGTCAATTGATAAGTTCGAATACAAAATTTGTACATCTGAGACCGAAATCATACGAAATGGGCCACACGAGCGTGTGGGCCCAATTGGGCCTAAGATGGATTTTAGGCCCAATAGTTCCGCAGCAACCCAAAAAGGGTCCTGTGTCGCTCGTGGCGACATTAGGCCTTCGGAAAGGCTATTGATTACATAATTACTGAAATACCCCCGGAGGGTAAAATTATTGATGTAACATCCTGAATTAGTGGGCTTGTGCATTTTGTGTGTTGTAGGTTTAATGTGTTAATTTGAGAATTAGAGGTGCGAATTGGGCTCAGGTTTGGGCTGAGGCCTTGGTTAATTTTCTGTTGGGGCACTATAGGGTTTAAAGGTAGGTATCTGTGTTCAAAAGTAGCAAAGTGGGCTTGTGGCCCAAAGCTTGGTGGCGCTACAAAGAAGTCAGAGGGTGGCGTCACTAGTGGATGGAGAGGGCCCAAGTGTTGGCCGCTTGGAGCCCATGTTCTTGGGCCAAATTCGGCATTTAAAGGGGGCTAGGGGGCGGCATCAAGGCTAAAAAATAGGGGTTTTTAATGTTTTAAAAATATGTGATATTATTCTGATAAAGGAGGGAGGAAGTGGTGTGATGTAGGACACTTGTGGATAGGTGTTTTGATAAAGATAAGGGATAGGATGAGGATCTATCAAGGAGGCTAGTGTTGGCCGAAAATCAAACACAGGGGAGGGGGAGAATCGGTTTAGTATAGGCAAGGGGTGTGCCGAAAATTTGTTTACTGAGTTGTTGTCATCTTTTTCTTTTCTGCCGAAATCACCACTTCATTCTCCCTCTCCATTTTCTTTTCTTTTTCCTTCTAGCCGAAACCCTCTGAAGTCTCATTAATTGCCGAACCTTTGCTAAATTGCTTTCTCTTCTCTCTTTCAAATACTTTAGCCGAAATCTCTAAGTCTCAGCATCACTCCATTCGTTCCCTTTTCCCAAAGTGACCTCCATAGCCGAATCATGATCTCCGGGTTGAAGCCGAAAATTCCTAGATCTCTAATTTCCTACGCTTTAATCTTCTTCTGGGATTGCCGAATCTTTCTGCAAGGGGGTAGCCGAAACCATCTGTAGAGGTAAATGTTGATTTGTGTATTCTCTCAATCTTTTTCGACTTTTGGAGACTATAGTCGAATGGCTAAATAGTTGGCTCATCTCGTGTTTTCTTTCATGGGTGGCATTCCGGGATTTGAAGGGGATCCAATCGCCTAGGTTTCTGAATTGATCGTACTCGAATCATACTACTTCCAAGATTTAATCGATTTGGGTAAGAAGATTCATCTTAGTTGTTTTATTAATAGATTTATCTCCAATCTGTCAATTAACCTTGTTAGGTGATACTCAAATCGTATCTCTTGTAGTGAGTTTTTGACCGACAAAATAGTGGTCAGATAGTCGCGATACCGGCTAGGGAGAGCGCCGACTTCGATAGTATAGCGTTGAGAGTAATCAGGTGTGTAATTTCTCACACCATCTCTGTTGTCTGTTAGTATATTCAAAGATCTGTTTACATTCTGTTAAATGCCAAAATCCCGGCATGGCTGTTGAAAACCCGTGGAGGGTAAGGGCGACTCATCAGGTTAGCGATTTCTGTGATTTTCCTTAAGTAAATGATTCTGTTGAGTTGATATGATATACATGCATGCCGTTTTCTATGTTTGCTCGGGGTTGGGCGATTGATGTATATGAAAGGGGAAGTGTTCTGTTGTAGTGGCTCTGCCACGATCTGTTGGTGACTATGTCACAAATCTGACGATGAGCAGCTAACTATAGCATGACTGCCATCGGTGGTGTGTAGCGGTGAGGGTGATTGTAGAAATCCCCATTGGTGTGATTGGCAGGTAAGGGAGGTGTGTAGCGGATGGATCTAGGATTGGGATGGGCTTTACTTTATTTTGATATGTGATATCTTGCTATTCTGTTCTATGGGGCTAAGGCCAAGTCTGATGGTGCAAGAGGAATTGCACACTGAGTCTTGTGACTCACCCCGTTGTTGAACATTTTTTTTCAGGTAGCACTTAGTGCATCGGACCGGGCTGGAAAGAAGCGCAAGGTGGCCGTGCATGGATTTATTTTGACTCAACAAAGGACGTTGTTTTAAATATTTTCCCTTAATATTTTCAATTTGTTTGGTTTTATATTTTATTGTAATAAGGCCACTGGCTATTGTTTATCGGTTTTATGTTTTCGCTTCCGGGTTTTCACACCCATAGATTTTATTATTAATTGAAACCAAGGCATGTGTTTAAATAATAAAACTCATGTCAGATCTGGTCGGGGCATTTGGGCTGGGTTTAGGGTGTTACAACCGAAATACCCCCGGAGGGTAAAACTACTGAAATACCATCAGTTTACGAAATTATCGAAATACCCTTGGAGGGTAAAATTACCAAAGTACCCTTGGTGGATAAATTACTGAAATACCCTCAGTGGGTAAATTACTGTTGTACCCTTAAGGGCTGATTAGGATGAAATATGTATTCTGTTCAGCTGGTTATGATGGTAATTTGTTTCATACATCATTTTTTATATATGCCTTGCATACATTACATTCTGCATAGGATTGGGATTTTGTATTTGGAGGAAGTGATAGTTCTGTTAGGGTCGCACGGGTCACCCGAGTCGTCTGTGGACCCACCGATTTGATTGTTATGATCACACAGGTCACCTGAGACGACTGTGGATCTACCGATGGCTTTAAGCCGCTTATATTCTGGCAGCTCGGTTGTTTTCTTGGTGTGTAGGGCTGGGTGGGTTGACTTGGTCCCCACAGGTGTGTAGGGCTGGTACGGGGGTGTGTAGCGGATGGATTATTGGGTTGGGCTGCATACGCTGTTGCATTATCATGTTTATAGGGCTAAGGCCCAGATGGTTACTGAATAGGGCTTTGGCCAGTTTGCTTTTGTATGGGTTCAGGCCAAGTTAATGACTGACAGAGAATTACACACTGAGTTCTTGTAACTCACCACCTTCATTTTAACCTTGTAGGTGAACCCCAACATTAGTGGATTTGGAGTTGTGGAGGACTCTGTGGTGGCCATACATCGGGAATATTTATCGTGAACTTAGTAAATTTTCGTTTTACTTTATTTTGAGGTATATATTATTTTGGGTTAATATTTTTGTAATAAGGCCGTTGGTTTATTTTCTGTTAAGTTTTCATTAATAACTATTAAATTTATAAATATGTGGTTTTATTAAAACGACAATAACAGTTTTCAAAATATCACATCTTCGCAAATCACTGAATCTGATTTCTGTTATAAACAAAGTTTTCGGGGAAAATAACAACAATAATGTTTTTACAAGAAAACCATAAAAACAAATCTGTTTCCACAAACAACAAAGCTCGAAGTGATAAAAAGAGATGCAACATTTTTAACGAACGCACAAGTTTTCAGACAACCCTTCTATGTGACATGCTAGATCCGGCCATGATGTCTAGGCCGAGTTTGGGGTATTACATATTGATGCTTTCTTGAATGGTCTCAGATGTGTCTTAATATAAGATGGAAGGTGATAGCATATGCATCTCGGTAATTGAAACCACATGAACGTAATTACCCGACACACGATTTGGAATTAGCTGCTGTGATTTTTGCACTAAAGATTTGGAGAAATTACTTGTATGGTGAGAAATGTTATATTTATATTTATCATTAAAGTCTAAAGTATCTTCTAGCTCAAAAGGAGTTAAATTTGAGACAACGTCGGTGGATAAAGCTTCTAAAGGATTATGATTGTGTTATTGATTATCATCCTAGTAAAGCTAATGTGGTAGCTGATGCATTGAGTAGAAAAGTAGCGATTGAATTACGAGCAATGTTTGAACAGCTTAGTATCAGTGATGATGGAAGTCTGTTGGCTGAATTGAGAGCTAAACCAGCGATGTTTGATCAGATCAGGTCAGCACAGTTAGAAGATGATAAGTTGATGAAGAAAAGAGAAATGGTTCAGAATGGCATGATAGAAAATTTCAACATTGATGATCAAGGTTGTTTGAGATTTCATAATCAGATTTGTGTTCCAAATGTTTCAGAATTGAAAGAGTTGATACTTCGTGAAGCACATGACAGTCCTTTTGTGTTGCATCCGGTAGGAACAAAAATGTATCGGAATTTGCGAGAATTATATTGGTGGCCTTGTATGAAAAGAGATATAGTTGAATATGTGGCTAATTGTTTGACTTGTCAACAAGTAAAGGTAAAGCATCAGGTTCCTACTAGACTACTTCAGCCTATTAATATTCCTGAATGGAAATGAGACTGTATCACGATGGATTTTGTAACGAGGTTACCATTGTCAGCAAGTAAGAAAAATGCTATTTGGGTAGTTGTTGATCGACTTACAAAAATAGCTCATTTTATAGCAGTCAGAACCGATTGGTCATTGCAAAAAAAAAAAACTTGCTGAAGTTTATATTCAGGAAATTATGAGATTACATGGTATTCCTAAGTCGATAATTTCTGATCGAGATCCATGGTTTATATCAAGATTTTGGAAACAGTTGCATGAATCTAATGGCACTCAACTTAACTTTAGCACAACATTCCATCCACAGACTGACGGGCAATCAGAACGGGTTATTCAGATTTTAGAAGATATGCTTTGTGCTTGTGTCATTGATTTTGAATCCGGTTGGGAGCGTTATTTGCCATTGGCTGAGTTTGTATATAATAATAGTTTTCAATCAAGCATTTAGATGGCTCTATATGAAGCTTTATATGGTCGTAGATTTCGATCACCTATGTGTTGGATAGAATTGAAAGAAAGAACAATGGTTGGGCTGGAGTTAATCCAAGAAACAGAGGATACTTGTAACAGCCCAATTTTGGGCCTAGTCGGAACAGTGGTTTCGAGACCACAAATCTAAGGTCAGAGAAATTATTTTAATATTATTTCAAGTGTCATGCCATGATTATATTAGTGTTTGAAAATTCTGGTAAATTAATTTTAGCGATTTCATGCTTAATTTTGAAAAAGGACTAAATCGCATAAAGTGTGAAAGTTTTGTTCTACAAGCTAAAGGTGTTAAATAGCTATGGAACACTAAAGTAGAGGTCCTTATTGAGTAAAAAGAAAAATAAAAATGTGGTGGCTGGACATGGAATTTTTAATTGTGAAATTAGTCAAGGTTAGGTGGTTTGGTGACTTAATAGATAAAATAAAATAAAACAGAAAGAAAATGCTATAATCTTTTCTTTTCTCCACCGATTTTTCTCCAAGAAAACAGCCATGGAAGCTTGAAAATTTTCAGCAACTTACAACCCTTGCAAGTAATTCATTTTGATGGTCATTTTTGTTGATTTTTGTGTTTTTGGAACCCTTGTAGCTTAATCTAGCTAATGAGGGGACTATTTTGCACTATGGTTGAAAGTCTAGGGTTTTGACATGTGAGTATTCATGTTGTTTACTGAAATTTTATGGAAGAAAATGAATCTTGGTTGTTAAATAAAGAAATTTTGTGAAAGGGATTTTCATGAAAACACCTAAAAGGACTATTTTGTGAAGTTTGTAAAATAGGTGGTAGATGTGTTTTGTAAAAAAGAACTATTTCTAAAGTGTGTTTTGGGCGTCGTAGGCCCTTATTAAGGATGTTGAGAAGAAGTTTGAAAAGTTTTAAATTTGAACAAACTTTTATGACTAAGAAATGTATGTTAGTATGAGTTTAAGTAAGGTAACACCTCGTACCCTGTTCCGGCGTCAACACGGATAAGGGGTGTTACATTTAGTGGTATCAGAGTTATGGTTTAGTCGATTCTTGGACTAACCTAACGTGTGTATGAGTCTAGCTATACATGTCATACATGAATTATGATAGTGTGACGACTCTTGACAATTTAAAATGTGTTTTTATATAGTAAATGGATCCCAACGGAGCAGTGGCGGATGATGTCGAAAGTAATGCGTCGGCTCCCGCAGAAGGGACCGTGCCAGTTAAAAGTGGGCCCGTGACACTGAATCAGGGTGGAGGGGCTAGAGAAGCCTTTCTTCATATGATGAATGCTTGGTATTTAGAGTTTGTTTGTGCAAACCCGAAGTTTCCACCTCCTCCACCCCCTCCAATCCCTCAGCATGCTCCTGTAGCTCCCTAAGCGGTGGAGATGTTTAGAAGGGAAAAACCTCCAGTTGACAGAATTCGGAAGTAATGGGCTGAGGAATTTAGAGCGAATATAGATGATGACCTAGAGAGGACAGAGTTCTGGCTAGAAAATACCATTAGGGTATTCGATGAATTGTCTTGCACACCTGAGGAGTGCATGAAGTGTATGGTGTCACTCCTGCAAAACTCGGCTTACCAATGGTGGAACACCCTTGTGTCGGTTCCCAATGGAAATGATTACATGGGAGTTTTTCCAAGAGGAATTCTGAAAGTAGTATATTAGTCAGAGGTTTATAGACCAGAAAAGAAAGGAATTCCTTGAGCTAAAACAAGGCCGAATAACGGTAACCGAGTATGAGCGTGAGTTTGTAAGGCTCAGTAAATACACTCGGGAGTACGTATCCACCGAAGCCATCATGTGTAAGAGGTTTGAGGACGGATTAAATGAAGACATCCGACTATTAGTTGGTATCCTGGAATTAAAGGAGTTTGTGGTGCTCGTTAAGAGAGCTTGCAAGGCCGAGGAATTGGCCAAAGAGAAAAGGAAGGCTGATATTGAGTCTCGTAACTCAAAGAAAAGATAGTTGGGGAAATCATTTCAGTTCTTATCCAAGAAACCGAGAGAATTCACTACCCGATCAAATGCTTCAGCGGGATTCTCGAGTAGAAATAAGAATAAGCAGTACATGACGTCTAAAGCTCAAACCACTTCTATTGCGAGTGTTAATAGTGCTCGACCAAATAAACCAGAGTGTTCATAGTGTGGTAGACGACATTTCGATGAGTATCGGGGAAATGATAGAGGCTATTTCAAGTGCGGTTCACTAGACCACTTCATTCAAAACTGTCCTGAGATGGATGAGAAAGACAAAACGTAAGATGTGTGAGCGAGTAATGCTCCTTCTAGAGGTAGACCACATAAAAACCCGGGAAGTGGGGTTAGTAATAAAAGTACGCCTAGAGATTCCACTATGAGATCAGAGGGTAAAGCTCCTACAAAGACTTATGCCATTCGCACTCGCGAAGAGGCTTCATCCCCAGATATGATTACTGGTACTTTTTCGCTTCATGATATCTCTATTGTTGCTTTGATTGATCTGGGGTCTACCCATTCGTATGTTTGCATGAAATTGGTGTTTAGTATGAATATGCATGTTGAGTCTACCGAATTTGTGGTAAAAGTGTCAAACCCTTTAGGTAAGCATGTGCTGGTTGACCAAGTGTGTAGAAATTGTCCCTTGACAATTAGAGCTCATTGTTTTCTGGCTAATCCTATGCTGCTATCGTTTGATGAATTTGATGTGATTCTTGGTATGGACTGGTTAGCAGCTCATGATGTAATGGTAAATTGTGGGAGAAAATTTATTGAACTAAAATGTGAAAATGGGGATATCCTTCGGGTTGAATTAGGTGAATCGGATAGCTTGCCTGTAGTGATTTCTTCTTTGGCGGCTTAGAAATGTATAAGAAAAGGGAATGAGTCTTATCTCGCGTTTGTGTTGAATACTCAAGTGTCGAAGTAAAGATTGAGTTAGTGCCAGTGGTATGTGAGTATCCGGATGTGTTTCCGGAGGAGTTATCCAGATTGCCTCCAACTAGGGAAGTTGAGTTTGGTATTGAGTTGGTCCCTGGTACGACACCTATTTCGGTTGCCCCGAATAGGATGGCACCATTGGAGTTAAAAGAGTTGAAGGTTCAGCTACAAGAGTTAACAGATAAAGGTTTCGCGAGGCCTAGTTATTCTTCGTGGGGTGCTCCGGTACTTTTTGTGAAAACAGAGACGAGTCGATGAGGTTATGTATAGACTACAGACAGCTCAACAAGGTGACTGTGAAGAACAAGTATCCTTTGCCAAGAATTGATGATCTGTTTGACCAATTGAAAGGAGCTACAGTGTTTTCTAAGATAGACCTGAGGTCTGCTTATTACTAGCTAAGAGTTAAGGAACAAGATGTATCGAAAATTGCATTTCGGACGAGGTATGGGCACTCTGAGTTCCTTGTCATGCCCTTTGGCTTAACGAATGCTCCTACAGTATTTATGGATTTAATGAATTGTATTTTCTAGCTGTACTTGGATAAGTTTGTAGTTTTTTTTATTGATGACATATTAATTTATTCTAGTGATGAATGTGAGCATGCGGAGTATTTGAGAACTGTCTTGCAGACTTTAAGAGATAAGCAGTTGTATGCCAAGTTAAGTAAAAGTGAGTTTTGGCTCCGAGAGGTCGAATTCTTAGGACACATCGTGTCGAGTGATGGAATTAGAGTTGACCCAAGTAAGATATCGGCTATCGTTGACTGGAAATCGCCGAGGAATATGTCATAAATTAGAAGCTTTTTGGGCTTAGCCGGATACTACAGATAATTTGTTAATGGATCCTCCATGATTGCTACACTGATGACGAGGTTACTACAGAAAGATGTCAAGTTCGAATGGACAGAGAAGTGCAAACAGAGTTTTGAGAAACTAAAAGCATTGTTGACTGAAGCCCCAGTTTTAGTGCAACCGGAATCGAGAAAGAAATTTGTGGTGTATAACAATGCATCCTTAAATGGATTGGGGTGTGTGCTTATGCAAGAAGGTAAGGTAATGGCTTATGCCTCGAAACAACTAAAGCCACATGAGAAAAACTATCTGACACACAATTTGGAGCTGACCGCCATCGTGTTCACATTGAAGATATGGAGACAGGAGACATTATTTGTATGGCGAGAAATGTCAGGTATTCACTGACCATAAAAGTCTAAATTATTTGATGACTTAAAAAGAGTTAAACCTACGGCAGTAAAGATGGTAAGAGTTGATAAAGGATTATGAGTTGGTGATCGACTATCACCCGGGGAAGGCGAACGTGGTCGCTGATACTTTGAGTAGGAAGTCATTGTTTTCCTTGAGGGCTATGAATACCTAGTTGTCTTTGACTGATGATTATTCAGTCATAGTAGAGTTAAGAGCTAGACCGATGTTTCTGCAAGAGATTTGTAAAGCTTAGGAAAGTGATAAAGAGTTACAAGCCAAGATAACTCAGTGCGAGACGGGTATTGAATTAGATTTTCGGATTGGTACCGATGATTATTTGATGTTCCGAGAGAGGATCTGTGTACCTAAGGATGAAGAGCTTATTCAAAAGATTTTGCCTTATAGTGGTTGTTTGTCTATCCACCCGGGTAGTGTGAAAATGTATAATGACTTGAAGAAAATGTATTGGTAGTCGGGAATGGAAAGAGACATCTTAGAGTTTGTCTCTAAGTGTTTAATTTGTCAGCAAGTGAAAGCCGAACATCAAGTACCTTCGGGTTTACTTCAGCCCGTGATGGTTTCGGAGTGGAAATGGGACAGCATTACCATGGATTTTGTGTCTGGATTGCCGTTGACGCCAAAGAAGAAAGATGATGTATGGGTTGTGGTTGATAGGCTAACCAAGTCTGCTCATTTTATACCGGTGCGTACCGATTATCCACTTGAGAAATTGGTCGACTTGTATATTTCTGAAATCGTGAGACTTCACGGGGTACCTTTATCAATCATTTCGGATAGAGATCTGAGGTTTAAATCACGATTTTGGAAAATTTTGGAAGAAACGTTGGGGACAAAATTGAATTTTAGTACTGCTTTCCACCCGCAAACTGACGGTCAGTCGAAAAGAGTAATTCAGATTCTTGAAGATATGTTGCGGTGTTGTGTTCTTGAGTTTCAAGGCAATTGGGAAAGGTACTTACCATTGGTAGAGTTTGCCTACAACAATAGTTATCAGTCGAGTTTGAAAATGGTGCCTTATGAGGCTTTGTATGGGCGTAAGTGCCGAACGCCCATGTATTGGACCAAACTCAGAGTAAATTAGGTTCACGGGGTTGACTTGGTCAAAGAGACCAAAGAGAAAGTAAAGGTAATTCGTGACTGTTTGAAGGTCGCTTCGGATAAACAGAAATCCTACGTAGATTTGAAACGAAAAGAAATTGAGTTTCAATTCGGTGATAAGGTGTTTTTGAAAGTATCCCCATGGAAGAAGGTCCTCAGATTCGGTAGGAAAGGCAAATTAAGTCCACGATTTATTGGACCTTATGAGGTGACTGAGAGAATTGGACCAATAGCATACCGATTAGCTTTACCGTCTAAGTTAGAGAAGATCCATGATGTTTTCCATGTGTCTATGTTGCGCTGTTATCGTTCTGATCCTTCACATGTTATTTCACCAGCAGAGGTTGAAATTCGACAGGATATGACCTATGGTGAAGAGCCGGTTAAGATTTTAGATCGAGATGTCAAGTAATTTAGAAATAAAAGTATAGCACTAGTGAAAGTACTATGGCATAGACATGAGGTTGAAGAGGCCACATGGGAGCCCGAGGAGACTATGAGAGATCAATCCCCAAAACTTTTTAACGGTAAGATTTTTGGGGACGAAAATCTCTAAGGGGGAGAGTTGTAACAACTCGATTTTGGGCCTAGTCAGAATAGTGGTTTCGAGACCACAAATTCGAGGTCGGAGAAATTATTTTAATATTTTTTCGAGTTTCATGGCATGATTATATTAGTGTTTGAAAATTCTGGTAAACTAATTTTAACGATTTCATGCTTAATTTTGATAAAAGACTAAATCGCATAAAGTGCGAAAGTCTTGTTCTACAAGCTAAAGGTGTTAAATAGCTATGGAACACTAAAGTAGAGGTCCTTATTGAGTAAAAAGAAAAATAAAAATGTGGTGGCTGGACATGGAATTTTTAATTGTGAAATTAGTTAAGGTTAGGTGGTTTGGTGACTTAATAGATAAAATAAAATAAAACAAAAAGAAAAGGCTATAATCTTTTCTTTTCTCCACCGATTTTTCTCCAAGAAAACAGCCATGGAAGCTTGAAAATTTTCAGCAACTTACAACCCTTGCAAGTAAATCATTTTGATGGTCATTTTTATTGATTTTTGAGTTTTTGGAACCCTTGTAGCTTAATCTAGCTAATGATGGGACTATTTTGCACTATGGTTGAAAGTCTAGGGTTTTGACATGTGAGTATTCATGTTGTTTACTGAAATTTTATGGAAGAAAATGAATCTTGGTTGTTAAATAAAGAAATTTTGTGAAAGGGATTTTCATTAAAACACCTAAAAGGACTATTTTGTGAAGTTTGTAAAATAGGTGGTAAATGTGTGAAATAATAGAAATTGTAAGCTGTTACAAGTATAAATTAGATTCGGCTAGGCTTGTTAAAGGGGGAAATATTATTAAAATAGTTTTACGAGCCTAGGGGCAAAATCATAATTATGTGAAAGTCTAAGGGCAAACAGTAATTTTGCCAAAGTAGGAATTTTGAAATGTCTTGACTAATGTGGTGATTAAATAAGTAAGTCATTATATATTAAGAAAAATGAAATTCAGACCTAGACCGGGGGAAGACTAAGCGATTGGACTAAATCAAATTAGTCGCCCATATTTTGTATACCGAGGTAAGTTGTACGTAAATAATACAACTTTATTGTTATTATGCATTAAACACTCGATATTGCATAAAATTTTTTTATTATTGTTGTGAATATGCATGATGAGAATTGATGTAGTAAAAGCTCCCAGTTAAACCTTAGGAATAGATTGGATATCCATGCCATGACATTAGGGTGATATGTGTGCTGGTGTAAGACCATGTCTGGGACATGGCATTGGCCACATTATGAGAGCCAATGTAAGACCATGTCTGGAACATGGCATCGGCCACATTATGAACACCAATGTAAGACTATGTCTGGGACATGGCATCGGCATTGAGAAAAGAGCTAGTGTAAGACCATTTCTGGGACATAGCATCGGCCTCGACATGTGAGCTAGTGTAAGACCATGTCTGGGACATGGCATTGGCATTTTACCCTCTTGTGTGAGGCTTATCGGATATCCTTTAGTATTCCAAATGGTTCCACTGGTTATTTAAAGTTTATGATAAATATATGAAAAGATATAATCATGTTTTGAGTGGTACAGGTTCTTTGTAACGCCCCGATTTTTCTTTAATTCCGACTTTTGTAATTTTGTTACAAATGTCTATCTGCTTCAATGGTTAAATGTTCTGGGAGTGTTTGAGAAGTCTTGGGTTCAAGCCTTGACTTGGGCAAATTTTGGTATTTTTATGAATAAACCCCTATCTCTGGTTAGCAGGCTTATAAGTAAAAGTGTGTAGGTAATTAACAGAATGGGCCTGCTGGTCTGGTGGCTAAGTGGAGTGTAGAGGTTGTTGAGGTCTGGAGTTCAAATCACTGTGTTGTCAAGGGTTAGTATTTTTGCTTCAATATCCAGCTAGAGTTTGAGTTGTAGTGAACATCTGAGTAGTGGGGCTTGAATTGAATTAGTTTCCCCAAATCTTTCTTTGGGAACCAACGTCTCTTTCTCCCTCCTCTTCCATCTTTTTCTTTTTTCCATTTTTGTTATCTTTTTAGCTGAATTCTGCTCTCCCTCCCTCACTCTTTCCGTTTCACTTTTACAAATCGTTTCACTGTGTGCAACCGTCATCCCGCTTGTTCGGTAAGTTTTGTTTATGTTTTACCCTGAATATGATCGTGGATAAGTGACTTAAGAAAAACTTGTTATTTTAATTGTTAGGAGTCAATCAAGGGGCTGGAGATTAGCCATTAACGATGTGAGGTTGTGAAGTTCCTGTTGTTCGTTTGGAGGTAAGTGTTAAGTGGTTGTGTTGAGTCGTTGTTGGAATGATGGATTCATTTAAATCGTGGTTATAGGCTAATTTTGGGATTTGTAATGTCAATTTTAGGTTCGAGATTGCTCGAGATTACGTTAGCATCAATTTGATACCAGGTGTGTACCTGGAAATGCAGAAAACGAGATTATCGTGAAAGCCGAAAACCTTACTGTCAATGCCACATGGGCGTGTAGTTGCCCGTGTGGTAGGCCGTGTGTAAGACTGTAAGTCACCACACGGCGGTGTGATTGACGAGCCAGGCCGTGCGTGAGTGACAAGGCCGTCTGATGGCCGAGTGAGGCCGTGTGCGACACACAGGCTCGATCGATTAGGCCGTGTGGGCCACACGGGCGTGTGGTCCCACAAGGGTGAACCACACGAGCGTGTGGGATTCTGGGCCAGGCCTTGTGATCCACACGGGCAATGCCAATTTGGGCCCTGTGAGCCACACGGGCGTGTGTGCCAACACTGGCGGGCCACTTGGGCATGTGAGCCCATTTTTGTGTAATATTCTGTAAGGTTACACTAGTCACCCTAGTCGATTGTGGACCTAATGTAGGGTCGGTAAGCTTTACCTACACCCCTAATTATGTGACTTGACTTTCTAATTTCTTTATTGAGCATGAATTCTGATATCTGAGTGTGTGAACTGTGTTTGCATAATAGCATGACATTTTATGTATGTTGCATTGCATTGGGGTGGGTTGACGATTCGGAGGAAGTATCTGAAAGGCTCTCAAGCATGTTATCTGACAGCTCAGCTGCAACTTTCTAATTATGTGCCACATTCGGTACAGCATGATGTGTAGGGATGGGTGGGTTGATTTTATCCCCACATGGTGTGTAAGGTTGGACGGAGTTGGTGTGTAGAGGCTAGTGGGTAGGATTCTGCTACTCTATCTGATCTGCTTATTATTTCTAAAATGGGCTAAGGCCCTAGAACATATCTGATTCTGTATCTGTAATGGGCTCAGACCCGAACTATGAATTTATGATTATCTTCTGACTTTATACCATGTGTATGTTTTCTGTGGGGCTTACACACTGACTTTGCGAAAACTCACCAATTTCTGTTTAATCTGTTCAGGTAATCCCCAGCAGTAGACGAGTTGGTGTAGTGGAGGACTCGGCGGTGACCACGGTTCTGAACCCTTATGGTTTTATTTTATTTATTTCATTTATGGTTTTGATTATATCAGGGTATACCTTATGTAATATGGCCATTACAGATTTTTGTTTAATTTGGGATTTGTGACATTTACGGTTAGAAATAGGAAAACTCGAGTTTTCAAAATAAACAAATGTTTTGTAGAATACACACAAATTCGCAAATTACTTTTAAAAGCTTCCGCAACGTATAATGTTTTGAAAATGGTTAATGAATAAATAAACGACACATTTTTTACGATAACTTAAGATATCGAAAATGGCTTTATTGTAATTACGTTTTCTAAAGCACTATCATGTGACATCGCTAGATTCGACCATAACGTCTAGGCCGGTTTGGGGTGTTATATTTAGTGGTATCAGAGTCCGGTTGCAAAACTCGGTTGTGGATTTGGGTTTTAAAAGTTGGTTTTAAAGAAACGATTTTTAAGTGATTCAAAATATTTTTAAAATGAGTATGTGGTACATCGAGTCTCCGGCGACGATCCTGTAAGTGTTTTGAATTCTGTTTAAATTTGCCTGAAAGTACTACTTGCATGCTTGAAATAGGTAGTATACTGTACTGAAATACCATAGGTAGTGTAAACTGGAAACTGTAGCAAAACTGAAAATCGTAGGGAGACTACGATGCGCGATAACAAACTCTGAACTTATGATATTGTTCTGCATAAAATATCTGTTAATAAATATCAAAACTATAACTAGTGCATAAAATTGTTAATATAGATAAACTCTGAACTTATGATGAGCGTACGAGGTAGCCGCGGACGGGGTACTAGAGGCCATGGTAGAGGCTATAGGGGGGCTCGAGCTGGGTCCTCAGCATCTAAAAATCTGCCTAATCCGGATACGAGTGAGACGCCGATCTCACCTACTACAAAGACTGGGTCTCATGATTGTGAGGTTGGGGATGACGCACTATCCTGCTCCATGCTACGGATTTTAGAGACGGTCGCTGGGCCCAACACCGGACCTGGGGCCATTGGTTGGTTATAGAACGACTCCAGTTCAATAGGGTTGAGTTTTTCAGGGACACCAGTGGAGTTGCCCCTAATGTGGCCGAATATTGGATAGAGGCTACGGAAAGAATTATGGATGATCTGGACTTTACCGCGGAGTAGAAGCTTAAGGGGGTTGTCTCCCTGCTTCGCAATGAAGCTTACCAGTGGTGGCTGACAGTTAAGGAGGGCACTCAGCCCGACCGTTTAACTTGGGACTACTTTAAGACGACTTTCCAGAGTAAGTATGCGAGAGCCAGCTACATCAATGCCAGGAGGCGTAAGTTTCTTAATCTCACCCAAGGGGATTGTTTAGTGGCCGAGTATGAGGCCGAGTTACTGAGATTGAGCCGGTATGCCCGGGGCATGGTGGAGACCGAGTATGAGCGTTGCGTCCATTTTGAGGATGGACTCAGGGACAGCTTACGGGTTCTGATAGCTCCGCAGAGTTTTCTGCTTTAGTGGAGAAGGCAAAGATCATCAAGGAGGTTAAGCCCGTGGAGCGCCAAAACCGCGAGAAAGGAAATAGTAAGAGGGAATCGGAGCCCTCGAATTCTTTGATGAGGCCTAAGAAAAAGGTCAGATTTGATGGGCCAGTGAGAGTTGGGCATCCTGTTGCACCTACTGGGGTGGCGCTTTGTGGGAACTGTGGTAGACGCCATCCGGGAGAGTGCTGGAGGACGACTGGGGCTTGTTTGAGATGTGGGTCGACTGAGCATCGTGTCAAGGATTTTCCGCTGAGAATTGATCAGATGCAAGCTGAGGGTACTGGTAATGAATAAATAAACGTCACATTTTTTATGGTAACCTAAGATATCGAAAATGGCTTTATTATAATTACGTTTTCTAAAGCACTATCATGACATCACCAGATTCAGCCATAACGTCTAGGCCGGGTTTAGGGTGTTACATTCTTATTCGAAACTTATGAGATATGAGCTTAGTTATGATGTCTTAATGGTAAGGATGAAATTGAGTAAGTCCTATCTACGAGAATGAATTCGGGACGATCTTGCAATCTTTGGCTTATACTTGTGATGTGTAAATATGTAATGAATCTACCATTGTTAAATCATGAATGTTGCGCTAGGTTATAATATGCTATGTGTTTAAAGATACATGGTTGATGTTGTTACTTATTTACATGTAGCTTACTAAGCTTTATGCTTACTCCCTCTCTTTTCCATTTTCTTATAGTATCACCAAGCTAGCTCGGGGACCAAAGGACGTCGGAGGCTCGATCACACTATCAATATCAACATTTGGTAAAGTTAGATTTATCATTTTGAGTATGGCATGTATAGGGACTTGGTCTTTTGTCAAGTGTCATATTGTTTTGGCCAAATGTGTTTACTTGTCTTGAAGATTGATTCATTTTGTATAAGGCCATGGATGATGGCTAATATTTGTTATTGATATATGTAAATGATGATGTTTTTCATGAATGTGCAATTTGCATGGTGAAATATATGGTGTGTTAGTGCATGAATGAGTAAGTCGCATGATTGGATTGATAAGGTATGTTATAAGTTTTCATGTGAATAGAGAGTAGTGGCCTTGATGTGTGTATGTCTTGGTTGTGGCTGATTTGGTCAGATGTTTATGTATAGATTAGTGTTACTTGATGTGGCTTATGTTGGTGCAAGTAAGGGTCGCAAAAGGGCTTGGTAAATAGCCTTGTTTTTGTCCACACGGGTAGACACAGGGGCGTGTGTCTAGGCCGTGTGTGACACACGGTCTGCCCCATGGGCGTGTAGTCCAGCCGTGTGTCCCCTGCACCTTAATTTGGTAAAATAGAATGCCCAGTAGTAACCACACTGGCTGAGGCACGACCGTGTGTCTCAACCGTGTGGAAGACACGGCCATAGGACTTGGGCCTCTGCCGAGGTCGTGTGAAGTCTGCACCTTGAATGTGAAATTTAAAATTCCCACACGGTCTTACACACAAGCGTGTGCCTTGGCAGTGTGACCCTAAATGATTGATGACGTTAGAAACATAATGTCAAGGACTTTTGATGGAATCGAATATGGATCAGGCAAAGGAGAGGATTGGGTCCGTAAACCCAATCCCTAAGTTTAAGAAACGCGCGGTGTCAGCGGTTCGAGATTGGCCACCGGGTTGTGGACCTACTTCTGAACAACACCTTAGGCAGATAGCAGTGGTGTTGGCTACGGATAGCGTCGACTTAGAGGGTCTCATTCTAACGGTAATCAGGTGTGTAGATCTCTAACAAACTAGTTATTTGTGATATATATGTTATGGGCTTAAAAGCCGGAAAGAGGCTGTGTAGACAGTCGAATAAAACCCGAAAAAGGGTTTGCAAAGGATGCCAGGTACGTAATCATATAAACCACTCTATGAGTATCGATATATATGAAAACCTGTTTATTGTTTTTAAGTATGTATGCATAGGGTGGGACTATGATAATGAAGGGGAAGTGCATGATAGGTCACTTGGTGATCAGTGGTTAAACCACAAAATCTAATGTTAGGTCAAATAGTGATCGGTGGCAATGCCACGTTTAATCATTCTTGAATAATAGGAATAGGCAGTGCGGCTGTCGTTTCGTGTGTAGCGGATGGAGGGTTGATTGTAGAAATCCCCAAGGTGTGATGGTTGGTATGGGTTGGTGTGTAGAGGATGGAATTCTAGGATGGGGTTGGGCCATTCATCATTAATTGTTTAACATGTACTTATGATTGTTGCCTTCATGTTTGGGCCAAGGCTTATGATTGTTGCCTTCATGTTTGGGCCAAGGCTCATAATGTGTTTGTGGGCCCAAGCCTTTTATGTGTGTTCGGGATTTGCACACTGAGTCTTGGTGACTCACCCTTTATTTTCCCTGACTTTTCAGATGAGTAGTAGATCGTGGACATGGGAGCCGAGACGGACTCGAGGGGCCATCAAGTTTTTATTTCTATAGTTTATTTTCGGTTTTTCCTTTAAGTTTTTATTTTGGGAATATTTATGTAATAAAGCCCCATAGTCTATATTCATCTAGGTAGTTTTATTATTTGCAACTTATGAAATTATGTCAAAGGTTTTATTATATGAAACAATAATAATACAAGGTTTTCTTTTCAAATGTCACTTAATTATTCAAATATTGCTTAATTATCTTACGATTTCCAAAAACCAACAAAGCAAAAGTTTTCAATGTACAACCCGTAGCATACCAGATCCGGTCGAAACTTATGGGCTGGGTTTGGGGTGTTACATATACATACACATGGAATAATATTTTCTATACATTTGGCATTTATTATCCCTTATGGTTTATTTTATTTTATGTTTTATTTTAATAATGTAATATAATAATATTTTAATAATAAAATAATACTTACTTATATAATAAGTAAATAAGTAATTATTACTAATTTATGTATTTTATTTTTCCACATGTATTTCACTATTACCACACACTTGGCACTTATGGTTTAATTGCTAGTTTAGTCCCTTAAATTTCCTCTAATTTATAATTAAACTTTTACACTATATTCAATCTAATCCTTATACCTAATTAACCTTAATTCACACTAATTTACCTAGCCAAAACCTAATTAGACACACAACTAACTTCATAAATATTTTTAATAAATATTTACGAATTCATTTTTCGAAAACAAAGACCCGAAAATACACTTTCCGATAACCGTAAATTTCGGGTCGTTACATTTCTCCCCCTTAATAAATTTCGTCCTCGAAATTTACCTTAAAGAGGTGGGGGTACTGAGATCTCATAGTTTCTTCCGGTTCCCAAGTTGGTTCTTCAATACTATGACTTCGCTACAACACTTTAACTAATGGAACCCGCTTATTACACAACTCTTTCACTTCTCGGGCTAATATTTCAATTGGTTCTTCTTCATATGACGAGTCAGGTTGAATTTCAATGTCTTCTGTCGAAATAACATGAGAAGGATCTTACCTATATCTTTTGAGCATTGATACATGAAAAACATCATGAATTTTCTGTAATTCCGGAGGCAAAGCTAACCGATAGGCAACTGGCCCAACTCTTTCCATAATCTCGTACGGCCCAATAAAATGAGGACTCAATTTTCCTTTTCGACCAAATCTCAATATTTTCTTCCAAGGTGATACTTTAATAAATACCTTGTCACCAACAGGATATTCGATATCCCGATGTTTCAAATCTGCATATGATTTCTGTCTGTCGAAAGCTTCTTTCAGTCTATCTTAAATCTTCTTAATAGTATTGTAACACCCCTTACTCATGTTTGACGCCGGAACAGGGTACGAAGCATTACCTTACTTAAACTCATACTAACATACATTTCTGGGTCATAAAAGTTCGTTCAAATTTACATCTTTTCAAACTTCCTCTCAACATCCTTAATAAGGGCATACGAGGCCCAAAACACACTTTAGAAACAGTTCAGGACCAAACCAAGTTCTTTAGAAAAACTTTGCAAAATGTCACTAAAAATAGAGGCACACGCCCGTGTGGAAGGGCGCCTGTGTGACCAAATAACATGGCCATGTTGAAGGATCGTGTAACTCACACGGCCTCAGCATATAGGGACATGCCCATGCCCCTTGCTCGTGTGGATTTATTTTTCAATTCAAACCTACAGAGGTTTTCACACGGCCTGGTACACGCCTGCGTCCATGGCCCGTGACCATAACCTATGGTTAAGATTACAGGTATGATAGCGAATCTAACAGAAATCTAAAGAAATCCCTTACCCTGAAATCCTGAAATCAGAGACTAGCGATTTCTGGCTTTTAAGTCTAAACGAACAGGTTTCCTTCAAATCTCGAAATGCCACCCAAACGCAGAAAGAGAGGAAATATTAGCCTCAATCGACAGCCTTAACAACCAAGTGGTTATCTCTTAAAAACAAAAAGAGAAATCGAAGAGATAGGAAAATCGGCACTCACCTTGACACAAAGAATTCGACTACCCCTTAGAGATTCCGGCTTTTTGAGAAGATCAGAAGAGAAGATGATAGGAAGAGTCTATGTAGATTCGGCTTTTAATGAAGAAATCGGCAGGAAGAAGAAAAGAGAATTTCGGCAAACTAAGGGTAGGTTCGGCCTTAGCAAGGATCAAAAGAAATATAGAGAAAGGTTTATGGGGTTTCATCTTTTAGGAGTAAGAAAAGAAAGATGGCTTAAGAAAGTTTTCGGCTTTTTGAAAGAACGTTAACAGAAATTGCAGAGGGAGAGACTGAGAATTTCGGCACAAAGAATGAAGAAAAGAGTAGGGTTCAAATGCCGGAATTGATGAGATATTCCCCCTATTTATAGAGAATTTCGGCACTTACCTATCAAAAACCGAAAGTGCCCTTCCTGACAACTAAATATTAAGAAATTAATAAGGGAAAATTCGGCACCTCTTATGGCAAATAAAAACCGATTCCTCCTCCTCTAGGTGATGGAATTTCGGCCAACACCTAGCCTTGCAGATAGCTCCCATCTTTTCTCCTTTATCTAAATCTATTCATACCTTTAGAAGAAACCTAGATAGCACCACCTCTTCCTTCTTTTATCAGCTCATTATCCTTATTATCCACATCATTTAATCCTCCTATTTTCTAGCCCCATTGTCGTCCCCCTTGTTCCCCTTTTAAGTGCCGAACATGGCCCAAAGACATGGGCTCCTTGCGGCCAAACTTGGGCCTCTTTCAACTGCTAGTGACGCCACCCTCTAGCTTCCTTGCAGCGCCACATAGTATTGGGCCACAAGCCCACTTTGGTATTTTAAACACGGATACTACCTTTTAAACCCTATAATGCCCAAACAGATAATTTTAACCAAGGCCTCTGCCTAAGCCTGAACCCAATTTGGACCCCTAACACTTAAATTAACACATTAAACATATCCCCACACTAAACGCATAGGCCCAATAATTCAGGATGTTACAGTTCTACCCCCTTAATGAAATTTCAGCCTCGAAATTACCTGATCAGAAAAGATGAGGGTATTGCTGCCGCATCGCTTCCTCTGGTTCCCACGTAGCCTCCTCAGAACCATGATTCCGCCACAGCACTTTAACCAACGGAACTGTTTTCCTTCGCAATACTTTAACATCACAATCCAGAATTTCCACCGGTTCCTCTTCGAAGGATAGATCAGGTCTTACCTCGATTCCCTCCACCGGCACAACATGAGATGGATCTGAACGATATCGTCTCAACATAGAGACATGAAATACATCGTGAATTTGCCTTAACTCCGGAGGTAACTCAAGCTGATAGGCTACTGGTCCCACTCGCTTCAACACCCGGTATGGTCCGATAAATCTGGAACTCAATTTACCCTTCCTTCCGAACCTCAGTACTTTCTTCCACGGCGACACCTTCAGGAATACCTTGTCACCCACTGCAAACTCTATGTCCTTACGCTTTAAATCAGCATAGGACTTCTGTTTGTCAGACGCTTCCTTTAGTTGAGCCCGAATTAACTCAACCTTCTCTTCTGTCTCGGTCACCAACTCCGGACCCAAAATTTGACGTTCCCCTAATTCTTTCCAACAAGTAGGAGTACGACACTTCCGCCCATACAAAGCTTCATAGGGCGCCATCTGAATACTAGACTGGTAACTGTTGTTGTAAGCAAACTCTGCTAATGGTAAGAACTCTTCCCAACTACCTCTAAAATCAATAACATAGCCTCGCAACATGTCCTCTAAGATCTGAATCACCCACTCAGACTGTCCATCAGTCTGAGGGTGAAATGCTGTACTGAAATCTAACTTCGTACCTAACGCTTGATGCAATGCCTTCCAAAATCACGAGGTGAACCTAGGGCCCCTATCCAATACGATCGATACCGGTACTCCATGCAACCTTACTACCTCCGCTATATATAACTTAGCTAGCTTCTGCAAAGAGTAGTCAACACATAAGGGTATGAAGTGAGTAGTCTTCATCAAGCGATCAACAATCACCCAAACCGAATCCTTCTTAGTGGGCGTGAGGGGTAACCCACTAACAAAGTCCATTGTGATCCTTTCCCACTTCCATTGTGGAATCTTTACCGGCTGTAATAACCCTGATGGTAACTGATGCTCTGCCTTTACTTGCTGACAGGTCAAACACTTACCCACCAATTCAATTACCTCTTGCTTCAAACCCGGCCACCAAAACTGATCTCGCAAATCTCGATACATCTTACTTCCTCCAGGGTGCATAGCATATGTACCACCATGCGCTTCATGCAAAATCCTACGCCTCAACTCCGGGTCTTTTGGCATGCAAACTCTCCCTTGAAAACATAACAATCCTTCCTCATTCATACTGAATTTCGTTGGCCCATCCTTTGGGATTAGCTGCAACTTTCCCTTTAGCAGCTCATCGGTCTGCTGCTTCTCCTTAACCTGACTGATCCAAGAAGGTTTCACTTGAAGTTCGGATAATAGACTTCCATCATCATATAAGCTAAGGTGAGCAAACATTGCTCTCAAGTCAGTGATCACCTTACGACTTAGAGCATCCGCCGCTACATTAGCCTTACCCGGGTGATACTCGATTGAGCACACATAATCTTTTAACAACTCGACCCACCTTCTTTGCCTTAAATTCAACTCCTTCTGAGTCAAAAGGTACTTTAAACTCTTATGATCCGTGTAGATGATGGATTTCTCCCCGTACAGGTAATGCCACCAAATTTTTAAGGCAAACACCACTGCCGCCAATTCCAAGTCATGGGCGGGATAATTCGATTCATGCGGTCTTAATTGCCGAGATGCATATGCGACAACCTTTCCATCTTGCATCAACATACATCCTAATCCCGTGTGTGAAGCATCACAATAAATTACGAACTCCTTCCCAGCCTCCGGCTGAATTAACACCGGGGCCTCTGTCAGAATCCTCTTTAACTTTTCAAAACTCTCTTGTTGCTCGTCAGACCAAACAAACGGAACTCCTTTCCGTAGCAACTTAGTCAACGATGCCGCAAGCCGAGAAAATCCTTCAACAAATCTTCTGTAATACCCAGCTAAACCAAGAAAACTCCTAATCTCAGCCACAGACCTAGGTGGCTTCCAATCTAACACCGCTTCAATCTTTCGAGGGTCAACCCTAATCCCTTCAGCCGACACAACGTGCCCTAGAAACATAACTTCACTTAGCCAAAATTCGCACTTACTGAATTTGGCATAAAAATGCTTCTCCCTCAGAATCTTCAAAACCACTCGCAGATGAGCATCATGCTCCTCCTCCGACTTTGAATAAACTAAGATATCATCTATAAACACCACGACACACCGATCTAGATAAGGTTGGAACACTAGATTCATCATGTCCATGAATACTGCTGGCTCGTTGGTCAATCCAAATGGCATCACCATAAATTCGTAATGACCATAGCGAGTCCTAAAAGCCGTCTTATGGATATCCGCCTCCTTGACCTTAAGCTGATGGTAGCCTGACCTTATATCTAGCTTCGAAAAGACTGAGGTCCCCTTCAACTGATCGAACAAGTCGTCGATCCTCGGCAATGGGTATTTATTCTTGATGGTCAACTTATTCAGCTGGCGATAATCAATGCACATACGCATTGATCCATCCTTCTTTTTAACGAATAACACCGGCGCTCCCCATGGCGACACACTCGGTCGAATAAACCCTCTATCCAGCAACTCCTGAATCTACACTTTCAACTCCACCAACTCCTTCGGCGCCATTCTATATGGAGCAATAGATACCGGCGCGGTTCCCAGAAAAAGATCGATACCAAACTCTAATTTGCGATCCGGAGGTAATCTCGGAAGCTCTTCTGGGAAAACATCAGGGAATTCCTTCACCGTTCTAATGTCCCCAACAGTCAGTTCCTTGGCTTCCAGAGCCCGGACAAATAGTAGAACTGCCTCGCATCCTTTTCTCACCATCCTTTCTACTCTTAGGGCAGTCACCACATTCGACAGACAGTTCCCCCTTTCTCCTATCACCAACACTTCATCACCCTCGGGGTTTTTAACACCATACGCTTGGCTGCACAATCTAGATTAGCTTGATACTTTACAAGCCAGTCCATGCCTAAAATTAAATCAAACTCCCCAAACGGTAATTCCATTAGATCTGTTCGAAAGACTATCCCCTGAACATCTAGAGGTACTTCCCGGTAGAGTTTATCCACTACTACAGATTGTCCTAATGGCTAACTACAGTCATTGCCGTAGGGGTAATCTTAGATTCTAACCTAAAGGTTCAAGATTCACTACTAGCTACATACGAATGCGTCGACCCAATGTCAATTAGTGCAGTGTAAGGCAAGCCAGAAATTAAAAACGTACCGGTTATGACATCTGCTGCGTCAGCCTCCTCTCAACGTCTGACAGCATAGACCAACCCCAGCTGTCTCACCTCAGTGTTTCCTGCCCCTTGGCCTGGTGCTCCACAGCCCCGACCAGTACCATTACCACCTCTAGCTGCATCACGACCTCTTTGTGGCTGCTGACCTCCTTTGCCAGGCTGAGCATTCCCTCGACCCGTGGGCCCTTCACTGTCTCGTTGCTGCAGACAGTTTCTAACTTGGTGGTCCGTAGATCCACACCTAAAACACTTCCCAGTGCCTGCCCAACACTCACCGGTATGGAACTTACCACATCGAGCACACTTTTGTGTCTGGTTAGCAGCAGCAGGTCTCTCCTCCCGTTTTAGCCCATCTGACCTAAGTCTCTTTTGATTACGCCCGGCTGACCCTGACGGTCCAACATTCCTCTTATTCCCACTCCTATCTCTATCCCGATTCAGTTTCTCAGTCTGCTTTACCTCCTCAGCTATCTTAGCCTTTTCCACAAGCACAGCGAATTCCCTCTCCCGCTGTGGGGCTATCAAAATACGCAAATCATCCCTCAACCCATCTTCGAACCAGACGCAACATTCATGTTCCGTGGCCACCATTCCTCGGGCATATTGGCTAAGGCGTAAGTATTCAGCTTCATACGCAACCACTGACCTACTCCCTTGAACCAGATTCAGAAATGCTCTGAGCTGCGAATCCACATAACTTGATCCAACGTACTTACTCTGGAACTCCGCTTTGAAGAAATCCCAGGTGATACGGTCAGCTACCGCACCATCCTTGACCGTAAGCCACCATTGATATGCTTCATCACGCAGAAGAGATACAACCCCTTTCAACTTCTCCTCCTCCGTGAAATCCAAGTCATCCATTATGCGTTCCACCGCCTCCAACCAATACTCAGCTGAACTCGGGGCTACACCAGAAATTCCCCTAAACACTTCTGCCCCATTGGCCCTAAGCCGCTCCGGCAAAGATTTCGGGGCTCCTGTGCCCATGCCTGCCCCAGTAACCCTCTTTAAAACCCTTAACATTGCCTGAGATACCGCGTCATCTCCGGCAGTCTGATCCTGAAATTCCTCCTTCGCAGTTGGTGGTACCGGTATCTCGTTTCTAGATTCATGGCCAGATCCCACTGGTTCTAACACCGTCATCCTACCCCTACCACGTCCACGCGGCGAACATCCTCGACCCCTTGTACTCATTCTATCGATTCGCATTTATCCGATTAGAAATTTTATGAATTATTAGTTTTCTTCCACTGATTAACCACGAACAGTCTTATGAACAGTAGTTTAAGAGTAGTTCTTTCGAATTCGAAATTACATCTACAAGTTTCAGTCTCAAGTTTGTCTCCTAGTTCAAGGAACCACATACATCAACCATCATACATTAATCATACAAGGAACATCCATGAACTCACATTCATTACCTAAGGGTATTTTCGTAATTTCACTACCCAAGGGTTTTTTTCGCAGTTTTGCCCTAGAAGGTATTTTGTAATTTCCTCAAAATAGAGTATCTTGGTGTTGTTGTTGTTTGTTTTTTTTCGAAATGGAAATATTTTGATGTTGTTGTTGTTTTCTTTTCTTTTGAAGCAGGGGTACTTTGGAAAATTTAATTTTGCAAACCGTGTTACTTTTGTAAATCTAGGGGTTTTCGGGTAAGTTTGTAAAACATGATTATTTTATAAAATCACAGTTGTTTTGGAAATTTTCACAAACTAAGGGTATTTTGGAAATTTTTCCAACCAGAGTGTTTCGGTGATTTCACAAATTTTGGTAGTCTTACAATTCTGGGGTATTTTGGAAATTTTCACGAATCAGGTGTATTTTGGAAATTTTACAAAACTTGGGGTTTTTTTATTGTGAAGTAGGGTGGTTGGTCCCTTTCGGGTTTTAAATTATAGATTTTGGCCCGTCAACAAATCCTTGTGGCTAAGGTGAACAGTCACTACGCACCAGGTAGGATTCCCGCGAAGAGGAGGTGAGTCACTAGGACTGCTTAAATACCAAGCTCTCCCAGAATCCAATCCTAGACATGCGTATGCCTGTTGTCACACCCTAGTCTCGTGACTTGTTTATAGGTTTGTTTGGTTGAATTAAATCTTATGAATTTAGGGAGTTGTTGAAACTAAGCCTAAAGTCCATCAATGTCTAATATACTAGCCTACGTCCATCAAGCCCATTAAGCCCAACATGTATATCACAACAGAAGTTAGAATACTTACCTGCGTGGATCGGGTGCCGGTAGACTCGAAGGCCGTATCTTCTTCCAGAAATTTTTTTTCAAATTCACATCAACTTTTCAAAACATTACTAGGCCCATTTCACAGCCCGAGTTTTGAACTGGGCTTTGATACCAAAATGTAACACCCCAAACCCGGCCCATAAGTTTCGACCGGATCTGGTATGCTACGGGTTGTACATTGAAAACTTTTGCTTTGTTGGTTTTTGGAAATCGTAAGTTAATTAAGCAATATTTGAATAATTAAGTGACATTTGAAAAGAAAACCTTGTATTATTATTGTTTCGTATAATAAAACCTCTGACATAATTTCATAAGTTGCAAATAATAAAACTACCTAGATGAATATAAACTATGGGGCTTTATTACATAAATATTCCCAAAATAAAAACTTAAAGGAAAAGCTGAAAATAAACTATAGAAATAAAACCTTGATGGCCCCTCGAGTCCGTCTTGGCTCCCATGTCCATGATCTACTGCTCATCTGAAAAGTTAGGGAAAATAAAGGGTGAGTCACCAAGACTCAGTGTGCAAATCCCGAACACACATAAACGGCTTGGGCCCACAAACACATTATGAGCCCTGGCCCAAACATGAAGGCAACAATCATAAGTACATGTCAAACAATTAATGATGAATGGCCCAACCCATCCTAGAATTCCATCCTCTACACACCAACCCGTACCAACCATCACTCCTTGGGGATTTCTACAATCAACCCTCCATCCCCTGCACACCAAACGACAGTCGCACTGCCTATTCCTATTATTCAGGAATCATTAAACGTGGCATTGCCACCGATTAGTATGTGACCTAACATTAGATTTGTGGTTTAACCACTGATCACCAAGTGACTTATCATGCAATTCCCCTTCATTATCATAGTCCCACCCCATGCATACATACTTAAAAACAATAAACAGGTTTTCATATATATCGATACTCATAGAGTGGTTTCTATGATTACGTACCTAGCATCCTTTGCAAACCCTTTTTCGGGTTTTATTCGACTATCTACACAGCCTCTTTCCGGCTTTTAAGCCCATAACATATATATCACAAATAACTAGTGTGTTAGAGATCTACACACCTGATTACCGTTAGAACGAGACCCTCTAAGTCGACGCTATCCGTAGCCAACACCACCGCTATCTGTCTAAGGTGTTTTTCAGAAGTGGGTCCACAACCCGGTGGCCAATCTCGAACCGCTGACACTGCGTGTTTCTTAAACTTAGGGATTGGGTTTACGGACCCAATCCTCTCCTTTGCCTGATCCATATTCGATTCCATCAAAAGTCCTTGTCAGAACTACTATAACGAGATAGGGTTGTTAAACCATAACCTATGGTTAAGATTACAGGTATGATAGCGAATCTAATAGAAATCTAAAGAAATCCCTTACCTTGAAATCCCGAAATCAGAGACTAGCGATTTTCAGCTTTTAAGTCTAAACGAATAGGTTTCCTTCAAATCCCGGAATGCCGCCCAAACGCAGAAAGAGAGGAAATATTAGCCTCAATCGACAGCCTTAACAACCAAGTGGCCATTCGGCCTTGTCTCTTAAAAACTGAAAGAGAAATCGAAGATATAGGAAAATCGGCACTCACCTTGACACAAAGAATTCGACTACCCCTTAGAGATTTCGGCTTTTTGAGAAGATCAGAAGAGAAGATGATAGGAAGGAGTCTATGTAGATTCAGCTTTTAATGAAGAAATCGTCAGGAAGAAGAAAAGAGAATTTCGACAAACTAGGGGTAGGTTCGGCCTTAGTAAGGATCAAAAGAAATATAGAGAAAGGTTTATGGGGTTTCGGCTTTTAGGAGTAAGAAAAGAAAGATGACTTAAGAAAGTTTTCGGCTTTTTGAAAGAAAGTTAACAAAAATTGTAGAGGGAGGGACTGAGAATTTCAGCACAAAGAATGAAGAAAAGAGTAGGGTTCAAATGCCGGAATTGATGAGATATTCCCCCTATTTATAGAGAATTTCGGCACTTACCTACCAAAAATTGAAAGTGCCCTTCCTGATAACTAAATATTAAGCAATTAATAAGGGAAAATTCGACACCCCATATGGCAAATAAAAACTGATTCCTCCTCCTCTAGGTGATGGAATTTCGGCCAACACCTAGCCTTGCAAATAGCTCCTCTCTTTTATCTAAATCTGTTCATACCTTTAGAAGAAACCTAGATAGCACCACCTCTTCCTTCTTTTATCAGCTCATTATCCTTATTATCCACATCATTTAATCCTCCTATTTTCTAGCCCCATTGCTGTCCCCCGTGTTCCCCTTTTAAGTGCCGAACATGGCCCAAAGACATGGGCTCCTTGCGGCCAAACTTGGGCCTCTTTCAACTGCTAGTGACGCCACCCTCTAGCTTCCTTGCAACGCCACATAGTATTGGTCCACAAGCCCATTTTGGTATTTTAAACACGGATACTACCTTTTAAACCCTATAATGCCCAAACAGATAATTTTAACCAAGGCCTCTGCCTAAGCCTGAGCCAATTTTCGACCCCTAACACTTAAATTAACACATTAAACATATCCCCACACTAAACGCATAGGCCTAATAAATCAGGATGTTACAGTATAATATACATATATTTATACTTAATACTTAAGTATATAAATTATAATAATATAGTAATATAATAACATAATAATATAATATAATAAAACATAAAGTAAAACAAAGAAATAAAACAAAGAAAAAGAAAGAAAGAAACAGAATAGAAAGAAATGAAAAGGGGAGAAAGAAAGAAAAGAAAGAAAAGAAAGAAAGAAAGGAGAATTACGAATTTTAAGGTTTCAAGCTTAAGTGGTAAGTCAATTTAGTCACTTTTATTGTAATTTTGATGTTTTTGGAATCCTAGAACAAAATACTACTTGATTTATGTTGAAATTTTGAAAGTTAGTTGATTTTTAGATGTAGTTTATGTTGACTTAAGTGAAGAATTAGGGGTTAAATTGATAGAATTTCAAGTTAGAAGTGAAATAGGGATTGAATTGTAAAACAAATCATAAGTTTTGAATAGTAAGGACTAAATTGAAAGGATTTCAAAATTAGGGTTTTATGGTGAAATTAGAGAGTTGAAATTAGTCTGAAGTGGGAATTGAATGAAAATTTGAGATTTGTTTTGGAAAAATAAAGTTAGTCTAAATTTAGGGATTAAATTGAAATTTGAGTTAAAGTTTAATATGAATTGAAATATTCAATGTGAAATTGTGTCTATTGATGATTTTTAATTGTTTTAAATTTCCGTAGCTAACGTTGTGCCGGAGACCTCAGCTAAGAAAGGAAAAGAGAAAGTCGACGAGGAGTAATTCAGAAATTACGGTTTGTATTTCTATAATCCGAATTTAATAATTAATTGTTGAATTGTTACTTAATATGTATGGTAACTGCATTGAGGTGAGTATTGATATCGATTTTGTGATATTGAATTGAATTGAATGGAATTGATTTCATGTACATGCATGAATATTTGAATTGGAATGAATATTGTTTGAAATTGAAAAAGTGAATTTAATTATTAATTATTGTATTTTGATTAAATATTATGGTAATTAATTAAGGTGAGAATTATTTGTATTATGTTTTACAATTGAAATGGATTGATTGGGAATGTGATGAAATAGATATAAATATGTGATTATTGTGGAATTTTAATAATTGTTATTGAAAAGTGAATTAAATTGTATTGAATTATGAATTTATGTGATTAATTAAAATGTGTATTGATTGGAAAATGAAAAGTGAGTTGAATACCCCATTAACTATATTGGGTTGAGTCGGATATAGTTGGCATGCCATAGGATTGAAAGTGTTCAGGGATACTTTGACCTTGAGTCGATGAGGCATTGTAAGTGTCTTATTATTACTTCAGATAATTCCGATGAGGTACTGAGTACCGTACTGTTTTATTCGGCTTGGTTGAGGAGGCATTGAGTGCAGTACTGGTGTGTTTTGGTTTGATCTGTGTATCTGTCCAAGTCCGAGTCTTGTTAATAATGGTAAACAAAAGATTTGGCCAATTGGTTGTCAATGAGTGATATTGAATACGGATTGGAATAGACAATGAAATGAAATATGCAATTGAAATGCATGGAATTGCATGAATCATGGATTCATGAAATGGATATTGGTTTGAAATTGAATGGAGTATCCTATTAAGAAAAGTTATTGAATAGTAATTATGAGATTGAAATAGAAGATATGATAATTGAAAGTGTTATGAATAATGTGTTAATGAATTTGATTATTTGTTGAATGATTTTTGTTATGTGTAAATATGTATATAAACATTATAAATTCTTGCTTAATAAGTATTCTAATTATAGAAACACCACTGAGTTTATACTCAGTGTACGATTTATTTTCGGTGCGTAGGTTAGGTTAAAGTTCAAACGTCGAATCAGCATCCAAGGCCAAGCCCGAACTCATTGTGGTGAAGTACATTTAATGGCATGTACCTAGGCTATTATGTTTGTTATTTTGGAAAATGATTTATAAATGATGTAACACCCCTTACCCGTATTCGACACCTGAACCAGGTACGAGGCATTACCGTACTTAACTTGCTCAATCATGCATCATCGATTCATAACATTTCACTTCAAATTAAAAATTTTCATTCAAGACCTTAATATCCTTATTATAGGTCTACGAAAACCTAAACTTGTACCCGGAATGATTCGGGACTAAACCGAAAACTTTTGAACACTTAGACAAATTTGACATAAAACAAGTCCACACGCCCGTGTGGCATATCACATGCCCGTGTTCTACACCCGTGTGGAATTATTTTCCAATTCGAACCTACAGGGGTTTTCACATGGCCTGACGTAGGCCCGTGTCCATATCCCGTGTCCCTCACACGGCCATGACACGCCCGTGTCTCCGCCCGTGTCTGAAAACCTTGACATTCTGTTTATGATGTCATCACCTTAATAAGGTCACACGACCAAGGCACACCCCCGTGTCCTTAGACCGTGTGTCGAACTAAATTCCTAATTTCAGGTGTAGACTTCACATGGCCTGGGCACATGCCTGTATCTTAGGTCGTGTGTCCCACACGGTTGAGACACACAGCCGTGTCTCAGCCCGTGTGTTTACTACTGGGTATTCTGACTTGCCCACTTAGCATGCAGGGGTACACACGGCCTATCAATACGCCCATGGGGCTGATCGTGTGTCACACATGGCCTAGACACACGCCCGTGTGTCTATCCGTGTGGACAATTGTAAGGCTATCTACCACACCAATTGCCACCCTGAAATATAACCACACTTATACCATTTCATTTTAACATACATCATGACCATAAGGCACTTCCAAGAACTCAAAATCAAAACAATTCCACAAGCATGCACTTCATGAATTTCATCATCATTGAATATATGAACTTGTCAAGTATTGGTCAATTTTTCAATGACCATTTACAAAATAAATTGAACAACATTAATAGCCAACACTTCAGCTAAAAATATGACATAACAAAATGACTAAGTCCTATACATGTCATACTCAAAATAAATCTAACTTTGCTATACCAAAAAGAAATTGATAGTGTGATTTCGAACTCCGACGTCGTACGATTTTCGAGCTAGCTTGGCAATACTACAAGGAAAAGGGAAATGAGAAGGGAATAAAGCTTAGTAAGTTTGCATGAAATAAATAGCAACATAAAGGCTCATAATGTCATCCATCCATTGCATTGAATGAAACAAAAAGTCTTAAACACATTGCCATAACTTACTCATGCATACTCTTACCAATTTCATATCATGTCTCATATCGTAAACATTTCTCGTGAACTACTCACATGTACCTATATCACTTCATCACATAGCTATAGCACTAATCTCATCTCTATTATAAGCTTAGCTATTTACCCATTGAATCACTTGGGAATACTTGAAAATACATAATTATCATCATTCACATAAATGTGACGCCAATGCCACATCCCAGATGTGGTTTTACATGGGGTCACCTTTAGATGCCGATGCCATATCCCAGATATGGTCTTATACGGGATCTCATATCGATTGCCGATGCCATATCCCGGATATGGTCTTATACGATTCTCATATTCGATGCCGATGCCATATCCCAGATATGGTCTTATACGGGATCTTAATTCAATGCCGAAGCCATGTGCCAGACATGGTCTTATACAGGACCTTACCCATCTCAAGTCTTGATGATATTATTCTGTCATTTATTAAAGTCCAATCGAGACTTCCACATCACAATTATCATCATTTTCTTATTCAACATCATTACTCAAATTCATAAAAATATTATACAACATCACTATTATCAAACATTTAGAAACTTAATAACATGATGTTGAATTTATTACACACAAACTTACCTCGATACCAAAATATATGTGGAATCTTTCAAATTAGTCCACCACCTTGTTCTTGCCTCGATTTCAGTCCAGGCTTCATGTTTCTTGATCTATAATAACAAATTCACTCATTTTAATTACCACATTAATAAATACATTTCAATAACCATACTTTGGAAAAATTACTATTTTGCCCTTAAGCTTTTACAAAATGACGATTTTACCCCTAGGCTCGTAAATCGATTCTAATCGAATTTCCTCCTTTAGCAACCCTTAATACTCATTATTTCACACATTTAACACTTATTTTATAACCTTTACAAAAAGGTCCTTTTAGGTGTCTTCATGGAAACACCTTTCACAAAAGTTGTTTATCCAACAACTAAGACTCATTTTCTTCCATAAAAATGTAACAAACAACGTGAATGCTCACATGGAAATACTCAAATCTTTCAACCATTTTGCAAAATAATTCCCTCTTTAGCTAGCTTAAGCTTTAGGGGTTCCAAAATTACAAATATTATCAAGAAATGATCATCAAAACACTTACTTGTAAGGAGAAAAGCTTGCTGAAATTTTTGAACTCTCAAAACCTATTTTGCTGCTAATTTTCGGTGGAGAATAAGAGAAGAAAAGATGATAACTTTCCTTTCTTTATTTTATTATAAAACATCAATTTAGTCCACCTAATTCCAACAACTTTGACCAATTTTGACATTGTTTGTCCCCTATGGCCGGCCACCCTATATCTAAGGGTCTAATTGCACATTAAGGGCCTCCAATTAATATCCTATGAATTTTAGACACCTTTAGCTTGTAAAATAGAACTTTCGCATTATGCGATTTAGTCTTTTTTTTGCAATTAAGCATGCAATCGCTAAAATTAGAGCACCAAAATTTTCATGCACCTATATAATCATGCTATAACTCATAAAATAACATTAAAATAATTTTCTCTGACCTCGGATTAGTGGTTCTTAAACCGCTTTTCTGACTAGCCCCTAAATCAGGCTATTTCAAATGATGTTATATTGTGATAATGGTTGGTTTTATATACATAAATATAAGTTATGTGTTTGTTAAGGTGACAAAATGGCATATTTTGGTTAAAGTATGAATGAATTTGTTATATAAAAATTTAGGTTGATTGGGATAAAACATATGAAGTATTTATGAATGTACATTAGTTAGTTTATTAAATTAATTATTTGTTATGTTTTGGATGTATTTGATTATGTTTTGGATTGGTTGAACAATTAATGGGTAGAACACGGCCTGAAGCACGAGCATGTCATAAGGTCACATGGGCGTGTTCCTTGACCACACGGGCGTGTGAGCCCTGCATCTAGGAAAAATTTTGAAAATTTCACGAAAAATTCTCTAAGCTTCCAATTAAGTCCTACTTTGTTTCTAATACATGTTTTGGGCCTCGAGGGCTCAATAAGGAGACATTTTTATTAAATTTTGATATGTATGTTAAATAAATATGTAATTGCTTGTATTTGTTTTGATCTTTTTGGCAATGCCTTGTAACTCTGTTTCGACGACGGATAAGGGTTAGGGGTGTTACAAGAATAGGGTTACAGAGTATTACAGAAGTTTACAATTTAAATAAACAAAAAATTTAAACATTTCATAACATATAGCATTCATGTCAGAAACCAATCATAATCATGCATATTGTTCCTAATACGAGCCCTCAAGGCCCAAAATACACTTTAGAAACAAATCAGGACTAAATTGGAAACTCAGAAAATATTTCAGAAACTTATAAAATTGTCAAAGCTCCAGGGGTCACACAACCGTACGGCAGGCCATGTGACTCACACGGCCAAGAGACACGCTCGTGTCTTAGGCCGTGTGGGCATTCGAAATAGGGACACACGGCCTTGTCCCAGCCTGTGTAACTCACTGAATTGTGCCACACAGCCAAGCCACACGTCCGTGTACTAGGCCATGTGAGCATACTGACTTGCACTCTTTAAAAGATACATGGGACACACGGTTGAGACACAGGCCCGTGTCTCTACTCGTATGGACGAAAATATACTATTTTACAAGCCACATTTCTTATGGCATCCACCTATACTCATTATTTTGCATATACCCAATTCATAATTAGGTATACAAAACAAGCCAAAATCAAGCCTTAAACATGTAAAATCATCACATACAATAAAAATGCCCTTAGGCACCTCAAATGACAATATGCAAACATGTCAACCATATATCTAAATTTACCTAAGTGACCAAATACATATATGCATAATTCCACCAAAACCTATAATGTAGGTCACTTATCAAGCTCACCCATTGGGTACCCAAAATACCAATTCACAAGGGAAATAATTTTGCATATTTTCATGTCACTGAACTTACTTACCAAAACATACCAATATTTCCAATTGGTACCAAATATACCATTCTAACTAACATCAATATACCTATAAGTTTTCCGTAACAAAACACTAAATCACACCAAGGTATATAACATATCTTATTTGCATATTCAAACCACATTTTTACTTTCCATCATTCTACCATATCAAACACACATTAAATATGATAAGGCCACATATATATACACATCAAAATATACCAAACACAAGCCACCTAAGTGGCTAATCTCAAAAAAACACTTATATGCCAACATTGGCCAAATTAACCTATTCATGCCATTATAATCAAAATTAAATAACTAAAAGTACTAAAAGAGCCTGTGGATAGTGTGATATAGCTCCGAAAAGCTTCCAACCCAAACGAGCTTCCAAATCACTATAAAACACGGAAAATAACACTGAGTAAGCTTTTAAGCTTAGTAAGGTCGTATAATAGAGAATTTAACTTACCATTTTAATCACATTTAATGTAAGTAAACCAAAGCATATCTCAACTCAATTTGTCTAAAAGCCTAACACACATTCATCAACTATGTTAGCCATGTATTTCATATAAAAACTGAGAATCATGTATGAGTTCAACAACTATTCAAACTCCATATACATGTAACATCTACACCATGTATCCATATATCATATACAAACCATTTCCATGTAATTCATGTAATACCTATACTAGTTTGTATCGAACTCACATAAACTCGTAATAGAACTGTGCCGTTGAACCATTTAGAATATTGTTGGATACGAAGGTAGTACACATGAGGTGTACTGAACTGTAATCTGTCAACTCCTGTACATGTATGCTCATACAAGCTGTAAATGGTAAGCTCCACCGAGCTGAATAACGGTAAGCTCATACGAGCTAAGTATCGGTAAGCTCATAAGAGCTGAAATTGGTAACCCTAATGACATGTCATTTGTATCCTACAAATTCCTAAGGTTCAAACGGGGCTTGGTAATCATCGTACGTCGTCAGATATGTGATCTGTACTCATATATGATAGTAATGAAAATAACATACATCTAATTCAATTAAAGCATATAATTACACAATTTAATTACACGAACTTACCTCGACGAGTGTTTGTAGATACGGAGGCAACTAATTTGAGATTTTCTCTTTACCTCGATCTAACTCTGTACGAGGTCTAACCAGATCTATATTAATGAATTTAACTCAATTCAATACAATTCATATACAATTTAGTCCAAAACACATTTTTGGAAAAATTACCATTTTGCCCCTATATTTTAAATTCTTTGCAATTTAGTCCCTATGCTCAGAAAATGAAATTCATTCAATTTTATCCCTACCCAAGCCTAGCTGAACTATATACATGCTTACAGCAGCCCACATATTTCAAAAATTCACAATTTTACCCCACAATTTATCACATTTTTCAATTTCATCCCTATTTGACAATTTCATTAAAAATCCCTTACAAAAGTTGTTTATCCAACAACAACCATTTATTTTCTATCATCAAACATCAAAATTAAAGAATCCTCACCAATGGAAAAACCATAATACTTTAACAATTTCACAAATTAGTCCCCGGACTAGCTAGATTAAGCTACAATGATCATGGAAACATAGAAATTATAAAAAATAGGACAAAACACATACCTAATTGATGGAAACAAGCTTTCCGAACCCTAAGAGAAAAAATGGCTTCTTTTTCCTTGGCTATTCGATTGAAGAAACAAAGAAAGATGAAAGCTTTTTAATTTTTTTATTATTTATTACTTATTTACAAACTTAACCCTTAATTAACCTTAAAAATTACACAAATGTCAAGTCATGCCCATCCATTATCATATTTAATGGTCTAATTACCATATAATTACCTCCACTTTAAATCTCTATAGCTATTAGACACCTTTAGCTATTAGAACACAACTTTTGCACTGTAATAGGCCCAATTTGCACGGGCCAATACAAAAACAAAATAATAAAACAAAAATAAACCAAATGTCCAAAAACAGCCCTTAAACCCAAACAAATTAAACCCAAAGCCCAATTTCACCCTTGACCCAAATACTAAAAAACTAAACAGCCCCAGACACTACCTAAACAGACCCCTCTAACCCAGATCCTAAACAGACCCAATTAGGACCCAAGCTCACACGGCCCAAGGGGGCCCAAGTTTTGACAGAATCAGGAGACCTAGGGTTTCTAGGAAACCCTAGGCGCCGCAATGGCAGGAGCCCAATCGTCACCAACCTCAGTTAAGACGCAAGTCACGCCGCAGCTTACGCGAGCCCCCATCGCTGCCACGTATTCCGTCTTCCACCTGCAATAAAGGAAACAAACTGCAGCAAAAATGACTAAACAGTAGCAAATTCCTTTTTTATTTTTTTTTATTTTCAAGGCTATAAAAGCCTGATTATTTTGTAACAAAATAGGGGACACGTAAAAATACACACAAGAATATACAGAGAGAAAAAAAACAAAGAGTACAAAAATATTTACAGAATCTAAAGAAATAAAATACAGGAATTTCGTCCTAGAGGTGATTTTTTATTCTGTTTTATTTTTTTTACAAATTCGTGCATGATAATATTTTTTTAAAAAAAAGGGAGTACGAGTTTACCTGTGGATAGCGCTAAAAGATCGAGGATTTAGACTCCGGCCGCCGGCTAGGGAGGCGCGTGTAGCGCGTGTGGAGTTGGCTCGAGGCTCTGGTGATCGGGACCCAGACGAGTAGAGAGGATTTCTGAAAGTTTTTTTTTTTAAAACTGGGATGGAATGAATTTTTTTTCTTCTGAAAACTGATTTATATATTAAGTATAAAACGACGTCGTTTTTGCTTAGGTCAATAAGCATTAAAACGAAGCCATTTTAAGGCCTGTGACCCGCGTGTTGACCCGACCCGGGGAGGATTCGCGTGTTTTTGATGAATGGTCTAATTGCCATTTTAGTCCTCCCGCAGTTTTCTATTTTTTAATTTCGTTTAATTTCATTTTTTATTTTTAATTTGGCCCTAAAAGTTTAATTACTTTCCAATTTAGTCCATTGGGCTGCATTAAAGGCTAAATTTATTACGACGCCATTTTGAAATTTGGCATATTTTTCATTTTAACCCCAGTGATTTAACACGCGATTTAATTTAGTTCTTTTATATCTGTTTTAATTGCTATTTTAACCCCTGTTTCTTTGTTTATTTTTTATCCTTTTATTTTATATTATATTTAATTATTTTATCATATTAAATATAATATATTATTTCCTTATATTTATTAATTTATTAATAGTACGAAATCCATATATATATATATTATCTTTATATATTTAACTATTATTATATATAATTTGGTTTAATATAATTTATATATTATTTTATAGTTTATATATTATTTATTATATTATTTATTATATTTTTTTAAAATTTGTATATTATATATATTTTTATATGTGTTGTCTTTATATATATTTAATTATTATTATTATTATTATTTTATTTATATTTATTTTATAGTTTATATATTATTCATTATATTATTTTTTAAAATTTGTATATTATATAGTATTATATTATGTTATTTTTTATATAAAATCTATTTATATTATATAACCTATTTTATTTACATTATTTATTACATATGTATTTTTTATGATTAGTATATTATATATGTTTTTTTATTATATACTGTTTACTAATTATTTTATAATCATTTATATATATATTAAATTATTAAATTATGTATTTGTTATAAATTTTCTTTTTATACTTTTTATTATTTATTGAAAACATTGTTTATATATGATTGTCATATTCCTTTCCCGTCATGTTGTATATTCAATGCTTAATATAATTCTTTATTTATTCATGTTATATTATTCTTTATTATTTATTGTTAGTATAATTTGTAGTTATGTAAATTGCTATTAAATATATATGTTGCCATATCTACTCCAAAACCATTTGTTTTATAAAACACATTTAATTACATTTATGCATTTTATTCAAAGGCTTTTAAATACAGCGATATATGATATTTGGGGACTTCGAGAGAAATTATACCCTAACTTACTGGGTTTTAATTTTTCCTCGTAGAACTTAAAAATCAAGTATCCTCTTTTTTCAAAACCTATAAAGTTTAAATAAGAACTTATCTGCAAGAATTCAAAATTGTCGTGGCCTAACTCATTGGATATGACGATTTGTTATCTCAGAATAAGAATTTCAAAAAATAAGGTAATGTTTCGTGTTTGGAAGTTCGAGAAATTGTGCCCTAACGTGCTGGGTTTCGGTTTTTTCATTCGTCCAAATAACTAAATATCCTTTTAATGAATTTTGTAAATCATGAGATGATTTTGGTTACGAAAGTTTAAAACATCATGTCCTAACGTACTGGATGTGATGTTTGTATACTTTCGGAACAAAGAAATCTCCAATGTCCACTCAAATTGTTCAAACTTTTTAAAGATACCATATTTCCAAATCCTTTTTTAAATTCTCGACATAAGGGCATTAATTAATCAATTAGGTACCAATTTTTGGGCGTTACGGGGGTGCTAACCCTTCTTCGTACGTAATTGACTCTCGAACCTGTTTTCTGGTATTTTGTAGACCAAAAATCAATGTTTTGAAATAAAATGTTTTATAAGGTGATCCAATCACACCTAGGTAAAAAGGGATTGGTGGCGACTCCATTTTCATTTTAAAGTCGATCCCCGAAGTTAAAAATGGTTTCGACAGCTTGGCGACTCCGCTGGGGACATAAGAGAGTTAAGCCGTAAAATTGATTATTTTCTGTCCTTTGTCGAAAATTTGAAAATTTTGATTAAAAGTTTTGATTTGAACATATGATTATTATTTTCTTACACACATTGTATTGCATGATCGTTGTGGTCGCACCCTTAAGTGGGAGTGAGAAACTATGCCTTCGTGAGGTTTTCACCTCCGCATGGGCTAGTGGACTGCTTTCGGGATACATCCATACCTATGTCTTCCTGAGGTTTTCACCTCCGCATAGCCATAGGGAAATGTATTCCCCTGAACCGAACTCGGTCCGTATGAGCCTATAATGGGTAAGGATCGAGGAATCTACTGGTTTGGGTACCTTAACTTTAGAACTAAACCACATATAGTGAACCCTAAGAGCCTACCTTAGGTAGAACTGTGTCAAACCCTAGTGGTCACCCAGATAGCTGTTCTATGTTATTTATTTTTCTTGCACTAACGTGTTTTCTTTTGTTTTGATTGCATTGCATTCACATCATAGAAAAGAGCTGTTGATTCAAATTCGATCGCTAAAGAAGAGTTTGTCATAAGAAAACGGGTTTTTTGATAAAGTGGGTTATAATACGGTCGTCTGAATATGGTCCAAGTAAACAAAACGAGAGAAGACCGATAGTCTGTGAAGAAATACAAGACTTTATTGCCCAAGGATTAAAGCTGACGAAGACTATTCGAGAGCCGTCACATCCCGATTTTCTAACGAGCATTGCAAGGTTAAGTGAGCAGTGAGTCGCAGCCCAGATCAAGCAAAAAGGAGCTAATAAGAGGCATCTATTAGAGGTTTGCAAGATTTGACCTATGCGAAGAAGGGGATGTTTTTTTGCTTGGAATATCAGGGCAAGGCCGTATATGCGATCCGTTTTATGTAAAGAAATTTGCTTTCTAGAGAAGTTTTTCTAATGGAATTGAATTCATAATTAACACCTCTCTTTCTTTTGCATTCATTCCATGCATTTGCATTACATCATATCATTTACATTTAAGTCTATAGAGAGGGTCTAATTAGTTGAAATTATAATAGAGAGAGGAAAAAGAGAAAGAGAGAAGGGAAATCTGGAAGCTGAACATCCTTACGGTACATGTGCCAAATTAAAGAAAATGGATCAAAGATTGGAACAATTCCAAAGAGATGTACAAGACCAGATGCAAGAGCAAATGGCAAAACTCCAACAAGAGATGAGGGGCCAAATGTTGGAGGCTCAAAGGAACATGATGGCTCAAATGGCCCAAATGCTGAGTGGGGCAATGGATAAAGGGAAGGGTCCCCTAATTAATACTGAAGACAACGAGGACTTTCCTAGGGGTTTCACCCCACCAAATGTACAACTTGAGGAGTATCCCCAAAGGCTATCTGTTACGATTAGGCCTCAACAAGGCCAAGAATATCCTAGACCACCTATGAACTTCCAAGTGGGCTTAGGATCTAACCCAGGAGATAACTCTGCTAATCTCATTATCCCTGATTTGGATATAGCAGAGAGGGAAGGGACAAGAATTGAATTCTCGAGGCAATTAGATGATCGCTGTAGATGGTTGGAAGAAAAATTCAAGGCTTTGGAAAATGCCGACCATCACCATGGTATAACGTAAAGGATTTAAGTTTGGTCCCAGATCTGGTGCTTCCTCATAAATTCAATGTGCCGAAATTTGAGAAGTACAATGATACTAGTTCCCCTGAAGCCCACATCACTATGTTTTGTAGACGCATGACTGGTTACGTGAACAATGATCAACTTTTGATTCATTGTTTCCAAGACAGCTTAGTGGGGGCAGCATCCAAGTGGTACAACCAACTCAGCCATGCTAGGATTAGCTCCTGGAAAGACCTAGCCCAAGCCTTCATGAAGCAATACAATCATGTCACAGACATGACGCCTGACAGAATCATTTTGCAAAACATAGAGAAGAAGTCGAATGAAAGCTTCAAGCAGTATGCGCAAAGATGGAGGGAGGTCGCCATGCAAGTTCAGCCACCACTTCTAGAAAATGAGACTACAATGCTCTTCATCAATACCTTGAAAGCTCCATTCATCACTCATATGATAGGAAGTACCACCAAGAGCTTTGCGGATATAGTGATGGCAGGAGAGATGATTGAAAATGCCATAAGAGGTGGCAAGATTGAAGCAGGGGAAACGACTAAAAGGTCTGCTCCTAGGAAAAAGGATGACGAGGTGAATACTACGAGTACATACAACAAAGGGTACTCAAAAGTAATTACTGTTAACCAGCCAAAGGTGATCACTGCTGGGCAACAAGGGTCGGTGAGACAAGAGTCGGGCACAAGGTAAAACTCTGAAAAGCTCCAATTTATTCCAATCCCAATAACGTATAAGGAGCTATATCAAAGTTTGTTTGACGCACACATGGTGTCCCTATTTTATTTGAAACCGTTGCAACCTTCGTTCCCAAAATGGTATAACGAGAATGCCCCATGTGAGTACCACGCGAGAATAAAGGGTCACTCAATTTAAAACTGTACTACGTTTAAAAAGTTGGTTGAAAGGTTCATAAAAATGGGAATTGTGAAGTTCGACGATTCATCAAAACCTGATCACTTTGATGAGGCAGTAAATGCGATAATTGATGGAGGAGACAAGAAAGTTGCGACCGCTTGGAGAAATCAAAAGCGAAGAGGGAATCAGGGAACGAAGTTTCCAAGCCCTTGTATACTTGGGAGTGTTTTGAATAATGGGACTGTGGAAGAGATCTCTGTATTTTTAGGGCTAATTTAGAGTAATATTCAAAACAGGCTTGTTGCCTTAAGCCTAGAGGCAATAAGAACCCTTTTGTGAAATAGGCTTGTGTACTTCTGTCCTAAATTCTTATTTCAATAAAATGCATCTTTTTAAAAAATATTCTTTTATTCTTTCCATGTATAGATTCTTTTATTTTTGGACTTTCTTTCAAATATTCTTTTATTCATTCATATCATACAAATAACCATTCTTTGAATCATTTATTCTTTGGAATCTTTCTTCGAACCTACAATAAGGTCTCCAGACATCAACGATGTGAGCAACGCTGCTACTGACTCAGAATCTCCTTTTGAGTAAGAAATGTGTCTAGAGGGATCTTAGAACTTTGAAAATGGTAGAGATTGTGACCTATCTTCTGATTTGTTAAGAATGGTAGAACATGATGAAAACAAACCATACCTTACATAGAGTCAATGAACATTGCGAGCCTAGAAAAGAGGTGAAGATTGTAGCCTAGATCACCAACAGAGATAAGTCAAGACATCATTGAGTTATTTTCAAAATTCAAAGATGTTTTTGCACGATCATATCGAGACACGCTTAGGGTGTTAAGAGAACATGCTAATGGTTATACAATATTCAAGCTAATCATAAAAGGGATGGTATCAGCTATGCCGTATTTAAAGAGACAAGATTCATGTGCCTACTCAATTCTTCACAAATTTTCCATATGTGGGGCATGGATGTGATGGGGCCAATCTCGTCAAAAGCTTTTAGCCAATATTGATTCATCGGCATAGTCGTCGTTTACTTCACTAAGAGGGTGTAAGTAGCTTCATATGCAAATGTTACAAGGTCGAAGTCATCAAATTCAAAAAAAAATAATAATAAAGGAAAGTATCAGATGCCAGCAAAGAATGCCATAAAGGATCACGTTTAATAATGCATAATTGTACAAAGTCAAAGTTTACAGTTTGTCCAAAGATCATGCAGTATATCACAGTACAGCAAAAGTTGTCAAAAGAAAAAAATACAAAAAGAAAAAAAACAACAAAAACTATGAAAGGTGATTAAGACTTGTAAAGATTGGTATAAGAAGCTACCATTTACCCTCTGTCTTATCGAACGTCGGCTAAAACCTTCGTTGGGGCAACATCTTACCCATTATGAAATTGAAGCGGTTTTGCCCATTGAACCTAATCGAAGAAAAGGTTAAAAGCTATCCATCACGGTCGGATGATGCGAGCTTACGACAAAGAGGTTCATCCTAGAGAATTCCACAAGGGGAACCTAATGTTGAAACAGATTTTTCTTCTACAAAACAATTTTAGAGGAAAGCAGATGCCAAACTGGGAAAGACCTTATGTTGAAAAGAATGTCTTTTCTGGAGGAGCATTGATATTGACCAAGATGGGTGCCAAAGACTTGCCCAATCCAGTGAATTTAGGTTCATTCAAGAAGTATTTTACCTGAAAGGGGAAAGGCCAAGGTGAAAACCTACAAAGGGTGCCTTGAGTTCAAAAAAAAAAGAAAGAAAGAAAAAAGAAGGAGAGGCCAAGGCAAAAACCCGCAAAGGCCGCTTTGAGACCAAAGGGGTTTTGAGCCGAAAACCTGAAAAGGGCGGCTCAAGTTTCGATCAAGGATAGGGCATGTGGTAGTCTTGCTATGCCTGAATTAACAATGAGGAAGTATGCTATGTCTCGGGGCATTGACAAAGTTCTCCGGATCTTCTAAACACATATTGAGCTCAAAAAGGTCCTCAGGGAGTTTGTACAGAGACGCTCAGGCTGTGATATCTGGGGCACCTAACTTCTATCTTACCCATTTTAAATTCGCTAACTTTGCTTACTTTATTCTTTTTAAGATACACCAATCAATTTTCTTTTATTGCCTTGGTTATCTTTGATTAGCTTATTTGTTTCGAGCTATGCTCCTAATTAATTCATTTTACATCCATTGTTGTGATCTTTTTCAAGCATTTTATATTAAAATAATGATTATTGGACTAATAATACTTTCATAAAAGGAGTTTCACATATTACTCTAGAAGCTTCTAAATAATATGAGAATCTGAAATAGAACTATTGTTTAGAACTCACCAAGCCTAAGGGTTGGAAATATTGAAAGATGATTAGCTCTTCGGATTTTTATTAGATTAGACATTTTGTCGGTGATACCATTTCGAGAAATGACAAGCAATGTCAACCCAAGTGTAAAAGGGGATCATTCTCAGAAAAAGAAAAATGATACCCTGCATTCATACATCTGGTCATTACACCCAGGGAATGGTGAAACAGATCAAATTGGTTGAGGATGATAAAAATTCCATACCTCTGAGTGGTAACAAGATGGATGGAAGCACTCAAACGTTATTCCCCTAAAGTCGCAGTGGGAGGTACAAACTTCATGTCCCAAAAGGTACAGTGGAAGGGACTTTGGAATTACAGTGAGGCAAGCTTGCTGAGCAGAATGATTGTTTCTTAGGGTTTTCTGTCCAAGATACCAGTTGAACGAGAAAGCATGGTAGCACATCAGTGATATAACCTTGATGCACTATGAGCAATGACAACCCATAGGGATCATTCTCACATTTCCAATAGGAGCATTTGATTCATTCCGATCATTGTATCCTAATCGTTGTACAAAAAAAAAGGAAATTATTCTCATGACATTCTGCATTCATGCAAATGTCATCCCTAATATCATTTAGTTAGGAGCATTAGATTCATCCCGATCATGCATCCTAATCATCATTCTCATGACATTCTGCATTCATGCAAATATAATCCATAATACATTCAAGTCTACAGGACATGTCCCCCAGAGGACGGTGTAGCAACATCGGTGAATCCACCGATCCTATCTCCCAGACCAGCAGGGGAATAGGTCAAAGATTGTAGATCTTGCCACCTTAAGCAGTAGTGGAACAAGATCGAACATTGAATTTTATCTCCATGAAGCAGCGGAGTAGATTTAATCCATCAGTCTTATCTCCTTCGAGATGGTAGGGGAGCTGACTAAAGATTGAAGTCTTCTAGAGATAGTAAGGAAGCAAATTGGAAAGTTCAAGTTTTGTTCCCTTGAGATGGTAGTGGAGCAAACTGAAGATTGAAGTCTTCCTGAAGATAGTAAGGAAGCAACTTGAAAAGTTCAGATTTTGTTCCCTAGAGATGGTAGTGGAGCAGACTGAAGATTGAAGTCTTCTTGAAGATAGTAAGGTAGTAAATTGAAAAGTTCAGATTTTGTTCCCTCGAGATGGTAATGGAGCTGACTGAAGATTGAAGTCTTCCTCAGATAGTAAGGAAGCAAATTGGAAAGTTCAGGTTTTGTTCCCTCGAGATGGTAGGGGAGCAAACTGAAGATTGAAGTCTTCCTGAAGATAGTAAGGAAGCAAATTGAAAAGTTCAGATTTTGTTCCCTAGAGATGGTAGTGGAGCAGACTGAAGATTGAAGTCTTCTTGAAGATAGTAAGGAAGTAAATTGAAAAGTTTAGATTTTGTGCCCTCGAGATGGTAGTGGAGCAAACTGAAGATTGAAGTCTTCCTGAAGATAGTAAGGAAGCAAATTGAAAAGTTCAGATTTTGTTCCCTCGAGATGGTAGTGGAGCAAACTGAAGATTGAAGTCTTCTTGAAGATACTAAGCAAGCAAATTGAAAAGCTCAGATTTTGTTCCCTCGAGATGGTAGTGGAGCTGACTGAAGATTGAAGTCTTCCTGAGATAGTAAGGAAGCAAATTGGAATATTCAGATTTTGTTCCCTCGAGATGGTAGTCGAGCAGACTGAAGATTGAAGTCTTCTTGAAGATAGTAAGGAAGCAAATTGAAAAGTTCAGATTTTGTTCCCTCGAGTTGGTAGTGGAGCAAACTGAAGATTGAAGTCTTCCTTAAGATAGTAAGGAAGCAAATTGAAAAGTTTAGATTTTGTTCCCTCGAGATGGTAGTGGAGCAAACTGAAGATTGAAGTCTTCCTGAGATAGTAAGGAAGCAAATTGGAAAGTTCAGATTTTGTTCCCTAGAGATGGTAGTGGAGCAGACTGAAGATTGAAGTCTTCCTAAGATAGTAAGGAAACAGACTGAAAAGGTCAGATTTTGTCCTCTCGAGATAGTAGTGGGGCAGATTGAAGATTGTAGATCTGGCATTCCTGAGATTGCAGTGAGCAGATCGAAGATACCAATCTAGCATCCTTGAGTTTGCAGGGAGCAGATTAAAAATAGCAGGTCTGGCATTCTTGAAGTTGCAAGAAGCAGATCGAAAACATCAGATCTTGTCTCCCTGAGTTTGTAGTGGAGCAGATCAAAAGATAGTGGATACTGCCTTCATGAAGTTGCAGTGAAGCAGATTGAAGCTATCAGACTTATTTGAAATCAAGATGAAGTTCCAATACCATTGCAGTGGAGTTGGAAGCTGTTTGAAGAGGACGAGGACCAAGAAGTCGAGGCTTGGCCAAGACCGAGCAAAATTGGTCCTTTTATAGTCTTTGCTCTATTCTCGTTACACGACAATGAGCAAAGAGGGCAGCTGTAATAGGCCCAATTTGCCCGGGCCCATACAAAAAAAATTAATAAAAAAATAGACCAAATGTCCAAAAACAGCCCTTAAAACCAAACAAATTAAGCCCAAAGCCCAATTACACCCTTGACCCAAATACTAAAAAACTAAACAACCCTGGACACTACCTAAACAGACCTCTCTAGCCCAGATCCTAAACGGACCCAATTAGGACCCAAGCTCACACGGCCCAAGGGGGCCCAAATCTTGATAGAATTAGGAGACCTAGGGTTTCTGGGAAACCCTAGGTGCCGCAATGGCAGGAGCCCAATCGTCACCAGCCTCGGTTAAGTCGCAAGTCACGCCGTAGCTTGAGCGAGCCCCCATCGCCGCCATGTTTTTCGTCTTCCACCTGCAAGAAAGGAAATAAACCACAACGAAAATGGCAAAACAGTAGCAAATTTTTTTTTATTTTCAAGGCTATAAAAGCCTGATTATTTTGTAACAAAAGGGGGGACACGAAAAAATACACACAAGAATATACAGAGAGAAAAAAAACATAGAGGACAAAAATATTCACAGAATCTAAAGAAATAAAATACAGGAATTTCATTCTAGAGGTGATTTTTTTATTCTGTTTTATTTTTTTACATATTCGTGCATGAAAATATTGTTTTAAAAAAGGGAGTACGAGCTTACCTGTGGATAGCGCTAAAAGATCGAGGATTTAGCCTCCGGCCAGGGAGGCGCGTGTAGCGCGTGTGGAGTTGGCTCGAGGCTCTGGCGATCGGAACCCAGACGAGTAGAGAAGATTTCTGAATTTTTTTTTTAAACTGGGATCGAATGACTTTTTTTTTTTGAAAACTGATTTATATATTAAGTATCGTTTTTGGTTAGGTCAATAAGCATTAAAACGACGTCGTTTTAAGGCCTGTGACCCGCGTGTTGACCCGACACAGGGAGGATCCGCATGTTTTTGATGAATGGTCTAATTGCCATTTTAGTCCTCCCGTATTTTTCTATTTTTTAATTCTGTTTAATTTCATTTTTATTTTTAATTTGGCCCTAAAAGTTTAATTACTTTCCAGCTTAGTCCCTCGGGCTGCATTAAAGGCTAAATTTATTACGACGCCGTTTTGAAATTTAGCATAATTGCCATTTTAACCCCAGTTATTTAACGCGTAATTTAATTTAGTTCTCTTATATCTGTTTTAATTGCTCTTTTAACCCCTGTTTCTTTGTTTTATTTTTTATCCTTTTATTTTATATTATATTTAATTATTTTATCATATTAAATATTATATTTATTAATTTATTAATAGTATGAAATCCATATATATATATATATTATCTTTATATATTTAACTATTATTATATAATTTGGTTTAATATAATTTATATATTATTTTATAGTTTATATATATTTATTATATTATATTTTTAAATTTGTATATTATATATATATATATATATGTGTTGTCTTTATATATTTAATTATTATTATATTATTTGATTTAATATAATTTATATATTATTTTATAGTTTATATATTATTCATTATATTATTTTTTTTAATTTGTATATTATTAGTATTATATTATGTTATTTTTTTATATAAATCTATTTATATTATATAACCTATTTTATTTACATTATTTATTACATATGTATTTTTTATGATTAGTATATTATATATATGTTTTTTTATTATATACTGTTTACTAATTATTTTTATAATCATTTATATATATATATATATATTAAATTATTAAATTATGTATTTGTTATAAATTTCTTTTTATGTACTTTTTATTATTTATTGAAAACATTGTTTATATATGATTGTCATATTCCTTTTCCCGTCATGTTGTATATTCAATACTTAATATAATTCTTTATTTATTTATTCATGTTATATTATTCTTTATTATTTATTGTTAGTATAATTTGTAGTTATGTAAAATTGCTATTAAATATATATGTTGCCATATCTACTTCAAAACCATTTGTTTTATAAAACACATTTGATTACATTTATGCATTTTATTCAAAGGCTTTTAATTACAGCGATATATGATATTTGGGGACTTCGAGAGAAATTATACCCTAACTTACTGGGTTTTAAGTTTTCTTCGTAGAACTTAAAAATCAAGTATCCTCTTTTTTCAAAACCTATAAATTTTAAATAAGAACTTATCTACAAGAATTCAAAATTGTTGTGACCTAACTCACTGGATATGACGATTTGTTATCTCGGAATAAGAATTTCAAAAAATAAGGTAATGTTTCGTGTTTGGAAGTTCGAGAAATTGTGCCCTAATGTGCTGGGTTTCGGTTTTTTTCGTTCATCCAAATAACTAAATATCCTTTTAATGAATTTTGTAAATCATGAGATGGTTTTGGTTACGAAAGTTTAAAACATCATGTCCTAACGTACTGGATGTGATGTTTGTATACTTTCGGAACAAAGAAATCTCCAATTTCAACTCAAATTGTTCAAACTTTTTAAAGATACCATATTTCCAAATCTTTTTTAAATTCTCGACATAAGGGCATTAATTAATCAATTAGGTACCGATTTTTGGGCGTTACGGGGGTGCTAACCCTTCCTCATACGTAATTGACTCTCGAACCTGTTTTCTGGTATTTTGTAGACAAAAAATCAATGTTTTGAAATAAACTGTTTTATAAGGTGATCCAATCACACCTAGGTAAAAAGGGATTGGTGGCGACTCTATTTTTGTTTTAAAGTCGATCCCCGAAGTTAAAAATGGTTTCGACATGCACTTTATGCGATTTAGTCTTTTTTATCAAATTGAGCATGTAAACAGTAAAAATTCTTAATGGAACTTTTATATAGTAATACTATTGATGTAGACCATAAAATAATAATAAAATAAATTTTTTGACTTCGTATTTTTGGTCCCGAAACCACTGTTTTAATTTCACTAAAAATGGGTTGTTATACAGAACCTTTAACATAGCAAACTTAAAATTCAAATATCTCAATCTATACTCAAACTTAAAACTCAAATATCTCAATCTATACTCAATCTTTTCACCTAAAACCAATTCCGTTCATCTTATAATTCACCTACGACTAATTCCCAATCTTTAAACTACACAAAAATACTTAGTTCATGGTATCGACTTTTTTGACTTGTTTATGGCAATTTTAACAAAAAAGCATTAAAACGTTAGAAATATTTAATGAAACTTCAAAGTAAGTTTTGAAACTTTCTAATCGTGTCAAAATGAATTGAAAAACACTTTGTAATAATGTTTTTACTCAAAAACTCGAAATCCACCATTAACGAGCTAATTTTTGACTTTTATTAAAAACATGCAATTTAATGGCTAAAAACTTAGTTTTAAAGACCAAATAACATTTAAAACTAATGCTAAGATGAATCGTTACCTTAGTTGACGGAAAATCAAACATTTGATCGAAAACCCAAAAAACTCACAAGCTTGACAATGGAGAAAACTATGGTGTTTTTGGGTGTTTTTGTAACACCCCAAACCCGGCCCAAACACTACAACCGGATCTGGTATGTCACTAAGGAAATTTTACAAAAGATGTGACACTTTGGAAAACAATTATCGGACGTAATTATTTATACCGAAAACTTAATGATTTATTAAGTCATCTAAGATATAAAGTTATAAAATGCCTTGGTGAATTTTAAATAAGAACCGAAATTTCATACATGTCTTAGCTTAATTTAAACATAAAATTTTAAATGCCCAGTAATAAAAGCCCAACATAAAACCAAAACATAAATAATAGTCTAGTGGCCCAAGGCCTTATTACAACGAAATTCAAACCCTTAATCAAAAATATTAAAAACAATATTCTAAGTAAAATCTTCTACTGGATCAAGTACTCTCTCGCATGGCCACCTTGCGCCCCTCTCCAGTCCGGTCCGATACACTAAGTGCTACCTGAAATTGTTAAAATAATAGGGTGAGTCGCGAGACTCAGTGTGCATCCCTCATGCACCATTAGATTTGGGCCTTAACCCCACAGAACATATAACAAAATATAATATATCAGAAAATATGCAAAGCCCAACCCAAAACATAGGTTTCCATCTGCTACACGCCACCCTTACCTGCCAGTCACACCATTGAGGATTTCTACAATCAACCCACACCGCTACACACTATCGATGGCAGTCATGCTGCAGATAGCTGCTCATCGTCAGATCATGGCCGTAGCCACTACAACAGGTCATGGCAAGAGCAACTACAATAGGTCACGACAGAAGCCGCTACAACAGGTCACGGCAGAAGCTGCTACAACAGAACACTTCCCCTTTTAATGAACCCAACCCCATGCAATCACACAAATCGGCATACTCATCACATATGTAATCTTATCAGGAACATTCACTTAGGAATGACAGAGATCACTAACCTGGTGATTCACTTTTACCCTTCTAGGGTTTCAACCATTATGCCGGAATTTCGGCATTTATTAGAATATAACAGATTTATAACATATTTTTAACAGGCAATCTAAATGATGTGGAAGTGTTACACACCTGATATCGCGTAGTTTTACTCCCTTAGTTAAATCCTTACTATTTGGATCTACAATCCTTAGTCTAAAACCTTGCTCAAAAGCCGGAAGAATACGAAGATTTGGGCTCCCCTACATTCGGCCAAGGATTAATACATACCCGAATTTATATGCTAAAAACAATAAATCTCCTTACCTTGAAATCCCAAAAGTAACACGATTCGAGTGTTACTGAACTCTGACTTAGAGATCTAAGCAAATGAATCCCCCTTCAAATCCCGGAATGCCGAAAAATGGAAACAAAATATTAGTTCCATGCAGCCATTCGGCTATGGCCTCCAAAAGCCGGAAAAGAAACAAAAGAAAACCCAAATCGTTACTTACCCTACAGAAGATTTCGGCTATCCCTTGTAGAAAGATTCGGCAACCGTAGAAGATTAAAGATCTAGGAGTTTCGGCTCTTTAAGGAAAAATCCTGGAAAGATAATCTGACGTGTTTTCGGCTTTTGAAAGAACTAAGAATTTGAAGAGATGGCCAAGAGAGATTCGGCCAATGAGTATTAAGGAGAAGAAAAAGGAGATTGGTAGGGCTTCAGGGGTTTTGGTTTCTGACAGAAAAGAAAAAGAAGAAGAGAAGATTCGAAAGAGAGAAAAACTAAAGGCTATTCTCAGAGAAAATAAATGAAAATTTGGCACACCCCCTAGCCTTTACCAAAACTGATTTCCCCCCTTCACAGAGTTTGATTTTCGGCCAACTCTAGCCTCTTGGATGAGCTCTCATCTTTTCCCTTATCTTGATCTATTATCTCCTCAAAAATAGCCCTAATTAGCACCAACTCCTCTCTTCATTATCTACTTATTATCCTCATAATTAAACATAATAAAATTCCCTAAAAATTAGCCTTGTGCCGTCCCCTCCTAGTCCCCTTTTAAGTGCCGAAATTTGGCCCAATAACTTGGGCTTCAAGCAACCAAAATTTGGGCTCTCCTCATGCACTAGTGACGCCAACTCTCCTTCCTCCTAATGGCACCATTTTCCTCTGGGCCACAAGCCCACTATGTCAAATAAGTTACCAAAACTTTACTTTAAGCCCTAGAGTCTCTAAACAAAATATTTAAACAAAGCCTCAGCCCATTCTTGAGCCCAATCTGGACCCCTAACCCTTAAATTAATATTTTGAACATACATTACGCAAAATGCACAGGCCCATAAATTCAGGATGTTACAGTTCTTCTTAACTTCTATGGAGATTTATAAGAGATAATAGAAATCAAAAGGAATTATGATTTGGAATTCAAAATCAATTGAGAGAGTTGGGAGAACTATGGACGGCACAAGTATTAGAGGAGACAAAGGCTAATGTGAAAATAAAGCTATAAGTGGGGGATTTTAGGTTGGATTTTAAAATCTGGTACAATTGCCTTTCAAAATTAAAGGTATTTAAAACTCATTTTCAAAAATTGATTTAATTTTTTTAAAATAATAGTCAAAAATATTACCGGTATACCATGTTGCAAAATTCCGAATACTTTAAGGCTAAAATCCCTAAAAATTATAAAACTCGTAGGCCCAATTTTGAGGTGTTAATGTGTTATTATTGGAGTATTCAAAATTATTATTAGAGTCATTTGAAAATTTAATATAATTATGTCCCATGAATTTAGTATTTGTATCCATGTAATTAATATAATTGTACTAAGTTAATATAAATTTGAATATAAATGACTTAAACTGACCGTGTCAATTTAATTAGAGTAAAAGGATTTTATTTTATTTTTGTAAAAACCTCTTATTTATTGTAGCTAGTCTCAATATAAATTATAGAATTCAATTCAATAAAAAATGTAAAATAATATAACTTTTACCAAATTAAAAAATAAATTAAATTGTATGGTACATTATGAATTTTTAAAATTATATACGTGCGATGGATCAGAACGGTAACGTCTTAGCATCGAGACATGAAACACATCATGTATCTGCTCCAACTCTGAAGGTAACTCCAATTGATACGCAACTGGGCCCACACATTCTAGTACTCGATAAGGTCCAATAAATTGGGGACTTAACTTACCCTTCCGACCAAACCTCATTACCTTCTTCCATGGTGATACCTTCAAAAAGACTTGGTCTCCCACTGCAAATTCCATCTCCTTACGTTTTAAATTTGCATAGGATTTCTGTCGATTAGACGCTTCTTTCAATCGATCCAGAATTAACCTAACTTTTTCTTCCGTCTCCGAAACTAGTTATGGGCCCAATAACTGACGTTCACCCAATTTTATCCAACAAGTAGGAGTACGACATCTCCGTCCGTATAACGCTTCATAAGGTGCCATCTGAATACTGGATTGATAGCTGTTATTATACGCGAATTCTTACAAAGGTAAATACTCCTCCCAACTACCCCTAAAATCAATGATACAACCTCTTAACATATCCTCCAAGATCTGAATTACTCTCTCAGACTGACCATCAGTCTGTGGATGAAAAGCGGTACTAAACTCTAACCTTGTTCCCATTGCCTGATGCAGAGCCTTCCAAAATCGTGACGTGAACCTAAGGTCCCTGTCGGAAATGATCGACATTGGTACCCCATGCAGTCTCACCACCTCAGCTACGTACAGCTTAGCCAACCTTTACAGAGTATAGTCTACCCGATCTGGTATGAAGTGAGCAGACTTCGTCAACCGATCCACGATTACCCAAATCAAATCCTTCTTAGTGGGCGTAAGAGGTAACCCACTAACAAAATCCATCGTGATTCTTTCCCATTTCCATTGGGGAATCTTTACCGGCTGCAACAATCCCGAAGGCACTTGATGTTTAGCTTTCACCTGCTGGCACGTCAAACACTTCCCCACATATTCCGTAACTTCTCGCTTCAAACCTGGCCACCAGAATTGCTCTCGCAAATCCCGATACATCTTAACTCCTCCAGGATGCATAGCATAAGGGCTACTATGCGATTCTCGAAGAATCATCTGCCTTAACTCCACATCTTTTGGCATACAAATCTTCTCACAGAAACACAAAACTCCATCACCATTCAAAGTATAGTCCTCTCCTTCACCATTCTGCACTTGTCGGATTTGAGTACTCAAAACATCATCCAAAAGTTGCTCCTCTTTGATCTATCTTGTCCACATAGGTCTTACTTGAAGTTCAGCTACCAAACTGCCATCTTCATACAGGCTAAGATGAGCGAACATCGCCCTCAAATCCGCTATCACCTTTCTACTCAGCGCATTTGCCACCACGTTAGCCTTACCCGGATGGTATTCGATCGAATAGTCATAGTCCTTCAAGAGTTCAATCCACCTACGTTGCCTCAGATTCAATTCCTTTTGGGTAAGGATATTCTTCAGGCTCTTATGATCCGTATAAATAACCGACTTCTCCCCATACAGGTAGTGCCTCCAAATCTTTAGAGCAAACACTACCGCTGCCAATTCCAAATCGTGCGTAGGGTAGTTCAATTCATGCGGTCTTAACTGTCGGGACGCATACGCAACCACCTTTCCATCTTGCATCAACACACATCCTAAACCCGTGTGTGACGCATCACAATAGACGGTAAATTCCTTTCCCGCCTCTGGCTGAATTAACACTGGTGCTTCCGTCAAAATCTTCTTCAGCTTTTCAAAGCTCTCCTGTTGTTTGTCAGTCCAAACAAACGGTACTCCCTTCCTTAACAACTTAGTTAAAGGTGCCGCAATTGAAGAGAACCCCTCAACAAACCTCTTGTAATATCCGGCCAATCCTAAGAAACTTCGAATCTCGGCCACCGATTTTGGCGGTTTCCAATCCAATACAGCTTCTATCTTCCGAGGGTCTACCCTAATTCCCTCTGCAGAAACCACGTGCCCTAAGAAAGTTACTTCCTTCAGCCAGAACTCACACTTACTAAACTTTGCGTACAGCTGCTTTTCCCTCAGAATTTGCAACACCACACGAAGATGTGCATCATGCTCCTCCTCGGACTTGGAGTAAACCAGAATATCGTCGATGAATACCACGACGAACCGATCAAGATACGGTTGAAATACCCGGTTCATCATATCCATGAATGCTGCTGGCGCATTCGTTAAACCGAACGGCATCACCAAGAACTCATAATGACTACCGAGTTCGAAATGCCGTCTTATGAATGTCCCCTTCCTTCACCTTTAACTGATGATAACCAGACCTTAAATCAATCTTAGAGAAAACTGAAGCTCCTTTGAGCTGATCGAACAGGTCATCAATTCTTGGCAGTGGGTACTTGTTCTTAATCGTTAACTTATTCAGTTGACGATAGTCCACACACATACGCATGGATCCGTCCTTCTTCTTGACAAATAGGACCGGCGCTCCCCACGGAGACACACTCGGTCGGATGAAACCATGATCCAGCAGTTCCTGGATCTGAGCTTTGAGCTCCACCAGCTACTTTGGCACCATTCAGTAAGGAGCAATGGACACCAGAGCTGTACCCGAAAAATAGTTCTATTCCAAACTCCACTTCGGGATCCGGGGGTAATCCTGGCAGCTCCCCAGGAAAAACATCTACGAAATGCTTTATTGTTCTTACCTCGTCCACAGTCACCTCCTTAGTATCCAAAGCACTAATAAAAGTTAGAAATGTATTGCATCCTTTCCGGATCATCTTAACAACCTTCAATGTAGATACTACGTTGGACAAATAATTCCTTCCTTCTCCTAACACAACCACCTCCCCGCCTTCCGGGGTACTCAACACCATGTGCTTAGTCTCACAATTCAACTTAGCACGATGTTTAGTCAACCAATCTATTCCTAGGATAAGATCAAACTCTCCAAATGGTAATTCCATTAAGTCTGCCGGAAACACTACCCCTTGAGTTTCTAAAGGTACATCCTTAAATAGTTTGTCCACTACCCTAGATTGTCCTAGAGGACTTACCACAGTCATCTTCCTAGTAGTTGTTTCAGAGTCTATACTTAGGGTCTCAGATACCGAACATGCAACATAGGAGTGGGTTGACCCAATATCAATCAAGGCAAGAAAAGAGTTATCATCAATAAGAAACGTACCGGTTATAACATCCGGTGCGTCACCGTCCTCCCGACGGTGAGCTGCATAAACTAGACCCGACTGCCTTGCGTCTACATTACCTGCACCCCTACCAGGTGCTCCACGACTACGACCAGCCCCATTTCGTCCTCTGGCTGCGCCACGACCCCTCGGTACTGGCTCACCACCTATCCTAACCTGATCAGAACCATGTCCAACTAGTTGCACCTGATCCTTCTGTGGACTGTCCTTAATCATCTGCTCCATGGATCCACACCTAAAGCATCCACCGGTCTTCCTTCTGCACTCCCCATAGTGCGCCTTCCCACATGAAGGACATGATCGATTCTGACCCGTCGAAGCACGAGCTGGCCCATCAGTCCTAGGCCTCTTCTGAAAATTTCCAGATGATCCTGATGGCCCAAAACTTCTCTTATTCTTTACCCGATCCTTATCCCTTTCTTGTCTTTCAGTCTGCTTCACCTCTTTAGCTATCTTAACTTTCTCAACCAGGATAGCAAAATCTCTCTCTCGCTGCGGTGCTATCAAAACCCTTAATTCATTCCGCAGTCCATCCTCGAACCGCACACAATGTTTATATTCAGTTGCTACCATTCCTCAACCGTAGCGGCTCAAGCGCAGAAACTCTGCCTCATATTCAGCCACAGATTTACTTCCCCGCACCAAATTTAGAAATGCCTTCCTCTGTGCATCCACATAGCTAGGCCCAACATACTTTCCCTGAAACGATTCCTTAAAGTAATCCCAATCAATTCGATCTGCGGCAGTACCCTCATTCACCGTGAGCCACCACTGGTAAGCCTCGTCTTGAAGAAGAGACACGACCCCTTTCAACTTCTCCTCCGCCATGAAATCCAAGTCATCCATTATATGCTCTGTCGCTTCCAACCAATAATCAACTGTGTTAGGGGCTACGCCAGAAACACCGCTAAACACTTGTGCTCCGTTGGCTCGGAGTCGTTCAGATACCGATTTTCGAGCTCCTGAACCCGTGCCTACCCCAGCAACTCTTTCAAGAACCCGCAGCATCGCCTGAGATACTGCATCATCTTCGACCGCCTGATCCTGTAACTCTGCCTCCACAGTTGGAGGATCTAGCATTTCGTTTCCTGACCAGTGGCCAGACCCTACTGGCTCAGACAAAGTCATCCTACCCCTATCGCGTCCACGCGGCGGACGTCCTCGACCCCTTGTACTCATTCTTCTGATTGGCGTTTATCTGATTAAGAATTTTATGAATCATTAATTCTTTCTACTGATTAACCACGAACAGTCTTATGAATGGTAATTTTAAGAGTAGTTCTTTCGACTTCGCAACTATATCTGGGATTCAGTCTCAAGTTCACATCTCCTAATTCTATAAACTACATACATTCAACAATCAACGTACAGACAACATCCATGCATCCACACTCAATACATAGGGGTATTTTTGTCATTCCACTACCCAGGGGTATTTTCGTAATTTTCTAAAATAGGGTTCCTTGGTGATTTTTGTGAAATAAGGGTATTTTGGTAATTTTTTGTAATCCAGGGTTATTTCGGTAATTTCATAATCCAGGGGTATTTTGATAATTTTGAAGTCCATGGGTATTTCGGTAATTATCCAAATCAGGGTTATGTTGGTCATTTTGCAAATCAGGAGCAATTTAGTTATTTCATAAATCAGGGGTAATCTGAAATTTTTACAAGTCAGGGATATTTTCAAAATTTTTTTTTTGAACAGGGGTACCTTGGAGGGTTTGATTTCAAAGAAAATAGTAGCGTTCATGTGTTTGTGGGTTTTTGGTTGTTGTCGTGTGTTGTGTGATTTTTTTTTTAGAAAAATTTCGTTGACTTTGTAAATCGGGGTATATTTGCAAATCATGGGTATCTTGGTATTTTTTTCCAAAACAAGGGTATTTTAGCAATTTTGTAAAAATAAGGTGGCTGGTCCCTTTCGGGTTTTAATTATAGATTTTGGCCCGTCAACAAATCCTCGTGGCTAGGGTGAACAGTCACTACACACCAGGTAGGATTCCAGTGAAGAGGGGGTGAGTCACTAGGATTGCTTAAGTATCAGGCTCTTCCGGATCCAATCCTAGACATGCGCATGCCTGTTGCCACACCCTAGTCTTACGTCTCGTTCACGGGTTTGTTTAGTGAATTTAAGTCTTATGAGTTTTAAGGAGTTGTTTCAACTAAGCCTAGAGTCCATCAAGTTCTAATCTAAATAGTCTACGTCCCATACAGCCCATCAAGTCCACATATATATATATCACCCAATGGTTCAGAATACTTACCTGGCGGACTTGGGCCAAAGACACAGGTGCCATGTCGAGAAAACCATCCTGTATCATTTATAAATTATAAGTTTTCAAAACCCATCTTTAGAAAATGTTTTGAGCCCAAAACCCCCAAAGCCGAGTTTTGAACCGAGCTCTGATACCAATTTGTAACACCCCAAACTCGGCCCAAACACTACAACCGGATCTGGTATGTCACTAAGGAAATTTTACAAAAGATGTGACACTTTGGAAAAAAATTATCGGATGTAATTATTTATACCGAAAACTTAATGATTTATTAAGTCATCTAAGATATAAAGTTATAAAATGCCTTGGTGAATTTTAAATAAGAACCGAAATTTCATACATGTCTTAGCTTAATTTAAACATGAACTTTTAAATGCCCAGTAATAAAAGCCCAACATAAAACCAAAACATAAATAATAGTCTAGTGGCCCAAGGCTTTATTACAACAAAATTCAAAACCCTTAATCAAAAATATTAAAAACAATATTCTAAGTAAAATCTTCTGCTGGATCAAGTACTCTCTCGCATGGCCACCTTGCCCTCCTCTCCAGCCCGGTCCGATGCACTAAGTGCTACCTGAAATTGTTAAAATAATAGGGTGAGTCGCGAGACTCAGTGTGCATCCCTCATGCACCATTAGATTTGGGCCTTAACCCCACAGAACATATAACAGAATATAATATATCAGAAAATATGCAAAGCCCAACCCAAAACCTAGGTTTCCATCCGCTACACGCCACCCTTACTTGCCAGTCACACCATTGGGGATTTCTACAATCAACCCACACCGCTACACATCATCGATGGCAGTCATGCTGCAGATAGCTGCTCATCGTCAGATCATGGCTGTAGCCACTACAACATGTCATGGCAAGAGCCACTATAACAGGTCACAACAGAAGCCGCTAAACAGGTCACGGCAGAAGCCGCTACAACAAAACACTTCCCCTTTTAATGAACCCAACCCCATGCAATCACAGAAATTGGCATACTTATCACATATGTAATCTTATCAAGAACATTCACTTAGAAATGACAGAGATCACTAACCTGGTGATTCGCTTTTACCCTTCTAGGGTTTCAACCATTATGCCGGAATTTCAGCATTTATCAGAATATAACAGATTTATAACATATTTTTAACAGGCAAACTAAATGATGTGGAAGTGTTACACACCTGATGTCGCGTAGTTTTACTCCCTTAGTTAAATCTTACTATCTGGATCTACAATCTTTAGTCTAAAACCTTGCTCAAAAGCCGGAAGAATACGAAGATTTGGGCTCCCCTACATTCGGCCAAGGATTAATAAATACCCGAATTTATATGCTACAAAAAATAAATCTCCTTACCTTGAAATCCCGAAAGTAACACGATTCGAGTGTTACTGAACTCTGACTTAGAGATCTAAGCAAATGAATCCCCCTTCAAATCCCGGAATGCCGAAAAAGGGAAACAAAATATTAGTTCCATGCAGCCATTCGGCTATGGCCTCTAAAAGCCAGGAAAGAATCAAAAGAAAACCCAAATCGTTACTTACCCTATAGAAGATTTCGACTATCCCTTGTAGAAAGATTCGGCAACTGTAGAAGATTAAAGATCTAGGAGTTTCGGTTCTTTAAGGAAAAATCCCGGAAAGATAATCTGACGTGTTTTCGGCTTTTGAAAGAACTAAGAATTTGAAGAGATGGCCAAGAGAGATTCGGCCAATGAGAATTAAGGAGAAGAAAAAGGTGATTGGCAGGGCTTCAGGGGTTTCGGTTTCTGATAGAAAAGAAAAAGAAGAATAGAAGATCCGAAAGAGAGAAAAACTAAAGGCTATTCTCAGAGAAAATAAACGAAAATTCGGCACACCCTCTAGCCTTTACCAAAACCGATTTTGTTTTTCTAAAGGTTTAATTTTAAATATTATATACAAAATAAAAAAGAGATTTTATTATTTTACATCAAGATTGTTATATTAATACAAGTGGTCAAAGCAAGAAATAGTAAAGGAATAAACTATGGATTAAAGAGTACCATTTTATTATGTCAAATACATAATACAAAATTTTGACTAACATTTTTGAAATCAGATTAAATTGATTAGTTAGATCAAGGACTAGTTTACAAATCGATTTAAAGCGAGAGAAAGAATCAGTTGACTCACAAACCGGTAAGAATTATGATTTGCAAATTGAGAAATAGATAAGGTGATAAAAATAACTGATTAAATTGATAATTAAAATATTTAGAATGAATATCAAAACACACACAAAAAAAAACCTCTTTTAGGCTTAAATCATTTCAAAGTTAGCCCAAACCCTTTAAATTTTCTAAACCCAATTCAAAAATCCAAAATAATAAAACAAATGAAAAAAGAAAAAATAAAGGTAGAGGGTCGAGTAACATCACTTTCTTTGCCGAAGGGGAAGCTGCTTTTACTTGTGCCTCTCCCTCTACCCTGCTTCGCTTGTGTTATAGGCCCAATTTGCCCGGATGTAACATCCTGAAATTGTGGGGCTATGCATTTGTTGTGTGTTACGTATAATGTGTTGATTAGAGTGTTTAAGGGGTTCAGATTGGGCTCAAGGTTGGGCCGAGGTCTTAGTTAGAACTTTCTGTTTGGACACTCTAGTGGAAAGCCTGATAAGATAAGGCTTAAAAGATGATTATCTGTGTTTTAAATTATAAAATGGGCTTGTGGCCCAGTGGCAAAGTGGGGCCACTAAAAGAGCAGGGAAGTGGCGTCAACTGGGAGGCCCAAATTCAAGTTGTATGAAGCCCAATTTTTTAATTAAAATTTAGTTAATTTTCGGCATTTAAGTGGGTAAAGTGGGACGGCAATGAGGCTTGAAAATAGGAGGATTCAGTTGTTTGGATAATGTGGATAATATGGCTGAAAATGTGGCAGATAAAGGAAGGAAGAGGTGGTGTTATCCATGTCACTTAAGGATGAGTGATCAGATGAAGATAAGGGAGAAAATTTAGGATTTATCTGTTGGTCACAGTGGTGGCCGAATTTCAAACTCCAAGGGGAGGGGGAATCGGTTTTGGTATGGGCAAGGGGTGCCGAAATTCCCTTTTGAATAGTAGCTTAGTTTTGGTTTTAAAAAGGGGCATTTTCGATTTTTAGGGGGGTAGGTGCCGAAATTTAGGTTAAAAAAGGGGGAATATCTTTATATCTTTGGCATTAGGGTTATATTTTTCTATTCTCTTCTTCAATTTCTGCATTTGGGTTTTTCCTCTCATCATTTACTCTCATTCTCTACTTAAGCCGAAATCCCTAAATTCTATTCTCTCATCTCCACTTTTATGCAAAAGTCGAAATTCTAATGTTTTCTCTGCTTTCATCTCCATAGCCGAATACCCTTGTCTATTCCCTTCTCTTTGCCGATTTCTTCATCAAAGCTGAATCTTCATAGATATCTTGATATCATCTTTTCTGTTTGATCTTCTCAAAAGCCGAAATTCCCTAGGAGTTGTTGAATTCTCTGTGTTAAGGTAAGTGCCAATTTCTCCTGTTCTTTTTCTTTCTCTTTCGGTTTTTGGAGGCTAAAGCCGAAAGACTAATTGAGGTGGCAAGATTGTTGTCTGAGTAACGTTTTGATTGTTCTTGTGTTCACATCTTGGGGCGACATTCTGGGAAAACGAAGTAGATCGAATCATTTAGATTCCAAAAGCCGAAAATCGTTAGTCTCTGAACCTCATATCTCTCTTTTCGGGATTTCAAGGTAAAGGGTTCTCTTTAGATTCTCTTTAGATTCGCTATCGTAATTGTGATCTTAACCATATGTTATGATAAGGTCTTTTAATGGAATCAAATAATCAGGCGAAAGAGGGGATTGGATCTGTAAAACCAATCCCTAAGTTTAAGAAACGAGCGGTGTCAGCAGTACGGGATTGGCCACCGGGTTGTGGACCGGCTTCAGAACAAAATCTTAGGCAGTTAGCAGTCGTATCGACTTCTGATAGTGTCGATATAGAAGGTCTCGTCTTGACTGTAATCAGGTGTGTAGATCTCTAACACACTAATTAATCTGTACTAAATATATGTTATGGGCTAAAAGCCGAAAAAAGGCTGTATAGTAATCTGTACTAAATATATGTTATGGGCTAAAAGCCAGAAAAAGGCTGTATAGACAGTCGGATTACCCAAAAAGGGTAGGCAAGGGATGTCAGGTACGTAATCATAGAAACTTCTCTATGTGTATCGATGTATGTGATAGACTGTGAACTTTTAGGTAGTTTATTGTTTTGATTCTGCATGTATGTATGCATGGGATGGGGTTGATATGATGAGGGGAAGAGCATGTTAATAGGTCACTTGGTGATCGGTGGTTAAACCACGAATTATAAAGTTAGGTCACAATAGTGATCGGTGGCTAAGCCACGTTAAATTCATTCCTGATTGCTAGTAATAGGCAGCATGACTGTCGATCTGGTGTGTAGCGGTTGGTGGGTTGATTGTAGAAATCCTCGAGGTGTGATGGCTAGTACGGGCTGGTGTGTAGAGGATGGACTATTAGGTTTGGGTTGGGCCATGTTGCATGTAAATATTTTGTTGCCATTGTGTATGGGCTAAGGCCCATAATGTGTTTGTGGGCCTCAAGCCTTTGATGCGTTTTCGAGATTTGCACACTGAGTCTTGGTGACTCACCCTTTTAATTTTCCTGACTTTTCATATGAGCAGTAGATCGTGGACATGGGAGCCGAGGCGGACTCGAGGGGCCATCAAGTCTTTTATTTTCATAAGTTATTTCTGGTTTTTTTCTTTAAGTTTAAATTTGGGATTATTTATGTAATAAGGCTACTGTAGCTTAGGTTATTGATTTATATGTGTTTATGAGTATACTTTAAATTTTATTTTCAAAGACTTACTTACTATTAATGAAATGGGAATTTCAAACATGCTTAACGTAACAAAATGTTTTTGGAAAGAAAACCTAAGGTATTGAATATTTGATTAATCAAACCAAGATTTTCCAAACCAACAAAGTTAAGTTTTCAAACAACACTTCATCGAAGAATTTTCAAGGGGATACATGCCCTTTTAAAAGCAAATAAGGAATTATGTTTTTAACATTAAACCCGTAGCATGCCAGATCTGGTCGTAGCGTTTGGGCCAGGTTTGGGGTGTTAAACCCAATGTGAGTACCACGTGGGAATAAAGGGTCACTCAATCGAAAACTACAATACGTTTAAAAAGCTGGTCGAAAGGTTCATTAAAATAGGAATTGTAAAATTTGACAATTCATCAAAACCTGATCACTTTAACGAGATAGTCAATGCAGTAATTGAAGGAGGAGACAAGAAAGTTGCGATCCCTTGAAGAAATCAAAAATGAAGAGGGAACAAGAGAACGAAGTTTCCAAACCCTTGCGTACGTGGGAGTGTTTTGAATAATGAGACTGTGGAAGAAATCTCTATATTTTTAGGGCTAATCTAGAGTAATGTTCAAAACATGCTTGTTGTCTTAAGCCTAGAGGCAACAAGAACCCTTTTGTGAAACAGGCTTATGTTCAAAACTTTTATTTCAATAAAATGCATCTTTTTGAGCACATATTCTTTTATTCTTTCTATTTTATATTATACATTCTTTTGTTTTTTAGAACATTCTTTCATTCTTTATTCATGACCATACCAATAACTATCCTTAGAATCATTTATTCTTTGGATTTTTTCGGCACTTCATACCTAGGTACCCAAATATCAACGACATGAGCGACGTTGTTACTAACTCCCTTTTTGAATGAGATATGGGTCTAGGGGATCTAAGGACTTTGAAGACAACAGAGATTGTAACTTATCTTCTGATTTGTTAAGAATGATGAAAAATAGATCCTACCTTACATAGGGTCAATAGATATGGCGAGCCTAGGAAAGGAGTGAAGATCGAAGCCTAGCTCATCATAGAAATAAGGTGAGACATTATTATCTTCGAGAATTCAAAGATGTTTTGCACAGGATCATATCGGAACATGCCTGGGCTAATAAGACGCAGGCTAAACAAGAGGATGGGGCACTGTTGGTCTACCATGAAAGGGGATTGCATCAGTTATACCGCAAATGCCGTATTTAAGGAAATAAGATTCATATGCCTTCTCCATTTCTTCACAAATTTTCCATAAGTGAGGGCATGGATATGAGGGGGTCAATCTCATCAAAAGCTTCTAGTCAACATCGATTCGTTGTCGTGGTCGTTGTTTGCTTCACTAAGGGGGTGGAAGTAGCTTCCTATGCCAATGTTACAAAGTCGATAGTCATCAAATTCTTGAAAAATCGAAAAATATCATAAAAAATGAAGAATAAAGGAAAGGATCAGATGCCAGCACAGAATGCATAACTGTACAAAGTTAAAATTTACAGTTTGTCCAAAGATCAGGTAGCATATCACTGTACAGCAAAAGTTGCCAAAAGAAAAAATAAAAAAAAAGAAAAACAACAAAAATTATAAAAGGTGACTTAGACTTGTAAGGATTGGCATAAGAAGCTACCGTTACCTTCTGTCTTATTGAACATTGGCCAGAGCTTTCGCTGGGGGCAACATCTTACCCATTGGTCTATGGAATTGAAGCGTTTTGCTAATTGAACCCAATTGAAGAAAAGGTTAAAAGCTATTCGTCACGGCCAGATGATGCGAGCTTACGTTAAAGAAGTTCATCTTAGGGAATTCCACGAAGAAATCTGATGTTGAAAAAGATTTTTCCTCTACAAAATGATTTTAGAGGAAAGCATATGCCAAACTGGGAAGGACTTATGTAGGGCTTGTTATAGAGGAGCATCGATATTGACCGAGATGGATGGTGAAGACCTGCCCAATCCGGCGAATTCAGGATTAGTCAAGAGATATTTTACCTGGAAGAGGAAAGACCAAGGTGAAAACCCGTAAAGGGCGTCTTAAAAAAGGGGGGGAGAGGCCATTGCAAAAACCCACAAAGGGTGCTTTGAGACCAAAGGGGATTTGAGTTGAAAACCCGAAAAGGATGGCTCAAATTTTGACCGAAAAGCAGGGCATACAATAGCCTTGCTACGTCTGAATTAGTAATGAGGAAGTATGTTACGTCTTGGGGCATTGACAAAGTACTCTGGATCCCCTAAACACATATCGAGTTTAAGATGGTCCTCAAGAAGTTGGAACAAAGAAGCTCAGGCTGCGATATCTAGGGCACTTAGCTTCTATCTTACCCATTTTTGAATTCCTTATCTTTGATTGCTTTATTCTTTTTGAGATACACCCAAATCAATTTTCTTTTATTGCCTGGGTTATCTTTGATTAAATTATTTTTCTGAGCTATGCTCCTGATTAATTTCTTTCTCGTCCATTTTTGCGACCTTTTTCGAGCATTTTATATTGAAATAACGATTATTGGACTAATAACTTTCATAAAAGGAGTTTCGCATATTACTCTAGAAGCTTCAAAATAATATGAGGAATCTGAAACATGACTATTATTCAGAACTCACCAAGCCTAAGGGCTGGAAACATTGGAAAATGATTATTTCTTCATATTCTTATTGGAGAAGATAATTTCGTTGGTGATACCACATCGGCAAATGACGAACAAGGTCAATCCAAGTGTAAAAGAGGATCATTGTCGGGATACCCTGCATTCATGTAATTTTCAGACTCATACATCTGGTTATTACACCCAGGGAATAGTGTAACAGGTTAAATTAATGGAAAACGATACAAGTTTTATACCTCTGAGTGGTAACAGATTGGATGGAATAAACCAAATGTTATTGCAGTAGGATGGTACGAGCCTTATGTTCTCAAGATCCAAGTGGAGAAGACTCAGAAATTACATTGGGGCAATCTTTTTGAGCAGAACATGATTGATGAACAAAAATGAAGAACAGATGAGTGGTAACACCTAGAGTAGGAGTCATACTCATAACACTTTTGCATCATAACAAATCTCATTAGGATCATTTGGTTCATTCCAATCATTGCATCCTAATTCTCTAAAAGGAATCATGACATGTTACATTCGTGTCACTCATAATACATGTAGCTAGAAGCATTTGATTCATTCTGATCATAGCATTTTAGTCATGTGACATAAACATATGGAACCAAGTCTACAGGTTATGTCCCTCAGTGGACGGTGTAGCAATACTGGTGAATTTGCAGATCTCATCTTCTTGAAGTTGTAGGAAGCAGATCAAAAAAAATTTCAGCCTTATCTCCCTGAAGTTGTAGGGAGTAGACTGAAGACAGAAGATCTCATCTTCCTGAAGTTGTAGGAAGCAGATCGAAAAAGAATTTTAGCCTTATCTCCCTGAAGTTGTAGGGAGTAGACTAAAGATAGAAGATCTCATCTTCCTGAAGTTGTAGGAAGCAGATCGAAAAGAATTTCAGCCTTATCTCCCTGAAGTTGTAGGGAGTAGACTGAAGACAGAAGATCTCATCTTCCTGAAGTTGTAGGAAGCAGATCGAAAAAGAATTTTAGCCTTATCTCCCTGAAGTTGTAGGGAGTAGACTAAAGATAGAAGATCTCATCTTCCTGAAGTTGTAGGAAGCAGATCGAAAAGAATTTCAGCCTTATCTCCCTGAAGTTGTAGGGAGTAGACTGAAGACAGAAGATCTCATCTTCCTAAAGTTGTAGGAAGCAGATCGAAAAGAATTCCAGCCTTATCTCCCTGAAGTTGTAGGGAGTAGACTGAAGACAGAAGATCTCATCTTCCTGAAGTTGTAGGAAGCAGATCGAAAAGAATTTCAGTCTTATCTCCCTAAAGTTGTAGGGAGTAGACTGAAAATAGAGATCTCATCTTCCTGAAGTTGTAGGAAGCAGATCGAAGAGAATTTCAGACTTATCTCCCTGAAGTTGTAGGGAGTAGACTGAATACAGAAGATCTCATCTTCCTGAAGTTGTAGGAAACAGATCGAAAAGAATTTCAGCCTTATCTCCCTGAAGTTGTAGGGAGTAGACTGAAGACAGAAGATCTCATCTTCCTGAAGTTGTAGGAAGCAAATCAAGAAGAATTACAGCCTTATCTCCCTGAAGTTGTAGGGAGTAGACTGAAGACAGAAGATCTCATCTTCCTGAAGTTGTAGGAAGCAGATCGAAAAGAATTTCAGCCTTATCTCCCTGAAGTTGTAGGGAGTAGACTGAAAATAGAAGATCTCATCTTCCTGATGTTGTAGGAAACAGATCGAAAAGAATTTCAGCCTTATCTCTCTGAAGTTGTAGGGAGTATACTGAAGACAGAAGATCTCATCTTCCTGAAGTTGTAGGAAGCAGATCGAAAATAATTTCAGCCTTATCTCCCTGAAGTTGTAGGGAGCAGACTGAAGACAACAAATCTTATCTTCCTGAAGTTGTAGGAAGCAGATCGAAGATACTTTTAGATCTTATCTTCCTGGAGTTGTAGGAAGCAGATCAAAAAATAATAGATTTGGCATTCTTGAAATTGCAAGAAGAAGATTAAAGCTATCAGACTTATTAAAATAGAGATGAAGTTCCAATACCTGAAGAGACAGTTGGGATTGGAAGCCGTTTGAAGAAGGCGAGGATCAAGAAGACGAGGCTTGGCCAAGACCGGGCAAAATTGGTTCTTCTATTGTCTTTGCTCTATTCTCGTTACACGACAATGAGCAAAGAGGGGCAGCTGTTATAGGCCCAATTTGCCCGGGCCCTTGAATACCAAAATAAAAAGCAAACAAAAAATAATAAATCCTTTTACAGTCCTGTTATAGAAACAAAATTAAAACCCTCATACAACCAAGCCCAAATACTGACCCACAACCTAAATCTAAAACAGATCAGACCCTTGGCCCAAATAAAATACCCAAAACACCCTGGCCCGATTACAATGGATTACCCAGCACCCTAAATTAACCTATACCCAAACTCAAGTGAAGCACGGCCCAAAAGGCCCAACACTCAAAGCCGAAATCAGAAGACCTAGGGTTTTCGAAACCCTAGGCGCCGCAAGACTCGTCTAGCCTTTGCACCTGGCAGCACCCATCGCGCTACAATCGACGCGAGCAATGACCGAGACACCACGCACGCGTACAACCTTCATCTTCGTCGGATTTCTCGTCTTCCGCCTGCAAAAAGGAAAGAAAAGCAACAAGAAATGACAAGAAACGGCAAGATAAAGTATTTAATTTTGCGATTTATTTTCAAAGGCTATATAAAGCCCTAATGAAATCTGTAAAAAGGGGAAAAGACAGTGAATACAAAAAAAAAAAAAACAAGAAATATACAATAAATAAAGAGAAAACCCATTAAGCAAAGGTGATTTCAATAGATTTCTTTTCATTTTTTTATTTTATACTGTTACTTTTTTTTCTTATATCTCGTTTTTTTAAATCATATAATATACATATATTTAAAAAATAAAATAAAAAAAGAAAGACTTTACCTGTGTGCCACCCGGGACAATGGCGCGTGCTGAGGAGCGTGCAACTATCCCCATCGGTGCCCTGGCCGAGGAACGAAGGTTGGAGAAAATCGGGGGGAGAGGTTTCTATTTTTTTTAAAAAAATGAGTGTTAAATGATTTTTTTAACTGCTTTTTTTTTGCTTATTTAAATAAACTGAAACGACATCGTTTTTGCTTAAACTGATAAGCGCAAAACAACGTCGTTCGGACAGGGGATCCGCTCGTTGACCCGACCCAGCCCTCAGGATCCGCACGTTTTATGAAAAGGGGGAATTTGAGGTTTTAATCCTTCTATAATTTTGTTTATTTTAATTCAATCCTATTTAAATTTCTATTTTTATTAAATTAACCCTAAAAATTTATTTTTATTTCAATTAAACCCTCTAACTGCTTTAAAAGTTAAAAACCTATTACGACGCCGTTTTAAAATTTGGCATAATTTCCATTTTAACCCTTGTGATTTAATGCACGTTTTGATTTAGTCCTTTTAAATCTATTTTAATTGTTATTTGACCCCTGTTTTCTTTGTTTTATTTTATTTTATTATTATATAGTGTATTAAACTATTTTATTATATTATATATTCTATATTATTTTCCTATATTTATTTATTAATATTGTGAAATTCATATATATTATATGTATTATTTTATCATATATTTAATTATTGTTATATATATTATTTTACTTGTTTAATAATTTATATATTATTATTTTATTATTTATTATATTATATTTTGTATATTATATATTATTATGTTACATTTATATATATTTCTAAAACTTTATTTTTTTATAAAATTTATTTATACTACCTAATCTATTTTATTTATATTGTTTATATTATGTATGTAAATTTATGATTAGTGTATTATATATTTTTAATATTATTTATTATTTTATTTTGTTTAATATTATTTTAATTATATATTATTTCATATATTAGTTATTATATTATATATTTTAAAGTATTATTTTTTATATTTTATTCTTATAAAATATATTTATATTGAAAACATGTTTTATTTATATTGTTTATATTATATATTTTTTAAAATTATTATATACTATTCTTTTTATTTAGTATTGTTTACATTGTTTATATCATATAAGTATGTAATTTTTTTATATTATTTATTTATTTATTATTAATCATGAAATTTTCATATTTATTTAGTAATTTCTATTTTGATATTTATGGTTTTATGTATATATTTTATCTGCCTATACTCTCTTATTTATTTATTTATGTTTGCCATTATGTAATTATTTTTATTAGTCATTTTTCTACATTATTATAAATATGAAATGTTAGTATGTCTTAATTGCTTTTAATATTTATGTTCGATAGTGTATAAATGCAATATTGTCACATGGTTATTGTTTAAAATTAAAAAAAAATACATTTTCGCCAAAATTAATATTTTATTTAAATGTTTTTAAAGTAAGGCAATGTTTTGGTATTTAGAAATTCGGGAAATAGTGCCCAATCGTGCTGGGTTTCGATTTTCCGTTTGGCTAAATAACTAAATATCCTTTTGACAAGTTTTATAAATTATGAGATGATCTTAGTTACGAGGGTTTAAAAATATCGTGTCCAATCGTGCTGGATGTGATGTTTATATTCTTTCAAATCGAAGAACTCTCAAAATTTAAAAGTCAAAATTGCTCGAAATTTTATAAATTATGAGATGATCTTAGTTACAAGGTTTTAAAAATATCGTGTCCAATCGTGCTGGGTGTGATGTTTATATTCTTTCGGATCGAAGAACTCTCAAAATTTAAAAGTCAAAATTGCTCGAAGTTTTATAAATTATGAGATGATCTTAGTTACAAGGTTTTAAAAATATCGTGTCCAATCGTGCTGGATGTGATGTTTATATTCATTCGGAACAAAGAAATCTCAAAGTTTTAAATCAAATAAAAAACCTTATTCTTGGGAATTCAAAACGTTGTATCCTAACTTATTGGGTGTGATGTTTTGTGTCTCAAGGTAGGAATTTTCTAAAATAGAGATGCACCTAGCTTCAAAGTTATGAGATGTTGTATCCTAACTTATTGGGTATGGTATTTTTATTTCTTTGAAATAGGTAAGTCTTGGTTTTTCTTCTAATAAGGGATCTCATTTTAAAACTTTTTAAATTTCAAACATTTGGACATGATTCTATCGATTAAGTACCAATTTTTGGGCGTTACGAGGGTGTTAACTCTTCCTCGTACGTATCCGACTCTCGAACCCGTTTTCTTATTTTTCATAGACCAAAATCAAATGTTTTAAAATAAAATGTTTTACAAGGTGATCCAATCACACCTAAGTAAAAAGGGATTGGTGGCGACTCCCATTTTCGTTTTAAAGTCGATCCCATTTTTCAAAACCCGATTAAAAATGGTTTCGACAGCTTGTTGGTTTTGTTTTCCTTCTCGCAACTAAAGTGAAAGAATTAAAACCTTGAGACTTGAAAATAAAGGGAAAGGAGAAATGGGAGAGGAAACAATACATTAGATGAGAGTAAGAAAGAGAGAGATGGAAAAGATTGATTTGCATATGACCCAAAGAGATATGAAAACGAAATTTTAAATCGAAAATAGATTTGGTTTACAATGGGATATTGGGGGGGGGGGGGGAGAGGGAGATTGAACGTGAATAAGATTTTTTTGAAGTAATATAATATGGACGTTACACAATAGAGAAATGGATAGAATATAAATAATAAAATATAAGTTATTTGGTTTTCATTTCCCAAGAGAGAGGTATTGGAAACTTTGGAAAGATTATATATAAAATTAATATTAGTATTTTGTAACGATTAAAATTTTGGTGTCAAAAAATACAGTTTCGGAATTTCATTTCTATAAATATAAAACAAAAATATTTTACACAGTTAAAGTAAAAATATAATAAAGATCAGTTAAGTAATTTAACTGAAAAAGTGGTTAATTAAGGATTAAGGATTAAATTGTAACAATCCAATCGCTATATAATTTTAATTAAGAAAATACTTGGGCCCCATAAAATAATTATCTAAAAAGACTAAAACAATAAATAAACCAATTTATAACAAGACTTAGTGGATGAAATTGATGATGGCCACTTAGACTAAATTAATAATAAAATTAATGAAATTAAACATGATTAACTTAGTTAATTGAGATTGATTAATTACTAGACCTAGTATAAATATTAAAGTCCGTGGAGAAAGATGATAAGTCATCATCTTCTCCACCGTCCACCATTGTTGTGAAGAAAAGAAAGCTTCAAACTCTTCCATAACATTTGACCAAATTTATACCAAGGAAACCAATCCTTTTTAACATCATGAGAGCTTGGTTTAACTAGCTCATGTATCAATTTGTTCAATTTTTGAAATTTTAGCAAGTTTTCATTTTTGAGAAATTGATGAACTAGACTTGAAATTGATAGAAATTGAGCTTAGATTGTGATAAGGACTAAATTGTAAAACTTAATAAGCTTGATGGTTAAATTTGTAACGTTAGAGACCAAATTGAATAAAGTAAAAATCTATCATGAAATTATTCTAGGAATAGAAATGAAATTGGATTTTGATCCGATGCTAAATATTGAAAGATATGCTTATGCCGAGTTAGAGACTAAATTGAATAAAATGAAAAATATGTTTGACTTTATATTTGAGTGTGGATTGGATAAAAATTGATATTTTTTATTTGTTGTATTTGTAACACAGCGGATTTTTGGGGCTAGAAGTTTTGATGTTAGTGGTTAGGGTTTGAGAGAAAGGTGTGCTCTTGTGTTTGATTTTGCATGTAAATGATAAAATAGGCTTGTTGGTTTGGTGGTTGAGTGTGTATGTTAATGTGTCTCTGGGATGTAGGTTCAAGTCCTTGTGTGTGCTTTTTGGGGAGGAATATTTCTTTTGTTTTAAGTTAGTAATTGTTGCTTATTTTATTTTAATTCTAGTTATTATTATTTTGAATTATAATTATTATTATTTTCTTTTTTTTACTGGACGTTATTTTTCTTTCTTTCTTTCTTTTCTTCCTTTTCTGGCTTTTCTTTTGGGTTTTTGCTTCTTTTCTTTGGCTTGGAAAACCATTTGTTGGCAGATCTCAGAGAATCTTGCCCCTTCGTCGTCGAAATAGGTGTGGGATCCGAATCTTGTCTACCTTTAATTTTTTGAACTATTGTTTCGGAAATTATCGTTTGTGTTCTTAACTGTCGATTTTGGGGTGTTAGTTGCTGATAAAGGGTTTGGGAATGCAACATATCTCGATACCCATCTATCATTACGAAGGCTGGGTTTGTTGCGATGGCTGAAATAGCGTTTTCTGGCCTGTTTCGAGGTGGTTTCATGGCCACTGGGGTTTCCAAATAGGCGTGTGCTGGTTCACGCGGTCGTGTGCTTTTAGGAATTAGGGTTTTCGGGTTAATTTTGGTGCCACACGGCTTGGCCACACGGCCATGTGGCCGACTTGGGGATTTTATCGTTTCTCACACGGTCGTGTTCCTCGGGCACACTGGCATGTGAGTTTGGGGATTAGGCTTTAAGTGATTGGGTGCCATACGACCAGGGCCACACGACCGTGTGGCTAATTTGGGGATTTAAGTATTCCACACGGGCTTGTGTTTCGGGACACACGGCCGTGTCTGGTGGACACACTGGCGTGTGAGACCCTCACACGGCCGTGTCAGCCCTGTACTCGAATTTAATGCAAATGGATAGAGAGTTACACGGCCTGATCACACGGCCATGTCCTTGGTCCACATGGCCGTGTGCCTCTCTTCACAAGGGCGTGTTCCACAGTCACATGGCTGTGTGCCTCTTTTTTACGGGCTTTTGACCTCTCACATGGCCTAGGAATTTTCACACTGCCAGAGCACATAGGCTTGTTAAGACACTTATATTGGTTTGGTGCCTTTTTGATCTGAAAATGTGTTGTGCACTTCAACCGTTAGTTAAGCTTAAACAAGTGTAGCTAAGAATTTTGATCTGGGCTTCGGCCTAAGTGTATCTGTGTGACTGTCATGTGAAGTTTTTGAATCTGAATCTATTCTATTGGGTGTGTGTGCACAGCTATTCTATTTGACTGTTTGATATTGTGACTCTGTTTTATGGGATTGTATGCATACATACATCTGCATAAAATATTTGGGGATGAGATTGTGAAGAGAAGGGAGACTGATTCTGATCTGATCTGGCAGTTAAGTTGCAATTTACCGGTATAGTGGTTTACCATATTGCACTGTACCGTATGTACGTTAGCTATGCTACATACCCTTATCTAATTTTGCAGTTTAACTGCAATTCACCGGTATAGTGATTTACCGTATTGCACTGTACCGCATGTACGTTAGCTATGCTATATATCTATATCTGATCTGATAGTTCAAACTACAATTTGTCTGTACTGTAGATTTTCGCACTGCACTATACAGCACATACGTCAGCCTTGCTGCATATATTTATCTGATCTAGCAATTCAACTGCATTTTGATAAGTCATTGTTGCTGGGCAATCCAGGATGACTTTATATGGTGTGTAGGGTTGGATGGGCCTAGTTGGTCCTAAGTGGTGTGTTTGGTTGGATGAGCTTTAACAACACTTTTGGGGTGTGATCAGGGGACGGAGAGGTGTGTTGGCTGGATGGGTGGGTTTTTGTAACACCCCAAACCCGGCCCAAACATTACGACCGAATTTGGTTTGCTACAGAGAAAACATTTTGAAATCCCTTTAGAACCGATTTAAAGTTTTGTAGAAAACCCTTCGATTTCGAGTCTCTTGTTAACAACCATACTTAGTGTTGTTTGAAAATATTTATTAAGTCGGGTTGTTTATAGATTTCGAATGTGCCCGATGACACTTAAAACATTTTACGTTTGATTTGAGAAAACATGTGAACTCGTTTTAACATCATTAAATAATTTAAACAAAATATTCAAAACATGTAACAATAATAAAATAATTCTAGGAGGCCTTATTACAACTCAATTAAAACAAAACCAACCATAAAGTATAATAACTAAAATTTAAAGTTCATTTAATTGAAATGTCCACTGCATGGCCACCTCGAGTCCATCCGGCTCCATCTCCGCGATCTACTCATCTGCAAAATGTTAAGGGACAGGGGTGTATCACCAAGAATCAGTGTGTAATCCCCCACCCGGTAAAGTAACTCCTACACAAGTCATTAATAAACATGCACATGCAACCCAACCTAACCATCCATACTTCTTTTCTACCCCGTGTGGTCAAAACCACTGGTGGTTAAAACCACTGATGACTTAGAGTCACAAATCAGATGATGGGGCCAACCCATCGTGTGGTCAAAACCACTGATGACCATAGGTCACAATATGTCAAATATGGTCAAAACCACTGGTGGTACCAAACCACTGGGACTTAGTCGCAAATAATCAATCGTTGTGGTCAAAACCACTGATGACCATAGGTCACAAATAGTCTGATGGGGCCAACCCGTCTCGTGGTCAAAACCACTGACGACAGTCCATAATTCATCCCCCTCCTCTCATCAATCCCACCATCACATGCTTACACATCAAATTTCATATATCATGTCATAGTATTAAACATCATGTGATGGCATGCAAACATATAAAAATTACAAGTTAGGGGACTTACCCGATATCCATGATTATGCCACAAGCTAACCACAACCAAAAGATCTAAGGCAAATAATAACAGCATGTAAATTAATAAAGTGTGTATAGAGATCTTACACACCTGTTACTATCGTAATTCCTAGATCTCGAAACTCCAATCTACAACGCTAGATCTTGACCTCACACGTCCTTTGAACCCTAACCCCCTTACGATATGTACATCCTTTTCGCTTCCCTACAATCGGCACTTATCCAAAATTAATAGCCTTCGGCTTTGAACACAAATTAAATAAAATAGATTCTTACCAAAATCGATTGATAGGGAATGGAGGGTCAAATCTATTGCTTGAAAATCCCGTAGTTCCTAGATGATATCGATTCAAAGAGAGATTAGCCAAACTCTTAACAAGGCTAGCCATAACAAGAACAAAGATTAAGCTTAGAGTGATCCCTTACCACACTATGAAATTCGGCAGCACTTAGTTAGGGGGAAAAAGAAGATTCGGCCAACACTAATGGAAGGGCTGAAATTTTGAGAAGAAAAAGGTGCTGGAAATTTTGAATAATTTAGGTAATGCAACAAGGGGAAATTCGGCAGCAGCAAATTGGAGAGAAAGAAAAGAATTTTAAAACAAAAATTTGGCCCCCAAATCTAGGAGATAAAACCGAATGTGAATGGCCTTAATGAATCCTTCATTCGGCCAACATTCATCCTCATTTTGTGATAATTTCAACTTTTTAATTATCAAAGATAATGCATGGTTTATTTCCCCAAGAATTCAAAAGCAAATAAACCACTAATACTCCCCCACTTCCAGCCGAATATGAGCCAAAAAAAAATAGCTCTCCCTTATCACTTCTTTAATCAATAAAGATAAAAAATAAAATAATAAAACCCACACTCCTTCAGCCAACTAAAATAATATCCACCCTTTAACCATTATCAACTCTTTAAAATATAAAATAAACTAATATTTATCTTTTATTAATCCCCTTAATCCCCTCTTAAACAAATAAAAAAAAATATAAAACCACCCTTGCCGAATTCAAAAACCAACTAGCTTAATCTTATAACAATTTCCTATATATTCTCTTATCAAATAAATTAATCCCATGCTTAATCCTTATCTTATCACCTCTTCAAAACATCAATAAACTAATGTTTATCTCCTATCCACCTCTTCAATTTTAAAAAAATTAAAGAACCCATGTGCATAGCAAACTCCTCCAGCCGAATGCTAATTAAGGAACCATGTGCAGCCAACTTACCTTGTCACGCCAGCAGCACAAAAAAGAAAAAAAACCAAAGTCCTGCTTCCTTGATTCGAACCAAGGACCTACTGCCGCAGCCCTCCTTCCCAACGTCCCAACCAACTCTCCCAATTTGACTTTCATGTCAATTAACCACCACATTTAATTATAAGGCCTTCCAACGTGAGCCCAGCACCGCATAAAAATTAAAACACAAAACCTTTGCTTCAGCTACTCGAACCTAGGACCAGCTAGATCCCTTGCTGCATGATGCGCCCCAAGCCAACTCCTCCAGCCTGAATTTCATGCCATAAGGCCCCCCTTATTTATTTATAAGACCTCCCTAGGCCGTTTACCCCAAAAATTAAAAATGCAAAACGCCACTTCAGCAGCTCGAACCTGCGCCTATCAACCTCCAAGCCTTTAAGTGGCACACGGTAGCCACTTTACCAAGCCCATTCTTTGCGTTACAATTCGCCCAAAATTTTATTAAAGCCCTAACTAACCTAGCTCCTTCCTTTTACACACATTAAAAATAAATTTTTAATACTGAGTCAGGCTTAGCTCGAGTGATTTTTAGGCCCTTAAACATGTCAAATAAATCTTAGAATTTTAACTCTTCAAGCACACATATGGGAAAGTATTTAAAATAATTAAATTTTCAACAACCCCTAATTTAGGGTGTTACAATTCTACCCCCCTTAAAAATAATTTCGTCCTCGAAATTACTTACTAACGAATAGTCGTACATCTTAACTCACCGTGCTACGCTTATGCTGCGTACTCTGATCTTAATAGAACTATCTTACTTCCTAGGCACAACCTCTAAGTTCACAACCAAGGTTTCAGGCACTTCCCTAGTAAAACAAGAAAACTCTACAATAATCAAAGCAATTAAGGGTATTCCAGAAATAAGGAACATACCCGTTGTCGCATCTGGCACATCCTCCTCCTCGCGACGGCCAACTGCATAAACCAGCCTTGGTTGTCTCGCCTCTGCACCTTCAGCACCTCGGCCATGCCCGTTACCATTCCATTACCTCTAGCTGCACCTCGACACCTCTGTGGTGGTCTTTCATTTCTAACCTGAGCACGGTTCTGACCCTCTGGTTGATTCTTAGCTAACTTCTGAGGACAATCCCTTACACGGTGATCGAATGATCCACACTCAAAACATCCTCGATTACCATTCCAACACTCCCCCTTGTGAGGCTTGCCACACTTGTCACACCGTGGCGGCCATTGAGGTTTAGTAGCAACAGCAGGCCTAGCAGCTTGATCCGACCCATCAAACCTCGTCCTCTTCTGTTCATTACCTGAGAACCTTGAAGGTTCCGAGCTCCTCTTATTCCAATTTCGTTCTTGGTTCCGCTTAACGGACTGTCTTACTCCCTCAGCCACTTTAGACTTCTCCACAAGGACAGCAAACTCTCGTTCCTGTTGTGGAGCTATCATCATTCTCAGCTCATCCCTAAGCCCATCTTCGAACCTGACACAGTGCTCATGCTCGGTACCCACAATACCACGAGCATACCTACTCAACCGGAGGAACTCGGCCTCATATTCCGCCACTGACTTATTTCCCTGAACCAGGTTCAAGAAAGCCTTCCGTTGTGCATCTACGTAGCTAGTTCCGATATACTTCTTTTGATAGGCATCCTTGAAACATTCCCAGGTGAGATTTTCTGCCACAGTTCCATCCCTTACAGTGAGCCACCACTGATATGACTCATCCCGAAGCAAAGAAATTATACCCTTTAATTTCTCCTCAGCTGTAAAATCTATGTCATCCATGATCCTTTCAGTTGCTTCCAACCAGTACTCCGCCGTACTGGGTGCCACTCCGGAAACTCCCCTAAATACTTCTGCTCCGTTAGCCCGGAGTCGTTCCACCACAGATTTACGGGCTCCTGCACCCGCGCCAGCCTCAGCAACTCGTTCCAATACCCGTAATACAGCTTGAGATACGACATCATTTCCACCCGTCTGATCTTGAAATTCAGTTTCCGCTTCCGGCAGATCCGGCATCTCATTTCCAGACCCGTGACCAGACCTTGCTGGCTCCGACAAGGTCATCCTACCCCTACCACGGCCACGCGGCGGACGTCCACGACCTCTTGAACTCATTCTATCTAACGCGCTTTTAATCTGATTAAGAAAAATTTTATGAATTGGTAATTTATTCCACTTGGTTATCCGCGAAGAAATTTTATGGAGAAAGTTTAATTAGGGATTCTTTCGATCAAACAATGTTTTAAGTCTTCTACCCTAATTCACACAGAAGGGTACATCCATTCCCTAATACTTTCCCTACTTATTCACTCCTTGGACATTTCTGTCCGTTTCTATCCCAGGGGTATTTTCGTCATTTTCCTACAGGGGTATTTTCGTAATCAATCAGAGAAATTTTAAAACTTTAATAAATCAGGTCACTTTGAATTTTCCCAAAACTGGAGGGTATTGCTGCAAATTTGTAAAATTCAAAGATATGGCATCGTTTTGGAAACCAGGGGTATTTCGGTAATTTTATCAATCAGGGGTAATTTTGGTAAATTTTCAAATCAGGTGTATCTTGAATTTTTACAAAATAGCATTATTGAATACTTTTGCAAAGTAGGGAAATTTAAAATTGGGATTAAATCGAAAATTTTAAAAGTCAGGGGCATTTTAGTAATTTTCAACACAGGGGCATTTTTTTGAAATTTTGCCACTAGGGTATTTTGGTAATTTTGGTAAACCGGAAATATTTTGAAAATTTCCAAAAATAAATTTGTTCTACTATTTAAAAGAAGTATTTTAGTGATTTTAAAACTAGAGTTTCCATAAAACATGGCTAATCCCTTTCGGGTTTTATTTATTGTATTTAGCCTATGACCGAGTCCTCTTGGTTAGGGTGAACCGAAGCTACGCACCAGGTAGGAATCCTACGAAGAGGAGGTGAGTCACGAGGACTGCTTAAATACCAAGCTCTTCCGGATCCAATCCTAGACATGTGCACCAAGGTTACCACACCCTAACTCGGCGACTAGGTCGTAGGTTTGTTTAATTAGGCTTTTAAAGTCTTATGTCTTTGTTTGGGGTAACTAGTCCTAAAGTTCCAAGTACTTATCATGCTATCTACGTTCCATGCTTCCTACCCTTCTACAGAAAATAAATCATACAGAAGTTAGGATTACTTACCTGGGCGGATAGGTGCCGGAGACTCGGTGCCATGCTATTCAGAACCAAAAATATTTCTCAAAGGCCTACTAAAATATTTTGGGCCTTGGGGCCCCACAGCCGAGCTTTGAACTGGGCTCTGATACCAATTTGTAACACCCCAAACCCGGCCCAAACATTACGACCGAATTTGGTTTGCTACAGAGAAAACATTTTGAAATCCCTTTAAAACCGATTTAAAGTTTTGTAGAAAACCCTTCGATTTTGAGTCTCTTGTTAACAACCATACTTAGTGTTGTTTGAAAATATTTATTAAGTCGGGTTGTTTATAGATTTCGAATGTGCTCGATGACACTTAAAACATTTTACGTTTGATTTGAGAAAACATGTGAACTCGTTTTAACATCATTAAATAATTTAAACAAAATATTCAAAACATGTAACAATAATAAAATAATTCTAGGAGGCCTTATTACAACTCAATTAAAACAAAACCAACCATAAAGTATAATAACTAAAATTTAAAGTTCATTTAATTGAAATGTCCACTGCATGGCCACCTCGAGTCCATCCGGCTCCATCTCCGCGATCTACTCATCTGCAAAATGTTAAGGGAAAGGGGTGAGTCACCAAGACTCAGTGTGTAATCCCCCACCCGGTAAAGTAACTCATACACAAGTCATTAATAAACATGCACATGCAACCCAACCTAACCATCCATACTTCTTTTCTACCCCGTGTGGTCAAAACCACTGGTGGTCAAAACCACTGATGACTTAGAGTCACAAATCAGATGATGGGGCCAACCCATCGTGTGGTCAAAACCACTGATGACCATAGGTCACAATATGTCAAATGTGGTCAAAACCACTGGTGGTACCAAACCACTGGGACTTAGTCGCAAATAATCAATCGTTGTGGTCAAAACCACTGATGACCATAGGTCACAAATAGTCTGATGGGGCCAACCCATCTTGTGGTCAAAACCACTGACGACAGTCCATAATTCATCCCCCTCCTCTTATCAATCCCACCATCACATGCTTACACATCAAATTTCATATATCATGTCATAGTATTAAACATCATGTGATGGCATGCAAACATATAAAAATTACAAGTTAGGGGACTTACCCGATATCCATGATTATGCCACAAGCTAACCACAACCAAAAGATCTAAGGCAAATAATAACAGCATGTAAATTAATAAAGTGTGTATAGAGATCTTACACACCTGTTACTATCGTAATTCCTAGATCTCGAAACTCCGATCTACAATGCTAGATCTTGACCTCACACGTCCTTTGAACCCTAACCCCCTTACGATATGTACATCCTTTTCGCTTCCCTACAATCGGCACTTATCCAAAATTAATAGCCTTCGGCTTTGAACACAAATTAAATAAAATAGATTCTTACCAAAATCGATTGATAGGGAATGGAGGGTCAAATCTATTGCTTGAAAATCCCGTAGTTCCTAGATGATATCGATTCAAAGAGAGATTAGCCAAACTCTTAACAAGGCTAGCCATAACAAGAACAAAGACTAAGCTTAGAGTGATCCCTTACCACACTATGAAATTCGGCAGCACTTAGTTAGGGGGAAAAAGAAGATTCGGCCAACACTAATGGAAGGGCTGAAATTTTGAGAAGAAAAAGGTGCTGGAAATTTTGAATAATTTAGGTAATGCAACAAGGGGAAATTCGGCAGCAGCAAATTGGAGAGAAAGAAAAGAATTTTAAAACAAAAATTTGGCCCCCAAATCTAGGAGATAAAACTGAATGTGAATGGCCTTAATGAATCCTTCATTCGGCCAACATTCATCCTCATTTTGTGATAATTTCAACTTTTTAATTATCAAAGATAATGCATGGTTTATTTCCCCAAGAATTCAAAAGCAAATAAACCACTAATACTCCCCCACTTCCAGCCGAATATCAGCCAAAAAAAATAGCTCTCCCTTATCACTTCTTTAATCAATAAAGATAAAAAATAAAATAATAAAACCCCCACTCCTTCAGCCAACTAAAATAATATCCACCCTTTAACCATTATCAACTCTTTAAAATATAAAATAAACTAATATTTATCTTTTATTAATCCCCTTAATCCCCTCTTAAACAAATAAAAAAAAATATAAAACCACCCTTGCCTAATTCAAAAACCAACTAGCTTAATCTTATAACAATTTCCTATATATTCTCTTATCAAATAAATTAATCCCATGCTTAATCCTTATCTTATCACCTCTTCAAAACATCAATAAACTAATGTTTATCTCCTATCCACCTCTTCAATTTAAAAAAAAATTAAAGAACCCATGTGCATAGCAAACTCCTCCAGCCGAATGCTAATTAAGGAACCATGTGCAGCCAACTTACCTTGTCACGCCAGCAGCACAAAAAAGAAAAAAAAAACCGAAGTCCTGCTTCCTTGATTCGAACCAAGGACCTACTGCCGCAGCCCTCCTTCCCAACGTCCCAACCAACTCTCCCAATTTGACTTTCATGTCAATTAACCACCACATTTAATTATAAGGCCTTCCAACGTGAGCCCAGCACCGCATAAAAATTAAAACACAAAACCTTTGCTTCAGCTACTCGAACCTAGGACCAGCTAGATCCCTTGCTGCATGATGCGCCCCAAGCCAACTCCTCCAGCCCGAATTTCATGCCATAAGGCCCCCCTTATTTATTTATAAGACCTCCCTAGGCCGTTTACCCCAAAAATTAAAAATGCAAAACGCCGCTTCAGCAGCTCAAACCTGCGCCTATCAACCTCCAAGCCTTTAAGTGGCACACGGTAGCCACTTTACCAAGCCCATTCTTTGCGTTACAATTCGCCCAAAATTTTATTAAAGCCCTAACTAACCTAGCTCCTTCCTTTTACACACATTAAAAATAAATTTTTAATACTGAGTCAGGCTTAGCTCGAGTGATTTTTAGGCCCTTAAACATGTCAAATAAATCCTAGAATTTTAACTCTTCAAGCACACATATGGGAAAGTATTTAAAATAATTAAATTTTCAACAACCCCTAATTTAGGGTGTTACAGTTTTTATTAGACTGCATACATCCGCATCTGTTTGTGAGTTCTGACTGAATGACTAGTTGTCTGTGGTCTGTTTGTCTGATTAGCATTTGTGCTGAGACTTCTATGTGAACCTAGTGTGCTCTGATTGTTAAGCTCTGTTTGGGCACCAGTTTCGGTGTGACCTCTGATTTTGTGTGTGTTTGAAATTCTGTTGCGCTTCTAATGTGAACACCCTATTTCTATCTCTTGTTTTGAATTTTATATCTCTATTTTAGACTTGTTTCAAACTCACACTGAGCTCATGAAGCTCACCCCCTCTTAGTGTTTCCTTTTCAAGTACTCTTTTGAATTCTGACACTGGGCTTGGCATGCGGAGGTCTCGGGCAGTCTCGGAGAAAATTCAGTAAACGTTATAAGTTCAGTTTCTATTTTATCATTCAAATTTTGAAATGTAAGGTTTTATAATACCGTGGTATAGATTTCGAAATAAGTTTTAAATTGTTTTTATTTCGCTTATAATACATTAAACTTAACGTTTTTTAACTGTCTATATTTTAAATAATTAAATGTTTTGATTCGTCGTTATAAATCATTTGTAAAAAAAAATTTACCTACAATCACTTTAGTGATCAATGTGACATCCGAGATTCGATCTAAACTTCTAGGCCGGGTTTGGGGTGTTACATTATTATTGTATGTAGTTAAAGACAAAGCTGAGCCGTCGAGAGGGAAAGAAAACATGAGATTCGTTAATGAGTGATGTGAGATTACAGTTGTATTTTTTACCCTTAATTCATGAAATATTGATACCTTGATTTGATTTGATTGGTGTTAAGTGCAAATTTTTTACCTTTAATTCATGAAATATCGTAACCTTGATAAAAGTATCGATACTTAGAATTTTCAATAAGTTATTCAAACAAACAGAATGCCAAAATGATATTGATACAAAAGTAAGGTATCGATACCTAAAAGAGAATATCGATACCTTAAATTAGGTATCGATACCTTTGGATTTAAACTGATTTTCTGAATATTGAGGCTTATAATGGTATTAGTACCGAATGTGGGTATCGATACCTAATATAAAATATTTGAAAATTTCGCAAAATGATCTTAATTCATGCTTAAACCTACAAAAAAAAAATTGTAAGCTCAATTGTATTTTGAGACAAGTTTATTTAGCATATAATAATAGTAGCATAAAAAAGTTTGAGTTTATTTAGCATATAATAATAGTAGCATAAAAAAGTTTGAGTGTTTAAATATTTTATTATTGTCTTTCAATGGTAGTTGCTTTGGCAATGATCATGATACCCTGTAGCTCGAACCCGGTGATCGGGTTGGGTTACAAGGTGTTACAGATTAGTTTAAAATTTTTATTATTACAAGTATAATGAATTGTCTCTATGAATTGTATTGAAGTTGGAGGAATAAGTGTTGGTTTTGTTAACATAACAAGGTTATATCGAGAATGTTAAGCTCGATAACTTCAAGTTATAAGTATACGGTAGATATGTGCATATAGATATACACGTTTATTTAGGTATAATTGTTAATGTTAATATTATCTATTTAAATTATAGAAATACCACCGAATTCTTTTTTCATCATACGAATTCTTTTCTCCATTCACAGGTTAGATCTAATTCAAGATTTTTGTGTTTCGCCCTCAGCATCCGATCCATAATCTCAACCTCAGACATATTTGTTAGTTTTCAACATTACTTATATTTATCATGTACCTAATAGGTTAGGTTTTGTGGTAGTTGAATGATGTTATAATAAAATGTTATAACTTATATTCTAGTAGTAATATATATATGGTTGATATGCATATGTATAAAAGTATATGTAAATTATAATTCTCCTAGTTTGATTTATCATATTAAGTGTATATTTTAAATGTGAATTGATTGTTGTAACACCCCAAACTTGGCCTAGACGTTATGGCCAGATTATGAAGGTTACATTAATAAATTAAAACTTTAGCCATTTGTTCTCAAAACGTACCTTGTTTTGAAAAATGAAAATTTGAAATTATAAAATTTACTTTAAAACTCTAATAAGAATCTCGTCAATAAAACAAGTGTTAGAACACCTTAAATTATTATATTGTAAAACACAATTCAATTGATACCAAAAGATAGTGGATTGAAGCGGATCAAGGATCAGGATCAAATTCAAGTTGTCGACTCGAGAAATAAAAATTTGGATGAAACCTGAAAGGAAGAAACTAAATAAATTTAAAAAAATAACAAAAGAAATAACAAAAATAAGAAGAATTAAAAAATGAATGATAAATATTCAAAATAATAAATAAATAGAGAAAAGATAGATTAAAGTAAACTAAAAGGTAGACCGATAAACTGATGGATAAGACAGATAGAACGATAAATGACCAATAGAATCCTTTGAGATATAAATACCAAAAAGCTTAATTAATGGCTCTAATCAACTCTCCAAGAAATAATCCTTGGCAAAATGAACGGTGAAGAATGAATTCTCATGACTCTTGGAAGAAAATCGAGAACAAAACTACTTCAAAAAATCACAAAAAAAAAATCTTGCACAAAAATGTAAACTCCCAGAGTTGAAACTTTATTAATGAAAATCAATTTGTCTGCCTAATGAAAAATCAAGAAGTCTTTATATAGGCTAGTTAAATAAATATAAAGAAAACTTTTAAGTATACTAGAACTCTAATTAACCTAAACAAGAAGTACTTTTAAACTAAACTTTCTTGTTGACATAAAACTCCTAAATAACTTAAAATAAATAATAATTATAAAAACTCAGAATAATAAAATAATAAAATAATAAGAGCTTATAAATACAATATTGGGCTTATATATAATAAAAATTAAGCCTAAAACTTGAACCCAATATGATTTAAACTCGAATTACAAGCCTAAAAGTCGTAATTCTCGTCATAATCCCGTTCAGAAATTCTGCTTGTGCAGTCTTCACTAAAACAGTCATAACTTGAGCTCCTGAACTCAAATTTGAGTTATACAAAATACATTTCGAATGTAGGAGATAGATCTTCGAATGTCATGAGCCACCTGATCGCTAAAATCAGAGCATTAAAAATTTATAAGAGAATGATCGAACCTGGAGACTACCTCTGACAACGATTAAAGGCAAGTGTACCTATCGAACAGTAGTATAGCTTAGGCAAGACCGGATTATCGAACCCAAAGGAACTAAAAGTATTAATACTAACTTTCTTTTTAATATTTAGCCTTTAAAATTAAAGTGAAGATTGTTCTAAACTAAATCGACAAGAACTAAACTAAGGACACAAAGACAAAAAGGATGAATTGGAAAATAACTTGAAGAAACACTCAATTGATCACGACGATACCCTCAGGAAGAATCCACCTAGACTTCACTTGTTATCTAACCCCAAATTATACGATTTCTTTACTTAGCTTGATTCGTAGGACTCCCTAACCTATATTAAACCCTCTCTCGAGGGGAATAACGCCTAACCCTAGGTTAATTAGTGGAACTCTCGTTCACTTATAATAACCCCTTAGAATAGCAGTAAATCGATCAATGGACTCCCTATTAGGTTTCACCCTAATCCGGTAAAATCTCGTAACCCTATCTCTAGGCATTCGATCAACTTCGCTTAATTATGTTAGATCTACTCATAGGCAGGGTCTATTCCTCCTCCACCTAAGCATATTGGATTTGGATTAAGTAACATAATTAAGAACAAACTAAGTAATTCATCATATAAATTAAAAACCAAATAACAAGATTCGTCTAGGTTTCATACCCTTCAGGTATCTGAGGGGTTTAGTTCATAATGAATAAAGAAAACATCGCAAGAGAAAAGATAAAACAAAACATAAGAAATCCCTAAAACCCCCTGAAGGAATTGAAGGAGAATTCCGCCGTCTTGAGTATAACTCCGGCTTCTTGGAATGGATCAACTGGATATCCTCGCGTTATTTCCTAATTCTGACCTTCTCGGCTTGGCTCATTGGCCTAGCTTTGATGCTCTCTCAAAGGTGGTACTTAGGGGATATATATAGGCTCTTGGAATGCGATTCTTTCTCCCTAAGTATCCTTTTCCGACTGAAATTGTTCTTTCCAGCGACAGAGACACGGCCATGTCACACGCCCGTGTGACTCGTGGTCAGGCCGTGTTAGAACTTTTAATTTGGGACACGGCCGTGTGAGTCGGAGTTGAGGCCGTGCTCTAGGTAATCGTCGAGGCATGGCCGTGTGGGCTTTTGGGCCAGGCCGTGTCAATTTCGTACTAAGGCCCATTTACTCCGTTTTGGGCCCGATTTGTGTTCTTTTCATCCTCGGGTGCTTTCCTGGGTATAAGACATGAAAAGAAAGGATTACAAGCACCTTTTTATAAAAATCAAGGAATAAATCATCGAAAAGCATATTAAATGTGGGTTAAAATATGTTACAACTACGGTTTATCACCACCTCATGATTCTGGATCCATCCAAAAAGTCATCGCAAGTCCGATGTTTTCTGAAACTTGAAAATTGTCAGCATCGGTGAATGGAATTTAATAAATTTCACTCCATCCGCGCAGGTATCAATTATGAATGACATGCTATCGACCTTGAACACTTGTAACACCCAGTGATGTGCCAGATGTGACAATGGGTAAGTTCCTTATGTTTGGAATACCTTTTATTGTCTTGTTTGTTATAAAGCTAGTTCGTATTTGTGCTGCTAGTGAAGTGGATGGAACCTTGAGTGTGAACTTTGAAACCGTGTATAGAATTATGTTAGTTTTATTAAGATCAGAGTGCGCAGCAAGAGCGTAGTGTGGTAAATTAGGATGCACGACTGTTAGTTAGTTGGAAATTTCGAGGACGAAATTTCTTTAAGGAGGGTAGAATTGTAATATCCTGAATTAGGGGTTATTTGTGATGGTATTGTTTTGCAAGAGTTCGGTTTGTCGTGTTGTTAAGTGAGATGTTCTAGGGCTTAGGAATAAGCCAAGGGTAGGCTCGAGCTGTGGGAAAAATTTTATTCTTAAGCTTTAGTTAAAGGGAGTTGAAGGAGCTAGGGGTTAAGAGTAATTCGTGGGGAATTTTAGCACAAGAGTTGGCTTGGTAAAGTGGCAAGGAGGCACCACTTAGAACCTTGAAGGTGACGCCACAAGTAGTGTGAGAAGGCTTAGGTTCGAGTCTCATGGATGACATTAAGAGGACTTTTTATTTTTGCATGTGTATGGCATGTGTTGGTCAACTATAATTAAGATAAGTTTGGACTTTATCATTTATGGATAGTAGACCAAAGGGAAAAGGCAAGTTAGTAGTTAAGGTAGGGAATCAAGATGTTATGGAAGGTTTAGGGGACAAAAGGCTTGATGAGTGGGGGATGTTTTGGAAGTTTTTCCATGGTCATTTGACCATGAACCTAGACAGCATAAGGGGCTAAGGGGGTTGGTTTAATTGTGATAGTGATTAAGGGGATGATAGGGAAGAAATGAGGAGGAAAAAGGGGGATTATGTTGGCATGTGAGTTGGCCGAATGTGGTATGGGATTAGGGGGTGATAGTTGGCCAAAATTTTAGCAATTTGTGCATCTTTTCCCTTTTCTCCAAATTTTTCTTCTTAGCCGAATTGGTCATTTTCAATAGGTGTAAGTTTTGTCTTGAGTGGCTATCATTTTTTTTTGGTCATTTTGGTTTAGGTGCCAATTCTCTCAAATTTATTTTCCTCTATTGCCGAAAACACCAAAAAGTTTAGAAGACATTTCTCATTTCTTTTCTTCCTCTCTAGTGCCGAAATCATCCTAGCACCAAGGGCATATCTCATATTTTCTTTTTCTTTTTCTTTTTCTTTTTCTTTCTCTTTCTCTTTTCTCCTTCTTTCTCTTAGCCGAAACCATCCTCTATTTTACCATCATCTTTTCTCTTCTCTTTTGTTAAAGCCGAAATCACCATTTTTTTTCTTTTTTATTGTAAGGTCGAATCCCTTTATAGTTCAAGTAAGGGTGAATCAATCTTCGTGTTACGGGTAAGGATTATCTATCAATCATTTTCTTTCTTTTCTTTTGTATTAGCCGAATCCAGGAATCTAATCCCTTTTATTATCTTTGGCCGAATCTTGAAGGAAGTTTCGGGGTTTCTCTGTAGTCAACGTTTAGGGGGAGATCGTTCGGGATTTGAATAATCCAAGGTAAGCAAGCATGATATTTGGCCAAAGGCCATATCTTTTTAGTGTTAAGCGATTTCTCATATAGTGATATGTAGGTGTTGTCGGTGTTGTAAGCAAAAGCCAGAAATCTTGAGTATTCTATCGTTCATCGTGTTTACAAGGTGCGTAGTTATCGCACTGTCTCTTGATTGTGTGTATGTGTTATATTTATGTATATGTGATATGATGTTAATGGTAGCCGAATTAAGGGCTAAGATTGTGAATACCCGTGGTGGGTGATCGAATACTCAGGTCAGTGATTTACGATATTACATGATCATTAATGAATATATGAAATGTGATGGCATGTGATGCATTATTGTTCAAGTGATATGTTGCCATGATACACATATATGCATGGGATTTGGGATGTGACTATCGAAGGAAAGGGTGTACTTTATGTACGTGGTCTGATGTTAGCCTTGTGCTACATTGGCGCTTGATGGTGGCTATGTGCTTCATCAAGGGAGGTGTTGGCTAGGTGCCCATCTCGGCGGATGATAGCTGTGTGCATCACCGTAGATTGAGGATGACCTGGAGTCACCTCGTGGATACAGATATGTGGATCACTATGTGATCGGTGGCTTAGCCACGGCCTTGGGCAGCAAGTCTGCCAAGGTAAGATATGAGGATCATTATTTGATCGGCGGATTAGCCACGGCCTTGGGCAGGGAGTCTGCTAAGGTAGGAGTAACGGATGGACTCTAGGTTGGGTTGGGCTTCATGTTGCATATTTATGCATTTTGCATGACTAATTATGTGGATCAATGTGGATATGGGCCAAGCCCAACATGTGAAATTATGTATATATATTGCCTTATCATCTGATATGTGAATGATGTGTGGATGTGGGCCAAGCCCATGTGTGGAGGCATGTGAAATAACTATGCACTGAGTCTGTTTGACTCACCCTATTTTTTTCAAACCTTTCAGGTGATGTATAAAGCTTGGACCGGGTTGGAAGTGGATACGAGGTGGCCCATGCAGAAGATAAATTTATTTGTTTTACACATTTTTCTTATGAAAGGTTATTTATTGTAATAAGGGCTTTTTTTAAGTATTTAAGGGCTTTTATTATGTTTTAAGTTGGATTGTCGATTATATTATTATTTGAAAATTTTTTATTTTAAACAACTTGATTTTATTTGGAACTTTAATTACACAATGTTTTAGTAAAGACAACAAAATTTTATGTTTTTAACTCTAAGTCAAAAGTTTTTCAAACGTTTTCCGCAGTGGCATTTCAAATTCGGTCATAGCGAATGGGCCGGGTGTAGGGTGTTACAAATTGGTATCAGAGCCCGGTTCAAAACTCGGCTTTGAGGGTTTTGGGCCCAAAAACATTTTTTTTTAAAAAAAAATAGGCTTTTCAAAGATTTGGGCTTTCATAAATTTTTCAGGTTTATTCTGGCATGGCACCTGTATCTCCGACCCGAAGTCCACCAGGTAAGTACCTCTAATTATTGTGTGAATAATTATATGATTGGTATATGGGCATACTTGGGCTCGTAGATTAGTGAACTAGGGTCTATTAAACCCTAGGGCTAGTGCACTCAAACACATGCATAAGACTTAAAAACAACCGAACAAACCTGTGAAGTAAGTCGCCGAGTTACGGTGTGGCAACCATTGTGCACATGTCTAGGAGTGGATTCGGTAAGAGCTTGGTATTTAAGCAGTCCTAGTGACTCACCTCCTCTTTACTCGAATCCTACCTGGTGCGTAGCTACGGTTCACCCTAACCAAGAGGACTTATTCACGGGCTAAACTCGATAATTAAAACCCGAAAGGGACTAGCCATACTGTTTTATAAAAACCTTAAGTTTTCAAAATTACTCCTTTGATTTGTAAAACCATTTTATACTTGGAAAATTTTTCGAAATATTTCTGATTTACAAAATTACCCAAATACCCCTGGGTGTAAAATTACCAAAATGCCCTTGGTTTATAACATTACCATACTACCCACGACTTTTGTAAAAATGTTCTTACTTTATAAAAATACCAAAAACTTCTATTTTACAAAATGGTAAGATACCCTGATTTGGGAAAATTTACTAAAATGCCCTGACTTCCAAAATTACTAAAATAACCTTGATTTCTGAAATTTCTGCAATACCCTTAATTTGAAAAAAACTTTTAAAATACCCTCGAGTTTTGAAAATTCTAGAATGCCTTTGATTTGTCAAGATTATTTTTTTAAGTTGACCCCGATTTATTACCAAAATACCCCTGTAGGAAAAATGACGAAATTACCCTTGGGTGGGGAAATGGACAGAAATGCCCATAAAAGTGAAGTGAGTGCTGTGGATAAATGAATGTGTCCTTATGGATGAATGTGAATGTGATTCTCTGAATTAGAATAGTGAACTTGAGATGAAACTTAGATTGATCGAAAGAACCACTATTAAACTTCTTTTCATAAAATTGTTCGCGGATAAACAGTGGAACCAAAATTTCTAATGCATAAAACTTTCTAATCAGATTAAAGCGCGATCGTAGACATGAGCTCTAGGGGACGTGGTCGTGTTGTGCGAGGACGCGGTAGAGGCAGAATGGCCGTGTCGGAACCCGTTAGATCGGGTCAAGGGTCTGATAATGAGGTACCTCCACCAGCTGTTGGTGTTGAGCAGCAAGCTCAGGCTGGGGATGATGCTTTATCGCAGGCTGTGCTGCGAGTTCTTGAGATGGTGGCTAGAGCCGGTGGAAATATGAGAGCTAGGAAGTCCGTACCCGAGCGACTCCGAGCCAATGGGGCTGAGGTGTTTCGTGGAGTATCTGGGGTGCCACCCAGTACAGCTGAGTATTGGTTGGAGGCGACCGAGCGAATTATAGATGAGTTGGATCTGACCCCTGAGGAGAAAGTGAAAGGAATGGTGGCGCTGCTACGAGATGTAGCGTATCAATGGTGGCTCACAGTTCGAGATGGGGCCACAGCTGAAGATCTCACTTGGGAGTACGTTAAGGCAGCATATCAGAAGAAGTACGTTGGTACTCACTATATTGATGCACAAAGGAAGGCATTTCTGGGGCTGGTTCAAGAGAACAAGTCCGTGGCGGAGTACGAGGCTGAATTCCTTAGGTTAAGCCGATATGCTCGAGGAGTAGTGGCTACGGAGCATGAGCGATGTGTCCGATTTGAGGACGGACTAAGGGATCATCTGAGGTTATTGATAGCTCTACAGCAGGAACGAGAGTTTGCCGTATTGGTGGAGAAGGCTAAGGTGGCCGAAGGAATTAAGGACTCTGTGAGGCAGAACAGAGAAAAGGATAGGAACAGGGATAAAAGGAGTTTTGGACCGTCAGAATCGTCTGGGAGTCTTTAGAAAAGATCGAGGATCGAGAATTCTGCTCGTGTTTCTATGCCAGCAGCGGGAAACAGGACCGTTCGTGTGCTCGGTGTGGAAGGTATCATGTTGGCGAGTGCTGGAATCGGGATCGGGAGTGTTTTAGGTGTAAATCCAAGTCTCATTTGATTAAAGACTGTCCCCAGGATCCGAATAGGGCTCGGACAGTAGGCCAGGTGTAACATCCCAAAAATGGGGCTATTTGGAATGTAATTATTTTTCTTATGTATGAACTGTGGTGATATCATTTATGGAATGTTAAGGCTTAATTATGAATTTTTAGTAAGCTTGAGTAGTGGGAAAAATTTCAGTTTTAACTTTAAAGGCAAGGAGCATTAGCAGGAGGGTGTTATAAGAATAAATGTGGGTATTTTAACACAAAGATGAGCCTAGAATAAGTGGCAAAGTAAGCCCACTTAAGAGCTAGCATGTGACGCCACCAAGGAGCAAGGGAGAACCTTGGTTCGAGTCACAACAATCCCTCTTTTTGCACTTTGGTTGGACGGCAATAAGAGAGAGTTTTTCTCTCTTTAAATTCTTTTTATTATCTACTTGGATAATAGGATAATATGAGCAATTTTTATTGGATTTTAATTCCTTAATATTAAGAAGATAAATAAGGATATTACTATTATCATTTTGATAATGTGATAATGTAGGATAATTAAGGGGATTATTAGATTAAAAGGATTATTGAATATTAGTTGGATTATCAAAGGATTATTGGGATTAATTCAAAATTTATTTGAATTAATTAGAAGGGGTGGACGGCAAGGGTACTTGGTGTCTATAAATACATTAGTTGACCCCCTTGTTTTTCTTTTCTTCAATTTTTGCTAAGTGCCGAATTCCCTAGCCCTCTTTTGCTCTTGCGTTTACTTCATTCTCTCAAGCCCTTTAGCCGAAACTTCTTTCCTCCCCTATTAACTCTCTCTGGCCGAATATACCATTGGAAGTACCGATTTCTTCATTTGTCTTCCTTTCCTTTTTCCTTTTTTGATAGCCGAATTTCCCCTCTTCATATTCCAAGTCTTGGCCGAATAACAAACAGGAATAATCTCCTCTAGACTCTCCTTCAATCAGTTCATAAGGTGGTAAGTGGTCTTGGCCGAATGTCTATCTTCCCTTTTCCTTCTTTTTCTGTCGATTTCTTTTACAAGGGGAGGTGCCGATTTCGGCAATGGCTTCTAAACGGTTAGTAACCGATTCCTTATAGGTACTCAGGGAAGTAAAGCAGTCGACTCACAGCCTGATCTCTAGTGTTCATTTTCGATTCGAGTATCAAGTACGGTGGATAGTAGCAAAGAGTTTTAAGGACAAGTGGATCTGTGGTGACCAACGCTTTCTTTCGGCATTTAGGACTACCATCGATACCAGGTGTGTACATACACACTATAACTTATTAAATGTGTTGAATATTGTAAATGTTACTTGATTTATGTAGCATTGGATGATATACCATATCGGTATAGATGGTAATTCAGGTAAGTACCTGTTAACGTGAATTATTATTAATGCTTTTGGGAAGCATGATGTACTGATTTATACATATGATGGCATGTAACATATATTTATGTGACTGATGTGGGATTGACTGAGTGGAGGGGGCAGTGATATTGTGCCGACGGGCACTAGTGTTTTGGTAACACTGTGACTACGGTCACCAGAGGTTTGGTACCTCCAGAGGTTTGGCACCTCATAGCGACTTATCCCTGTGGTTAACACCACCGTGGGTTGGCCCCACTTGAGATATGGGATCGTCTGCCAGTGATTTGGTATCACACGATGGGTTGGCCCCATCACCCGATTTGTGTCTACGGACATCAGTGTTTTGGTAACACATTGTAACTATATGTCACCAGTGGTTTGGCACCACCAGTGGTTTGGTACCACAACGGGGTAGACAGCGGCGTTTGGTTGGCTAGGTTGGGTATTTAATATTCTGCATATTACTTGTTATATGTTGTGTATGAAATTGCTTTTAAAACGGGGGAAGGATTACATACTGGGTCTTGGTGACTCACCTTCTCCTCTATTTTTCAGGTGATACATAGACCGCGGATATGGAGCCGGGTGGACTCGAGGTGGCCATGCAGTGGATTCAATTTAAATGAACTTAAATTTTAGTTATGATACTTCCTTTTTATTATTATTTCATTTTCGGGTTTTATTTATTTTATAATAAGGCCTCCTTATATTTTATTTTGTTATTTACCATATGTTGAATATTTTGTTTTAAACCTTATTAATAATATTAGTTAATCACATGTTCTAAGTTGAACGAAAATTTTTTAAACGTGCCATCGGGCACACTTGTAATTTTATGATAACTTGACATAATTTAATTTCCGAATCAAATCTAAGTATGTTTTTAACAAGCCCACTTAAATAAAGGGGTTTTCAAAATTTAAGTTGGTTTTCAAAAAGGATTTTGAAAAAAAAAAAGTTTTTCTCTGTAACAGACCAGATTCGGCCATAGTGTTTGGGCCGGGTTTGGGTTGTTACAAAATTGGTATCAGAGCCCAGTTCAAAGCTCGGCTGTGGGGGCCCAAGGCCGAAAAATGTTTTAGTAGGCCTTTTGAATTGTTTTTGGGTTTTAAGCAGCATGGCCCGAGTCTCCGGCACCGATCCGCCCAGGTAAGTACATCCAAACCTCTTGGTGAATTATATTCTGTAGAAGGGTAGGAAGCATGGAACGTAGATAGACTTATAGGAACTTGAACCCTAGGAATAGGCTACTCAAACACACAAACGAAGCATAAGACTTAAAGAACTAAACCAACCTATGACATAGTCACTAAGCTAGGGTGTGGTAACCCCTGTACGCATGTCTAGGATTGGATCCGGAAGAGCCTGGTATTTAAGCAGTCCTCGTGACTCACCTTCTCTTCGCAGGTATCCTACCTGGTGCGTAGCTTCGGTTCACCCTAACTCAGAGGGCTCAGTGGTGTGGCAACCTCTGTGCGCATGTCTAAAAAGGTTCGGTGGGAGCTTGGTACTTAAGCAGTCCGCGTGACTCACATCCTATCCACTCGAAACCTGCCTGGTGCGTAGCTTTGGTTCACCCTGACCAAGAAGGCTCGGTCATAGGCTAAACCTAACGACTAAAACCCGAAAGGGACCTAGCCATGTTTTGAAAGGAACGAAACAGCAAGAACCATAATGTTTTCGAAATTTTTGCAATTACTCTTTCAACCAAAAGCACAACTCTTTTTACAATGTTTTCCCCGAAAAACTTGATTTGTGGAAAATTACAAAAATGCCCTTAGGGGTAAAATTACTAAAACGCCCCTGACTCATAAAATATCAGCTCAATGGTTTTGCTCAAAAATTTTAACTATTTTACCAATATTCAACAACTTAGCTGTGAAAATCATCAACAAAATATTTTGGTTTTGGAAAATTACGAAAATGCCCTCAAATTGCAAAATTACCGAAAGGACCCTGATCTTTGAAAATCTTTACAAACATCACTATTTGAAAAAGAAAACTTTTAAAAGAATCCCCAAAGTTTTACAACTGTTGGAAATACCCTCGATTTATCAAAATTACAAAATTGCCCCTGAATGACAAATTACCAAAACACCCCTGGTTTCAAAAACGATGCCATATCTCTAAATTTTGCAAATTTTCCAGAGAAACCCTCCAGTTTTGGGAATTTCAACCTGACCTGCTTTACTAAAGTTTAAAATTTCGATTATTACGAAAACACCCCTGTAGGGAAAATGACGAAAATACCCATGGGTTAGAAATGGGCAGAAATGTTCGAAGAGCGAATAGGTATGGAAAGTACTAGGGAATGGATGCATGAACTCCTTTGTGTGAACTAGGATAGAAGACTGAAACATTGTCTGCTCGAAAGAATCTCTGATTAAAACTTTATCCATAAAATTTCTTCGCGAGTAATAAAGTGAAACAAATGCTAACGCATAAAAATTTTCTTAATCAGACTAAAGCGCGGTAGATAGAATGAGTTCTAGAGGACGTGGACGCCGTGGACGCGGTAGGGGTAGGATGACGGTGTCTGAACCCGTCAGGTCGGGACAAGGTTCTAAAAATGAAGTACCACCGCCACCACCACCTCCTACTTTTAGAGCTGAGGAGCAGGATCAGACCGGGGGCGAGGCAGTATCGCAAGCGGTATTGCGAGTTCTGGAGATTGTGGCTGGGGCTGGTGGAAATCTAGGAGCTCGGAAGTCTGTTCCCGAGCGAATTCGGGCTAATGGGGCGGAAGTGTTCCGGGGTGTGTCGGGAGTGGCACCCAGTGCAGCAGAATATTGGCTGGAATCGACTGAACGGATCATGGACGATCTAGACTTGTCTAATGAGGAAAAGCTGAAAGGAGCAGTGTCGCTCCTGAAGGATGAAGCGTATCAGTGGTGGCTCACGGTTCGGGATGGAGCCACGGCAGATGATCTCACGTGGGAATATTTCAAAACCACCTATCAGAAGAAGTATGTGGGCACCAGCTATACGGATGCTCAGAGGAAAACCTTTCTAGGGCTAGTGCAAGGAACTAAGTCAGTAGCGGAATATGAGGCGGAGTTCTTAAGGCTGAGTAGGTATGCTAGAGGCATCGTGGCTACTGAACACGAGCGCTGTGTCCGCTTTGAGGATGGACTCCGAGATGATTTGAGGTTACTGATTGCCCCGCAGCAGGTTCGTGAGTTCTCATCTTTAGTGGAAAAGGCTAAGGTAGCCGAAGGGATCAAGGAGGCTGTGAGGCAAAGCTATAGTAGGAATAATCAGAAGAGAGGATTTGGGTCAGCTGGATCCAGTGGTAGTGTCCAGAAAAAGGCTAGGCCAAGTGGGCCAAATCAGGCGGCAAGGCCCATGATTGCTAATCAGAGGCCGACTCAGTGTAACCGCTGTGGAAAGACCCATTGGGGAAGTTGTTCGACCGGTGATAGAGGATGTTTCGAGTGTGGGTCTTTGGAGCATCGTGTCAGAGATTGTCCCCAGAAACTAGCTAAGAATCAGCCAAAAGGGCAGAACCGTACTCAAGACAGAAATGTGGGACCACAGAGGGGTCGCGGTAATGGTCGAGGAGGAAATGGTCCGAATAGAGGTCGTGGAACTCAGGGCAGAGGTTCGGGTAACACAGAGGCTAGGCAGCCCGGCTTAGTCTATGCAGCGAGGCGTCGCGAGGAGGGAGACGCACCAGACGTCATAACCGGTACGTTCCTAATATTTGGTTTACCTTATGTTGCATTGATTGATGTGGGTTCAACGCACTCGTACATTGCTAGTAGTGTGGTAGGAACTATGGACTTAAACTCTGAAACTGCTTCTAGGAAGATGACTGTAGTTAGCCCTTTAGGTCACTCTGTTTTGGTAGACAAACTTTATAGAGACGTACCCCTAGAACTCCAAGGGGTAGTATTTGTGGCTGATCTGATGGAACTACCATTTGGGGAGTTCGATTTGATCCTTGGAATGGACTGGATGGTTAAGTATCAGGCGAATTTGGATTGCGCGGCTAAGCGCATGGTTCTTAAGACGGCTGAAGGTGGTGAAGTGGTTATGATAGGTGATAGAAGGAATTACCTATCCAATGTGGTGTCTGCCTTGAAGGCTGAGAGGATGGTCAAGAAGGGTTGTAAGGCGTTTTTGGTTCAAATTTATGCTTTGGAAGCTAAGGAGTCAGTAGTTGGAAAGGTCCGAACGGTTGGGGAATTCGCTGATGTGTTCCCAGAAGAACTTTCGGGTCTGCCTCCAGATCGGGAAGTTGAATTCGGTATAGACTTGCTACCCGGAACGGCACCTGTGTCTATAGCACCATACCGAATGGCACCAAAGGAATTGGTAGAGCTGAAGGCTCAAATTCAGGAGCTCTTGGATAGAGGGTTTATTCGACCAAGCATATCTCCGTGGGGAGCGCCTGTGCTGTTTGTCAAGAAGAAAGACGGTTCAATGCGGATGTGTATCGACTACCGCCAGTTGAACAAGCTAACGATCAAGAACAAGTATCTGTTGCCTCGGATTGACGACTTGTTTGATCAACTGAAGGGTGCCTCAGTGTTTTCGAAGATAGACCTTAGGTCAGGTTACCATCAACTTAAGGTGAAGGAGGTTGATGTGCGCAAGACGGCATTCAGAACTCGGTATGGACACTACGAATTTCTGGTGATGCCATTTGGGTTGACTAACGCGCCGGAAGCGTTTATGGACTTGATGAATAGAGTATTCCAACAGTACTTGGATCAATTTGTCGTGGTATTCATAGACGACATATTGGTCTATTCTAAGACGGAGGAGGAACATGACATGCATTTGCGTATAGTTTTACAAGTGTTGAGGGAAAAGCAATTATATGCCAAATTCAGTAAGTGCGAATTTTGGCTTAGGGAAGTGGCTTTCTTAGGTCATGTAGTATCAGCTGAAGGAATTAGAGTTGACCCTCGCAAGATTGAAGCAGTGCTGGATTGGAAACCGCCTAGGTCAGTGGCAGAAATCCGAAGTTTTCTGGGCCTAGCGGGGTACTATCGGAGATTCGTAGAAGGATTCTTTTTAATCGCAGCGCCGTTGACGAAGCTACTAAAAAAAGGTGTTCCATTTGTATGGACGGAGAAGCAGCAGGAAAGCTTTGATAAGTTAAGGGAAATTTTGACGGAAGCTCCAGTTTTGGTGCAGCCTGAAGCAGGGAAGTTGTTCACCGTCTATTGTGATGCATCGCATACTGGTTTGGGATGTGTGCTGATGCAAGATGGGAAGGTAGTAGCCTATGCATCCCGTCAGTTAAGATCGCATGAGGTTAACTACCCGACGCACGACTTGGAGTTAGCAGCAGTTGTCTTCGCTTTGAAGATATGGAGACATTATCTCTATGGGGAGAAGTTGATAGTCTACACGGATCATAAGAGTTTGAGGTATCTTCTGACTCAAAAGGATCTAAATCTGAGACAACGTCGGTGGATTGAACTATTAAAGGACTACGATTGTTCTATTGAGTACCATCCGGGTAAGGCTAACGTGGTAGCGGACGCGTTGAGCCGGAAGGTTGTGACGGACTTAAGAGCGATGTTTGCTCGGTTGAGTTTATATGATGATGGAAGTCTTTTGGCAGAACTTCAAGTTAAGCCAACATGGATCGAGGAGGTTAAGGAAAAGCAGTTAGTGGATAAGGGCTTTAGCGCTAAGAGGGAACAAGTTCAGGATGGTGGTTTGGAGGGATACAGTCTGTCTAGTGATGGAATGCTATGTTTTCAAGGACGGCCCTGTATGCCGAAAGATGTGGAGCTAAGGCAGAAAATTCTCCAAGATGCACATAGCAGCCCATACGCTATGCATCCTGGGGGCAGCAAAATGTATGGAGACTTGCGGAAACAGTTCTGGTGGCCTGGGTTGAAGCGTGAAATAACGGATTTCGTAGGAAAGTGTCTGACATGTCAGCAGGTTAAGGCTGAACACCAATTGCCATCAGGGCTACTTCAACCGGTAAAGATCCCTCAATGGAAGTGGGAGCGGATCACTATGGATTTCGTCAGTGGGCTACCCCTGACGCCTAGCAAGAAGGACGCAGTTTGGGTGATTGTGGACCGTCTGACTAAGTCAGCTCACTTTATACCAGTGAGGATGGATTTCTCTCTTCAGAAGCTAGCTAAGCTGTACATATCGGAGGTAGTAAGATTGCATGGTGTTCCAGTATCGATCATTTCGGATAGGGATCCCAGATTCACGTCAAGGTTCTGGAAAGCGTTGCATCAAGCTTTGGGTACACGGTTAGATTTCAGTACGGCTTTCCATCCACAGTCTGATGGACAATCGGAGAGAGTGATACAGATTTTAGAGGATATGCTACGGGGTTGTGTCTTGGAATTCCGAGGTAGTTGGGAAGAATTTCTACCATTAGCAGAATTTGCCTACAACAATAGCTATCAAGCGAGTATCCAGATGGCACCATACGAAGCATTGTATGGACAAAAATGCCGTACTCCTATATGTTGGACGGAGTTAGGGGAAAGACAAGTCTTAGGTCCGGAATTGGTTGCAGAAACTGAGGACAAAGTTAGGGCGATTCGGGATCGTCTTAAGGAAGCATCGGATAGACAGAAGTCTTATGCTGACTTGAAGCGCAAGGAAATGGAGTATGAGGTAGGAGACAAGGTTTTTCTGAAGGGATCACCTTGGAAAAAGGTGCTGAGATTTGGTCGAAAAGGGAAGCTGAGCCCAAGGTTCATCGGGCCATATACAGTTGTAAAGCGAGTGGGACCGGTAGCTTATCAGCTAGAGTTGCCGGCAGAACTGAGTCAGATACATGACGTCTTTCACGTATCAATGCTGAGACGGTATCGGTCAGACCCATCACATGTGGTGCCAGTGGCAGAGATCGAGGTGAATGCGGATTTATCCTTTGAAGAGGAACCAGTTCAGATCTTAGATCGACATGTAAAGGTTTTATGTAGGAAGTCAGTGCCCTTGGTGAAGGTGCTATGGCGGAACCATGGTACAGAAGAAACTACGTGGGAACCTGAGGATGTGATACGACGGCAATACCCTCATCTATTTTAGCTAAGTAATTTCGGGACGAAATTTATTTTAAGGGGGGTAGAACTGTAACATCCCAAAAATGGGGCTATTTGGAATGTAATTATTTTTCTTATGTATGAACTGTGGTGATATCATTTATGGAATGTTAAGGCTTAATTATGAATTTTTAGTAAGCTTGAGTAGTGGGAAAAATTTCAGTTTTAACTTTAAAGGCAAGGAGCATTAGCAGGAGGGTGTTATAAGAATAAATGTGGGTATTTTAACACAAAGATGAGCCTAGAATAAGTGGCAAAGTAAGCCCACTTAAGAGCTAGCATGTGACGCCACCAAGGAGCAAGGGAGAACCTTGGTTCGAGTCACAACAATCCCTCTTTTTGCACTTTGGTTAGACGGCAATAAGAGAGAGTTTTTCTCTCTTTAAATTCTTTTTATTATCTACTTGGATAATAGGATAATATGAGCAATTTTTATTGGATTTTAATTCCTTAATATTAAGAAGATAAATAAGGATATTACTATTATCATTTTGATAATGTGATAATGTAGGATAATTAAGGGGATTATTAGATTAAAAGGATTATTGAATATCAGTTGGATTATCAAAGGATTATTGGGATTAATTCAAAATTTATTTGAATTAATTAGAAGGGGTGGACGGCAAGGGTACTTGGTGTCTATAAATACATTAGTTGACCCCCTTGTTTTTCTTTTCTTCAATTTTTGCTAAGTGCCGAATTCCCTAGCCCTCTTTTGCTCTTGCGTTTACTTCATTCTCTCAAGCCCTTTAGCCGAAACTTCTTTCCTCCCCTATTAACTCTCTCTGGCCGAATATACCATTGGAAGTATCAATTTCTTCATTTGTCTTCCTTTCCTTTTTCCTTTTTTGATAGCCGAATTTCCCCTCTTCATATTCCAAGTCTTGGCCGAATAACAAACAGGAATAATCTCCTCTAGACTCTCCTTCAATCGGTTCATAAGGTGGTAAGTGGTCTTGGCTGAATGTCTATCTTCCCTTTTCCTTCTTTTTCTGTCGATTTCTTTTACAAGGGAAGGTGCCGATTTCGGCAATGGCTTCTAAACTGTTAATAACCGATTCCTTATAGGTACTCAGGGAAGTAAAGCAGTCGACTCACAGCCTGATCTCTAGTGTTCATTTTCGATTCGAGTATCAAGTACGGTGGATAGTAGCAAAGAGTTTTAAGGACAAGTGGATCTGTGGTGACCAACGCTTTCTTTCAGAATTTAGGACTACCATCGATACCAGGTGTGTACATACACACTATAACTTATTAAATGTGCTGAATATTGTAAATGCTTACTTGATTTATGTAGCATTGGATGATATACCATATCGGTATAGATGGTAATTCAGGTAAGTACCTGTTAACGTGAATTATTATTAATGCTTTTGGGAAGCATGATGTACTGATTTATACATATGATGGCATGTAACATATATTTATGTGACTGATGTGGGATTGACTGAGTGGAGGGGGCAGTGATATTGTGCCGACGGGCACTAGTGTTTTGGTAACACTGTGACTACGGTCACCAGAGGTTTGGTACCTCCAGAGGTTTGGCACCTCATAGCGACTTATCCCTGTGGTTAACACCACCGTGGGTTGGCCCCACTTGAGATATGGGATCGTCTGCCAGTGATTTGGTATCACACGATGCGTTGGCCCCATCACCCGATTTGTGTCTACGGACACCAGTGTTTTGGTAACACATTGTGACTATATGTCACCAGTGGTTTGGCACCACCAGTGGTTTGGTACCACAACGGGGTAGACAGCGGCGTTTGGTTGGCTAGGTTGGGTATTTAATATTCTGCATATTACTTGTTATATGTTGTGTATGAAATTGCTTTTAAAACGGGGGAAGGATTACATACTGGGTCTTGGTGACTCACCTTCTCCTCTATTTTTCAGGTGATACATAGACCGCGGATATGGAGCCGGGTGGACTCGAGGTGGCCATGCAGTGGATTCAATTTAAATGAACTTAAATTTTAGTTATGATACTTCCTTTTTATTATTATTTCATTTTCGGGTTTTGTTTATTTTGTAATAAGGCCTCCTTATATTTTATTTTGTTATTTACCATATGTTGAATATTCTGTTTTAAACCTTATTAATAATATTAGTTAATCACATGTTCTAAGTTGAACGAAAATTTTTTAAACGTGCCATCGGGCACAGTTGTAATTTTATGATAACTTGACTTAATTTAATTTCCGAATCAAATCTAAGTATGTTTTTAACAAGCCCACTTAAATAAAGGGGTTTTCAAAATTTAAGTTGGTTTTCAAAAAGGATTTTGAAAAAAAAAGCTTTTCTCTGTAACAGACCAGATTCGGCCATAGTGTTTGGGCCGGGTTTGGGTTGTTACACCAGGGGTATGAGCAGCCGGGCAGAGGTGGTCAGCAAGCAACGAGAGGTCGTGGTCCGAACCATGGAGGAAATGGTTCCAGCCGAGGTCGTGGAGCTCCAGGCCGAGGTAATGATAACACTGAGGCAAGACAGCCAGGTTTGGTGTATGCAGTTCGTCGGAGGGAGGATAGTGATGTGCCAGATGTGACAATGGGTAAGTTCCTTATGTTTGGAATACACTTTATTGTCTTGTTTGTTATAGAGCTAGTTCGTATTTGTGTTGCTAGTGAAGTGGATGGAACCTTGAGTGTGAAATTTGAGACCGTGTATAGAATTATGTTAGTTTTATTAAGACCAGAGTGCGCAGCAAGAGCGTAGTGTGGTAAATTAGGATGCACGACTGTTAGTTAGTTGGAAATTTTGAGGACGAAATTTCTTTAAGGAGGGTAGAATTGTAATATCCTGAATTAGGGGTTATTTGTGATGGTATTGTTTTGCAAGAGTTCGGTTTGTCGTGTTGTTAAGTGAGATGTTCTAGGGCTTAGGAATAAGCCAAGGGTAGGCTCGAGCTGTGGGAAAAATTTTATTCTTAAGCTTTAGTTAAAGGGAGTTGAAGGAGCTAGGGGTTAAGAGTAATTCGTGGGGAATTTTAGCACAAGAATTGGCTTGGTAAAGTGGCAAGGAGGCACCACTTAGAACTTTGAAGGTGACGCCACAAGTAGTGTGAGAAGGCTTAGGTTCGAGTCTCATGGATGACATTAAGAGGACTTTTTATTTTTGCATGTGTATGGCATGTGTTGGTCAACTATAATTAAGATAAGTTTGGACTTTATCATTTATGGATAGTAGACCAAAGGGAAAAGGCAAGTTAGTAGTTAAGGTAGGGAATCAAGATGTTATGGAAGGTTTAGGGGACAAAAGGCTTGATGAGTGGGGGATGTTTTGGAAGTTTTTCCATGGTCATTTGACCATGAACCTAGACGGCATAAGGGGTTAAGGGGGTTGGTTTAATTGTGATAGTGATTAAGGGGATGATAGGGAAGAAATGAGGAGGAAAAAGGGAGATTATGTTGGCATGTGAGTTGGCCGAATGTGGTATGGGATTAGGGGGTGATAGTTGGCCAAAATTTTAGCAATTTGTGCATCTTTTCCCTTTTCTCCAAATTTTTCTTCTTAGCCGAATTGGTCATTTACAATAGGTGTAAGTTTTGTCTTGAGTGGCTATCATTTTTTTTTTTGGTCATTTTGGTTTAGGTGCCAATTCTCTCAAATTTATTTTCCTCTATTGCCGAAAACACCAAAAAGTTTAGAAGACATTTCTCATTTCTTTTCTTCCTCTCTAGTGCCGAAATCATCCTAGCACCAAGGGCATATCTCATATTTTCTTTTTCTTTTTCTTTTTCTTTTTCTTTCTCTTTCTCTTTTCTCCTTCTTTCTCTTAGCCGAAACCATCCTCTATTTTACCATCATCTTTTCTCTTCTCTTTTGTTAAAGCCGAAATCACCATTTCTTTTCTTTTTTATTGTAAGGTCGAATCCCTTTGTAGTTCAAGTAAGGGTGAATCAATCTTCGTGTTACGGGTAAGGATTATCTATCAATCATTTTCTTTCTTTTCTTTTGTATTAGCCGAATCCAGGAATCTAATCCCTTTTATTATCTTTGGCCGAATCTTGAAGGAAGTTTCGGGGTTTCTCTGTAGTCAACGTTTAGGGGGAGATCGTTCCGGATTTGAATAATCCAAGGTAAGCAAGCATGATATTTGGCCAAAGGACATATCTTTTTAGTGTTAAGCGATTTCTCATATAGTGATATGTAGGTGTTGTCGGTGTTGTAAGCAAAAGCCAGAAATCTTGAGTATTCTATCGTTCATCGTGTTTACAAGGTGCGTAGTTATCGCACTGTCTCTTGATTGTGTGTATGTGTTATATTTATGTATATGTGATATGATGTTAATGGTAGCCGAATTAGGGGCTAAGATTGTGAATACCCGTGGTGGGTGATCGAATACTCAGGTCAGTGATTTACGATATTAAATGATCATTGATGAATATATGAAATGTGATGGCATGTGATGCATTATTGTTCAAGTGATATGTTGCCATGATACACATATATGCGTGGGATTTGGGATGTGACTATCGAAGGAAAGGGTGTACTTTATGTACGTGGTCTGATGTTAGCCTTGTGCTACATTGGCGCTTGATGGTGGCTATGTGCTTCATCAAGGGAGGTGTTGGCTAGGTGCCCATCTCGGCGGATGATAGCTGTGTGCATCACCGTAGATTGAGGATGACCTCGAGTCACCTCGTGGATACAGATATGTGGATCACTATGTGATCGGTGGCTTAGCCACGGCCTTGGGCAGCAAGTCTGCCAAGGTAAGATATGAGGATCATTATTTGATCGGTGGATTAGCCACGGCCTTGGGCAGGGAGTCTGCTAAGGTAGGAGTAACGGATGGACTCTAGGTTGGGTTGGGCTTCATGTTGCATATTTATGCATTTTGCATGACTAATTATGTGGATCAATGTGGATATGGGCCAAGCCCAACATGTGAAATTATGTATGTATATTGCCTTATCATCTGATATGTGATTGATGTGTGGATGTGGGCCAAGCCCATGTGTGGAGGCATGTGAAATAACTATGCACTGAGTCTGTTTGACTCACCCTATTTTTTTCAAACCTTTCAGGTGATGCATAAAGCTTGGACCGGGTTGGAAGTGGATACGAGGTGGCCCATGCAGAAGATAAATTTATTTGTTTTACACATTTTTCTTTTGAAAGGTTATTTATTGTAATAAGGGCTTTTTTTAAGTATTTAAGGGCTTTTATTATGTTATAAGTTGGATTGTCGATTATATTATTATTTGAAAATGTTTTATTTTAAACAACTTGATTTTATTTGGAACTTTAATTACACAATGTTTTAGTAAAGACAACAAAATTTTATGTTTTTAACTCTAAGTTAAAAGTTTTTCAAACGTTTTCCGCAGTGGCATTTCAAATTCGGCCATAGCGAATGGGCCGGGTTTGGGGTGTTACAAATTGGTATCAGTGCCCGGTTCAAAACTCGACTTTGAGGGTTTTGGGCCCAAAAACTTTTTTTTTTAAAAAATGGGCTTTTCAAAGATTTGGGCTTTCATAAATTTTCAGGTTTATTCTGGGGCACCTGTATCTCCGACCCGAAGTCCACCAGGTAAGTACCTCTAATTATTGTGTGAATAATTATATGATTGGTATATGGGCATACTTGGGCTCGTAGATTAGTGAACTAGGATCTATTAAACCCTAGGGCTAGTGCACTCAAACACATGCATAAGACTTAAAAACAACCGAACAAACCTGTGAAGTAAGTCGCCAAGTTACGGTGTGGCAACCATTGTGCGCATGTCTAGGAGTGGATTTGGTAAGAGCTTGGTATTTAAGCAGTCCTCGTGACTCACCTCCTCTTTACTCGAATCCTACCTGGTGCGTAGCTACGGTTCACCCTAACCAAGAGGACTTATTCACGGGCTAAACTCGATAATTAAAACCCGAAAGGGACTAGCCATACTGTTTTATAAAAACCTTAAGTTTTCAAAATTACTCCTTTGATTTGTAAAACCATTTTATACTTGGAAAATTTTTCGAAATATTTCTGATTTACAAAATTACCCAAATACCCCTGGGTGTAAAATTACCAAAATGCCCTTGGTTTATAAAATTACCATACTACCCACGACTTTTGTAAAAATGTTCTTACTTTATAAAAATACCAAAAACTTCTATTTTACAAAATGGTAAGATACCCTGATTTGGGAAAATTTACTAAAATGCCCTGACTTCCAAAATTACTAAAATAACCTTGATTTCTGAAATTTCTGCAATACCCTTGATTTGAAAAAAACTTTTAAAATACCCTCGAGTTTTGAAAATTCTAGAATGCCTTTGATTTGTCAAGATTATTTTTTTAAGTTGACCCCGATTTATTACCAAAATACCCCTGTAGGAAAAATGACGAAATTACCCTTGGGTGAGGAAATGGACAAAAATGCCCATAAAAGTGAAGTGAGTGCTGTGGATAAATGAATGTGTCCTTATGGATGAATGTGAATGTGATTCTCTGAATTAGAATAGTGAACTTGAGATGAAACTTAGATTGATCGAAAGAACCACTATTAAACTTCTTTTCATAAAATTGTTCGCGGATAAACAGTGGAACCAAAATTTCTAATGCATAAAACTTTCTAATCAGATTAAAGCGCGATCGTAGACATGAGCTCTAGGGGACGTGGTCGTGTTGTGCGAGGACGCAGTAGAGGCAGAATGGCCGTGTCGGAACCTGTTAGATCGGGTCAAGGGTTTGACAATGAGGTACCCCCACTAGCTGTTGGTGTTGAGCAGCAAGCTCAGGCTGGGGATGATGCTTTATCGCAGGCTGTGCTGCGAGTTCTTGAGATGGTGGCTAGAGCCGGTGGAAATATGAGAGCTAGGAAGTCCGTACCCGAGCGACTCCGAGCCAATGGGGCTGAGGTGTTTCGTGGAGTATCTGGGGTGGCACCCAGTACAGCTGAGTATTGGTTGGAGGCGACCGAGCGAATTATGGATGAGTTGGATCTGACCCCTGAGGAGAAAGTGAAAGGAATGGTGGCGCTGCTACGAGATGAAGCGTATCAATGGTGGCTCACAGTTCGAGATGGGGCCACAGCTGAAGATCTCACTTGGGAGTACGTTAAGGCAGCATATCAGAAGAAGTACGTTGGTACTCACTATATTGATGCACAAAGGAAGGCATTTCTGGGGCTGGTTCAAGAGAACAAGTCCGTGGCGGAGTACGAGGCTGAATTCCTTAGGTTAAGCCGATATGCTCGAGGAGTAGTGGCTACGGAGCATGAGCGATGTGTCCGATTTGAGGACGGACTAAGGGATCATCTGAGGTTATTGATAGCTCTACAGCAGGAACGAGAGTTTGCCGTATTGGTGGAGAAGGCTAAGGTGGCCGAAGGAATTAAGGACTCTGTGAGGCAGAACAGAGAAAAGGATAGGAACCGGGATAAAAGGAGTTTTGGACCGTCAGAATCGTCTGGGAGTCTTCAGAAAAGATCGAGGATCAAGAATTCTGCTCGTGTTTCTATGCCAGCTGCGGGAAATCAGGACCGTTCATGTGCTCGGAGTGGAAGGTATCATGTTGGCAAGTGCTGGAATCGGGATCGGGAGTGTTTTAGGTGTAAATCCAAGTCTCATTTGATTAAAGACTGTCCCCAGGATCCGAATAGGGCTCGGACAGTAGGCCAGGGGTATGAGCAGCCGGGCAGAGGTGGTCAGCAAGCAACGAGAGGTCGTGGTCCGAACCATGGAGGAAATGGTTCCAGCCGAGGTCGTGGAGCTCCAGGCCGAGGTAATGATAACACTGAGGCAAGACAGCCAGGTTTGGTGCATGCAGTTCGTCGGAGGGAGGATAGTGATGTGCCAGATGTGACAATGGGTAAGTTCCTTATGTTTGGAATACCCTTTATTGTCTTGTTTGTTATAGAGCTAGTTCGTATTTGTGTTGCTAGTGAAGTGGATGGAACCTTGAGTGTGAAATTTGAGACCGTGTATAGAATTATGTTAGTTTTATTAAGACCAGAGTGCGCAGCAAGAGCGTAGTGTGGTAAATTAGGATGCACGACTGTTAGTTAGTTGGAAATTTCGAGGACGAAATTTCTTTAAGGAGGGCAGAATTGTAATATCCTGAATTAGGGGTTATTTGTGATGGTATTGTTTTGCAAGAGTTCGGTTTGTCGTGTTGTTAAGTGAGATGTTCTAGGGCTTAGGAATAAGCCAAGGGTAGGCTCGAGCTGTGGGAAAAATTTTATTCTTAAGCTTTAGTTAAAGGGAGTTGAAGGAGCTAGGGGTTAAGAGTAATTCGTGGGGAATTTTAGCACAAGAATTGGCTTGGTAAAGTGGCAAGGAGGCACCACTTAGAACCTTGAAGGTGACGCCACAAGTAGTGTGAGAAGGCTTAGGTTCGAGTCTCATGGATGACATTAAGAGGACTTTTTATTTTTGCACGTGTATGGCATGTGTTGGTCAACTATAATTAAGATAAGTTTGGACTTTATCATTTATGGATAGTAGACCAAAGGGAAAAGGCAAGTTAGTAGTTAAGGTAGGGAATCAAGATGTTATGGAAGGTTTAGGGGACAAAAGGCTTGATGAGTGGGGGATGTTTTGGAAGTTTTTCCATGGTCATTTGACCATGAACCTAGACGGCATAAGGGGCTAAGGGGGTTGGTTTAATTGTGATAGTGATTAAGGGGATGATAGGGAAGAAATTAGGAGGAAAAAGGGGGATTATGTTGGCATGTGAGTTGGCCGAATGTGGTATGGGATTAGGGGGTGACAGTTGGCCAAAATTTTAACAATTTGTGCATCTTTTCCCTTTTCTCCAAATTTTTCTTCTTAGCCGAATTGGTCATTTACAATAGGTGTAAGTTTTGTCTTGAGTGGCTATCATTTTTTTTTGGTCATTTTGGTTTAGGTGCCAATTCTCTCAAATTTATTTTCCTCTATTGCCGAAAACACCAAAAAGTTTAGAAGACATTTCTCATTTCTTTTCTTCCTCTCTAGTGCCGAAATCATCCTAGCACCAAGGGCATATCTCATATTTTCTTTTTCTTTTTCTTTTTCTTTCTCTTTATCTTTTCTCCTTCTTTCTCTTAGCCGAAACCATCCTCTATTTTACCATCATCTTTTCTCTTCTCTTTTGTTAAAGCCGAAATCACCATTTCTTTTCTTTTTTATTGTAAGGTCGAATCCCTTTATAGTTCAAGTAAGGGTGAATCAATCTTCGTGTTACGGGTAAGGATTATCTATCAATCATTTTCTTTCTTTTCTTTTGTATTAGCCGAATCCAGGAATCTAATCCCTTTTATTATCTTTGGCCGAATCTTGAAGGAAGTTTCGGGGTTTCTCTGTAGTCAACGTTTAGGGGGAGATCGTTCCGGATTTGAATAATCCAAGGTAAGCAAGCATGATATTTGGCCAAAGGCCATATCTTTTTAGTGTTAAGCGATTTCTCATATAGTGATATGTAGGTGCTGTCGGTGTTGTAAGCAAAAGCCAGAAATCTTGAGTATTTTATCGTTCATCGTGTTTACAAGGTGCGTAGTTATCGTATTGTCTCTTGATTGTGTGTATGTGTTTTATTTATGTATATGTGATATGATGTTAATGGTAGCCGAATTAAGGGCTAAGATTGTGAATACCCGTGGTGGGTGATCGAATACTCAGGTCAGTGATTTACGATATTAAATGATCATTGATGAATATATGACATGTGATGGCATGTGATGCATTATTGTTCAAGTGATATGTTGCCATGATACACATATATGCATGGGATTTGGGATGTGACTATCGAAGGAAAGGGTGTACTTTATGTACGTGGTCTGATGTTAGCCTTGTGCTATATTGGCGCTTGATGGTGGCTATGTGCTTAATCAAGGGAGGTGTTGGCTAGGTGCCCATCTCGGCGGATGATAGCTGTGTGCATCGCCGTAGATTGAGGATGACCTCGAGTCACCTCGTGGATACAGATATATGGATCACTATGTGATCAGTGGCTTAGCCACGGCCTTGGGCAGCAAGTCTGCCAAGGTAAGATATGAGGATCATTATTTGATCGGTGGATTAGCCACGGCCTTGGGCAGGGAGTCTGCTAAGGTAGGAGTAACGGATGGACTCTAGGTTGGGTTGGGCTTCATGTTGCATAATTATGCATTTTGCATGACTAATTATGTGGATCAATGTGGATATGGGCCAAGCCCAACATGTGAAATTATGTATATATATTGCCTTATCATCTGATATGTGATTGATGTGTGGATATGGGCCAAGCCCATGTGTGGAGGCATGTGAAATAATTATGCACTGAGTCTGTTTGACTCACCCTATTTTTCTCATACCTTTCAGGTGATGCATAAAGCTTGGATCGGGTTGGGAATGGATACGAGGTGGCCCATGCAGAAGATAAATTTATTTGTTTTACACATTTTTCTTATGAAAGGTTATTTATTGTAATAAGGGCTTTTTTTAAGCATTTAAGGGCTTTTATTATGTTTTAAGTTGGATTGTCGATTATATTATTATTTGAAAATGTTTTATTTTAAACAACTTGATTTTATTTGGAACTTTAATTACACAATGTTTTAGTAAACATCATATCACATATACATAAATATAACACATACACACAATCAAGAGACAGTGCGATAACTACGCACCTTGTAAACACGATGAACGATAGAATACTCAAGATTTCTGGCTTTTGCTTACAACACCGATAGCACCTACATATCACTATATGAGGAATCGCTTAACACTAAAAAGATATGGCCTTTGGCCAAATATCATGCTTGCTTACCTTGGATTATTCAAATCCCGAACGATCTCCCCCTAAACGTTGACTACAAAGAAACCCCGAAACTTCCTTCAAGATTCGGCCAAAGATAATAAAAGGGATTAGATTCCTAGATTCGGCTAATACAAAAGAAAAGAAAGAAAATGATTGATAGATAATCCTTACCCGTAACACGAAGATTGATTCACCCTTACTTGAACTATAAAGGGATTCGACCTTACAATAAAAAAAAAAAAGAAATGGTGATTTCGGCTTTAACAAAAGAGAAGAGAAAAGATGATGGTAAAATAGAGGATGGTTTCGGCTAAGAGAAAGAAGGAGAAAAGAGAAAGAGAAAGAAAAAGAAAAAGAAAAAGAAAATATGAGATATGCCCTTGGTGCTAGGATGATTTCGGCATTAGAGAGGAAGAAAAGAAATGAGAAATGTCTTCTAAACTTTTTGGTGTTTTCGGCAATAGAGGAAAATAAAATTGAGAGAATTGGCACCTAAACCAAAATGACCAAAAAAAAATGATAGCCACTCAAGACAAAACTTACACCTATTGTAAATGACCAATTCGGCTAAGAAGAAAAATTTGGAGAAAAGGGAAAAGATGCATAAATTGTTAAAATTTTGGCCAACTATCACCCCCTAATCCCATACCACATTCGGCCAACTCACATGCCAACATAATCCCCCTTTTTCCTCCTCATTTCTTCCCTATCATCCCCTTAATCACTATCACAATTAAACCAACCCCCTTAGCCCCTTATGCCGTCTAGGTTCATGGTCAAATGACCATGGAAAAACTTCCAAAACATCCCCCACTCATCAAGCCTTTTGTCCCCTAAACCTTCCATAACATCTTGATTCCCTACCTTAACTACTAACTTGCCTTTTCCCTTTGGTCTACTATCCATAAATGATAAAGTCCAAACTTATCTTAATTATAGTTGACCAACACATGCCATACACATGCAAAAATAAAAAGTCCTCTTAATGTCATCCATGAGACTCGAACCTAAGCTTTCTCACACTACTTGTGGCGTCACCTTCAAGGTTCTAAGTGGTGCCTCCTTGCCACTTTACCAAGCCAATTCTTGTGCTAAAATTCCCCACGAATTACTCTTAACCCCTAGCTCCTTCAACTCCCTTTAACTAAAGCTTAAGAATAAAATTTTTCCCACAGCTCGAGCCTACCCTTGGCTTATTCCTAAGCCCTAGAACATCTCACTTAACAACACGACAAACCGAACTCTTGCAAAACAATACCATCACAAATAACCCCTAATTCAGGATATTACAACACTTGTTTTGTAAAAACACATAATCTGAATTAAAATCTTTATAGGGGAAAACTTATAATATTTGTTTAATTTGAAAAAGATCATTCAATTGTTTTAAATTAATGAAAATCATACCACATTTTAAAAATAATTATCTAAAAGTTATGAAATTCCAAAACCCATAACCAAAGTCCAAAAAATAGTCCAAAAGTCCTTAAAATTTAAGATAAAAATTACTAAGTAGTTTCATTATGAAAAATCCGAACCGAGCTCTTAAGCTCCACCAAATTCCCAAGTCTAAAGATTACCTGAAAATTGTTCAATAAATAGAGTGAACTATAAAGCTCAGTGTGTGCCTTGACCCACAAGCAAATATCAAATCAGATCATGTTTAAATGTATATATTAGAGTAGACAAATAGTAAAATTCACATGCTTAACATGACATACTCAAACAGAATAATCTTACCCCTATCCGCTACACACCACTCCATCCAACCAATCACTCCAAGTAGGGCTATGAGAACCCATACATCCATCACACCAGTATGTAGTCGTATGGCACTTAGAATATATGAAACTGAGTTGCCAGAATATATATCTTTTGCGGGTATACCGCCTGACAAATAGTGCAGATAAACTGCCAAAATCACACTTCCTCCGTCACATTATCACATTCCACCCCAATGCACATACAAAAACATACTAATATCTCAGGCTGCATATAATCATAGCGAAACAGGTTTATGACATGCTTCCATAAGTGTCAATAATACATATGATTTTACATAGCCTACATAGAGTTTTACTAATCAAAATCATGCTTTACTAACATACAAACGCTCTAATTTATGAAATGCATAGTCTCGCATGCTTTCAGAGTAATCGCAAATATGATTTTAGAATCTCATTTTCAACCCAAACTAGGCCCAACAATCTGACCAATATGGGCCCATACGGTCGTGTTGCCCACACGGCATACTAAGCCAAACCGTGTGGCTCACATGCCCTACCTGATTGGACTATGTAATCACATACGCCCATGTGCTCCACAAGGCCAGCCGCATGGTTGTGTGACATGGATAGATTCACTATTATCGTTGTTTTTTTGGAATTTTGAGTTAACACCACACTTTCTAATTGTACAGGGTTAGGTCACACACTTGATAATTCTGTAAAGCGACTTTACGACACCCTTCCAAACCCTAAAACGTTATTCAAAATAAACTAGTGAACAATGATTTACCAATTCCATAAACACTAATTCAAGGGTTAGGTCACACACCTGATGATTCTGTAAAGCAACTTTACTGCACCCTTCCAAATCCTAAAACGTTATTCAAAATAAACTAATGAACAATGATTTACTGATTCCATAACACTAATTCAACCACAAGCATCAACATTCAACCTTAACAACAAAAATCAACCCCTAGCAATGGCATTTAAATCACTTACCCAACAGAACAACAATCCAACAAATCTTCTAATTCACCGTAGGTGTAACACGCTTCTCATGATCTTCTCCTAACAAGACCACAAATTATTAATCAAAACCAATCTCGACTAAACAAATCAACATGAACCCCTAACTCCACATGGAAAGACAAACAACACCGTATCTTAACAAAAGGCATAACAAACACTTACCTGAAGGAAAAACAAAGATTTGACAACACGGATAGATGAAAAATCGTAAAATAATAGAAGAGAACAAGGGAGTGACGATGAAAGGGATAAAAGTGATTTTTGAAAGTGTGAGAAATATCAAAAAGAAAACAATAAGGGAAAATGAAAGAGGACAACAAAACTACATCAGCAAAAAGAAAGGAAAAAGGAAAAATGTGAAGAGTGTAGGGAAAGTGGACGACAGAATAAAAAGATAATTACGGGAAGCTAAAGTCTTCCCACTGAACCAGTAGGCTTATTCTTGCCAACAAACTAATAAGATTAAAATATACCCCATACGGAAAGAGCCAAGAGAAGGAATAATAAAAGTAACACAAAAATTTTAAGGAAAGGGATTTGAACACATGACCTCAAGCACAACTCTAAGGTACTTAACCATTGAACCAAATTAGACTACTTGACATGATTTAATAATTTAAAACTAATAAATTTGGGACATTACAATTGTAGTTTAACTAGTAATGAATGTGACACATTGTAGCTTGGACCCGGCAGTTGGGTCGAATTTACGGTGTTACATCTATAGCTTCAAACTTTCTAGTTAAACTAGCCATCCTAGAAGTTAGATCATCTTCTTGACTAAAGTGATAATTTTCTTTATTATTAGTAATATTTGATCTAATGGAACTTTTAAAAGGGTTAACTATGTGCCAAGATTGTGAATTTTCTGCCAAATGATCTTGGTAGTCAAAGGCTTCTTTAGGTTCTTTATTAAGGAACTCTCCATTAGACATTGTCTCAACAAATTTTTTAGTTTTAGGAATTAAACCTTCATTAAAGAAACTTAAATTTCGTCAATTTTCAAAACCAAGACGTGAGTAAGAACTTAACAAATCTTTGAAACATTCCTAACAATGAAAAAATGGTTCCCAAAAACTTGGCAAGGATTTTCTAGGTCTACAACCTAAGTCAAGTTATATCCAAGTAATAAAATCTCAGGAGTACACGGCCGATCAATACGGAAGTTGATTAGAGCTTACAAGATTACAAGTATTATGCTAGAACAAATATTTAACACTTAACTCTGGAATGTGTAACACCCCAAACTCGGCCTATGCGTTAAGACCAGACTTGGCATGCCACACAATTCGAACTTACGTCCAGTCATCAATGCTTTTAATGAAAACAATTTTTCAAAACGATTTTGAAGATGGAGTTTATCAAAAATCGAGATTTATTTGAAAACCATGATTTTAAAACATGAGAGTTTACAATTTGATTTTCAGAGAAATAATTGGTTAAAAACTTAAATAATTGGTTGAAATAAATTTATAAAAGAGTTTTCACGGAAATTTTATGAGTAAGTGATATTTAAGAAAAACCCTTTTTATACGTAAGTTTAAGAAAACATTTATAAGAATTAAACAGCCCCATTTAAGTAACTAAAACATATTAAAATCCATCCACGAATAAAAATCCATAATAATAATACCAGAGGCCTTATTACATCGCAATTGAAATAGTACTTAGATAAAAATACCTAAAAGAAGTTCAAAGTTTTTATAACTCATCATTCGTAGTATGACCTCCACACGAAGTCATCCCCGGCCCGAGCCTCCATCAATTACCTGAGAAGGTTAAGAAAAACAGGGTGAGTTACTAAGAACTCAGTGTGTAACCCACTTACCGTGATCATTGGGCCAAAACCATTTAAGCATTTAATTGGGCTTGAGCCCATTTACAAATGTACAATATATATAAATCAAATATAAAAATAATGCATATGATATGCAATTCCCAACCAAGCCTAATTTCCATCCGCTACACACCACCCGTACCAACCAACACACCTGTGGGGATCAAGTCAACCCACCCCGCCAACACACCAATAGCAGGCATTAAGCCAATTATAATATTTGTGGCAGAGCCACCGAACTAGATTGTGACAGAGTCACCGAACTAGATTTTGGCAACAGGCCTTTCTTCCCTTCATCAATTATCCCAACCCATGCAGTCATGTATATATATATATAATGCTTAACAATATATTCATAAGGTAAATTTCAACAAAAAGCCCATATTACAAGTTATCAATTTGGCCCATTAGTCAAAATAGTAAATTTGTCCCATTTAACGATCTAGCAAAATTTGGCCCATATAACAAATACCAAGCGGCCCATATAGCAACATATCACATTTGGCCCATAAAGGGTATTTTCGTAATTCGGTCCGTAGGGACATTTCATAATTCAGCCCATTAGGGGCATTTTCGTAATTTAGCCCGTAAGGGCGTTTTCATAATTTGGTAACCGTACTCATTAAGGGTAATTCGGTAATCTCGCAACTCAAGGGTATTTCATCAATTTTACCCACCAAGGGTAATTCGTTTGGGCACAAAAATTGAAACTGTCCATCTGCGTTATGCTGACTAAATTAACTATAACTCGAGTTAGGAAACTCGGAATTTAGATCCGTAAATATCTCCTGAAACTAGACTCATATAAAGTTTTACTATATTTTTTCCAGAATTTTTGGCTTAGCCAATTAGTACAGTTTATTCTTCAAAGTATCCCCTGTTTCACTATTTGATAGTTCTGTCCTCTCTTCACAAAATCTAAGATATCTTATTGTACAGAACTCAAATACTGGTTTCGTTTGATCCAAATAAAAATAGACTCAATAAGGATTCTAATAATATAAACCATGTCCCGTAATTATTTGTCTATAATTTATAATGATTTTTCCAAGTTAGAACAGGGGATCACGTATTCATTCTGAACCAGTCTTACAAAAATTTAAAAATCTAAAAATATACAAATCCTTTGCTTTCTCTGTTTCTTTTATAAGAAAATAGACTCAGTAAGATTTAATTTGATATCTTATTTACTTTGTAATTCCTTCTATCCTATTTTTCTTAATTTTTCAAATACACATCACTGTTTCTGACCGAAACTGTTTTATTACAAAACATGATTATCACTACCATCATACGTACGTTCGAGTGATCACGGATGTCGGTTATCGGTTTTCTTCAATATTTCTACTGAATCATAGAATATTTCATGTGAACTTTCAGAGAGATGTGAGATTTACTCACCCTTTCAAACATATATTCGGAAGGGTACGGGATTACACACCAGATTTCGATTTCCTAATGAACCACTCGTCGTTGACCACTATGTTCGAAGGTTGAATATATCGAGTGATTTGTCCCTAAAACATATAGTCGATTATTTCAAATTACTACTCCGTTAGCAACCAATCGAATATTGAATAATATCAATAATCCATAAGAACTCCTTACCTTATTAATATTGGATCCGATTTTCTCCGTTCGACTTAAGGCTAGAATGATGCTCGGCCTCCCACTATATCACTACAAAGAAGAAAAAGATCTTGTTGAGAGAGAATAAGGTGATGGTCTCGGTCAAATGACCATCCCGAACCAAAACATAGATTCGACATTAAGAGAAAGAAAATAAAATATTGAGAAGAATACTTACCGATTGATCAAGAGGTGATGTTAATATGGATGAGAAGAAGAAATAGAGAAAAGATGAAAGTTCGGTTATGGAGGAAAATATATGTTGATATTCGGCTATGGGGAATAATCAAACAAGAATATGTGATTTAATGATGGTGTTGGTTTAGAGAAGAGAAAAGATTAGAGGAATGGTTAAAAGAAAGGATGGGAGGTTGGATGGATGATAGGTTGTTCGGCTATCCAAGAAAGATGAATAAGGGATGAAGGTTTTGACCAAACAAAAGAGAAGAAAGATTGAAAAAATGCACAATTGTGCTAGGAGGTTTCGGCAATGGAAATAGCAAATTGGGAGAAAAAGACACAAGATTTGCAAATAGGAAATTTGGCCAAAACCATCCACATCCATTCCCCTAAAAGTCAAAATTTGCCATAATTATGTTTTCCCCATTTTCTTCTCCATCATTCCTTTGCCATAATTGTGTTTTCCCCCTTTTCTTCTCCATCCTTCATTTGCCATAATTGTGTTTTTCCCCATTTTCTTCTCCATCATTCATTTGTCATAATTGTGTTTTTCCCCATTTTCTTCTCCATCATTCATTTGCCATAATTGTGTTTTCTTATCACAACACCCAAATAATTTTTTTTTTGGATGTTACAGAATGAGTGTCAAAAATGAAAGTAGGAGCAAGAAACACTAGAAATAAAAAAAATTAATGAAAGAAATTAACTAAAAATAATAAAGACAAATACCTAGAAGAAAATATGCTAAGGTTAGAGGATCAACTCTTGGTGTCATATTAAGATTAAATTTTAGTATTCAATGTTATTATTCAATTAGAATCCACGCAAAATAGAGGTCTCAATCGGATAACCTGGCAATGTACGTCTAATAATTAAGCATATGACTTCATGAGCAAAGGTATGTCCATCAAAGGAGTGTCCAATATGATTGTCCAATAAGTCCAAGATTTTAGCAAATGAATCCATAAGTAAAGGATGGTGCAATATGAAACTTCAATTGTTTAAGTTCAGTCCAAAAATATAACATATGGCATTATAATCACTTGATAACTTCAAAACTTATAAAAAATATTTCAAATATTTATTGTGACTTTTATATGTCTACTGATCGTGATGTCAGAGTCTTAAAATTTTATATAATAAATGATTGAACCTGGAAACTAACTATGACAACGATTGAGGCAAGTGCACCTATCGAACAGTAGTATGGCTTAGTGGCAAGACCGGATTGTCGAACCCAAGGGAACCAAAAGTACTAATACTGACTTTCTCTTTATTATTTAGCCTAAGAATTAAGGGAATTGTTGTTTAATCTAAAATTAACTAACAACTAAACTAATGACGCAAAGACAAAGAGAATGAATTTGGGAAATACTTTGGGAAAAACCAATTGATTAAGACAGTACTCGAGGAAGAATCCACCTAGACTTCACTTGTTATCTAACTCTGAACCAGACAATTTATTCACTTGACTTGATCCGTAGGATTCCCTAATTTATATTAATACCTTTCTCGAGGCTACTAACGTCTAACCTTAGGTTGATTAATTGAAATCTCTTTTTAATTAAAAACCTTAGAATTGCATTAACTCGATCTATGGACTCCCATATTAAGTTTGATCCTAATCCAGTAGATTTTCGTCACCCTATCTCTAGGTGCGCGAGCAACTCCGCTTAACTATGCTAGATCTACTCTTAGGCAAGGTCTATTGCTCCTCTACCTAAGCACATTAGTACTTGAATTAATATCCCAAAAATATCAAAACAAGAATTAAGAACACATAATTAAGAACAAATCAAGTATTTATCATATAGTTCAGCAAACAATAACAAGATTCATCTTAGGTGTTGAAACACCCCATACCCGGCCCATGAGCCTGGTCCGGATCTGGTATGTTCCTCAAGAAAACCGGTTCAAATTCTTTTGCTTCTTAGGAAAAGCTTGTGCGATTTTAAAAAATATTGCTTTGGGTTGGGCTTGAGTTGAAAACGAATTCGATTTTTATTTGAAAACCCTATTTTAATTTTAAGTGATAAAACATACAGAGTATAATCAAAAATTAAATTACTTAATCTTTAACTTAATAAAAATTAGTAAACATAATTAAACAATAAGACAGAAATAAAATAGTTCACTATGGCCTTATTACATAAAACAAAACCCAAAATAGAATTGCAGAGTACTTAAATAAAATAAAATGCCCAGATTAAATAATTTGCTTGCTGTGCATGGCCACCTTTGAGCTCCTGCCGACCCGGTCCATTACTGCTCATCACCTGAAAAATATTCCCCAACGAGGTGAGTCAAACAGACTCAATGTGTAACCAACACTAAAATTTAATAGATTTAGGCATACCATACATATCATGTTCACATAATAATTCAAGGTAATGATGCAAACCCGAACCCAAACCTAGATGCCATCCGCTACACATCCTCGTACCAACCTGCACACCGTGGGGACTACTAAGTCAACCCTCCTCCCGCTACACTCCATCGAAGGCAGTCGCTGCAGTCGACGTGCTCATTGCCCATATAAAATTCGTGGCATAGCCACCAGATTAAATAATTGTGTCATGAGACACCCCATTCAGATAATGTAACCGAAGTTACCACATTCAGATAATGTGACCGAAGTCACCACATTCAGATAGTGAGACCGAAGTCACCACATTCAGATAGTGAGACCGAAGTCACCACATTCACTTCCCCTTTCTCATATAACCCGAATGCCCCATATTATTCATATCATGCATCTCATACTTAAATTCACATTCATGTCACTTTTCACATGTTAAAATATAACACATTTCGTAATCCTAGTAGGAGTAGGAAACGTACCTGAGTACTTTGTACCACATTAGGGTACCTTAGCCATATTCACATTCTTATACATACTTATATTAAGTATTGCCATATAACGTATTAAAGATAGTGTGGGGTACACACCTGATTTGCTTAACGAATTCCTTGAAATCCCGAAAAACTGATCTATTGCTTTAGATCTCAATTCCTACATTTGGTAACCTTAATATGTTAGCATAAAGCCTATTTGGCTATAAAACCAAATCCTAGTAGGATTTGTATTCTTAAAACCTACCTTGTTGCCGTTTTGATGATTAATCAAATCCCGAAAACTTGTATTCTTCTCCTTTGAAATCAACTAATCACTAGATCCCTTGAATTGGTTAGTTTTCGGTTAAAACAAATAGATCTAAGTACTTAAGATAGAACTTTGGCCAATTATACATATGTCTTACCTTTATGATTTGAAATCCCGAAACTTTCCTCCTTGTAGTCGACAGTCACAGAATCCCGAAGCTTTCCTTCAAAGTTTCGGCCAACATGTATATGACATTAGAACCTTGACTTTCGGTTTAAAGAAGAAAGAAAATAATGGTAATAGATCCTTACCCTTACTTGAAGAAGTCGACACACCCTTGTTTGAAGTCCCACCAAGGTTCGGCTATGGAGACTTAAACAGGGATAAAAGGTTTCGGCTTTGACAACAGAAGAGAAAAGAAGAAAAGAAGAAAAGAAGGATTTTGGAGAGGAAAAGAATCGATGAAAGAGAGGCTACTTAGCCAAGGAAAATTTAGCAGAGAGAGAGAGAAGGAAGAAAAATTGATGAGTAGCCCTATTTTTTCCCTCTTATAGCCGAAATTACTACTCAGAATCCCTTACTTGGCCACCACTCTTCTATTTTGATAACTTTATCCTTTGAATTATCACTTTATTAAAAGAATAATCCCTTATTTATCTCTTGAAAATAATCTAAAGTAAATCTATTATTTATCTCCTATTTAGCCGAAATTTAAAGAGAATAAAACTCCTCTTTTAAAAGCCTTGCAGCCGTCCATCTCTCTGCTCCTTGTGGCAAAAATAAAAACTTTATTTTGCTCCCTAAGTGACTCGAACTCAGGCCCACTTGCACATCTTGTGGCGTCACCTACCTAGGCCTTAAGTGATATCTTCAGGCCACTTTTCCAAGCCTGTTTGTGTGTCAAATTCCTCCTATTAATTTTCTTAAGGCCACCTTGCCTTAATTTCCTCTTTTTAAACCTTAAAACTTGACATTTCCTTTCATTTCCAAGTTTCCAAAAATTTTCGTTTGCCTCCTTTAAACTTAACATTTCTTACATTTCCAAGTTTCCAGAAATGTTCACTTTCCTCTTTTGAACTTAACATTTCTTACATTTCCAAGTTTCCAAAAATGTTCACTTTCCTCTTTTAAAACTTAACATTTCTAAATCATTTCCAAGTTTCCAAAAATGTTCATAATACATTCATAACACACAAGACATGCCATTTCGTATACTTAAATCAAAAATGCATAGGCCCATTTTCAGGATGTTACAGTTCTACCCCCCTTAAAAATAATTTCGTCCTCGAAATTACTTATTAACGAACAATCGTACGGTCTAACTCACCCCACTATGCTACTGCTGCGCACTCTGATCTTAAGGAACTATCATACTTTCTAGGCACATTCTCTAGGTTCACATCCAAGGTTTCAGGCACTTCCCTAGCAATACAAGAATAAGCTAGCCCTATAACAAGCAAAGCAATTAAGGGTATTCCAGAATTAAGGAACGTACCCGTTGTCATATCTGGCACATCTTCCTCCTCGCGACAGCCAACTGCATAAACCAACCTTGGTTGCCTCGCGTCTGCACCTTCAGCATCTCTGCATGGTGCTCCATGTCCTCGGCCCGAACCATTTCCTCCATGGTTCGGTCCATGACCTTGCTGAGGCTGCTGTCCACCTCTACCGGCCTGATTAACATTCTGAGCTGCTGGCCGTCTCCCTTCCGGTTCCATAGGACAGTCCTTAATCATATGGTCCTTTGACCCACACTTAAAGCATCCTCCCGTCTTTTTCCAACATTCTCCTAAGTGCTTTTTCCCACACTGATCACAAGGACGATACTGTCCTCCTGTAGCAGCTTGCTGCCCTCGCAGCCCATCAACTCTAGGCCTCTTATTCCCCGATGATCCAGACGATCCAAAACCTCTTTCTGGCCTATTTCGATCAGCGTTCTGCTTGGTAGAATCCTTAATTCCCTCGGTTACCTTGGCCTTTTCTACTAAAGCGAAAAACTCCCGCTCCTGATGCGGTGCTATCAACAACCTCAGATCATCCCTTAGTCCATCCTCAAAACGGACACAGCGCTCATGCTCAGTTGCCACTACTCCTCGAACATACCGGCTCAACCTCAGAAATTCAGCTTCATACTCTGCCACGGATTTGTTCCCTTGAACCAGCCCTAGAAAAGCCTTCCTTTGCTCATCAGTATACCGTGTGCCAACATATTTCTTTTGATATGCGGCCTTAACATAATCCCAGGTCAGATCCTCAGTTGTGGCACCATCCCGAACAGTTAACCACCATTGATACGCTTCATCGCGTAGCAGTGCCACCATTCCTTTTAACTTCTCCTCAGGGGTTAGGTCGAGCTCATCCATAATTCGCTCGGTTGCCTCCAACCAATATTCGGCCGTACTGGGTGCCACACCAGATACGCCACGAAACACTTCAGCTCCATTAGCGCGGAGCCGCTCAGGCACAGACTTTCGAGCTCCCGAATTTCCTCCTGCACCAGCCACCAACTCAAGAACTCGCAGCACAGCCTGCGACACAGCATCTTCCCCTGTCTGAGCTTGCTGCTCAACATTAACAGTTGGGGGTGGTGGTGGCGGTGGTATTTCATTGTCAGACCCTTGACCTGATCTAACGGGTTCTGACCTAGTCATTCTTCCTCTACCGTGTCCACAACGACCACGTCCTCTAGAGCTCATTTCTAACGTCGCGATCTGATTAAGAAGTTTTATGAATTAGTCCTTGTTTCACTTGATTACCCGCGAAGAATTTTTGTGAAAAGAATTTTAGAAGTGGTTCTTTCGTATTCATACATGCACACAGTCTTTACATTCATTCATTCATCCATCAATCAATTATGAACTTTCGTTCATTCAGAGAAATGTTGTAGTTTTCATTGTTGTCGTTTTTCCACTACCTAGGGGTATTTTCGTAATTTGTCCTACAGAGGTACTTTCGTAATTTTTTTTCAAAAGAAAAAGTTCCTTGGTGATTTTGTCAAAAAGTAGTTTGGAATTTTTAAATTCCCGGGGTATTTTTTTGGAAAATTTTGAAATTCGAGGGTATTTCGGTAATTTTGGACCTCGGGGGTATTTTGGTAATAAACCAGGGTAAATTTGTAAAGTTTAATATTTCCGGGGTATTTCCAAATTTTGCAAAACTTTAAGAGTTATTTTTGAGAATTGTACTTTCCAAAACGGTGATGTTGCAAAAATTTGGAAATCAGGGTCATTTTGGTAATTTTGTAAGTTAGGGGCAGTTTTGTAATTTTCAAAAATCAAGGTATTTTGATATTTTGGAAATTAGGGTTTTTGAACATTTATAAAGTAATGAAATTTTGGTAAAACTGTTGGGTAGTTGGACATTTTATAAACCAAGGGCATTTTTGTAATTTTACCACTAGGGGTATTTTTGTAATTTTCACAAATCAAGAATATTTGAGAGAATTTTATAAAATCGTGTTTGCAATTCAAAAGGGTAATTTTTAAAAGTTTGAAAACTAGGGTTTCCATAAAAATGCGGTTGGTCCCTTTCGGGTTTTAGTTAAAGGTTTAGCCCATGAATAAGTCCTCTTGGTTAGGGTGAACCGAAGCTACGCACCAGGTAGGATTCGAGTGGAGAGGAGGTGAGTCACGCGGACTGCTTAAATACCAAGCTCCCACCGAATACCAATCCTAGACATGCGCACAATGGTTGCCACACCCTAACTCGGTGACTTAGACACAGGTTTGTTTAATGGTCCTTAAGTCTTATGTACTGGTGTTTGAGTAGACTAGTCCTAGGGTTTAACAGATCCTAGTTCACTAATCTACGTTGCCATAAAAGCCCATACATTTCACATATTCAAATCACTTCAGAAGTCAGAAGTACTTACCTGGTGGACTGCGGGTCGGAGACTTAGGTGCCATGCCAGAAAACCTGCTTATTTCCAAAAATATTTTCATAAAAACTCATTTGGGCTCGATTTGAAAACGTTTTGGGCCTTAAACCACAGGACGAGAGTTTAAAACTGGGCTCTGGTACCAAATTGAAACACCCCATACCCGGCCCACGAGTCTGGTCCGGATCTGGTATGTTCCTCAAGAAAACCGGTTCAAATTCTTTTGCTTCTTAGGAAAAGCTTGTGCGATTTTAAAAAATATTGCTTTGGGTTAGGCTTGAGTTGAAAACGAATTCGATTTTTATTTGAAAACCCTTTTTTAATTTTAAGTGATAAAACATACAGAGTATAATCAAAAATTAAATTACTTAATCTTTAACTTAATAAAAATTTGTAAACATAATTAAACAATAAGAAAGAAATAAAATAGTTCACTATGGCCTTATTACATAAAACAAAACCCAAAATAGAATTGCAGAGTACTTAAATAAAATAAAATGCCCAGATTAAATAATTTGCTTGCTGTGCATGGCCACCTTTGAGCTCCTGCCGACCCGGTCCATTACTGCTCATCACTTGAAAAATATTCCCCAACGGGGTGAGTCAAACAGACTCAATGTGTAACCAACACTGAAATTTAATAGATTTAGGCATACCATACATATCATGTTCACATAATAATTCAAGGTAATGATGCAAACCCAAACCCAAACCTAGATGCCATCCGCTACACATCCCCGTACCAACCTGCACACCGTGGGGACTACTAAGTCAACCCTCCTTCCGCTACACTCCATCGAAGGCAGTCGCTGCAGTCGACGTGCTCATCGTCCATATAAAATTCGTGGCATAGCCACCAGATTAAATAATTGTGTCATGAGACACCCCATTCAGATAATGTAACCGAAGTTACCACATTCAGATAATGTGACCGAAGTCACCACATTCAGATAGTGAGACCGAAGTCACCATATTCACTTCCCCTTTCTCATATAACCCGAATGCCCCATATTATTCATATCATGCATCTCATACTTAAATTCACATTCATGTCACTTTTCACATGTTATAATATAACACATTTCGTAATCCTAGTAGGAGTAGGAAACGTACCTGAGTACTTTGTACCACATTAGGGTACCTTAGCCATATTCACATTCTTATACATACTTATATTAAGTATTGCCATATAACGTATTAAAGATAGTGTAGGGTACACACCTGATTTGCTTAACGAATTCCTTGAAATCCCGAAAAACTGATCTATTGCTTTAGATCTCAATTCCTACATTTGGTAACCTTAATATGTTAGCATAAAGCCTATTCGGCTATAAAACCAAATCCTAGTAGGATTTGTATTCTTAAAACCTACCTTGTTGCCGTTTTGATGATTAATCAAATCCCGGAAACTTGTATTCTTCTCCTTTGAAATCAGCTAATCACTAGATCCCTTGAATTGGTTAGTTTTCGGTTAAAACAAATAGATCTAAGTACTTAAGATAGAACTTTGGCCAATTATACATATGTTTTACCTTTATGATTTGAAATCCCGAAACTTTCCTCCTTGTAGTCGACAGTCACAGAATCCTGAAGCTTTCCTTCAAAGTTTCGGCCAACATGTATATGACATTAGAACCTTGACTTTCGGTTTAAAGAAGAAAGAAAATAATGGTAATAGATCCTTACCCTTACTTGAAGAAGTCGACACACCCTTGTTTGAAGTCCCACCAAGGTTCGGCTATGGAGACTTAAACAGGGATAAAAGGTTTCGGCTTTGACAACAGAAGAGAAAAGAAGAAAAGAAGAAAAGAAGGATTTTGGAGAGGAAAAGAATCGATGAAAGAGAGGCTACTTAGCCAAGGAAAATTCAGCAGAGAGAAAGAGAAGGAAGAAAAATTGATGAGTAGCCCTATTTTTTCCCTCTTATAGCCGAAATTACTACTCAGAATCCCTTACTTGGCCACCACTCTTCTATTTTGATAACTTTATCCTTTGAATTATCACTTTATTAAAAGAATAATCCCTTATTTATCTCTTGAAAATAATCTAAAGTAAATCTATTATTTATCTCCTATTTAGCCGAAATTTAAAGAGAATAAAACTCCTCTTTTAAAAGCCTTGCAGCCGTCCATCTCTCTGCTCCTTGTGGCAAAAATAAAAACTTTATTTTGCTCCCTAAGTGACTCGAACTCAGGCCCACTTGCACATCTTGTGGCGTCACCTACCTAGGCCTTAAGTGATATCAAGCCTGTTTGTGTGTCAAATTCCTCCTATTAATTTTCTTAAGGCCACCTTGCCTTAATTTCCTCTTTTTAAACCTTAAAACCTGACATTTCCTTTCATTTCCAAGTTTCCAAAAATTTTCGTTTGCCTCCTTTAAACTTAACATTTCTTACATTTCCAAGTTTCCAGAAATGTTCACTTTCCTCTTTTGAAACTTAACATTTCTAAATCATTTCCAAGTTTCCAAAAATGTTCATAATACATTCATAACACACAAGACATGCCATTTCGTATACTTAAATAAAAAATGCATAGGCCCATTTTCAGGATGTTACAGGTGTCATCCCCCTCAGGTATCTGAGGGTTTAGTTCATAATCGTAAAAGAATACATCTCAAAAGAAAAGATAAACAAAAACATAAGAAAACCCTAAAACCCCCTGAAGGAATTGAAGGAGAGATCCTCCGTCTTGAGTATGAATCTGGCTTCTTGAGATGAATCAGCTGGCTTTCTTCAAGTGAATTCCAAAATTCTGGCCTCTCTAGCTCGACTCCTTGGCCTAGCTGGACGGCCCCTTGAAGGTTGGCCTCTAGGGTGTTTATATAGGCTTTTGGAATGGCTTTCTTTGCCTCTACGTACCCTAATCCGAATAAAACTCTTCTTTGTCACGTCAAGGACACGCCCATGGCACACACCCGTGTGAATCGTGGCCAGGTCGTGTGCAGGTCTGTTAAGGAGGCATGGCCATGTTGTCTTGGGCCCAGGCCGTGTCGATTTTGTGCTTTGGCCCATTTGCTCCTCTTTGGGCTTGTTTCTCGTTCTTTTCATCCTCTGGTGCTTTCCTGAGTATAAAACATGAAAACAAAGGATTAAGAGCACCAAATTACACAATTCAAGGAATAAATCATCCAAAAATATGCTACATGTGGGATTAAAATATGTTCATATTATGATTTATCATCTACAACAAATTAAGTTAATTTATCCAAGCATTCATTGTGTCATCTATTGTTTATAACAAATAAAAGATCTTAGTTTACAAGTATGATTATAACAAGTGATTGATAATTAATTTCAGCTTAAATGATGTGTATGAAATTTACCTTAATATTTGCCAAGAGTTTCACCCTTTCACCTTAGCATTGAAAACTTAAAATAACATAAAAAAATAAATAACTCAAACTTATATGAAAAAGACAAATTAAATATAAAAAACTTTAAGATTTTACAATGACAATGTATTTTTAGTTATATGTCTCTCTTTTTTAACATTATACTATACCTCTATAGGATACTTGTCAACCCCCTGACTTTGCTTGTGGAGTCTAAAAACTCTATTAACAGTTTACCAAATATTTTCTTATAAAATTATAGAATAATTATTTGGTACATTAGTCATGAAAGTTTTTAACCCCACAAACGAAGATGAGATTTTGCCATGTATCATTAAGTTGTAATTAAAAATTGAAAAAAAAAAGACATGTGACAAAATCTTTACTTTACTTGTGGAGTTAAAGATTTCCACTACATGTTTATTAAATAATTATCAAAAATATGTTTTATTCAATTTCCATTTCCCAAGACATGAATATAAAAAAAAAGTTAAATAAAAGATTGTTTCTTTAAACTCAACGTCCATCAACTTAAAAATAATATTTTATTATATATATGGTTAAATCAACTTCAGACTAATCAAATTAATTGAAACAAGAATTGGTGGTCTAATTGATTCGATCAATGGTCCGATTTTAATTTTTATTTCAAGTAACAATTATTTTTAGCCATAATATATTTACGGGTAGGGATTTAGTTATACTAATGTAAAACTAAATTAGCTTTATATATTTTTATCAATATAATTGTACTTGTCATGCATGCAAAATTTCAAACCTATCCAATATCTCTACTCAATTGATAAAAAACACTTAGAATTTTTTAATCTACGCCAAACTTAATATGCATGATCCATATGAATAAAACTGTAACAACCCATTTTTCAGTGAAATCGGAACAGTAGTTTCGGGACCACAAATTTGATCCGAAAATGAAGTTTATTTTTATTTTATTATATGGTCCGTATTATGGTAGATGTGTCGTGTGAAAATTTTGATACGGAAATTTTATCGATTTAGTATTTAATTACAAGAAGGACTAAATCGCATAAAATTTGAAAGTTGAATTCTAGTAGTTATAAGGATCAAATAGCCATGGAATTCAAAACTAGATGTCCTTATATGGTAATTATACCATTAAAGAAAAGTATGTAGATTTTTGGTGACTCATCCAAGAAAAAAATAGAAAATAGTAGGGACTAAATTGGAAATTAAAATAATTAATTATTTAAAAAGATGATAGAAGATATCATCTTATTATTTTGTCATCTTGAACCGCAAAATTCTATGGAAACCCTAGGAGAGAGAGAAGAAACTTTCAAGGCTTAATTGGGTAAGTTTTCTTGTCCCGTTTTTAGTAATTTTGATATTTTTGAAATCGGGACAGTCTAATCTATCTATTTGGGGGATTAATTTGAAAAGTTATCAAGGTATGAAATTTGGGTCATGGATGAATCTACTGAAAATTAGAAATTTATGGTAGAAAATGAAAGGTTGTTGACAGATAAACAACTTTTACAAAGTGATTTTTGTTAAAAACATGATTTAGGGACTAAAATGTAAAGTTGTAAAATTTGATGAAAATTTCTGAATTTTTATGAATACATGTGCTGCAAATTTTGTAATGGGATTTTGGTTAGGCTTGGAATAGGGAGTAAATTGCACAAGTTTCATTTTTCGAGCCTAGGACGAAATGGGAATTTATGAAAAAGTTAGGGGCAAAATGGTAATCTTGCCTAGTATGTAAATTGAGTCCAAATGAGTACGAAATATGAGCATTGATGATTAAAGCTATTTATAGAGATATGCACAACTCACATTAGAGGTTAGACCGAGGAAAAGAAAAGGTTTCAGATTAGTAGATTACTTACGTGAACAAGTGTCGAGGTAAGTTCGTGTAACTTAATCGGGCATGTAAATATGTTTAATCGAATGTTGTGTTTGTATAAAATGTGACTTATATTGATGTACATTACTTGAATGCAATAATGAGAAATTTAATACATGCTTGAATGGTGAAAAAGAGGTTAAGTCTCGATTGAACATTGAATCTCGATGAATATATGTGCTTTCCCGAAATGGATGAGGTCCTGCATTTGTATCGGATGGGATTTAGCTTGGACGAGTAATCCTATTGACCTTATTATAGAAAGGATTTAGCCTGAATGGGTAATCCTAATATAATACCTCTCGAGTATACGTTATGATTAGGGTTTAGCCTGGACAGGTAATCCTAATTGATCTCCTCTAAGTATACGTTATATAAAGGATTTAGCCTAGACTGGTAATCCTGTTATACGATATATGGCTCGAGTGTGTGTTCATTGGTTAAGTGCCCTAATGGGTACCTTGGAATAAGAGTCAACAGACTATTTAATCGTACACCTCGAGTGTACTACTTGAGCATCCATCGAAATCTCAATGATTCAACGGGCACAACTCTTGACCTTGTATGAGAATTTTGAGATGAAATGATAATGACTTGAAAGAATATTGCTTGATGAGCTCATCTATGTTTACTTGATTGATACGAAAATTTTGGTGACTAACATGTTTGATTAAATGCATGTGTTTAGGCAATTTTGCTGATGGATGGAAAACATGGTATTGTATACTTAGACTTAATAAACGGTATTGGTAAGTTCAGTTTCCGTTTTACAAACTTACTAAGCGTGTGATGCTTACTCTGTTTTATTTTCCCTTGTTTTATAGTGTTCGGAAGCTCGCGAAGGTGGAGATCATTGGAGAATCGTCACACTATCAACTCGTTATTTTGGGTATACTAAGTAAAATCATTTGGTATAATGGCATGTATAAGACAACTTGGCCGATAGTGGCTTGAAAATGATGTTTTGTAACCTAGCCATTGGAATGGCTAGTGATGGCTTATTTTGGTATGATTAAGTAGGCTATTATGATATATTCATATGTGTTATGTTAAGTATATGTGATCAAATGATGTTAAAGCCTAATTTAATCCAAGGTAAGTTTATAAACACATATGCATGTAATGGTATGCCAATGATAAATAATGGGATTTGCTTAAATTGAATGCTTGGAATGGTTGGATTGTACTTGGTATGTTTTAGTGCAGGTAAATGGTATAATTTGGGTGACAAATAAGGCTAGGAAATGGCTTTATTTTGTCCACACGAGCGTGTGTCCAGACTGTGTGTGGCACACGGCCTGACCCATGGGCATATGATTTGGCCGTGTGTCCCCTGCATCTTAAAAATGAGAAATAGAATTCTCAGAATTGGGCACACGGGCAGAGGCACGGGTGTGTGTCTCAGCCGTGTGGTTGACACAGCCTTGGATACGGACGTGTTACATAGCCGTGTAAAAACTGCACCTAAATTTCGAAAATAAAATTTGCCACACGGCCTAGCATACGGGCGTGTGACTTGGTTGTTTGACTTCAATTTCTTCATGCCTTATAAGTTAGAGAGTTACACGGGTTAGGGATACGGGCATGTGTAGTCACACGAACTGACCACACTGGCGTGTCCTTAGACCACACGGGCGTGTGAGCCCTGCAACTTAGAAAAATTTTTTAACTTCGCAAAAAATTCTTAGAGGTTCCGATTAAGTCCCGACTTGATTAAAAAGTTCATATTGGGCCTCGAGGGTCCATTTAAGGGACGTTATTTATGATCTCGATTAATGAATAGTAATTGGCGTGAATTATCTAAAAAATATTTTGAAAGTCCAGGTAATGCTCTGTAACCCTATTTTCACGACGGATACGGGTTAGGGGTGTTACATTTGTGGTATCAGAGCTACGATTTAGTCGATTCTTGAATTTGACGTAGCAAACACGAGTTTAGCTATACATGCCATTATATAATTTGTGATAGTGTAATGACTCCTGATCATTTTAAATGAGTCTTTCATATAGTAATGTCATCCAACCGTGCTAGAGCTAAATCCGAGGAAGCTGAGAGCAATGCTTCAGCTTCAGTTCAAAGAGTTGCGTCTACATCTGGTAGTGAAAGGCCCGTGTCTTAGGGCCGAGGTGAGGAGGCAAAACAAGCCTTCTTTCAATTGATGAATGAGTGGTTTATAAAGTACTTAAGAACAAACCCCATGGTACAACGACCTCCCCCACCTGCTCCTCAACCGGTTCCTGAGGTACCACAGGGTGCTAAACCCACTAGAATTGGTAAGCCTCCGATAGATAAAATTCACAAGCATGGGGTGGAAGAATTGAGAGCTATCGCAAATAATGATCCGAAAAGGGCTGAATTTTGGTTGGAAAATATTATCCGGGTTTTTGATGAATTATCCAAATGTCTGAAATGTTGCAGTATCCCCACTGAAAGATACATCTTATCATTGGTGGAATACCATAACTTCAGTTGTACCGAGAGAGAATGTTACATGGGAATTCTTCCGATCTGATTTCAGGAAGAAATATGTTAGTCAGAGGTTTATGGATAAAAGAAAAAGAAAGAATTTTTAGAGCTTAAATAGAGAAGTATGATTGTATCCGAATATGAAAGAGAATTTGTTCGACTGAGTAAATATGCCAGAGAATGGGTTCTAACTGAGGCTGAGATGTGTAAATGCTTTGAAAAGGGTTTAAATGAAGATATCAAGTTATTGATTGGAATTCTCGAAATAAAGGAATTTTTGGTGTTAGCCTATCGAGCACACAAAGTTGAGGAATTAAGTAAAGAAAAGAAACAAGCTAAAAGAGAGGCTGGGGTTTCTGGAAAAAGGACTATGAGAAAGTGACAATCATTTGCTTCTAAGAAATAAAGAAGTATTATGATTGTGTGACCACCTCTACGGGATATTCTGGAAGAGAGTGGGGCTCTCAACGTTCTAAACCGAGGTCTTCATCTCCGTCTGTGACCAATGTGGGTAGTGTTGGTAATCCCAAACTGAAATGTAAACATTGTAAAAAATTATAGGGAATGTCGGTCTAGAAGTAGAGCTTGTTTTGGATGTGGTTCACTTGACCATTTTCTCAAGGATTGTTCCGAAAGAGTTGAAAAAGAAATAGAACTAGCTCCAAAGCCTAGTAATCTTGTTTCGAGAGGCAGACCACCCCGTCACTATAACACCCTGGTTTAGGGGTTATGCAGTTTGAGTATAATGTGGGTGTTTGGAAGGTTCTTGGGTGTGCTTGGATGTGTTTTGAGGTTTTAAGAACGCTCGGAGTAAACGGGAAGACCTTGGAAAATTTTTAGATTTTTAGTGTGAAAAGGGAATCGGGCCAAGGGAGGCCTTAAGAATTATTTTTGGTAATCTATGGCACAAGGAAGGCTTTGGCAATGTGGCTGTACGCGCAGCTTAAGGGGCTGGAGGTAGCGCCTTTGAGGGTCTTAGGTTCGATCCAAGAAGGCAGCAGTTGGGTTTTAATTTTTGGATTATGGCGCTACAGGGATGGAAGCCTTAAAAGAGCTGGGGCGTGTATTTGGCACAAGAAGCAGCTGGTCCAGGTGGTGCTCGTGGGGCACTTAGGCGCTGGAGGAGTGATAGGCGCAGGTTCGAGCGCCTGGAGCAGTATTTTGGGCGTGATTTATTTTATGCGGTTATGGGGCTGAAGTAAGAAGGGGTTAAAAATAAATGTGGGGGCTTTATGGCATGAAAGGCGGGCTGGAAGAGTTGGCAAGGGCGCTAGAAGAAAGGGCTGCAGTAGTAGGTCCTGCGTTCGAACCGAAGCAGCAGTGGGATTTTATCTTTTTCTGTTTTAGCGTTAGAAGGGAACTAAGGAGGGAAGGCCTAAAAGAAATTATGGCGCGTTTGTATCACAAAACAACGCCTGGCCCAAGTGGCCTCGGCGCTACTTGGCTGCTGGATTCCCCCAGGTCCTATGTTCGAACCCAGTATGCAGCAGCGGTGGTTCTTTTTATTTTGCAAGGCTGGCGTGAATTGGCTGCACATGGCCTTTGTTTCTGTCGGCTGGAGTTTGTCCAGCACATGGACTCTTTGTTTTATTATCTATTGATAAGATAATGAGAATTAAATTAGATTTTTATTAGATTATTATAGGATTAATCAACAAGAGATGGCAAGAGAAAAAGTAGGCATATGATAATTCAAACTCTTTTGAATTATTTCAAATATAGAATTGGCTGAATTTTGAATTCCCTAGGGGGTTGGACGGCAAGCTTAAGGGGGGGTTGCCGAATGCCTATAAAAGCAGCTATATACCATCCTATTTTTTTTCTTTTCTTCAATTGATGCGTAGCCGAATTTTACTCTTCCCAATATTCCATTTTTCAATTCTTTTTCATTCCCCGAAAACCATTCTCCTTTTTCTTAGTCTTTTGCCGAATTCTCCACACTTCTATATCTCATCTATTTCTTTTCTTCTTAAACCGAAATCCCTATATTTTTCCTATCTCTCATAGCCGAATAACCTCCACCCTTGTTGCCGAAATCTCCTTCCCCCTATTAAGATTCCTTGTGGCCGAATATCAGGAAGACAGAGGTGCTCTCGGGATTTCTTGTGGCAATCGATTAGTGAAGGTACTCAGGGATATTTCAATCAAGCCTTCATTTGTTAATTGTCGACGTTGGTAAGTGGTGGTAAGGGCCTATTGTTAATGGATTATTATTTTAAGTGATTAAAAGCCGAAGGCGATTGACATTGTCTAATGACTGATTATAGTTTGTGAACCAGATTCGTGATTCAGGTGCTGAAGCTAGTATTCAAAGCGAGTAGGTAAGATTCGGGTTCAAAAGATGACCCCTTTTTATTAATTGGGTTGGCCGAATAGGCCATAATACTAATCCCATGGTTGGCCGAATATAGGTGCAGAGAGATCTGGTGTGGCCGACCTGTCTTTTCGGGATTTAGACTTCTCGTGGTGACAGGTGTGTACATACACACTTATAATTAATTAAATGTACTAAACTGTTGTGTGTGCTAACCGGATCTGTGTAGATTCGGGATTAATACCATGAATGGTATAAGCAAGGAACCAGGTAAGTCCTTGTTGACTATGAAATATTTTAAGATGCTTTTGGGAAGCATGGTGTGTCTAATACACGTTGCTTATTGCTGATGATAAAACCTGTACATGTGATTAAGTATATGGTAGCATAAATTATGTGATATAAATGTTGATGTGGGATTGATGAGTGGAGGGGGCAGTATATTCGTGCCGACGGGCACCAGTGTTTTGGTAACACACTGTGACTACGGTCACCAGAGGTTTGGTACCTCTAGAGGTTTGGTACCTCATCGCGTCTCGTCCCAGTGGCTTAGCACCACAGTGGGTTGGCCCCACAGATTATCATAAGGGATTGACGCCAGTGATTTGGCATCACACGATGGGTTGGCCCCATCAATCGATTGTGTCTATGGACACCAGAGGTTTGGCACCTCCAGTGATTTGGCATCACATCTGTGACTATATGTCACCAGTGGTTTGGCACCACCAGTGGTTTGGTACCACACGGGGTAGACAAAGGCGTTTGGTTGGCTAGGTCGGGTGCATGACTTAGTACATGATGATTGATTATATGCTGTGTATGAAATTGTTTAAATACGGGGGAAGGGTTACATACTGAGTCTTGGTGACTCACCTTCTCCTTTATATTTTAAGGTGACACGTAGATCTCGGATGTGGAGCCGGGTTGACTCGAGGTGGCCATGCAGTGGGATTTAAATTTTAATAGACTTTGAATTTCAGTTTATTTATTTTTGGATTGTTGATTTAAATTTTATTTCGAATGTAATAAGGCCTCCTGACACTTTATTTTTGCTATTTTTCATATGTTGGATACTTGTTTTAAGCTATGTTATTATTATTGAATTTAAATCACATGTTTTCCAAGTTAAAACGAAAATTGTTTTTAACGTGCCATCGGGCACATTTGGAATTTTATATTAACTTGGCTTAAATAAATTTTCTAATAAAAACTAAATAAAGTTTTTACAAGACATTCAAACAAAGGTTTTCAACAACTTAAATTGATTTAGAAAAACGAATTTCTCAAAAATGTTTTCTACTGTAACAAGCTAGATTCGGCCTTAAAGTTTGGGCCGGGTTTGGGTTGTTACAAAATTGGTATCAGAGCCCAGTTCAAAGCTCGGCTGTGGGGGCCCAAGGCCCAAAAACGTTTTGGTAGGCCTTATGGAATGATTTTTTTTGGTTTTTGAACAGCATGGCCCGAGTCTCCAGCACCGATCCGCCCAGGTAAGTACATCTAAACCTCTTGGTGAATTATATTTTGTAGAAGGGTAGGAAGCATGGAACGTAGATAGACCTGTAGGAACTTGAACCCTAGGGTTAGACTACTTGAACACACAAACGGAACATAAGACTTAAAGAACTAAACCAACCTATGGCTAAGTCAATGAGCTAGGGTGTGGTAACCCCTGTACGCATGTCTAGGATTGGATCTGGGAGAGCCTGGTATTTAAGCAGTCCTAGTGACTCACCACCTCTTCGCAGGAATCCTACCTGGTGCGTAGCTTCGGTTCACCCTAACTCAAAGGGCTCAGTGGTGTGGCAACCTCTGTGCGCATGTCTAGAAAGGTTCGGTGGGAGCTTGGTATTTAAGCAGTCCACGTGACTCACCTTCTCTCCATTCGAATCCTGCCTGGTGCGTAGCTTTGGTTCACCCTGACCAAGAGGGCTTGGTCATAGGCTAAACATAATGACTAAAACTCGAAAGGGAACTAGCCTTGTTTTTCCAAAAGAATGAAACAACAAAACCCTAATTTCTTCAAAACTTTTAAAATCACTCTTCCAAATTTGAGAACAACCATTTTTACAATGTTTTCCCCGAAAAAGTTGATTTGTGAAAATTACCGAAATGCCCTTAGGGGTAAAATTACTAAAATGCCCTTAGTTCATAAAATATCAACTCAAAGATTTTGTCCAAGAATTTCAATTACTTCTTAAATATCCAACCCTGCTTTGAAAATCATCAATAAAATACTTTGGTTTTGGAAAATTATGAAAACGCCCTCAAATTGCAAAATTACCAAAATGACCTTGACTTTTGAGCTTTTTGCAAACAGCAACGTTTAAAAAAAAATCTCAAAAAGGACCCCTCAGAGTTTTACAATTGTTAAAAACATCTTCGATGTGCAAAATTTACAAGATTACCCCTGATGGACAAAATTACCAAAATACCCCTGGTTTCCGAAATGATGCCATAACTTCAAATTTTACAAATTTTCAGAAATGCTCTTCAATTTTGGGAATTTCAAAGTGACGTGTTTTATTAAAGTTTTGGAACTTTCTCGGATTTGATTACGAAAATACCCCTGTAGGAAAATGACGAAAATACCCCTGGGTTAGAAATGGGCAGAAATGTCCGAAGAGTGAATAGGTATGGAAAGTGTTAGGGAATGGATGCATGTACTCCTTTGTGTGAACTAGGATAGAAGACTGAAAACTTGTTTGCTCGAAAGAATCCCTAACTAAACTTTCTGCATAAAACTTCTTCGCGATTAATAAAGTGGAACAAATGCTAACGCATAAAAAATTTTCTTAATCAGATTAAAAGCGCAGTAGATAGAATGAGTTCTAGAGGACGTGGACGCCGTGGACGCGGTAGGGGTAGGATGACGGTGTCTGAACCCGTCAGGTCAGGTCAAGGTTCTGAAAACGAAGTACCACCGCCACCACCACCTCCTACTTTTAGAGCTGAGGAGCAGGATCAGCCCGGTGGTGAGGCAGTATCGCAAGCGGTATTGCGAGTTCTGGAGATTGTGGCCGGGGCCGGTGGAAATCTAGGAGCTCGGAAATTGGTTCCCGAGCGAATTCGGTCTAATGGAGCTGAGGTGTTCCGAGGTGTGTCGGGAGTAGCACCTAGTGCAGCAGAATACTGGCTGGAATCTACGGAAAGGATCATGGACGATCTGGACCTGTCCAATGAGGAAAAGCTGAAAGGGGCTGTGTCGCTTCTAAAGGACAAAGCATATCAGTGGTGGCTCACTATTCGAGATGGTGCCACGGTGGATGATCTTACGTGGGATTACTTTAGAGTTGCTTTTCAGAAGAAGTATGTGGGTACCAGCTACACTGACGCGCAAAGGAAGGCTTTTCTGGGGTTGGTGCAAGGAACTAAGTCAGTGTCGGAATATGAGGCGGAGTTCTTAAGGCTAAGTAGATATGCTAGAGGCATCGTGGCTACTGAACATGAACGTTGCGTCCGCTTTGAGGACGGGCTTAGAGATGACTTGAGGCTGATAATTGCTCCACAGCAGGTTCGTGAGTTTTCATCGCTAGTGGAGAAGGCTAAGGTGGCCGAAGGGATCAAGGAGACCGTAAGACAGAAGCATGATGGGAACAAACAGAAGAGAGGCTTTGGATCGCCTGGATCGGGTAGTAATGTGGAGAAGAGGGCTAGATTTGGGGAATCAGAAAGAGCCACAAAGCCTGCTCAGTGGCCACCTCAGTGTGTTAGATGCGGGAAATCCCATTCAGGACAATGTTTGGCTGGAAGTAAAGGGTGCTTTGAATGTGGATCGTTTGATCACCGTGTAAGGGACTGTCCTCGGAAGTTAGCTAAAAATCAACCAGAGGGTCGAAACCGTGCTCAGGATAGAAACGAAAGACCACCACAGAGGGGTCGAGGTGCAGCTAGAGGTAATGATAATGGTAACGGGCGTAGTCGAGGTACTGAAGGTGCAGAGGCGAGGCAACCAAGGTTGGTTTATGCAGTTGGCTGTCGTGAGGAGGAAGATGTGCCAGACATGACAACGGGTAAGTTTCTTATTTTCGGAATACCCTCAATTGTCTTGGTTATGGTTATGTTAGTTCATTCTTACGATTGCTAGTAAAGTGTATGGAACTTGGATTATGAGCGTAGGGAATGTTTTTAGGAAGTATGATAGTTCTTTAAGATCAGAGTGCGCAACAGTAGCATAGTGTGATGAGTTAAGGATGCACGATTGAACGATAGTAAGTAATTTCGAGGACGAAATTATTTTAAGGAGGGTAGAATTGCAACACCCTGGTTTAGGGGTTATGCAGTTTGAGTATAATGTGGGTGTTTGGAAGGTTCTTGGGTGTGCTTGGATGTGTTTTGAGGTTTTAAGAACGCTCGGAGTAAACGGGAAGACCTTGGAAAATTTTTAGATTTTTAGTGTGAAAAGGGAATCGGGCCAAGGGAGGCCTTAAGAATTATTTTTTGGTAATCTATGGCACAAGGAAGGCTTTGGCAATGTGGCTGTACGCGCAGCTTAAGGGGCTGGAGGTAGCGCCTTTGAGGGTCTTAGGTTCGATCCAAGAAGGCAGCAGTTGGGTTTTAATTTTTGGATTATGGCGCTACAGGGATGGAAGCCTTAAAAGAGCTGGGGCGCGTATTTGGCACAAGAAGCAGCTGGTCCAGGTGGTGCTCGTGGGGCACTTAGGCGCTGGAGGAGTGATAGGCGCAGGTTCAAGCGCCTGGAGCAGCATTTTGGGCGTGATTTATTTTATGCGGTTATGGGGCTGAAGTAAGAAGGGGTTAAAAATAAATGTGGGGGCTTTATGGCATGAAAAGTGGGCTGGAAGAGTTGGCAAGGGCGCTGGAAGAAAGGGCTGCGGTAGTAGGTCCTGCGTTCGAACCGAAGCAGCAGTGGGATTTTATCTTTTTCTGTTTTAGCGTTAGAAGGGAACTAAGGAGGGAAGGCCTAAAAGAAATTATGGCGCGTTTGTATCACAAAACAACGCCTGGCCCAAGTGGCCTGGGCGCTACTTGGCTGCTGGATTCCCCCAGGTCCCATGTTCGAACCCAATATACAGCAGCGGTGGTTCTTTTTATTTTGCAAGGCTGGCGTGAATTGGCTGCACATGGCCTTTGTTTCTGTCGGCTGGAGTTTGTCCAGCACATGGACTCTTTGTTTTATTATCTATTGATAAGATAATGAGAATTAAATTAGATTTTTATTAGATTATTATAGGATTAATCAACAAGAGATGGCAAGAGAAAAAGTAGGCATATGATAATTCAAACTCTTTTGAATTATTTCAAATATAGAATTGGCTGAATTTTGAATTCCCTAGGGGGTTGGACGGCAAGCTTAAGGGGGGGTTGCCGAATGCCTATAAAAGCACCTATGTACCATCCTATTTTTTTTCTTTTCTTCAATTGATGCATAGCCGAATTTTACCCTTCCCAATATTCCATTTTTTAATTCTTTTTCATTCCCCGAAAACCATTCTCCTTTTTCTTAGTCTTTTGCCAAATTCTCCACACTTCTATATCTCATCTATTTCTTTTCTTCTTAAACCGAAATCCCTATATTTTTCCTATCTCTCATAGCCGAATAACCTCCACCCTTGTTGCCGAAATCTCCTTCCCCCTATTAAGATTCCTTGTGGCCGAATATCAGGAAGACAGAGGTGCTCTCGGGATTTCTTGTGGCAATCGATTAGTGAAGGTACTCAGGGATATTTCAATCAAGCCTTCATTTTTAATTGTCGACGTTGGTAAGTGGTGGTAAGGGCCTATTGTTAATGGATTATTATTTTAAGTGATTAAAAGCCGAAGGCGATTGACATTGTCTAATGACTGATTATAGTTTGTGAACCAGATTCGTGATTCGGGTGCTGAAGCTAGTATTCAAAGCGAGTAGGTAAGATTCGGGTTCAAAAGATGACCCTTTTTTATTAATTGGGTTGGCCGAATAGGCCATAATACTAATCCCATGGTTGGCCGAATATAGGTGCAGAGAGATCTGGTGTGGCCGACCTGTCTTTTCGGGATTTAGACTTCTCGTGGTGACAGGTGTGTACATACACACTTATAATTAATTAAATGTACTAAATTGTTGTGTGTGCTAACCGGATTTGTGTAGATTCGGGATTAATACCATGAATGGTATAAGCAAGGAACCAGGTAAGTCCTTGTTGACTATGAAATATTTTAAGATGCTTTTGGGAAGCATGGTGTGTCTAATACACGTTGCTTATTGCTGATGATAAAACCTGTACATGTGATTAAGTATATGGTAGCATAAATTATGTGATATAAATGTTGATGTGGGATTGATGAGTGGAGGGGGCAGTATATTCGTGCCGACGGGCACCAGTGTTTTGGTAACACACTGTGACTACGGTCACCAGAGGTTTGGTACCTCCAAAGGTTTGGTACCTCATCGCGTCTCGTCCCAGTGGCTTAGTGTAACAGACCAATTTTGACCCAAATCGGAACGGTGGTTTCGGGACCACGAATCCGAGCCTGAGAGATATTTTTAATATTATATTTTGTGTTTGTTATATGTGATTTAGTGAGTGTGAAAATTTCGTAGAAAAATTTAGTCATTTAAGTGCTCAATTTGATAAAAAGGATTTAATCGAGAAAAGCGAAAAAGTTGCATGCTTAAGTGAAGAGTACTAAATTGATTGTGGCTTTTTAAGTGGGTGTACAAAAAGGGCAATTAGCCCATTCACCATAGTAAGGGACGGCAATGGGCCTTTATAAGTCCAAATTATATGTTAAATTAGCTTATTAGATAGTTATATTAAGGGTATGTGTTTTATTTAGTTTTTGAAAATTTTTGCATATTTGGAATGCTTGCTTTAAATCCTATACAACCCATGTTTAAATTTTTGAAAATACTATGTATTTAAGATTCGGCCATTAACATGCTTGGATAGTTTTGATGTTTGATGGTTTTAAATTGAATGTATGTTAAAGATTATATTATAATTGTTTTATAATTTATAACTATATTATAATTAAACCAACATGAAAGTGGGATTTTATTCATCCTTTCTTCAACCGAATAACAAAGAAAAGCAAAGAGTGTTGGAGCTTTGTACATTCGGCTATTTGCTAGATAAATTAATGGTTAATGATTAATAGTGCCAATTAGAGAATGACTTATTAATTATGAGTCCTTAAAGGACAAATATTCCAATTCCTATTGTGGTGGACGGCACTAGGCTTTAAATTAGTGTTTTATAGTTTGTTTTATTATTAAATAAGGAATGTCATAATATATATGTATATTTTATAATATCATTAAAATAATAAAACATAAGGGGAAATGGAGGATCATCTTCTTCCATCTATTTTTGACCGAAAATAAATGGAGAAGAGAAGTGCTAAGCTTCCAACCATTTTCGGTATATGCATGCTTCATTTGGGTAAGTAATTTAACTTAGTTTTTGTTATTTTTGATATTTTTGAGGTTATTGTCATGTAAATTAGATAGCCCATACTCAAATTCTTGAATTGGTAGTGAAATTCGAAAGTCACCATGGATGAAAACTTAGTGTTTGTGTGATTAATGGTAGAATATGCAATAAGCATGCAAGATTATCAATAAATTCTTTAGAGTTTTTGGATAGAGTTTAGTATATGGATGTATTAAAAAAAAAAAAGAAGAAGAAGAAGAAGAATTTTTGAAGGAACCAAATAGAAAATAAATGGAAGAAACGAATTGAAAGAGGGGCTATGAACATTCGGCCCTTCATGGATGAGGTTAAATTAATGATATTTGTGTTTTGAGATGTAAGGATTGAAGTGATGATGTTTTTGTAATTTGGGGGGTTTTAAATAGCAAATTGACCATAAGTGAAGTTAGTGCAAGTCATGATTATGCATGTAATAGTAACCTAAATTTTTTTATACTTTATTATATTTATTATGTTAAAAATGTTATATTGATAATAATAAAATAAGAGATGAAAAGTGTTCATCTTCCTAAGGGAGTTCATAGCCGAAACTTGAGAAAGAAAAAGAGAGAAACATTCCATTAGATTCGGCACTTGGGGAAATCAATTAGGTATGTGTTGTTTTAAATTTTTGACAAATTAGTGAGTATGGTATTAGGGACTAAATTGTATAGATTGAAAAAGACGAGGGTAAATTAGTAAATTGCTAAATTATGCATTTTTTTGATTCAATGGAATAGAAATGTAATTGAATGAGTTTAAATTTAATTTTATTTAGATCAAGAATAAAAGGAAATCGGATTGAATCGAGGAAAAGCAAAATTTAACGAATAGTCGGAAAGCGTAATTCGTCAAATTTTGAGGTAAGTTTTTAAACAATTAGGCTAAACTGAATGTCTCCTATACATGTAGCTATGTAATGAAATTTTATACAAGAAAATGGCACATGGCCGAATGTGAGAGTGAATTTTTAAATACAATAGCTTGGCATGATAATTCATGGTACTTGGATATGATTTCATGAGATAAATTTTTATTTATAAAGGTGTAATTGGATTGAGAATTATTGAATTATGACATGAGTATACTTACTGGAAATTTGGTTACATATTCTCAGTTTGGCCGAATGTAATATTTTATTTGGGGCATAAGTTATTGAATGGTGTTTATAAGTATACAGTTATGCTCATGGTGATGAATGTAATTTTTGGTTATATATATATACATATATATATATTGGACTAAATGTGTTTTGATTGTGGAACAAAAACTAGTACATGTAATATGATAGTTGATTGTGGTGTACGTACATGAATTAGAAATAATATAAGTGTTAAGATTTTTAAGTTGATGAAATATTCGGTGTGTTATTCGGGCTTTAAGCCTAGCAGGCCTTGTGCCGGTGATTTAACTCAGGCTTTTACGCCTAGCAGGCCTTGTGCCGGTGATTTAATTCAGGCTTTTACGCCTAGCAGGCCTTGTGCCGGTGATTTAATTCAGGCTTTTACGCCTAGCAGGCCTTGTGCCGGTGATTCTTATCGGGCTTTTACGCCTAGCAGGCCTTGTGCCGGTGATTCTTATCGGGCTTTTACGCCTAGCAGGCCTTGTGCCGGTGATTCTTATCGGGCTCTTACGCCTAGCAGGCTTGATGCCGGTGATGTATTTTACAAAATCGAAATCAAAATTTATGTTCAAGGCGAATTAAAGCAAACTTATCGAGTTAATGGCTCAGGTGAGTATGTGAAGTAGGAATGAATTTCTTACTTATATAAGACAAGGAAAATCAGTAATTTATTTCAAATGGCATGTGTTACGAGTGTGGAATATATACATATATAAATATGGTTATAATATGTGTTCTCGGTTTTACTAATGAATGATATGATTGTGGTATCTTGGTCTTCTAACATGAGGATACATGACTAGGCATATTCGACCACATGAGTGGTTGTGTAATTGATGCCATGTTATAGTAATTGACATTTAAGTATAAAAATGCATGTACCTATGATCATACGATGACATTTTGGGTTTCGAAAGGTTGGGTTATAAACAAGTATTTTGATCATAAGCATGTGGGTGAAGAGATATCGTTTCTACGAATTCATACTTGTTAATATGGGTATGAAAATTTAAGTTTGAAAATAAGTATGAGTACAAGTCCACAAGTTGAATTATAGTAATTTAATTGTTGAGATTCAAATGTTATTTTTATGAAATTAGGACTTACTAAGCTAGCAAGCTTATCGTGTGAAATGTTTCCTTTGTTTTATAGATTAGGTGCAAGCTACAAGCTCGTCGGGATCGTTCGGAAAGTCACTCACACTATCAATCTACATTTTGGGTACTCTTTCATTTTGGTTTTAAACGAAGGCATGTATAGGAAAGACTTGGTCTTTGTTTGATGAAATCTTAAGGTTCTTGTATATAACAGCCATGCGAATATGGCTAAATATTTGGCTATGTATGTTTTTGGGGTTTTGTCATAAATGTGGGTAATAGTGATACTCCTTTAAATCGATGATGTTAGAATATCATGTGAATGTTTTAAGTACAAGCTATCTTCGTAAGTGATTAAAAATGCATGGAGAGTATGAATTGTATGTGAGTATATCCGGTTATAAGCTAGAAAGCATATTTAGTATAGAAACAGTCTTTAGTTACAGCAGTGATGTGAGTTAGAAAAATCACCAAAAATAGGATAAATTGAATTAGATGGTGAATGAAGTATAGAATTAAACCTTATTGTGTCTATTTTTATATGGAAGAAACAGAGTAGGCAAAAGATTTATATATTATGAGATAATTAAGTTTTAGTGAAACCTGCCCTGAATGCATTCGCGAGTCACTGTTCTGTTTTGGAAAAATTGTCAAAAATTGTAAAAAATAATTAGGAAGCATGGGTTATATGTGTAAAACCCTTATTGAGTCTATTTTTCATTGGTATAAACTAGAACAGTATATGAAAATTGTGCAATGAGATAACTGTATTTTTGTAGAGACAGGTCAGAATTGTCAGACAGAGTAATAAGGGTAACTTTGATGAATAAACTGTACTAATTGGCCACATGAAAAATTCTGGAAAAATTATGGTGAAATGTTATATGAGTCTAGTTTCAAGGAAAATTTACGGATCTAAATTTCGAGTTTTATAACTCGAGTTATGGTCGATTTAGTCAGCATGACACAGTTGGACAGCTTTAAAATTTTACACCTTAAGGTAATAGTCAAGTCTAATAATGCCACGTACTCGATTCCGGTAAGGGTTTCGGGTAAGGGGTGTTACATTTGATTGGTATCAGAGCTTACGGTTTAGTCGATTCTAGGACTACCGTAGCATGTGTGAGTCTAGCTATACATGCCTTTATTATGTATTTGATAGTGTGGTGACTTCTGACATTTGAAACTATGATTCATATAGTAAATGGATTTCGATCCTGACAGAGCCGTAGCGGATAATGTAGAAAGTGTAGCGCCTGATCGCGCACGCAGATCAGCACCAGTAGACTCTTTACCAGTTTCGGCTGGCTATGAGGGTAGGCTAAACAAGCCTTCTACCATATGATGAACGAGTGGTTTACCCAGTTTATTCAGAATAACCCGGCTGTACAACCACCTCCACCCCCGAATAATCCAACTCCGATACCTTTAGCACATCTGATGATAGGTCTAATGAGATCTAGTAGGCCTCCTGTTGATAAAATCAGAAAATATTGGGCCGAAGAATTTAAAGCTAATGACGATGATGACGCTGAGAGAGCCGAAATGTGGCTTGATAACACTATTCGGGTATTTGATGAGCTATCTTGTACTCTAGATGAATGCCTGATTTGTGCTACAAAATTTGAGAGATCAACAGTTGTATACGAAGTTTAGTAAGTGTGAGTTCTGGATGAAAGAGGTCAGCTTTTTGGGACATGTTGTTTCAGCATCAGGTATTCGAGTCGATCCGAATAAAATTTCGGCTATACTTGATTGGAAGCCACCGAAGAATGTTTTCGAGATTCGAAGTTTTTTGGGACTTGCGGGCTATTACAGACGGTTTGTAAAAGGTTTTTCTGTGATAGCTACACCTTTGACAAAGCTACTACAGAAAGATGTCAAGTTTGAGTGGTCAGAAAAGTGTCAGAAAAGTTTTGATCAATTGAAAGCCCTTCTGACCGAAGCTCCAGTGTTAGCTCAGCCTGAATCGGGTAAAGAATTTGTCGTTTATAGTGATGCTTCTTTGAATGGTTTGGATTGCGTTTTGATGTAGGAAGGCAAGGTTATAGCCTACGCTTCGAGACAACTGAAGTCACACGAAAGAAATTATCCGACTCATGATCTGGAATTAGCAGCCATTGTTTTCGCATTGAAAATTCGGCGTCATTACTTACACGGTGAAAAATGTCATGTTTACCTGGACCACAACAGTTTGAAATACTTGATGACTCAGAAAGATTTGAATTTGAGACAACGCAGGTGGTTAGAATTGTTGAAAGACTATGAATTGGTGATTGATTACCATCCGGGAAAAGCTAACGTAGTTGCAGATGCATTAATTCGAAAATCATTGTTTGCTCTTCGTGTATTGAATGCACATTTGGCAATGTATGGTGATAGTTCGATCATAGCCGAGTTATAAGGAAGACCGATGTTTATTCAGCAATTTGTGATGCACAGAAAGTTGACAAAGATTTGATTGCTGGTCGAATTCAGTGTGAAAAAGATGCGGAATCAAAGTTTCAAATTGATGCAAATGACTGTTTGAACTTTAAAAGCCAAATGTGTGTTCCGAAGAACTCAGATTTGATTTAGATGATTCTGAGCGAGGCTCATAGTGGTCAACTATCGATACATCCGGGTAGCACGAAAATGTATAACGATTTGAAACAGTTCTATTGGTGGCCTGGCATGAAACGGGATATATCCGAATTTGTTTCCAAGTGCTTAATCTGTCAGCAAGTACAAGCTGAGCATCAAGCGCCATCCGAACTACTTCAGCCAATCATGATACCTGAATGGAAATGGGATAGAATTACAATGGATTTTGTATCCGGTCTCCCTATGACACCGAGTAGGAAAGATGCCGTTTGGGTTATAGTTGATAGATTGACCAAATCAGCTCATTTTGTACCAGTTCGTACGGACTATTCACTCGATAAACTTGTCGAATTGTATGTATCATAGATTGTGAGATTGCATGGTGTACCGAGTTCCATTGTTTCAGATAGAGACCCGAGATTCACATCGCGATTTTGGAAGAAGTTGCAAGATGCTCTAGGCACTAAACTTCATTTAGTACAGCCTTTCATCCGCATACAGACGATCAGTCCGAGTGAACTATTTAGATACTTGAGGACATGTTGAGATGTTGCGTTCTCGAGTTTGAAGGTACGTGGGAACGATACCTACCTTTGATTGAATTTGCTTACAATAATAACTTTCAATCTAGTATCAAAATGGCACCTTATGAAGCCTTGTACGGGCGAAAATGTCGAACACCATTATACTGGACTAAGCTCAGCGAGAATAAGATACACGGGGTTGATTTGATTAAAGAAACAGAACAGAAAGTAGCTATTATTAGGGACAATTTGAAAGCTGCTTCGGATCGTCGAAAGTCCTATGCTGATTTGAAACGTAAAGACATTGAATTTCAGGTCGGAGATCGAGTATTCTTAAAAGTTTCGCCGTGGAAGAAAGTACTCCGAATTGGTCGGAAAGGCAAACTTATTTCGAGATTCATTGGACCTTATGAAATCATCGAACGTATTGGGCCTGTTGCTTATAGATTGAAATTGCCCTCTGAGTTAGAAAAGATACATGACGTATTTCACGTTTCGATGCTTCGTAAGTACGGATCAGATCCGTCTCATGTGATTACATCGTCTGAGATTGAAATCTGATCCGATTTGTCATATGATGAAGAACCGATCCGTATCTTAGCTAGGGAAATGAAAGAGTTAAGAAACAAGAGAATACCATTAGTGATAGTATTATGGAATCGGCACGGAGTTGAAGAGGCTACGTGGGAGCCTGAAGAGTCAATGAGGCAACAATATCCGAACTTATTTAACGGTAAGATTTTCGGGGACGAAAATCCTTAAGGGGAGGAGAGTTGTAACAGACCAATTTTGACCCAAATCGGAACGGTGGTTTCGGGACCACGAATCCGAGCCTGAGAGATATTTTTAATATTATATTTTGTGTTTGTTATATGTGATTTAGTGAGTGTGAAAATTTCGTAGAAAAATTTAGTCATTTAAGTGCTCAATTTGATAAAAAGGATTTAATCGAGAAAAGCGAAAAAGTTGCATGCTTAAGTGAAGAGTACTAAATTGATTGTGGCTTTTTAAGTGGGTGTACAAAAAGGGCAATTAGCCCATTCACCATAGTAAGGGACGGCAATGGGCCTTTATAAGTCCAAATTATATGTTAAATTAGCTTATTAGATAGTTATATTAAGGGTATGTGTTTTATTTAGTTTTTGAAAATTTTTGCATATTTGGAATGCTTGCTTTAAATCCTATACAACCCATGTTTAAATTTTTGAAAATACTATGTATTTAAGATTCGGCCATTAACATGCTTGGATAGTTTTGATGTTTGATGGTTTTAAATTGAATGTATGTTAAAGATTATATTATAATTGTTTTATAATTTATAACTATATTATAATTAAACCAACATGAAAGTGGGATTTTATTCATCCTTTCTTCAACCGAATAACAAAGAAAAGCAAAGAGTGTTGGAGCTTTGTACATTCGGCTATTTGCTAGATAAATTAATGGTTAATGATTAATAGTGCCAATTAGAGAATGACTTATTAATTATGAGTCCTTAAAGGACAAATATTCCAATTCCTATTGTGGTGGACGGCACTAGGCTTTAAATTAGTGTTTTATAGTTTGTTTTATTATTAAATAAGGAATGTCATAATATATATGTATATTTTATAATATCATTAAAATAATAAAACATAAGGGGAAATGGAGGATCATCTTCTTCCATCTATTTTTGACCGAAAATAAATGGAGAAGAGAAGTGCTAAGCTTCCAACCATTTTCGGTATATGCATGCTTCATTTGGGTAAGTAATTTAACTTAGTTTTTGTTATTTTTGATATTTTTGAGGTTATTGTCATGTAAATTAGATAGCCCATACTCAAATTCTTGAATTGGTAGTGAAATTCGAAAGTCACCATGGATGAAAACTTAGTGTTTGTGTGATTAATGGTAGAATATGCAATAAGCATGCAAGATTATCAATAAATTCTTTAGAGTTTTTGGATAGAGTTTAGTATATGGATGTATTAAAAAAAAAAAAAAAAGAAGAAGAAGAAGAATTTTTGAAGGAACCAAATAGAAAATAAATGGAAGAAACGAATTGAAAGAGGGGCTATGAACATTCGGCCCTTCATGGATGAGGTTAAATTAATGATATTTGTGTTTTGAGATGTAAGGATTGAAGTGATGATGTTTTTGTAATTTGGGGGGTTTTAAATAGCAAATTGACCATAAGTGAAGTTAGTGCAAGTCATGATTATGCATGTAATAGTAACCTAAATTTTTTTTATACTTTATTATATTTATTATGTTAAAAATGTTATATTGATAATAATAAAATAAGAGATGAAAAGTGTTCATCTTCCTAAGGGAGTTCATAGCCGAAACTTGAGAAAGAAAAAGAGAGAAACATTCCATTAGATTCGGCACTTGGGGAAATCAATTAGGTATGTGTTGTTTTAAATTTTTGACAAATTAGTGAGTATGGTATTAGGGACTAAATTGTATAGATTGAAAAAGACGAGGGTAAATTAGTAAATTGCTAAATTATGCATTTTTTTGATTCAATGGAATAGAAATGTAATTGAATGAGTTTAAATTTAATTTTATTTAGATCAAGAATAAAAGGAAATCGGATTGAATCGAGGAAAAGCAAAATTTAACGAATAGTCGGAAAGCGTAATTCGTCAAATTTTGAGGTAAGTTTTTAAACAATTAGGCTAAACTGAATGTCTCCTATACATGTAGCTATGTAATGAAATTTTATACAAGAAAATGGCACATGGCCGAATGTGAGAGTGAATTTTTAAATACAATAGCTTGGCATGATAATTCATGGTACTTGGATATGATTTCATGAGATAAATTTTTATTTATAAAGGTGTAATTGGATTGAGAATTATTGAATTATGACATGAGTATACTTACTGGAAATTTGGTTACATATTCTCAGTTTGGCCGAATGTAATATTTTATTTGGGGCATAAGTTATTGAATGGTGTTTATAAGTATACAGTTATGCTCATGGTGATGAATGTAATTTTTGGTTATATATATATACATATATATATATTGGACTAAATGTGTTTTGATTGTGGAACAAAAACTAGTACATGTAATATGATAGTTGATTGTGGTGTACGTACATGAATTAGAAATAATATAAGTGTTAAGATTTTTAAGTTGATGAAATATTCGGTGTGTTATTCGGGCTTTAAGCCTAGCAGGCCTTGTGCCGGTGATTTAACTCAGGCTTTTACGCCTAGCAGGCCTTGTGCCGGTGATTTAATTCAGGCTTTTACGCCTAGCAGGCCTTGTGCCGGTGATTTAATTCAGGCTTTTACGCCTAGCAGGCCTTGTGCCGGTGATTCTTATCGGGCTTTTACGCCTAGCAGGCCTTGTGCCGGTGATTCTTATCGGGCTTTTACGCCTAGCAGGCCTTGTGCCGGTGATTCTTATCGGGCTCTTACGCCTAGCAGGCTTGATGCCGGTGATGTATTTTACAAAATCGAAATCAAAATTTATGTTCAAGGCGAATTAAAGCAAACTTATCGAGTTAATGGCTCAGGTGAGTATGTGAAGTAGGAATGAATTTCTTACTTATATAAGACAAGGAAAATCAGTAATTTATTTCAAATGGCATGTGTTACGAGTGTGGAATATATACATATATAAATATGGTTATAATATGTGTTCTCGGTTTTACTAATGAATGATATGATTGTGGTATCTTGGTCTTCTAACATGAGGATACATGACTAGGCATATTCGACCACATGAGTGGTTGTGTAATTGATGCCATGTTATAGTAATTGACATTTAAGTATAAAAATGCATGTACCTATGATCATACGATGACATTTTGGGTTTCGAAAGGTTGGGTTATAAACAAGTATTTTGATCATAAGCATGTGGGTGAAGAGATATCGTTTCTACGAATTCATACTTGTTAATATGGGTATGAAAATTTAAGTTTGAAAATAAGTATGAGTACAAGTCCACAAGTTGAATTATAGTAATTTAATTGTTGAGATTCAAATGTTATTTTTATGAAATTAGGACTTACTAAGCTAGCAAGCTTATCGTGTGAAATGTTTCCTTTGTTTTATAGATTAGGTGCAAGCTACAAGCTCGTCGGGATCGTTCGGAAAGTCACTCACACTATCAATCTACATTTTGGGTACTCTTTCATTTTGGTTTTAAACGAAGGCATGTATAGGAAAGACTTGGTCTTTGTTTGATGAAATCTTAAGGTTCTTGTATATAACAGCCATGCGAATATGGCTAAATATTTGGCTATGTATGTTTTTGGGGTTTTGTCATAAATGTGGGTAATAGTGATACTCCTTTAAATCGATGATGTTAGAATATCATGTGAATGTTTTAAGTACAAGCTATCTTCGTAAGTGATTAAAAATGCATGGAGAGTATGAATTGTATGTGAGTATATCCGGTTATAAGCTAGAAAGCATATTTAGTATAGAAACAGTCTTTAGTTACAGCAGTGATGTGAGTTAGAAAAATCACCAAAAATAGGATAAATTGAATTAGATGGTGAATGAAGTATAGAATTAAACCTTATTGTGTCTATTTTTATATGGAAGAAACAGAGTAGGCAAAAGATTTATATATTATGAGATAATTAAGTTTTAGTGAAACCTGCCCTGAATGCATTCGCGAGTCACTGTTCTGTTTTGGAAAAATTGTCAAAAATTGTAAAAAAATAATTAGGAAGCATGGGTTATATGTGTAAAACCCTTATTGAGTCTATTTTTCATTGGTATAAACTAGAACAGTATATGAAAATTGTGCAATGAGATAACTGTATTTTTGTAGAGACAGGTCAGAATTGTCAGACAGAGTAATAAGGGTAACTTTGATGAATAAACTGTACTAATTGGCCACATGAAAAATTCTGGAAAAATTATGGTGAAATGTTATATGAGTCTAGTTTCAAGGAAAATTTACGGATCTAAATTTCGAGTTTTATAACTCGAGTTATGGTCGATTTAGTCAGCATGACACAGTTGGACAGCTTTAAAATTTTACACCTTAAGGTAATAGTCAAGTCTAATAATGCCACGTACTCGATTCCGGTAAGGGTTTCGGGTAAGGGGTGTTACACTTAGCACCACAGTGGGTTGGCCCCACAGATTATCATAAGGGATTGACGCCAGTGATTTGGCATCACACGATGGGTTGGCCCCATCAATCGATTGTGTCTACGGACACCAGAGGTTTGGCACCTCCAGTGATTTGGCATCACATCTGTGACTATATGTCACCAGTGGTTTGGCACCACCAGTGGTTTGGTACCACACGGGGTAGACAAAGGCGTTTGGTTGGCTAGGTCGGGTGCATGACTTAGTACATGATGATTGATTATATGCTATGTATGAAATTGTTTAAATACGGGGGAAGGGTTACATACTGAGTCTTGGTGACTCACCTTCTCCTTTATATTTTCAGGTGACACGTAGATCGCAGATGTGGAGCCGGGTTGACTCGAGGTGGCCATGCAGTGGGATTTAAATTTTAATAGACTTTGAATTTCAGTTCATTTATTTTTGGATTGTTGATTTAAATTTTATTTCGAATGTAATAAGGCCTCCTGACACTTTATTTTTGCTATTTTTCATATGTTGGATACTTGTTTTAAGCTATGTTATTATTATTGAATTTAAATCACATGTTTTCCAAGTTAAAACGAAAATTGTTTTTAACGTGCCATCGGGCACATGTGGAATTTTATATTAACTTGGCTTAAATAAATTTTCTAATAAAACCTAAATAAAGTTTTTACAAGACATTCAAACAAAAGGTTTTCAACAACTTAAATTGATTTAGAAAAACGAATTTCTCAAAAATGTTTTCTACTGTAACAAGCTAGATTCGGCCTTAAAGTTTGGGCCGGGTTTGGGTTGTTACAGTCACCAAGCAATGTTGGTGGTAGTTGAGGTACTAACAAGGATACAATAGTTAGACCTGAGGCACGAGCACCTGCAAGGACATATGCTATTTATGCTAGAGAAGATGCCTCTGCACCAGACGTCATTACTGGTACATTTTCTCTACTTGATACTGATATTACTGCTTTGATTGATCCTGGTTCCACACATTCATACATATACACGAACTTAGTGACTGTTAAAAATTTACCTGTTAAATTCACTGAAATTATGGTTAAAGTTTAAAACCCACTGGGCCAGTGTGTTATGGTGGATAAAGTTTGTAAGAACTGTCTGTTGATGGTAAAAGGTTATTACTTTTCAGCTGACTTGATGTTATTGCCATTTTATGAATTTGATGTGATTTGGGGAATGGATTGGTTAACCCAATATGATGCAGTGGTGAATTGTAATATATTGTATTGAAATGCGAGAATGGTGAATTACTTCATGTTGAATCTGATAAACTGGATACGTAATGTGATTTCAGCAATATCGGCACAGAAATACATCCGAAAGGGTTATGACGCTTACCTTGCATACGTGTTGGATACTAAAGTATCTGAGTCAAAGATTCAATCAGTGCCGGTTGTATGTGAATTTCCTAATGTATTCCAAGAAGAATTACCTGGTTTACCACCAGATAGAGAAGTGGAATTCTCTATAGATCTTGTTCCGAGAAAAACACCCATATCCATAGCACCTTACATAATGGCTCCTACTGAATTGAAATAGCTGAAAGTACAGTTGCAAGAGTTGATTGACAAAGGTTTTGCTCGACCTAGTTTTTCACCTTGGGGTGCTCCGATTTTATTTGTAAAGAAGAAGGATGGATCGTTGAGACTGTGTATTGATTACAGACAGCTCAACAAAGTTACAATAAAGAACAAGTATCCATTGCCTCGTATTGATGACTTGTTTGACTAGTTAAAATGTGCTACTGTATTTTCGAAGATCGATCTCCGTTCTGGTTATTATCAATTACCGGTAAAAGATTCAGATGTGCCAAAGACAACTTTTAGAACCAGGTATGGACACTATGAGTTTCTTGTGATGCTATTCGGCTTGACGAATGCACCTATAGTGTTTATGGATCTGATGAATAGAATTTTCAGCCAGTATTTGGACAGGTTTGTGGTGGTATTTATAGATTATATTTTGCTTTACTCTCAAGATGAAAATGAACATATGCTGAGCATTTGAGAATAGTGTTGCAAACTATGCGAGAGAAACAATTTTATGCCAAATTCAGTAAATGTGAGTTTTGGCTATGGGAAGTTAGTTTTCTTGGGCATCCAGTATCTGCTGAAGGTGTCAGGGTAGACCTGAATAAAGTTTTAAGCATTGTTAATTAGAAGCCATCGAAAATGTGTCTGAAGTTTGAAGTTTTCTGGGACTAGCTGGTTATTATCGGAGGTTTGTAAAAAAGATTTCAATGATAGCTTCTCCGATGACTTGTTTACTACAGAAAGATTTAAAGTTTGAGTGGATTGATAAATCCTAGCAGAGTTTTGACATGTTAAAAGCTTTATTGACAGAAACACTAGTGTTAGTTCAGCCTGAATTGGGTAAGGAATTTATAATTTACAGTGATGTGTCATTGCATGGTTTAGGCTATGTTTTGATGCAAGAAGGTAAAGTGGTGGCCTATGCTTCAAGACAGCTAAAACCACATGAAAAAAACTACCCGACACATGATCTTGAATTGGCAGTCATTATGTTTGCATTGAAAATCTAGCGGCATTACTTGTTTGGTGAAAAATGTCACATATTCACTGATCATAAAAGTCTGAAATATTTGATGTCACTGAAAGATTTGAATTTAAGATAGCGCAAATGGCTTGAATTACTGAAAGATTATGATCTTGATATTGACTACCATCCGGGAAAAGCTAACGCAGTGGAAAATGCTTTGAGCCGAAAATCCTTGTATACTTTGCGAGCGATGAATACCCGATTATTGTTGTCTGATGATGGTTCAATCATGGCTGAGTTAAAAGCTAGACCAATGTTTTTGCAACAGATTTCTGAAGCTCAGAAAAATGATAGTAAGTTGCAAGCAAAACGGATACAAAGTGAATCGACTTTTGACTCAGAATTTCAAATCGAGACTGATGGTTGTTTGTTATTCAGAGGCAGAGTATGTGTATCGAAAAGTTCAAAACTAGTATAGAAGATTTTGAATGAAGCTCATAATAGTAACATGGCTATACATCCTGGTAGTAATAAAATGTACAACGATTTGAAAAATATGTACTGGTGGTCGGGAATGAAACGAGATATTTCTGAGTTTGTATCTAAATGTTTGATATGTCAGCAAGTAAAAGCTGAACATTAGTTGCCTTCTGGACTATTACAGCCAGTTATGATACCGGAATGGAAATGGGAAAGAATTACTATAGACTTTTTATTGGGGTTACCCTTGTCTCCAAAGAAGAAAGATGTCATTAGGGTGATTGTTGATTGTTTAACGAAGTCAACACACTTTATCCCGGTACGTATGGATTTTTCATTGGATAGATTGGCTGAATTATATGCCTCTGAGATAGTAAGACTACATGGAGTGCCAATCTCTATTATTTCAGATAGAGATCCCCAGTTTACATCCTGATTTTGGAGTAAGTTGTAAGAAGCTTTGGGAACTCGTTTACACTTTAGTACTGCATTCCATCCTTAAACAGATGGACAATCTGAGTGTGTGATACAGATTTTAGAAGACATGCTTTGGTGTTGTGTACTTGAATTTGAAGGTAATTAGGAAAGCTATTTGCCTTTGGTTGTGTAACGACCCGAATTTGGGCCTAGTAGAATTGGGCCCAAAGGGCCTTGGGCGTAGGAGTGTTTAAAAAAATTGAGAATAAGAGAACGACATTATTTCAAGTTGGATTTATTAGGAAGGTGATTTTGGAAAGTTATGGGGTTTTAGGAAGTTTCGGGTTCAAGTTATGTTATAGAAAAATTTTTGTGTTTAAGCACTTTAAAGAGAGAAGGTAAGTGGCATCAAGGCTTAAGGAAATAAGTGTGCATTTTGCTAGCACAAGTGAAACTAGTAGAGGAGTGGTGTGGCGTTGTATGTATGGGCTTGAGGGGTGGAGTTCGAATCCCACCTAGTTCAAATTTTGGGATTTATTTTTGTGTTCCTTCCCTAAGTGTCGGTCATGATAGTATTTTTGGTAAGGGAGACTTTTTTTAATTATGGAAAGATGGCTAAGGAAATATGGTAAGGAGGAGTGTATGGAAAGGAGTAAAAGAAAGGAGCAAGAAGGGGGATATGTTAGCCGGTTTTGGGGAAGATGTTTTGGAAAGATTTTATTTGGTCAATGTTCATCTTTTGGTAAAGATGATACACGATTTGGGGGGTTTGGGTAGCCGAATTTTTCATTAGTCATTTGGCAAATTTAGTGCTTGTAAGGCCTACTTTCTTTTAGCATATTGGTGTTTTCTCTTCCCAACTCTCTTCCTTTGTTTTGGCCAAAATTCTCATTGCATTTTTGTTTATCTTGTTCCCTTGTTGAGTCGAAACTCTCAATCCATCTATACTCATTCTTCCCTTGTTGCCGAAACACCCATCTCATATTGATCATCTTGACAATTTTCATCATTTTCATTTTTGCGTCAACCGAAACTCCCTAACACTTCTTTTCTACCTCTTTTTCTCTTTTTCTCTTCACTAGTCGAACCTATTAACATCTAATCTCTTCTTCTTCATTTATTTTTCTTTTGTGTTGGGCACTCCCTTCTTGACCGAATTGGTAAGTGACTTCATTCCCCTCTTTTCATCTTCATTTTCTTTTTCTTCCTAGCCGAATATGTGTGTCCATCACTAATCGGTATTTCACTTTGTTTCTTTATCAAAATATATCTCTCCTACTCTCTTATATCATGTTCTTCTTCTAGTATAGTGTTATAGAGGAAAGCCGATTCTCATAATCTTGTCTCATCCATAGCCATAAGTCAATCGATAGAAATCGGATTCATTATCGTTAAGGTAAGAAGTTTATCCTTGGATCTTTCAATATATCTTTACTCGTTTATGATGCAAATCGGACCTTGATGCGTCGTTGAAAGCACCAAATATATCCTACTATCTGCAAAATAATGAAAATAACAGTAAATGGGAAGTAGGGTCGAATCCACAAGGATCGGATTATACAAATGCTTGTTTGTCGAAATCCTGGGCAGAATCGTGCCCAAGAAAACCTGCGTTCCTGAAAAATAAATAAAAAAACAGAATTAATAATTTTTGATCTGGAAAAATAAAAAAAAAACAGAATTTAAGACGAATTGAAATTACAAGAATAAATTACGAGAATTAAAATGAGGAAAATAAAAAGAAAGGGTTTAGAGAAAAGTTTCTTATGTGGAGAGATTCCAGCCTCCAGTTGCCTCGATCCGCCTTGGGTTCAATCCTTGGCTTTTAGATGATCCTTCTCAATCCGAATAAGCCAGTTATAGTGGAAGAGGACGCCTACGACCACCAGCTCCAAGGATTTAGATTTCGATTTGGTGGAACCTAACTCTAGCCAACAACCTCTCTTGTGGGATTATCTTATGCTAGATCAATGTTTCTCAATGGCGAATCCCACGCCATTTTGTCTCTTGGGCTCGCCAACCTCTGACGCAGTAAGCTAACGAACCGACTGTGCAACCTTCTCAAAATATACAAAGCTGCCGTTCCTTGCACACGTTGAAAAGATCACTTCTTAAGGGACATGGACGGAAGCATCAGCCCCGTAATGCGGAGAAACGATGAATACCCTGTTGAGAAGGCTAAGTACGGATTCTAAACCTCAAGAACCCTTTTTGGGGATTTTTGGTAACCTTTGGCTAGATGGATTTTAGTGGGTCATGGATAGGATGTAAAAGAAAATAATTATAAAAATAGAAAAGGAAATTTTATTAAAGGAAAATATGGAAAGAACAAAGATTTTTGGGAGAGAGAGTTTACAGAAAAGCTGAACCCCCATTTGAGTCACTTCATCCGCTATTTATAGTGCTAAGATAAGTAGACTAGTCCTACTTAAATTCCTAAAGATAATTACAAATAATCAAAGATAAATAAAGATAAATAAAATAAATCCTAAATTAAATAATCCTTAATAATTATCCTAATATTAATTATCCTAATATAATTAAAATAGAGTCTAATAAAACAAAGTCTCTTCTTTTTGCATTTCAATCCTTGTGTCCTCCATGCTTGCACTTTTGGCACCAACTTTTCCTTTTGTTGCACATTGGTCCATTTTATCTTTAATTTCACATTTTTGGCCCTTAATTTTACTTTTGCCTCTAATTTAGTCCCTACAAGATAAAAGACCATAAATAGCCCAAATTAGTAGAATCATATAAATAGCCCAAATTAGTAGAATCATACTCAAAATAAATATACAATTAGCACATAAAAATATGTCATTCTAGAGTATTATCAGATTCCCCCTACTTAGCCCATGCTTGTCCTCAAGTATGGTTCCTAACCACTGTGAAGATTAGATCCTGAAAGAAATTTTACTCCAAAGTTTTATAAAGATTAGTCAAAAATGCATATGAAAAATAAGAGAACTTCTAAGCTTGCTTTAAGTAAAATAGAAAAAGTTTTCTAATTAACACACACAAAAATTAAAATCATCTTGAATTATTTCATGCTATTTAGGTAAATTACCAAACCTAATAAGACACTCTATTTATTTCCGCTTTTAGTCCCCAACTGAAATTTTATTAGTACTATATTTTTTTTCTTTTCTCTTTTTTTTCTTTTTCTTCTTTTTTTCTTTTTCTTCTTTTTTTCTTTTTCTTCTTTTTTTCTTTTTCTTCTTTTCTTCTTCTTTTTTTTTTCTTTTTTTATTTACTTAGGAATATATTTCCGGTTAGCGGAGTTTTACCCATCACGTCACACAACCTTTTGACACGAAGTAGAATGACAACCCAAGCACCCTACCCCGGTTACTCAATCAGTCATGTTCTGAGCCGCACTCATAACCTTGGTTAGCGGAGTTTTACCTATCACGTCACACAACCTTTTGACGCGAAGTAGAATGACAACCCAAGCACCCTACCCCGGTTACTCAGTCAGTCACGTTCTAAGCTGCACTCATAACCTTGGAAACATTTATTAAATAAAATTTACACGAAATTTTAATTTTAAGAGGACTTAAGAGAAATAATCAAGTGTCGAAAATAAGTTTTAATAACCACCTAATAGACATGAACATAATTTAGGCATGCAAATGTATTAAGTGTCCACTTGATATTAAACTTGATCAATTTTACGAAAAGCAAGATAGAGTTAACTTGTTAATCATAATTATTTTAGCTTAATAGAAATAAAACAGTGGAGATAAAATCAAACAGACAGAACCATAACTAACTCAGTAGCCAAGAATCATGCATGTAGGTCAAACAGTGGCAAGTCGTGGTCAAATTCTTGGGCATGAAAAGCGACAGAATATTCTTTAAAAAAAATGAATGGACAAAATGGAGCCTCAAGCAGCAAACATAAATCACAGCAGAAGACAACAGTAATACGAAGAGTACCTCCCCCTACTTAAAACACATTGTCCTCAATGTGGACGCAAAAGAAATAAATATGTAGAAAAGTTTAGAAAAACTCCCCGTGTAGCTACTGTCGATTGCAGAGGACTTGTGCGTGAAGGGGACCATGTGGCTAGAATAGGCTTGTTTGGCTGCAGGGATATGACATTCTGGCTCACTTTCTGCCTCTTTTTCTTCGTATTTTCGCTCCGTTTTACCTAGATGGAAGAAGAGAAATTTATTTGAATAAGATAAAATTGAAAGAAATTAAAAAGAAAAGAAAAGAAAATAATAAATAATAAATAATAACAAAAATGAAAATAAATAATAAAAGAAAAATAAAGATTGGGTTGTCTCCCAACAAGCGCTTGTTTTAACGTCATTAGCTCGACGACTTAAATGGTTCTATGGTGGCTCAAAATAAACCTTTTTAATCATGTGAGCTTGGAAATTCTCATTTTTTATCACATCCACCATATTTGGGTTTAATCGTCTTTGCGCCTTTTTCATTGGTTTCATATTTTCCTCCAAGGGGTTAATCCCTTTTAATTCGGCAATGGTCTCATCATCCTCCAAAAATGTGAATTTGAGATGCTCGAGAAGTGGTTTTAATTTCGGATCTGATGCCTGCACAATAGAAGGTAGAAGTTTAGTATCCATAGGAGCCAATAATTTATTAACAGATTCAAAATCATCAAACATCATTTTAGGTTTATCTCTATAAGATGACTCAAAAGTTTTTTCTACTGATGAGTTAATTATGTCGACACGGTTTACGTCCAAGACTTCACTTGGGTGGCTAATTGTGCCATAAACGTTAAACTTCACGATCTCCCCATCAAACTCCATCGTGAGAGTTCCACTTCGAACATCGATTTTAGTACTAGCCATACTAAGGAACGGTCGTCCTAATAAGAGATCTGAAGATCCGGGAGCACTATCCTCCTCCATTTTTATCACATAAAAATCTGCAGGAAAAATAAGTTCATTAACTTTTAACAACACGTCCTCGAGGACTCCTTCGGGACGCACAACGGACCTGTCTGCCAGTTGAATGATAACACCTGTTTTTGTTAAAAAACCTGCGTTAAGTGATTCATAAATAGAATATGGCATCACATTTATGGAGGCTCCTAGATCACACATAGCCTTTTTAATCCCCAAATGACCTATTTTGCATGGTATTGCAAACATGCCCTATCCTTACATTTTGTCAGCATTTTTCGCTGTAACACTGCGGTCACATTTTCACCCACATTCACCCTTTCATTACATGTTAACTTCCGTTTGTTGGTGCAAAGCTCTTTAAGAAATTTGGCATACCTCGGTATTTGCTTGATGGCATCCAACAACGGAATGTTGATCTCGACGTTCCTAAATGTTTCGAGGATTTCCTTGTCCTCCTTACCTCTTCGACATTGGTGGAATCGTTCTGGAAATGGAGGTTGAATTATGGGTAATGGGGGTTTCGCTCGGACCTGTTCGTCTTTCTCTGGCTTTTCCTGGGCGATTTCTTGGGCATGATTTCTGTCGGGAATCGATTCCAGTACCTTTCCACTTTGCAGCGTCACTGCATTCGCGTTTTGCCTTGGGTTTGGTTCTGTTTGTGACGGCAGCTTCTCTTGAGAGTTCAATTTCTCAACTGATATGGTCAGTTCTCTTATAGATGCCTCGGTTTTCTGTTGAAAATCCTTTATTTCTCTTTGGAAATTAAGAGTTTGCTGTTGAAAATCAAGGACATTAGCTGCTAATTTATTGACCATGGTTTCTAAGAAATTACCTGAATCTCGAAGCTGTTGTGGAAGCTGATTTTGGTATGGCTGGTTATTTCATGGATTGGCCCCATAACTCAAGTTAGGATGGTCCCTCCACCCTGGGTTGAAAGTATTTGCATAGGGATCATAACGCCTTTGTGGTGGGCCAGGAAAGTTTCCCACGGCATCCAAATGAGCCATAGTGTCATCAGTCAAAATGGGACATGCATCAGTTGTGTGCTCCGGTATAGCACATATTCCACATAACTGAGCTGGTTTAACTTTTTCTGCAACAAGAGAGCTCACAATATTAGTAAGTCTATCAAGTCTATCTTCTATGGAAGAATTACTTAGCTGGTGAACCCTTCTAGGGGGTTCAGGATTGGCTTGGAATTGCTGAGAATTTGCAGCCATTGTGGAGATTAAGTCCCTTGCTTGTTGGGGGGTCATGTTAACCAACGCTCCTCCACTAGCGGCGTCTACCATATTCCTCTCCATCGGTTTTAAACCTTCATAAAAGTACTGGAGGAGAGATTGCTCTGTTATACCATGTTGTGGGCAGCTCGCACACAACTTCTTAAACCGCTCCCAATAATCGTAGAGAGTCTCTACTTCTTCCTGCCATATTCCCACGATCTCTCTTCTAAGCTCAGCTGCTTTAAATGCTGGAAAAAACCTGTTGAGAAACAAACGAGATAAATCAGCCCAAGTAGTAATAGATCCAGGAGGTAAATAAAATAATCATTCCCTAGCTGAATCTGCTAGGGAAAAAGGGAAAGCGCGCAATTTAATTTGATCCTCAGTTACGCCTTGAGGTTTCATACTCAGGCAAACCATATGAAACTCCTTCAAATGTTTATGGGGGTTTTCATTTTGTAACCCTCGAAAAGTTGGCAGCAACTGAATTAACCCTGATTTTAGTTCAAAATCAGTATCCATAGTAGGATATGCGATGCACAGTGGCGGTTGTTCTGTCGGAGCTTCGGCCAATTGCCGAATTGTTTGAGCCATTGGTTGAGGTGCTAAATTAGGGTTTCCGTCGACCCTAGTTTCAAGCGCCTCTGTAGGTGAATCGACTTCTTCTGCTTTACTTTCAAATGTTTGAGTAGGGTTTTCGTTAACCCTAGACTCTGCTTCGTCTTCGATTCTGATTTCTGGCGGTGGATTGCTTTGAGTCTCAACCACCGCTGACTATTTTTTCCTTAGCTTTGTTTCCTTGCGATTAGCTTTTGCAGTATTTTCAATTTCTGAGTCAAACGCAAGAGTGCCTGGAGCAGATCTGGTCATAGAAAACAAAAAACAAGATTAGTACGTTACCGATCCCCGGCAACGGCGCCAAAATTTGATGCGTCGTTGAAAGCACCAAATATATCCTACTCTCTGCAAAATAATGAAAATAACAGTAAATGGGAAGTAGGGTTGAATCCACAAGGACCAGATTATACAAATGCTTGTTTGTCGAAATCATGGGCAGAATCGTGCCCAAGAAAACCTGCGTTCTTGAAAAATAAATAAAAAAACGGAATTAATAATTTTTGATCTGGAAAAATAAAAAAAAAATAGAATTTAAGACGAATTGAAATTACGAGAATAAATTATGAGAATTAAAATGAGGAAAATAAAAAGAAAGGGTTTAGAGAAAAGTTTCTTATGTGGAGAGATTCCAGCCTCCAGTTGCCTCGATCCGCCTTGGGTTCAATCCTTGGCTTTTAGATGATCCTTCTAAATTCGAATAAGCCAGTTATAGTGGAAGAGGACGCCTACGACCACCAGCTCCAAGGATTTAGATTTCGATTTGGTGGAACCTGACTCTAGCCAACAACCTCTCTTGTGGGATTATCTTATGCTAGATCAACGTTTCTCAATGGCGAATCCCACGCCATTTTGTCTCTTGGGCTCGCCAACCTCTGACTCAGTAAGCTAACGAACCGACTGTGCAACCTTCTCAAAATATACAAAGCGGTCGTTCCTTGCACACGTTGAAAAGATCACTTCTTAAGGGACATGGACGGAAGCGTCAACCCCGTAACATGGAGAAACGATGAATACCCTGTTGAGAAGGCTAAGTACGGATTCTAAACTTTAAGAACCCTTTTTGGGGATTTTTGGCAACCTTTGGCTAGATGGATTTTAGTGGCTCATGGATAGGATGTAAAAGAAAATAATTATAAAAATAGAAAAGAAAATTTTATTAAAGGAAAATATGGAAAGAACAAAGATTTTTGGGGAGAGAGTTTACAAAAAAGATGAACCTCCATTTGAGTCACTTCATCCCCTATTTATAGTGCTAAGATAAGTAGACTAGTCCTACTTAAATTCCTAAAGATAATTACAAATAATCAAAGATAAATAAAGATAAATTAAATAAATCCTAATCAAATAATCCTTAATAATTATCCTAATATTAATTATCCTAATATAATTAAAATAGAGTCTAATAAAACAAAGTCTCTTCTTTTTGCATTTCAATCATTGTGTCCTCCATGCTTGCACTTTTGGCGCCAACTTTTCCTTTTGTTGCACATTGGTCCATTTTATCTTTAATTTCACATTTTTGGCCCTTAATTTTGCTTTTGCCTCTAATTTAGTCCCTACAAGATAAAAGACCATAAATAGCCCAAATTAGTAGAATCATACTCAAAATAAATATACAATTAGCACATAAAAATATGTCATTCTAGAGTATTATCACCGAAGTTTTGACTAAACGGTTATTATAGGGATTTATCGTTCATTCTTATTCAATCGTTGATCTTTCGGAAATAGAGGTAAGCTGAATCTTATCCCTAAACGACTACTTTCTTTCATAGTAGTAGTTTTCTAACCGAGATTTTCCTATGGAGGCAAACGGAACCGATTCGAAAGGAAAAGCGATCGGAGAACTCAAAAGGAGTGGATTTGCGATTCCTACTCCTAAATTCAAGCATAGAGCGGTATCGACGGTTTGAGATTTTCCACCGGGTTGTGGACCATCATCCGGTGAGAATAGGCAAATTGTGGTCGTTCACGATATCGAGAGTAAGTATTTAAGATCGTTGATTTAGATTTGGATTAAGAAAAACCTCTTATGTTAATTAAACGAGTATTATGTTGTCATAGATGCCGACGATCAAGAGGGTTTAATACTTACCGTAATCAGGTGTGTAGTCTCACACCGTAATTCCGTAGATCCATGATTCGGTAACATGTTTGATAGTAGATTGTTATTGTTTTACGGCTAAAAAACGTAAAGTTGGCATAAAACGAGAAATTTGCTTAAAGTACTTTATTTTTGAAGATTTGTCGAAATTGATGTTATAATTGATAAAATTACGAAAACGCCTCTATGGGCCGAAATACCAAAATGCCCCTATGGGCCGAATTTCTAGAATGCCTTATGGGTAGAATTACAAGGTTTTATAATGGATCGATTCACCATAATAAATTATTGGAGTATTGATTATTGTACATATATGTAAATATTATGTTTAATTATGTATGTTGCATGTTACATATTGCATGGGTTGGAAAAAAATGTTGAAGAGAAGTGTAGCCTGGTGGCATTGCCACAATAAAATGTTTATTAAAATGTTTACGTATGATATCGGTGGCTTGGCCACAATAAAATATTATAAATGGCAACTTGCCTGCGAATTGGTGTGATTGGCGGGGTGGGTTGACTTGATCCCCACAGGTGTGATTGGCTGGTACGGGGGTGTGATTGGATGGATGGGTTGGGTTGCATACATTGCACACACACTCACACACGCGCACACACACACACACACACACATATATATATATATATATATGTTCTGTTATGTAAATGGGCTTCGGCCCAAGATTATGCTTTATGGGCTCAGACCCAAGTTTTTACTAAATGGATTCAGGCCCAATGGACAACGGTAAGGGGATTATACACTGAGTTCTAGTAACTCACCCCTTTTCCTTAACCCTTGCAGGTAATGCTCAGTGATGTGGACTTGGGCCATGGATGACTCGGTAGATGCCATACTTCAGAAACGGTGTTTCATTTTGAACTTTAGATTTCTATTTCCGTTCACTTTACTATTTTGGGTTTTTATGTTGTAATAAGGCCTCTGGAATATTTTATTTTTGCTTTATGTTTGACGTACTTTTATTTTGCTTGAATTGTTTTAAATGGGAATTTTTCTAAAAACTTAAATAAAGATTTTCCAAAATAGATTAACAAATGGATTTCATAACAAACTTTTGCGCGTATTTTAACTCAAAAATTTTCTCTTGAATTATCAACGATATTTTCAAAAGTCACGGTTTATAAGATATCTTGTTCAAATTATCTATTTATCAATCAATCTTCGAGGTTAGTAGTATTTTATCAAATATTTTAAATCAAACTTGTTTTTTTGATTTTAACAAATCAATACATATTTTAGTACGAATAAAAAGGATTTAACATGTTTTTCTCATATGACATGTCAGATCCGGTCATGACGCATGGGCCGGGTTTGGGGTATTACAGGTTGAATTTGCTTATAATAACAGTTATCAGTCTAGCATCAAAATGGCACCTTATGAAGCTTTGAATGGTTGCAAATGTAAAACTCCATTGTATTGGACAGAACTCAATGAGAAAAAGTTACACGGAGTTGACTTAGTCTGTGAAACCGAGGAAAAAGTGAAAGTGATTCGGGACAGTTTAAAAATAACCTCTGATTGACAAAAGTCCTATGTTGATCTGAAATGAAAAAAATAGAATTTCAAGTCAGTGACAACGTATTCTTGAAAGTATCGCCTTGGAAGAAAGTTCTTCAGTTTGGTCGCAAGGGAAAACTGAGCCCACGGTTCATTAGACCATATGAGATTATAGAAAGAATTGGACCGGTTGCATATCGGTTAGGTTTACCACTAAAACTTGACCGGATTCATAATATTTTTCATGTATCTATGCTACGGCGGTATCAATCCGATCTTTCACATGTTATTTCCCTGACAGAGGTAGAAATTCAGCCTGATATGACGTATGGTGAAGAACTGATCAAAATCTTAGCTCAGGAAACAAAAGAGTTGAGAAATAAGAGGGTAGCGTTAGTAAAAGTTCTTCGGCAACGACATGGTATAGAGGAGGCTACCTGGGAACTGAAGGATGCTATGAGGAAGCAATATCCGAATCTATTTATTGGTAAGATTTTTTAGGAGGAAAATCTTTAAGGGGGAGAGTTGTAATAGCCCATTTTTTAGTGAAATCGGAATAGTGGTTTCGGGACCACAAATTTGATCCTAAAATGAAGTTTATTTTTATTTTATTATATGGTTCATATTATGATAGACGTGTCGTGTGAAAATTGTAACATCCTAAAAATGGGCCTATGCATTTTTTATTTAAGTATACAAAATGGTATGTCTTGTGTGTTATGAATGTATTATGAACATTTTTGGAAACTTGGAAATGATTTAGAAATGTTAAGTTCAAAAGAGGAAAGTGAACATTTCTGGAAACTTGGAAATGTAAGAAATGTTAAGTTTAAAGGAGGCAAACGAACATTTTTGGAAACTTGGAAATGTAAGGAAATGTTAAGTTTTAAAGCTTAAAAGGAGAAAGCTAAGGCAAGGTGGCCTTAAGAAAATTAAAAGAAGAAATTTGACACACAAATGGGCATGGAAAAGTGGCTTGGAGATGCCACTTAAAGCCCAGTAAGTGACGCCACAAGCAGGTGCAATTGGGCCTGGGTTCGAGTCACTTGGGGAGCAAATAAAAGAATTTTATTTTGGTGCTAGGAACAAGAGAAGTGGACGTCATTAAGGCTCTATAGGGAGGTGTTTTATTGTTGTTAAAATTCGGCAAAATAGATGGATAAATGATGGATTTTTATTGATATTTTTATTAAGAGATAAGAGATAATTATTGGATTAAGTTTTATGTGATAATTAAAGTGATAAAGCTATCAAAATAGAATAGTGGTGGCCAAGTAAGGGACTCTAAGCTAGTAAATTCGGCTATAAAAGGAAAAGAGAGGCCATTCAGCATTATTTTCTCTTCCTTGATAACCTCTGCGAATTTCCCTTCTCCTTATTTCACCATTGCCGAATTCTCTTAAGCAACTATTCTTTTCTTCTTCATTCTTCTCCTCTCAATATTCCAAAAGCCGAAACTTGTGTGACTATTCTCTAGGCCTTAAGCTGAATCTTTGAGGACTCAAGAAAAGGGGGCTGTCGATTACAAAGATTAAGGGTAAGGTCAGTAATTATCGATTTCCATTCTTTTTCTTCTAAGATTAAAGCCGAAACTAGGAAATCTAACCCTATTATTATGTTAGTCGAAACTTGGAAAGAAGGCTCTTCGAGATTTCTGCCATTGTCGACAACTTCATAAGACAAGTCAACTATTTCGGGATTTAAGAATCTAAGGTAAGTCATATTTAACATTCGGCTAAGGGTTATTTGTTGTGAATAAATGTTAGAAATTGATCTAACATGAAGTTATAGGGATTTCGACAGACATGTAAGGCAAGGAATACTTTCGGGATTTACTAAGTGTCGACTACAAGGAAGGAGAAGTTCTTTTTCCGAAGGTACACCATAGGCCGCGTGTTCCCTAGTTATTCGGTGAGTTTTGGGATTTAAAATCCACAAGGTAAATGTCTATAGCATTCGGCCAAGGCTTATTTTGATATCTAGATCTATTTCATAATTGTTTAAAAAGCCGAAACTAACCTGGGATGTGATTTAATGTTTGGCCGAATACAAGAAGGAATACAACAAAGTTTCGGGACTTGATTCTTAAGTCAATCGGCAATAAGGTAAGTTTTAGTGTACTAATCCTACTAGGATTTGGATTTATGGCCGAATGGCTCTTTACTAAGTATTAAATGATTGATTAAATGTAGATATCTAAGATCTAAGGCATTAGATCAAGCTTTTCGGGATTTGGATTGGAAACCTTAAGCGAATCAGGTGTGTACCTCACACTATTTCTTGATATATTTATGGCAATAATTAATATGTATGTGACTATAAGAATGTGTAAGAATATGGCTAAGGTGCCATGTAATGGTACAAAAGTACTCAGGTACTTTTCCTACTCCTACTAGGAATATGAAATTATGTTATATATGTAACATGTGAAAAGTGATAAGAATGTGAAATTATGTAATATGCATGATATGAATGATATGGGGTATTCGGGTTATATGAAAGGGGAAGTGAATATGGTAACCTAAGACCACGATATCTGAATGTGGTGACCTAAGACCACGATATCTGAATGTGGTGACCTAAGACCACGATATCTGAATGTGGTGACCTAAGACCACGATATCTGAATGTGGTGACCTAAGACCACGAATTTTATAAGGGCGATGAGCACGTCGACTGCAGCGATTGCCTTCGATGGTGTGTAGCGGATTGAGGGTTGACTTATTAGTCCCCACGGTGTGCAGGTTGGTACGGGTGATGTGTAGCGGATGGCATCTAGGTTTGGGTTCGGGTTTGCATCATTATTTTATATCTGTTATATGAATAAGTATGTGATATGATATTGTATGCCTGGATTGTTAAGTTTTAGTGTTGGTTACACATTGAGTCTGTTTGACTCACCCCGCTGGGGAATATTTTCTTCCAGGTGATGATCAGTAATGGACAGGGTCGGCAGGAGCTCAAAGGTGGCCATGCACAGCAAGGAAAATTTTTACTATTTGGGACTTTTATGTTGATTAAGTACTTTAATTTAATTTTGGGATTATTTGATGTAATAAGGCCATAGTTGAATTTTTTTATTTTTACTTTTATTTCTTATGATTACGGACTATTTTTAATTAATGGATTAAATAAATTTATTTTAAAACAAAACCCTAAACGTTTTGACACCTAAAGTAAAGGATTTTTAATGAAATAAACTTGTATTCAATTCAAGCCCAACCCGAACACATAGTTTTTTCCAAAGAAAATAAACGAATTTTGAACCGGTTTTCTTCGAGGAACATACCAGATCCGGTCAAGGCTCGTGGGCCGAGTTTGGGGTGTTTCAAAAATTTTGATACGAAAATTTTATCGATTTAGTGTTTAATTACGAGAAGGACTAAATTGCATAAAATTTGAAAGTTGAATTCTAGTAGTTATAAAGATCAAATAGTTATGGAATTCAAAACTAAATGTCCTTATATGGTATTTAGACCATTAAAGAAAAGTATGTAGATTTTTGGTGACTCATCCATAGAAAAATTAGAAAATAGTAGGGACTAAATTGGAAATTAAAATAATTAATTATTTAAAAAGATGATAAAAGATATCATCTTATTATTTTGTCATCTTGAACCCCAAAATTCTATAGAAACCCTAGGAGAGAGAGAACAAACTTTCAAGGCTTAATTGGGTAAATTTTCTTGTCCCGTTTTTAGTAATTTTGATATTTTTGAAATTGGGATAGTCTAATCTATCTATTTGGGGGATTAATTTGAAAAGTTATCAAGGTATGAAATTTGGGTCATGGATGAATATGCTAAAAATTAGAAATTTATGGTAGAAAATGAAAGGTTGTTGATAGATAAACAACTTTTACAAAGTGATTTTTGATGAAAATATGATTTAGGGACTAAAATGTAAAGTTGTGAAATTTGATGAAAATTTCTGAATTTTTATGAATACATGTGCTGTAAATTTTGTAATGGGATTTTGGTTAGGCTTGGAATAGGGAGTAAATTGCACAAGTTTCATTTTCCGAGCCTAGGGACGAAATGAAAATTTATGGAAAAGTTAGGCGCAAAATGGTAATCTTACCTAGGATGTAAATTGAGTCCAAATGAGTATGAAATATGAGAAATTGATGATTAAAGCTATTTATATAGATCCGGGCAACTCACATTCGAGGTTAGACCGAGGAAAAGAAAAGGTTTCGGATTAGTAGATTACTTACATGAACAAGTGTCGAGGTAAGTTCGTGTAACTTAATCGGGCATGTAAATATGTTTAATTGAATGTTGTGTTTGTATGAAATGTGACTTATATTGATGTACATTACTTGAATACTACAATGAGAAATTTAATACATGCTTGAATGGTGAAAAAGGGGTTAAGTCCCGATTGAATATCGAATTCCGATGAATATATGTGCTTTCCCAAAATGGATGAGGTCCTGCATTTGTTGTGGACGGGATTTAGCTTGAACAAGTAATCCTATTGACCTCATTATAGAAAGGATTTAGCCCGGATGGGTAATCCTGATATAATACCTCTCGAGTATACGTTATGATTAGGGTTTAGCCTGGACTGGTAATCCTAATTGAGCTCCTCTGAGCATACGTTATGTAAAGGATTTAGCCTAGACTAGTAATCCTGTTATACGATATATGGCTCGAGAGTGTGTTCCTTGGTTAAGTGCCCTAATGGGTACCCTGGAATAAGAATTGACAGACTATTGAATCGTACACCTCGAGTGTACTACTTGAGCATCAATCGGAATCTCAATGATTCAACGGACACAACTCTTGACCTGGTATGAGAATTTTGAGATGAACTGATAATGACTTGAAAGAATATTGCTTGTTGAGCTCATCTATGTTTAATTGATACATACAAAAATTTTGGTAACTAACATGTTTGATTGAATGCATGTGTTTAGGCAATTTTGCTAATGGATGGAAAACATGATATTGTATACTTAGATTTAATAAACTGTATTGGTAAGTTTAGTTTCCGTTTTACGAACTTATTAAGCATGTAATGCTTACTCCATTTTATTTTCCCCTATTTTATAATGCTCGGAAGCTCGCGAAGGTTGGAGATCATTGGAGCATTGTCACACTATCAACTCGTTATTTTGGGTATACTTAGTAAAATCATTTTGGTATAATGGCATGTATAGGACAACTTGGCCGATAGTGGCTTGAAAATGATGTTTTGTAACCTAGCCATTGGAATGGCTAGTGATGGCTTATTTTGGTATGATTAAGTAGGCTATTATGATATATTCATATGTGTTATGTTAAGTATATGTGAACAAATGATGTTAAAGCCTAATTTAATCCAGGGTAAGTTTATAAACACATATGCATGTAATGGTATGCCATGATAAATGATGGAATTTTATTAAATTGAATGCTTGGAATGGTTGGATTGTACTTGGTATGTTTTAGTGCAGGTAAATGGTAAAATTTGGGTGACAAATGAGGCTAGAAAATGGCTTTATTTTGTTCACACGGGCAGACACACGGGCATGTGTCCAGACCGTGTGTGACACACGACCTGACCCATGGGCATGGGATTTGGCCGTGTGTCCTCTGCATCTTATAAATGAGAAACAAAATGCTCAGAATTGGGCACACAAGCCGTGCCTCCATGTGGTTGACACAGGCATGTTACATGGCCGTGTGAAAACTACACCTAAATGTCGAAAATAAAATTCACCACAGGGCCTAGAAGACGGGCGTGTGACTTCAATTTCTTCATTCCTTATAAGTCAGAGAGTTACACGGGTCAGGGACATGGGCGTGTGTAGTCACACGGCCTGACCACACGGGCGTGTGAGCCCTGCAACTCAGAAAATTTTTGTAATTTCGTGAAAAATTCTTAGAGGTTCCGATTAAGTCCCTACTCGATTCCAAAGTTTATATTGGGCCTCAAGGGTCCATTTAAGGGACGTTATGAATGATCTCGGTTAATGAATAGTAATTGGCATGAATTATCTGAAAAATATTCTGAAAGTTGAGGTAATGCTTCGTAACCTTGTTTCGGGGGCGGATAAGGTTAGGGGTGTTACAAAAACATGAAATATTGTTAAAATATTAATCATATTAATTGAATTTTTTTTGTGCATGAAACCATTGTATCTTTAATGTCTGTTTTATAGTCCATGAAGATTAATACTTTTAGTATTCGTGCTTGAAACTCTCTAGAATGTTGTCTCTAGGATTCAAATTTGAATTCTATTATTGGGAATATAATGTGCCTTCTCATTATATCTAAAACTTATTAGTATACACATAATATTTATATTAATATATATTAAAACGATCATATCCTCAAACAAATAAATTTTGAGTTAAAATTGATTTACTATAACAAATTATACAAAACATGAAATAAACTAAAAAATAATATAAAAAATAGTTAAAATATAAGTGACACAAAAATTACCTGAATATTACATTAACTCAATTTACATTAACAGGAATTACTAAGTAATAGTTGTTTAGATGCATTAAAACGTAATGTGAAATATAGTATAAACATATAGTTTTCTTTAAATTGTGTCATTATAATAAAGTGTGCAAAATATCATATCACGAAATGGAAAGAAACTTTATCATTATGATAAATTATGAAAAATATCATACAACACAAAAATAATATCAACATGACACTTTTACAAACACGAAAAAATATCTATAAAATGATTATTAACATTTAAATGCATATACAAATTTATAATACTATAAGTACAAAAACATAATACCAACACCATAATGAAAAAATAACATCAAGAATACACAAACGTACAAAATCGACAAAAATAAATGATTAACATGTAAAACTTATATAAATTATAATATTAGAAATATAAAAAGTAAGACGAAATAAGTATTACTTCATTTTGCCAATTGAGTCTTAGTTAATTAGTATTGGTATTATTGTCAATACAAGAAGACGTGAATTCAAATGTAAACACATTATTTTACTAAAAAAAATTATAAATAATTTTAAGCAGATATAATAAAATCATATATCACTTTATTTTGATTCCAACTAATTGGAAAGAAAAAACCACACTCTAAATATGTAATTTGTCGTTACCATCATTACCCCTTTTACAACCCTTTTAGCACACAGTTGATTTGGCCAACTTCAATGTAGAGCTGGAATAACCTTTATTATATTACATAGAAAGAGACCACGAATTATTTATTTATATAAAATTATTTATGCCCAAATCTTAGACACTGCAGTAAGCTTTAAGAGCAGATTTACCACGTCCTTGAACAATCTGGGGGGAGTAAGTTTTCAAAAATTCTTCCAGGTCAAAGGGTTTGAAGAGCATCGGATTTTTGTCATCAACAAGCTCTTTCGGAACCTTTACTAGGTACCCTCCTCTTGGCCTTGCAAACAATCCGATGCTATACCTGGCCTCGTTTCCCTCCATCAGTACGCGATGATAACAAGAAGACAGTCGACCATTCAACCATATCTGCAACAGTACAAAATTTACTTTCTATCTACCTTGAGCTTTCGTTTAAGTCGAGCTATTTATATACAAGTGACTTACGCTGAAGGATTCTCCAAGCATGACTACGAAAGAGTTGGGTGAAGGATTTAAATTCATCCATTCGCCATTTTTGTTTTGGATCTCCAATCCTTGAACCTCATTTAATTGAGACAAAAGAGTCAATATAGTATTATCACAGTGCTGAGGTATCCCAACGGTCGGCTCGCTGGTGTTTGGCCTTCCGTATTTCATGGCCCTCAGGTGATTATTTGTTGAGTTCGCAAGTTCATCCATGTATTTCTCAAGCCCAAAACTCTCCAAAATCATCCTCAGAATTGTCTTCTCTAATCCTAATGCTAGCTGAGTGAATGATGCCAGAGTTTTACTGCCAAATACAGAGCAGATAATCAATAAAAGTGTAGTAGTTTAGCTAAATGGCAATTTGCAAGTGAGTGGAAGTACCTGAAGCTTATGTTTCCTTGAGGCCACAAAGTGGTTGTGAGGCATTGTTCAATGTTTTCAGCAATATGTGCATCATCAGTGGAGATGCTGTCATACAATCTTGATTGAGACCCATGATAGGCACGAAGGGGTTTGTCGGAAACACAAAGCTGTTTTGTTTGGAAAGGCAAGTCAAATAGCTGTTTCAAGGCCTCTAAAACTGGCTGCCGAAGTTCCAGGAGTTGGTCAAACGAGGCCTCAAAACAACCGTACTCCTCCAATGCTTCCCGGACTTGGAACTTCAACAAATCCCATTCAGAGCTGCTCGGTTTCAGGTTCTGGTTTGAGAAATCTATGACCGGCACCTTAGCCCCAGTTCTTGAGCTCATATCTGTCTTCTTTTTTTCTGATGTAAACAAAATATTAATGGAAATATCGGAAACTGTGTGTGCTTTGATTATTTGTATTTCACATCTAGACAATGCTTGACTTTATACATGAGTGGCACCTTTGTTATTACCCACTTGCAAATCAAAATGAATGGTTAAAATAATAATGGAATCGCTACAATTGCAATTTTCGATTCAGAAATTATAGTTTAATATTATAATAAAATTGTAATTTCATCCGTCAAAGAGAATTTATAATCCGATCTTAGCTTTTTTTCCGGGCATCTTCCTGTTTGCACGCAATCAAAAACTTTACAATAATTATTATAATTTTATATAGCGTGTCCCACATGTCCTAAAGAAAAAAAGTTGACAATACTATCATTTTACATAGCGTGTCCCTCGTGTCCTACAAATTCAAATAGAAAAATAAAATTATGAGATAAAATATATAAAAAATTTATTTTCATACTTTAATTATAGTATTAATTTTTATATTTTTCGTACATTTAAAATTCAATCACTAAAAATTTTAGCACTCTACACTTTTAATTTAAAATTTAAAATCTATTTTTTATAACAACATTAAATGAATCTCGTTCAATTAAATTATGTGATATTTTTCTCAAAAAGTAAATTTGCTCATGTCCCCAAATGCTTAAAAAACCAAATAAGTAAAAAAATGCAGCTTCAAGCCGAAAGTGAAATTCAATAGTTTTTTTTTCTATGTGTTTAAGTTTTATTTTTCTATGCGTAGATCAGCCATGTAAACAATTTTATTTGCTTACATGCCTTCCAAGTCGCCTTAAATTGGTCATGCAAGCAATTTTTTTTTTTAAAATCTCACATAATCGAATTTCCTTTGATAATATTACCGATTGAATTTTAATTTCAAATAAAAAATCAAAAATCAAATTATTGAAATTAAAAGTTGAAGGATTAATTTTCAACACGTGCAAAGAGTACAAGGACTACAAGTGCAATTAAACCTAGTTGAATGAAGAATGTAACACCTCTTACCCAACCCGGCCATCAGGTCCAAGCTACAGGATGCTACATTCGATTTTGGGGCAACTACAAATTTCAATACATTGTAATCATTGTTTTGATAAGAATCACTTTGGTACACATTCAATACTTCCAATCAAACAAATTTTTACAACCACATACCTATACAAATTTCATCCATGCATCAAATTTTACCGAACATTACCAAGTTGAGTTTATAACACATTTACAATCCATGCTTAATTGGCACCACACATAATCAAAACCTAACTCATTCAAGCTATTCACCAATCTTAACCTATCAAATCACCATCTTTCCAAGTTCAAACATATAAGGTTCATGTAAACTTTAAAATCAAAAGTTCAAAAGGCATATATATGATCAAATTAGACTTATGGTAGACCATATATGAAACTTACCAACAATACAGCCTTAACCATTAACATTGCATAGGCAATCACAATTAAGGATGATCATTACAAAACAAAATGGCCCTATATACATGCCACAACTTTTGGAACCAAAATGAACATATTTATGTCGTTTTGATAATAATGTAACATCTGAAAAGATCTGGCTTTAAGAGTTCCATAAGTTGACGACCTACAAGTAAGGAAAACAATGACGTTAAGCATTTATAATGCTTAGTAAGTTCAAATGGAAAATACAATGCTTACCTTGATTATATATAGGCATGATAACTACCATAGTATTGGCATACATTTGGCTAAACTTGGCACATAATGTCACAAGAAATTTAGCTTAATATGTAAAGATACACAATAGGGTTAGACATAGTAACATAACCAAAACATCACCAAATTCATATCATACCATAATAGATCTATACAGTTCATGTACCATCATCAATCTACCATTTTCATATCCCTTCAATTAAAGTCACATATCATTGTAATATCAAATTTGGTTTGTTACCCTTTTTCCAATTTTAAGATTCATTATGAATATTTCGTCTAATGGAACCTTAGTAAAATAAACTCGAATACACAGGTGAACTACACCACACCAGATAGCTCGTAGGAGCTTAAACTAAACCAGACCTAGGCATCAAAATGCAAAGCCTGTAAGCATCAAATGTATAAACATTTTCAATTACATCCCTCCACCACACCAAAGTCTCTATAGAGACAAATAATGCTCGATGATCTGTAACAAATGTTAGATCTCGATATAACCTATAATAATCTCCGTACAATCACATATCTTGTATAAATGCACATATGACCCTATTGGCATGCCAATTGTATACTAACCTTTTACTAAGTTCACATAGGCATCAATCATACATATTACATTTTCATATCTTGTATCATTCACATTTGTATATCATACCTTGTACATGGTCACATTTACATTTCCATACCCTGTAACTATTCATGATTTCACATTTATACCGTGTACTGTCTCATAATAATCAATTATCACATCACATTTCAATTCAACCTCTTTACTAGTCTTGTATGCCAAATTCATTAATATTTCAAATTATGTTCAAACATATATATATCAAAGTAAACACGAGCATGCATATAACACAAGATAAGACAGTAAGTTTCATATGAACCTACGTATTCAAAACACAAAACGGGTGGATTTTTCAGTGACTAATCCACAATTTTAATTTTTCCTTTATTAGCTCCACTTTTATCTAATTCTTGATCTATACCAATATTTCATTTACCAAATCAATACCAAACATTGTCATACATTTTCATGAGTTGCATGATCCCAAATAAATCTTTTTTTATTTCCCACATATTTTACATTTTACTCAATTTAGTCCCTAAACTCAAGATAAGCATAACTTTCAATTTCTAGCTTCAGATTAAAATTTGATTTCGCATACTCTCATTAGGGACATTATACTTTCTATTTCTAGAATAATTTTATCACATGTTTTACAATTATTCAATTTGGTTCATAATGTTACAAAGCTAGAAAATAAGCTTAGGTAACTTTACAATCTAGTGATTTTCATAATCTAAGCTCAATAGCTATTAATTCCAAGCTTAATTCATCAAATTATCAACAATGACAACTTGCTAAAATTTTAACAATTGATCAAAATTAGTACATGGGCTAGCTAAATAAAGCTCCCATGATCATAAATCTATTAAAATCACAAAAAAAAAGGACTTGAATTTCATACCTAATCAATGGTTGAATGGTTCAAGGGTTTGAAAGCATCTCTCTTGGTTTTTCTTTCTTTTTTGGACAGTGAAGGGATATGAAGGAAGACGATGACATTTTCTTCCACTAACTTGGTATATATAGGTTGATTAAGGACTAGTTAATCTAATTTAATTAACTTTAATCATGATTTAACTTACTTAACTAACTATTAATCTTACTTAAGAGATATGCCATTATCATCCTCTAACTCTAATTAAAATTGGTTTAATTATCATTTTGGACCTTCAGTCAATTGCTATTCAAGTCCTCAAGCCTTTTGTTAATTAAAACTCTATAGTGATTGGATTTTTACAATTTAGTTCCTGATTCATAATTAACTATTTAATCGACAAAATTACTTGACCATTCTTTAATATGTTTTAATATTAACCTTGTAAATATTCTTATTTTAAATTTATGGGCTCAGTTTATGGAAAGGAGGTTTTGAAATCGCATTTTTTTTAATACTATTGAAAATCGAGTCGTTAAAAAGGACCTTACAATTGAAAATTAGAAAGCAAAATATTTTATATTAAATACTTTCAAATTAACATTTCGAATTAAAACTTTTAATTTCATTTATTTATTTTGCAATTAAATTTGATAAATTAATTTAGGGTAAAAGGTCACCCAACTATGCTCGTGTTCCAATTTTGGTCACCTAACTTTAAAAGTTCTCAATTTAGGCACTAATGTTTGAATTTGTTCCTGTTTCGGTCACCCACCATTAAATTAATAACGAAAAGCCTTTTTCTATGTGGTATAATAACACATTTAGTCCTCAATGCTTACATATTCTATCAATTTGATCCTATTTCTAAATAATTAAATAAATTTAACCCTTCCCATTTATGGATTCTACCAATTTAATCCTCAAACTTCCTAACCAAAGCTTTTGGCTTTTAAAACAGAGGCATTCCATGTGTATAAATTTGGAAAACCCAAAAAAGAAAAAAATAAACTTCTCCAATTATACAAATATAAAACACTTGTAATATAAATATTTTTCAAAAATAAATATAAATTTTATATTTATACAATAAATATACAATTTATTAAACTATATTGAAAATCATATAAATATATAACATTTTAAATATAATTATAATATAAAAATATATTGATATAAGGAGATGATTGTACTAGTGTTGTCCAAATATTGAAGTTAAACAAAGATCCCAACTAGAAAGACACATAAATGATGGAAGAAATATTGAAATCATTGGTTGAAGTTAAACAAATCATTCAAAGCTTTACGCTAAGGGTCTAAACCAAACCTCTTTCCTTTTTTACAACCCATATTTTTCTAATGATTTACGCATACAATATATATAAGTGCATCATTTAAACAAATTTTCAAAAAATAAAATAAGATACGAAATGATTTAAATAAATCACACTCAAGAAAATTCAATATACATAAAAATGTAATGGTGCAAAAAATCATGTTCATTCTAGTCCAAACGATGTCTAAAACATTCTCTCTGGTTGACTTTGTGGCAAGGGAAAATCCCACGACATCGAATAGTGGTGTTGGTAGGGCAATGAAGAAAGTAAGATGACGCACAGAGTTATCTATGGAGGTGACTGACTCAATAGTAGATGGGAACGGGCAAATGGTGCAGGATGAGAATATGGCTAAGGATTCGTATAGGGCTTGATGGGTGTTTCATTGGAACCAGATGTGAATGTTAGCATGGAAGAGGAGTTTGTATTACAAGATGAGGATGTGGATACAAAGAAGGTGGATGGAATCCCTTCAATCATGTTTTTAGATCATGTCCATCGGTTTATTAAGAGGAAAATGACACTTTCAGTTGTGATCAAATTATTAGGGAGGAAAATAGGATTAAACACCTTACTCAATAATGTGTCTTTATTGTAGAACATCAAGGGCCAGATTCAGTTAATAGATCTGGAAAAAAATTTCTATCTTGTTCGGTTCTAGGATAAGGATGGTTTTGACAAGCTTTTATTAGGTGGTCCATGGGTGGTCTTTGGACATTATATGTCAGTGAGAACCTAGTCGGTCAATTTCTTGACAACTAATAGAGAAGTGGATACTCAGGTAGTTTGGATTCATTTACTTGGTTTGTCCGAGGGCTATTACTCTGATTTTTTGCTTTAAGCTATTGGAAGAATGATTAGACTTGTGATTCGTATCGATGCTCGTACTGACGCGACAGCTAGGGGACGATTTGCTATGTTGATTGCTAATATGGATCTGAACAAATCTTTGGTTTCAAAAATTAGAATCAATGGTAGATTACAAAGAGTTGAGTATGAAAGGTTACCTAACGTTTGCTTCATGTGCGGACTTTATGGTCATAGCTCGATGTTATGTTCCGAGAGAAAATCGACCATAACGAGGGATGTGGTTGTTCAAGGTGGCTCAAAGGTTGAGAAATTGGGATTACAGGCTAGGTGGAGGAAGATTCGTTTGTTCCTTGGATGCTGGTTGAACGACGACAGTGGGGGAGACCACGAGGTTCATCAGAGATGATGGGCGTTAGTAGTAGTGGTCGTTCGGGTAGATCTAGATTCCCCTTGTTAGGGGCCAATGGGGGTGAGATAAGAGTCAACAATCACGCGGAGAGTGTCAATCTTTATGGGGCTGTTGGTTTGCAGGCAAGTACGACGGTAATTTCAGCTAGGAAATGGGCGACTTTAGATTGAAGGAAACTTGCGATATATTCGGCAAGAAAGGAGGGTGTTGTTGATCATGGGGATTTTGGGGTTAGAAAAATAGATGTTAGGGATAAGAGTAAAGGGGTTAGTGTGAGCCTTGAGTCTAAGGCTAGTGGGAGGGTTTTAAAGCCCAACAATAGTGGTGTTGGGTTTTCTTCAAAGAAGGTTGTTAGTGGGTCTGTTGTTAGGGATTTGTTGGGCTCTATGGGTAAGGAATGAAGTTTAGGTCAGGAGAACTTCAAAGTTGTTTCATTAAAGCCTAATTTGGACAAGCCAAAGCATATGTCTTTTTGGCCTATTGAAGTTGGTGCGCATGGTATGGGGTCTACAAAGGAAAATATATTATTCAAGTTTGGAGCCACGAGGGAAAAAATAATAGGGGAGGGATCAAATTCCTTATTAGAAGATTGTCTCCAAAGAAGGAAACCTCCTGATGGTAAAAAGGGTTATATTGAGCAACCTACTTTAAAGTTATCGATGACCATAAAGGGAATGGTGGATAATTTAAATCAGGCCCTAGAGTAGCCAATTGTGTAGACTTCTTCATTGGTGGTGCTTGAGGGTGTGGCAGCAGACTCTGACTGAGAAGTTGGGTTAAGCTGTTAGTGCTTGTGGATTGTGGCTTTCTATTCGAGTTCTTATTTCAAGTGTTTATGGATTTAAATTTATTTTTTTGGAGTGCTCAGGGAGAAGGACACCCTGATTTACACAAATCTATTTTTGAGTATAGTTGTGAGTTTAGTCATAATATATTTTGTTTATTTGAAACCCAGGTCAGTGGTTTTCGTGCTGATGAAATTATTAGCAAAATAGGGTATTCGAATTCCTGTAGAACTCAGGCGAATGGTTTCTCTGGTGGAATTTGGGTACTCTAGAGTGGTCATGTTACTGTTAATATTTTGGGATTAAATTCTCAGGCTATGCACATGAGGATTAGTGATGGCCAGAGTTCGTCAGGGTTTCTCTGTTCAATTTTGTATGCTAGTCCCCATAGGACAACAAGGCGTCTGTTACAAGATTATGTAAATTCCATGGCTAAATCATTTAATGAGCCTTGGCTTATTACTTGTGGTTTTAATTCAATTTAGGACATATCTGAAAGAATAGGTGGCATGGCTACATCGAGGAATGGATGTGCTTATTTTTAGGACTTTTTTTTTAATAATTGCCTTCGAGATTTGGGTTGTTGTGGGTCTCATTTTACATGGAGTAGAGAAAGGTTAATCTCAACAGTTGGATAAGGCTCTGGGAATTCAAATTTTGATTTTTTTGTGACTAATTGTTTGATTCAGAATCTATACCATTTGAAATCTGATCATTGTTTGTTCTTAATGCCCCTTAAGATTCACCAGGTCAAGAAGGCTAGACCGTTTCGATGTCTTGACAATTGGATGCTCCATGCTGAGTTTAAGACGTTGGTTAAAAAAAACTAGAATTCTAAAGATTCAGTGGTGAATATTCTAGACCAGTTTCAGGTAGAGGTCCAAGATTGGAACAAGCGAGTTTACGACAACATTTTTAGTCATAAAAGACATCTGATTTATGAGCTAGAAAAAGTACAATGGATTTTGGAGTTAAGGCCGTCTGATAGGTTTTTTATTCGAGAGCTAGAATTGAGACATGAATTGGAGGAGGTTCTGAAGCATGATGAGCTCTTATGGTTTCAGAAGTCCTGGTCGACTTAACTCATGAATGGAGATAGAAACACTAAATACTTTCACGAGCGGACCCTTGTTAGACATAAAAGGAACAAAATTGAAGGACTTAAGGTGGATGGTGTTGATTGGTGTTTTGATCCTGTAATTCTAAAACAACATGTTGATTTACTTAAGAGTCTCCTTTCCACAGATTATTCAATTGATGGGTTTCTTCCATGTAGAGGTAATTTTCCTAATTTATCACTAGTGGCGAACTGTGGCCTCGAGCTGGAGGTGATTGATTTAGAGGTTTGTAATGCAGTATTTGGAATAGCTCCACTTAAGGCACTAGTAGCTAATGGTTTCCATGTAAATTTTTATCAATCTTAGTGGGATACTATTGGTCCTTCGGTTTGTTAAATGGTGAGTAACATCCCAAAAATTGGGTTAGAAAATCAAGAGTTAATGAATCGAAAATCGTAATTAGGTTAAATAATTAAAATGAATAGGAATAAATAGAATAAAATATTAAAATAATTAGAATTAAAAATTAAGGTTTAGAAATTAAAATTAGATGTCTAGAAAATAATTTGGTTAAAACAAGGTCGGATTTGAAAATAAATTAGAAAGTACGTTTTAATTGAAAATAAGGATCTATTTGAAAATTTGAAGAAACTGGAGGTGGTTAAATGGGTAATGGCCCGATTTTATAAAATTGGTTACCTATTTAACAACCCCCACCATCCCATCCCTCTCATATCTCCCTTCCGTCACATCTCGTAAATCGGGTTAGAAGGAATTGGGTTAGTGAAACCTAGGGGGGTCACATATTGATTTTTGGGTTTAGATTTCGAAATTATGTTACACAATTTGTTTTGGTTCAGTGGTTAAGAGATGTGGGTTGTGTGTGTAAGGTTTTGAGTTCAAATCTTATCTCTTGAATTCTTTGCTACTTTTGCCTGAACCCCTATCATTGAACATCTGATTTATAAATTATTTTTGCTCAATTGATGATAAGAAAGAGTTTGCTGGTTCGATGGTAAGGTGTTTGTTAGCCTACTTTTTTGGTCTCTTGTTCGAATCCCTTTATATGCAAAGTGGAAAAATTATTTTTGTTTGAAACTCCGTAAAAAAATCTAATATAGTTAATGGTAGGAGTTAGCAGGGTAGTTGCAATAATAGTGGTGAGGGATTTTCTCCCATGTTTACTCCCTCAACCATCCATCATCCCACTCCTCTTTTTTACATTTTTCCCTTTTCTCATAATTTTCCCCTCTTTTCTTTTTCATCATTGATTCATGTGACTTCCTTTTTTTTCTTGGTTTAATTCATACTCGCTACCTTTTTTTGACAGGGGACTAAGTTGATTGTCTGTTGCGATTCTAGTTCATAACTAGTGTAAGTTTCAACTGTTATTTTTCTGCTACTTCTAGTTGTATTTGGTTAGTGGTTCAAGATTATATTGGAGTTTTATCCTCAATCTATTCTATGCTAAATGTTCCTATGATTGTTGGTTAGGCTAAGGGTTGGAAGATCGAATACCTCCGCCAGAGTAGTCTCATTTCAGACGCTATTCTTCGAGTGGTAAGAAGTCGATTTTGGTTTTGGTGAGTAAAATTTTGACAAATGTATGTTGTTTCTTGGATAGATCCTTTTTTATGGTTAATTAGTATAACTTTCCGAATGAATGTAGTCTTAATGAGTTCTAGACATGTGATTTTTCATATCAACAATCAAGTGTGTGAAACTAACTCGAAACCTCGCATAAATATCGAGAAAATTGCAAAAAATGGGCTATTTTCGAAACTACCTAGTGCTACACGGCCATGTACCAGGCTGTGCGATAGACTGTGTGCACCACACGACAGTGTGGAGCACATAACTGTGTGTAATTACACAGCCTGGATTGATAGACCATGTGGACCACACGGGTGGGCCACACGCTGTGTGGGTCTTTTGGGCCAAATTTGAAGGCCGATTAAAGGACTCAAAAATTCGGTCCGTGGGCATTATATAGGCCCAGAAAAGCTTAAGTTTCGGTATACGCACGTAGGTATGTGTAGAAAGCATGCTAAGTAAGTTATGATAAGTATAATAATGTGATATGATATGTTATAAGTTATGCTTCATTATGAAATCTGATATTTTGTTATTGTATGTGTTAAGGATATTGTTTGTGTATGAATTACAAGAATGTCTTAAATGTGAAATTCATATATGATTTGTGATATACAAATTCTGTTAGCATGTTTTGATGAGAAAAACATGCATGACATATGTGCATTTGATGTCTTTTAGTATTTGCATGTGCATTGAGGTAGGATACAATATGTGATGGAGGAAGTCTGATTCTATTAGTATTACTGAACCTTTTGGTGGTGTATCCATAATATTTGTTCTGGCTGCTTGATTGCAATTATAGTGGCTCGACAACATATATTTGATTCTAGTGGGTTACTACAACATTTCGTTCTGGAAGCTCAGCTGCACTTATATGAGTGGTATACTACCATGATCTGATGTGATTGGAGGGATAGAATCTTGTAGTCCAAATTGGTGTGAATGGTTGGATGGAGTTGGTGTGTAGCGGATGGGGGTAGGAGATGTGTCTGCATTTGTATCTGAATCTGTATCGTCATCTATATCTGATTTTGTACACACATCTGATTCTAAGAGAATGTGTTTGAGATTTTCGTTCTGATATATGTTTCTAAAAGTATGTCATTCTGATATGATATATGATAAGCTCCAAAACATTAAATGTTATGTTTTGATATGTAATATGACACAAAATTTGGATCTGATTATTGTAAAAGCAAACCCATATGAAAATTCTGTCTATAAGCTGGGTCACACACTAAGATTTTAGCTCACTCATTTATTTAATACGTGACTTAGGACTTGGCAGTGACTCCGGAGCTCAATTCACACAGTTTTGGTTTAAGTATGTTTCAAATTTTAAATTTCAATCTTTTACGGACTTTTAAAATTTGTTTTGGGATTTTTACTTTGGTTTTGGTATTTGTTTCATAAACATACTATCTATAACCGGAATTTTAACTAAGACGGTATAATTAAACACGACACTATATTTTTATAGGACAAAGTTTTCTAACTGTTTTTCGCTACAAAGTTTTTTTAAAATCCGATTCAATGTTACTCTATTGGTGAAGCTACAATTTTTTTTAATAAAGTTAATAAAATAAGGTTTTCATCAATATGCTTTCACGCGATCTTCTGATTACCTATGTTTTTCATCAATTGAATAACTTTAGACTCTAGAGATAAAAATGAGTTTTCACGTAAACTCTTCGACAATGTTTTTACACAACGTAAACTTCATTGTAATAATTCATTTTCAGTTGTGTCAAAAACAATGGTTTCGAGACCAATATTTTAAGTGAGTGTTATTATTTTAAAATATATTTAATGTCTACGGGATTATTTTAAGGTCGTATTAAAATTTTGTTAATAAATTTTGAAGTTTAAATGTTTAATTTAGTAAAAAGGACTAAATCGTAAAAGGTGTAAAAGTTGAATTCTACTAGTTAAAGGGGTCAAATGGCTATGAAATCTTAAACTAATGGACTAAGATAGTAATTATACCATCCTTAATGTTAGTGGACATTTATGGATAAGATTTTGTTAATTTATAAGTTAAATTAGTATGGGTAAAATATTAATTTAATAAATAAATGCTTAAACATGAGAATTAGCTAACATCTTTCTCATTTTCACCTTTCCATTGTCGAAACTCCGTTGTTATGCTAAAGAAATATTTGGCCAAGCTCCTTTTGATGCATGTAAGTGAATTCAATCCTCGTTTTTAATGATTTTTATGTTTTTGAGTTCGTTTTAGCTTAATCTAGCTAGCCCAGGGTTAATTTTCATAAGTGTTAAAGATTATTAATCTTGGTTATAAAATAAACATGTTTTATTAAGTAATTTTTGATGAATTTTGAAATAGGGATTAAATTGTTAAAAGTGTAAATCCATGGATTTTGTCGTGAATTGTTGGTAATTATAGGTTGTTTCAAGGTCCCTTGTAGCATTGGTTAAATTGGATTTAGGTTAAAATGAGTTTTATTTAAGTTATGAGCTTAAGGACTAAATTGTGAAAAGTTAAAATATTAAGGGTAATTTTGTAATTTTACATAAATATGAATTATCGATTAAATTGAATGCTTGAAGTACTTAATTGAATGAAATTATCTATTTAGATCAAGATAAAAAACAATTGGACTTAAATCGAGAAAAGACTAAAGCTTTAGATTAGTTTACAACTCTACTTTTATGACCAAAGTTATTAAGGTAAGTTCGTATGATCTGTAATTGTATTAATGTTAGTTAATTTGACTGTAAAACCCCAAACCCGGCCTGGACGTTATGGCCGAATTTGGTGATGTCACATTGAAGTGTTTTTCATAAAACAAGTTGTCGTTTAAAAACTCTCTTTTCTATTCAACCTCTTTTCATTATTTTTCGAAGACATGTCGTTCATTTCCAAAACGTGAATCATTATCAAGAATTTATTACTTCTAGAACGATATTAAATTTGCAAAGCGTTATTAATTTTCAAAACGTCACTTGTAGCGAAAGCTTTTAAAACAGTTTACGTATTTGTGTGAAATTTGCTAAAACAACTGATTCTTTTGAAAACCCGACTAACCCTACTTCTAGCAGTTATAAAAAAAAATTAGTAAAAATCCAAAATTAAAATAAAAATCTAAAAAAGCCATTATTAAAGGAAAATAATACCCCAAAATAAAAATAAAAATTGTACTTGAGAAACACGAAGTCCCCCACAGAATACTCTATCTCTCGACGCTTTAGATCTGCATACGATTTTTGTCTGTCAGATGCCTCTTTCAGTCGATCTTGAATCAACCTGACCATATCCTCGGAATCGGAAACTAGTTCAGGACCCAGAACATGACGCTCGCCCAACTCAGTCCAACACAAAGGAGTGCGACACCTATGCCCATATAATGCCTCGTAAGGTGCCATCTGTATGCTAGACTGGTAACTATTGTTGTAAGCGAACTCCGCCAATGGCAAATAGTCCTCCCAACTGCCTCGGAAGTTTATTACACAACCCTTTAACATATCTTCCAGTATCTGAATCACCCTCTCAGACTGGCCATCTATTTGAGGATGGAACGCAGTACTGAAGTCCAACCTTGTACCCAAGGCCTCATATAGCTTTCCCCAGAACCAAGACATGAAGCCAGGATCCCTATCAGATATTATCGAAACTGGTACTCCATGCAGTGTCACTATCTCAGATACATACATCTTAGCTAGCTTCTGCAGTGAATAATCAATGCAAACAGGTATGAAGTGGGCAGACTTGGTCAACCGATCCACGATGACCCACACTGAATCCTTCTTAGCAGGCGTTAAGGGTAACCCACTAACAAAATCCATAGTCACTCTCTCTCATTTCCATAGCAGAATCTTAACTGGCTGTAGTAGACCTGAGGGTAGCTGATGCCCAGCTTTAACCTGCTGGCATGTCAGACATTTACTCACAAAATCAATAACCTCTCGCTTAAGATCTGGCCACCAGTACAACTCAAGAAGGTCTCGGTACATTTTATTTCCGCCAGGATGCATAGCATAAGGGCTACTATGCCCCTCTCGCAGTATAGACTGCCTCAAATCAGTATCCTTTGGAACACAGATTCTCCCACGGAAACAAAGTACCCCTTCGCTATTCAGTCCAAAAACTTGATCGCTGAAATCAGTGATTTAAAATTTATAAAACAAATTATCAAACCTGGAAACTAACTCTGACAACAATTAAAGGCAAGTGTATCCATCGAACAGTAGTATAGTTTAGGCAAGACCGGATTGTCGAACCCAAAGGAACTAAAAGTACTAATACTAACTTTCTTTTTATTAATTAGCCTAAAATAAAGTGAAGTTGCTTTAAACCTAAATTAATGACTACTAAGCTAAAGACGCAAAGACAAAAAGAACGAATTGGGAAATAACTAGAAGAAGAACTGAATTGATCACGACGATACCCTCAGGAAGAATCCACCTAGACTTCACTTATTATCTAACACTGAACCATACAATTTATCCACTTAGTTTGATCCGTAGGACTCCCTAACATATATTAAACCCTCTCTCGAGGCGAATAACGTCTAACCCTAGGTTAATTAGTGGAACTCTCGTTCTCTTATAATAACCCCCTAGAATAGCAGTAAATCGATCTATGGACTCCCATATTAGGTTTCACCCTAATCCGGTAAAATCTCGTCACCCTATCTCTAGGCGTGCGATCAACTCCGCTTAATCATGCTAGATCTACTCTTAAGCAGGGTCTATTCCTCCTCCACCTAAGCACATCAAACTTGAATCAATATCCGCGAAATATTAACTCAAGAATTAAGCACACATAATTAAGAACAAACTAAGTATTTATCATATAATTCAGAAAATGATAACAAGATTCATCTAGGTTTCATCACCTTCAGGTATCTGAAGGGTTTAGTTCATAATAAATAAAGAAAACATCTCAAGAGAAAAGATAAAACAAAACATAAGAAATCCCTAAAACTCCCTGAAGGAATTGAAGGAGAAATCCACCGCCTTGAGTAGAATTTCGGCTTCTTGAGATGGATCAACTGGCTATCTTCGAGTAATTCCCTCAACTCTGATCTTTCCGGCTTGGCTTCTTGGCCTAGCTCGACGCCCCCTTCAAAGGTGGTACTTAGGGATTATTTATAGGCTCTTGGAATGAGATTCTTTCTCCCTAAGTATCTTTTTCCTACTGAAATTGTCTAAAGCCAAGACAGGGGCACGGCCATGTCACACGCCCATGTGACTCGTCTTCAAGCCGTGTTCGGATTTCTAAGTTGAGGCACGGCCGTGTAGATCGGGGGTGAGGCCATGTTCTAGATGCTTGACAAGGCACGGCCGTGTGCTCTTTGGGCCAGGCTGTGTCGATTTCGTGATATGGCCCATTTACTCCGTTTTGGGCCCGTTTTATATTCTTTTCATCCTCGGGTGCTATCCTGGGTATAAGACATGAAAAGAAAGATTAAGAGCACCTTTTTACATATATTGAGGAATAAATCATCCAAAAACAAGCTAAATGTGGGATTAAAATATGTTATAATTACGGTTTATCAAATGGAGAGAAGGGATAAAGAGGAAAAGGTCTGAGAGGGAGAAGGGAGAAAAGAAAAGAATGAAGAAATCAGATCGGGAGAAGGGGAAGGGCTGTGGGGTTTAAATAGGATTTCAAATCTGGCACGTTCCCACGCCCGTGGACTAGGGGCGTGTCAATTTACACGGCCGTCTCGCACGGCCGTGTGTCTGTGCGTGCTGTATCTCCCTGGCTGTTTTTCTACTAACCACGCCCGTGTATGTGAAGTCAGTATGTTAGCACGGTTGGGAGGCACGGGTGTGTTCTGCCCATGGTGTGTAAGTCAGTAGCTTCACACGGTCGAGAGGCACGGGCGTGCCACTTTTACGGAGCCCGTGGGGTAGTGGTTGGATCTGTGACGTCGAAAAGTGGTTGGGACTGATTCGCACGGCCTCTGATAAGTCAGTACGGAGATTTTAGTGGTCCACACGGTCACGGGCACCGTCGTGTGTAAGACCGTGTGGCCTTGAAATTCTACACTTTTGGTTAGTTTAAGAGAGAAGAAAGAAAGGAAGAAAAGAAATCGATAAATTTAAAAGTAAATAGTGTTAGTTGCTCGGGTTACCTCCCGAGAAGCACTTGTTTATAGTCTTAAGCTAGACTTTCCTTGAAATTGAAGAAAATCAGGGAGGTTTAAAGGTTTGAATATCTTCCCTCATGCTTATAGTTCTACTTTCTTGATAAAGTTTAAGTCAAGAAGTGTTTACCTTAAAAGTGCCGACTGTTGGATTGCTTACCTCGACTATTCTGTGGGGGAAGATATCGTGTACCTTTAGAGGAATTTCCTCGCTTACGTTCAGGTCTAATATGGTGATGCGAGGATCGGCTTTATCTAACAGCACCTGGTCTCCTATTTTTAAGTGTTTTGATGTTCCTACGAGTTCTTCAGGTGGTTCCTTCGATTTTGCTTTGACTTGTGTCTTCTGCTCTTCTAATTTGTCGAACCTAAGGCTTTGTTCCTTATGTAATTCATCTTTATTGGTTTGGGGTCTAAGATTTGGCTCAGGGTTGTATTCCTGTGGTGTTTCCTACGATGAAAGTTGAACAATTTGATTATCAAATGAAGTGACTTTCTTACCTTCATTGACTGTTGTCCTGGCCGAGTCAAGAGCTTGGAGACTGAGTAATTCGTCACCTACGCAAAGAATGAGTTCTCCTGTCTCAACATCAATTTTAGTCTTGGCAGTTGCTAGGAAAGGTCTTCCTAAAATTAAGGGGATTGAACTATCCTCATCCATGTCTAAGACAACAAAATCTACTGGGAAAACAAATTTATCGATTTTGACAAGAACATCTTCGATAATGCCCCTAGGAATTCTAATCGTTTTATCAGCTAATTGAATGCTCATCCTATTTTGTTTGGGCTTCCCTAGACCTAGTCGTTTAAACAATGTATAAGGCATGACATTTATGCTTGCCCCTAAATCAGCTAACGCATTATCAATAGTTAAACTACCAATTAAACATGGAATAGTAAAACTCCCTAGATCTTTTAGCTTTCGCGGTAGTTTATTCTGTAACATTGCTGAGCATGCTGCGTTTAATTCCACATGGTGCTCTTCATCTATTTTGCGTTTGTTTGTCAAGAGCTGCCTTAGAAATTTCCTCGAGTCTGGCATCTGAAAAAGAGCTTCAAGAAGAGGTAAGTTAATATGTAATTTCTTTAAAAGTTTAAAAAACTTACCGAACTGTTCTTCTGAATCGCCTCTTTTCGTCGCTTCGGGATAAGGTATACGAGGTTGGTACTCTTTGATTACTTTCAACTTTTCTTGTGTTACCTCTGTTTTACCTTCGTCTACCTCTTTGTTTGGTTTATCTAACCCTTTGCTATCGTGATCTGTGATGACTTGAATTTGCTCATTAGGGTTAATCTCGGTGTTACTTGGTAGACGTCCTTGAGGTCGTTCAGACATTAGCTTTGCGAGTTGCTCGACTGCATTAGTGACTTCCTTGACTGACTTAGTAAGTTCCCCAACTCGTTTCTCGTCGTCTTTAATTGTTCTCTCAGTCTCATGGAAACGGTTTGGATTCTTCTCTTGCGAATAGGGCTAATTTTGGAAGTTTTGATGAGGTTGTTGCCTTTGATTTTCTTGATTTCGTTGACCTCCCCATGAAAAAGTTGGGTGGTTCCTCCAACCTGGATTGTAAGTATTACTATAAGGATTATTATTGGATCTGAAATTATTACCTATATAGTTCATCTGTTCGTTCTCTACTTCTGGTTGGTAGGGTGGGTACACAGGATTCGCCACGGTTCCACTTGCGTCGCACTACATGACTGGATGTGCCTGCGAAGAACACAAACTATCAATCTTTTTATTCATCATCTCTACCTGTGCTGATAGTATGGTTATCGCATCGGGGTTGTAAACTCCGGATGCTTTTGTCGGTTTCGTCCTTGTCACTTACCACTGATAGTTATTCAGTGAAATCTCTTCAATGATCTCGTAGGCTGCTTCAGGAGTTCTATTGTTCAGGGTTCTACAGGTGGCTGAATCGATTAGTTGTCTCGTTGAGGGGTTTACACCGTTATAGGATCTTTGGACTTTTAGCCACAAGGTTAGACCATGCTGTGGGCACCTTCTCAAGAGATCTTTGTATCTCTCCCATGTGTCGTATAATGTTTCTAGATCCATTCGCACAATCATTCTGTAATTTGGCCATTTTGGCCGGTAGGAAATATTTCAATAAAAACTTTTCGGTCATCTGTTCCCATGTAGTGATTGACCCTCGTGGTAATGAGTTTAACCATTGTTTGGCTTTATTCCTTAATGAAAAAGGGAATAACCAAAGACGTATGGCATCATCAGAAACGCCATTTATTTTGAAGGTATCACAGAACTCTGAAAAATTAGCTATGTGAGTGTTTGGATCTTCGTCCTGCAAACCATCAAATTGAACAAATTGTTGAATCATCTGTATTGTGTTAGTCTTTAATTCAAAATTTTAGCAGCTATAGCAGGCCTAACAATACTCGATTTCGCTCCTATTAAATGCGGTTTAGCATAATCAAACATTGTACGTAGAGCATTGTTCTCCCCCACATCATGTGGTGGTGGGTTATTCTCGTCCATCCCTTCAGTAGGATTGGATCTGCCTTCTTGATCTTCCTCTGTGTAATTTAGGGCTCGCCTGACTTCTCTACAAGTCCTACGAACGGTAGCTTCAATTTTACTATCATATACCAAAGGTCCTTCCGGGTTCCTTCTAGTCATAAACTAGAGGTACCTGCTGAGAAAAGAAAGAAAGAAAATTTAGCAAAAATCAAAATTTAACCTAAAATAAAAATAAAAATAAAAACAAATTGCGAAAATAAAATAAAAAAATTATGGTTAAAGTAATAAAAATAAAGTGTTCTTAATATTTTAGTTCCCCGGCAACGGCGCCAAAAACTTGATCGCTGAAATCAAAGCTTTAAAATTTATAAAACGAATGATCAAACATAGAAACTAACTCTGACAACGATTAAAGGCAAGTGTACCTATCGAACAGTTGTATAGCTTAGGCAAGACCGGATTGTCGAACCCAAAGGAACTAAAAGTACTAATACTAACTTTCTTTTTATTAATTAGCCTAAAATAAAGTGAAGTTGCTTTAAACCTAAATTAACGACTACTAAGCTAAAGACGCAAAGACAAAAATAACAAATTGGGAAATAACTAGAAGAAAAACTGAGTTGATCACGACGATACCCTCAGCAAAAATCCACCTAGACTTCACTTGTTATCTAACACTGAACCATATGATTTATTCACTTAGTTTGATCCGTAGGACTCCCTAACATATATTAAACCCTCTCTCGAGGCGAATAACGTCTAACCCTAGGTTAATTAGTGGAACTCTCGTTCTCTTATAATAACCCCCTAGAATTGCAGTAAATAGATCTATGGACTCCCATATTAGGTTTCACCCTAATCCGGCAAAATCTCGTCACCCTATCTCTAGGCGTGCGATCAACTCCGCTTAATCATGCTAGATCTACTCTTAAGAAGGGTCTATTCCTCCTCTACCTAAGCACATCAAACTTGAATCAATATCCGCGAAATATTAACTCAAGAATTAAGCACACATAATTAAGAACGAACTAAGTATTTATCATATAATTCAGAAAATGATAACAAGATTCATCTAGGTTTCATCCCCTTCAGGTATCTGAAGGGTTTAGTTCATAATAAATAAAGAAAACATCTCAAGAGAAAAGATAAAACAAAGCATAAGAAATCCCTAAAACTCCCTGAAAGAATTGAAGGAGAAATCCGCCGCCTTAAGTAGAATTCCAGCTTCTTGGGATGGATCAACTGGCTATCTTCGAGTAATTCCCTCAACTCTGATCTTTCCGGCTTGGCTTCTTGGCCTAGCTCGATGCCCCCTTCAAAGGTGGTACTTAGGGGTTATTTATAGGCTCTTGGAATGTGATTCTTTCTCCCTAAGTATCATTTTTCGACTGAAATTGTCTAAAGCCACTACAGAGACACGGCCATGTCACACGCTCGTGTGACTCGTCTTCAAGCCGTGTTCGGATTTCTAAGTTGAGCCACGACCATGTAGATCGGGGGTGAGGCCATGTTCTAGATGCTTGACAAGGCACGACCGTGTGCTCTTTGGACCAGGCCACGTCAATTTCGTGATATGGCCCATTTACTCCGTTTTGGGCCCGTTTTATGTTCTTTTCATCCTCGGGTGCTATCCTAGGTATAAGACATGAAAAGAAAGGATTAAGAGCACCTTTTTACATAAATTGAGGAATAAATCATCCAAAACCAAGCTAATAGTGGGATTAAAATATGTTATAATTACGGTTTATCAGCTGCCACTCTCAATCTGTCGGAATCAAAGACCTAATGATTCGTCCTCCAACTGTTTTCCCTTAATCTGTTCAATCCACATTGGTTTAACCTGGAGTTCGACTAGCAGACTACCATCATCAAAAAAACTGAGACAAGCAAACGTCGCCCTCAAATTAGTCATAGCCTTACGACTCAGTGCATCGGCCACCACATTAGCCTTACCAGGATGGTATTCAATCGTACAGTCGTAATCCTTTAGCAGCTCAATCCATCTACGCTGCCTAAGGTTCAGCTCCTTCTGAGTGAGGAGATATTTGAGACTCTTGTGATCAGTGTAAATGATACACTTCTCACCATACAAGTAATGTCTCTAGATTTTCAGTGCGAATACTACTGCGGCCAACTTCAAGTCATGCGTCGGATAATTTGCCTCATGAGTCCTAAGCTGTCAAGACACGTACGCAACCACCTTACCCTCTTGCATCAACACACATCCTAAACCGACATGTGATGCATCACTGTACACAGTAAACTCTTTTCCAAGCATTGGTTATATCAGAACAGGGGCTTCAGTCAGTACAGTCTTGAGCTTCTCAAAGCTCTTTTGCTGTGAATCAGTCCAATTAAACGGTACACCCTTACGTAGCAGCTTAGTCAAGGGTGTTGCAATTACAAAAAAGCCCTCTACAAATCATCGATAATACCCAGCCAGTCCTAGAAAACTGCGAATCTCCGATATAGTCCTAGGCTGCTTCCAATCCAAGACAGCTTCAATCTTTCAAGGATCGACCCTAATCCCCTCAGCAGATACCACATGGCCCAGAAATGTTACTTCTTTTAACCAATACTCACACTTACTGAGCTTGGCGTATAGTTGTTTCTCCCTCAAAACTTGCAAAACCACTCGGAGATGTTCATCATGTTCATCATCAATCTTCGAATACACCAGAATGTCGTCAATAAAGACTACCACGAACCAATCCAGATAGGGCTGGAACACTCGGTTCATCAGATACATGAAGGCTGCTGGTGTGTTCGTCAATCCAAACGGCATTACTAAGAACTCGTAATGCCCATAGCGAGTCCTAAACGATTTCTTGTGTACATCAGCCTCCTTAACTCTCAACTGATGGTACTCAGATCAGAGGTCAATTTTAAAGAAAATCGAAGCTCCTTGAAATTGATCGACCAGGTCATCTATCCTCGGCAGGGGGTACTTATTCTTGATGGTCAACTTGTCCAGTTGCCGATAATCAATGCACATACGCATGGATACATCCTTCTTTCTTACGAACAGAACTGGTGCTCCCCACGGAGACACACTAGGGCGGATGAACCCACGATCCAGTAACTCTTGGATTTGAGCCTTAAGCTCCACAAGCTCCTTCGGTGCCATTCTATAGGGGCGATGGACACCGGAGCTGTACGGGGAAGGAGCTCAATCCCAAACTCTACTTCAGGATCTGGAGGTAACCCAGGTAGCTCTAAAGGAAAAACATCCGAAAAGTCCTTAACCGTCCTTATTTCCTTAACTGAAGAATCCCCAGAATCTGAAACATTGATGTAGGGTAGATACGTCTCACATCCCTTACGAACCAACTTTTCGGCCCTCAATGCAGAAATCACATTCGACAAGTAGTTCCAATGTTCCCCACTTACAACTACCTCGTTGTCCTCCTCAGATCTCAGTACAACCCGTTTAGTGGCACAATCCAAACTCACTCGATGTTTGACCAACCAATCCATCCCCAGTATTAAATCGAACTCCTCGAATGGGAGCTCCATTAGATCAACCAGAAAGGTTACCCCTTTTACCTCTAAAGGGACGTCTCTAAATAATTTATTAACCAGGACAGACTTCCCCAACGGACTTAATACCATAATTTCACTCGGAGTACTCTCAATCGGAAACCCCAAGTTTTCAGTAACAGAACTTGCAACATAGGAATAAGTGGATCATATATCTATCAATGCAGTACAAGGTACATTAAAAATTAAGAACGTACCCGTGATGACATAGGAGCATCTCCCTCCTCTTGGCGATGTACCGCATATACCAGAGGCGGCTGCCTCACCTCAGTCTGATTAGTACCTCTGCCCGATGCTCTCTGCCTACGGCCTAACCCATTACCACCCCGAGCCTGACCGCGACCTCTCAGTGGCTGCTGAACACTCCTCGGCGGCTGTGCAGTACCCATACTAGGAGCTTGCATCTGATCAGGCCTCTGTAGACACTCTCTGATACGGTGCTCCAATGAACCGCACCTCAAACATGCTCCAGTTCCAACACTCTCCCAGATGGTGTCTCCCACAATCAATACAAAGATACTGTCCAGTAGCAGCAACATGGGCCCCAACTCTGACCAGCCCATCTACTATGGCCTTTTTCTTAGGCCTCTGAACGGAACTTGAGGGCTCTGAATCCCTCTGGTTCCTACCTCTCTCTTTCTCACAATTCTGGTGCTCAGTACGCTTAATTTCTCCAGTGATCTTTGCTTTATCAACTAGTGCTGCAAAGTCTCGCTCCCTTTGTGGAGCTATCAAAACCCTTATGCTATCCCTGAGGCCATCCTCGAAGCGAACACATCGCTCGTACTCAGTTGCGACCATACCTCTCGCATAGCAGCTCTATCTTAAGAACTCGGGCTCACACTCAGCCACTGATATGTCCCGTTGAGTCAGATTTAAACACTCTCTCCTCCGGGTATCCACGTAATTGGCACCCACGTATTTTCCCTACAAAGGCAGATTTGAAGAATTCCCATGTCAATCATCCGGGCTGAGTGCCCTCATTTACAATGAGCCACCACTGATATGCTTCATATCGTAGCAGCGATACAACACCCTTTAATGTTTGCTCAGGTGTGTAGTACAGGTCGTCTATAATTCTCTTTGTGGCCTCTATCCAGTATTCAATCACATTAGGGGCAACTCCAGCAACACCCCTAAATATCTCGTCTCTATTGGACCGGAGTCATTCTGTAACCGACCCTCGGCCCCTAGTACCAGTATTGGTCCCAGCGACCCTTTTCAGAATTCTTAACATGCCTTGGGACAACGCGTCGTCCCCAGCCGTTCGATCATAAGACACAGTCTCAGCCACAGGTGAAGCTGGTATCTCACTGGTTTCTTAATTAGGTATGTGACCTGATGACGAGGACCTAACTCGAGCACCTCTACGGCCTTTACCCCGGCCTCTTGTACCCCGTCCGCAAGTACCTCTAGTGCTCATTGTCTAATTGCCTTTATCTGGGTTAACAATTTATGTATCAGTTTATAGTTCCAGTATTTGTTAGTCAAATTTTTATGCAAAGCAGTATAGTAATTCAGTGTCCGTCTTCGTAAATCGAAGTGCCTAACAGTTTTGCTACGGTCTTAGTATACACTATCTTAAGTGTTCTCAGTATACCTATAGCAATTTCAGTTTAGAATATTTAACAGTTTCAGTCAAAATCATAAGGTAATTTTTAGAGGGGACTTACAGGATCGGCGTCAGAGACTCGATGTGCCACACATTCAGTAATACATTTCAAAAACTTCAAGTCATTTGAAAGTAGTTCTTTAGAATTTCAAGTTTTAAAACCTAATCCACAGCCGAGTTTTACAACTTGACTCTGATACCACTAAATATAACACCCTAAACCCGTCCTGGGCGTTATGGCTGAATCTAGTGATGTCACATTGAAGTGTTTTCAATAAAACAAGTTTTTGTTTAAAAACTTTCTTTTTTATTCAACCTCGTTTTAAAACAATTTCATTTCCAAAATATAAATCATTATCAAGAAGTTGTTACTTCCAGAACGTTATTAATTTCTAAAACGTCACTTGTCACGTAAGCTTTTAAAATAGTTTGCGTATTTGTGTGAAATTTGCTAAAACGCCAGATTCTTTTGAAAACCCGATTAACCCTACTTCTAGCAGTAATAAAACAAATCAGTAAAAATCCCAAATTAAAATAAAAATCTAAAAAGGCCATTATTACTGGAAAATAATACCCCAAAATAAAACTAAAAATCGTAAATAAATCTCAAGCAAATAAAGGAGTTGTGTGGCCACCTCAGAGTCCTCCGCCGCATCGATCCACCTATGTTTGGGGATTACTTGTATAGATTAAACTGAAGGGGTGAGTTTACGTAAACTCAGTGTGTAATACCTATGCAAACGATCAGACAGTCTCAGTTTGGGCCTAAGCCCTTTTCAATATCAGCAACAATATGAGACTGGGCTTTGCCCCATCTCAGTGCAGAACAGTCAAGTACTTGGGCATTGGCCCATTACAGTATCATTAATTAGTGCGGTAATAGATAAATCAGTATACAGATCCTATCCATCTAGCCTCTACCCTCCATCTTTGTCCAACCCTACACTCTATGTGGGGATATAATCAACCCACCTATCCCTACACTCCAGAGAGTACCGAATGCAGCACTATGCAGTAATATACAGTCGGGCTACCAGTAATTTAGGCTCTGAGCCTTTCAGTACACTTCCTCCGATCAATATAAAACCCACCCCCATGCAATGCATCATGCAATCATGTCAGGTCACCTCAGAATATCATACATGTATTCAGTGTAGTCAAAATAGCACACTAAAGTATAGTCATGCATGTACATAAGTCTATATACATCACACAGGGGCATAATAGTCATTCAATCAATTAGGGGTCTCGGTAAGCTTACTGACCCAACAGTAGGTCTACAGTCGTCTTGGGCGACCCGTGCAACCTTAATAGTCAAACAGTGAAAATGGGCCCACGGCCCATATTGTGGGCTCATGTAGACCGACAAGCCCGTGTTGCCCACACGGCCCAAAATCGCCTTGGCCGTGTGGACCACATGGCCTGGCCCAATATTTCCACATGTCCGTGTGGTTCACCCGTGTAGAGCCCACACGGCCCAATTTGGCCCAGCCCATGAAATCGCACATGGCCGGCCTCATCGATCTCACACCCACATTTAGTCACACGGACTAACACACAATTGAGCACAAGCTCTTGTGGCGTCGACGTTCCCTTATTCCAGCTTTTGTCGATTCTCATAGTCGGAATTATATTACACACCTCGTTATGGAAACACTCACACAGTCCTTGAGCAATCCAAATCTAAGTTCACCATAAATATTCGATTAGTCACTTGTCAACCAAAATTAAAACGACCTTAATCGAAATACTTAATCACTTCGCCATCATTCACTTACCACGTTGAACAATCGAGGCCTGCCCACTTAAACTGTCGAAACCGAATGACCACTAATTCTTGCAATCCGACCGAACACTTATTAACCACTATTCGTATGACAGTTGAACCAAAAAAATAGGTAAGCTTTGAAGCAACACCAAAAGTATTTACTTATACCTATACTTACCAACCACGATGAAGAGAACTAGAGGTTTCGACCAAGGAAGAACAAGTGAGATCCTTTGTTCACTATAGTGCGAGAGTGGAGAAAACAACCGAATGATCAGCAATGAAGGAGAGAAAAACGTTATCGCGAGATATGGCCAAATCGAACAGAATTAGAGAGTAAAACCAAAGCACAAATCTCACCAAAAATTCGGCAACTACAGTTCCCCACACCTCCAACACCTAGTAGTTCGGTCAAACACAACTCTATCACCGCCATGTTGTAAAAATAAATCTCCTTGCTAGCATTAGGAATTGAACTCCAGACCACTTACACATTAACACTCCACACCACTAGACCAGTAGGCCCATTCTGACATATTTTTCCAATATTTATTTATAAGCCTACTGGCTAGAGATAGGGGTTTATTCAATAAAAAGAAAAAATTGCCCAAGCCAAAGCTTGAACTTGGGACTTCTTTAGACACTCCCAGAACACATAACCACTGAAGCAGACAGATATTTATGCCACAACATAGACAATAAAGATTAAGAATTATTGGGGCATTACATTGACTGTCTATTATATTGTGTTAGTTATAAATGGATTTGAACATACATGTATCGATGCTATGATTAATTAACAGATAACGAGTCTTGTTTGAACCTTAAGAATTCTTAGGATACAATAACATGTCATTAGGGATTTCATGTTTCGAGTGTTGGTCTTAAATGTCCTACCGATGGCTGACGTCCAACTTTTGTTGTAGATTCTCCACATCTCGTGTGAGCAACATCGTATAGCTAATATTCTGACCCATAGCTCGTGTGAGCAGGCCCATTTCACAGCTCGTGTGATCACTATTAAAAAGGAAAGGTTACAGCTATATGGAAAGGCACACTATGTGTTAGCACTTCCGGGTATTCGATGTAATTCTAGATGGTTCAACGGGTAACAAAAGGAATGGCATGGTAAGTACACATGTGTTATTGAATCATAATCTATAAAAAGGTTAATGTAATAAATGATGTGCATATGGAAATCTGATTATATTATGGTTGAATTCGTACGTACCATTGATGAACTTACTAACTTATGAGTTTGATGATGCTTGTATTGGCTTTTACTAAGCTTATGGTCTTGGTACTGACATTATACTTATTCTATAAATTGTGCTAATGAAATGATAAGTTTTTTTTTTTGAGTTTATACGAGCTTACTAAGCATTATTTACTTACTAGTTACTTTCCTTTGTTTTATAAATTATCTAAAGCTATGCTCATCAAAGACCTATCACACTATATAGCAACCATTTCGGTGGTTTTTGAGTATTTTGTCCAAGGTTAATAATGGCATGTATAGGATTTTTGTAACCGTATTTCTTGAATGTGTAATGGATGTTTTGGTATGCATATGCTTTGCAGTTTATGTTTGGTTTGATGAACTTTAATGCCTTACCAAGTTATGTTATTTTGGTTACTTTTAAGTGCTTGTATATAAGACCTTTTTGGTATGTTTGTGATGGCATGTAACTGGTCATTTGTGACATCTTTTGGTATATAAATGAACTAGTTTTGTGCTTGAGGTATGGCTATATTGACTTGTTTTGGTTATTGATGTTTGGTATAAATGTGGTGCCTTCAAATGACATATTGGTTGGATGAATTAGGATGTTTGAAATGGTATGTTTAGATAAGTTGGAATAATGTTTAAGTATTAGAATGTGTGCACAAATGGGATGAATGGTTAGGTGTTTTTTGGCCTTGAATTGGCTATTTTCAAGGTCAAATTATGGATCACACGGCCTGAGACACGGGCTATAACACGGTCGTGTGACACACACGGCCTGGCGACACAGCCATGTATCACGTGTAAATTCCTAGTGTTCTAACTCAGTGATTTACACGGCCTAGCACACGACCTGCGACACGGCCGTCTGTGGAAACTCAAAGAGTTACACAACCGTGTGACCTTATTCAGTGAGTTACACGGGTGAAGACACAGGCTAGGACACGGCCGTGTGACCCCTGTTTTCACAATTTTGCATCTTTTTCTTAAAACTTCTATTTTGTTTCAAATTAGTCCCAAATTACTACTAAGCTATTTTTAGGGCCTCGAAGGCTCAATTTAGGGACCAAATACATATGTTTGATATTATTTTAAATGAGATTAATTTATTAAATGTTATGATTTAAATGTTGTTTTGATTATTCGGTAATGCTCTATAACCTTAATCCGGAAATGGAGACGGGTTAGGGGTGTTACATTCATAATCTAACTGTAACATCCAGGCCGAGTTTGGAGTGTCATACCTTCATTCAAAAAAAATCCCAAGCACCAAATTAGAGCTTTTCTACAAAATTTGGTTCATCCTTTATTATCCTCAAGCTTTCTAAACACAAATTTCTCTTCCAATTTTAATGAATAATCAAGTTTTCATCCTCAAATCCTTTATTGTTCTTGTAACATCCTAAAATTTAGAATTTTATGTGTTGCATTATTCTTGCGTTAAGCTAGTTAAAAATATTAATTGTGTATGTTTAGGGGTTCTATGAAGGCTCGGGGTTGAATTGGGCCGTTGTAAAAATTTGGTGTTTTAGCCCATTAAGGAGAAATAGTAAGTGACATCAATGTTTATGGAAATAAGTGAGTAATTGGCTAGCATAAATGAGCATATGGTGAAGAGGATGTGGCGTCACATGAAGGGCTTTAAGGGAAGAGGTTCGAATCCCCCTTGGTGCAAAATTTTGACTATTTTTTTGTGTTCCTTCCCTAAGTATCGGCCATGGTGGTATTTAAGGCAAGGAAGACTTTTTAATTATGGTATGGTGGCTAGGGAATATGGTAAGGAGGAGGATAAGGGATAATGAAGGAAAGAATCAAAAGAAAAGGCAAGGGAAAGGAACATGTTGGCCTTTTTCATGGATGATGTTTTGGAAAGTGTTTATGGTCAACACTTATTCTTTTGGCAAAACAATACATGGTTTGGGAGGGGTCTTGGAGTAGCCAAATTTTCTTTAGTCTTTTTGGTAGAATTTTGGTGCTTGTTAGGCCAAATTCTTTTAGCATTCGTTTGTGTCCTTTTCTCCAAACTTCTTCTCTCATTGCCGAAACTTCAAGCCATTAGTGAGTATTATTTTCTTCTTTTCTTTCTTGTCTTGCCGAAATCACCTAGCCCTGTGACCAGTTATTTCACTCATTCTCCTTTCAAAAACCGAATCTAGTTAAGCACTCCTTTCCCATCTTTCTTTTCTATTTCCACCAAAATTCTCCAACCCTTCTTTCTTCTTTTCTAATCCATACTCTCATAGCCAGATTCTCTTGTTCATTTTCCTCCATAGCCGAGCCATTCAACCCATAATCCCTCCTTCACAATTTTTTTCTCATTCATGTTGACACTCACTCTTTTGATCAATCGGTAAGTGGTTCTATTCTATCATTTTATTTTTTTCTTTTTCCTAGCCGAATGTGTACATTCGGATATTCACTTTGTTCCAACAGAAATATCTTCCTTTCATAATTCTTTACAATGTGATCACCTTCTAATGTAGAGTTATAGTGGAAGGCTAAATCTTTGACTCATCCGTGGCCATTGTACAATCGTTGGGAATCGGTTTTATAATCATTAAGGTAAGGGATTCATCATGGTTCTTTTTGGATCTTGTTTTAGTTGATCGATTATTTTGCTAAGCAGGATAGTGGTTGTGTCTAATCGTTTATTTTAGGGACTAAATCGCCCAATCTATCTACCTGTTGATTCTACGAAAATAGAGGTAAGCCGAGCCCTTTTTCCTTAGACAATCGATATATACTGTAATATCGTTTTGACTAAAATTTTATCCGATGGAGGCTAGGGGCACCGACCTGAAAGGGAAAATGAGTGGAGAGCACAAAAGGAGCGAATCTGCGATCCCTACTCCTAAATTCAAACGAAGGGTAGTATCGGTAGTTCGGGTTTTTCCACCGGGTTGTGGACCATCATCTGGGGAGAATGACAAATCGTGGTCGTTCACGATTTCGAGAGTAAGTATTAAAGATCGCTTGGTGTAGTTTTAGATTAATAAAAATCTCGCCAGTTAGATTAATCGAGTGTTATGTTGTCATAGGTGCCGACGATCAAGACGGTTTAATCCTTATCGTAATCAAGTGTGTAATCTCACAACGTAAATCCGTAGAATTATGTTTTGGTAACATGTCTAATAGTATATTGTTATCATTATACGGCTAAAATCATAAAATTGGCATAAAACGAGGAATATGCTTAAAGTATACTATTTTGAAAGATTTGACAAAATCGACATTAAGATTGTTAAAATTACCAAATTGCCCTTATGGGCCAAATTACGAAAATGCCCTTACGGGCCAAATTACGGAAATGTCCTAATGGGCCGTTATGTTAGAATGCCCTAATGGGCCGATTATTGTTGCTTAAATGGGCCTAATCACTATAATAAATTTCTTGATAAAAGGTTGTTATTTATATGCGAATATCTTATTATGTATGTTGCATTTTCATATATTGCATGGGCCAGGTTTGGGGTGTTACATTTTATGGTATCAGAGCCCAGTTACAAAACTCGGCTGTGGTTTGGGTTCAAAACGTTTTCAAAGCTGTTTAAAATTTTAATTTAAACATACATGTTCTAAAGGAAGTATGGCACCACGGGTATCCGGCACCAAGTCAAGTAAGTATGTGTTATCATTTTATGATTATGACTATTGTAATATGACTGTAGATATACTCTAGAACTTTTAGCCTTATGAGCTGAAACTATAGAGATTGAGACTATAGGATGCATTTTTGCGAAAATGACCTTACTTTCTATACTTCATAAAATATTATTTAATAAACACTGAAACAACATATTGATTCATAAGACTCTTAATCAGATTAAATTGAATTAGCAAATATGAGCGCTAGAGGATGTGGACGTGGTAGACGTGGCAGTGGTAGAATCCATGGCGCTAGAGTTGTATTTGAGGCATTGGGACACATGCCGAAAATAGACGTACCTACGTCACCTATGACTGAAGCTGGGTCACATGATCGTATGAGAGAGGACGACGCTCTGCCCCAAGCAATGTTGCGAGTTCTGGAAAGGGTTACTAGGGCAAGAACTGGGTCAGCAGCTCGTTGGTCAATATCAGAGCGACTCAGATCGAATGGTGCTGAGGTTTTTAAGGGTATCTCGGGTGTGGCCCCAAATGTAGCAGAGTACTGGCTTGAGGCTGTAGAGTGGATCATGGACGATCAGGATTGCACCGCCGAGCAGAAACTGAAAGGAGTGGTGTCCGTGCTGAGAGAAGAGACGTATTAATGGTGGCTCACTATTCGGGAAGGCACTCAGGTCGATCGTATTACTTGGGATTTCTTTAAGACGACATTCCAGGGAAAGTATGTCGGGGCTAGCTATGTGGATGCCCGAAGAAAGGAATTCTTGAATCTAGTCCAAGGAGGTAAGTCTGTGGCAGCTTACGAGGTAGAATTTCTACATCTGAGTCGGTATGCCCGGAGAATAGTGCCAACTAACTACGAACACTGTGTACGTTTTGAGGACGAGTTGCGTGATGAGTTGTGGGAACTGATAGCCCCACAAAAGGAGAGGAATTTTGCCACACTGGTGGAGAAAGCCAAGATAGCTGAAGAGGCTAAACACTCGGAGCGACAAAACCAAGACAAGGATAGGGGCAGGACCAAGAGAGACTCTAGGTACTCAGGTCCTACTAAAGGTTTTCAGAAGAGGCCTAGGAATGAGGAGCCAGCTCGAGCGAGAGTACCAGCTGCTACTAATCAGTTACAGCCATGTGTGGATTGTGGAAAATTTCACTCGAGTGAATGCTGGAGGAGAACCGGTAGTTGTTACAGATGTGGTTCCAAAGATCATCGGTTTAGAGATTACCCTCGACGGCCTGCTCAGACTCAGGGTGTTCATAATGATGTTGCACAGCAAGCTAGAGGCGCTCAGCAGCCGCCGAGAGGCCGTGGGTCAGGTCGAGGTGGTAATGGTGTAGGACGAGGTCAGGGTACACCGGGTAGAGGTACTGGTAATAGGGGTAACACGGAGGCGAGACAGCCAGGTTTGGTTTACGCGGTCAGACGTCAAGAGGATGGTGATGCACCTGATGTAATAACCGGTACGTTCTTCATATTTGATGTACCTATTACTGCTTTGATAGATATTGGATCCACCCATTCGTATGTTGCTTTTGCTGTGCCTGGAACGTTGAATATTAAATCTGAGATTGCTGCTAGAGAAACAACTGTAATTAGCCCTTTAGGACAGTCGGTGATAGTAAATAAGTTATTTAGGGATGTGCCCTTAGAAATTCAGGGGGAAATATTTATGGCAGATTTGATGGAACTGCCATTCGGCGAGTTCGACCTTATTTTGGGCATGGACTGGTTGGTGAAACACCGTGCGAACTTAGATTGTGCTGCAAAGTAGATGGTGCTAAGAACTTCGGAGGATAAGGAAGTGATGATGATAGGTGAAAGAAGAAACTATCTGTCTAATGTGGTATCTGCTTTAAAGGCAGAAAAGTTGGTGCGAAAGGGGTGTGGAGCGTTCTTAGCCTTTATCAGTGCTTTGGATGCCAAGTAGTTGACGGTAGAAAGTGTAAGAACGGTGAAAGAGCTCTCAGACATTTTTCCCAAGGAGCTCCCAAGATTGCTTCCGGATCGGGAGGTAGAGTTTGGCATTGAGTTGTTGCCAGGAACTGCTCCGGTGTCTATTGCTCCTTATAGAATGGCGCCGAAGGAGTTAGCGGAGCTTAAAGCTCAGATTCAGGAGTTGTTGGATTGGGGATTCATTTGACCAAGTGTGCCACCATGGGGAGCGCTGGTCTTGTTCGTTAAGAAGAAGGATGGGTCGATGCATATGTGCATCGATTATAGGCAGTTGAATAAGTTGACGATCAAGAATAGGTATTCGTTGCTGAGCATCGATGATCTGTTCGATCAATTGCGAGGAGCTTCGGTTTTCTCAAAGATAGATTTGAGATCGGGTTATCACCAGCTTAAAGTCAAGGAGGCGGATATTCATAAGACTGCGTTTCGAAGCCGTTTGGGTTGACTAATGCACCAGATGCATTTATGGACATCTTGAATCGGGTTTTCCAACCCTATTTAGATCGGTTTGTGGTGGTGTTCATAGATGACATCTTGGTGTACTCGAAGAATGAAGAAGAACATGATTCGCATCTGCGGGTAGTATTGTCGATATTAAGGGAGAAGCAACTGTTTGCCAAATTCAGTAAGTGTGAATTTTGGCTGAAGGAAGTGACCTTTTTGGGGCATGTTGTGTCTGTCGAAGGAATTAGAGTTGATCCCCGGAAGGTCGAGGCTGTGCTGGATTGGAAGCCACCAAAGTCAGTGGCAGAAATTCGGAGTTTTCTAGGCTTAGCTGGGTATTACAGACATTTCGTTGAGGGGTTTTCGTTAATTGTTGCACCCCTAACTAAGCTGTTGCGTAAGGGAGTACCGTTTTTGTGTTCAAATAGGCAGCAAGAGAGCTTTGAGAAATTGAAGATTCTGACAGAAGCACCAGTATTGATTCAACCTGAAGCTGGTAAGGAGTTTATTGTTTATTGTGATGCGTCACACACGGGCTTGGGATGTGTGTTGATGCAAGGAGGAAAAGTGGTCGCTTATGTATCTCGTCAATTAAGGCCGCATGAGGTGAACTATCCCACGCATGACTTGGAGTTAGCTGCAGTGGTGTTTGCTCTGAAGATTTTGAGACACTATTTGTACGGGGAAAATTCAATTATCTATACGGGTCATAAGGGTTTGAAGTACCTACTTACCCAGAAGGATTTGAACTTAAGACAGCGGAGGTGGATAGAACTATTGAAGGATTATGACTTCTTAATCGAGTATCATCTAGGAAAGGCTAACGTGGTGGCTGATGCGTTAAGTCGAAAGGTGATATCAGATTTGAGAGCGATGTTCGCTCATCTCAGCCTATATGAAGATGGTAGCCTGTTGGCCGAACTCCAGGTGAAGCCTACATGGATAAGCCAGATCAAGGAAAAGCTGTTGATAGATGAAGTGTTGGGCTTGCGACTTCAACAAGTGGAAGGTGGTGAGATAGGGGATTTTGGATTGAATAGTGATAGAGTATTGTGTTTCCGCGGAAGAATTTGTATGCCCAAAGATTCGGAATTGAGACAAATGATTCTGCGTGAGGCGCATAGTAGCCTATATGCTATGCACCCCGGGGGAAATAAGATGTACCGAGACCTCCGTGAGCAGTATTGGTGACCAGGGTTGAAACGGGAGGTTACTAATTTCATGAGCAAGTGCTTAACATGTCAGAAAGTGAAAGCGGAACATCAATTGCCGTCAGGATTGCTACAACCGGTGAAAATTCCATTATGGAAATGGGAAAGGATAACGATGGACTTTGTTAGTGGGTTATCCTTATCGTCTACTAAGAAAGATTCTGTTTGGGTAATAGTGAATTGGTTGACGAAAACTGCCCATTTCCTACCTGTTCGTACAGATTATTCATTGCAGAAGTTGGCCAAGTTGTATGTAGCAGAGATCGTGAGGTTACATGGGGTACCAGTGTCTATTATATCGGACAGGGACCCTAGGTTTACATCACGGTTTTGGAAGGCTTTACATGAAGCTTTGGGAACAAGGTTAAATTTCAGCACGGCATTTCATCCTCAGACAGATGGTCAGCCGGAGAGAGTAATCCAGATTCTCGAAGACATGTTAAGGAGCTGTGTGATCGATTTCAGGGGTAGTTGGGAAGATTTTCTACCTTTGGCGGAGTTTGCATACAACAACAGCTATCAATCCAGTATCCAGATAGCACCTTACGAGGTGCTGTATGGTCGTAGGTGTCGCACTCCTACTTGTTGGACTGAGCTGGGGGAGCGACAGTTGTTGGGTCCTGAGTTGATATCGGAGACGGAGGAGAAAGTAAAGGTAATTCGGGCACGGTTAAAGGAAGCTTCGGATAGACAAAAATTGTACGTGGATCTGAAGCGTAAGGATATAGAGTTTGTGGTGGGAGATCAGGTCTTTCTAAAGGTCTCACCTTGGAAGAAGATCTTTAGATTTGGACGGAATGGCAAGATGAGCCCTAGATTCATCGGACCATACCGTGTACTGAAGCATGTTGGGCCAGTGGCTTATCAGCTTGAGTCACCTCTGGAGTTAAGTCAGATACATAGTGTATTCCATGTTTCTATGTTAAGGCATTATCGTTCGGATCCATCTCATGTTGTACCAGTGGAAGAGGTTGAGTTAAAACCCAACTTGTCCTTTGAAGAGGAGCCAGTACAGATTTTAGATCGGGACGTTAAGGTGCTGAGAAAGAAGTCGGTGCTGTTAGTCAAAGTATTATGGCATAATCACGGATTGGAGGAAGCTACATGGGAGCCTGAGGACACGATTCGGCAGCAATATCCTCACCTCTTTTAATCAGGTAAATTTCAAGGACGAAAGTTTCATTAAGGGGGTAGAATTGTAACATCCTAAAATTTAGAATTTTATGTGTTGCATTATTCTTGCGTTAAGCTAGTTAAAATTATTAATTGTGTATGTTTAGGGGTTCTATGAAGGCTCGGGGTTGAATTGGGCCCTAGTAAAAATTTGGTGTTTTAGCCTATTAAGGAGAAATAGTAAGTTGCATCAATGCTTGTGGGAATAAGTGAGTAATTGGCTAGCATAAATGAGCATATGGTGAAGAGGATGTGGCATCACATGAAGGGCTTTAGGGGAAGAGGTTCGAATCCCTCTTGGTGCAAAAATTTGACTATTTTTTTGTGTTCCTTCCCTAAGTGTCAGCCATGGTGGTATTTAAGGCAAGGAAGACTTTTTAATTATGGTATGGTGGCTAAGGAATATGGTAAGGAGGAGGATAAGGGATAATGAAGGAAAAGATCAAAAGAAAAGGCAAGGGAAGGGAACATGTTGGCCTTTTTCATGGGTGATGTTTTGGAAAGTGTTTATGGTCAACACTTATCCTTTTCGCAAAACAATACACGGTTCGGGAGGGGTCTTGGAATAGCCGAATTTTCTTTAGTCTTTTTGGTAGAATTTTGGTGCTTGTTAGGCCAAATTCTTTTTTCATTCTTTTGTGTCCTTTTCCCCAAACTTCTTCTCTCATTGCCGAAACTTCAAGCCATTAGTGAGTATTATTTTCTTCTTTTCTTTCTTGTCTTGCCGAAATCACCTAGCCTTGTGACCAATTATTTCACTCATTCTCCTTTCGAAAACCGAATCTAGTTAAGCACTCCTTTCCCATCTTTCTTTTCTTTTTCCACCAAAATTCTCCAACCCTTCTTTCTTCTTTTCTAATCCATACTCTCATAGCCAAATTCTCTTGTTCATTTTTCCTCCATAGCCGAACCATTCAACCCATAATCCCTCCTTCACAATTTCTTTCTCATTCATGTTGACACTCACTCCTTTGATCAATCGGTAAGTGGTTCTATTCTATCATTTTATTTTTTTCTTTTTCCTAGCCGAATGTGTGTTTATCAACATTCGGATATTCACTTTGTTCCAACAGAAATATCTTCCTTTCATAATTCTTTACAATGTGATCACCTTCTAATGTAGAGTTATAGTGGAAGGCCGAATCTTTGACTCATCCGTAGCCATTGTACAATCGTTGGGAATCGGTTTTATAATCATTAAGGGAAGGGATTCATCATTGTTCTTTTTGGATGTTGTTTAAGTTGATCGATTATTTTGCTAAGCGGGATAGTGGTTGTGTCTAATCGTTTATTTTTAGGGACTAAATTGCTCAATCTATCTACTTGTTGATTCTACAAAAATAGAGGTAAGCCTAGCCCTTTTTCCTTAGACAATCGATATATATCGTAATATCGTTTTGACTAAAATTTTATCTGATGGAGGCTAGGGGTGCCGACTTGAAAGGGAAAACGAGTGGAGAACACAAAAGGAGCGGATCTGCGATCCCTACTCCTAAATTCAAACGAAGGGTAGTATCAGCGATTCGGGGTTTTCCACTGGGTTGTGGACCATCATCCAGGGAGAATTGACAAATCGCGGTCATTCACGATTTCGAGAGTAAGTATTAAAGATCGTTTGGTGTAGTTTTGGATTAATAAAAATCTCGCCAGTTAGATTAATCGAGTGTTATGTTGTCATAGGTGCCGACGATCAAGACGGTTTAATCCTTACCATAATCAGGTGTGTAATCTCACACTGTAAATCCGTAGAATTATGTTTCGGTAACATGACGAATAGTAGATTGTTATCATTATACGGCTAAAATCGTAAAATTGGCATAAAACGAGGAATATGCTTAAAGTGTACTATTTTGAAAGATTTGACAAAATCGGCATTAAGATTGTTAAAATTACGAAAATGCCCTTATGGGCCGAATTACGAAAATGCCCCTACGGGCCAAATTAAGGAAATGCCCTAATGGGCCGTTATGTTAGAATGCCCTAATGGGCCGATTATTGTTGCTTAAATGGGCCTAATCACTGTAATAAATTTCTTCATAATGGGTTGTTATTTATATGCGAACATCTTATTATGTATGTTGCATTTTCATATATTGCATGGGCCGGGTTTGGGGTGTTACAGTTCTTCACACGTCCTAGCTCGAATTTAATCTTAAACTCTTTGTTTTCGTCAAATTGAGGTGAGATTCTGACTTTTTATGATTAAACTAAGTGATTTGTTATTTCAATTCGAGTTTTTGTTGATTTAATCAAGATTTCAATAGATCAATTTATTTTAAATCGATTTTTAGCTTGAAATGGTAGATCTCTTATTACTATGCTAAGATTTTTTTAAAGTAATTTCTAACTCACTTTTCTCTAATTAAAAGGTATTTGATCTTGATATAACAAATCCTTAATTAATTTAAACTAATTGAACGTTTTCCCCTTTCAAATGATCACATAAGCTTGAGTTTTTCGGAAAAATTATATTTTTGTAATTAGATAAAATTGATGGTTTGGATCTATAATTAGATGATACTTAGGATGTATGAAGTCAAAACCAAGCTTAGAAATGAGATTTGAATGGTTAAAGATCTATTTGGACAAAACTAGCTAAGTTTTCGGTATTGTGAATGAGAGGCTTTGATCTACCATTTTGGAATTATTTAGTTGTGTTTGTTATTGTTTGTAATTCCTTTTTATTTTGTTTTATGTGTATATGAAATTCCAACTCATTTGGAAGTCTCTACAAGAAAAGAAAAAGCCAAGAAAAAGCTTATTTTAGCTTTGACTTTGGAGCAAAGTTTGATCAAGGTGAGTGGTCTAGTGTGCTATGAATAATGCACAAATTAGTGAGTTAAAGAGGGGCTTAGATGTTTTAAACACCTAATCTATGTCCCAAGAGTAAGTGTTCTTACTTGAGTTTAATATTTTGCAAGTAATGCCTACATGAATTGTGATATGCTTAAGTGTGTGGGATGATTATATGTGTTGAATATATGTCTAAACATGCTTTGAACAACTAGTTTTATGCACACACATCTAATATGAAAGTGTATGTGGCTTAATGAGCAAGTGCTTTCACTTGATAGTGCATGATATGAATATGTGAAAAGTGATGTGAATGTAATATATGTGTAAGTGTGCATAAACCAGATATGAATGTGTGAACTGGATAAATTGGCCTTGTGAACTTTTGAAAACATTGGATATTGTTAGTGTAACACCCTTAACCCTTATCCGTTACTGGATTAGGGTTATGGAGTATGACCAATTAACTGGAAATCATACAACATCATAAATTAAATATCTTAAACATATTATAAGTCATTTAATCACATGCATTTTGTCCCTAAAATGAGCCTTCGAGACCCTAAAAATAACTTAGAAACAATTTGAGATTATTTCAAAACAAATTAAAAGTTTTAATAAAAAGTTGCAAAAATTGGAAAACAAGGGTCACACGACCGTGTGGCCAGGCCATGTGATATCACCCCAGGCCGTGTAACTTTTTAACAAGGGACACACGGCCGTGTCCCAACCCGTGTCCTCACCCATGTAACTCACTGAAATGCCCCGCACACCCATGTGCCAGGCCCTGTGCTAGGCCGTGTAACTCGTTGATTTAGAACCTTAAGAAATTCTCAAATGACACATGGTCGTGTCGCCAGGCCGTGTGAAACCAAAAATGCACCTAAAACCATACCATTCCAAGCCTAACTCTTGCTTGACTAACCAATCCATTTGGGCTCACATTCAAGGGATTGAAACACCATTCAAACACACATAAACATACCAAATCAAAACAACCTAAATCATCTAACCATTATGCCATTCAACGGCACCATAATAACATCAATACATCATTTATCTACACATGCTAACATTGTCTAAATTCATGCATAAAGTCCTAGTTCAAATAAGTGCCAAAAAATGTCTCAAATTGACCACTTGTAAGTCATCATCAACTTACCCAAAAGAACCTTGTTCACAAGCACTTTAAAGTACCAAAATGACATAGCTTAACAAGCATTACAAGCACATCAATCAAACACAATCTTTAAAGAATAACATACCAAATCACCATTACATAACATCCTATACATTTCAAAACCACATATTTATCTATATATACATGCCACTACCCTAGGAGATACAAAAACTACCAACTTAGATGGATAGTGTGAGCCAGTTGATTGATCTTTCTAAACCGTCAGCAACGATTATCTACAAAACAATCCACAAGATCCGATAAGTTTACATAACTTAGTAAGGATAGAGTATAACATTTAGTCTAAATACAATTAGACACAATTCATATACTATTTGATTTCAAATTACCAGAGTATAACCAGGGGCACGTAAGTGCGTTCAAGGGTACTGAAGTACAAATAGGGGCACGTATGTGCAACCATACAATAATTTTCTATAAACATGGTAATTAAAGAATCATAATATAAGAACACAAGTAAAAATTCATTTACATATTGAAATACTATGACCTTACCTATCAAAGTAATTTAACTATCAGGGACTAATTGGGTTTTTTTTCCCTCGTACGTCCTCTAGTCGATGAGATTCTTGATCTAAAGTATAGTTAAATTTAATTAAATCAATTTTAAACCACATAAACAATCAAATTTATGCATTTAAGCCCTTTTAATCACATTTTACAATTTTACCCCTAGACTTTTACATTTTATTCAATTTACCAAAAATGATAATCACGAAATAAATAATTATAGTATTACATATACACGACACTCATACGTAATTTGTCTTATAATTTGATAACGATATATTAATGCTACCAGAAATTTTAATTAATTTCCTTACAAGATTTGAGATGTTTAAGCTTGGGAATTCTTGTCATGTTCGAATAGTACATCAATGACTCTAATGCATTGTTAAGATACAACTACAAACACCTTTATTTCTCACACATAGTGCATCCGTGATAACATGATTATTTTGCATGATTTCTTGTGTTTAATTCGGTTTATTTCTGAATTAATCCCTGCTAATTTAGTATTTTTATGATTTAAATTTTGTCAGGGATGCAATTGATCAAAAGCAAACTGAAAAGGGCCAAATTGAAAGAAAATCACTGAAATGGGGCCAAATAAAAAAGATGGAGGAAGCCAAGGACACATTAAATAATTTGGCTTTGTAAAAAGCCAAAAATAGAAAATCTTATTTTAGTTTATTTTATTTTTATTTATTTTTATTTTTAATTATTTAAGATTTTATATTAAATTAATTTAGCCTATTTTTAGTAAACCCCATGTATATAAATAGGGACTTTTTGTTATTAGAAAATCATCAATCAAATACTTCTTTTCCTATTTCTATTTGGAGTTGAATTATCTTCTTTGTCTTTTTCTACTTCAATTTGGAGTGGGATTTCTATTTTTCTTTTCAAGTTGGCGTCAGACATTCTGCCAATTTCCAATCCAATTGTTTGCTTTTCCAAAATTGGTTTAATTGCCTTCCAAGCCCCTTTCCTTTCCAATTTCCATTGTCCATCATACAAATCCCATCACCATCCACAACTCGCAAGCATGATTAAATTCATGCCACACTAAACCCTTTTCAGCCTTAAACTGGTGTTAACCTTGTCAAAGACCTGTGAGTTAAGAACCCGAGCTATTTAACCCCTACTTTCCAATATTTATTATTTCTCCAGATTAAGAGTATGACTTCGTCAACTCACAAAGTCAAATCAACACTAAGTCAAAAAAGACGTCGTTTGAGTTAGTGTGGTTAGACGTACAGTTGGGATTCTGAAAGGATCGATTGTCTAATCGATTTTCCGTGAACACATTGGCGTGCCAAGTGGGGATTGCTGTTTGGTTTCGTCAAGGGAAGTAGTAACCGGATTTAAATGTCCCTCGCGCTTAAGGGCATTGGTTCGAGCTAGGCTCTTCTAGAACAAAAACCTGCCGAAGTTCTAAATCACGAACGTTTCATAGGTTGTTCGATCGGTAAGGGTTAGTTATAGGATGTTCCATAACTATTTACACAAGGAAGAGTTGGTGTCTGAGGCGTCCTTGGTAGTTATAACTAGCTTATTGGAAAATAGGAGTTCATCTAATTTCGAGGATAGGTTCAAAGATGGAAAAACCCGTGCTTAAGGCTGAGCTAAATTTAATTGATTTTCTTTAGATTACTTTATTATTTTTTTATTATTTTATCTTTTACTTTTTTATGTTTTTTCTGTGTTTATTTCAGGTTTCATATTTTACACCCCCTACTTCGTGGGCGCGACAACTGCCCAGACATAAATCTGGTCAAGAGAAAAAAAATTACAGTAAACCCAGTCTCTGTAGGATCGACCCTACTCCCTATACTGCTTAAATTGCAAATTAGGTGTAGGTTTATATTGGTGGAATCGACAGCCATCAGTTTTGGCGCCGTTGCCAGGGACTAGCAACACTTACAATTTTTTAATCATCTTCATGACCAGATGTTCATCAGAAGATCTGGAATACGACCCAGAGATCGAGAAATCAGCACAAGCACAACGAAAAGAGACAGAAGCTTTTAAACGTGCAAGTAAAGAAGAAGTTGAACTAGGACAAGGGATCCTAGAATCTGATGTCGAAAAGTTGAGTGAAGTAATTCGTGCAGAGGCAATTTGACATGGGAAACAAGTCGGAGAGGTTGAACCTGAGACTAAACTACTTTTTGAAACAAAAGGCAACCTCGGTGAACCAGAAAGGATGGCAAACCGAACCATTCGTCAACTAGTCGCTGCTCCCAACTAGCAAACACCATTATGCATCAACTATCCAACCGGAGGAACCCCTTTCGAGTTGAAATCAGGGTTAATTCACCTTTTGCCCACTTTTCGAGGCTTGAAGAATGAAAATCCACACGCCCACTTGAGAGAATTCCACATGGTCTGCTCAAACATGAAACCTCAGGGAGTGCCCGACAATGAAATCAAACTTCGGGCCTTTCCTTTTTCTTTAGTTGATACAGCAAAAGAATGGTTATTTTACTTACCCCCTGGTTCTATCACAATGTGGGATGACTTATCTCGTGTATTTCTTGACAAATTCTTCCCAGTGTCACGAGCAGCTGAGCTTAGGAAGGACATAGTGGGAATTCGCCAATCGATCTACGACTATTGGGAGCGGTACAAAAAACTGTGCGCAAGCTGTCCTCAACACGGGTTGACCGAACAATCACTTCTTCAATATTTCTACGAGGGTTTGCTCCCTATGGAAATGAAGATGATTGACGTCGCTAGTGGAGGGGCGCTTGTCAATATGACTCCCCAAAGGGCAAGAGAACTGATATCCACCATGGCGGCAAATTCTCAATAGTATCGGCCAAATTCAGAACCCACAATAGGGGTTAATGGGGTAAACATTTCATCCTTAGAAGATAAATTGGATAAGCTTACTATTGTTGTTCAATCCTTGCTGACAGAAAAGAAGAATCTGACCCAACTGTGTGGAATTTGTACTATATTTGAACATCTGACGGATTTTTGCCCAATCCTTAACGACAATTCAACGGCACAGGTTGATGCTGTCGGAGGTTTTCTGGGACCTCCGCAAAGACGCTATGATCCTTTCTCCAACACCTACAATCTCGGGTGGAAGGATCATCCCAACCTGAATTACGGAGCTAATCCCCGATAGAATCCATCATACCAACCGAGACCTCTGCAACCACCACAACAACAGCACAAGCCGAGCACATCTCTAGAAGTTGTTGTGGAAAGACTTGCCGCCGACGCTGCAAAATATCAATAAAGGACAGATGCATCAATACAGGAGTTAACTAATCAAGTTAGTAAACTCTCGATGGCAATTAATTGTTTGGAGTCTCAAGGTAAATTACCTTCCCAGACAGAGCCGAATCCTCGACAAAATGCCAGTGCAATAACTCTTCGTAACGGAAAGGTTTTGGAAACAGTTCAAGAAAAAAGTCATGGGTAAGACAAGGAACGGGAAAAGCAGATTTTTGATCCAACAGCCAGACCGAAATCAGAAATTCGGAAACCAATTGTGATGCCACCTCCTTTTCCAGTGAGGCTTGCAAAGGATAAGAAAGAGAAGGAGGAAAAAGAAATCTTTGAGACATTCAGGAAGGTGGAGGTAAATATCCCTTTACTCGACGTTATCAAACAAATCCCTCATTATGCGAAGCAAGAGGAGGTTAATAGGTAATGAAAGAAAAAATGTCTCCGCAGTACTGCAAAAGAAAGTTCCGCCCAAATACAAAGACCAAGGTATGTTTGCTATTTCCTGTGAGATAGGTAATGTAGGCATTAAGAAAGCCATGTGTGATTTAGGGGCTTCCATTAACGTTATGCCTTATTCTATTTATAAGCTGATTAACGTGGGTCCTTTAAAAGAGACAGGAGTAATAATCCAGTCGGCGGACAAGTCAGTCGTCTATCCCGAAGGGTTGCTTGAAGACGTCCTTATTAAAGTTAACGAATTAGTTTTCCCTGTAGATTTCTACATTATTAATATGGAAGATGATAATTCAACTAATTCGTCTGCCATTTTGCTTGGAAGGCCGTTCCTAAGTACCGCAAGCGCAAAAATTGATGTTCGAAGCGAGATGCTGACCATGGAGTTTGATGACGAAATCGTGAAATTGTCTACAAAGCCATGGGTCATCCTAACTCACTATTAAATATTTATAGCATCGATATTTTAGATTGTTTAACTCAATCTTATTCTGAATATCATGACTTTGATGAGTTGGAAACTGTCCTTTATAAAAGCAGTTATTGAAGATCCATTGCGAGAAATTGTCAAACACTTAGAAATGCGACCATCTTTGATAAACCAAGGTGACCAATTTGAACTATTACCTTCCCAAACTAAAATGTTGCCTTCGATTTTGCAGCCACCAACCTTAGAGCTTAAAACATTACCGGACCACCTTAAGTACGTCTTTTTGGGAGAGAAAAACACCTTACCGGTGATAGTGTCAAACAAACTAAGCAAAGACGAGGAGGAAAGTCTAGTTTGAGTTCTGAGAGATTATAAGGAAGCTATTAGTTGGACGATAGCCGACATAAAAGGGCTAAGTCCATCCACTTGTATGCACAAAATTTTCATCGAAGATAACACAAAACCAAAGAGAGATGCTCAAAGGCGCCTTAATCCACCCATGATAGAGGTAGTAAAGAAGGAGATCCAGAAACTATTAGATGCTGGAATGATATACCCGATTTTCGACAGCGATTGGGTTAGCCCAGTTCATGTCGTGCCCAAGAAAACTGGCGTGACAGTGGTGAAAAACTCGTTAGGAGAGCTAGTCCCAACACGAGTCCAGAATGGATGGAGGGTTTGCATCGATTACAGGAAATTGAATGCAGCTACACGGAAAGACCATTTTCCACTTCCCTTCATCAATCAAATGCTCGAGCGATTAGCTGGTAAGACCCATTATTACTGCCTCGATGGGTACTCAGGATTTTTCCAGATTCTAGTGGCTCCGGAGGATCAAGACAAAACAACCTTCACGTGCCCCTTCGGAACGTTTGAGTATAGACGAATGCCATTTGGACTCTGCAATGCTCCGGCCACTTTCCGAAGATGCATGGTGAGCATATTCTCCGATTACGTCGAGAAAATCGTTGAAGTCTTTATGAATGACTTCACGGTATACGGTAACTCTTTTAACGAATGTCTCGATAATCTTGCTAAGATATTACAAAGATGCCTAGAATTTAATCTTGTTTTAAATTATGAGAAATGCCATTTCATGGTTGACAAAGGATTAATTTTGGGTCATATAGTTTCCTCGAAAGGAATTGAGGTCGATAAGGCAAAAACGGATATTATTAACTCGTTACCTTACCCCTCATCAGTGAGGGAAGTTTGTTCGTTTCTTGGCCATGCAGGATTTTACAGACGATTCATGAAAGATTTCTCAAAAATCGCACGACCGCTTTGCAGCCTGTTACAAAAGGATAAAGATTTTGAATTAGACCAAATTTGCAAAGAAGCGTTTGACGTACTGAAACAGAAATTGGTCTCCGCTCCCATAGTGCAACCACCAAACTGGAATTTCCCGTTCGAAATCATGTGTGATGCAAGCGACCAAAGTGTGGGAGCTGTTCTTGGCCAAAGGATAGGGAAGGACCTTCATGTTATCTACTATGCTTCGAAGACTTTGGATGCTGCCCAAAGCAATTACACAACCACCGAGAAAGAATTATTAGCTGTTACGTTTGCTTTAGACAAATTTAGATCTTACTTATTGGAAGCTAAGGTGATTATCTTTTCTGATCATGCAGCTTTGAAATACTTAATAGGGAAGAAGGAGGCAAAACCCCGACTAATTATGTGGATTCTACTCCTACCAGAGTTCGATTTTGAAATCTGAGATAAAAAGGGATGCGAAAACCTAATAGTTGACCATCTGAGTCGATTACTGATTCCAGTAGACGACACACCATTGAAAGACAACTTCCCAGATGAAAACATGTTTTCAGCAAATACGGTTCATCCGTGGTACGCAAACATAGTAAATTACCTCGTTATAGGTATTGTTCCTTCCGAATTACCAAGGTCTAAAAAAGATAAGATAAAAAAGGATGCGCAGTATTACATTTGGGATGATCCTTATCTTTGGAAGAATTGCTCCGATCAGGTAATTCGACGGTGTGTAGCAGAAACAAAGGTACAGTCCATCTTAACTTTTTGTCATTCTTATGCATGTGGAGGGCACTTTGGACCTAAACGCACCGTACATAAAATTCTCGAATGTGGACTATTTTGGCCAAACATATTTTGTGATGCCTTTTTATTCTGCAAAACCTGTGAAAAATGCCAAAGAGTTGGCAATCTTAGTCGTCGAAATGAGATGCCCCTTACTCCTATTCATATTTGTGAAATTTTCGATGTGTGGGGCATCGATTTTATGGGTCCCTTCGTTTCTTCTTTCGGTAATTTTTATATACTCTTAGCTGTTGATTACGTCTCTAAGTGGATAGAGGCGAAGGCCACTCGCAACGATAATGCTAAGACCTTAGTTGACTTCCTTAAAAGTTCTATTTTTTCCAGGTATAGCACTCTATGAGCATTAAGCAGTGACAGAGGAACTCACTTTTGCAATAAGCTCGTAAGTGCACTTAAGGAGAAATATGGAGTGACTCAACGAATTGCCACTACTTACCATCCACAAACAAGCGGGCAAGCCGAAGTGTCGAATCGAGAGATCAAGTCTATTCTGGAAAAGACGGTTAAACCTAACAAGAAGGATTGGAGTATGAGACTAAATGACGCACTTTGGGCTTATAGGATAGCTTACAAGGGACCAATAGGCATGTCACCTTACCGACTCATTTTCGGTAAACCATGCTATCTATCGGTCGAGTTAGAGCACAAGGCGTTTTGGGAAATTAAGCAGTGTAATATGGAAATGGAGTCTACAGGAAAATCTAGGAAATTGAACATCCAGGAACTCGAGGAAATTAGAAATGATGCATATGAAAATTCTCGAGTTTATAAAGAAAAGGCGAAGGAGTTTCATGACAAGTTCATCACTAAGAAGCAGTTTTCAATAGGACAAAAAGTCCTCCTATACGACTCCACCTTAAAAATTTTCACTGGTAATCTTCGATCCAAATGGATAGGACCATTTACTATTACTAATTTATTTTCGAATGGTGCAGTGGAAATTCAAAGCGAAGAAACACGAAAGTGCTTTAAGGTGAATGGTCAACGACTAAAACCCCTTTTCGAGAATTTTCAAACGCAAACAGCTAAGGAGTTTGTTCTCGATGAGCCCAGAATTTGAATAACAGGTCCTCGAGCTAACGACGTTAAACAAATGCACTTTTTGGGAGGTAACCCAAATTTCTTTTCATTTATTTAATTTTAAGTTTTAGTAAAATCTAGGGTGTAAATAAATAATTTTTATTTAATTCAGTTAAATTTGATGTTTTCAGGAAAATAATGGGGAGTATAAATTTTTCCAAGAGTCAGATAACAGTGGTGGCGCGGGCATGACATATTATTTTGGTGACAATTTACCAATAAATAATCCCTAAATAATAATAATAAAACTACTAACCCACCAACAACTACCCAAATACCAACCCAACAAAAATAACCCAATAATTTAACCCATTTTACCCATCCACCCATTCAACCCATCTAACCTCACCCAACAAAAAATAAACCATACCTAAACACAAACCCAATAAACCCAATACCCAATTAACCTAACACCAAAGCCCAACCCAAAATCCAAAGGAAAAAAGGAAAAAAAAAAGAGAAAAAAAAAGAAAAAGAAAAAATAAACAAATTAAACACCCAAATCCCAAAAATCCCCAAACCTTTTCATCCATCTTCTTCTTCTTCACAACAAACATAACACAAACCCTAACCTCACACATTGCCACACGTCGTCGTCAGCATCTCCGTCGTCGCACCCATCACCGTCACTGTCGCACTGCGATTGCCGACGCCACCACACCCATCGCCAACCCCCTCCCTTCTTTGCTAAACGTCGAATGTTTCCCCAACCCTCCCTTTATTTTATTTCCTCCACCCCCTTCAAACATCGTTCGCCAGCCTTCTTCCACAGCCGCTCCACCCTCTGTTGAAGCTTTAAACTCCTCCATCGCCGCAAGTTAACCGGTCAGAACCCAAACCCCCAACACCACTACCATTTCCTTATTTTCTTTTCTGTATTTTAAATCTCCACCACAAACCTCCTCCCTATACCACTTTAACCGAGTCCACAATTGAAGCCACCACAGTCGCCACTCTTAGAAATCAACCAAAACGTGCTGTGACCACTCGCCGCAGCCGACCGCTGTGCGCTGCCGCAGTGCTCCGCCACCGTGCACCGTCGCTATTTTTGCCGCAAACAGAGCTGAATCTTCGTGACATTGGCACGGACGCAATGGTCCAAACTTGGAACCAAACGACCGACAATGTTTCGATTTCACTCAACCGAAATCGATACCATTTTTCAGCACCTCCCGTCGTTGATTTAGCTGACGACGACTCTCCTCCGCCTCCTCCTAGACGAACCGCTGACCCATCGAGAGCCTACCGTCAACGAAGTCTGACCCCGGTCAAAACAAACACTTCGGGTAGTCCAGAAGAGGTTGGGACTTCTAACGACCATGTCGAAGCTACACCCACCGTCGAAGCACATGTCTCTCAACGCCAAACTTGAAGTCGTCGACAATCGACACGTGAGCCATCGACACCCCCGAACAGCAGTACTGATGCTGCAAGGAGAACACCCACCCGACTCGTCTAACGAGCGCGTTCGACCACCCCGAGACAATCAATACAACAAACGTAGTCAGGCAAACACAATTCCTACCGAAAGTCATCTGCGAGGATTTCTAGACTTTTCGACAACACTCGCTCCCGGTCTGTAAGCAAATCGATTTTCCCACTCTTGAACTTTTAGATTTTCATGATGCTGTGCTTCATTATTTTGATGCTATTGGTTGGAATTTATTTGCTAATATTACTTGTAATGCATATTATGAATTAGTATATGAATTTTACACCACATTTAGCTTCGATATAAATGCACTGTGAACTGTTGAAACGCAAAATATTGTATGTTTTCGTTTGCTTGGGAGGAACTTTTGGATGTCAATTTCAGAATTTAACATTGCCATGGGTTTCATTGACCCTGATGATATTCAATCTGATTCCTATCATTCTGCTCTGTTAGATGTTCCCAACAACTTTTATGCTCGGCATGTTTATCGTGTTTTAACTAATTCTAATCATCGTTATAATCTGAAGACCACAAAAGACTTATTGGTGCCTGAACCTGCTTTAAGATACATGCATGCATGCATGCATTCGGGTTTTAAAGGTAGAAATGACTCATAATCTGCTTTGACTAAAACTGAATTGTTCTTTTTATGGTGCATGCATTCAGGTTTTAAAGTTAATTTAGGATATTGGTTTGCACAAAATTTTCATGCCGTTTTGCGTTACAACCTTCCACTTATACTTGGATCATTAATTTCAAATTTAGCCACTCGACTTTTTCAATCTGAAATTGATTTCTCAACCTTCACATGTGCATATAGTATGGACAACCTAGAAAAGTATTGTTTGGATTCTATGGGTTTACTTGCCGGCACCCCTACTCCGTGTTATTTTGTTCCCCCAGATACACAGGCTACTCGCAAAAATATGGTTTTTCACCAATGTCTACACATCAATACGAGAGAGCAAGATGAACAACCTCTATCTGTGGAGGCACGTTTGGGCCGAATCGAGGTAAGACTTGGAACGATGGAAAATCAAGTATCCACAATCCTTGATATCCTGCAAAGCCGTTACCCCCAACATCGACAAAATCATTGAAGACACACATGGGGAGTACTCTGAACTTTTCATTTTATTTATTTGAGCTGCTGTTTTTCTCTTCTATAATATGACACATGCTTGAGGACAAACATAGAAGTAGTAGAGGGGAAGAATATAGTAAGTATGCATGGATGGTTGATTGGTTTTTGCTGCATGTTTTCTCCTTTTCATATGTTCAATCTTACATTGAATTCATTCAATAGTTTATTTGACATTTGAGCCTTTAATCTCATACTTAGTCAATTTGGACAATTGGGCAATTTTTGAATTTAATGTTCAAGTGTATAGATTAGTCGACATTTGTGTCTTAAGGTTGATATATGTAGCTAGATTTTTTTTAATTGATTGTTTGAAAAAATATATATTTGCTTGTGCATGAAAAAATTTATAAAAAAAAAAAGAAAAAAGAAAGAAAGAAAGAAAGGCTCAAGTTATGAGTGAAAGTTTCGAAAACATGACCGGGTTGAGTAACCGAGATAGGGTGCTTGGGTTGTCATCCTAGCTCGCGTAAAAAGGTTCGAGTGACAAGTCAATAACTTAATAACATTCCGCTAACAGAGCCCAATAATAAAGACTGTTTGAACTGAGTAACCGGGATAGGGTGCTTGGGTTGTCATCCTAGTTCGCGTAAAAAGGTTTGACCATGTCTAAAATTTTTCTAAAGCATAGTTAATTAATAATGCCTTGCAAATTATTAGATTCAAACTCAATTTAATTATCTAGTTCACATATTTCAAATTTTATGACAGTCGTTGATTAAACTATATGTTCTGAGCATTTATCTATTTATTTTTGCCTATGTTGTTTACGTTGAGTATGGATGCAGAAAAGAGGCTCGATCTTTAATAAATTGTAGAATCAATTCTAATGTTTGAAAGAACAACATGGTTGGGGGCAAGCATGAGCTAAGTAGGGGGATTTGATAACATGATTATTTTGCATGATTTCTTGTGTTTAATTCGATTTATTTCTGAACTAATCTCTGCTAAATTAGTATTTTTATGATTTAAATATTGTCAGGGATGCAATTGATCAAAAGCAAGCTGAAAAGGACCAAATTGAAAGAAAATTATTGAAATGGGGCCAAATCAAAATGATGGAGGAAGCCAATGACACATTAAATAATTTGACTTTGTAAAAAGCCAAAAATAGAAAATCCTATTTTAGTTTATTTTATTTTTATTTTTATTTATTTTTAATTATTTAAAATTTTATATTAAATTAATTTAGCCTATTTAGTAAACCCCATATATATAAATAGGGGCTTTTTGTTATTAGAAAATCATCAATCAAATACTTCTTTTCCTATTTCTATTTGGAGTTGAATTATCTTCTTTGTCTTTTTCTACTTCAATTTGGAGTGGGATTTCTCTTTTTCTTTTCAAGTTGGCGTCAAACATTCTGCCAATTTCCAATCCAATTGTTTTCTTTTCCAAAATTGGTTCAATTGCTTTCCAAGCCCCTATTCCTTTCCAATTTACATTGTCCATCATACAAATCCCATCACCATCCACAACTCGCAAGCATGATTAAATTCATGCCACACTAAACCCCTTTTAGCCTTAAGTCAGTGTTAACCCCGTCAAAGACCCGTGAGTTACGAACCCGAGCTATTTAACCCCTACTTTCCAATATTTATTATTTCTCCGAATTAAGAGTATGACTTCGTCAACTCACAAACTCAAATCAACACTAAGTCAAAAAAGAAGTCGTTTGAGTTAGTGTGGTTAGACGTACAGTTGGGATTCCGAAAGGATCGATTGTCTAATCGGTTTTCCGTGAACACATTGTTGTGCCAAGTGGGGATTGCTGTTTGGTTCTGTCAAGGGAAGTAGTAACCGGATTTAAATGTCCCACGCGCTTGAGGGCATTGGTTCGAGCTAGGCTCTTCTAGAATGCAAAGCTGCCAAAGTTCTAAATCACGAACGTTTCGTAGGTTGTTCGATCGGTAAGGGTTAGTTATAGGACGTTCAATAACTAATTTACACAAGGAAGAGTTGGTTTCTGAGGCATCCTTGGTAGCTATAACTAGCTTATTGGGAAATAGGAGTTCATCTAATTTCGAGGATAGGTTCAAAGACGGAAAAACCCGTGCTTAAGGCTGAGCTAAATTTAATTGATTTTTCTTTAGATTACTTCATTGTTTTTTATTATTTTATCTTTTACTTTTTATGTTTTTTTCTGTGTTTATTACAGGTTTCATATTTTACACCCCTCTACTTCGTGGGCACGACAACTGCCTAGACATAAATCTGGTCAAGAGAAAAACAATTTTCAGTAAACCCAGTCTCTGTGGGATCAACCCTGCTCCCTATACTGCTTAAATTTGCAAATTAGGTGTAGGTTTATATTGGTGGAATCGACAGCCATCAATCCGGACACCCAAATTATTCTTAAACCTTCATCTACGAACACATGCAACTTTAATCAATCCAGTGATTAACTTCGGCCAACGTAAAAGAAACTTCATTCGTGTACCTCAATAATCTTGATTAAGCAATACATTTCCCAAAAATTTAACAATTCACAAAACACTATGTTAAAAAAATAACGTCGGTAATGATAATATATCACAAAGAAAAAAGAGATAAAAATAAAGAACACACAGATTTTACGTGGAAACCCTTTCGGGAAAAAACCACGGCCAGAGGAGAAGAAAATCCACTATGTCGAATTCGAATCAATTACAAGAGGAATAGACTATGTCTATTTATAGGCTTGTAAAGCCATATTCTAATAGGAGTGTAGTAAGATTGAAACTCCTTATTCTAATCAATATCAAATAGATAGAGTTTAATAAGGTTTAAAAAACCTTATTTAAACTAAAATAAAAGGAGTGTAGTTCTATAGGGATTTTTCTTTTATTTTATTTTACCATTGTATTTTATTTAAATAAGGATTCGGGTCATTTAATTCTAACAATCTCCACCTTGACACGAATTCTCAATAAACAAGTTCTTCATCGTGAACTCTCAACGAACAAGTTCTCCACCTCTTCCATAAAACCCCTTAAAGGTTTAACTTCAACAATAAACACCAACCAAGTCTAAGCAATGCTCAAACTTGGCTATAGGAAGTGACTTAGTCATCATATCTGCAGGATTTTCATGAGTACTAATTTTGCTCACAACAATATCACCACGGGCAATAATATCACGAACAAAATGATACTGAACATCAATGTGTTTTGTTCTCTCATGAAACATTTGATCTTTTTAAGGAAGATGGCACTCTGACTGTCACAAAATACTGTGCTGATTTGAAGGTCTTCATTGAGCTCACTAAAGAGTCCCTTCAACCAAATAGCTTCTTTACAAGCCTCAGTAATTGCCATGTACTCAGCTTCAGTGGTAGACAAAGCGGCTATAGTTTGCAAAGTAGCTTTCCAACTGATTGTACAACCTCTGATTGTAAAGATATAACCAGTAAGAGATCTTCTTCTATCAAGGTCTCCAGCAAAATCATCATCAACGTACCCAATAACTCCATCTCTAGTTCTTCCAAACTGTAAGCAAACATCAGTAGTACCTCGTAAGTGTCTTAAAATCCACTGAACTACTTTCCAATGTTCTTTACCGGGATTCGCCATGTCTCTGCTAACTGCACTGACTGCATATGATAAATCTGGACGTGAACAAACCATAGCATACATGAGAGATCCCACTACTCTAGTGTATGGAACATGTGACATGTACTCAATCTCATCATCTGATTGTGGAGACAAAGCCGATGAAAGTCTAAAATGGGCTGCTAAAGGAGTACTAACAGGCTTAGCACTCTGCATATTGAACCTGCAAAGAACTTTCTCAATGTACCCCTTCTGACTTAGGTACAATTTACTTGCTTTTCTATCTTTGAGAATCTCCATACCAAGTATCTTCTTTGCTGGTCCCAAATCTTTCATCTCAAATTCTTCATTTAGTTGGGCATTGACCTTTCTTATCTCTCCTTTTTCTTTTGCTGCTATCAACATATCATCAACATAAAGAAGTAGATACACAAAAGAACCATTACTGTTTTTCTTAAAGTAAACACAGCTGTCAAAACTACTTCTTTTAAAATCATGAGAAGTCATAAAAGAATCAAACCTCTTGTACCACTGTCTTGGTGACTGTTTCAAACTGTAAAGGGACTTTTTCAGCAAGCAAACATAGTCCTCTTTTTCTGAGACTGTAAAACCCTCTGGTTGTTGCAAGTAAATATCTTCCTCAAGTTCTCCATGCAAAAATATACTTTTTACATCTAAATGCTCAAGCTCCAAATCATGCATGACCACAATACCAAGCAAAGCTCGAATCGAACTATGCTTCACAACTGGGGAGAACACATCTGTGAAGTCCACTCCTGGAATTTGACTGTAACCCTTTACAATAAGCCTTGCTTTATATCTGGGTTCTTCAACTCCTGGAGTCCCTTCTTTATTTTTAAACACCCATTTACAGTGAAAAGCCTTTTTACCTTTAGGAAGTTTCACAATATCCCATGTTCTATTTTTGTGGAGTGATTCCATCTCCTCTTGCATAGCAAACATCCACTTTTCTGAGTCTTCACAGCTAACCGCCTCAGAATAATTAGACGACTCTTGCTTTGCATCTATATCTTTAGCCACATTTAAAGCATAAGCAACTAGATCAGCCTCGGCATACTTCTTTGGAGGTTTAATTTCTCTTCTAGTTCTATTTTTGGCAATAGAGTATTGTGGTGAAGAAGCAACTTTATTCTCAATTTTTGTACTGGCTTGAAGAGTTGACTCTGTATTAATCTGATGCTCCACCTGCTTTTGATTTTCTTTATTGGAAGAGCCTTTAAGAGATAAGTTAGGTAGCATAGCAGTTCCATCAAAAACAACATCTCTGCTAATCACAACTTTTCTATTTTCATGACACCATAACTTATACCCTTTTACACCAGCTTTATAACCAAGAAAAACACATTTAATGGATCTCGGTTCCAATTTTCCATTATCAACATGAGCATACGCAGGACACCCAAAGATCTTTAAATCAGAATAATTAGCAGGATTACCAGACCATACCTCTTGTGGAGTCTTTTTCTCAATGGCAATGGATGGAGATCGGTTGATCAAAAAACATGCAGTAGAGGCTGCTTCGGCCCAAAACGACTTTGGTAAGTTGGCATTTGACAACATACATCGAACCTTCTCCATGATCGTTCTGTTCATTCGTTCTGCAATGCCATTTTGCTGTAGTGTATGACGAACTGTCAAGTGTCTCACTATCCCTTCTGACTTGCACAGTTTATTAAATTCATCAGAACAAAACTCTAAGCCATTGTCTGTGCGGAGGTATTTTATTTGTTTCCCCGTTTGTTTTTCAATCATAGTTTTCCAAGACTTAAATGCGATAAACATATCGCTTTTCTGCTTCAGGAAAAATGCCCAAACTTTTCTGAAAAATAATCAATAAAAGTTAGCATATAATTAGCTCCACCTCTCGAAGGCACTCTTGATGGCCCCCACAGATCAGAATGAATATACTCCAACGCTCCCTTCGTGTTATGGATTCCTCTGGTGAATCGAACTCTCTTTTGCTTCCCAAAAACGCAGTGCTCACAGAACTTCAGTTTGCAAATTCCTTGCCCATCAAGAAGTCCTCTTTTGCTCAATTCTGCCATGCCATTCTCACTCATATGCCCTAGGCGCATATGCCAAAGTTTAGTAATATCATCATCTGACAAGGAAGAGGAAGCGACAGCTGCATCACCAATAACAGTAGAACCCTGCAAAACATGTAACTTGGCAGTCTTTCTCTGCCCTTTCATCACAACGAGGGAACCTTTGGAAATCTTCAAAATCCCACTTTCAGCTGTGTATTTGTACCCTCTTGAATCAAGAGTACTCAAGGAAATTAAATTTCTCTTCAATTCTGGAACATGCAGTACGTCACTAAGTGTTCTGACAACTCCATCAAACATCTTAACTTTAATTGTTCCAACACCTGTGATTTTACACAAAGCATTATTTCTTATCAAAACAACACCTTCAGACACTGTTTCATAATTTGTAAACCAATCCCGATTGGGACACATGTGGAAGGTGCAACCCGAATCAAGTATCCACTCATCGCTCACTTTAGAATTGTTGACAGAAGCGACTAGAAGTTCACCATCACTGTAGTCTTCTACAACATCAGCTTCACCGAAATTTTCTGATTGTTTTCCTTTTTTATTCACAGCCTCCCTTTTAATCTTGTTCTGTAGCTTATAGCACTCAGATTTAATGTGCCCTTTCTTCTTGCAGAAGTTACAAGTTTTACCTCTGTTTGAAGACTTCGATCTACCCTTAGATTTACCGCGAGGATTTCGATCCTGTGTCCTTCCACGATCATCATCAGCATTTCGATCTTGTCTCCCACGAACAATGAGACCCTCTCCTTGAGAGTCAGTTTTAACCACAAGATGTTTCATCTTATCATATGAGGTCAAAGAATCATAAACCTCATCAACTGTGAGAGACTCGCGGCTATATAAAATCGTGTCTCTAAAGGTTGAATAAGACGGGGGCAACGAACAAAGTAGAATCAACCCTAGATCTTCCTTATCATACTGAACCTCCATGGCCTCCAAGTTTGAGACAATTTCTTTAAACACTGTTAAGTGTTCGTGCACAGACGCACCTTCCTCCAAACGATGAGCATAAAGACGTTGCTTCATATGCAACTTGCTAGTTAGAGTTTTCGACATACATATTTGTTCTAGCCTCTTCCATAATGCAGCGGCGGTCTTCTCCTTCATCACATCCTGCAAAATTTCGTTAGACAAATGTAGATGTAACTGTGTTAACGCCTTTCGATCCTTGCGCTTTTTCTCTTCTTCTGTCAATGTCGAAGGCATCTTATCTACCCCTAACAGGGCTTCCTCTAAATCCATCTGTGCAAGAACTGCCTGCATCTTTATTTGCCACAATGCAAATCTGGTGTTGCGATCCAACAACGGAATTTCATACTTTAAAGACGCCATTACCGTGATCGAGATGAAAAAACCCGGAAGCTCGGATACCAATTTGTTAAAAAAATAACGTCGATAATGACAATATATCGCAAAGAAAAAAGAGAAATAAAAATAAAGAACACACAGATTTTACGTGGAAACCCTTTCGGGAAAAAATCACAGGCAGAGGAGAAGAAAATTCACTATGTCGAATTCAAATCAATTACAAGAGGAATAGACTATATCTACTTATACTGTAACATCCTGCACTAGGGTTGGTTGCAATGTATTTTATTTATTGCATGTTTGCTTAAATAAATGCATGTGTTATGGTTTGGTCAGAAATCCCGAGTTAGGTCGGGTTTAAGGTTGAAGGTTTCTTTTTAGTGTCTAAGTGGAAGGGTCTAGGTGGGAGAAGGTTTAAATAATAAATTTAGCAGGCTTGTAGCACAATGGACGCCCTGGCCGAGTGGCGTGGGGGCGTGATGTCCAACTGCTACCTCAAAGACCCGTGTTCGAGTCCTGACAATAGCGCAAGGAGAGCTTAATTTTGGTTATGGCGTCGACGCGAAGGAAGGCTCAAAAGGGGATTTGGCGATAAGTTGTGTCACAAAAAAGCGCCTTGGCCTAGTGGCTAAGGGCGCTGCTGGAGGGCTGTGGGACGGAGGTCGCGCGTTCGAATCCAAGGGGTAGCATGAGCAGGTTTTATTTTGTTTTGTTTTAGTGTTGTAGCAGTGGAACGAGTGGAGGAGTGGTTAAAGGAAATTGAAAGGGGTTCCTGTCACAAATTGATGCCTTGGCTTAGTGGCAAGGGGCGTAATGGTTCGTTGCAGCTCGGGGTCGCACGTTCGAGCACCGTTGGGGACGCGCGAGCACTTTTATTTTGCTTGGCGTTAAGGCAAAGTGGAAACTCAGGAAGGAAGGTTTAAAAGGAAGATGCGACGCGATCCTATCACGAAAGTCCAGCAGGTCGAGTGGTTGAGGTGCGGGAGTTTCTGCCCCAGGTCTCGGGTTCGAGACTCAAGGACAGCGCCTGGATGGAATTATCTCCCTTTTTAATTCTGGCGCGAATTTTGGTCTGTGCATGGGCACATGCACGCGTGGAGACCAAGTTTGGTGGCCACCCTATTCCTTTTTTCTCAATTATTTATCTTTTGCTGCATAAGCATGAGGTAAAACTCTCTTATTTTATTAGGAGCATGGGCATTATATCTTGGGTGGATTAATTTATATGTATGAGATGTATGGGTTAATTTTTCTTTTAATTTATTTGTTGGAAATAGAAAGAATATTATGGGAAATAATGCTTATGTTTGGGGGATTGAAATTAAGAAAAGATGGAGACCATGGCCAGTTTGAAGGTTAGCAAAGAAGGGCATGACCGAAAATGACTCTTTTACTTTCCTTTCTCTCCAATTTTGAAGGTTTGGCCGAATGGAGTTTGGTTAAGGGAGCTTGATCGGCCTTGAGTTGTTAAGGGAGAACTTGTAGTTGTTTTCTTTCCTTGCCATATTATTTTTAGCCGAAGTAGGGAGACTCCGAGAATTTGAGGATTCGGTTTTGGAAGGAGGTTTTAGGGTGGTATTTTCGTTTAAAGGTAGGCTCATTTGGGTGCCGAGATTTGCTCCCTCTTCCTACCTTCTTTTTCGTTGGAATAGCCGAGCATTCAACCTTCTTTTGCAAGCTAGGCCGAACCCCCCCAAAAAGGAGAATGTTATCAAGTTCAAAGGTTGGTAAGTATTCTTCCTTAACTTCGATTTTGACCCATCTCCCTTATGCATGTCGAAAGCACGAGTAAGGCCCTTGTAGGGATAGGCCGAATAGGTATAGACCATGTTAATGGTGTATCCTTTGTAGGTAACCGATACTCAGAAGCTTGGAAGGTGTCTTTCGGGCTTCATTTCTTAGAGGTAAGGAGACATGGAGATTCGGCCAAGGCCTTATTTATGATTATGGTGCGCATGTCGTTTCTAACAAGTATTTTTGATAGGAAGCTCGATAAAGACAAGTGCCAACTTCGGGTTTTCGGTAAGCATGGAGGTGATTAATCATTTTCGGCCAAAGGCCATTCTTGGTATTCTTGAGTGATAATCGAATTTTGTACTATGATTTTAGGAGGCAAATCGGCCAAGAAATCAGAAGTTCGAGTTTTCGATCACTTTGCTTTGTGTTGATAAAGGTTCGGCCTAGAGCCCTATTTTGGTTATGTTATGACCAATAACTTTGGATTTGTTAGTTAATCAATAAGACCCCTAAATACTAACCCGTGATGGCCGAATAATAGGAGCTATACGAGGACAAGTTCGGGACTTTTACAATATCACGTAGATCCGGGATTTTTTAGACCCCCGATTGAATAGGTGTGTAAGCTCTTACACACTTTATTAGTAATAATTGTTATTATGATGATATTATAACCTCTCATGTAGAAATTTTGCCTTGTGGGCATAAGCTTGGTTTCGGGTATTACTCGATCTACGATATATGTTGTGTATGCCATCATATGTTGTTAAATGCTATGCTATATACAATTGCATGATATATGGGATCATGATACTTGTTATGTGAGCATGATGATGGCGGGATTGATGAGAGGGAGTAAAAAAAAATCGTGTCGACGGACACCAGTGTTTTGGTAACACATTGTGACTACGGTCACCAGAGGTTTGGTACCTCCAGAGGTTTGGCACCTCATAGCGTCTCGTCCCTGTGGCTTAGTACCACCGTGGGTTGGCCCCACATTTGAGATACAGGATCGACGCCAGTGATTTGGTATCACACGATGGGTTGGCCCCATCATTTGATTGTGACTTCGGGTCACCAGTGGTTTGGCACCACCAGTGGTTTGGCACCACACGTATTGACGGATATCGTGACTATAAGTCACCAGTGGTTTGGCACCACCAGTGGTTTGGTACCACACGGGGTAGAAAAGGAGCATGGATGGCTAGGTTGGGTTGCATAATTGCATGTCATACTAATATCTTGTGTATGAGTGTTATTTCCGGGTTGGGGATTTATACACTGAGTCTTGGTGACTCACCCCTTCCCCTATCATCTTGCAGGTGAGTAGAGCGCGGATGCGGAGCCGAGGAGAGCTCGAGGCGGCCATGTTGGTTTTGTGGACTTGAAATTTTATTTTGCCCCGTTTTAAGTTTATTATCCACTACAATTCGATTGGGTTGTAATATGGCCGCTTGTTATTATTTTGGATGGGTAGGTAGTTGTTCTTACTTTATTATATAACTGATGAACTTACGAACGGTTATGCAAATCGGTTAAAAGTAACGTTTTCAAAAATAAGTACTCGTACGCGTTTTCAAAAAATGTTACCATCGGGTAACGAAATTTTCTAAGCTATTGATCACTCTATTGTTCTAAAATTTAAATGATCAAATGGTTTTAAAGGAAGAAAGGATTTTCAACTCAATCGGATTTACCAAATCAACCCACTTGAGTTTTAACGAACACCGTTTTGTACCCTTAACAAATTTTTTTTTTTAAATTTCTACTATTAATCCAAACCTTTCAAACTTCTTTTTATTCCGTGACATACCAGATCCGGTCATGGCTCGTGGGCCGGGTTTGGGGTGTTACAATTGTGGTATCAGAGCCAGGTTCAAAACTCGGCTGTGAGGGCCTAAGGCCTAAAAATATTCTTCTAGATAGACTTTTGAAAACCTCTAGGAAAATGGTTTTGGTTGAACAACATGGCGTCGAGTTCCCGGCACCGATCCGCTCTCGTAAGTATCTCTAATTTACGTATGATTATCTGTAAAGGGGTAGAAATGGGACGTAGATAGTATAAAAAGTATGTGAACCTTAGGACTAGTTTACCCCAACAATCACATAAGATTTATATTACAAAATTCTCTTGATTTATGGACATTTTAAAATACCCTTAGTGGTAAGTTACAAAAATGCCCCTAGTTTTAAAATTTACTAAGCTACCCCAAGATTTTAAATTTTCTTATTCCCAAATCCCTAGTTTGCAAAATATCAAAAAAAAATATCGTGATTTTGGAAAATTACGAAATTGCCCCTAATTTGCAAATTTCCAAAATGACCCTGATTTTCGAGGTTTTTGCAGCACTACCAATTTGAAAAGGTAATTTCTCAAAAAGAACCCCAAGTTTTGCAAACTTTAAGTTTCTCTCGATTTGCCAAGATTTACAAACTTACTTTGTTTTATTACCAAAATACCCCTGTAGGGTAAACGATGAAAATATCCCCCGGGTTAAGAATTGTTCAAAGAGAGGGATGGAATAAGTGAATGTGTGTGTCTTCGAATTACAATAGAAGACTTGAAACTTGTTTGATCGAAAGAACAACTTCTTAATTTCGCCCATAAAATCTTTGCTAATAATCAGTGGAACATTGGCTAACTCATAAAACTTTTTAAGACAGATTGCGCTATAAGAAATGAGTTCTAGAGGTCGCGGCCGTCGGGGACGCGGTAGAGGCCGGATGGCCATGACAGAACCAGTTAGGTCGGGCCAAGGATCGGATAATGAGATACCACCTCCACCACCACCCCCAGCTTTTGGTGATGGGCACCAGGATCAGACGGGAGGTTAGTCGGTATCGCAGGCTATGCTGCGTGTTTTAGAAATGATGGCTGAGACCAGTAGAGGTACAGGAGCTCGAAAGTCTGTATCTGAGCGGCTTCGATCCAACGGAGCTGAAGTATTTTGGGGTGTGTCAGGTGTCGCACCTAGTACGGCCGAGTATTGGTTAGAATCAACGGAGAGGATCATGGACGATCTTGATTTAACAAATGAGGAGAAGCTGAAGGGAGCCGTGTCGCTCTAAAAGATGAGCCATACCAGTGGTGGCTCACAGTTCGAGAGGGTGCTATGGCGGATGATCTTACTTGGGAATACTTCAAGGCTACTTATCAGAAGAAGTATGTGGGCACCAGTTATACTGATACTCAGAGGAAAACTTTTCTGGGGTTAGTACAAGGAAACAAGTCAGTATCTGAGTATGAGGCAGAATTCCTGAGGCTGAGCCGCTATGCCCGGGGAGTCGTGTCAACTGAGCACGATCGTTGTGTCCGCTTTGAAGACGGACTTAGGGATGATTTAAGGTTGTTGATTGCTCCGCAACAGGTACGTGAATTTGCTGTTCTGGTAGAGAAGGCCAAGGTAGCCGAAAAGGTCAGAGAGTCTGTGAGACAGAACTATGATAGGAACAAGTAGAAAAGAGGTGTTGGATCATCTGGATCGGGAAATGGTGCACAAAAGAGGGCCAGGCAGAGTGGGCCGAATCAGGTTGGGAGGCCCATGGCGACTAATCAGAGACCGGCTCAGTGTAATCGTTGTGGAAAGTCGCACTGGGGAGGTTGTTGGACTGGTGAGAGAGGTTGCTTTGAATGTGGATCATTGGATCATCGCGTAAGAGATTGTCCTCGAAAGTTGGCAAGGAATCAGCCAGAGGGGCAGAACCGTACTCCAGCAAGGAATATGGGACCACCGCAGAGGGGCCGTGGTAATGGTAGAGGAGGCAATGGTCCTAATCGAGGTCGCGGAATTCAGGCCAGAGGTGTAGGCAACACGAAAGCTAGGCAGCCTGGCTTGGTCTATGCAGCGAGACGCCGCGAGGAGGGTGACGCACCGGACGTCATAACCAGTACGTTCCTAATTTTTGGTCTTCCCTATGTAGCATTAATTGATGTGGGATCAACGCATTCATACATTGCTAGTAGTGTGGTTGAGACTATGAACTTAGACTTCGAGACTGCTTCTAGGGAGATGACTGTAATTAGCCCTCTAGGACACTCTGTGGTAGTAAGCAAGCTATATAGAGATATACCCCTAGAACTCCAAGGGGTAGTGTTTGTGGCTGATCTGATGGAACTGCCGTTTGGGGAGTTCGATCTAATTCTTGGAATGGACTGGCTGGTTAAGCATCAGGCAAGGTTGGATTGCGCCGCTAAGCGCATGGTTCTAAAGACGGCTAAGGGGGATGAAGTGGTCATGATAGGTAACAGAAGAGATTATCTATCCAATGTAGTGTCTACCTTGAAGGCCGAGAAAATGATCAGAAAAGGTTGTGAGGCATTGTTGGTTCGAATTTATGCCTTGGAGGCTAAGGAGTCAGCAGTTGAGAAGGTCCGAACTGTAAAGGAATTCGCTGATGTGTTTCCAGAAGAACTCCCAGGTCTGCCTCCAGATCGGGAAGTTGAGTTCGGTATAGATTTGTTGCCCGGAACGGCACCTGTGTCTATAGCACCCTACCGAATGGCACCAAAGGAGTTGGTGGAGCTGAAGGCTCAAATTCAGGAACTCTTGGATAGAGGGTTCATTCGACCTAGTATATCTCCGTGGGGAGCACCTGTGTTGTTTGTCAAGAAGAAAAACGGGTCAATGCGGATGTGTATCGACTACCGTCAGCTAAACAAGTTGACGATCAAAAACAAGTATCTGTTGCCACGGATTGATGACCTGTTTGATCAGCTGAAGGGTGCATCGGTGTTCTCAAAGGTAGATCTTAGGTCGGGCTATCATCAACTTAAGGTGAAGGAGGCTGATGTGCACAAAACGGCATTTCGTACCCGGTATGGGCATTACGAGTTCTTAGTGATGCCGTTTGGGTTGACCAACGCGCCAGCAGCGTTCATGGACTTGATGAATAGGGTGTTTCAGCAATACTTAGATCAATTTGTCGTGGTGTTTATAGATGACATATTGGTTTACTCAAGGACGGAGGAGGAGCATGATAGGCATTTGCGCATAGTTCTACAAGTACTGAGGGAGGAGCAGTTGTATGCCAAATTCAGTAAGTGCGAATTCTGGCTTAGGGAGGTGACCTTCTTGGGTCACGTGGTGTCAGCTGAAGGGATTAGAATGGACCCCCGCAAGGTTGAAGCGGTGTTGGACTGGAAACTACCTAGGTCAGTGGCGGAAATTCGAAGTTTTCTGGGTCTGGCCGGGTATTATCGAAGATTTGTGGAAGGATTCTCTTTAATCGCAGCGCCGTTGACTAAGCTATTAAGGAAAGGGTCCCCTTTGTTTGGTCAGAGAAACAGCAAGAAAGTTTTGATAAGCTAAGGAAGATTCTGACGGAAGCTCCCGTTTTGGTACAGCCCGAGGCAGGGAAATTGTTCACGGTTTATTGTGATGCGTCCCATAATGGTTTGGGATGTGTGTTGATGCAGGAAGGGAAGGTAGTGGCCTATGCGTCCCGTCAGCTAAGACCGCATGAGGTTAACTATCCTACTTATGACTTGGAGTTAGCGGCAGTAGTTTTTGCTTTGAAAATATGGAGGCACTACTTGTATGGGGAGAAATCGATAGTGTACACGGATCACAAAAGTCTGAGGTATCTTTTGACGCAAAAGGACTTAAATTTGAGGCAGCGCCGATGGATTGAACTGTTGAAGGACTACGACTGTTCAATTGAATACCATCCAGGCAAGGCTAACGTGGTGGCTGATGCGTTGAGCCGAAAGGTCGTGACAGACTTAAGGGCGATGTTTGCTCGTCTCAGTCTATATGACGATGGAAGTCTTTTGGCAGAGCTGCAAGTTAAGCCAACTTGGATCGAGGAGATTAGGGAAAAGCAGTTAGGGGATGACAGTTTAAACGCACGGAGGTTGCAAGTTCAAGATGGCGGTTTGGAAGGGTATAGTTTGACTGGTGATGGGGTGATATGTTTTCAAGGACGGCCTTGTATGCCGAATGATGTGGGCTTGAGGCAAAGAATTCTTCAGGATGCACATAGTAGCCCATACGCTATGCATCCTGGAGATAGCAAGATGTATGGAGATTTACGGAAGCAGTTCTGGTGGCCAGGGTTGAAGCGTGAGGTGACTGAATTCGTGGGAAGGTGTCTCACGTGTCAGCGAGTAAAGGCTGAACATCAATTGCCATCTGGGTTACTTCAACCCGTGAAGATTCCTCAGTGGAAATGGGAGAGGATCACTATGGACTTCGTCAGTGGGCTACCCCTCACGCCCAGCAAGAAGGACGCAGTTTGGGTGATTGTGGACTGCCTGACCAAGTCGGCTCATTTCATTCCAGTAAGAGTGGATTACTCGCTCCAGAAGTTAGCTAAGTTGTATGTGGCAGAGATAGTGAGGTTGCATGGTGTGCCAGTGTCGATCATCTCAGACAGAGACCCCAGATTTACGTCGAGGTTTTGGAGAGCATTACATCAGGCTTTGGGTACACGGTTGGATTTCAGTACAGCATTCCATCCACAGTCTGACGGGCAGTCGGAAAGAGTTATTCAGATTTTGGAGGACATGTTAAGAGGCTGCGTTTTGGACTTCAGAGGTAGTTGGGAAGAATTTTTGCCATTAGCTGAGTTCGCATACAACAACAGTTATCAGGCGAGCATTAAGATGGCACCATATGAAGCGTTATATGGTAGGAGGTGTCGCACACCTACTTGTTGGACAGAGTTGGGTGAGCGACGGATGTTAGGACCGGAATTGGTTGCAGAAACTGAGGATAAGGTGAAGAAGATCCAAGCTCGGTTGAAAGAAGCCTCGGATAGGCAAAAGTCATATGCCGATCTCAAGCGAAGGGACATAGAGTTTGCCGTGGGAGACGAAGTTTTTCTGAAGGTCTCGCCATGGAAGAAAGTGTTAAGATTTGGGAAGAAGGGCAAGTTAAGTCCAAGGTTCGTTGGACCGTATAAGGTGTTGAGACGAGTGGGACCAGTAGCTTATCAGCTCGAGTTACCTGCAGAACTGAGTCAGATTCATGATGTGTTCCATGTCTCCATGCTTAGAAGCTATCGTTCTAATCCATCACACGTCTTGGCAGTTGAGGAAGTTGAGGTGAGTCCAGATTTGACGATGGAAGAGGAACCTGTGCAGATCCTAGATCGGGATGTGAAAGTTTTGCGTAGGAAGTCAGTTCCTTTAGTGAAGGTCCTATGGCGGAATCATGGCGTGGAAGAAGCTACGTGGGAGCCCGAGGATGTGATGCGGCAGCAATACCCCCAACTCTTCTGACCCAGGTAATTTCGAGGACGAAATTATTTTAAGGGGGTAGAACTGTAACATCCTGCACTAGGGTTGGTTGCAATGTATTTTATTTATTGCATGTTTGCTTAAATAAATGCATGTGTTATGGTTTGGTCAGAAATCCCGAGTTAGGTCGGGTTTAAGGTTGAAGGTTTCTTTTTAGTGTCTAAGTGGAAGGGTCTAGGTGGGAGAAGGTTTAAATAATAGATTTAGCAGGCTTGTAGCACAATGGACGCTCTGGGCCGAGTGGCGTGGGGGCGTGATGTCCAACTGCTACCTCAAAGACCCGTGTTCGAGTCCTGACAATAGCGCAAGGAGAGCTTAATTTTGGTTATGGCGTCGACGCGAAGGAAGGCTCAAAAGGGGATTTGGCGATAAGTTGTGTCACAAATAAGCGCCTTGGCCTAGTGGCTAAGGGCGCTGCTGGAGGGCTGTGGGACGGAGGTCGCGCGTTCGAATCCAAGGGGTAGCATGAGCAGGTTTTATTTTGTTTTGTTTTAGTGTTATAGCAGTGGAACGAGTGGAGGAGTGGTTAAAGGAAATTGAGAGGGGTTCCTGTCACAAATTGATGCCTTGGCTTAGTGGCCAGGGGCGTAATGGTTCGTTGCAGCTCGGGGTCGCACGTTCGAGCACCGTTGGGGACGCGCGAGCACTTTTATTTTGCTTGGCGTTAAGGCAAAGTGGAAACTCAGGAAGGAAGGTTTAAAAGGAAGATGCGACGCGATCCTATCACGAAAGTCCAGCAGGTCGAGTGGTTGAGGCGCAGGAGTTTCTGCCCCAGGTCTCGGGTTCGAGACTCAAGGGCAGCGCCTGGATGGAATTATCTCCCTTTTTAATTCTGGCGCGAATTTTGGTCTGTGCATGGGCACATGCACGCGTGGAGACCAAGTTTGGTGGCCACCCTATTCCTTTTTGCTCAATTATTTATCTTTTGCTGCATAAGCATGAGGTAAAACTCTCTTATTTTATTAGGAGCATGGGCATTATATCTTGGGTGGATTAATTTATATGTATGAGATGTATGGGTTAATTTTTCTTTTAATTTATTTGTTGGAAATAGAAAGAATATTATGGGAAATAATGCTTATGTTTGGGGGATTGAAATTAAGAAAAGATGGAGACCATGGCCGGTTTGAAGGTTAGCAAAGAAGGGCATGACCGAAAATGACTCTTTTACTTTCCTTTCTCTCCAATTTTGAAGGTTTGGCCGAATGGAGTTTGGTTAAGGGAGCTTGATCGGCCTTGAGTTGTTAAGGGAGAACTTGTAGTTGTTTTCTTTCCTTGCCACATTATTTTTAGCCGAAGTAGGGAGACTCCGAGAATTTGAGGATTCGGTTTTGGAAGGAGGTTTTAGGGTGGTATTTTCGTTTGAAGGTAGGCTCATTTGGGTGCCGAGATTTGCTCCCTCTTCCTACCTTCTTTTTCGTTGGAATAGCCGAGCATTCAACCTTCTTTTGCAAGCTAGGCCGAACCCCCCCCAAAAAGGAGAGTGTTATCAAGTTCAAAGGTTGGTAAGTATTCTTCCTTAACTTCGATTTTGACCCATCTCCCTTATGCATGTCGAAAGCACGAGTAAGGCCCTTGTAGGGATAGGCCGAATAGGTATAGACCATGTTAATGGTGTATCCTTTGTAGGTAACCGATACTCAGAAGCTTGGAAGGTGTCTTTTGGGCTTCATTTCTTAGAGGTAAGGAGACATGGAGATTCGGCCAAGGCCTTATTTATGATTATGGTGCGCATGTCGTTTCTAACAAGTATTTTTGATAGGAAGCTCGATAAAGACAAGTGCCAACTTCGGGTTTTCGGTAAGCATGGAGGTGATTAATCATTTTCGGCCAAAGGCCATTCTTGGTATTCTTGAGTGATAACCGAATTTTGTACTATGATTTTAGGAGGCAAATCGGCCAAGAAATCAGAAGTTCGAGTTTTCGATCACTTTGCTTTGTGTTGATAAAGGTTCGGCCTAGAGCCCTATTTTGGTTATGTTATGACCAATAACTTTGGATTTGTTAGTTAATCAATAAGACCCCTAAATACTAACCCGTGATGGCCGAATAATAGGAGCTATACGAGGACAAGTTCGGGACTTTTACAATATCACGTAGATCCGAGATTTTTTAGACCCCCGATTAAATAGGTGTGTAAGCTCTTACACACTTTATTAGTAATAATTGTTATTATGATGATATTATAACCTCTCATGTAGAAATTTTGCCTTGTGGGCATAAGCTTGGTTTCGGGTATTACTCGATCTACGATATATGTTGTGTATGCCATCATATGCTGTTAAATGCTATGCTATATACAATTGCATGATATATGGGATCATGATACTTGTTATGTGAGCATGATGATGGCGGGATTGATGAGAGGGAGTAAAAAAAAATCGTGTCGACGGACACCAGTGTTTTGGTAACACATTGTGACTACGGTCACCAGAGGTTTGGTACCTCCAGAGGTTTGGCACCTCATAGCGTCTCGTCCCTGTGGCTTAGTACCACCGTGGGTTGGCCCCACATTTGAGATACGGGATCGACGCCAGTGATTTGGTATCACACAATGGGTTGGCCCCATCATTTGATTGTGACTTCGGGTCACCAGTGGTTTGGCACCACACGTATTGACGGATATCGTGACTATAAGTCACCAGTGGTTTGGCACCACCAGTGGTTTGGTACCACACGGGGTAGAAAAGGAGCATGGATGGCTAGGTTGGGTTGCATAATTGCATGTCATACTAATATCTTGTGTATGAGTGTTATTTCCGGGTTGGGGATTTATACACTGAGTCTTGGTGACTCACCTCTTCCCCTATCATCTTGCAGGTGAGTAGAGCGCGGATGCGGAGCCGAGGAGAGCTCGAGGCGGCCATGTTGGTTTTGTGGACTTGAAATTTTATTTTGCCCCGTTTTAAGTTTATTATCCACTACAATTCGATTGGGTTGTAATATGGCCGCTTGTTATTATTTTGGATGGGTAGGTTGTTGTTCTTACTTTATTATATAACTGATGAACTTACGAATGGTTATGCAAATCGGTTAAAAGTAACGTTTTCAAAAATAAGTACTCGTACGCGTTTTCAAAAAATGTTACCATCGGGTAACGAAATTTTCTAAGCTATTGATCACTCTATTGTTCTAAAATTTAAATGATCAAATGGTTTTAAAGGAAGAAAGGATTTTCAACTCAATCGGATTTACCAAATCAACCCACTTGAGTTTTAACGAACACCGTTTTGTACCCTTAACAAAATTTTTTTTTAAATTTCTACTATTAATCCAAACCTTTCAAACTTCTTTTTATTCCGTGACATACCAGATCCGGTCATGGCTCGTGGGCTGGGTTTGGGGTGTTACATATAGGCTTGTAAAGCCATATTCTAATAGGAGTGTAGCAAGATTGAAACTCCTTATTCTAATCAATATCAAATAGATGGAGTTTAATAAGGTTTAAAAAACCTTATTTAAAATAAAATAAAAGAAGTGTAGTTCTATAGGGATTTTTCTTTTATTTTATTTTACCATTGTATTTTATTTAAATAAGGATTCGGGTCATTTAATTCTAACACACTATAATCGCATTTTTTCGTGACATCAAAGTATGATTTTTGGATACTTGTTTAACTTAAATTGTATCTATTGCTTTAACTTAAATTGTCAGCTAGGAAGTAACTTTAAAAATAAATTTTTGGAAAGCACATTAAGCATTTAAAATGAACGTAAATAAACACAGTTTTAAGACAACAAATCAGCCCTATACAAAACCACTTTACGAACTTAAATCGAATGTAAATGAACACATTTTAAAGAATACAAATCAGCCCTTTACAGCAGCACATTAAGCATTTAAATCGAATGTAAATTAACACATTTTAAAGACTACAAATCAGCCCTTTACAGTAGCACATTAAACATTTAAATCGAATGTATATTAACACATTTTAAAGACTACAATCAGCCTTCCATCACATGAAAATTATAATATTTTCGTGCTAAATTTAACATATTTACATTTTAGTCCTTAAATACAAAATTAATAAAAATTCACTTAACAAAATAGTCCTAAAACATTTTTAAGCTTCAAAATCTTCCATTTAATATAAAGAACACTCAAAAATCATCAATGTTAATTTTAACGAACTTTAACAATTTTGGAAATGAATATAAAAATTAACTGAACTTAGTTATAACGATGTCAAAAATAAAAAAAATTACTAAAAACGGATAAAAACGACTTACATGCGAGGAACTAAAGATTGGCCGAACCTTGGTTGTTCAAAAATGGTGTTCTCCTTTTTCTTCTTTGCAAAATCGGTGGTGAAATAATAATAACGGAAGAAGATGACTTTTAGTATTGTTTTATAACATTTTATTATTAATTTTATAATATAATAACTTTGTTTTTCACTAAACCCATACATGTAACCGTCCACTAATAATAGGGAGGGTTAAATTTCCTTATTGATCCTTAAACATTTATAACTTAACATTTCAAATAGTAAAAATATCAATATATAAACTTATCAAGTTTTTACAATTCAATCATTTTCCCTTAATTAATCATTGAATCATTAAAATTTTTGGACCAAAAGTTAATACACCTATGCAATAACTTCATAAATATTTAATAAATATATTTACGGCCTCAGTTTATGAAAATTGGGTCCCAATATCTCATTTTTCAAAACCACTTGACAATAGGGACAACCCACTTGTATTTAACTAATTATCCAATTAAATAAAATTTATCAAATAAAATTCATTTTATCATAATATTTGACCCATAAATATTAAATAATAATATTTTCGTACTAACTCGTCAAAATTGTGGTCCTGAACCCACTGTTTTTGACACCATTGAAAAACGAACTGTTACAGTTAGCTTAAATGATCAAACCTAAATTGCCAATAGGAGGGTGAATTGGATTTTAAAATTTTAAGAAAGCTAGAGAGAAATGATAGGAAATTGAACACAACAATTTAGAGTGCTTCGGCCCCAATTGCCTACTCCACTACCTTAGCTTTCCACACTAAGGATTTTCTCAAATTCACTAATTTGATCAACCTTTGAGGATAAGGTTTAACCTTACAATTCCCTTAATATTTCTACCCAAATCTTAAGACACAAACCCTCTTAAAAAGATACAAAGAAGCAAATAAAGAAATAATCCTTACAAGATCAAAGTGTTTGCAAATTAAGCACAATTACAATGAAAAGACACTTGAGCAAAAGAATGGAAATAATGCTCACAAGTGTATGAAAGAAAGATATGAAGTATTTGGCATAAAGGTTGTTCGATTGATATTTTTGCTTGAGTATGTTTTCTTATTGTTGTAGGATCTTTGGGAGCTAGTACTTATACCCCTAAATTGAATTCCAACCATTGCGGTTGTTGGAGAAATGAATAAAGCCATTGAGGATGTAACACCCCAAACCCGGCCTAGAAGTTAAGCCCAAATCTGACGTGTCACATGGAAGTTTTTTTTTTTTTTTCAAACCATCTCTGATATTGTTAAAAACTAGTTTGAAAATTACAGCCTCTTTGTTAAAACCCAAAACACTTAAGCAATTGTTATTTACTTGAAAATGTAATTATCTTTAAAAACCTTTTTGGTTGTGAAAACATATTTGAAATAAACAATTTACTAAAATGGGACATTTGGGAATAGAGTTGCAGAAGCATTTTGAAATAAAATCCGAGGCCTTATTACAACATTTAACCCAAAATAGTAAAGTAATAAAATAAACAAGAAAGAAGTCTAAAGTCCAAATAAACCATTTCTGAAGTATGGTCTCCATCGAGTCATCCATGGCCCAAGTCCGCGTCACTGAGCATTACCTGAAAAGGTTAAGAGAAAGGGGGGTGAGTTACAAGAACTCAGTGTGTAATTCCCTTATCGTTATCCATTGGGTCGGAACACACATAGCAATATTTTGGGCCTAAGCCCATTTACAATTATAACATAATAACATGTATATAATATGCATATGATATGTAAATCCCAAACCAAACCTAATTTCCATCCGCTACACACCACCCGTACCAACCAGCACACCTGTGGGGATCAACTCAACCCACCCCGCCAACACACCAATCGTAGGCATAAAGCCATTTAAAATGTTTGTGGCAGAGCCACCGAACTAGATTGTGACAGAGTCACTGAACTAGATTGTGGCAGAGCCACCGAACTGGATTGTGACAGAGTCACCAAACTAGATTGTGGCAGAGCCACCGAACTAGATTGTGACAGAGTCACCGAACTAGATTGTGGCAGAGCCACTAGCACTTCTCTTCAATTTTATCCCAACCCATGCAATCATGTATGCATATACAAAGCATAACAATATTCATAGAATAATTTCATCATAAGGCCTATAATACAAGTTGGCCCATTAAGCAATCTAGCAATTTGGCCCATTAATCAATCTTAACAATTTGGCCCATTAAGCGATTTAGCAAATTTTGGCCCATTAATCGATCTAGCAAATTTTGGCCCATTAATCGATCTAGCAAATTTTGGCCCATTAATCACATGAGGCCTTTTGTTTTTTTTTTTTCCAAATTTCACACTTGGCCAATTTATCAAAATAATTCATATGGCCCAAAATATCACTTTTTAACAAAATAACCCATTAAGGGAAAATCCGTAATTCCCACAACCTTAATACCGGTTTCATGCATTTACACAAAAAGTGTTATTATACCGTATTTTTCGATTTTACAAATTTTACGATTTATTCCAATGCTTACTGTATAATATCTAACCCATGAGATAAGTGTGAAATTACACACTCTGGCCCATATCACAAATATCAAACTAACCATATATCAAATATCACATTTGGCCCATAAAGGGTATTTTCGTAATTCGGTCCATAGGGACATTTCGTAATTCGGCCCATTAGGGGTATTTTCGTAATTCGGTAATCGTACCCACTAAGGGTAATTCGGTAATTTACTCTCTAAGGGTAATTCAAAAATTTTGCCCACCAAGGGTAATTCGGTAATTTACCTTCCAAAGGTAAATTCGGTAATTTACTCTCCAAGGGTAATTCGGTAATTTACTTTCTAAGGGTAATTCGGTAATTTTACCCATCAAGGGTAATTTGGTAATTTACCTTCCAAAGGTAAATTCAGTAATTTACCCTCCAAGGGTAATTCAGTAATTTACTCTCTAAGGGTAATTCAGAAATTTTACCCACCAAGGGTAATTCGATAATTTACCTTCCAAAGGTAAATTCGGTAATTTACCCTCCAAGGGTAATTCGGTAATTTACTCTCTAAGGGTAATTCAGAAATTTTACCCACCAAGGGTAATTCGGTAATTTACCTTCCAAAGGTAAATTCGATAATTTACCCTCCAAGGGTAATTCGGTAATTTACCCTCCAAGGGTAATTCGGTAATTTACTCTCTAAGGGTAATTCAGAAATTTTACCCACCAAGGGTAATTCGATAATTTACCTTTCAAAGGTAAATTCGGTAATTTACCCTCCAAGGGTATTCGGTAATTTCGCAACCTAGGGGTATTTCGGTAACTTACCCTCCAAGGGTATTTCGGTAATTTTGTAACCCAGGGGTATTTCGGTAATTTACCCTTTAAGGGTATTTCGGTAATTTTGCAACCCAGGGGTATTTTGGTAATTTACCCTCTAAGGGTATTTCGGTAATTTACCCTCTAAGGGTATTTCGGTTGCGAACTCTAAGGGTATTTCGATAATTTCGCAACCCAGGGGTATTTCGGTAATTTACCCTCTAAGGGTATTTCGGTAATTTCGCAACCCAGGGGCATTTCGATAATTTACCCTCCAAGGGTATTTCGGTAATTTCGCAACCTAGAGGTATTTCGGTAATTTACCCTCCAAGGGTATTTCGGTAATTTCGCAACCTAAGGGTATTTCGATAATTTACCCTCTAAGGGTATTTCGGTAATTCTGCAACCCAAGGGTATTTCGATAATTTACCCTCCAAGGGTATTTCGGTAATTTCGCAACCTAGAGGTATTTCGGTAATTTACCCTCCAAGGGTATTTCGGTAATTTCGCAACCCAAGGGTATTTCGGTAATTTACCCTCTAAGGGTATTTCGGTAATTTCGCAACCTAGGGGTATTTCGGTAATTTACCCTCCAAGGGTATTTCAATAATTTCACAACCGAGAGGTATTTCGGTAATTTACCTTCTAAGGGTATTTCGGTAATTTCGCAACCCAAGGGTATTTCGGTAATTTACCCTCTAAGGGTATTTCGGTTGCGAACTCTAAGGGTATTTCGGTAATTTCGCAACCCAAGGGTTTTTCGGTAATTTACCCTCCAAGGGTATTTTGGTAATTTCGCAACCCAAGGGTATTTCGTTAATTTACCCTCTAAGGGTATTTCGGTAATTTCGCAACCCAAGGGTATTTCGGTAATTTACCCTCTAAGGGTATTTCGGTAATTTTGCAACCTAGAGGTATTTCAGTAATTTTGCAACCCAAGGGTATTTCGGTAATTTACCCTCTAAGGGTAATTCGGTAATTTCGCAACCCAAGGGTATTTCGATAATTTACCCTCTAAGGGTAATTCGGTAATTTCGTATTTAACGGTAATTTCGCAACCTAGAGGAATTTGGTAATTTACCCTCCAAGGGTATTTCGGTAATTTCGCAACCCAAGGTATTTCGGTAATTTACCCTCTAAGGGTATTTCGGTAATTTCGCAACCTAGGGGTATTTCGGTAATTTACCCTCCAAGGGTATTTCAATAATTTCACAACCGAGAGGTATTTCGGTAATTTACCCTCTAAGGGTATTTCGGTAATTTCGCAACCCAAGGGTATTTTGGTAATTTACCCTCTAAGGGTATTTCAGTAATTTCACAACCCAAGGGTTTTTCGGTAATTTACCCTCCAAGGGTATTTCGGTAATTTCGCAACCCAAGGGTATTTCGGTAATTTACCCTCTAAGGGTATTTCGGTAATTTTTCAACCCAAGGGTATTTCGGTAATTTACCCTCTAAGGGTATTTCGGTAATTTTGCAACCTAGAGGTATTTCGGTAATTTTGCAACCCAAGGGTATTTCGGTAATTTACCCTCTAAGGGTAATTCGGTAATTTCGCAACCCAAGGGTATTTCGATAATTTACCCTCTAAGGGTAATTCGGTAATTTCGTATTTAACGGTGTTTCCGAAGGTCTACTATCGTCTCGAGTAACACGGAACTGTATTTGGAACTATTGGGTCAAAATTCCATTTTAGGCCCAAACGGGGTAATTTCGCAACTCCGGATTTAACTACTAATTTGAGGCATCAAAATTGAAACTGTCCATCAGCGTCATACTGACTAAATTGACTATAACTCGAGTTAGGAATCTCAAAATTTAGATCCGTAAATTTTCCTTGAAACTAGACTCATATATATTCTTACTGTAATGTTTCCAGAATTTTCGGCCTAGCCATTTAGTACAGTTTATTTCTTAAAATTTCCCTTGTTTCACTGTCCAACGATTCTGACCTCTCTTAACTTAATTTCAAATATCTCACTGTACAGTTTTTATATACTGCTCCAACTTGTTTCTATTGAAAATAGGCTCACTAAGGAATCCATACATATAAATTATAACCCATAATTCTCTTTGTACAATTTTATATGATTTTTCTAAGACAGATCAGAGAACCACGAAGTCCATCAGAACATGTCTCACTAAAATTAACATATCCCAGAATATAAAATTTCTTTTCCTTCTCCGTTTCTTCCATATTAAAATAGACACAGTAAGATTCAATTTGATATCTGATTCACTTTCTAATTCCTTTTCTCCTATTTATAGTGATTTTTCAAAAACACATTACTGCTTCTAACCGAAACTGTTTTATTACGAAATACGATTACCACTACGATCATACGCACGCCCGAGTGATCACGGATGCCGGTGTTTAGTTTTCTTCGGTATTTTGATCGATTAACAGCATATTTCATACAAGCTTTCAGAGAAGTGTGAGATTACACACCATTTCAGATATGTATATGGAAGGGTATGAGATTACACACCTTATTCGGAATCCGTAACGCGATGCTCTCCGCGGCACCAAAAATCTGAGTCACTTATTACGAGGGATAGATGATCGGGCCATTTGATTCCTTGTTGACATTGGATTTGATTTCCACCACTTGACTTATGGCTAGAATGATACACGGCCATCCACTTAGAACACGATTTAATCGAAGAAAAGAATGTCTACCTAAATGAGAAAGAATTTATGAAGGAGTGATTATGGATTGAGAGGTTCGGTATTGACTTGAAGTTATGGCAATGAGAGGAGAAGTTGGAGAAAAGAACACAAAAGGATTCCAAAAGAAAATTAGGCCTATCAAGCACCAAAAATCCTACCAAATGACTAAAGCAAATTCAGCTACCCTCTCCTTCACCTCAACCGTCCATGCCTTTGCAAATAAGCCAAAATTTACCAACCCAAAACTTTAAAAAAAACCAACATGCTCCCTTATTTTCCTCTTTACCATAAAATTTAGCCACATTTCCATAATTTAAAAAGTCTGCCTTACCTAATATCCCTTATTTTCCTCCTTACCATAAACTTTAGCCACCTTTCCATAATTTAAAAAGTCTACCTTACCTAATATCCCTTATTTTCCTCCTTACCATACCTTTCCATAATTTAATAAGTCCACCTTACCTAAAATCCCTTATTTTCCTCCTTACCATACCTTTCCATAATTTAATAAGTCCACCTTACCATAATTTAAAAGTCCAATTTGGCTTATTTACAAGCTTGGCCGAAATTTAGGTAAAGAGTACAAAAATAATAGTCAAAATTTGCACACAATGGGATTTGAACCTCTTCCCTCAAGGTACTTCACTTGATGCCATAACCTCCTTGCCATATGCTCATTTATGCTAGCAATTTACTCTTTTATTTCCATAAGCCTTGATGCCACTTACTATCTCTCCTTAATAGGCTTAAACACAAAATTTTACTAAGGCCCAACTTGAACCTGAAACTTCATAGAACCCCGTAACTTTCTAAAATCATCTTCTTAATAAGTCCAACTTGAAATAATGACATTCTCTATTTTCTCAAAAATTTTAAACACTCTTACGCCCAAGGCCCAATGGGCCCAATTTCGGGATGTTACAAAGGATGTGAAAACCAGAGCATTTAATTCACCTACAATATTGAGTATCTATACCAGATAAAAGGGTCTCAATTATTATTTCACTAAATGCTAAATTTAGTGATCGTTGGAGCTAGAATATTGATACCAGATAGATTTTATCGATACCATATAAAAGGTATTGATACCGGATCGATACTTAGTTGAATTTGTGAAAAACAAAATGTCAAATTGGTACCATTTTTCTAAGCAGTATCGATACTTTTTTACCTGGAGATATTCAGACTTGTTTAAAAAATTGTTTGTCTTCTTAAAGAATTTTTCCTTGGTTAAAATCATTTTAGCTTGATTTTATAGTTTATTCAAAAAATTTTCTAAGAGTTCAAAGTAAAGATTTAAAATTTTCTCTTAGATTTTAATTGAAAAATTATTTTGTTAATTTTTTTTCAATTTTCAATTTTATTCAAAAACACTTCAATTTGTTATATCAAAACATATTGTCAAATAAAGCTTAGTTTAACAGATATGGTTGTCATTGCATAGGATTTGAGTACTCATTTATATGCTTTGTTGTTTGGGACATGTTTGAGGAATAAGGGAATGTAGAGCATTGCTCCATTCATTGGGATATGTTGGTGTGTTGGAGAGTGATAGCTTAAAGCTATACTTACTTGGGACATGTATGCTCTTTTGAGCCATGGTGATACGGACGCGCCTATGGCGGAGATTAACCGAGACACCCTTGAACTACCCAATGGACCAATTACGCGTAGCCGGGCTAAACAATTTAAGGAGGCCACTTCAGTTTTAGTGGCACAAATTTGGAACGAAGAAAGGAAGTACTCCAAGAACATGCCGAACATTTACAATTTATTTAAGACCGAATATATTAGCTAGTTTGGATGCTAATTTATTATTTTATTACATGTTATTTTCATATTAATTAAGTTGTTTAATTAGTATAATATTTAATATATCTAGTGTTTAAATTAAAGTATTTTAATTTTTATTTAAATTAATGTTTGGTTGTGTTTTATAGGAAATAATAAAAGGCATAGTGGTGCAACAAGCTAAAATTTTTAAATGCCATGAGTTTAAGAGAATGTGATGACAATTGTTGGAATCAAGCTACTTGGGTGGAGTATTAGGTGATGGATGGCTAAATGGAGAGCTAATGGGGGAATAATTGAATTAGGTATAAATAAACAAATGAAGATAAATGAAGTGGAAGCATGAATGGAAACAAAACATTAGCAACTTGAAGAATATGGTGGAAGACAAGATCAATTGGATTGAAGAAATTAATGTGCCATATTGGAATTAAATATTTATGTTTATTTTTATTTATTTTTATTTTTATTTTTATTTTTATTTTTTTTATAGCCACTACAAGCTACCTATAAATAGCTTGTCAAACTTCAATTGTAGGCACTTGATTTTTATTGAATGAATTCTCATTTTGGTGAGTTTAATTCACTCTCCTAAATTCTTCAAGGTTCGAATTGATTTATCTAGTTTCTAGTGGCATCAATTTTAACTTTGTTACGAACTTATCATCCTCTCGGATGTGGCGTTCAATTTTATACCGTGGGTTCCTATCTTGCTAGATAGCGGGTCTCGGTTTATTCAACTTCCTTTCATTCATTTGAAACTTATAAGATTCGGGTCTTTAATTTTTATTAAAGGTTCATTCTTGTTTCAAATCCCTATCATCCACTTGATTATCTTTATTTTCAAGCCGTTACCATTAAAATTATCCTTTTGTTCAATTTAATTGAAAAACTACCTAATTTACGATTGGGCAACATCTACGACTCGTTTCAAACCTGAGGTGAACCGTATCATCTGGTATCAGAGCCAATTAAATTAGGCACGTTTTACAATCTCGAGCTTTTCTGAGTAAGTTTAAAAAAAAAATCAAAGTTTTAATTTAATTTTTTTTCTATCTTTCTTTGTACTTCACATATAGTGCATTTGGTGTTGTAAAAAAAAAGATACGAAAATTTAAAAAAATTTTGAGTTAAAAAAAAAGAGAGAATTCAAAAAAAAAAAAGGTGTGTAAAAAAAATTGCAAGTTTTGATTCATTACTTCTTTCCCAATCTTCAAATCACCCTTCTTCACCCCAACGCCACTATACCGAATTTTTTTTTTTTTTGCCTACCCTTACTTTTTATCCTTTAACTCCTTGAAACTGACCTACAAGTTGCTAGTAAAAAAAAATCGAGGACAACTTTCTAGAATTTAGAGAAGTGAATTCGAGTGAGAAAAAAAGGCCAGAAATTGAGTGAGAAACACGAGCGTGAGTGTTCAATATTTATTTTCTTTGTGAGTGAACAAGTGAGAATTGTGGTGAGGTTTCTTTAAATTTTGTTCAATATGTCTAGAAGTTCCGAACGTCGAGTAATGGGCGACGAGGAGTCTGATGCCGCTGGTGGCGGAAGAAGATTGCAACCACAAAGAAATGTTCCCGGAGGTAGAGATCCTGATTTACAAATGCAAGTTGCATTACGATAAGTCACACGCTTGCTCCATTCTATCACCGAACGTTTGGACCAAAGAGATGAACGGAGACAACGAGCAAACACCCCTCCAATTTCGAGAAGGGAACAAGAACGACCTTGGCTGCATGACAACGACACATACGAACAAAGTGAAGCTGACAGTAATCAAGTTTCGGAACAAAATGAACGAAGAAGAGGCCCACGAACACATGAGCAAAGAGATCGAAGGCGGAAGATGATGATCTCAAGAACATCAAGTTGACCATTCCTCCTTTTCAAGGCAAGTCAGATCCTGAAGCCTATTTGGAATGGGAAAAGAAGATCGAACTTGTGTTCGATTTTCATAACCACTCTAAAAATAAAAAGGTCAAATTAGCCACCATAGAGTTTTCCGACTATGCCATGATCTAGTGGGATCAGTTGACTACGAGTCGTCGGCGCAATGGCGAACATCCAATCACTACTTGGACCGAGATGAAAGCGGCCATGAGACGAAGATTCATTCCCTCTTACTACCATCGGGAGTTACATCAAAAACTCCAACATCTTACACAAGGGATGAAAAGCGTCGAAGACTATTACAAAGAAATGGAGGTCGCGATGATCCGAGCCGATATCCAAGAAGAACGAGAAGCCACCATGGCTCGATTCCTAGCCGGACTCAACCGGGAGATAGCAAATTTTGTGGAACTACAACATTATGTCGAAATAGAAGATATGGTCCACATGGCCATTAAAGTTGAAAAGCAATTGAAGCAAAAGGGAGCATCTCGGAGTTATTCCAATGCTAAACCCTCGAAGTGAGGCCAAAGTACCAGCAAGGGGTTCCCCGTAAACAAGCCAAAAGTCTCCATTTTCATTCCTAAGACGAACAAGCCTTTGGCCGAAACAAGCAAAGGCAAGGTTCCAGAAAGTCCTAATGCTAGATCGAGGGACATCAAATGCTTCAAGTGCCTTGGCCGAGGACATATTGCAAGCCAATGCCCGAATAGAAGAACTATGGTGATGCAAGCTAACGGTGAGATTGAAACCGAAGACGAAGAAGAAATTGAATTTGAATCCAATTCTGAAGCCGATGAGGACATAGAAAAACCTGTTGAAGGCGAATTGCTTGTCGTGAAGCGAAGCCTCAATCTTGAAAGTGTAGGAAGCAAGGAGCAACGAGAAAATATATTTCATTCGAGATGTCGTGTGCAAGGCAAGGTTTGTAGTCTTATCATCGACGGAGGGAGTTGCACGAACGTAGCCAGTACCTTCATGGTGGAAAAGCTAGGATTGACAACGATAAAGCATCCGACTCTGTATAAGCTTCAGTGGCTTAACGATGGTAGAGAACTCAAAGTTACTAAGCAAGTCTTAGTATCCTTCAACATCGGAAAATACTCCGATAAAGTGCTATGCGATGTAGTACCGATGCATGCGAGCCACTTACTTTTAGGACGACCATGGCAATACGATCGTCGAGTGATGCACGATGGCTACACTAATCGGTATTCCTTCAAGCATCTTGGAAGGAATGTAACACTTGCCCCCTTAGCGCCTAAGCAAGTCGTTGATGATCAGCAAAAACTCAGGATTTCCATTGATCAATCAAAAGAAAAAGAAAAGAATACAAAAGAGAAAGTTAAGAAAAATGAGCTAGATAAGAATACGAGTGCAAAAACAAATGAGAGAAAACAAAAGAAAGAAAAAGATGAAGATGAAAAAAGAAAGTGGAAAAATGAGTGTTTTTGCAAAAGCAAGAGATATTCGAAAAGCTTTGTGTGTGAGACAACTGATGTATGTCCTACTATACAAGGAATCATTTTTGAACACTAACGACTTACCCGAGAATCTTCCTTCTTCTGTGTTGTCTCTGATCCAAGAATTCGAGGACATCTTTCCAGATGAGATACCAAGTGGTTTACCGCCCATTCGAGGCATAGAACACCAAATTGACTTGGTGCTGGGAGCTTCTCTGCCCAATCGACCTGCGTACTGGAGTAATCCCGAGGAAACAAAAGAGCTCTAAAAGCAAATACTGAATTGCTAGAAAAGGGTTACATCCGAGAAAGCCTTAGTCCATGCGCGGTACCGGTGTTACTAGTGCCAAAGAAAGATGGTTCGTGACAGATGTGTGTCGACTGTCGCGCCATCAACAAGATTACCGTCAAATACCGACACCCGATACCCCGACTCGATGACATGCTCGACGAGTTAAGCGGAGCTCGAATCTTTACAAAGATTGATCTCAAAAGTGGCTATCACCAAATTAGGATGCGAGAAGGCGATGAATGGAAAACGGCTTTCAAAACAAAGTTAGGTTTGTACGAATGGTTGGTAATGCCATTCGAACTTACAAACGCTCCAAGTACTTTTATGCGACTTATGAATCATGTTTTACGAGCTTTCATTGGAAAATCATGTGTTGTTTATTTTGATGACATTTTAGTGTACAGTAAATATTTGGAGGATCACATCCAACATCTACGTGCGATCTTAGAAACACTGCGGAAAGAGGTATTGTACGCCAATCTCAAGAGATGTTCTTTTTGTACTGACAAGGTTGTTTTCTTAGGATACGTCGTAAGTGCAAATGGCTTAGAGGTGGACCAAGAGAAGGTTCGAGCAATCCAAGAATGGCCCCGTCCTACAACGATTAGCCAAGTACGAAGTTTCCATGGGTTGGCTAGTTTTTACCGCCGATTCGTGCCCAACTTCAGCACGATAGCCGCTCCTTTAACGAGCGTGATCAAGAAGAATTCAGCTTTCCATTGGTCCGATGAGCAAGAACGGTCTTTTAATGCCATTAAAGAATGTCTTGTTAAAGCTCCATTGTTATCCCTTCCTGACTTTACTAAAACCTTTGAAATTGAGTGTGATGCATCAGGTGTAGGGATCGGAGCCGTTCTAACTCAGAATGGAAGACCGGTGGCGTACTTCAGCGAGAAATTGAGGGGAGCTGCACTTAATTACCCCGTGTATGACAAAGAGATGTACGTTCTAATAAGATCGCTTGAAACGTGGCAGCACTACTTGAGGCCGAAAGAGTTTGTTATTCATTCAGACCATAAAGCGCTCAAGTACATTAAAGGTCAGCATAAGCTCAACAAACGGCATGCGAAATGGATCGAGTATTTAGAATCGTTTCCGTACGTAATTAAGTATAAGAAAGGTAAGGAAAATGTAGTAGAGAATGCGTTATCACGAAGGTACACTTTATTAACCTTTCTTGATTCTAAATTACTTGGTTTCCATCACATTAAGGAATTGTATGCTAATGATGTTGATTTTGGCAATGTCTATAATGCTTGCAAGAGTGGTGCTTTTGATAAGTTTTACAGGCATGAAGGATTCCTTTTCAAGGAAAATAAGTTATGTATATCGCAAGGTTCTATGCGAGACATACTTGTGTTAGAGGCACATAGTGGTGGCCTTATGGGTCACTTTGGAAGAGACAAAACATTGTCCACTCTTCAAGAACATTTTTTCTGGCCAGGAATGAGAAAGGATGTCGAACAGATTTGCGAACGTTGCATAGCTTGCAAATGAGCAAAATCGCGGGTCCAGCCTCATGGTTTATATACGCCCCTTCCTATTCCAGACACTCTGTGGGCTGACATCTCCATGGATTTCATCCTTGGAATACCAAGATCCAAAACCGGGAAGGACTCGATTTTTGTTGTAGTTGATTGTTTTTCTAAAATGTCCCATTTTATCCCTTGTTCTAAGACTGACGATGCTGTGCATATTGCAAACTTGTTTTTTAGGGAAATCATACGATTGCATGGAGTTCCGAAGACGATCGTATCTGATCGGGACGTAAAATTTTTAAGTCATTTTTGGCGAACCCTATGGGGAAAGTTAGGGACGAAATTGCTATTTTTGACCACTTGTCATCCTCAAACGGATGGACAAACCGAAGTAGTGAACTGAGTCCTATCAACCTTGTTGCGAGTATTGGTGCGGAAAAATCTCAAAACGTGGGAAGACTGTCTGCCCCACATCGAATTTGCTTACAACCGAGCTGTTCATTCTGCAACTAAATTTTCGCCTTTCGAGATTGTTTACGGGTTTAACCCTCTCACTCCTCTTGATTTATTGCCATTGCCTTCAGATAAATTTATCCATTCTGATGCTAGGAAAAAGGCGGACTACATAAAGGAACTGCATCGAAAAGTGCGCGAGAATATTAAGGCAAGAACCGAGCAATACGTCCAACGAGCTAACAAAGGTCGTAGACGCATTCTCTTTAAACCAGGGGACTGGGTTTGGGTTCATATGCGAAAAGAAAGGTTTCCCACGCAAAGGCGATCCAAACTTCTCCCAAGGGGGGACGGTCCATTTCAAGTCCTTGAACGAATAAATGACAACTCATACAAATTGGACTTACCAGGTGACTATAACGTGAGCGCGAGTTTTAATGTATCTGATCTGTCTCCTTTTGATGTAGGTGTTGATTCGAGGACGAATCAACTTAAAGAGGGAGGGAATGATACGGACGCGCCTATGGCGGAGATTAACCGAGACACCCTTGAACTACCCAATGGACCAATTACACGTAGCTGGGCTAAACAATTTAAGGAGGCCACTTCAGTTTTAGTGGCACAAATTTGGAACGAAGAAAGGAAGTACTCCAAGAACACGCTGAACATTTACAATTTATTTAAAACCGAATATATTAGCTAGTTTGGATGCTAATTTATTATTTTATTACATGTTATTTTCATATTAATTAAGTTTTTTAATTAGTATAATATTTAATATATCTAGTGTTTAAATTAAAGTATTTTAATTTTTATTTAAATTAATGTTTGGTTGTGTTTTATAGGAAATAATAAAAGGCATAGTGGTGCAACAAGCTAAAATTTTTAAATGCCATGAGTTTAAGAGAATGTGATGACAATTGTTGGAATCAAGCTACTTGGGTGGAGTATTAGGTGATGGATGGCTAAATGGAGAGCTAATGGGGGAATAATTGAATTAGGTATAAATAAACAAATGAAGATAAATGAAGTGGAAGCATGAATGGAAACAAAACATTAGCAACTTGAAGAATATGGTGGAAGACAAGATCAATTGGATTGAAGAAATTAATGTGCCATATGGGAATTAAATATTTATGTTTATGTTTATTTATTTTTATTTTTATTTTTATTTTTTTATAGCCACTACAAGCTACCTATAAATAGCTTGTCAAACTTCAATTGTAGGCACTTGATTTTTATTGAATGAATTCTCATTTTGGTGAGTTTAATTCACTCTCCTAAATTCTTCAAGGTTCGAATTGATTTATCTAGTTTCTAGTGGCATCAACTTTAACTTTGTTACGAACTTATCATCCTCTCGGGTGTGGCGTTCAATTTTATACCGTGGGTTCCTATCTTGCTAGATAGCGGGTCTTGGTTTATTCAACTTCCTTTCATTCATTTGAAACTTATAAGATCTGGGTCTTTAATTTTTATTAAAGGTTCATTCTTGTTTCAAATCCCTATCATCCACTTGATTATCTTTATTTTCAAGCCGTTACCATTAAAATTATCCTTTTGTTCAATTTAATTGAAAAACTACCTAATTTACGATCGGGCAACATCTACGACTCGTTTCAAACCTGAGGCGAACCGTATCACATGGTGTGATGGAGATCCGAGTATCCAATAAGAGGTTTTTGGTATACATTTTCATATTCACAAGTTGTCAATGTAACAACATGTTATGATGGTTGGGGATACTAAGAGATAAATTTGTTTAACATGCTTGCTTTTAACTCTTGCCTTTGTGATTTGTTGTAGCTTCTTGAGCACTCACTAAGCTTGTTTAAGCTCACACTCTTTTCTGTTAATTTTTGCAAAGATATAGCTTGAGTGGAGTGGTAAAGTGAGCAGACTTATGATCCCATGGCAAAGCATCTTGATTAAGCATGTGAGATGGTTTTAGTGGGCAATAAGGGATGACAATGAGGGTTTTTTTAGGGACTAGACTTTACCTTGTTTTGGTTTGTAAATGGACTTTCCATGGACTGTTTAAAGACTATTATAATTGGTTTGTGGATGTTTCCATTGCTTATATTGATGTATGAAGTATGCTAGATGAATGGCTTGGTTATATGTTGGCTGGCATGCACATGCCTTAGCATTTTATGCTTAGAATTGCTTAAATGACTTGTTAAATGCTTGGACATATGCAAAATGACTAAATGGAAAGGTATGTACCTATAATGCACTTCAAATTGTTTGGCATGCATGTAACCCAAACCCGGCCTAGACGTCACAGTCGAATCTGGAAGTGTTACGAAGGAAGGTTATAAATCTGACCTTCTCTTTTTTAAAAAAAAAATCGAACATCATTGTTACGAAAAGAGTCCACTTATTTATACATGTTGTTAGACTTATCAGTTAAAACCGTTGGTTGTTTACACTTCCAAATAAAACAAATAATTTGCAACGGAAGTTCATAGGTCATTATATTTTGAAAACTAAGTTTGTTTTCTCAAAAATGGTTGATTGTATAAAACAGTTGTTTTCGTAAATTGTTTTGTCAAACGACGTGCTAGAAATTCCAAATTAAATCTAAATCCAAAAATAAAAACAACAAAACCCAAATGTTAAGAGAGTCCCAAAATTACAAAAACTCTCAAAACAAAATTTTAATTAAGCAAATTATGAAATTAATGTTTTACGTAATCGTGGGCATATCCGAGCTCCTGTCGTACCAACCCGTCTAAGTCTAAGGGTTAGCTGAAAGTAACGAACAAACATAAAGTGGGATTTAAAATTTAGTGTGTAACTCAACAGAAACATAAATTCAAATTCAATCACATAGAAGAGCAGATACAGACATAAATATTTTACAAAATCAGAATTATAACAGAATCATATAGATATAGATATGCATAATCCTACCACCATCCTCTACACACCAACTCCAACCATCCCAACACACCACGTGGGTTATAAAACACCCACCCAACCCTACACACCGCATAGTGTCCATACAATACTTTTCAGAATAATCGCAACAATGCTGCTAGTATATTGACGAGATATCGCCTCACATAGAATACTTCTTCCACATAACACATATCCCACCCCATAGCCAAATAAAGACAGTAATAACAGATACCAAAATTAATATATCATGCATGCTCATATAACAGATATTACACATGCTTATACATAACATAATAGATCATACATACCGTATTACATACTATTCATATATATGTTATTTACATCAATTTCAATCTAACAGAGTAGTAGATTTCATGCCTCAAGGCTTATACCATACATATCGACCCTACGGAAGGCCCACAGTCAATCGAGATGACATGTATGACCCTTGGGAAAAATTCAAATATTTGGGCCCATACAGCCCAAAATAGCCTCACACACGGCCTCGTACACGGCCAATCACACAGTCGTGTGTCGCACATGGCCTACCACACGACCGTGTGGCATCGACAGGCCCCAATTTTGGCTTTTACCGATTGCCATTTTTCGGGTTTCTTGTTACACACCTAGTTCTATTTTGACGAGAACGCAACCACCAGACTCCCAAGACCTAAGTACGACAAATGAAACGATTAATTACAGTATTGAAGCACGAAATAACCAAGAATCGAACTCTCCCCAAACACCAAAACAACCCCATACTTTTACCAATAAGCAAACCGCAACCTAGCGAAATGACATTGCTGAAGGAAGATTGGCTATTTCAGAATTAACACCTAACAATACAAACCCTAAGAAATTAATACAAGTCTCAATGAAACCTTATTTGAACTATCATACAATCCTCATAAAAGGCGCAATTTCCTACATCAAGATTAAGAAAAAGAACTCCCTAAAACCTGAACTTACTAAAGAAAGCACAACAATTTACCTAACGAACTCGAAAGCAAGAAAACAGGAAGCAAGATCGTCTCAAGAGAACAGAGTGAAATCTACAAATCGAACACAAGACAACACAAAACATTCAAAAGAATAGAAAGCAAGAAATGAAACAAAGAAGAAAAATAAAATCAAATAATAAAAATTGAAATTGGCGGCGTGAATTTGGGGAAAAAATAGAAATAGGGAACATGGGTTTGTTTTTACACATAATAGATAAAATTTTAAAAAAAAATCAGATGAAATTAAATTGATTTCAAAAGTAAAAGCAAAAGGATACACGCTACCTATTTTATTTACTTTATTATTATTTCTAAAACAAAACACATTTAAAACCAAACCAAACTTTTGATAACAAATAAGTTTTTTTTCTATAGATAGAGTTCAATTAGACCACAACAACCAAATGGTCAGCTCAATCAAAAATAGTAAAAATACTAAATCTAACACGCTCACGAGGAGACTAGAACTCACACCCCACACTATACTCCCAAGTCTTACAACCACTAAAACAGAAACTCAATTAATGACTGAATTTAACAAATCAGAACTTAAGATTTTTGGGGCGTTACAACTCTATCCCCCTAAAAGAAATTTCGGCCTTGAAATTTACCTAATCCAAACAAATGCGGATACTGTTAACGAAACACGTTCTTAGGTTTCCACATGGCTTCCTCAATACCATGATTCTACCACAGAACCTTAACTAATGGAATAGACTTCCTCCTCAAGACTTTCACATCTCGATCCAGAATCTAAACCGACTCTTCCTCAAAAGTCAAATCTTGTCTAACTTCAATCTCCTCAATAGAAACAATATGAGATGGGTCAAACCGATACCACCTCAACATGGAGACATGAAACACATCATAGATACGGTCTAACTTCGGAGGTAGCTCTAACTGATAAGCAAACGGACCCACACGCTTCAGAATCCGATACGGCCCAATGAACCTAGGGCTCAACTTGTCCTTACGTTCTAACCACAGAACCTTCTTCCATGGCGATACCTTGAGGAACATATAATCCCCCACAGAATACTCAATGTCCCTCCTTTTCAAATATTCATAGGACTTCTGTCTATCAGAAGCCTCTTTAAGACGATCCTAAATCAATCTAACTTTATTCTCAGTCTTAGAAACCAACCCAGGACCCAAAACTCGTCGCTCACCATAATGGAGTATGACACTTACGAATATACAGAACCTCGTAAGGTGCCATCTGAATGCTAGATTGGAAACTATTATTGTAAGCGAACTCGGCTAACGATATAAAATCCTCCCAAGTACCTCGAAAATCGATCACACAACTCTGAAGCATATCCCTCAGTATCTGAATCACTCTCTACGATTGACCATCGATCTGAGGATGGAACGTAGTACTGAAGTCCAATATCAAACCCAGAGCTTCATGAAGCTTCCTCCAAAATCGAGACGTGAAGCAAGGATATCTATCAGAAATAATCGAAATTGGTACCCATGAAGTCTTACGATCTGAAATATATACCATAGCCAATTTTTATAGAGAGCAATCTATCCGAACAGGAATGAAGTGGGCAGACTTGGTCAACTGATCCACGATGACCCATACGGAATCCTTATTAGTAGGTTTTGTAACACCCTTAACCCTTATTCAAATCTGGAATAAGGTTACTGAGTATTACCTGACTTATTACAAAAGAAAACATACATTTTTCATATCCAAATTAAAATCATTCACACTCAATCATATTGTTTCTAATACGATCCCCCGAGGTCCAAATCATGCATTAGAAGTAGTTCGGCACTAAACTGATAACATAAGAAAAATTTTGGAAAACATAGAAAATTTTCAAAGTACAGGGGACACATGCCCGTGTGGCCCAGTCATGTGTCTCACACGGCCAAAGACACGCCCATGTTACAAGCCGTGTGGACATTCAAAATGGAATCACATAGCCGTGTCCCAGCCCGTGTTCGACCCTGTGTAACTCCCTGACTTGGGTCACACAGCCAACCACACGCCCATGTGACTAGCCCGTGTACCCTTCGAAATGGCCTCACAAGCCTATGTGCTAGGCCATGTGCTAGGCCGTGCCAAAACTGTAGGGTATACTAACTTATGCCACACATCCAAGTCACACGCCCATGTTCTGAGCCATGTGGAGCTACTGACTTAGTTTCTAATTAAACATTAGGGGACACGCGGCCATGTCACCTAACCATGTGTCACACACAGCTGAGACACACGCCCGTGTCTCTGCCCGTGTAGACAAATATAGGCTATTTACCAAGCCATCTTTCTCACCCAAATTTGCATTAACCTAAACATGTCAAATGGCATATAACATAGCATCAATAGGCATTCAAACCAATCTCAACCAAGCCTAAATCATGCCATTTCAATATCAACAACCATAAAGCACATAAGCATCACAATTAGCCATTCCATGTCATACCTGTTTCACATCCAAAATCACCTATATGATCAAACTTACTTAGAAGACTTTGTGCCTAAACCAACATGCATATCATATCTCAAAATTCAACCATTTGGTACTCAAAATACCAATTCCCAACAAGCATTCACATAGCAATTTTAAAACACAAAACAAAAGGCCATTTGCACATATATATATATATATATATATACATAACCAAATATACCAAAATTAAGCCAAATCATATGGCTAAACACCTATCCAAACATTCATCATTTACAAGCCAACGCAATTAGCTAAATCCATTACCAACATATAGACCATATTAACCACAACTCCTATACATACCATATAACAAAATACACAAGTTCAAAAGTACCAAAATGACAGCTGGATAGTGTGATGAGATCTCCGACAACTCCAAATCTGAGCAGGCTTCCAAATCACTATAAAACACAGAAAAGTAAATAGAGTAAGCTATAAAGCTTAGTAAGCTTGTATGCTTAATAAGTAAAAATTACCATTCAGCTACAATTTAAGTACTTAAACATCACATGATACAATTCAATTTAAATCCAAAAACTTAACACATATTCAATCCAAAGGTTAGACATGAATTTCATCAGTTTCTTCGATTCAATGATTGTATAGTTCACGTATATACCTGATCTAATTCGTATCAATTTCATACTCTTCCGATTTAACGATATACCCATTGAACCATTTGGAGTAATATCGGATACTTGGGAATCCCGCACCCTAAGTGCCAATACATAGCAGAAGCCATCTCAATCTCTATCTCATATAATGCTCACTCTCGAAGCTATCAACGGGTCTGCTCACACAAGCTGACGGTCAAGATGTAGCTACACGGTGCTGCTCACACAAGATGACAAGTATTCGTAACACATGTCGAAAAACTCAACCACCGATAGAATGTACGGACCAGCACCCAAAACACAATAACCCCTAATGAAATGTCATTTGTATACTATTTATTCCTAAGGTTCAACTGGGATTTCACATTACCAAATTCTCATCGAACATTTTCGTAAGATCTTATTCATTAATGCTTATTAACATACGAACTTACCTCGGATTTATACGAAGAGAAACGAGCTATCAATCCACTATTTTGTTTTTCCCCCGATCTAATTCCGAACTTCACTTTTCTTGATCTATATATAATCAAATTTAACTTATTTAACTATCATTATATTAAATTTAATCCAAATTTCATATTATTACAATTTTATACTTTTTCCCCTAAACTTTAGACTTCTTTACAATTTAGTCCCTAGGTCATAAAAATGCAAATTCATGCAATTAAGTCCACACCCATGCTAACCGAATATCACCTATACTCATAACAGCCCACACATTTCATTATTTCATACATTTACCATATAATTTCCATAATTTTCAATTTAATCCTTAATTGACAATTTTATCAAAAATCACTTAACAAATGTTGTTTATCTAACAATAACTATTCATTTTCTATCATCAAATATGAAAATAAACATATATTCATCAATGGTAAAACCCTGAACCTTTAACATTTTTGCAAATTAGTCTCTGGGCTAGCTAGATTAAGCTACAACAACCCCAAAAACATAGAAATCATTAAAAATGGGACAAAATTCGTACCTAATTGGAAAATAATGCCTTGGCCGAATGTTGCTCAATTAAAAATGGCTTCTTCCTCTTCACAATTGATTTCAGAAGAGAAGAAAATATGATGCATGGCTTTTATTAATTAATTTTAACCTTAATTACACAATTACTTAATTAACCTTAAAAATTAATCAAATTTACACAAATGCCAACCCATTATCATCCACTAACTTATTAATGGCTTAATTATCATATAAGGACCTCCACTTTAAAGTTTTAGCTATTAAACACCTTTAACTATTAGAACACAACTTTTACACTTTATGCGATTAAGTCCTTTTTATCGAATTAAGCAAGCAAATGATAAAAGTTCTTAATGAAATCTTCATACAATCATAATATCATGTAGTAGACATTAAAATAATAATAAAATAAATATTTTGACCATAGACTTGTAGATCTGAAACCACTGTTCTAATTTGACTAAAAATGGGCTGTTATAGGTGTTAAGGGCAACCCACTAATAAAGTCTATAGTCACACGTTCTCATTTCCATAAAGGAATCTTAAAGGGTTGAAGCAAACTCGAAGGAAACTGATGCTCAACCTTTACTTGCTGGCATGTCAGACAATGAAAAACAAAATTCGTTACCTCTTGTTTCAAACCTGACCACTAATACAGTTCACGAAGATCCTGATACATTTTATTTCCACCGGGATGTATAGCATAAGGGTTACTATGCGCTTCCTGAAGAATAAACTACCTCAAATAAGAATCACTAGGTACACAAACTCATCCTCAGAAACACAAAACCCCATCAATATTCAGCCCAAAATCAGTCGTACTACCATCCTCCATCTAATGGAATCGAAAAACTAGAGAATCATCCCCCAATTGTTTATCTCGAATCTGATCAATCCAAGTCGGCTTAATTTGTAACTAGGCTAAAAGACTCCCATCATCAAATAGACTTAAGTGGATAAACATCGCCCTCAAATCAAACATTGCCCTACGAATAAGAGCATCAGCCACCACATTGGCCTTACCGAGATGATACTCAATGGTGCAGTCATAATCTTTAAATAATTCAATCTATCTATGTTGCCTAAGGTTCAGCTCTTTTTGGGTAATGAGGTACTTAAGGCTTTTGTGATCGGTATAAATAGTACACCTCTCACCATATAGATAATGCCTCTAGATTTTTAAGGCAAAGACAATAGCAGCTAACTCAAGATCATGCGTCGGATAGTTACCTGCATGTAACTTAAGCTATCAGGACGCATAAGCCACAACTTTACCATCTTGCATTAGAACACATCCCAAGCCGACATGCGATTCATCACTATATACCACAAACACCTTACCAGATCCAGGCTGTATCAAACAGGAGCTTGAGTCAAAATAGATTTGAGCTTCAAAAAGCTCGATTATTGCTTATCAGTCCAAACAAAAGAGGCGTTCTTACGCAACACCTTAGTTAAAGGAGCTGCAATTGACGAGAACCCCTTGACAAACCTCCAATAATAACCCGCAAAACCCAGAAAACTGTGGATCTCAAAAACATTCTTAGCTTGTTTCTAATCAAGCACAGCGTCAATCTTTCTAGGATCAATTCGGATCCCTTCCGTAAAAACCACATGCCCCAAAAAAGATACTTCTCTTAACCAGAATTCACACTTGTTAAACTTAGCGTAGAGTTGTTTCTTTCGCAGAATCTGAAGAACTACTCTAAGATGCTCATCATGATCGTCTTCAGTCTTACAGTATACCAGAATATTGTCGATGAAAACCACAATGAGCTGGTCCAAGTACTATTGGAAAACACGGTTCATAATATCCATTAATACAACCGGAGCATTCGTCAAACCAAACGGCATGACTAGGAACTAGAAGAGCCCATAACGAGTCCTAAAGATAATCTTATGGACGTCAACTTCTTTAACCTTAAGATGATTGTACCCAAAGCGAAGATCGATTTTGGAAAACACTGAAGCCCCACGAAACTGGTCAAACAAGTCGTCGATCCTCTGAAGTGGATACTTATTCTTCACTGTTAACTTGTTCAACTGACCATAATCGATACGCATTCCCATGGTACCATCCTTTTTATTTACAAAAAAATCGGTGTCCCCCACGAAGACACACTAGGACGAATGAACCCACGATCAAGGAGTTCCTGAAGCTAAGCCTTTAACTCTATAAGCTCATTCGGTGCCATACGATAGAGAGCGATGGACACCAGAGCTATACCTGACAGAAGCTCAATACCAAACTCAATTTCCTAATTCGGAGGTAAAGCTGGGAATTCCTCAGGAAAAACATCTGGAAATTCTCTAATTGTTAAAATACTCCCAACAGATGAATCCACAGAGGCTGGATTACTCACATAAACCAAGTATGTTCCACACCTTTTTCGAACCAATTTTTCGGCCACAAGAGCGGAGATCACATTGGATAAATAATCTTGATGCTCACCTATCATAATCACCTCTACACCATTCTCAAATCTCAGAACTACCCCCTTAGTAGCACAATCCAAGCTGACTCGATTCTTCAGACGCCAGTGCATTCCCAAAATCAGATCAAATTCTCTGAACGGTAACTCCATTAAATTGGCTAGAAACACAACCCATTATACCTCTAACAGTACATTTTTATACAGTCTATTCAACTGAATAGATTGATCCAATGGACACAATACAAAAATCTCACTAGAAGTGCTCTCAACAAGAACCCCCAAGTTTACAGAAATAGAGCTAGCTAAATATGAATGTCTAGACCCTATGTCTACCAGTGTAAAATAAAGGGTATTGTAAATAAAGAGTGTACCCATAATCACATTAATGGCGCCTCTGTCCTCACGATGTCTAGCAGCATAAACCAACGCAGGCTGGCTCACCTCAGTCTAATTAACACCTCTGCCCGGTGCTCTCTATCCTCTACTCATACCATTATCACCCTTGGCCAGACCACGACCCCTAGGTGACTGCTAAACTACAGGCTAAGGTTGAACAAAAGCCGAAGCTGGAGCTCGCATCTGATCAAAACACAATGGGCAATCTCTAATACAGTGTTCCATCGACCCAAATTGCAAACACGATCCCAACCTCATCCAACACTCACTCGGGTGGCATCTACCATAATCACTACAAGGTTGAGCTAGAATAACAGCAACGAAAACCCCAACTCTAGAAGGCTTATCAGACCTAGCCCATTTTTTAGGCCTCTTGTAACGCCCAAAAATTCTTATTTTTGTTTTTGTGAAAAAGTGACACAAATGTGTATCGACTTTAGTGGTTAAGTGTTCTATGTGTGTGTGAAAGGTTCCAAGTTCAAGCCTTAGCTTTAGCAATTTTTGTTCTTTTTGGAATTAAGCCATATCTTTGTTTAGTAGGCTTATATTTAATTACTGGTAGAATCATATCAGAATGGGCCTGCTGGTCTGGTGGTTAAGTTGAGTGTTAGGTTGAGAACTGAGGAGGATATTGAGGTAGCCATTATTGGGGAAAGTCGAAATTGTCTAGCTAATGTGATCTCTACACTGGTGGCTGAGAAACTAGTTCATAAGGGATGTGAGGTGTTCTTGGCCTATATTAGTGTTTCTATTTTTGGGGATTCTACTGTAAAGGACATCAGAGCTGTAAGAGATTTTCTAGACGTCTTTTTTGAGGAGCTACTGGGTTTACCTCCGAATTGGAAAGTGGAATTTAGGATTAAGCTTTTTCTTGGTACAGCTTCGATGCCTATTGCTCCCTATCGAATGGCACCGAATGAGCTTACAAAGCTTAAGGCTCAACTACAGGAACTTTTGGATCGTGGTTTCATCCATCCTAGTGTGTCTCTCTGGACAGTACTGGTTCTATTTGTTAAGAAGAAGGATAGGACCATGAGGATGTGCATAGATTATCGGCAGTTGAACAAGCTGACCATTAAGAATAAGTATCCACTTCCGAGGATCGACAATTTATTTGATCAGTTTCGAGGCTTTCATGTTTTCTAAGATAAATCTTCATTCTGGGTACCATCAGCTTAGAGTTAAGGATGTGGATATTCATAAGACTACTTTTAGGACTCGTTATTGGCATTACGAGTTCCTAGTTATGCCTTTTGGGTTGACAAATGCACCAACCGCATTCATGGATCTGATGAACCAAGTGTCTCAAACCTATCTTGATCAGTTCATCGTGGTTTTCATCGATGCCATTTTGGTATACTCTAAGACTGAAGATGAGCATGATGAACATCTTAGAGTTGTGCTTCAGTTTTTGTGTGAAAAGCAACTGTATGCTAAATTCAGTAAGTGTGAATTCTGGCTGCCTAAAGTAACCTTTCTGAGACACGTAGTGTCTGTTGAAGAGATCTGAGTCAATCTTAGGAAAATTGAGGTTGTACTAGATTGGAAACAGCTTAAGAACGTGTCTGAAATCTGTAGTTTTCTGGGTCTGGTGGGTTATTATCGGTGGTTTGTGGAGGGTTTCTCACTGATTGTAGTGCCCTTAACTAAGCTGCTTCGTAAGGGTGTACCGTTTGTCTAGATTGATGCGCAGCAATCAAGCTTTGAGAAGCTCAAAACTATTTTAACTCAGGCTCCTGTTCTGATACAGCCTGAATCTGAGAAAGTGTTTGTGGTATATAGTAATGCGTAGTATGTCGCTTTAGGATGTGTTCAGACGCAGGGTGGTAAGGTTGTGGCATATGCATCTCGTCAGCTCAAGACACATGAGGCGAACTATCCGACGCATGATTTAGAATTGGCCGCCGTAGTCTTTGCTTTAAAAATCTGGAGGCACTATCTGTACAGTGAGAGGTGTATTATCTGCACTAATCATAAGAGCCTCAAGTACCGCCTTACTCAGAATGAGTTGAATCTTAGGTAGCGTAGATGGATTGAGCTACTTAAGGACTATGACTGTACTATTGAGTACATCCTGGCAAGGCCAATGTGGTGGCCGGTGCCTTGAGTCGTAGGGCAATGACTGATCTGAGAGCGATGTTCGCTCGACTTAGTTTGTTCGACGGCAGAAGTTTGTTGGCTAAGTTGCAGGTTAAACCAACTTGGATAGAACAGATTCGGGATAGGCAATTAAAGAATGAATCTTTGGGTCTTCGATTCTGTCAAATTAAGAGTGGCAGCACTACGGACTTTGGGCTAAATAATGATGAGATACTCTATTGTCGTGGTCGGATTTGTGTACCGAATGATACTGATCTGAGGCAGTCTATTTTGAGAGAGGCGCATAGTAGCCCTTATGCTATGCATCCCAATGGGAATAAGATGTACCGAGATCTTCGAGAACTTTACTAGTGGTCGGGATTGAAACGGGAGGTTACTGATTTTGTGGCACGATGTCTGACATACCAGTACGTTAAGGCTGAGCATCAGTTACCTTCGGGTTTACTGCAGCCGGTTAAAAATCTGCTATGGAAGTCGGAGCGAGTAAAGATGGACTTCGTTAGTGGGTTGCCTCTAACACCCACAAAGAAGGATTCAGTTTGGGTCATCGTGGATCAATTGACCAAGTCTGCGCATTTCATTCCGATCAGGACCGACTATTCACTTCAGAAGTTGGCGAAGCTCTACATTTCTGAGATAGTGATACTGCATGGGGTGCCAATTTCAATCATTTCTGATAGAGATCCTCGCTTCACATCTCGGTTCTAGAAAAAGTTACATGAGGCTCTGGGCTAGAGATTGAACTTCAGTACTGCGTTCCATCCTCAGACCAATGGTCAATTTGAGAGGATCATTCATATACTGGAGGATATGTTAAAAAGTTGTGTTATTGATTTTAGAGGCAGGTGGGAGGATTATCTACTGTTAGCCGAGTTCGTCTACAATAACAGTTTCCAGTTGAGTATTCAGATGGCACTTTATGAGGCTCTATATGGTCGTAAGTGTCATACTCCTTTGTGTTGGATTAAGTTAGGCGAACGTCGAGTTTTGGGTCCTGAGTTGGTTTTTGAAACTGAGGATAAGGTTCGACTGATTCGGGATCATCTAAAGGCTGCTTCTGACAGAAAAAAGCCTTATGCTGTTATGAAGAGACGTGAGATTGAGTATTCTGTGCGGGACTTCGTGTTTCTTAAGGTCTCTCCGTGAAAGAAAGTTCTGAGGTTCGGTCGAAAGGGCAAGTTGAGCCCTAGGTTCATCGGGCCATATTGGATTCTGAAGTGAGTGGGACCGATAGCTTATCAATTGAAGCTACCTTCAGAGTTAGACCACATCCACGATGTCTTTTGCATCTCGATGTTGAGGCAGTACCGCTCTGATCCTACTCATATTGTCCCTGTTGAGGAGATGAGGTTAGGCCAGACTTGACCTTTGAGAATGAGTCGGTTCAGATCCTAGATCGAGACTTTAAGGTTCTGAGGAGGAAGTCCATTCCTTTAGTGAAGGTGCTGTGGCAGAATCATAGCACTAAGGAGGCCACGTGGGAGCCTGAGGATGCGATGCGCCAACAGTATCCTCATATGTTCTGATCAAGTAAATTTTGAGGCTGAAATTTCTTTTAGGTGGTAGAGTTGTAATGCCCCAAAATTATTATTTCTGTTTTTGTGAAAAAGTGACACAAATGTGTATTTGCTTCAGTGGTTAAGTGTTCTAGGTGTGTGTGAGGTTCCAAGTTCAAGTCTTAGCTTTAGCAATTTTTGTTATTTTTGGAATTAAGCCCTATCTTTGCTTAATAGGCTTATTTAATTATTGGTAGAATCATATCAGAATGGGCCTGCTGGTCTGGTGGTTAAGTTGAGTGTTAGCTTACTGAAGGTCTTGTGTTCGAATCCCTGCACGATCGTGGGAGTTTATGTTTACTCGGTTTTGCGCAAGTGTTTCAGTCCAATTGGAATTCTGAGAAGTGGGTTAGTGGGTGAGTGAATTAAGGGAGTTGGGGAGATTATCAGATTTTATTTTGTTTTTATTTTTATCATTTTTGAAATTTTGGCTTTCTTTCACAATTTTGACGTTCTTTAGAAATTTTTTATTCTACTCTGCCAAATTTTTCTTTGCTTTCCTCCTCTCCTTCTAGTTTTCTAATTGTCTCCCTTTTTATTCGACGTTGTTTACGTTCGTTCAATAAGTAACTGCTCTGCCACTATCTTAAAGTTTTGTGGTTAGTGTTGTAACAGAGATTTTGTGCTTATTATTGATTAGGGAAAGATTCAGAGGTTCGAAATCATTTGTAACACCCCAAGCCCGGCCCATGAGTCTTGACCGGATCTGGTATGTCACGGAGTAAAAACGTTTTGAAAGATTTGGATTAACAGTAATCTGAAAATATTGTTGAAGTTATAAAACGGTGTTTGCTGAAACTCGGATGGGTTGATTTGATAAACACGATTGAGTTGAAACCTTTTTCCTTTGAAACCATTTGTTCATTTAAATTTTTAGAACCATCAGAGTTATTGCTAACTTGGTAAATTTTGCTACCCGATGGTAACATCTTTGAAAACGCGTACGAGTACTTATTTTGAAAACGTTACTTTTAACCGATTGATTTAACAGTTTATAAGTTCATTAGTAATATAATAGAAGTAAAGTAAAACAACTACTTAGACATCCAAAATAACACTAGCGGCCATATTACAAACCAAACCAAAATTTAGTAAATAAAAAAAATAGACTTTAACGGTGCGAAATAAAGTTTCAAATCCAAGGAACAAGCATGGCCGCCTCGAGTCCTCTCCGGCTCCATCTCCACAATCTACTCACCTGCAAAATGATATGGGAAGGGGTGAGTCACCAAGACTCAGTGTATAAATCCCCAACCTGAAAATGCAACTCATACACAAGATATTAGTAAGGCATGCAAACATGCAACCCAAACTAGCCATCCATACTCCTTTTTCTACCCCGTGTGGTCAAAACCACTGGTGGTCAAAACCACTGGTGACCGAAGTCACAAATATATCAAGTGATGGGGCCAACCCATCATGTGGTCAAAACCACTGATGACCATAGGTCACAAATATCAACATGTGGTCAAAACCACTGGTGGTACCAAACCACTGGGACTTAGTCACAAATTATATCAACGGTGTGGTCAAAACCACTGGTGGTCAAAACCACTGGTGACCGAAGTCACAAACATATCAGGTGATGGGGCCAACCCATTGTGTGGTCAAAACCACTGGTGACAGTCCATAGAGATCATCTCCCTCCTCTCATCAATCCCACCATCATCATGCTCACATAACAAGTATCATGAACCCATATATCATGCATTTATATATAGCATAGCATTTAACAGCATATGATGGCATACACGAACACACATCGTAGATCACGTAATAGGGGACTTACCCGAAATCCAAGCCTATGCCCACAAGGCAAAGTTACTACACGAGAGGTCATATATCATCATAATAACAGTCTATACTAATGAAGTGTGTAAGAGTTTACACACCTGTTTACTTGCGAGACTAGCAAATCCCGAGCTATACTATCAAAATCCCGTAATATTGTTCCCCCTACAATCGGCCAACACCCACTCTTTAAGATCTAATAGCCATTCGGCTATATTAATAATCCCGAAAAACTAATGGCACCCAAAACCAACATGTGGCCCTAGGCCGAATCTTTATTAGCACTTACCAACGCGATTCGAAATCCCGAAATTGCCCCTTGTGCCTAGAATAGTCGAGATCCTTGAAGAAGCGAACCCCGTAAGACTCCTTCAAAGCCCCTTAGTGTCGGCTACCTTCAATAAAGACACTTAGAATGGCTTAAAGAATATTCGGCCATCCCTAAGGCCTAACAACATGATCCGGCACACTCAAAATTAAAGAGGGGAAATCGAATTCTAAGGAAGAAATATACTTACCCTTATACGTTTGAAGAGACTAGAGGAGAGTAGGTTTCGGCCTCCTGCTTCAGATTATAAAACTTGCGGCAAAGCAGAGCACAAGAGCTCTTTAAGATTCGGTTATGGCACTTAGTAAAATACCATGCAAAAAGGGAAAAGAGCACCTACCAGATTCTGCTATGCCCTTCAAATAATGATGGAGAAGTCGGCCACAAGTGGAAAAGATGTATTCATCTAAGGTGTTCCTTTAAGATGTCAAGTAAGGAGAAGAGAAGAACATGCACCAAGGTTCAACCAAGCTCCAAGCTGAAAACCACCCTAGGACTCCTTCCAAAACCGAACTCAAGCCCTTGGAGTCTCTCTATTTCGGCCAAGAACAATTTGGAAAGAAAAGAAAAACAAAACAAAGAATTTCGGCACCTCCCTTTGCTAACTTGAAAACCGACTATGAAAGTCCCTAAGAGCTCCACATTCGGCCATGCTTCCTTTTTGTGATAATTTCCATTACCAAAAACAAACATTAATTAACAATGTTCCCATCACTATTTGAAATAAAATAAATCATTGTTTAATAATCTACCCATTCTCTTAATCCCCTCTTCCAATAAAAATAATAATAATAATAAAAGTTCCCATACCTCCAACAGCTTTTGAAAACCAAAAACAACATGTTTTCAACAATTTGAGAGCCCATGCAGGCCACTACTCACGCCGGCCATAAAAAAATATAAAGCTATCCATGCTGCTGGTCAAGGGTTTAGAACCCAAGACCTGCTGGAGACTCCCCACGCCTCCAGCCACTCCGCTACTGCTCATTTCATGACATAAACTCGTCACAAATTCCTTTTAAGCACTCCTTCGCTAGTTCCCTTTTCTTAACTCCAAAAGCCCAAAATAAAACACCCCTTGCATCCCTCGTGACTTGAACTCGAGTCCAAACACCAAGGCCCTTTAGTGGCGCTCCCAAGCCACTTTGCCAGGCCAACTTTCATGCCCAGATCCTCACCATTTAATCTTTAAGACCTTCCTAGCCCAACACCCATAACACAAAAATAAAACTCCCAGGCGCAAACTCGGCAGCTCGAACTCTGGCCTTGCCGCACCACTCTAGCTCCCTAGATAGCGTCCTAACCACTCTACCAGCTGCTTCCTTGTGTCATGCTTTGCCCCAAATAATATTTAAAGCCTCCTCACTTGGATTTTTCCTCTTAAGTGCTAAAAAGAAGTTTTTTTTTTTCCTAAGTCGGACCTAGCCCGGGGTTATGACTAGACCCTAAAACAAGTCAATTGAGCATAGCGTTCCATCTCTTCGAGCATGTGAAAATAATAAAAATAATAAAATTGCAAACAACCCCTAATTCAGGATGTTACAGTTCTACCCCCCTTAAAAATAATTTCGTCCTCGAAATTACCTGGATCAGAAGAGTTGGGGGTATTGCTGCCGCATCACATCCTCGGGTTCCCACGTGGCCTCTTCCGTACTATGGTTTCACCATAACACCTTTACCAACGGTACCGACTTCCTCCTCAGAACTTTGACATCTCGATCTAAAATCTGTACCAGCTCCTCCTCAAAAGACAAGTCCGCGTTCACCCCAATATCCGCAATCGGTACGATGTGTGATGGATCTGATCGATAGCGCCTAAGCATTGACACATGGAAGACGTCATGAATCTGACTTAATTCTGCCGGCAATTCGAGCTGGTAAGCTATTGGTCCCACACGTTTCAACACTGTGTACGGCCCGATGAACCTAGGGCTTACCTTGCCCTTCTGGCCAAACCTCAGCACCTTCTTCCATGGTGATACCTTCAAGAAGACCTTATCACCCACTGTATACTCCACATCCCGGTGCTTAAGATCAGCGTATGATTTCTGCCTGTCCGACGCCTCCTTCAGACGAGCCCGAATTACCCTAACCTTATCTTCTGTCTCTGCCACCAACTCTGGACCCAACATCTGACGCTCACCCAGTTCTGTCCAACAGATAGGAGTACGGCATTTCTGACCATACAGCGCCTCATACGGTGCCATCTGAATACTCACTTGATAACTGTTGTTATAAGCGAATTCTGCCAAGGGTAGGTACTCCTTCCAACTACCACGGAAGTCCAAAACACAGCCCCTTAACATATCTTCCAACACCTGGATTACTCTCTCAGATTGTCCATCAGACTGCGGATGAAAGGCCGTGCTGAAATTTAACTTCGTACCCAATGCCTGATGTAAGGCCTTCCAGAATCTCGACGTGAACCGGGGATCTCTATCTGAGATAATGGACACAGGTACTCCATGCAACCGCACTATCTCAGCTATATACAGCTTGGCTAACCTTTGAAGCGAGTAGTCAATCCTTACCGGTATGAAATGGGCCGATTTAGTTACCCGGTCTACTATTACCCATATTGAGTCTTTCTTACTGGGCGTGAGGGGAAGCCCACTTACAAAATCCATCGCAATCCCCTCCCACTTCCACTGTGGGATCTTTACCGGCTGTAATAGCCCTGATGGCAACTGATGCTCAGCCTTAACTTGCTGGCATGTCAGACACTTGCCCACTAACTCGGTTACTTCCCGCTTAAGACCCGGCCACCAAAACTGCTCCCTTAAATCCTGATACATCTTGCTGCCTCAAGGATGCATAGCGTACGGGTTGCTATGAGCTTCTTTAAGGATCCGCTGCCTCAAAACATCATCCTTAGGCATACATACTCTCCCCCGGAAAATACAACACTCCATCACTACCCAAGCTGAACCCTTCGGCCTCACCACTCTGTACTTGCAACCTCCGAGTACTCAAAACTTCATCGGTCAACTGCCTCTCTTTAACCTCATCAATCCAAGACGGTTTTACTTGCAATTCTGCCAGAAGACTCCCATCCTCATAGAGACTTAGGTGAGCAAACATTGCTCGCAATTCTGCCACAACTTTACGACTCAAAGCATCGGCGACTACATTAGCCTTGCCCGGATGGTATTCGATAGAGCAGTCGTAGTCCTTCAGCAACTCAATCCACCTCCGCTGCCTCAGATTTAAATCTTTTTGGGTCAAGAGGTACTTCAGGCTCTTGTGATCCGAGTACACCACCGACTTCTCCCCATACAGATAGTGCCTCTAAATCTTTAAAGCAAAAACCACAGCAGCTAATTCCAAATCATGTGTCGGATAGTTACCTTCGTGAGGCCTCAACTGTCGTGACGCATAAGCGACTACCTTCCCTTCTTGCATCAACACACACCCTAAACCGGTATGTGATGCATCACAATACACAGTAAATTCCTTTCCTGACTCAGGCTGAATCAAGACCGGTGCTTCTGTCAAAAACTTCTTTAGTTTGTCGAAACTCTCTTGCTGCTTCTCAGACCACACAAACGGAACTCCTTTTCTCAGCAACTTGGTCAACGGTGCTGCGATTAAGGAGAAATTTTCCACGAACCTTCTGTAATATCCTACCAACCCCAGAAAACTCCGGATTTCCGTAATCGACTTTGGTGGTTTCCACTCCAATACTGCCTCAATCTTACTAGGATCCACCCTGATTCCCTCAGCTGAAACAACATGCCCTAAGAAGGTTACCTCCTTAAGCCAGAACTCACACTTGCTGAATTTGGCGTACAACTGTTTTTCCCTTAGCACTTGCAGAACCACATGAAGGTATGCGTCATGCTCCTCTTCAGACTTCGAGTACACCAGAATGTCGTCTATAAACACTACGACGAACCGATCCAGGTAGGGTTGGAAAACCCGGTTCATCAGGTCCATAAACGCGACTGGTGCATTCGTCAAACCAAAAGGCATTACCAAAAACTCGTAGTGCCCATACCAGGTACGGAATGCTGTCTTATGGATATCCGCTTCCTTCACCTTAAGCTGGTGATATCCCGATCTAAGGTCGATCTTAGAGAAAACCGATGCACCCTTGAGTTGATCAAACAAATCATCAATCCTGGGCAAAGGATACCGGTTCTTTATTGTCAGTTTGTTCAGCTGTCGATAATCTATGCACATCCTTATTGTTCCATCCTTCTTTTTGACAAAAAGCACTGGAGCTCCCCAAGGCAATACACTCGGTCGGATGAAACCTCTATCCAACAACTCCTGGATCTGAGCCTTCAACTCCACTGATTCTTTCGATGCCATCCGATAAGGGGCTATGGATACTGGTGCGGTTCCGGATAACAAATCTATACCAAACTCAACCTCACGATCAGGAGGTAGACCTAGGAGTTCTTCTGGAAACACATCAACATACTCCCTTACAGTCCGGACATCCCTCACAGCTGTATCCTTAGCTTCCAAAGCACAAACATGCACTACATATGCTTCACAACCCTTCCTAACCATCTTTTCCGCCTTCAATACAGAAACCAGATTAGATAGGTAATTTCTTCTCTTACCTATCATCACTACCTCATCTCCTTTCACGGTCTTTAACACCATGCGCTTAGCTGCGCAATCCAGGCTAGCTTGATACTTTACTAGCCAATCCATCCCGAGAATCAGATCGAACTCCCTAAAAGGTAGTTCCATCAAGTCAGCCAAGAACACGACCCCTTGGAGTTCTAGGGGTACGTTCCTATAGAGTTTATTTACTTCTACAGAGTGACCTAGAGGGCTTAACACAGTCATCTTCTTAGAAGTAAGCTCAAAGTCTAAGTTCAGAGTTTCCACAACGCTACTAGCAATGTATGAGTGAGTCGAGCCAACATCAATCAAGGTGCTATAGAGTACTCCAAAAATCAAAAACATATGGGTTATGACGCCCGGTGCGTCGCCCTCCTCTTGACGCCTTGCGGCATAGACCAAACCAGGTTTCCTAGCCTCAGTACCACCGGTACCTCCACTCGATGCCCCACGACCTCTGCCAGCACCATTACCTCCCCTTCCTACACCACGACCTCTCGGTGGCTGCTGGTTATCCCTCCTATTCAGTGGACGTTCCTGACCCTCAGACCTTAGCCTAGCTGCCTTTTTCGGACAGTCCCTAACTCGATGTGTCACGAATCCACATTCGAAGCATCCCCGATTACCATTCCAACACTCCCCCGTGTGAGACTTTCCACACTGAGCACACCGTGGCGGCCATTGAGTATTAGCAGCAGCAGCAGCAGGCCTAGCAGCTTGATCTGACCCACTATACCTTGTCCTCTTCTGCTGATTCCCAGAAAACCTCGAAGATCCGGAGCTCCTCTTGTTCCAGCTCCTATCCTGATTCCGTCTAAAAGACAATCTTACCCCTTCAGCAACTTTAGTCTTCTCTACTAGAACAGCGAACTCCCGTTCCTGTTGCGGAGCTATCATCATCCTCAGCTCATCCCGCAGCCCATCCTCGAATCTGACACAGCGTTCATACTCAGTACCCACAATACCACGAGCATACCTACTCAATCGGAGAAATTCAGCCTCATACTCTGCCACCGTCTTATTACCCTAAACCAGGTTCAAGAAAGCCTTTCGTTGCGCATCCACGTAGCTAGCTCCTATATATTTCCTTTGGTAGGCTGCCCTAAAGAATTCCCATGTGAGATCCTCCGCTATCGCTCCATCCCTTACGGTGAGCCACCACTGGTATGACTCATCCCGAAGTAGAGAGATTATACCCTTCAGCTTTTCCTCAGCTGTAAAATCCAGGTCATCCATGATCCTCTCAGTTGATTCCAACCAATACTCCGCCGTACTGGGGGCCACACCTGATACACCCTAGAATATCTCCGCCCCATTCGCTCGGAGTCGCTCAGGTACAGATTTTCGAGCTCCTATACCTCCACCTGCCTCAGCCATCATCTCTAGAACTCGCAGCATAGCCTGCGATACTGTCTCACCCCCCATCTGATCCTGTTATCCAACATCAAAAGTTGGGGGTGGTGGTGGCGGTGGTATCTCATTATCAGACCCCTGGCCCGACCTAATGGGTTCTGACACAGCCATCCTGCCTCTACCGCGTCCACGACGGCCACGTCCTCTAGCACTCATCTCTTATCGCGCGATCTGTCTAAAAAGTTTTATGAGTTAGTCATTGTTCCACTGATTATTAGCGAAGAAATTTTATGAACGAAGTTTAGAAGTTGTTCTTTCGATCAAACAAGTTTCAAGTCTCCTATCCTAATTCAAAGATACACATTCACTTATTCCATCACCTTTTTGTCCAATTCCTATCCCGGGGGTATTTTCGTCATTTGCCCTACAGGGGTATTTAGGTAATAAACCGGGTAAATTTGTAAAGTTTCAATAATTCCGAGGTATTTCAAAAGTTGCAAAACTTTGAGGGTTCTTTTTGGAAATTTGTTCTCCAAATTGGTAGTGTTGCAAAGATTTTGAAAACCAGGGTTATTTTGGTAATTTTATAAGTTAGGGGCAATTTTGTAAATTTTCAAAATCATGGCATTTTTGGTATTTGCAAATTAAGGGTTTTAGGTGTGCTTGTAAAATAAGAAAAACTTGTTGAATTTGGGGGTAGCTTAGTAATTTTAGAAACCAGGGGCATTTTTGTAATTTTACCACTAAGGGTATTTTTGTAATTTCCATAAATCAAAATTTTTCCGAAAAGTTTTGTAAAATAGTTCTCACAAGTTAAAGGGTAACTTTTAAGAGTTTTAAAACTAGAGTTTTTATAAAAATACGGCTAGTTCCCTTTCGGGTTTTAGTTATTGGGTTTAGCCTATGAACAAGTCCTCACGGTTAGGGTGAACCGAAGCTACGCACCAGGTAGGATTCCTGTGAAGAGGAGGTGAGTCGCTAGGACTGCTTAAGTACCAGGCTCTTCCGGATCCACTCCTAGACATGCGCACTATGGTTGCCACACCCTAACTCGGCGACTTAGTCATAGGTTTGTTTAATTAGGCAATTAAAGATCTTATGCGATTGTTGGGGTAAACTAGTCCTAGGGTTCACATACCTTTCATACTATCTACGTTCCATTTCTACCCCTTTACAGATAATAATTCACACAGAGGTTAGAAGTACTTACCCGAGCGGATTGGTGCCGGAGACTCGATGCCATGATGTTCAAAACAAAACCATTTTCATAATATTTCACAGAGGCCTATCAAGAAAACATTTTTGGGCCTTGGGCCCCCACAGCCGAGTTTTGAACCGGACTCTGATACCAAATTTTTAACACCCCAAACCTGGCCCATGAGTCTTGACCGGATCTGGTATGTCACGGAGTAAAAACGTTTTGAAAAATTTGGATTAACAGTGGAAATCTGAAAATATTGTTGAAGTTATAAAACGGTGTTTGCTGAAACTAGGATGGGTTGATTTGATAAACACGATTGATTTGAAACCTTTTTCCTTTGAAACCATTTCTTCATTTAAATTTTTAGAACCATCAGAGTTATTGTTAACTTGGTAAATTTTGCTACCCGATGGTAACATCTTTGAAAACGCGTACGAGTACTTATTTTGAAAACGTTACTTTTAACCGATTGATTTAACAGTTTATAAGTTCATTAGTAATATAATAGAAGTAAAGTAAAACAACTACTTAGACATCCAAAATAACACTAGCGGCCATATTACAAACCAAACCAAAATTTAGTAAATAAAAAAAATAGACTTTAACGGTGCGAAATAAAGTTTCAAATCCAAGGAACAAGCATGGCCGCCTCGAGTCCTCTCCGGCTCCATCTCCGCAATCTACTCACCTGCAAAATGATATGGGAAGGGGTGAGTCACCAAGACTCAGTGTATAAATCCCCAACCCGAAAATGCAACTCATACACAAGATATTAGTAAGGCATGCAAACATGCAACCCAAACTAGCCATCCATACTCCTTTTTCTACCCCGTGTGGTCAAAACCACTGGTGGTCAAAACCACTGGTGACCGAAGTCACAAATATATCAAGTGATGGGGTCAAAACCACTGATGACCATAGGTCACAAATATCAACATGTGGTCAAAACCACTGGTGGTACCAAACCACTGGGACTTAGTCACAAATTATATCAACGGTGTGGTCAAAACCACTGGTGGTCAAAACCACTGGTGACCGAAGTCACAAATATATCAGGTGATGGGGCCAACCCATCGTGTGGTCAAAACCACTGGTGACAGTCCATAGAGATCATCTCCCTCCTCTCATCAATCCCACCATCATCATGCTCACATAACAAGTATCATGATCCCATATATCATGCATTTATATATAGCATAGCATTTAACAGCATATGATGGCATACACGAACACACATCGTAGATCACGTAATAGGGGACTTACCCGAAATCCAAGCCTATGCCCACAAGGCAAAGTTACTACACGAGAGGTCATATATCATCATAATAACAGTCTATACTAATGAAGTGTGTAAGAGTTTACACACCTGTTTACTTGCGAGTCTAGCGAATCCCGACCTATACTAGCAAAATCCCGTAATATTGTTTCCCCCTACAATCGGCCAACACCCACTGTTTAAGATCTAATAGCCATTCGGCTATATTAATAATCCCGAAAAACTAATGGCACCCAAAACCAACATGTGGCCCTAGGCCGAATTTTTATTAGCACTTACCAACGCGTTTCGAAATCCCGAAATTGCCCCTTGTGCTTAGAATAGTCGAGATCCTTGAAGAAGCGAACCCCGTAAGACTCCTTCAAAGCCCCTTAGCGTCGGCTACCTTCAATAGAGACACTAAGAATGGCTTAACGAATATTCGGCCATCCCTAAGGCCTAACAACATGATTCGGCACACTCAAAATTAAAGAGGGGAAATCGAATTCTAAGGAAGAAATATACTTACCCTTATATGTTTGAAGAGACTAGAGGAGAGTAGGTTTCGGCCTCCTGCTTCGGATTATAAAACTTACGGCAAAGTAGAGCACAAGAGCTCTTTAAGATTCGGTTATGGCACTTAGTAAAATACCATGCAAAAGGGGAAAAGAGCACCTACCAGATTCGGCTATGCCCTTCAAATAATGATGGAGAAGTCGGCCACAAGTGGAAAAGATGTATTCATCTAAGGTGTTCCTTTAAGATGTCAAGTAAGGAGAAGAGAAGAACATGCACCAAGGTTCGGCCAAGCTCCAAGCCGAAAACCACCCTAGAACTCCTTCCAAAATCGAACTCAAGCCCTTGGAGTCTCCCTATTTCGGCCAAGAATAATTTGGAAAGAAAAGAAAAACAAAACAAAGAATTTCGGCACCTCCCTTGCTAACTTGAAAACCGACTATGAAAGTCCCTAGGAGCTCCACATTCGGCCATGCTTCCTTTTTGTGATAATTTCCATTACCAAAAACAAACATTAATTAACAATGTTCCCATCACTATTTGAAATAAAATAAATCATTGTTTAATAATCTAACCATTCTCTTAATCCCCTCTTCCAATAAAAATAATAATAATAATAAAAGTTCCCATACCTCCAACAGCTTTTGAAAACCAAAAACAACATGTTTTCAACAATTTGAGAGCCCATGCAGGCCACTACTCACACCGGCCATAAAAAAATATAAAGCTATCCATGCTGCTGGTCAAGGGTTTCGAACCCAAGACCTGCTGGAGACTCCCCACGCCTCCAGCCACTCCGCTACTGCTCATTTCTGACATAAACTCGTTACAAATTCCTTTTAAGCACTCCTTCGCTAGTTCCCTTTTCTTAACGCCAAAAACCCAAAATAAAACACCCCTTGCGTCCCTCGTGACTCGAACTCGAGTCCAAACACCAAGGCCCTTTAGTGGCGCTCCCAAGCCACTTTGCCAGGCTGACTTTCATGCCCAGATCCTCACCATTTAATCTTTAAGACCTTCCTAGCCCAACACCCATAACACAAAAATAAAACTCCCAGGCGTAAACTCGGCAGCTCGAACTCTGGCCTTGCCGCACCACTCTAGCTCCCTAGGTAGCGTCCTAACCACTCTACCAGCTGCTTCCTTGTGTCATGCTTTGCCCCAAATAATATTTAAAGCCTCCTCACTTGGCTTTTTCCTCTTAAGTGCTAAAAAGAAGTTTTTTTTTCCTAAGTCGGACCTAGCCCGGGGTTATGACTAGACCCTAAAACAAGTCAATTGAGCATAGCATTCCATCTTTTCGAGCATGTGAAAATAATAAAAATAATAAAATTGCAAACAACCCCTAATTCAGGATGTTACATCATTCGTCGGGGATTTAGTGTGTGGAAGTTACCGTTGTTCGATTGAAGGTAAGGTTTGGTTGCCCAATCTACTTAATAACTCGTTTGAGATTGGTTTAGTTTATCATTTTAAGTGATTAATTCAGAGACTTTTGGATTATTTTAGGTTTTGGTGGTCTCAAGAGCGTTTTGTAGTGAATCAATACCAGGTGTGTACCTGAAAACACAGAAAACGGGATTCGACGAAAGCTAAAATTGCAAACTATTGACGCTACACCAGCATGTGGTCGCCCATGTGGTAGGCTGTGCACGATAACACGGCCGTGTATCGACGAAGACCAAGCTGTGGATAAGACACAGTTGTGTGATGGCTAGGGTGTGGCCATATGGGCCACACGGGCTAAACCAAACTGGGCCTGTGGGCCATATAGGCGTGTGGGCCGACACGAGCAAGCCACACTGGCATGTGATATTTGGGCCAGGCCGTGTGATCCACACGGGCAAGGCCAATTTGGACGTGTGGGCCACACGGGCGTGTGGTAACTAGGCCAGGTCGTGTGATCTGCATGGGCTAGGCTAATCTAAGTGTGTGGGTCATACGGGCGTGTGGGCCCATTTAGCTAAAATGTTTCTTAAGGTTATACAGGTCACCCAAGTTGACTGTGAACCTACTGTAGGGTCGGTAAACGCCACTTAGACCCTAAATTGTGTTATCTAAATATATAATGTATGTATTGAGCATGTTGAATTTATGCATGTTTACTGATCCGTATGTATGACTTGTAACTGGATTTTAGCGTGTAAGCACGTATTCCTGTATGTCTGCATTGAGCATGTTTAGTTGCATCTGCATTGGGGTGGGATGATTGATTATTGGAGGAAGTGTACAGAAGGCTTTCATGCCTATTATCTGGCAGCTCAACTACAATATTACTGATATGTGCCATATTCGATACGACTTGGTGTGTAGGGCTAGGTGGGTGTTTTAAACCCCACATGATGTGTACGGATGGTCGGAGATAATGTGTAGAGGCTAGTGGGTAGGATACCAATTTCTGTTACTGTAGGCATACTGTATCTGAGATGGGCTAAGGCTCTAATTTTAAACTGAAACTGTATTTGAATCTGTAATGGGCTTAGGCCCCGAACTGCATTTGACTGATAATTGTTGTGTAGTTGTATGCATACCTTCTGTGAGGATTACACACTGAGTTTACATAAACTCGACCCTTTCTATTTTATCTGTACAGGTAATCCCCAAATTTAGATAGATCAGTGTGGCGGAGAACTTAACGGTGACCACATGACTATTGAACTGAGTTTATTCCATTAAGGTTTTTTAATTTCTATTAATTTTGGGGTTTTTTTATGTAATTTGGACTTTTGGACTGTTTGTCTTAATTTTGGGATTTTAACTGATTTTATAGATTTTTAAACTGTAAAACTCAACGAAAACTCGGTTTAATTAAAAACAACGTTTTCCCTAAACGCGAATGGTTTTCTTAAAATATCACGGTTTCAAAAGCTTCCGCTATAGAATATGTTTTTAAACGAATCGAATTAACGAGTAAATATTTTCGAAATTGACGAGGGATAATTAGAAGGTAATAAACAGAAACGATCTTGACTTAATAAACTTAATTTCAAATTCCATTTCATGTGACAACGCCAGATTCAGCCATAACGTCTAGGCTGGGTTTGGGGTGTTACACCTCTAAACAAGACTAGAGGGCTCCGAACCCCTCTTATTCTTACTTCTCTCATGGTCTCTATTCTAGTGCTCAACGCGCTTAACCTCTTCGGCGATCTTCGCCTTGTCCACCAAGGCAGCGAACTCTCGCTCCCTTTGCGGAGCTATCAGAACTCTCAAATTATCCCTTAAACCATCCTCAAAATGGACACATTTCTCATACTCAGTCGCCTCCATCCCATTAGCGTAATGAATCAATCTTAGAAATTCGACCTCATACTTGACCACAATCCTATCCCCTTGAGTGAGGTTCATGAACTCGCGTCTGCGGGCATCCACATAACTCGCCCCCACATTTCCTCTAGAAAGTTGTTTCAAAATATTCCCAGTTGATCCGATCTGGCTGAGTACCCTCATTAAACATTAGCCACCACTGATATGCCTCATCGCAAAGCAAATATACCGCACCTTTCAATTTTTGCTCAAGGGTGTAATCAATATCATTCATTATCCTCTTGGTGGCCTTCAATCAGTATTTGGCCACAGTTGGGGCAACTCCAATGACGCTCTTAAATAGCTCAGCACCATTAGATCGAAGGTGTTTAGTTATCGACTCACAGCTCCCAAAACCAGAATAGGGCCTAGCGACCCTCTCCAATACTCTAAGCATGGCTTGGGACAATACGCCGTCCCCAGCCGAGCGGCTTTGAGACCCGGTCTCAACAGTAGATGTAACCGGTGTCTCACTCATATCCAGATTAGGCATGCTGCCCATCGAGGACGACTCAGCTCGAGTCCCTCTACGGCGCCCGCCGCGCCCACGAGTACCACAACCACGCGTTCTAGGAGCACTTATCGTAATCACAGTTTTATCTACATTACAGAGTTTTATGTATTAGTTTCAGTATTTATTAGTAAATGTTTTATGCTTCAAATAAGTATCAGAAGGAGTTTCAGAAATTTTAGTCTCCAACTAACTCAGTACAATTGTAATCATTTCAGAGTTTTCTAACTAAAGTATTTCTAAGTTAGAAATACTTACAGGACCAGCGTCGGAGAGTCGGAATACTACATACTCACTTTTCAGATTCAAAAATAAACTTTACTCGAAAAAATAGTTTCTGTAAATACAATTTTGAACCCAAAATTTTACATCCTGAGTTTTGCAACCTGGCTCTAATACCACTAAATATAACACCCCAAACCCGGCTTAGACATTACAGTCGAATTTGGAAGTGTTACAAAAGAAGGTTATAAATCTGACCTTTTCTTTTTTAAAAAAAAATATATCATACATCATTGTTACGAAAAGAGTCCACTTATTTAAAACATGTTGTTAGACATATTAGTTAAAACCTTTGATTGTTTACACTTTCAAATAGAACAAATAATTTGCAGTGGAAGTTCTTAAGTAGTTATATTTTTAAAATCTAGTTTATTTTCTCAAAAACGGTTGATTGTATAAAACAGTTTTTTTTGTAAATTGTTTTTTCAAATGACGTGCTAGAAATTCCAAATTAAATCCAAATCCAAATATAAAAAGTAAAACCAAAATGTCAAGAGAGTCCCAAAATTACAAAACTCTCGAAACAAAATTTTAATTAAGCAAATTATGAAAATAATGTTTTACGTAATCGTGGGCATATCTGAGCTCCTGTCGCACTGACCTGCCTAAGTTTGAGGGTTACCTAAAAGTAATGGACAAACAGAAAGTGAGTTTTAAAACTAAGTGTGTAACTCAACGAAAACATAAATTCAGATTCAATCACATGGCAGAGCAAATACAAGCATAAATCTTTTACAAAATCAGAATTATAACAGAATCATACAGATATAGATATGCATAATCCTACCCCCATTCTTTACACACCAACTCCGACCATCCCAACACACCACATGGGGTATAAAACACCCACCTAGCCCTACATACCGTATAGTGTCCATACGATACTTTTCAGAATAATCGCAGCAATGCTGCCAGTATATTGGCAAGATATCGCCTCACACAAAATACTTCCTCCACGTAACACATATCCCTCCCCATAGCCAAATACAGACAGTAATAATAGTTACTAGAATTAATATATCATGCATGCTCGTATAAGAGATATTACACATGCTTATACATAACAAAATAGATCATATATACCATATAACATAATATTCATATAGATGTTATTTACATCAATTTCAAACTAACAAAGTAGCAGATTTCATGCTTTAAGGCTTATACCACACATACCGACCCTACGGAAGGCCTAGATTCGACCGGGCGACATGTACGAACCTAGGGAAAAATTTGAAATTTTGGGCCCACACGGCCCAAAATGACCTAGGCCTCGCACATAGCCTATCACATGGCTGTGTGTCGTACACGGCCATGTTGCATCGACAGGCCCTAATTTTAACTTTCATCGATCGCTGTTTTTCAGGTTTCTCGTTACACACCTGGTTCTATTTCGACAATAACACAACCACTAGACTCCCAAGACCTAAGTATGACATATAAAATGATTAATTATAATATTGAGGCATGAAATAAACAATAATCGAACTCTCCCGAAACACCAAAACGCCTCCATACTCTTATCGATAAGAAAACCACAACCTCTCAAAATCACGATGCTGAAGGAAGATTCGACCGTAACGTCTAAGCTAGGTTTGGGGTGTTACAATGCAAATTTGGTATGTTGAGTAATTGGATTTAGGACCTTAGAAAAGCATGTTAGTATAGGTGTTTAGATTGGATGCCAAAGTATGTTAATGTCTAATCTTAGGTGATTGAGCATGATTTATATGACCTATGTATGCCATATGACATGTTAGAATAGTTATTTTTGCATGAAATTATAAAAGGGTATGTGTATTTAAGTGTTAAAGTGTCATATGCAAATGCTGCAATTTTCTACAATATAATGCACTTTGGCGTCATGACGAGCCCCAAAGATCTTACGACTAGGACCTATCATCGTGACAATATTTATCGCGTCATTGAGACAAGCAATCCTTCTCAGGCAATGTCTCGACGTGAATTTTCATGTCGTCTCGATGTGGATGTTGAGTGAACTAGGCATATTTTTTACACTTTTACAAATAAGTCTTGAATTTTATACAACTAAATTGGAGGCCTTAAACACCGCAAAATGTTTCAAAAATTTACAAGACAAAGTTTTATATACTGAATCTCAAAATTTTATCTTTAATTTCATAAAATGGTTTTCCTAGATATTTTGTAAAATTTATGTTTTAGTCCTTAAATTTCATTTTGAAATTGAATGACTTTTAATCTTCGTTTTGAACTGAATGTTTCTAATATGATTATAAATCAAATTCCCAATGCACTTGACGGATTGATTTTTTGAATTAAGATTATTTGGCCTATGTTGTGTAAAATGATTATTTTACCCTTATTTTTTATTTTCTTGTATTGTGATAGACGAAACATGGTTTAGGCTTTGTATGTTTAAAGCTACATGAATAAGCATGTATTTGATTAGTGTGATTGGTGGTTTTGTGGTATGCTTGGTGGTTGGTAAGGAGAGTCACGTAAGTGGCTAATGAGACGTTTTGGATTTAGGTTAGCCTGTCCGACCTGGGTTTAGGGTGTCACATGATGCATATTGTGTTTGGGGGTTTCTAGTGGATCCTAGGATTAACAAAACTTTGCTTGTTCTAATCCCTAAGGTCAATGGTTCGGAAAACATCATTCAAATCCGTCTAATTAGTTTTTGCATGATTTTATATAAGATTTTGACTAAGACAATTGTTAATAGGTTGCGACCATTAATGTCGAGGCTTACTAAACAAAACCAAGCTAGTTTTGTGATGTGTAGAAGCATTTCAGACAATATTATTATTTCTTAGGAGGTAGTGCATTCTTTGATTTTAAAAATTGGTCTTGAGAAGGCATATGACAGAATCCGTTGGGATTTCTTGAAGATACACTTTTAGAAGTCACGATTTCGTTCATGTTGATCACGGTAATTATGAATTGTATGTCATCGGCTACTTTCTAGGATCTCTGGAATGGTGCGATCACAAATGAATTTAGGCCTTTACCAATTGAATTTTAATTTTAAACAAAAAAAAAAATCAAATTATTGAAATTAAAAGTTGAAGGATTAATTTTCAACATATAAAAGAGTATAAGGACTACTAGCGCAATTAGACCTAGTTGAACTAAGAAGCTTACAATTGATAAATAAAAAGCAAAACATTTTATATTAAATACTTTTATATTAACATTTCAAATTAAACCTTTTAATTTCATTTATTTATTTTGCAATTAAATTTGATAAATCAATTTTGGGTAGAATGGTCACCCTATTATGTGTTCCTGTTTTGGTCACCCAATTTTAAAAGTTTTCAAGTTAGGTATTAACCTTTGAATTCGTTATTGTTTTGGTCACCCGTCGTTATATTTATAATGGAAATTTTTTTCTAAGTGGTATAATAATATATTTAGTCCTCAATACTTACATATTCTATCAATTTGATCCTAATTCTAAATAATTAAATAAATTTAACCCTTCACATTTACAAATTCTATCAATCTAATTCTCAAACTTCCTAATCAAAGCTTTAGTCTTTTAAAACAGAGGCATTCTACATGTATAAATTTGTAAAACCCAAAAAAGAAAAAAAAAACTTCTCAAATTGTTCAAATATAACATACTTGTAATACAAATTTATTGTATAAAAATAAATTTTATATTTATTCCTCAAAAGCATTTATATTACAAGTATGTTATATTAGAGTAAAAAGATTTTTTTATTATTTAAAAAAACCTCTTATTTATTGTAGCTAGTCTCAATATATATTATAGAATGAAATTAAATATAAGATATAAAATAATAAAACATTTACCAAATTAAAAAATATATTAAATTGTATGATACATGATGAATTTTTAGAATTATATACATGTCACAATATTAGGCTTTCCAGTCACATAAAAAATTTGTTTTTTAGAGGTTTCAGTTTTAAATAGTATATATAAAATAAGAAGTTTTTTTTCCATCTTGCTATATTAACACAAATAGTCAAAGCAAGAAACAATAAATGAATAAATCCATGGATTAAAGAGTAGCATTTCATTATGTCAAATACATAATACAAAAGTTTGGCCATGGTGTTTGAAATCGGATAAAATCAACCGATTATATCAAGAACCAGTTTGTATATCAGTCTAAAGCGAGAGAAAGAATAAATTGATTCACAAATTGGTAAGGTGCTAATCGAAAAATAGATGAAATGATAAAAAATTAATTGTAAGAAAGAAAGACTTGGAATAGATTGATTTGCATATGGCCCAATGAGATATGGAAACGAAATTTTAAATCGAAAACAAATTTGATTTACATTGGGATATGGGAGCGGGAGAGAGAGACGATAATAAGATTTTTATTTTTTGGTAATATAATATGGATATTACACAAAGGAGAAATGGATAGATTACAAGTAATAAAATATAACTTATTTGGTTTTTCCAATAGAGAGGTATTGGAAACTTAGAGAAAAATTATATATAAAATTAGGGTTACTATTTAGTATATTGGTAGTATATGTTTTTTTTTATATGTAGTTTTAAAAGATTGTTATGTATTTTTTTTTTTTAAATATTTCTTTTTTTAATATTATATCATATTGTTATAGAACATTTGTCAACATCTTAACTATTTATGGAGTAAAAAAAAAAACTGCACTATTAATGTACCAAATATTTTCTCATAAAATTATAACAAAATATTTTCTCATACAATTATAGAATAATTGTTTGGTGCATTGATCTTCAGAATTTTTAACTTCACAAGTGTAGATGAGATTTTTCCATATCTTTAATTTATAGTTAAAAATAAAAAAAAATGTGACAAAATCTTAACTATGATTGTGGAATTAAAGATTTCCATCTCCTTTTTATCAAATAATTACCTTTAAATTATATTTTATTTATTTTCCATTTCCTGACTTTAGAGAGACAGAAAAAAAGTCCAATATTAGATTGTTTCATTGAAATGAGTCCATCCATTTAAAAATAATATTTTATTTTACATATATGATTGAATCAACTTTATACTAATTTAATTAGTTGAACCTAGAATTGGTGGTCTAATTAATTCGATCAACGGTTCGATTCTAAAAATTTTTGTCAAGTAACAATTATTTTTAGTCATAATATATTTATTGGGAGGGATTCACTTATAAAAATTTATAAAATTAATACCTTAGTATAACTTTTTATACAATTAATATTTTAATGATCTAATTGTTGAATTTATCAAATAATTGTACTTGTCATGCATGCAAATTTTTAAACCAATACAATATCTCTCTTAAATTGGTTTAAAAAAAATAGAAAATTTTAATTTACGCCAAACTTGATATACATAATTCAAATAAATAGAACATGAAATAACATTAAAATATTAATCATATTAATTGTAATTTTTTGCATGAAATTATTGTATCTTCAATGTTTGTTTACAGTTCAAAAAGACTAATCTTTTTTATATTTGTGCTTGCTCATCCCTAGAATATTGGCTTAAAGATTTGAACTTAAATTCTCTCATTATGAATATAATATACCTTATCACTACATCCAAAATTTATTAATTTGTATATAATATTTATACTAATATATATTGAAATGATCAAATCTTCAAACAAATAAATCTTAAGCTTAAAATTGAAATATTATAATAAATTATACAAAACATGAAAAAAACTAAGGCATGGCTTTAAATTAATATGAAAAATAGTTAAAATGTAAATAACACAAAAAGTACATGACGATAACATAAAAACAACCTACATGAAAAGATTTACTAAGGATAAAAAATCATAATAATTGAGTCCCATTAAAACATAATGTGAAATACAATACAAACATATAATTTTCTTTAAATTGAATCATCATAAGAAAATGCGTAAAATATCATCTGAAATAAGAAAGTGCGTAAAATATCATCTGAAATAAGACATAACTCAAACCCGACATGAAAAGAAAATTCATGACAAAATATGAAAAATACATCAACATGACACTTTTACAAACACGCAAAAATATTTGTAAAATAATTACTAACATGTAAATGAATATACAAATTTATAATACTATAAGTACAAAAACATAATACCAATACCATAATATAAAAAATAACACACCAATACACAAAAATAATTTATTAACATGTCAAACTTACATAATTTATAATATTTGAAATATAAAAAATAAACCAAAAAAGTATTACTTCATTTTGATTCCAACAATTTGGGAAAAAAAACACTCGAAATATGTAATTTGTCTTTACCATCAATACCCCTTTTACAACCCTTTTAGGACAGTTGCTTTGGCCAACTTCAATGTTGAGTTGGGATAACCTTTATTATATTGTTCTATATATGTTACATAGAGAGACCCCGAGTTATTTATTTTATATAAAATTGTTTATGCCCAAATCTTAGACACTGCAATAAGCTTTAAGAGAAGATTTAGTAGAACCTTGAACAATTTGGGGGGAGTGAAATTTCAAAAATTCTTCCAGATCAAAAGGTTTGAAGAGCATCGGATTTTTGTCATCAACAAGCTCTTTGGGAACCTTTACTAGGTACCCTCCTCTTGGCCATGCAAACAATCCGATGCTATACCTAGCCTCGTTTCCTTTCATCATCACGCGATGATAAGCAGAAGACAATCGACCATTCAACCATACCTGCAACAGTACAAAATTTACGTTCTATCTACCTTGAGCTTTTGTTTAAGTCAAGCTATTAATAAACAAGTGACTTACGCTGAAGGATTCTCCAAGCATGACTATGAAAGAGTTGGGTGAAGGATTTATACTCATCCATTCGCCATTTTTGTTTAGGATCTCCAATCCTTGAACCTCATTTAATTGACACAAAAGAGTCATTGTAGTATAATCACAGTGCACAGGTATCCCAAGGGTTGGCTCGCTGGTATTTGGCCTTCCGTATTTCATAGCCCTCAGGTTATTATTTGTTGAGTCCACAAGTTCATCCATGTATTTCTCAAGGCCAAAACTCTCCAAAATCATCCTCAAAATTGTCTTCTCTAATCCTGATGCTAGTTGAGTGAAAGATGCCAGAGTTTTACTGCCAAATACAGAGCAGGTGATCAATAAAGGTGTAGTAGTTTTGCTAAAGGGTTTTTTGTAAGTGAATGGATGTACCTGAAGCTTATGTTTCCTTGAGGCCACAAAGTGGTTGTGGCGCATTGTTCAATGTTTTCAGCAATATGTGCATCATCAGTGGAGATGCTCTCATACAATCTTGATGGAGACCAATGATAGGCACGAAAGGGCTTATCGGAAACACAAAGCTGTTTTGTTTGTAAAGGCAAGTCAAATAGCTGTTCCAAGGCCTCTAAAACTGGCTGCCGAAGCTCCAGGAGTTGGTCAAACGAGGCCTCAAAACAACCGTACTCCTCCAATGCTTCCCGGACTTGGAACTTCAACAAATCCCATTCAGGGCTGATCGGTTTCAGGTTCTGGTTTGAGAAATCTATGACCGGCACCTTAGCCCCAGTTCTTGAGCTCATATCTGTCTTCTTTTTTATTATTATCAACTTGCAAATCAAAATGAATGGTTAAAATAATTAGTATAATTTTTGTCTTTCCATACAGTAGAGGTGCTAGGTAGGAACTGCGCCTTGAATTTCTACAGTTGCAATTTTTTATTCAGAAATTATAGTTAAATATTATAATAAAATCGTAATTTCATCCTTCAAAAAAAATTATAATCCGATCTTATCTTCTTTTTTTTCGTCCTTTATCCTGCTTGTACGCAATTAAAAAGTTTACTATTATATAAATAATTTATAATTGAATATCGCATATAGTACATTTAAAATCTTTGATTAAGTTAACTATTACAAGTTAATTGACAGCAGATTGAATTAGGAAATAATTTAAAAAAAATTATTTTTTATATAAAATAAATTATATTAGTAAGAGAGTATTTTGATCTTTTATATTTTTATATAAAATTAATAAAATTTCATAGAAATCTAATTGTATGTGAGTTTTTAACTTTGTCGAAACCATTTTTAAAGTTAGTTAAAAAAAACGAGAATCGACTTTTAAAAACGAAAATGGGAGTCGCCACCAATCTTTTTTACTTAGGTGTGATTGGATCACCTTAAAAACGTTTTATTTCAAAATGCCGATTTTGGTCTACGGAAAAAAAAAAACAAGAAAAATGGGTTCGGGAGTCGGTTACGTATGAGGAAGGGTTAGCACCCTCATAACGCCCAAAAATTGGTACCTAATCGATAAAATCATGTCCTAATGCTGAAACTTTGAAAAATTTTAGAAAATGATCCTTTTATTTAAAAAAAAAAAAAAAACTAGACTTACCTATCTCAAAGAAATAAAACACCATACCCAGTAAGTTAGGATATAGCATCTCATGACTTCGAAACTAGGCACATCTTTAGTAATTCCTACCTCGAGACACAAAACATCATATCCAGTAAGTTAGGACACAACGTTTTGAATTCCCAAGAATAGGTTTTTAAAATTTGTAAGCTTCGGTTTTGAAAGTAAAGAGATATCTAACACCTTAAGTTCTACGAGAAAAATTGAAACCCGGTGAGTTAGGGCACAATTCTTCTCGAAGTCCCCAAACATTAGATATCACCATATATTTTTAAAAATGCTTTAATTCAAAAAGGCATTTTTAGAAAACAATGATTTGAGTATACAACCTATATATTTAATAGCAATTCTACATAATTACAAATTATCCAGCAATAAATAATAGAAGAATAATACAACATAAATATATAATGAGCTATGCTAAACACTAATAAACGGTCTAAAGAGTAAAAATAAATAAACATGTAATTTAGACTCTAAATAATTATTATAACAAAGCAAAATAAATAAAAACAACAATAAAAAAAATGATAATTTTGTAAAACAATTAATATGTATAACAATATAAAAAAATTTATAAAATATTATAATAAATATATAATTTAATACATATAAAAGATAATACATAATAATATATATAATAATTTTGAATAAAGATATTTTCAAAAAAATATAATATAAATAATATAAGTGAAACATGTTATAAAATATAAATAAATTTTATACAAAAATAAAATTTAAAAATAATATATGCCATAATATAATACTATGTAATATAAAAATTTTTAAAAACATATAATATAGTAATTAATATATAAAAATAATATGTAATGAAAATAATTTTGAGATAAATAAAAATAATAAATAATAATCATTTAATATATAAAAATATATATTTATATTATTAATATATTAATATATAAATAATAAAGAAAATAATATAAACAATTTAATATAATAAAATAATTTAATACAATATTAAAATAATAAAATAAAAGGATAAAAAATAAAACAAAGAAAACAGGGGTTAAAAAAGTAATTAAAACAGATACAAAAGGACTGAATTAAAACGCGCATTAAATCCCAGGGACTACTATGGCAATTAAGCCTCTTTTTCAAAACGGCGTCGTTCCGATTTTTACCTTTAAATGGCTCGAGGATCAGATTGAAACGAAATAGAAATTTCAAGGCAAATTTAATAAAGAATAAAAGTTTGAATTAAACTAAATTGAAAACAATGAAATTACGGACGGACTAAAGGGAAAATTTCCCATTTTCTGAAAACACACGGATCCTATTCGAGTTTTGGGGTCAATGTGCGGATCTGGCCTTTGAAACGACGTCGTTTTATGTTTATCTGCTTAAGCGAAAACGACATCGTTTTCTTTTTACTATATAAGTTAAAAATTTGCTTAAAAAAAAAACATTTTAACATTCTTTATAAAAAAAACTGAAAGGAGAGCTCTGAAATGCTCTCCCACCCTTCAGCCTAGGGTCTAACTCCGGTCCCAGCTCCGGTGATGCGCCGCTGTACGCGCCATCATACGCCCCACCTCAGACGGTGGCCAGATGTCGATAACTCTACGATTTAAAAGGATATATATTCGTGTTATTTTTAAAAAACAATAATAAAGAAAAATGCATAAATTAAAAGAATAAGAAAAACAGAATGAAAATAACTGGAAAATCACCTCTACTCTTTTATTTCTATATTTTGAATCTTTCTTTTGTGTATTCTATCTCCGGGTCGAAGGCGGAGAACACAGCGATGAGGCCCGTTGATGGCGGCATGACTCGCGGACTCAGGCGCGATCAAAGGCGGGTAGCTGCGACGATTGCGCTGGACTCCTGCTTGCGGCGCCTAGGGTTTCCATTTTAATTACAAACTTTACCATTTTAATTAAAATTTTATTTATTTTTTATAAATATATTTTTCATATAATTTTTTCATCAGATATGTGATAATCTAATATAAATATAAACCTTTAATTAAGCTCTGTTTTGGTTTTTTGTCTGTAACTAGAAATCGGATGATGATAATGATATTAATAATAAAGTTTGATTCTAGGGACCATTAAGGTTATTTTATATTTACTTGTATTATTTTCTGTCAATTTGCTTACTTATACGATGTTGATGGTTTCATATTTTAATAATGCGAATCAAGAAGGATGAAATCAGAAATAAATCAATAAACAAAATTTAGAGGTTGATGAATTAATTTTATCCCTAAAAATTAAAAGGTGATTTAAATGGTTCCCAATCATTACTCTAAAATTGTCACCTTGAAGATAAATGTTCTCAGTTGTTCCCTCTTTGGCGAATTTCGTCTTCACGAATATTGTACCAAAATTTATTTAAAAAATTAAAAAATTATCAGTGACCTTCATCTCATAATCAACATTTCATATACACAACTATCAGGCCAAAAATAGGTTACCTATTTTTGTAACAGCATTAAATGAATCCCGTTCAATTAAATTAGGTGATATTTTCAGTAAATTTGCTCATGTCGCCAAATGCTTAGAAAACCAAATAAGTAAACATACAATTATGCACGAGTTACTCTTTTGGTGACCTAATTTTAAAAGTTTTTAATTTAGGTATTAAGGTTTGAATTCGTTCTTGTTTTAGTCACTTATCATTAAATTGATAACAGAAAGCTATTTTTTAAATAGGATAACACATTTATTCTTCAATACTTACATATTCTATCAATTTGATCCTAATTCTAACAATTCAATAAATTTAACCCTTCACATTCACAAATTCTATCAATTTAATCTTCACACTTCCTAACAAAGCTTCCAGCTCTCCGAACAAAAGCATTCCACGTGTATAAATTTGTATCTTTATTTTATTAAAATAAATTTTATATCATCAATATTTTAACAATTCAATCGTCACTTTTTTGCCTTATTTATATAGATCATGTCTGCCAAGTTTTGAATAAAACTAGAATATTTCACTATATGTTTTTATATAAAACTTTCTGTAATAGTCCATTTTTCAGTGGTGTTGAAAACGGTGATTTCGAAACCTCGTTTTCTGGTGATCAATTTACAAAATATTATTATTTAATATTTATGAGTCTATTTTAGTATTATATTGAATTTTGGTTCAATAATTTTATTGAATAGATAGTTAATTATGGTACAAAGACTAAATCGTAAAAATTGTGAAAGTTAATCACTATTGATTTTTATTTGTTAAAAGGGCTAAATAGTATTAAGCCAAGGATCAAGATGGCAATTAGGCCATTATTAGTGGCGGTGGACGGTAGGTGATGATTCTTTTATTTAAGAAGACGTTAAATTATAATTATATTATTATATTGTATAATGGATAAAAATAAGAGAAACAGAAGCTTAAAATGTTATTCTTCTTCATTCATCATCTTCTTTCTCACGATAACAAAAGGGGAGATAAGGTTTGGCTTCAAAAACTTTTGGTCCTTGATTGGTAAGCTTAATTTAGTTATTTTCTTGTAATTTTAATATTTTTGAGATCTTGGGAGCTTGATTTAGCTAGGCTAGGGACTATTTTGTAAAACTATTAAAGTTTATAAAAGTTCTTATTGTTGAATCTTAAAGCTTTTGGTACTAAATTAGTAGATTTTGAACTTAGATGTGAAAAATGACGAGTTTGTAAAGTGAAAATTGTTAGTTTTAAGCATAGAGACAAAAGTGTAAATATTTCAAAATTCACATGAAATTTCAGTAATCATTGATATTCTAAGGTTGTATAAAGATGAAATTGAGATCAATTTTGAAATCAAAGAACAAATTTGAAAGCATGTTTTAATTTTACTATGTAAATATTTTTAGTCTTCGTGAACTCAATGATTGGAACAAATTTTACTACTTAAAAAGAAAAGCAATTGAACTTAATTTGATGTATGAGCAGATGTACATGAATCTAACCCTAATTGACAAAATCTTCCTAGTCAAACATTAAAATAACAAGGCATGGATATTTTTAAAACATATTCAAGAAAAGTACATGACATCCATATGGCGTAACATGTTCTTAAAAAATGCGATAATTGCAAACCATTTCATTGCAATATAATGCATGTTAGGAAATTAAAAAAGTAAATTGCTTTGCATCATTCTGAATTACATTTTATTTTGAAATATTAATGCAAAATATGCTGATAATTGATTAAAGCCTTCAGATTTGCTTAGCTTCAATATTTTGTTGTATATTTGGATTAAAGAGTTCTAAAAGTTTATAAAGAAAAAAAAAAGAAAATGGTGATTGTGACAGAAATGGTTGCTAGTTCTAATTTTATATAAAAAAAAAAATTTTTAGGAGGCTGCAATGCCATCTCATCTTTACCTTATCTATTTGAATATATTTTGTTGACATTCTATATTTGACAGACTTTAGTTAATTTGGACACTTATTTGTTATTTTGAAAATTGATGATTAAGTATTCTAATTTTATAATTTAATTTTTAGTTAATGTTCTAATTTAATAAATATTATTTATTTAAATAAAAATATTATAAGTAATGTTGACGTGTGAAATTAATAAGCAAGAGTTGACGATGGTGATGGTAACGGTTCACCTTGATTGGGACGGAGAGCGGTTGTATTTTGTGATGAAAGGAAAGTTGAAAGAGAGTGAGTGAGTGATTAAGGGAGAAAGTTCTAAGTGTTTGGTTGTGTGTTTTATGATCTATTTAGTGCTATGAGAGAGTTTATATATAGGAAACAAAGGGTGCCACGTGTCTCAAGCTCACTAGCGACAAGGTCACATTTTATTTCTTTGCATTGGCGGGCTTCAGATTCATGATGTGATGTCTTGGGACAATTGAGTATTGAATGGGCCCAATGTTCCATGTGTTATTAGCTGAAGCTCATCGTGGGGTGTCTTGATATCTAAGGTCCAATTGATATGAAGTTTGCCTATCACGCACATGTGGATGGCACGAGGTTCACTTGGTAGGGGCACGTGTTGAACTACGTAGCTCAATTGGTACCATGTTTGCAAATTATTTCCTTTAAGCCTTGGTCGGGGGTTCAAGTCATGAGGCGCTTAGGTATCTTCATTATTATTCACATGCCTTATACTAACACCTTTCTTGAATCTTGCAAGTACCTATTCTTAACAACCGAGGCGTCCCCCTTTGTGAATGGCTCTCTGCGAAAGTTGGGGACAAAACTGTTGGAAAAATTGTATTTTTTTGGAAACTTTGAGGCATATTCTCAATTGGTAAAGGTTGAGAGTTGAATCATAAAATTATGGTTTTATATTCTACTCCATGAGACCTTTACAACTGTTAGAATTAAGTGACCCGAATCCTTATTTAAATAAAATACAGTGGTAAAATAAAATAAAAGTAAAATCCATATAGAACTACACTTCTTTTATTTTATTTTAGAATAAGGTTTTTAAACCTTATTAAACTTCATCTATTTTATATTGATTAGAATAAGGTGTTTCAATCTTACTACACTCCTATTAGAATATGGCTTTACAAGCCTATAAATAGACATAGTCTATTCCTCTTGTAATCATTCAAATTCGACATAGTGAATTTTCTTCTCCTCTGCCCGTGGTTTTTCCCCGAAAGAGTTTCCACATAAAAATCTGTGTGTTCTTTATTTTTATTTCACTTTTCTTTACGATATATTTTCACTACTGACATTTTATTTATTTTACAAATTGGTATCAGAGCTTCTGGGTTGTTCATCTCGATCATGGTAATATCGTCTTTGATATGAAATTTCATTGTTGGATCGCAACACCAGATTTGCATTCTGGCAGATTAAGATGCAAGTAGTTCTTGAGCAGATGGATCTAGAGGATGCGCTGCTAGGGATAGATAAGATGCCTTTGACACAATTACATCTGCATTTGTCTAACGAAATTTTGCAAGATATGATGAAGGAGAAGACCGCCGCTACATTATGGAAGAGGCTGGAACAAATATGTATGTCGAAAACTCTAACCAGCAAGTTGCATATGAAGCATCATCTTTATGCTCATCGTTTGGAGGAAGGTGCATCTGTACAGGAATACTTAACTGTGTTTAAAGAAATTCTCTCAAACTTGGAGACCATGGAGATTTAGTATGATAAAGAAGATCTAGGGTTGATTCTACTTTGTTCGTTGCCTCTGTCTTATTCAACTTTTAGAGACACGATTTTATATAGTCGCGAGTCTCTCACATTTGATGAGGTTTATGATTCTTTAACCTCGTATGATAAGATGAAACATCTTGTGGTTAAAATCGACTCTTAAAGAGAGGATCTCATTGTTCGTAGAAGACAAGAACAGAATGTTGATGATGATAGTGGAAGGACACATGAATGGAATCCTCGCGATAAATCTAAAGATAGATCGAAGTCTTCAAACAGAGGTAAAACTTGTAACTTCTGCAAGAAGAAAGGGCACATTAAATCTGAGTGCTATAAGCTACAGAACAAGATCAAAAGGGAGGCTGCGAATCAAAAAGGAAAACAATCAAAAAATTTCGGTGAAGATGATGTTGTAGAAGACTACAGCGACGGTGAACTTCTAGTCGCTTCTGTCAACAATTCTAAAGTGAGTAAGGAGTGGATCCTTGATTTGGGCTGCACCTTCCACATGAGTCCCAATCGGGATTGGTTTACAACTTACAAAACAATGTCTGAAGGTGTTGTTTTGATAGGAAATAATGCTTCGTGTAAAATCGCAGGTGTTGGAACAATTAAAGCTAAGATGTTTGATGGAGTTGTCAGAACACTTAGTGACGTGCGACATGTTCCAGAATTGAAGAGAAATTTAATTTCATTGAGTACTCTTGATTCAAAAGGGTACAGATACACAGCTGAAAGTGGGGTTTTAAAGATTTCCAAAGGTTCCCTTGCTGTGATGAAAGGGCAGAGAAAAACTGCCAAGTTATATGTTTTGCAGGGTTCTACTGTTACTAGTGATGCAGTTGTCGCTTCCTCTTCCTTATCAGATGATGATATTACTAAAATTTGGCATATGCGCCTAGGGCATATGAGTGAGAATGGCATGGCAGAATTGAGCAAAATAGGACTTCTTGATGGGCAAGGAATTTGCAAACTGAAGTTTTGTGAGCACTGTGTTTTTGAGAAGCAAAAGAGAGATCGATTCACCAGAGGAATCCAAAACATGAAGGGAACGTTGGAGTATATTCATTCTATTCTGTGGGGGCCATCCAAAGTGCCTTCGAGAGGTGGAGCTAATTATATGCTAACTTTTATTGATGATTTTTCCAGAAAAGTTTGGGCGTTCTTCCTGAAGCAGAAAAGTGATGTGTTTTCCGCATTTAAGTCTTGAAAAATTACGATTGAAAAACAGAAAGGAAAATAAATGAAATACCTCCACACAGACAATGGCTTAAATTTCTGTTTTAATGAGCTTAATAGACTGTTCAAGTCAGAATGGATCATGAGACACTTGACAGTTCGTCATACTCCACAGCAAAATAGTGTTACAGAACGAATGAATAGAACAATCATGGAGAAGGTTCGATGTATGTTGTCAAATGCCAACTTACCAAAGTCGTTTTGGGCAGAAGCAGCCTCTACTACATGTTTTTTTATCAACCGATCTCCATCCATTACCATTGAGAAAAAGACTCCACAAGAGATATGGTCTAGTAATCCTGCTAATTATTCTGATTTAAAGATCTTTGGGTGTCCTGCGTATGCTCATATTGATAATGGAAAATTGGAACCGAGATCCATTAAATGTGTTTTTCTTGGTTATAAAGCTGGTGTAAAAAGGTATAAGTTATGATGTCCTGAAAATAGAAAAGTTGTGATTAGCAGAGATGTTGTTTTTGATGAAACTACTATGCTACCTAACTTATCTCTTAAAGACTCTTCCAATAAAGAAAATCAAAAGCAGGTGGAGCATCAGATTAATACAGAGTCGACTCCTCAAGCCAGTACAAAAATTGAGAATAGAGTTGCTTCTGCACCACAATATTCTATCGCCAAAAATAGAACTAGAAGAGAAATTAAACCTCCAAAGAAGTATGCCGAGGCTGATCTAATTGCTTATGCTTTAAATGTGGTTGAAGATATAGATACAAACCAAGAGCCATCTAATTATTCTGGGGCAGTTAGTTGTGAAGACTCAGAAAAGTGGATGTTTGCTATGCAAGAGGAGATGGAATCACTCCACAAAAACAAAACATGGGATATTATGAAACTTTCTAAGGGTAAAAAAGTTGTTCGTTGTAAATGGATGTTTAAAAAGAAATAAGGGACTCCAAGAGTTGAAGAACCCATATATAAAGCAAGGCTTGTTGCAAAGGGTTACTGTCAAATTCCAGTAGTGGACTTCACAGATGTGTTCTCCCCAGTTGTGAAGCACAGTTCGATTCGAGCTTTGCTTGGTATTTTTGCCATGCATGATTTGGAGCTTGAGTAGTTAGATGTAAAAACTGTATTTTTGCATGGAGAACTTAAGGAAGATATTTACATGCAACAACCAGAGGGTTTTACAGTCTCAAAAAAAAGAGGACTATTTTTGCTCGCTGAAAAAATCTCTTTAAGGTTTGAAACAGCCACCAAGACAGTGGTACAAGAAGTTTGATTTCTTTATGACTTCTCATGATTTCAAAAGAAGTAGTTTTGACAGTTGTGTTTACTTTAAGAAAAACAGTGATGGTTCTTTTGTATATCTACTTCTTTATGTTGATAACATGTTGATAGCAGCAAAAGATAAAGAAGAGATAAGAAAGGTCAAAGTCCAACTAAGTGAAGAATTAGATATGAAAGATTTAGGACCAGCAAAGAAGATACTTGGTATGGAGATTCTCAGAGATAGAAAAATAAGTAAATTACCTAAGTCAAAAGGGGTACATTGAGAAAGTTCTTTGTAGGTTCAATATCCAGAGTGCTAAGCCTGTTAGTACTCCTTTAACAGCCCATTTCAGACTTTTATTGGCTTTGTCTTCACAATCAGATGATGAGATTGAGTACATGTCACATGTTCCATACACTAGTGCAGTGGCATCTCTCATGTATGCTATGGTTTGTTCACGTCCAGATTTATCATATGCAGTCAGTGCAGTTAGCAGATACATGGCGAATCCTGGTAAAGAACATTGGAAAGAAGTTCAGTGAATTTTAAGATACTTATGAAGTACTACTGATGTTTGCTTAGAGTTTAGAAGAACTAGAGATGGAGTCATTGGGTATGTTGATGCTGATTTTGCTGGAGATCTTGATAGAAGAAGATATCTCACAGGTTGTGTCTTTACAATCGGAGGTTGTGCAATCAGTTGGAAAGCCACTTTGCAAACTACAGTCGTTTTGTCTACCACTGAAGTTGAGTACATGGCGATTACTAAGGCTTGTAAAGAAGCTATTTGGTTGAAGGGGCTCTTTAGTGAACTCAATGGAGACCTTCAAATCAGTACAGTATTTTGTGACAGCCAGAGTGCAATCTTCCTTACAAAAGATCAAATGTTTCACGAGAGAACAAAACACATTAATGTTCGGTATTATTTTGTTCGTGATATTATTGCTCGTGGTGATATTGTTGTGAGCAAATTTAGTACTCATGAAAATCCTGCAGATATGATGACTAATTCACTTCCTATAACCAAGGTTGAGCATTGCTATGACTTGGTTAGTGTTCATTGTTGAAGTTAAACCCTTAAGGGGTTTTATGGAAGAGGTGGAGAACTTGTTCTTTAAGAGTTCACGATGAAGAACTTATTCATTGAGAATTCGTGTCAAGGTGGAGATAGTTAGAATTAAGTGACCCGAATCCTTATTTAAATAAAATACTATGGTAAAATAAAATAAAATAAAAGTAAAATTTATATAGAACTACACTTCTTTTATTTTATTTTAGAATAAGGTTTTTAAATCTTATTAAACTTCATCTATTTTATAATGATTAGAATAAAGTGTTTCAATCTTACTACACTCCTATTAGAATATGGCTTTACAAGCCTATAAATAGACATAGTTTGTTCCTCTTGTAATCATTCGATCTCCTTTGCCCGTGATTTTTTCCCGAAAGGATTTCCACGTAAAAATCTATGTGTTCTTTATTTTTATTTCTCTTTTCTTTACGATATATTGTCATTACCGACATTCTATTTATTTTACAACAACGGTATATCATATGCTCAAAATGTTTGAGTGATGAATGAGAAATTGATGCTCAAAGTAAGCTACTTATGAATATTTGTTGAGGAAAAGAAAAGCTTAGATCCCACATTGGTTAAATACCAAGTGTGAGATATGTTTATATATGAGAACCCAGTTGAAATGTGATTGAATGACTAAGCTTAAAATCTTGCCTCGTGCGTAGGCGATGCAAATCCAAACGCATTGGGGTTGGGGTGCACCCGCACAATGTGGACGACATGAAATGTTTAGACCGATCGGGCCCAAAATGGGTCTACAAATATTTTATGCTCAACACGAAATTTATTTTTTCTCAGCAAATATATACAAAATATGATTTTAAGAAAAAAACGGACATATATCCTAATTTATTTGATTCTGATTATAGCTCCTTTAAATGCAGATTTTGTATCTATAATTATGGATATTTCCAAAATTCCTCCATATTGAATGCCTATAAATACCTAAGAATTCTTCAGAATTTTTTACACTAAAAAACTGTCTAAAATTGAGTTTATTTTGCTCTCGAAAATTCTTCTCTTTTCCTCTCAATATTTTCCAATGTTCCGGTGATAGAAAAAGGCAAGGTTTATTTGTTGATCTCTATAAAGGTGCTACTACTTTGATCATCGTGTTGTTGTATCATGGGAGATAGTCGACCAACGTTTCTCCAAGTATAGTAGGAGTAGTCGCATCTTTCTTAAGGAAACTATGTAAAACATGCCTCAACATCTAATAAAACTCGTTTCATTTATTCGATTTCTGGTTATCATAATCTTATTTATTGGTTTTTCCTATCTAATATTTTTAATATAAATTATTCATTTTATTTTATTTTATATAAATATTGGTTTATTTATATTTATATTTTTTTGCTAACGTGTTTTGTCCAACAATCTTAAAATAAATTTTATTGTTTTGCAATTCTCTAATCCGAGACGAACGAGGCACGAAGACGAAAAGAGAAAAAAATATTGTTGTATTTTATTTGAGAATAAAAATCAAAATTGAATAAAATATGTTCCGGGATTTATTCCCTCCGTTTAACAGATTTTATTCCATTTTTTATTTTGTTTCCAAATGAGAATTAAAATTAAATAAAATCTGTTTGGGATTTATTCTCGCCGTTCAATAGATTTTATTCCATTTTTATTTTATTTCCAAAACAATTATTAAAATTAAATAAAATCTATTTCAAAATTTATTCCTGCCGTTTAACAGAATTTATTCTATTTTTTTATTTAGTTGCCAAACAAGAAATTAAATTAAATTAAATATGTTTCGGGATTTATTCCCGCCATTTAACAAATTTTATTTAATTTTTATTTTGCTCCCAAATTAGAATTAAATTGAATAATTTTTTTCGGGATTTATTCCCACCGTTTAATAGATTTTATTCGATCTTGATCTTGTTTTCAAACGAAAAATTTATCAAATACTTCTATTTCGGGATTTTTTCATGTCGTTTAACAGATTTTATTTAAATAGTTTTGTTTCGAGATTTAATCCTGTTGTTTAACAGACTTGGTTTTGATTTTGTTTCAGAATTTAATTCTGTCGTTTAACAAATCAAAGAGAAATTTTCTGTTTATGGTGGTCTTAGTTGTGGCTTTAAATTGTAAAAGCTTAAATTGTAACTTAAAAATTGTGACACCAAATAAAAAGAAATTTATCAACGATGAATTAAAAAGACAATATGAGAATGCATGTCTAGGATTGGTTCTTTGAAAGACTTGGTATTTAAGCGTGCCAAGTGCACCACATCTCTTTTAGGGTAACCTACCTGGTGCATTGTTTTATTGTTATTTTTTGTTAGAACATATAAACTTCTATTTCGGGTTTTTATTAGATTCCTGCCGTCTAACAAAAGTTGATAGTTCTTCTAATTCTGGTTTTTGTTTCTAAAATCTTAACAAAAAATAGAAACTCCCACCAATGTTGTGAAAGATATGACTTATGTGCTGTGATTTCTGAAGTCAACATGATTGACTCAAATCCAAGTGAATGGTGGCTTGATACTTATGCCACGTCATATCTGCTATGACAAAGACTCCTTCTCTAAGTTAGAACCTTGTGAAACTGGGAGAAGCTCTATATGGGCAATGTTGCAACTTCTAAGATCAAAAGGAAGGGTATTGTGGTCTTTAAGATGACTTCTGGCAAAGAGCTCGAGCTTCAAAATGTGTTGTATGTGCCTAACATATGAAAGAGTAGTGTTTTTGGGAAACTCCTAAGTGTACAAGGGTTTAAAATGGTGTTTCCCAGAAGCTAGTTTTGTCTAAGGGGGAATGTTTGTGGAAAGGAGATATGTATTAAATGACATGTGGAAACTTAATGCAATCTCTATAAAAGCAAAATCCATGAATAAGAATGTTACTTCTTCATCTGTTTATATGCTTGATCATTTGATTTATGGAATGGTAGGCTCGGACGTGTTAATTATGATACTTTATGTAGATTAATTAATTTAGAGCACATTCTTTCATTTCACATTAATGATAAGCATAAATGTGAAACTTGTGTTGAGACAAAATTAACAAGGTCCTCATTTCAAACTGTTGAAAGAATTATCGAACCACTTAATCTAATACATATCGATGTTTGTGACTTAAAGTTTGTTCAAATGAGAGGAGGGAATAAATATTTTATTACCTTCATTGATGATAATACAAAATATTGCTATATGTATTTTCTTAAGAGCAAAGACAAAGCTATAAAGAAATTTATTCTCTATAAGCAGGAAGTTGAAAACCAACTTAATAAAAAGATTAAGATGGTGAGAAGTGATCGTGGTGGTGAATATGTTGAACCATTTGGTGAATACTGTGCACAAATGGTATTATTCATGAAGTGACACCACCATACTCTCCTCAATCAAATGGAGTAGCCGAACGAAAAATCAGACTCTAAAGTAAATGATGAATGCCTTGCTACAAAGCTGTGGATTATCACAAGAAATGTAGGGGGAAACTTCTCTATCAACTAATTACCTTTTAAATAAGTGCCCTGTAAGAAAAGGGACAAGACACCATATGAGTTATGGAAAGGTAGAAAACTATCCACAACCACTTGAAAATGTAGGGGTGTCTTACTAACGTAATGGATAAGGGCAAGTCGATATATATGCGTTGTCGATATAATACCGTTAGACAACTAAGCTCAAATGGAGTTATCTCTATTGATGTTGTAAAATAAAAAGATAACATTGTGGATCCGCTAACTAAAATATTAAATCGAGATCATGTTGATAGAACATCAAAAGGAATGAGACTAAAACCCGTGAAAATAAAAGGCGCTATGTGAAGGAAAACCCTACCTAGTTGACTGGATATATCAAGATCTAGGTTCAAAGGGACAACCTAATTGTATAGACCTTATGAGGTCATTGTGGGGGTTCTTATCCCAAGTTTGTTCCTATGATGTAAACAGTAACTAAAAATGAAATAGGTTAAGCAATGCTTTTAATGACCATTGTGTGTTTCGGTGAGTTGAGCAACATAAGTCACCTATGTAAGAGTGAAGTGGGGCCGCTTCGAGGAGACTATTGGGGTATAATTCTCTCAAACTCTTGTAGAACTAGGAGATGTTCACAACTATATGAACATACGCATGAGAACTAAAACCTTGCCAGTGAAGTATATCATCGTCTACACAAACGACAGAACAGTTCAAGGACATCACGTCTACTGGTCAGCTAGTAAAGTAAATATACTTTTCACAGGGGAAGGTTTAAGGGCGGATGCCTACCTATCCTATACAACTATCGTTTGTAGATTCTATCACCACATCGAGTCAATGTTTTTCCGTTAAAACTATCAATTTTCATTGATGTGGCGGATTATTGGAAAAATTGTAATTTTTGGAAACTTTGAGGCATATTCTCAATTGGTAAAGGTTGAGAATTGAATAATAAAATTATGGTTTTATATTCTACTCCATAAGACCTTTACAACGGTATATCATATGCTCAAAATGGTTGAGTGATGAATAAGAAATTGATGCTCAAAGTAAGCTAATTGTGCATATTTGTTGAGGAAAAGAAAAGCTTAGATCCCACATTGGTTAAATACCAAGTGTGAGATGTGTTTATATATGAGAACCCACTTGAAGGGTGATTGAATGATTAAGCTTGAAACCTTGCCTCGCGCGCAAGGGGGGTGTAGATCCAAACCCATCGGGGTAGGGCCCACCAACACGATGTGGGCAACGCAAAATGTCCGAACTGGTCATGCCCAAAATGGGCCTGCGGATATTTTAAGCCCAATACGAAATTTTTTTTTTCTTAGCAAATATATACAAAATCTATTTTTTTTTTAAAAAAAAAAAGGCATATATCCTGATTTATTTGATTCCAATTAATTGATTTGATTTTAATCAAATTGATTTAATTGCTCCTTTAAATGCAAATTTTGTATCTTTAATTATGGATCTTTCCAAAATTCCTCCATATTGAATGTCTATAAATACCTAAAAATTCTTCAGAATTTTTTACACTGAAAAACTCACTAAAATCGAGTTTATTTTGCTCTCGAAAATTCTTCTCTTTTCCTCTCTATTTTTTAACGTTCCGGTGATAGAAAAGGGCAAGGTTTGTTCGCTGATCTCTGCAGAGGTGCTACTTCTTTGATCATTGTGTTGTTGTATCCTGGAAGACAATCGACCAACATTTCTCCAAGTATCGTAGGAGCAGCAGCATCTGTCTTAAGGAAACTGTGTAAAACAAGCCTCAACATCTAGTAAAACTCGTTTCTTTTATTCTATTTATGGTTATCATAATCTTATTTATTGATTTTTCGTATCTAATGTTTTAAATAAAAATTATTTATTTTATTTTATTTTATATAAATTTTGGTTTATTTATATTTATATTTATATTTATATTTATATTTGTTAGCTAACGTGTTTTGTCCAACAAAAACCCCAATAGAAAGACAATACCTTTAGCTGTTGGGGGTCTAAGATAGTTGCCCGGAGGAGGACACTTCGAAGACTTCTCCCATATGAGCCAACTCCCCCCTAACAAGAATCATAAGGTGCTTTAGAATAATTGGTTTGCTCAATTTGTTAAATTTGTCTTAGGTACAATCTTATGTCATATCAACAAATAATTTAAAAACTATAAAAACATTCAAAAATAAAACTCAAAATTATAAAAGTTCATAAAATTTTTTAAATAAAACATGAAGTACAAGTAGATTATTATGCATGTTGCTATATTTTTAAAAGCCTTAATGCTTAATTTGGCTCCCAAAGTAATTTTTTTTTCATCTTAGTTTAGTACTTAAACTATCATTCTCTTACCTAATTTAATCTATTTTTTGTAAAAACATTCAAAAATCGACTCATATGCGGCGCCAACCATAAATCGCCACGCGACACATCCAACCAATAAAAAATGAATCGCTAAACATTTAAGTTTATTCTAATTAAAACATTAAATTTAAATTTTAAAAATAAAAAATTTAAATATTTAAGAAGCACCTTTGACTTACTGTTGACCAAATTTGATGACCATTTGACCAACATTGATTTCCATTTTCCACTGTTGATTGGGCATTGACTAGCGATGACCAATCATTGACTTGATTGGTTTTTAATGTTGTGAGTCAATTTGGGTAATGGATGATAGTTTAATAAGCAAATTGAGACAAAAAAAGAATTAGATACAAAAGTGGAAAAATATGTATAGTTTAAGAGGCTAAATGGAGCATTAAGCCTTTTAAAAGTTAACATTTTTTAATCCGTAGTTTCATTGAAGAAACAATGATTCAACTCTTTTTAAAAGGTTAATAGTAAATTTTAACTAAAAGAAAATAATGATCAAATTGATAAAAAATAAATATTAAGAGTTAAATTTATTATTATGAATTAATTTAATATTAATATATTTTTTAAGTATATTAAATAATATATTTTATAAAAAAGTAACAGATAGAGCTGTTTATGGTGACAACCATTTGTAAGATTAAATATACTCTCGTGTTTATCTTAAAATTCAAGCCATTACTATGACTATTACTAATTTTTAGTGTATTTATTATCACCATTAATTTAATGCTTAATGCTATTATAAGCATCCAACTTTTTTTTTTTAAAAAATTAACTAAGTCTTTCTAAATTTTTTTCATCCAGCTAGTCCTTAATTTAATAAAATAAGCCCTTTTAACTAACATTGGTTGTTAGTATTTAATAACATTGACATAGTTGTTAACAAATACCATATCACCGCTAATTATTGACGTAGCAAAAAAGAAAAATATTCAAAAACATAAAAAAAATATTCTAAAATTATTTTTAAAATAAGTACACAATGAATGTGGACAAAATAGTGACCAATTTCATTTGAATACGGGCACCTTTTGTCCATATACATTTTGAAATTATAAAAATTATAAAAAATAATTAAAATTATTTAAAAATAAAATTTATAAACAAATATTATAAATTAATAAAAAATCATAAAATTTTATTATAAAAAATTATCATTTTTATATTTATATTTTAAATCAGAAAATGAGCATCAACAATTTATATTATAAAATCAAGGTTAGCATTGTTTTTGTTATATTCCTGCCTCACATTTGTTGATTTGCATAAGTTATATTAGTCAAATAATTTAATTAAAATGAGAAAAGTAATTTTTATAAAATTTTATAAAACGAATATTTGATTTTTTAATAAATTTTATGGTTTTAAATTAATTTTTATAAATTATTTATTCTATTTTTGTGTTTTTTAATAAATTTTTATAAAATTTTATGGGTTTTAATTATTTTCTAATATTTATTTTAAATTTTAATAAATTTTTAATGATTTTTTATAATTTTTTTATTTTTTTATAATTCTAGAATAAATCTATACAAATGGTGTCCAGATTCTGGATAATCTTTTGTCATGTACTTCTTTTAAAAATATTTTAGAATATTTTTTTTTATTTTTCACTAACTTGACATTACCATGTTTAGGGGTGAGCAAAACTCAATTCGACTTGAAAAAATAAAAAAAATTCGAATTTGAGTTAAACGAATCGAGTTATTCGAGTCAACTTGAATTTTTTTTTCAAATTTCGAGTTTGAATCGAGTTGAATTTTCGAATTTGAATAAATTGAACATCAAACTATAATATTTTACATTTTTACCCCAAACTCCCAAACCTTTTTACTTTTCCCTCAAAATTTTTACTCTTTCCCACTTTTCCCCCAAAACTTTTACTCTCTTCCCATCTCAACCCAACCCCCCATCTACCCAAAATCCATTTCCCATAAAAATTTTATTCTCTCATTTACTTTTTCTCAAAATTTTATTCCCAAAAACCCTCAAAACTTTTTATTTTCCCCCAAAATTTTTACTCCCTCACACTTTCCCACTAAAACTTTTACGTTTAATATATTTTTTATTTCCAAAATACATAATAACAAGAATCTGAAGATAATTGAAACAACTCAGCAAGCAAAGAAGCTAACCCGTATATAAAAGATTAATAAATAAATTATGACGTGATGTAAGTTAATAAAAAAATTGATTATGGTGGACAAATTTTATTACGATGGGTGACAGTGGTTACAAAGACCCAAAATTATTTTTTAAAATTTAACTCAAACAAATATATTCAATTCGATTCGATTCGAATTTCATCTCAGTCGACTCGATTCGTGAAAATTTCAAATCAAATTAGGGTGATAAAATATGATTCGTCAACTCGATTAACTCGAAATTTTTTCATTCGATTCGATCGAATGGTCACCCCTAACCAAGTTAGCAACATGTGCAAATGTGGTGTCTGTTATCTGCCATATCAGTGTTGTTGTTAAATACTAACGGTCAACGTCAATAAAAAAAGACTTATTTAGCCAATTTTGTTAGTTCAAAGCTCAATTAGGTGAAAAAAATTTCAAAAAGTTTTAATTAAGTTTTTTTTTTTTTAAAATTCAAGGGATTATTTTGCGAATAACCTCATTTAATTTTTCATTATCTGTTAATTAATTATAGACGGACACATGACTCATATGACCATATTATGGCTCAAGTATTGCGAAACTTCAATTATATTACAAAAGCCAAAATTGTAAATTTGACCTTTTTTAAAGGAAAATAAAACTTCCCTAGGAACCATAAGTAACATATAGGCTTAACATAGTAGAGGGGGACGAATAGAACACTACAAACAATTGTGCAAATTAGGAATCAGCATTCGATGAGAGTTAGAGTCGAAAAATTCGAACTAGTTGAGTTGACGAATTCCATTTTAGCAATCGAGCTCGATTTGAATTTTTTTCAAATCGAGTCAAAAAAATTTAGTCAAGTCGAGTCGAGTTAAAAAATCTTATTATTTATACACAATGTTACATTTACATGGACTGTTATTTAACTGGTAGACGAAGTACAAGATTATTTAACTACATAAGTAAGGTTGATGGGTAAACAGTTATCAAAACGACGTAATTTTGTCTTTTAACTTAATGGTTTTGACTTTTAACTTTAGAAAAGGTAAACATTTATCAAAATGACGTAATTTTATCTTTTTTATTCGGATTTTCGGATAACTCAAATTGTGTAAATCATATTCGAGTTAAAAACAAAAAAATTGATTTTTTTTATTCGAGTTGATCCAATTAACTCGAACTATTTAATCCAAAATTTAATTTTTTTATCGAGTTTTTCGAATCGAATCGGATTTCTCACCCCTAATTTAAATATCACTATTCGTAAAACGAGTCTGATAGAAGAGAAAGATAAATTGAAAATAATGTAATATTGAAAAGTTTAAAAATTAATTAAAAATGCATTATTTTGCTCCATCATCAATTATTATATTTTAGTTTCGTCATCGCCAGATTAACCTGACAATGAATTTCTTTCAATCAATTAATCATTACCAAAGATCTCAAAAAACCTTACCACATTTGTGATGAATAAAAAGTCAATTCTCTAATAATCTATTTTCATTATCATCTCGAAGTTCAACCTTGTAATTACCATCACAGTGATCTATTATGACGAAATTCTTTAATAACGGTTCATAATAAATTCGGCTGTGGGCTTGCGATGATAAATCCCATTTATATTCAAGAACACGACTAAAAAAAAGTAAAATTAAAATCGAAAATGAAAACCACATCAACTTTAATAAAAGAAAATTTAGATTAGAACTACAACCATTATAGTTTTTAAAGAAAACAGAACTAACAGAAACTACAATTAAAATAACGACTGTTTACGGAGAAAACATTATGAACTATAATTTATTTACTAGATTTCATACGATGGTGTCCGAAAATTTTAAAGGAGACTGGGAATTACCACGAAAGTGATTCAAAACGAGACTAGAAAGGAAAACACCAAAGAAATCTACGGGACTTTGTTACAATATTTAAAGCCCGAGGTGGGCTAAACCCAACTCGTCTTAAAATTTATAACACATTATATTTCGTTTCACATATGTATTATGTAATTTATATCATATAAAAATAAATATATTATAATATAATGCAAATATTAAAATATATTAAATTATTTATAGTTTAATAAAATTAAAAACAAATAGAATAAAAATATTTAAATATATAATTATTAAATATTAAAAATAATATTAAAAAAACAATGCAAATAATGAACGAATAATCAACTTGCTTCGTATAAACTCAACCTCTACCTCCATAAACCCAATCTAATCTTCTCTTTTAATAATCTAATAATATTTTAGAACCTAAAAACATACCATCTCCATTCTAAATCCAAACAATAATTCTCAACTCAAAACTCTCTCTTTCTAAAATTTCAAACTTAACTTTGAAAAACTCATCTGAATCAAAACTAAATTTGAATTTTTATTGTTTTACACTAATTGAAACTCCTATCTCAAACCAACATTGACATGAAATAAGAAAAAAGGATGAGAACGAAGGACTTTTGATTTTTACAAATGAATTTGCTCTTGAATGTAAATGGAACAATTAAAATTTGAGTTACCTGTAACACCCCAAATTCGGCCTAAATACTATGGTCGAATCCTGAGGGATTACATACGTTCGTTTTAAAACTAGAAATTAAGATCGGAAATGTAACATGGAACAAAACTTGGTAATAATATTTTCCTATTTTTAGGAAAAACCCCTTTTTAAGTTAATTCATTTTAGTTGCGGAAAAGCACTTAAGATCACTTAATTTTGGAGCGGAATTATTTAAGTTAATTGATTTGAAATTCAACGAATTATAGTTTGAAATAAAATAGTTTAAATGCGATAAATCAGTTCAAAAACGACAAATAAAACCCAAAACACATAACAGTCCCCAAGAGTTCAAAACAGTCCAATTAGAAATATAACCTTAACTAAACCAAATTATAAAACATAAATTTTAAGCCGAGCTCCTACTACGCCAACCCACCATAAGTTTGTTGGTTACCTGAGAGGAAAGCAAACAAAGAGTGAGCTTACGAGCTCAGTGTGTAACACATCCTAAGCAGCAAATCAGATACACATATGTTAACAGATACGTTTTCAAATGCAATTCAAATACAATTTCAGATATAATCTCAGATAATCTCAGATGCAGAATCATATACAATATCAAATACAGAATCAGATCTTACCCCCATACGCTACACACCATCTTCATCCATCCCTACACGTCAGTTAGAGTATCAAATACCCATCCGGCCCCACACACCAATTAGTGAGCTTATGTCACTTTTCAGAAATAGTGCAACAAGCTGCCAAATAACAATACGCGATAAACCGCCAGATTCAGATATATGTGGTCAAGCCACCAGAACAGATATATGTGGTTTTGAACCACCAAATAAGGTAGATTATTAAACTGCCAACACTTCCTCCGGCAATTCATATTCTCACCCCAATGCTCATGCAAATACTAACAGATATCATATGCACATAAGTCATGCATGCTTTTCACATAAGACATGCTATCAAAATTATTAGAATACAGATTATATGTATATACATTTCACATACCATATCCACATTACATATAGTAGCATACTATTAGATATTATATTTTCAAGTCCTATTTATACAATATAAACCCGACAGAGTAGCTAAATATGAATCACACAACAATACAAGTTTAAGCAAATTTGATAAGCTATAAAAGTAACATATTTTAATCTCATTCTTAATGCATTTTTGGATTATTAATTATGAAAATTAGTGAATTTGATGCTCCTAATTGTTTAAATTCATATTTCCATACTTAGGAGAGCATTTGGGAGCGAAAAACGAGCTAAAATCGAACAAACAGAGCTATTTTCAAGATCCACAAGGCCTGGGCATTTCTACACGGGCTGGACACACGCCCGTATGAGCCACACGGGCTAGACACACGCCCCCATGTCAGCCCGTGTTGATTTCGCACCCTGCTTCCCAGATACGCGAAAAAACCTAATTTTTAGGCTTTCTGAGCATTTTAAAGTCTATAAATACCTATTAGAAGAAGACATAAGGGGAAATCAAAGAAGATCGAAGAAAACACTCGAAGAACGCCATCGAAACCAACTTGGAAGCGGATCTCCATCAAGATTGAAGATTTCCCTTTAATTTCTTTCAAAGTTTTATTGAGTTTCTTTATGCCTTGTGGTTATTCTGACTTTGAGATGTTTCTCTTCAAGATTATGAACTAAATTCCCTAGATACCTAGGAAAGATGAAACCTATGATGAATCTTATTATTTGATTTTTGATTTACATGATAAATACTTGATTCTTGTTCTCAATTATGTATGATTATTTCTTGTTTTAATATTTTTGAGATATTAATTCATGTTTAATGTGCTTATTTCAATGGAGAAAAAGTCCCTGTTTAATAGTATATCTAGCATAATTGAGTGGAGTTGCATGCAATCCTAGAAATAAGACGACATAAATCTATCGGATTAAAGTCAAATCTAATAAGGGAATCCATATATCGAGTTAATGTGACGATAGGGGTTTTAATTAGGAAGAAATTTTAATTAATCAACCTAGAGTTAGTTGTTCTTACTCACGAAAGATATATTAACACAATTTAGGGATTTCTACGGATCAAGACGCAAGTGAACAAATCGTTTAATTCAGATTCATAATAAAATGTGAAGTCTAGGTGGATTCTTTCCTGGGTATTGTCTATCTAATTGGTTATTATTCGATTATTTCATTGGTTTATTCTCTGTTGCGTTCTTGGATAAATTAGTTTAGTAATTTTAGATTAAAACACATCACCCCAATTTGTCAGCTAGATAATAAGAAGAAGGTAATTACTAGTACTTGTAGTCCTCGTGGATACGATATTCCCTACTAACCATAGTTATACTATTGTTCGATAGGTGCGCTTGCCTTTGTCGTATTTATAGTTAGTTTAGTAACCATCAAGTTTTTGGCACCGTTGCCGGGTATTAAAATATTAGGAACACTTTATTTTTATTAATTTAGCCATTTTTATTTTTATTAAATTCTTGTTTTTAAATTTAATTTTTACATTCTAATTTTTCTTTTATTTTCTTCTGGCAAGTTCCTTTAGTTTATGACTAGAAGAAACCCGTCAGGACCATTGTTATTTGATAATGAAATTTAAAGTACCACTGTAGGCAAGCAAGGCAGGGTCGAGAAAATTTAGTAGACGAACAAGAGGAATTATTATTATTGAGGAGATGGGTGATAATCAGAATAAATAGCTACCTTCTGCAATTATTGTGAATCTAGATCCTGTTCCTCGTACTATGTACGATTATGCCAAGCGCACTCTGACTGGGGCTGAATCAAGTATTGTGCGACCCACTATTACTGCTGTAATCAGCCCATTTTGCCCGGGCCCATACCATTCAAAAAAAGAAACAAATAATACTAATAATAATAATAATAATAATAATAATAATAATAATAATAATACCAAATGTCTAGTTTTTTTTAGTCCAGATTACAGCCCAAAAGAGCCCAAAACCTAAACAACTTCAGCAAACCCTAGCCCTAACAGTTTGGTGCCGCCGTCGCCTCCATACCAGCCCCTCTCCGCCGAACATCACGCCACCATCAACGCGTGAATCCCGCCCCCATTTTCACCCTTCACCTACAAAAGGAAAGAAAAGGCAGAAAACAGCAAGACAAATTTTGTATTTTTTTATTCGTTTTTGGGTTATAAAAATCCTAACATAATCTGTAAAAGGGGGCATATACAAAGCATACAAAAAAATATACAATATAAAAAAAAGTCAAAAAGAATCGGTAAAAAGTGAGGTTGTTTGTTTATTTTTTTTTTATTTCCTTCGAATCTGTTCTTTTTTTTCCTTTCTTCAAAAGGTTTTCTTCTTTTTTAAAATATATAAGAGTTTTTATAAAAATAAATAAATAAATAAATAATCACCTTTTTTTAGCGTTGGCCACCGTGTACGGGGGTGCTGGCGGCGGCAGTGACCGGTCGGAGTACCTGTCGGAAATCACAGGGATCTTGAAGAGGGAGAGCATTTTTTTTTAAAGCTTTTCAATTTTTTTTTAAAGGAAGGGAGCAAATGATTTTTTTTAGTCAAAAAAATTAACTTATATAGCAATATCAAAACGACGTCGCTTTGGCTTAGGGTAATAAGCATCAAAACGGCGCCGTTTGGCCTTTACCCAAAATCCGACTTGATCTGACCCGAAGGATCCGCGTGTTTTAAAACGGAAGGGTTATTTGCGCTTTTAGCCCTTCTGCCTTTTTGACTATTTTTAATTTAGTCCTTTCTTTGTTTTTGCTTGTAGTTTTACCGCGTAATTTTGATTTTATTTCAATTTAATCCTTTAAATAAACGGTGTCGTTTTGAAAGGTGGGAATATTTTCTCTTTTAGTCCTTCCATGTTATTCGTGCTGTCAAATAGGTCCTTTCTCCTTTTATTTCTTTTCAGATTTGCCTCAAATTTTTATTTTAAGTTTAATTTAGTCTTTTTTTTTACTGTCATTATTATTATATTTTTATACATTCATTTTTTCATATACATACGTTTATTATATATGTATTATGGCTTCAAGTTTTTTTTATTTTTTTATTTTTACTTTAACTTTTGCATTATTAACGTATAGTTAATTTTATTATATATTTTTGTTTGTATTATAAACTTATTATATTATCATTGTAGATTCATTATACATTTTTTTTTTAAATTCATTATATGTTATTACTTTAAAAATTGTATGATAACATTTATATATATATATATATATATATATACATACAATTTACATTAAATTATTATATCTATTACATATATGATATACTATTAATTTTAAACTATATTTTTTTATACGTATTTCTATATATAAATATTTATTTCTTTTAAATGTTTTATATATTTAGTTTATTTCAATTTTTTACGTATTATTATATATTATTTACATGAAGTTTTTTACTCCTTATGTATTATTTATTCTAAATTAATATATGTATATTATTTTATATATCTTAATTTTCTTCTTATACAATATTTACTTCAAAAATTATCTAAATACTATTATTTTATGTAGTATTATTTTTTAACTCTATTTTGAATCTATTTCAAACTCATGTGTATTGTTTATTTTAAAACCCTCAATGTATAATTTATTGGTTATAATTTCTTCACTTGTTATTGATTTTTTTTAGTGTATCTTTTAAAATTAATTACTAATTCATCTAATTTTTGAAAGTGGATATTTGTGCTTGTATAATGTATGATCAAAATTATTGTTGCTATGTTTGTACGTATTTATCTATTGAGTTGTTCATTGGTGTTTATTTTATTTACATATTATTCTTTTTGTGTTATACGTTGTTATTTGGTCGCATCGCATTCGTTTAAAAGATTATGTCTAATCAAAGAGATTAAAATCATTTTATCCATAAGTTTTCAAAATACCCGGTATCCAAGATTCTCGAGAAGATTGTGCCTTAACTAATTGGGTTTCAATTTTCTTCGTTGAATTTAGGTAACCAAGTACCCCTTTTTCAATAAAGACGTAAAATTTTCAAACCGAAACTTATTCTCGGGAATTCAAAAGTGTTGTGTCCTAACTTATTGGATGTGACACGTTGTTATCTCGAGGTAAGGGTTTTTTTTAAATATATATATAATAAAGGCAATATTCTGTATTCGGGAATTTCTAGAAATTGTGCCCTAACTTATTGGGTTCCGATTTTTCATTCGATCCAAATAACCTAATATCCTCCTCAAGCTTAAATATGAATTTTAAAAATCAAAAGATAAGCTCAGTTTCGAGAATTCGAAATGTCGTACCCTAACTTACTGGGCGTGACATTTTACTTCTTTGAAATAAGAGGGTTTAAGCATCCATTTTAAATTATCCAAGTTTTCTTTTAAATAAAGAGGATCGTATTTTGAAATCTTTTCAAATTTTCTACATTAGGACATTAAATAATTAATTAGGTGCCAATTTTTGGGCGTTACGAGGGTGCTAATCCTTCCTCGTACGTAACCGACTCCCGAACCCATTTTCTTGAATTTCGTAGGCCAAAATCAATGTTTTGAAATAAAATGTTTCATAAGGTGATCCGATCACACCTAAGCAAAAAGGGATTGGTGGCGACTCCATTTTCGTTTTTAAAGTCGACCCCCTTTTTTTCAAAACATAAAAATGGTTTCGACAGCTTGGCGACTCCACTGGGGATATAAGAGAGTCAAGTCGTAAAATTGATTATTTTCTGTCCTTTGTCGGAAATTAGAAAATTTGATTTGAAAATTTAAAAGATTTTTGATTTGAACATATGATTATTATTTTCTTGCCCATATTGCATTGCATGACCGTTGTGGTCGCACCTTTAAGTGGGAGTGAGAAACTATGCCTTCGTGAGGTTTTCACCTCCGCATGGGCTAGTGAGTCGCTTTCGGGATACATCCGTACCTATGTCTTCGTGAGATTTTTATCTCCATGCAGCCATAGGGAAATGTATTCCCCTGAACTGAACTTGGACCGTATGAGCCTATAATGGGTGAGGATCGAGGAATCTGCTGGTTCGGGTACCTCAACTTTAGAGCTAAACCACATGTAGAAAACCTAAGAGCTTACCCTAGGTAGAACTATGTCAAACCCTAGTGGTCACCCAGATAGGTGCCTTATTCTGTTATTTATTTCTTTCGTGCTAACGTGTTCTCTTTTGTTTTGATTGCATTACATTCACATCATAGAAAAAAGGTGTTGATTCAAATTCGATTACTAAATAGAAGAGTTTTTCATGAGAAAATGAATTTCTTGATAAAGTGGATTATAAAATGGTCGTCCGAATATGGTCCAAGTAAACACAACGAGAGAAGGCTGATAGTCCGTGAAGGAATACAAGGCTTTATTACCCAAGGATTCAAGATGACAAAGACTATTCGAGAATCACCACGTCTTGGCTTTCTTGAAGAGGCTAACGAGCATTGCGAAGATAAGTGAGTAATGAGTCACGGCCCAAGTAAAAAGGAGCTAGTGGAGGCCTCTATTAGAAGTTTGTAAGATTTGACCTTTGCGAAGAAAGGGATTGATGTTTTTGCTTGGAATATGAGGGCTAGGCCACATATGTAATCCGTTTTATGTAAAGAAATTTGCTTTCTAGAAAAGTTTTTCTAATAGAATTGAATTCAGAATCAGCGCCTCTCTTTCTTTGCATTCATGCATTTGCATTACATCACTTCATATGCATTTAAGTCCATAGAGAGAGTCTAATTAGTTGAAATTATAACAGAGAGAAAAGAGAAAGAAAGAAAAAAAATCTGGAAACTGAACATTGTTACGATACACATGCCAAGACAAAGAAAATGGATCAAAAACTTGAACAAATTCAAAGAGACATGCAAGACCAGATGCAAGAGCAATTAGCAAAGCTTCAACAGGAGATGAGAGACCAAATGCTGGAAGCCCAAAGAAATATGGTGGCTCAAATGGCTCAGCTACTGAACGGGGCAATGGATAAAAGAAAAGGTCCCATAGTTAATGCCGAAGATAATGAGGACTTCCCTCGGGGTTTCACCCCACAGTATGTACAACCTGAAGAGTATACCCGAAGGTCATCTGTCACGATTAGGCCTCAACAAAGGCAAAATGACACTGGAGTGCCCATGAATTTCCAAGTTGGCACAGGATCCAACCCAGGAGATAACCCTGCTAATGCTGTTATCCCTGACTTAGATATAGCAGAGAGGGAGGGGATAAGAACTGAACTTTCAAGGCAGTTAGAAGATCATTGCAAATGGTTGGAAGAAAAGTTTAAGGCTTTAGAAAATACTAATAATCATCATGGAATTGACGCTAAAGACCTGAGCTTGGTTCCAGGTGCTTCCTCATAAGTTCAAAATGCCAGAATTTGAGAAGTACAATGGGACCAGCTACCCTGAAGCCCATATCACTATATTCTGTAGACGGATGACTGGCTATGTTAACAATGATCAACTCTTGATTCATTGTTTCCAAGACAGTTTGGTGGGGGCAGCGTCCAGGTGGTACAATCAACTCAGCCGTGTTAAGATTAGCTCTTGGAGAGATCTGGCCCAAGCCTTCATGAAGCAATACAATCATGTCACAGACATGACGCCTAATAGAATCATGCTGCAGAATATGGAAAAGAAGTCAAATGAAAGTTTCAGACAGTATGCGCAAAGATGGAAGGAAGTTGCCATACAAGTTCAGCCACCACTCTTAGAAAAGGAAACTACGATGTTTTTCATCAATACTCTAAAAGCCCCATTCATCAACCATATGTTGGAAAGCGTCACCATAAGCTTTTCAGATATGGTAATATCTGGTTAGATGATTGAAAATGCGGTAAGGAGTGGGAGGATAGACATAGGAGAAAGTGCCAAAAGATCAGCCCCGAGAAACAAGGAAAATGAAGTGAGTACCTTGAGCAGGCATCCCAAATCAGTCACCGTAAGCCAGCCGAAGGCTGTAACCACTAGCTATCAAGGCTCTTCAAGGCAGGAACCCAACTCGAGGTCAAATACAGAAAAGCTCCAGTTCACCCCATTCTAATGACATATAAGGAGCTGTATCAGAAGCTTTTTGATATGCATGTGGTGTCTCCGTCCTACTCGGAACCTGTGTAACCTCCGTTCCCAAAGTGGTATAATGAGAATACCCAATGCGAGTACCACGCGGGAATAACGGGCCACTCAATTGAAAACTGTACTACGTTTAAAAAGTTGGTCGAAAGGTTCATCAAAATGGGAATTGTGAAGTTCGACGATTCATCAGAACCTGATCACTTTGACGAGGCAGTAAATGCGATAATTGAAGGAGGAGGCAAAAAAGTTGCAACTTCTTGAAAAAAATCAAAAGCGAAGAGGGAATCGGGAAATGAAGTTTCCAAGCCCTTGCGTACTTGGGAGTGTTTTGAATAATGGGACTGTGGAAGAGATCCCTGTATTTTTAGAGCTGATCTAGAGTAATATTCAAACACGCTTGTTGCCTTAAGCCTAGAGGCAATAAGAATCCTTTTGTAAAATAGGCTCGTGTCTGAAATTTCTATTTCAATAAAATGCATATTTTTGAGTAAATATACTTTTATTTTTTCCATTTCATACTATACAAACAATTGTTCTTAGTTTTTTTTTTCTTTTGTTTGTTCTTTGGACTTTCTTTCAAGTATTCTTTCATTCTTCATTCATCATTCTTTGAATCATTTATCTTCCTTCGAACCTACAATAGGTCTCCAAATATCAACGATGTGGGCAACGTTGTTATTGACTCAAAGTCTCCTTTCGAGTAAGATATATGTCTAGAGGGATCTCAAGACATTAAAGATGACAGGGATTGTAGCCTATCTTCTGATTTGTTAATAATGGAAGAACAAGATGAAAAACAGACCTTACTCTATAAAAGGTCAGTAGACATTATGAGAGGTGAAGATTGTAGCCTAGCTCACCACAGAGATAAGGCAAGACATCATTGAGTTATTTTCAAAAATTCAAAGATGTTTTGCACGATCATATCAAGACACGTTTGGGAAAATGTTAAAAGAGGTCCATAAGGGTGTTTAGAGAACATGATAATGGTTTTACAATAGTCAAGCTAATCATGAGGTTTGGGTACTGTTAATCTATATAGAAAGGGATGGTATCAGCTATGCCGTATTTAAGGAGACAAGATTCATGGGCCTTCTCCAGTTCTTCACAAATTTTCCATATGTGGAGCATGGATGTGATGGGGCCAATCTCGTTAAAAGCTTTTAGCCAATATCGATTCATCATCGTGGTCGTCGTTTACTTTACTAAGAGGGTGGAAATAGCTTCATATGCCAATGTTACAAGGTTGAAGTCATTAAATTCTTTAAAAAAAAAGATTAGGCTCCGACAAAGAATGCCAAAAAGGGCAAAGTCAAAAGTTTGTAGTCTGTTCAAAAATCAAACGCCATATCATAGAGTAACAAAAGCAGCCAAAAAGAAAAAACAAAACAAGGATTGTAAAAAAGATGACCGAGACTTGTAAAGATTGTCATAAAGAAGTTACTATTTATCCTCTATGATTATCGAACGTTGGCCAGGACCTTTGCTGGGGCAACATCTTACCTATTGGTTTATGGAATGGAAGCATTTTTTGGCCAATTGAACCTAATCGAAGAAAAGGTTAAAAGTTATCCATCATGGTCAGATGATGCAAACTTACGAAAAAGAGGTTTATCCTAAGGAATTCCACGAGGGGAACCTGGTATTGAGGAAGATCCTTCTTATACAAAAGGATTTCAGAGAAAAGCAGATGCCAAACTGGGAAGGACCTTATGTAGGGCCTGTTCTAGAGGAGCATTGATGGCGAAGACTTGCCCAATCCGGCGAATTCAGGTTCAGACAAGAAGTATTTTACCTGAAAGGCCAAGGTGAAAACCCTCAAAGGACTCCTTGAGATCAAATTCTAAAAAAAAAAAAAAAGGAGAGGCCAAGGCGAAAACCTGCAAATGGCGCTTTAAGACCAAAGAGGTTTTGAGCCAAAAACTCGAAAAGGGCAGCTCAAATTTTGATCAAAGATATGGCATGTGGTAGTCTTGCTATGCCTGAATTAACAATGAGGAAATACGCTACGTCTTGGGGCATTGACAAAGTACTCCAGATCCTCTAAATACGTATTGAGCTCAAAATGGTCCTCAAGAAGTTGGTACAGAGAAGTTCAGGCTGCTATATCTGGGGCACCTAGCTTCTATCTTACCCATTTTTAATTTGCTATCTTTGATTATTTTATTCTTTTCAAGATACACCCCAATCAATTTTGTTTTATGGCCTTGGCTATCTTTGATTACTTTATTCTTTTCAAGATACACCCCAATCAATTTTCTTTTATTGCCTTGGTTATCTTTGATGAACTTATTTGTTTCGAGCTATGCTCCTGGTTAATTTCTTTCTCTTCCATTGTTGTGATCTTTTTCAAGCATTTTATATTGAAATAACAATTAATGGACTAATAATACTTTCATAAAAGGAGTTTTACATATTACTCTAGAAGTTTCTAAAAAATACGAGAATCTGAAACAGGACTATTGTTTAGAACTCACCAAGCCTAAGGGTTGGAAATATTGAAAGATGATTATCTCTTCAGATTTTTATTGGATAAAACATTTCGTCGGTGATACCATCTCGACAAATGGCGAGCGATGTCAACCCAAGTGTAAAAAGGGATCATTATCGAGAAAAGAAAAATGGTACCCTGCATTCATGCAAATTTCAGGCACATACTTCTGGTCATTACACCCAGGGAATGGTGTAACAGATCAAATTGATAACAGATTGGATGAAAGAAACCAAATGTTATTCCCTTGAAGTTGTAGTGGGAAGTACAAACTTTATGTCCTAGAAGGTACAGTGGAAGGGACTCTGAAATTACAGCGGGGCAAGCTTGCTGAGCAGAATATGATCTTTTCCTTGGGTTTTTTGTCAAAGAAAGCATGGTAACACATCAGTGATAGAACCTTGATGAAATATATGAGCAGTGACAACCCAAGAACATTAAAAAGGGATCATTCTCATGCATTTATGTAAATATCATTCATATATTTCTAATTATGAGCATTTGATTCTTTCCGATCATTGTGTCCTAATCGTTGTACATAAAAAAAAAAGAAAAAAGATAGAAAAAAAAGAAAAAAGGAGATCGTTCTCATGACATCATGACATTTTGCATTTATGCAAATGTTATCCCTAATGTCATTTAGTTAGGAGCATTAGATTCATTCCGATCATTGTATCCTAATCATTGTACTTTTTTTTTAAAAAAAAGGGATCATTCTCATGACATTCTGCATTCATGCAAATGTCGTCCATAATACATTTAGTTAGATTATAGTATCTTGATCATTTGGCATAAACATATGCACAAGGAACCGAGTCTACAAGACATGTCCCTCAGAGGACGGTGTAGCAACATTGGTGAATTCATAGATCTTATCTCCCTAAGCGGTAGCGGGATAGATCGAATTTGGGCAAATCTTATCTCCATGTATCGACAATGGAGCAGATTCAAGTCACCAACCTTATCTCTTTGAGGTAGCAAGAGAGCAGGTTGAAGCTTGTAGTCTTGTCTTCCTGAGGTAGCAAGGAAGCAGATTGAAGATTGTAGATCTTATCTCCCTAAGCGATAGCGGAGCAAATCGAATTTGGCGAATCTTATCTTCCTGATGTAGCAAGGGAGCAGATTTTAGCCACTAGCCTTATCTTCTTAATGTAGCAAGGGAGCAGGCTGAAGATTATAGTCTTATCTTCCTGATGTAGCAAGGAAGTAGACTGAAGATATCAGATCTTATCTCCACTGAGCAGGAGAGGGGCAGATCAAAGACAGCAAGTCTTATCTCCATGTATCAGCAATGGAGCAGACTGAAGATAACATATCTTATCTCCACTAAGCAGGAGTGTGGCAGATCAAAGACAGCAAGTCTTATTTCCATGTATCGGCAATGGAGCAGACTGAAGATAACAGATCTTATTTCCACTGAGCAGGAGTGGGGCAAATCAAAGGCAGCAAGTGTTATCTCCATGTATCGGCAATGGAGCAGACTAAAGAAATCAGATCTTATCTCCACTGAGCATGAGTGAGGCAGATCGAAGATAGCAAGTCTTATCTCCATGTATCGACAATAGAGCAGACTGAAGATAGCAGATCTTATCTCCAACGAGCAGGAGTGGAGCAGATTGAAGATAGCAGATCTGGCATCCTGAAGTTGTAGGAAGCAGATCGAAGACATTAACCTTATCTCCTTGAAGTTGCAGTGGAGCAAGTTGAAGTCACGAGTCTTATCTCCCTAAAGTTACAGTGGACCAGACTGAAGACAGTTAATCCCATCTCCCTGAAGTTGCAGTGGAGCGGATTAAAATGATAAATCCTATACCTCTGAAGTTGTAGTAGGTCGGCTTGAATTTACCATAGAAAGTCTTATCTCCCTGAGTTTGCAGTGAAGCAGATCGGAAAATAGCAGATCTGGCATTCCTGAAGTTGCAGGAAGCAGATCGAAGACATCAGATCTTATCTCCCTGAATTTGCAGTGGAGCAAATTGGAAAATAATAGATTTGGCATTCCTGAAGTTGCAGTGAAGCAGATCGAAGACATTAGTCTTGTCTCCCTAAAGTTGTAGCGGAGCAGATTGAAGCCATCAGACTTATTGAAATCAAGATGAAGTTCAAATACCGTTAAAGTTGCAGTGGAGTTGGAAGCCATTTGAAGAAGACGAGGACCAAGAAGTCAAGGCTCGGCAAAGACCGGGAAAAATTGAACCTTTTATAGTATTTGCTCTATACTTGTTAAACGACAATGAGCAAAGAGGGGCAGCTGTAATCAGCCTATTTTGCCCGGGCCCATACCATTCAAAAAAAGAAACAAATAATAATAATAATAATAATAATAATAATAATAATAATAATAATAATAATAATAATAATAATAATAATAATAATAATAATAATAATAATACCAAATGTCCAGTTTTTTTTAGTCCAGATTACAGCCCAAATACAAGCCCAACTCATACCCATACCCCAAATAGCCCAACTAACCCTAAGCCCAAAAGAGCCCAAAACCTAAACAACTTCAGCAAACCCTAACCCTAACAGCTTGGTGCCACCGTCGCCTCCATACCAGCCCCTCTCTGCCGGACATCACGCCACCATCAGCGCGTGAATCCCACCCCCATTTTAGCCGTTCACCTGCAAAAGGAAAGAAAAGGCAGAAAACAGCAAGACAGGTTTTGTATTTACTTTTTTTATTCGTTTTTGGGTTATAAAAATCCTAACATAATCTGTAAAAGGGGGCATATACAAAGCATACAAAAAAATATACAATATTAATAAAAAAAGTCAGAAAGAATCGGCAAAAAGAGAGGTTGTTCGTTTATTTTTTTATTTTTTTCCTTCGAATCTGTTCTTTTTTTTCTTTCTTCAAAAGGTTTTCTTCTTTTTTAAAATATATAAGAGTTTTTATAAAAAATAAAAAAATAAAAAATCACCTTTTTTGAGCGCCGGCCACCGTGTACGGCGGCGCCGGCGGCGGTGACCGGTCGGAGTGCCTGCCGGAAATCATAGGGAACTTGGAGAGGGAGAGAATTTTTTTTTTAAAGCTTTTCAGTTTTTTTTTTAAAGGAAGGGAGCAAATGATTTTTTAGTCAAAAAATTTAACTTATATAGCAATATCAAAACGACGTCGTTTTGGCTTAGGGTAATAAGCATCAAAACGGCGCCGTTTGGCCTTTACCCAAAATCCGACCCGATCTGACCCCGAAGGATCCGCGTGTTTTAAAGTGGAAGGGTTATTTGCGCTTTTAGCCCTTCTGTCTTTTTAACTATTTTCAATTTAGTCCTTTCTTTGTTTTTGCTTGTAATTTTACCACGCAATTTTGATTTTATTTCAATTTAATCCTTTAAATAAATGGTGCCGTTTTGAAAGGAGGAAATATTTTCCCTTTTAGTCCTTCTATGTTATTCGCGCTGTCAAATAGATCCTTTCTCCTTTTATTTATTTTTAGATTTGCCCCAAATTTTTATTTTAAGTTTAATTTAATCCTTCGTTTTATTACTGTCATTATTATTATATTTTTATACATTCATTTTTTCATATACATACGTTTATTATATATGTATTATGGCTTCAAGTTTTTTTTATTTTTTTGTTTTTACTTTAAGTTTTGCATTATTAACGTATAGTTAATTTTATTATATATTTTTGTTTGTATTATAAACTTATTATATTATCATTGTAGATTCATTATACATTAGTTTTTTTAAAATTCATTATATGTTATTACTTTAAAATTTTGTATGATAACATTTATATATATATATATATATATATATACATACAATTTACATTAAATTATTATATCTATTACATATATGATATACTATTAATTTTAAACTATATTTTTTTATACCTATTTCTATATATAAATATTTTATTTCTTTTAAATGTTTTATATATTTAGTTTATTTCAATTTTTTACGTATTATTATATATTATTATTTACATGAAGTTTTTTTGCTTCTTATGTATTATTTATTCTAAATTAATATATGTATATTATTTTATATATCTTAATTTACTTCTTATACAATATTTACTTCAAAAATTATCTAAATACTATTATTTTATGTAGTATTATTTTTAACTCTATTTTAAATCTATTTCAAACTTATGTGTATTGTTTATTTTAAAACCCTCAATGTATAATTTATTGGTTATAATTTCTTCACTTGTTATTGATTTTTTTTAGTGTATCTTTTAAAATTAATTATTAATTCATCTAATTTTTGAATGTGGATATTTGTGCTTGTATAATGTGATCAAGATTATTGTTGCTATGTTTGTAGGTATTTATCTATTGAGTTGTTCATTGGTGTTCATTTTATTTACATATTATTCTTTTCGTGTTATACTTTGCTATCTGGTCGCATCGCATTCGTTTAAAAGATTATGTCTAATTAAAGAGATTAAAGTCATTTTATCCATAAGTTTTCAAAATACCCGGTATCCAAGATTCTCGAGAAGATTGTGCCTTAACTAACTGGGTTTCAATTTTCTTCGTTGAATTTAGGTAACCAAGTACCCCTTTTTCAATAAAGACGTAAAATTTTTAAACCGAAACTTATTCTCGGGAATTCAAAAGTGTTGTGTCCTAACTTATTGGATGTGACACGTTGTTATCTCGAGGTAAGGGTTTTTTTTAAAAAAAAATATAATAAAGGCAATATTTTGTATTCGAGAATTTCTAGAAATTGTGCCCTAACTTACTGGGTTCTGATTTTTCATTCGATCCAAATAACCTAATATCCTCCTCAAGCTTAAATATGAATTTTAAAAATCAAAAGATAAGCTCAGTTTCGAGAATTCAAAATGCCGTACCCTAACTTACTGGGCGTGACATTTTACTTCTTTGAAATAATAGGGTTTAAGCATTCATTTTAATTTATCCAAGTTTTCTTTTAAATAAAGAGGATCATATTTTGAAATCTTTCCAAATTTTCGACATTAGGACATTAAATAATTAATTAGGTACTAATTTTTGGGCGTTACGAGGGTGCTAATCCTTCCTCGTACGTAATCGACTCCCGAACCCATTTTCTTGAATTTCGTAGGCCAAAATCAATGTTTTGAAATAAAATGTTTCATAAGGTGATCCGATCAAACCTAAGCGAAAAGGGATTGGTGGCGACTCTATTTTCGTTTTTAAAGTCGACCCCCCTTTTTTTTCAAAATATAAAAATGGTTTCGACAACTACAAATAATTTTGAACTGAAGCCGAACACTATTCAGATGATACAACAGTTTGTTCAGTTCGATGGTTTGCAAAACGAAGATCCAAATACTCATTTATGCAATTTTCTAGAAATATGTGATACTTTCAAGATTAATGGCATCACTAACAATGTCATTCGTTTATGGTTATTCCCTTTCTCGTTGGGGAACAAAGTTAAGTAGTGGTTGAACTCTTTACCAGGAGGTTCTATTACCACATGGGTTCAAATGACCGAGAAGTTCCTTCTAAAGTACTTTCCACCGGTTAAGATAGCCAAGTTGAGGAATGATATCTCTTCCTTCGTGTAGGTCAATTTAGAAACATTATATGATGCATGAGAGAGGTATAAGGACTTATTAATATGGTAACCTCACATGGGTTATCTTTATGGTTACAAGTTCAAACCTTATACAACGGTTTGAATCCTTCAATAAGGCAGTTAATTGATGCAGCAGCCAATGGTACTCCGAATAATAAAACACCCGAAGCGGCTTATGAGTTTATTGAGGAGATGGCACTGAATAATTATCATGGAATATCATGAAGACAAAGTCGATAAAAGCAGCCGGTGTTTTCAACTTAGATACAGTCACCATTGTTATCAAATCAGATAGAACAATTAAATAAAAAAAATTGATGGATTATATGTTTTTACGCAGGTACATCCGGTAATGCATTGCGATACGAATGGAGGTGGAATGACTGATCCAGAATATTTAACCTTCGCTTCTAACACAGAAAACAAACAAATCAATTATATGGGTAATAATTCTAGGCCTCAAAATAACCCTTATAGTAACCACTATAATACAGGTTGGAGAAACCATCTCAATTTCTCTTAGGGTGGTCAAGGAAATTAAAGAGCACAACCCCTTCCGGGCTTCCAACAACAACCTTACCAGCAAGAGAAAAAGCCGAACCTTGAGAAAATGTTAACGAAGTTTATTTTGGTGTTAGAGACCCATTTTCAAAACACTGAGGCAGCATTGAAAAATCAATAAGCATCAATTCAAGGGCTCGAGAGCCAAATAGGTCAGCTTGCTAAGTTAATCTCAGGAAGACCACAAAGTAGTTTGCCTAGCAATACTGAAACTAACCCAATGGAGCAATTTTATGTAATTACTATTCGAGATGAAGAATGATTAGTTGGATCTGAACAAGAATCGAGGCAAGAAGCTGTGGTAAATAACGATAAGGTTGAGGTGAGCCAAAAAGAGTAAAAGCAGGTGGCCAAAGAATATAAACCTTAAGTTTCATATCCTAATGCGACGAAGAGAGACCACACGAATGAACAATTTGGTAAATTTCTCAAACTCTTAAAGAAATTACATATTAACTTACCGTTTGTTGAAGCTCTTTCGCAGATACCCAATTATATCAAATTTTTCAAGTAGCTTTTGGCAAACAAAAGGAAGTTAGATGATTCATCAATTGTGGAGCTCAATGCAGTTTGCTCGGCCATATAGCAAAATAAACTACCCAACAAATTGAAAGATCCAGGGAGTTTTACTATTCATTGTTTAATTGGTAGTTTAAATATTGATAATGCTTTGGCTGGTTTAGGGGCTAATATTAATGTCATGCCCTATAAAATGTTTAAGCAATTAGGTCTTGGGAAACCCAAACAAACTAGGATGAATATTCAATTAGCAGATAAAACCATTAGATTTCCTAGGGGTATTATTGAAGATGTACTTGTAAAAATCGATAAATTCATATTCCTAGTTGATTTTGTTGTTTTAAACATGGATGAGAATAGTGACATACCTTTGATTCTAGGTCGGCCCTTTCTAGCAACTACTAGAACTGTTATTGATGTTGGTATGAGTGAATTAGAACTTCGTATAGGTGACGAAACAATTACTCTCCAAGCTCGTGATTCTGTTAGAACATCTAGTGATCAAGATAATCTTACAAGTTCTGTTAATGTGAGTAACCATGTGGCTCAACCTTCTTTGCAGGAAATCCCTCGAAAAAACATAATGGAGCCACGTTTCAGTCTATGCGATAGAAACAGAACTGTTTCTGATGAACGAATGCTACAAACCGATGAACTAGATGAATGGCGAACACGTGTTAAGGAAAAAATGAGAGAGCACGATAAAGAGCCAAAGCGACGCCATGATGAGCACGTGATGAGAACAAACCAATTTACGATTAGAGACAAAGTATTGTTGGAAAAAACGGGTCCACGGATCTCCCCCTCGAAGCTCGAGTCAAACAAATTAACCCTATGTACGATACTTAATATATTTCTCTACGGTACAGTCGAGGTAACTCATTTTGAATTTGGTACATTTAAGGTAAATAGCAGTCGACTTAAACCTTATTTTAATAACAGAATTGATAGCGAGAAAGAGGAGCTTCGGCTCCGCGAACCACTGTGACCATGAGTACATTAGGTAAGTTGAGCTTACACTTTAAATAAGCGCTTCTTGGGAGGCAACCCAAAATGTCTAACTTTTGCTAATTCTTTTAATTCCATTTCATGCTAATTTAAAATCTTAAATAAAAAAAATGTGCATTTTTTACCCACATGGCTGGGATACACGGCTGGGATATACGGGGCGTGTCCTTGGCCATGTGCATAAAAAAGCATTCGATAGTGAGTTACACGGCCTGGTGATATGGCCATGTGACCCACACAGCCTGGACACACGGGCGTGTCCATGACCGTATGGATTCTGGAACTTAATTTTTCAAAAATTCGAAGGTTACAGGGCCTAAAATAGTCCACACGATCGTGTGGCACACACGGCTTAGACACACAAGCTTGTCTTAGGTTATGCGAAACCCAGAGCTATTTTTTTCAATTTTTAATCAAGTTAGAGAGTTACATGAGCAAGGCACACGGGTGTGTACGAGACACGGTCGAGCCACACGGGCATGTGCGAGACACAGTCGAGCTACACTGGCGTGTAGGCTTCCACACGGGCATGGGAGCAGCGAAGGAGATTACACACTGCCTAGACACACGGGCGTGTGACGCAGCCGTATGGCCCAACACGAGCCTCCACACGACCGTGTCACCCTTTAAATCCCTAAATCCTTCTTCCATTTGTTTTTATCTTTTTCCTCCTTCTTCAATACCTAACCCAAGCCTCCGATCTACCTTGACCCAAGTCGAACCACCTTCTCCGATCACTATTGTCGTCACCTCAACCACGCTCTCCTCGATCTTCCCCCCTTTTTCACGATAGACCCAACCCCAACAACTGCCCCAACCGAACCCCATCACCCATCGTCGAGCACCTAGCCACCCTAACCCCCTTTCCTTCCCAAACGCCCTCAACCACGCCCTCCTCCCTTTTCCCTTTTCCCTTCCCCTTCACCCCATGCCCTTCCCCTCTCCTCAACCCCCACACCCTCGTGCTAGCCAGCCTTCACCCAGCCTTGTTGCGCTCCATCGCCACGCATCTCCGCCCCTACCTGTCACCGTCGATCAACCTCCATTTCCCCGTTCTTTTTCATTATTTTATTTATTTGTTTATTATTATTCTTTTTTTTATATTCTCTGTTATTATTTTTTTCTTTTTCTAGTTTTTATTTATTTATTTATTATTATTCTGATTATTATTTTTCTTTTTAATTTTCTAACTATTCTTAGGTTTATTATCAGCAGTTTATTCTTTATGTTACTGTTTTAGATTATTATTATAGTTATTACTCTTATTAGTCCTTCTTTTATTATTTTGAATTATTTATTGTTTCTATTAACATTGTCATTTTTATTGTTACTTTATTTTTCTTATTATTTTGGTTTTTATTACAGACTTTAGTCTTCACTGTCATTTGGTTTCGTTTATTGTTTTACTATTATTTCTTTTCCATATTATTATTATTATTATTATTATTATTATTATTATTATTATTATTATTATTATTATTATTATTATTATTATTATTATTATTATTATATTGTTTTATTTCTGACACTTATATTTTTTATATTCGTCACGCTAGGATCATTAGTGTCGTATTTTTTTTATTTACATGTTTATTCGTAGGCCTCTGTATGTGTTTAATTGGTGATATTTCTATTCTTGTTTTACTGATATTAGATTATTCTATCTTTCAGGTACTGATATTGGATAATTGCAGCCTCAAAGTTGTCATCAAATTGCTATAATCACTCTCTCCAAAATTCTCATCTTACAAATAAAATATTTCTCTAATAAATTCCTAAGTAATGAATGCTAAAATATTGAGTAACCAGATAGTAAAGTACTATAAATAAACCCCAAATAAATCCATTAAAAATCAAAATAAAAAATAGACTAGACTTCAAAATTCAATTTCGAATATCTTCAACATTATCTCTTTAGTTTTCGACAAAGCCTTCTACTATAAGGAAATTTGGTCAGCTTTAAATTTTAAAATCACAATATAGATTACATACAATTTTAAATTCTCCAATTCGCTTAAAAAATGTTGCCCATTATATAAGCTTTTAAAACTCATTGTATCTAGTTCCACTAAGGGTGAGCGTTCCATCGAATCGAATCGAATGAAAAAATTAGGAATTAATTGAGTTGACGAATCCTATTTAATCATCCTAACTCGATTTGGAATTTTCTCAAATTGAGTCGAGTGAGATAGAATTCAAATAGAATTGAATCGTGTAACATCCCAAAAATAGGTTTAGAAGAAATTGAGTTAGTGAAATCAAGAGTGGTCATCTCTTGTTTTTGAGTTAAGATTTTGAAAAGTTTGCAAGCAATTTGTTCTGGTTCAATGGTTACGTGTTCTGCTTATGGAAGTGAGGTTTTGGGTTCAAATATTACCTCTTGAATTTTTGCCATTTGATTAAACCCCTATCTTGGGACTTTTGGGTTATGAGTTATTTTCGATCAATTGATGACAATAATGAGCTTGTTGGTTCAATGGTTAGGCTTCTATATACCCTTTGGTCTTGTGTCCGAATCCTTGTGAAAGCAATGTAAATGTATTTTTCTTTTCTTTTTCTCTGCCTTGAGAGGTAGTTTTATTTCCTTTTAAGTTAACTAATTTTCTCCAGAAAACTTCCTGAGTTCTTCACCTTTTTTTATTTATTATTTCTGTTCCTTTATTTTCTTTATTTTTGTTTTGAATTCCTTCTCTGCAAATCGGTTTTTCATTTACTATCTTGCGTTAAATTGGTTTTGTACAGGATCTGACTTCTCCTGCTAGGTTCAATTTGTCTGCTAGTAAGTTTTGATTTGAGGTTTTCTTTGGGTCGAAAGTTCTTCGACGAAACTTTGGTTGTAGGGATGATGTTATTTTAGCGATTTGTTTGCAAATTAATCATTGTTTGGACAATTGATTGTCATTTTAGGTTTTAAAATTATCTGTGTTGCTTCTGCATTGAAACCGTATCATGTGTGTAACGAAAACTATGGTTGTTGACGCCACACGACCGTGTGCCAAGTCGTGAGGTATTTCATGTAACTCATTATTTTGGAAATAGGGTCACACGGACTAGAGAAACGGACGTGTATCTAGGCCGTGTGAGAGATACTTTGGGTTTTGGGTCACACGGGTGTGTGTTAGGCCATGTGACAAGCCGTGTAACTCATTGTTTTGAGCTACACAGTCGTGTGTTAGGCCATGTGAATCCACACGGGCGTGTGGGCCAAAAACCAATTTTTTTTCCTAAGGTCGTATTCGTCGTTCGAATCGAACGTAGGCCTACCATAGGGTCCGTATGATCTAAATTAAGCTATATATGTAACATCCCGGTTTAGACCCTAGTCAGAACAGTGGTTTCGAAACACAAATCCAAGGTTAGAAAAATATTTTAATATTATTTTTGGTGTTTATAATATGTGATTGAGCATGTGTGAAAATTTTATCGATTGTGTGTTTAAATTGTAAAAAGGATTTAATCGCATAAAATGTAAAAGATGTGTGTTGATTGTTAAAGTGTTTATTTGTCATGGCTTTCTAAATGAGGAGTCCTTATGTTGTTATTAAACCATTACATAAGTGAGTGGATGGTAATGGACATAAATGGCCATATATTACATGAATTTTAAATGTTTTCATTAATGGTAATTTGGTAATTGGTAAATAATGTCATTAAATTAAAACAAAACAATATTTTGTTCATCATTTTAATGGCTATTGCCTAATGTTAAAGGATAAAAACACAACTGTTGAACAAGCTAGGTTTCGGCCATTATCTAAACTCAATCAAGGTATGTTTTGAGCTCAATTTTTGATAATTTCTACGTTTTTTGTGATCGTTGCTTAGTGTTCTAACTACCCCATGCTTTAATTTTAGAATCTAATGGTGATTTTGAGATATGTCATTGATGAATGTTTGAGCTTTATGATAGTTGATGATGAAATATGAAAGATAGGTGAAAGATTAACATATTTTGTCTTGGAATTTTTGATGAAATTGAGTAATTTGGGCTAAATTGTGAAAATGAGAAATTGGAGGATTAAAATGTGAAATAAATGAAATGTGTGGGTTTGTATGGATATAGGGAGAATTCGGCTAAGCATGGGTGAAGTGAAATTTTGTGTATTTTGTGATTTTGTGAAATAGGGACTAAAATGTCAAAATACAAAAATGTGAGGGCTATTTTGTAAAATGCCCTAAATATGTGTGTTTGGACTAAATTAAGTGAAGTAGTAATTGAATGAGCTAAATTTGAATATGTATAGACCAAGACAGGAGAGATTTGGATCGAGATCGAGGCAAAGACAAAGTGCTCGATTGATTGACTAATCTTGGTATGTCTACATCCGAGGTAAGTTCGGATATAATACACGTTGTTTAATTTATATCTATGTGATGTGAAATGAATGAACATATAGTTATTGAATTATAAATGTTATATGTGATATTGAGAAATGTGGAACTAAGTGTGCGAAATAAGAATCGGGACAAAGTGATTAGCACTGTGTGTACGGAATTAAAGAAGCTACGACTTTAATGATTGGCATTGTGTGTGCGATACCAAATCACGTTCAGTTTTATATTATGGCACTAAGTGTGCGATATTATATAAGCTTCAGCTATGAATTGGGCACTAAGTGTGCGATTGAATTGAAGAGATAGGGAACAGTGAATAAATTATGGTATTTAGCATTGAATAGCAAGAACGTTAGGTAACTAAGTGTTGGCAAAGGTATGTTTCGAACCTATGTGGTTGATGTTATTGTTTAAAGTTGAGTAGATAGATGTATGAGTATATGGTTGAGGATGATATTGTGTTAGTTGTGAATTTATCTAAGTGATGGTTTATTATGTATTGATATTGCATTATTGAGTAATATGTATTATATTACGAACTTACTAAGCTTTAGAGCTTTCTGTGTGAATTGTTTCTCTATTTTACAGTGTCAGTAAAGCTAGCTCAGATCTGGGGATCGTCAGCGACTCAATCACACTATCGGCTATCTATTTTGGTACTTTTGAAAGATGTGTATATTGGATATGGCATGTATAGGCTAGTTAATATGGCATGTTTTGAAATATTTGAACCTTGCCATGTGATTTGGCTTGGAAGTTAAATGATGTTGGTTTTTATGTATGAGCTATGGAAATGATGAATATGGCCTGAGGTCATGAAAATGGAAATGGTATATTTTATGCTTAAATGGTTGATGAGTATTGTGGTTTGAATGTGAACTTGTGGTATGGATTATATGATGCTTGAATTATATGCTTTGGTATATGAAATTGGTATTTTTGAATGGACTTATTTGAGTGGAAATTGAGTATGGATATGGATGGTATAGTTAGTGATTAATTGGTGTGTGTATTGGCATGTTTTGGTTGTTATTTGAAGTATAAATGCTTGTGATTTGAGGCATGTAGGTGATCCTAAGTGTGGGAGGCAAGTTTGGCCTTGTAAATGGCCTATAATTGCCCACACGGTTGAGCACACCGGCGTGTGGCTCGACCATGTTGTTTAAGTTTGCCAATTGAAACAAGTCAGGCTCGACCACGGGCTGGACACACGGGCGTGTGACTGGCCGTGTGGTGCAAGTCAGTGTCGACCACGGGTGAGGCACACGGGCGTGTCTCAGGCCTTGTGGACAAGTCAGTATGTATGCCCTGTTTTGCCACGACTTGGACGCACGGGCGTGTCCGAGGCCGTGTGAGGCACACGGCCTCCTCACACGGGCGTGTGACCTCTGTAACTTAGAAAAATGTTTGAAATTTGAAAATTTTCGTATGTGTTCGGTTTAGTCCCGACCTCTTTCTAACGCATGTTTAAGGTCTCGTATACCTCATTAAGGGACTATAAGTTTATATTTTGATATGTTTCAATGATGATTGAATATGTGTTGTAAAATGTTATGAATTACTCGGAAATGATTAGTAATGCCTCTTAACCCTAATCCGGCGACGGTTACGAGTTAAGGGTGTTACAATATAACTTGATATCTGATGATTTGGTGATGAGTAACCTGTTATCTGTACGTATGTATGATATGTTTTAACCCAAGTAAGTATGATATGTTAGTGTGTAATGTGCTCTTATTTAAGGTGTGCGATTTATCCTGGTATGATCCGTATTCTGTTAAGTTTGATGGTACGCCTCTGCATTACTTTGTTGATTAAGAGTATGTGATATCTGAATATGTTGAATTGTTTGGTACTGATTCTGATTTATAACCATACATGTGACTTCATGGAAAATCTGATATGGCTTGTTGAGGTTTGATAAATCTGTAGTACAAAGCATGGGCTCCCATGCCTTTTGTTTCTGTTATTGTATGATAGCCTAGCCTACATGCTTATCACTCTGATTATGTATTTGCATGCCATAACACATTGCATGGGGTTTGGGATAATGTGAAAGGAGGTAGTTCTGGCAATTTAATGATCTGCACTAATTGGTGGGTTATCCACAACATCTGTTCTAACAGCTCGGCTGCAACATAGTGGCTTCACCACATTTGTTTATGATCTGACAATTTAACTGCAATGTGATACACCATCATTGCCGGGCAAACTGGGGTGACAGGTCATTGTTGCTGGGCAACCCGGGGTGACCTATTTGGAGTGTTTTGGTTGGATGATTTCAGGGGAAACTCTACTTTGGTGTGTAGCGGAGTTGGGTAGGATGTTTTCTGAAAAATCTGCATTCTGTTTTTCTGAAGAATACTGCATTGGCATACTCATACATCCTCTGTTCTGTTATACAATTATTATGGAATCTCTGTGATCTTCTGTTTTGTTTCACTCTGGCTAAATGATAGTTTTGAATCACTTGCGTCACTCTGATTTGTATATTATGTTTTGTTTGTTCTTCATTTCATTTGGGTTATTCACTCGGCGTTATAGCTCACCCTTTTGTTTGTTCTCGATTATTCAAGTAACCTTCTGACTTAGGATCGAATGACGTATGGGAGCTTAGATTGCTTTTGCAAGTATGAAAATGCGATGGTTTTTGTAATTATTTCGGTGTGAACTTTGGGTTTATAATCTGTTTCTGAACTTGTTTTTGGGTTGTTATTAATTCATCGGTAACAGATATTCTCAACCGTAAAACTGCAAAATCACTCAAGTCGACAAAATGGATTTTGGTTTTCAAAAATTAAAACTCTGAAAAGATTTTCCGCTACTAATCAAGTATCTTTTTTAAGGTTTTATGAATACTTACTGAAATCAATTTTTCAATGTGTTGGTATTACACCTCCAGATTCGGTCTCAACTTCTAGGCCGGGTTTGGGGTGTTAAAAATCGAATATATTTGTTCAAGTTAAATTTAAAAAAAAAATGACTTTGGTATTTTTTTTATTTGGCTTAATGACAAATTTGGCTACTAACATTTACATGTTTTATCAAAATCATGCTAATTGTATTTTTGAGTTTTTTTGGCTATCCATCTTTCTTTTTTTTCCAAAATGTTTTTTTTTTAACAAATTTGATGAAAGTACCATTAAAAAAATTAACGGGATGATGTGGAATTTCGTATGTGGAATATTTTTAATGAGATATAATTTATTGCTTAGATAATACAATAAAATAATTACATGTGAAAAATAATAAAATAATAAATAATTCATGAAGTTAAAAAATAACTCTTACTTTAAAGAAAGTAAATGTAATTATCTAAATAAAAGTTTCAAAATGAATGTGCGCATTCAATATTTTCGGTTTGATTTATTAATTATATTTTTGAAACCTTTCAGTAGACAAACATATGCATTCATTTTGAAATTTTTTTTAGATAATTACGTTTATTTTATTTAAATTAAGAGTTATTTTCTTAAATTTCATGTATTATTTATTTATTTTATTACTTTTCACATGTAATTATCTTATTGGATTACTTAAGTAATAAATTACATATTATTAAAAATATTTCACATCATCCCCGTTAATTTTTTTAATGGTACTTTCATCAAATCTGTTAGAAAAAGCAAATTGAAAAAAAAAAACAAAGAGTTGGGGGTGGCATTTGAGGGAAGGGATAGTTTGATATTCGGTTTATTCGAATTATTCAAATTCGAAAATTTAACTTGATTCGAACTCGAAATTCGAAAAAAAATTTGAATTAACTTGATTAATTAGATTAACTCGATTGGAATAATTTAAAATTCGATTATTTTATTTTATTTTTTTAATGAAACCGGACATAAAAACGTCCTACATTTGCTGCGAAATTAAATATTTAATTACCAACACTTAAAATTGCCAACTCAACAAAAAAAACTTGGACTATCTTAAAAGAATTGTTATACTGAATGGAACAAGAGTGTAAGAGTATAACACAAACTTGATAATTTTAAAAAATGAAATCAAATGTATTAGCAAATGTACATGCAATCTAATACTAATTGTCAATATCTCCCTACTCATCATTAAAATAACATGGCCTTTATATTTTTATAACATCGTGATTGTGACAGTATGGTTGCCATTTCTTCTAATGCTATATACCACATTATTATTTATTAGGTGCCTGCAATACCATCTCATCTTTACCTTATCTGTTTCAATATATTTTGCTGACATTCTATATTTGATAGGTTTTAACTAATTTGGAAACTTAATGATTAAATAATTAATGAGTTTTTGATTCAATGACAGATTTTAGAAATTTCGCATTTGATAATATATTCTAATTATATGTATCTTGATATAGTTCTACTTGTAGCTTCAAAAAGAGTATTCTCATTTTTTTTTAGTATTCTAATTTTATAATTTGGTTTCAATGTGATTTTCTAATTTAATAAATATTATTTATTTAATCAATAATTTTTTTTATGAGTAATATAAAATTTTAATATCACCTTTCAAGGTTTCAACCAATTAACTAATTTGCTTGCTAATCGCAGAATTTATGATAAGATCTCCTTTACATCCAAACTTACTAATTCCATTTATGAATATATAATAGTTGTGATTAACAAAGTTGCAATTATGAAAAGAAAATGAAAATAATAATTTTTTTCTTAGCCAAACAAATAAATTAATTACTAAATATTTAATGGAGAAAGAAATTAAAACTTCTAAATTTGCTTAACCATGAAACTAAAGCCACACAATCAAAGCAACAAGTTTGACGCAAAGACGGTTTAACATCTGAAAAACCCTTAAAACCCCAAAAACCAAAACTAAAACACATTAACACGATCACTCATAGTATACTACATATCACAACTTCAATCCAAACCCCAAAATCCCCTCGCCCAGCCCTACTCAGAATGGCCACCATTGATTCCGCCGGCTTCTTCGGAGTCATCACCGCCAAAACTACCCTCATACCCTCCATCATTTCGGCCATATGCAGGGCTAATCCCCCGAGATTGAGCTTCCACCAGCGCTTCAGTGAATTCCCTCATAGCTTCCTCCACTAATTCCTTCATTGTTTCCTCGTCAAGAACCTCGCCGATGTGAACGTTATCACCGCCTTCTTCCATGACTATGCCCAGCAAATCATCAGCCACTTCTGCCATGGCTTTATACTCCGAAAGCACTCTCTTCTTCTCTTCTAGTTCGATTCCAACAGCTATTAGACATGCTTCCATGCATGCTTTCTCCTCTCTCATCTTTTCCAGATCAGCTTTCATACGCTCAAGTGCATCCTGTATGAAAAGGGGAAATAGAGGTTCAAATTAATTGAGACAAGTAAAAGCTAGGTAGCTTTTTTACTAGAATAATTATCTGAAACCGAAATAAAGGAAATCATAGCATATAATGAGAAAGAGAAAGGATGGCCAAAAATGACACATTAATGCATAAAATCGAAAGGAATTGAGAGGTGGCAACTTTATAAGAGAAAGAATCATACCATATTATGAGAGAAAGAAAGAATCACAAAACAGGGATAAAAGTGGATGAAAGATAATGAGACGGATGGATTTTGGGAGACAAATTTATAAGCAGCTACTCTGAGCTAAGAGACCCCTGCAGCCGAGTATTGACAAAATAAATAATAAATACAAAAATAGAGCCGACCGTCAACGCCGTTGGCAACTTGGCGGTTGGTGCCTTGCTGGCAACTCTACCTTTTCTTTTGTGTTTAGGTAAAGTTGGTGACATCAGTTGTGATGGTACTGCATCCGTAGTCCTTACTAATATTTTATTTTGTACGCATGCGCGAGACAAAAGCTATTACGTCTGTACCCAAAATATATATTACATAAAAAAATGGCTAAATTATTAATAGTTATTATAAAAAACCAATAAACGATGTAGTTGAAATCATAACGTTTAAAATTCATTTATCATATGGGTTTAAGTTTTAGTGTAATTGAATTTTTATTGATTTGTTTTAAATTGTTATATCTTATTTTGTATATAAAAGAGTTTTTTAATAATTTATCAATTAATTTGGTGTCTAGTTAACTTATGACAGTAACGTAATCAAGAGTTTATAAGTATAGATATAATACATAGTTTTAATTACATGTGCTCCAAAATTATAAATAATAAATTAATTTAATACTTTTTAAAAATATAATTAAAATCAATTTCATAATAATATATTAATATAAAACTTAAAATATAAATAAAATAACAAAAATTAAATCTTAATATTAATAAAAAAATAATATATATAAGTTAATTGCACTAGACATCTCTAAATTAGTACCTAAATTTCAAAATGCATTAATTAAGTCCACAAACTATTATGACACCTAATTTTATATGGAACACTTGATCTGGATTTCATAGCAAACGAATCTCAAATTTTCCAAAGATGAATTTTGTACTTATTTCAATTTTTTTATTTTAATTTCGTGATTAATTTGAATTTTGATTTGGTTTTATGGATTATATTGAATGGAGGACTGATTGTAGGATTTACCAGTTTGAGGAATTTAGGAGTTCTGTTTTTAGGATTGACGTCAAAACAAAGAAAAGAAAAGGGATGTGGGGTGGATGGTATATAAGATTTTGATGGGGAATGAGGAGGGAGTTATCTTAATTTAGTTATTTGAAGAAGTCTTCATTTCACATTTGTAAAACAGTTTCCTTTTAATTGTTGTTAGCAGTGGAGGTTAGTAAAATTGGAACATATTTGAAAATTTTTCATAATTTATAAAATTTTAAATTAATAACATTTAACTTTTATAAAAATAATAAAATTTTGATTTAATCTTTTAAAAATTATAAAAATATAAATAATTAAAACAATAAAATTATATTTTTATTATCGTAAATATGTATAATTTAATTATGACTCTGAATGAAATTTTGGCTTCATCCCTGACTGTTAGAACATAAACGAACAAAAAAGCTAAATGCAGGTATATTTTCAAACTTCTCTAATATTTTGCATTTACTTTAACAAGTTTTGTGCTTTTTTCCACTAGCGAAGTTGTTTTAGCGAGGGTAGGGGTGAGCGTTCGATCGAATCGAATCGAATCGAATGAAAAAATTTCGAGTTAATCGAGTTGACGAATCATATTTTATCATCCTAATTTGATTTGAAATTTTCTCGAATCGAGTCGAGTGAGATGGAATTCGAATCGAATCGAATCGAATATATTTGTTCGAGTTAAATTTTAAATAATAATTTTGGGTCCTTGTAACCATTGTCACCTATCGTAATAAAATTTGTCCACCTTAACCAATTTTTTTTATTAACTTTCACACCAAATAATTTATTTATTAATCTTTTATATACGGGTTAGCTTCTTTGCTTGTTTAGTTCTTTCAATTATCTTCATATTCTTGTCACTATGTATTTTGGAATTAAAAAATATATTAAACGTAAAAATGTGATTTTTTAGTAAAAGTTATTTTAAAGATAAAATGTGAAATTGATACCAATATAAAATTTTAACACGAATATTTTATGGCATAATTAATAATTCAATTTTAATATAAATATTCAGTATGACTAAACAATTCAATAATATAAATAATATAAAATGTGAAATTTAATTTAATAATATAAATAGTAGATATAAATAAAATTATTACTATTTATGTTTAGTGATTTTTTTTTGGATAATTTTGATTTTTTATTTGAGAGTAAAGGGTGAGAAGTAAAAGTTTAGGGGAAAAATAAAAAGTTTTGGAGAATAAAAGTTTGAGGAAAAATAAATAGGGGGAGTAAAATTTTAAAGGGAAAATATTAAAAAAATTGGAGGGGGGATGGGTTTGGGGTAGACGGGAGGTGTGATGGGAAGGGAGTGAAAGTTTTAGGGGAAAAGTGGGAGGGAGTAAAAATTTTGGGGGAAAATAAAAAGTTTTGAGGTTTTTGGGAGTAAAATTTTGAGAAAAAGTAAATGGGAGAGTAAAATTTTGGTGGGAAATGGATTTTGGGTAGATTGGGGGGTTGGGATGGGAGGGGAGTAAAAGTTTTGGGGGGAAGTGGGAAAGAGTAAAAGTTTTGAGGGAAAAGTAAAAAGGTTTGGGAGTTTGGGGTAAAAATGTAAAATATTATAGTTTAATATTCGAATTATTCGAGTTATTCGAATTCGAAAACTCAACTCGATTCGAACTCGAAATTCGAAAAAAAAATCGAGTTGACTCGAATAACTCGATTAACTCGAATAACTCGATTCGTTTAACTCGAAATTCGAATTTTTTTTCGATTTTTTTGAATCGAATCGAGTTTTGTTCACTCCTAAGCGAAGGTGAGGAGATTGTAGGATTGAAACATGGGCCGGGATTTGTCCCCTGAATGTTTGGTCAGGATGTGATATTCTTGATGATGTTTTACTTCATGCGTTTAACGAAACTTCTGGTAGTAGTTTTGGTGTGTGATGTTCTTTAGTGTTTATTTATCTATTACTTTTCATATAATGAAATGGTGGAACATTTTTTTTCTTACTTTTTAAAGTCCTTTTACCACGTCACTACATCGTGGAAAAACACGTGGAATTTTTTAACATGTCAACATTCTCATTACTTTTTAACTGTTAATGTTGATTAAAGGAGGCATTTGGTTAATTTTCACGATTTGAAGATTTGTAAAAGGTTCAAAAGAATTGAACTGACTTTTTAGAAAGATTTCAAAGCTTATTAGGTACAATAAGCCTAAACCAAATAAAAACTTTATTATTAAAAAAAGTATTTATTTAATGTTAGTTTAGTAATTAAATTAACATTAAAATGTATTTTCGTCAATTCAAAAATTTCTCTAAACTCATACTTATATGTATTATAAATAAATTGTAAATAAAAATATTATTTTAAATCTAAAACATTTTCTTGAAATTATATATAAATAATCCAACTAATTTAGCTGTATGTGCCCTCTTTTTTTTAAAAAAAATCAAGGTTTTAGGTCCTTTTTTTTATATAAATTAGGGAAATATGTCGTTTTTAAGTAGAGAAAAGGAAAGTGCGCCTAGCTGGACGTACTTTCCCCCAACAGTAAAAAAAACTTAAATGCCAACGGTTCAAAAAATTTTCCTATAAATACCACCTAGTTTTACCTTTTTCTCTCTCAAATCTTTTTATTCTCTCAACTCTTTAAATTCTCTCAATTTTCTCAAGCTCTTGTTCTAAACTTTTCGATATTCTCGTTTAAAAATATTAGTTTTTTTAAGGCATAATTACAAAAAAAAAAAACCTCAACGTTCGGGGGCATTTGGTTTTGTGCCCTTAACCTTTTTATTTTTTGACTGACCCCCTCAACATTACAATTTTTTCAAAAATCAGCCCACATTTAACAATCAATGTGAGTTGACTGTTAATCAAATTATAGGTCAACATAGTAGCCCATATGGCATGCCACATAAGCGCACGACGTCATAGATGACGTCATCTATTTAACAAATTTTTTCCTCTCATTTTCTCTCTTGCCAAACACCATTTTTCTTCTTCAAAATAGATGGTTAGCTCATTTCATCTATAAGAATCTCCCATTACCATGATTATAATCATGCTTTTGTGCAATTTTTGTAAACCTACACCACACTTTCAACTTAAAATCATTGTTTTTTCCCTCCACTGTCGGCTGCCATTTTTTTCTCTCTTGCCAAACACCATTTTTCTTCTTCAAAACACCATTTTTCTTCTTCACTACCTAACCTCCAAACCATCCCTGTATTACTATCCTGTTTATGTTCCCATCCCTCACTTTCCTATTTTATTACTACGTTCTATCTAACAATAATAAAAGCAGTTGATGAGAAAATCCAAATCATTTTTTTTATACAGATTAACCAATTCGTCCAGCATAATGGAAACATGATATACTATAATTACAATATCATGAAATAATATGTTGCACAAGCTTAAGAAACCTGTTTCAATATCTATTTACAATGATGGTTGTGGAACACTGGTTAATCTTTTAGCTTTTTCTGCACCGCAAGCAATCCAATCTATTCCAATTAATTCCTCGTACCCATCTCTTCCAACTTCATTTCTATGTGAGGACCAAATTGACAATAAGTTTATAAAATAGAGTACAATATTTATAAAACGAAACTCAACATGCATGCGTAAATTGTTAGCTCCGTTCGTACCTGAGGGTAGCAGTTTTGGCGGACGATAGTCTAAGTGGTTCTATGTACCACAATCTCGCATAAGACTTTCGCCTATTCAATATTATTACACACATGAAGAGAATCTAAAGACTAAAATCATGAAACAGAGTAGTACAACATTAATATTTAATGCTTGTTAATCCAATAATCCCATTTCCTTGTATTTCTCTAAATAGGATGGTAATTTGATGAGCTTAAGCAATCATCAAGTCTAATCAATCTTCATGTTCAAGAATGAAAATTTTGAAGATGAAGATCAATGAACGACAAAAGATGTTAAAGAATGTTGTGTTTTGAAGAAGAAAAATGGTGTTTGGCAACAGAGAAAATGAGAGAAAAAAAATGGCACTCGACAGTGGGGAAAAAAGTAATGATTTTAAGTTGAAAGTGTGGTGTGGGTTTACAAAAATTGCACAAAAGCATAATTATAATCATGGTAATGGAGATTCTTGTAGATGAAATGGGCCAACCATATGTTTCGAAGAAGAAAAATGGTGTTTGGCAAGAGAGAAAATGAGAGAGAAAAAAAATGGCAGCAATCATGTGTTTAGAAGAAAAAAAGTGGTGTTTGGCAGGAAAGAAAATGAGAGAAAAAATTTTGTTAAATAAATGACATCATCTATGACGTTGTGCGCTTATGTGGCATGCCAATGGGCTACTATGTTGACCTACAGTTTAATTAACGGTCAACTCACATTGACCGTTAAAAGTGGGCCGATTTCTGAAAAAATCATAACATTGAGGGTGTTAATAAAAAAATAAAAAGGTTAAGGGCACAAAACCAAAAGCCCCCAAACTTGAGGGTTTTTTTTTACAATTATGCATTTTTTTAATTATTTCGTATTTTATTCATTCAAATTAAGTTTTCACAAATGGCAACCTTTCTAATTAGTTTCGACGAGAAGCATATTTTTGTTGCTCAAGTAATAAGGGTAAGACGAAATTTTAAATTTTATTATTTTCAATTAAGTTAAATTTATTTTTAAAATTTTTTAAAATAATTTTGTTCTTGTTATAAATAAGAAGATGATCGTGCTTTGGAGGGGACCATATATAATTTGGCAATGCCTTCGATCACCGAACTTCGTGGTTACTTGCAAGATGCAGAATTATTACATACATCTTGTATGCTTGATGGCTACAAACTCGATCCTATACTCATGAGCGCCTTGGTGGAAAGATGGAGGCCCAAAACACACACTTTTCATTTTCCATGTGGCGAGTGTACAATCACACTCGAGAAGGTAGCATTACAACTCAGTCTGTCAGTGGATGGGCCAGCCGTCACAAGATCAGTAATCATTCCTGATAAGGAAGACCTCTATGCGACATTATTAGGCAAGGTCTCGAACTCGTTCGAAGGTGGTTGGGTACAAATAAAGTGGTTGGAGACCAATTTTAAGAAGCTTCCTCCACAGGTGATCGATGTTGTCAAAGAAAAATACGCCTGAGTATTCATCCTAAGGTTAAGTGGGGCATTTTAGTGCTCGATAAATCTTAAATTTTGGTGCACGTAAGTTGGCTAGTACACCTCGTGTACTTCAAAGAATGCAAGAAACTAAGTTGAAGATCAGTCGTGTTGGTCACGTTGTACCGGGAGTTGTGTTGGGCGACGGAACCGAATAAGATACCAATTGGTGGTTGCCTGCTCCTGTTGTAGCTGTAGGCCTAGTAGCAACTATCGTTTCTACATCCTTGAGTGAACAACCCATACATGTTCCTGTTGTTGACAAGGTAAAAATTATTTGTTAATAAGTACGTAGTTTGTATAGTAATTGTTTTTATTTATTATATGTTTGAACTAACATATCATTTATACAGGTGGAACTATGAGCCGAGTTACGTTGGATTACTTCATTAGCTGGAAGTTATTAGGTTGCTAGTAGATCAACGCTCAGAAGTCGAGGTTAGTTTCTTTAGAATTTATATTAATTACGCAATGATTTGTAAAATAAAATTTTGTACATAACGAAATTTACAATTATGCACTTCAATTTTAATGGATGCCATATGCCGACACCGATACTATATCTTGCATACCACCGAAATTGTTGGCCAATCGAAGGATGTGGGACTTGAATGTGCTAATGATAGTGTACACGACGGTGGAAATGTACGAATCGGATCGGGTGATGTGACAGTTAAGGTGGAGGCAACAAATTCCGCAACCACCACGACACATGGATGAGTTGCACAAGGTGGACCTTTGAGGAAAGAACGATAGGGACTAGAAAGAGACTCACAAGGACTACATTGATGTTTGAGGTCATAGGATGGAATTTTTACCCATCCAATAACCATTTCTTTCAGCGAACATGACGACCTGTTTAGAGTACATGTCGTGGTTCAAAATTACCGGCAATATGTATCTGCTATCAATGGAGGCAAGAAGTAGGCAACTTTGTCAAAAGAGACAACAATGACCACCCAACAATGTAGGGTCGGACATGGTCACACGACAGGTTCATCATTGACTTTGATCGAAAAAGCGTCCTATGTCTACGTAATATCCTGATCAGTTAACTCCACTTATTCCTGTTCATTTCATTAACCCCATGTTTTTTTCAATCATAGCACTATAAAGCACCGCACCTCCCTAGTTCTTCTATTCTCACAGGTACAAATTTTGGGGTAGCGACGTCGCTCGCATTCTACAACCCCATGCTGACTTTGATAATGTCACATATACCGAGCTAGATGTCGCCACATGTACCTTTAACGATGATGACACTAATGCCGTCACTGATCCAGCAATTAATGCCAATTTTAATGCCCAAGTTAATGCCGACGTATATGAGTTTTGGGACACCATACACTTACACACCAATAGTGTCTCAAACACCCACCGTATCATTATTCTATTGAGGTGGGTCATCTGCACCACCATCTTCTATTGGAGTGGAGGATACACGATGGGAGGCTAGGACAACATCACACTCGAGTATGGAGGAAGGCGATGGAGACCAAGACGAAGACAAATATGATGGCAACGATGGCGACGAGGGTAGGGGTGAAGACAAACATAATGATGACGATGGTGACGAATCCGTTTATGAGCCCCCAATAATAGTTACGCGCATACATCATCCTCACGATCGTCACCCATCGTTGTGCGGCACACATTCTCCCCGACAACGTTGATGATGTATTTTTTAACTTATCTATCGCGATGTAAATATAGATGACATCAATAAAGAAACCACAAATTTTGATTGCAACTAATATTTATGTTTATTACATTCTAACATAAGTTGTACATAAGTTAATAAGAAATAACAAATTTTGTACCTAAGAATAATAAAGCTATTGTAATAAATTTTATATCCTCTAGTAAATAAGACTGGTGGCGTTGAGGCCTTAATGTACCCCTCAACACAGAACATGTCGCCTTTGTATGCCATAAGTTTCTACAATACTCGCATAATCTCTATTGATCGTCCCTCTCTCGAATATACGTGAGCTTGAGGATAGCAAAGACAACTATCCGATCGAAATGTTCATCCTAGATGAATCGAAAAAGTACAATTTTGATTAAGTGTTTATTATTTTAGATGTCTCAACCAACTTCTTATTTTTGAAAAAAAATTAAAACCTTGATTTTTCGTTGCGTTTTTCGAACCCTTTTTTCCAACAATAAAACAATAAAAGGGTCCATGAAATAATTTTTCAAAAGTTCAGACCTTCCTTTGACACGTGGATTAACCTTTTCTTCTTTTTTCTAATTATATAGTAAAATGGTCAAATTTCAATTTTAGTCCCTAGGCTACACTCAAAATTAAAATTATAATAATGGTCAAATTTCAACTTTTATCCTTGTGCTACACTCGAATTTAAGATTCAATCTTTATACTTCGACTTTTTTATATAATTTGATACCTCAATTTTTCATAATGTCATTGATTAACCCAAATAATTTTTTTGATTAAAATGTTGATGTAACTTTTAAAAGTTGTTAATACTATTAAAATTATTTGTTAAATTAAGTTAATTTCAATGCCATTTGCAATTTAAAAAAATGTCACACTAACGAATTTAACAGAAAAATCTAATGATATTAACAATTAAATTTAAATCCTTAAATTTGAAAAATTGAGGGACTAAATTTTTAAAAAGATAAAAAATATTAAAACTAAATTTTAAATATAAAAATATAAGACTTAAATTATATTTTAATATCCAAATATTTACTTTAAAATTTAATGAAAAATTTTAATAATTAACCCAACCAAAAATATAATAAAGATTATTATGAGAATGGCATGATTGCGATTCAAATGACATCATAAAATTAGGTGAATGGCCAATTCCATCTCATATTTACCTCTCTCTTTTTTAATTTGGAAATATTTTGTTGACATAGTTTAATTAGTCGAAACCATATTAGGTAGAAATAGAAAATTGACCTTAAGAAAATTAAAGATAGCATATTTGATCGATTGAATGAATTTATAATCCATATATAAATGGATGAGACAATTATAGTAAATGTTTGTTACATCTTATGTCTATAGAAATAACACATACGTCACAGTAAAAGTTAAATTTGTATTCAAATTTGAATTTGAATTTTGAAACTTGATGTTAATAATAAAATATGGTATTAATCGAATTCCGTGTATTAGCTTGATAGTTAAGGTATTTATCGTTACAGGTGTGATTTGAATTTGAATTGCGCTAGTCATATTACTGTTAGGGATTTATCCTCCTATTATAATTCACTAAAAAAAGTATAATATTAACTCTTTAAACTTCAAAAATATGTCACCACATCCATTTATAGAATTTTAATATATATTATATATCTAATTGCGTTAGAGTTACCATTAATTGGATCACCAACTAGGTTAGGAAAATTATGGAAATGTCTTTCCGTAATTAAAATAAATTACATTATCCTAGAATACTTTAGTCTTTTTATTTAAAAAACAATAAAAGTATGCATAGTGTGAGATTTGTACCCAAACCAATTGTAATAGTAAAATATTTAATTTACCACTCAACTGAAGCTTTATTTTCCATAAATTATATGTAAGAGCCCATTTTCGCCCGGGCCCATTCAGAAACCAATTAACCAAAAACTAAAACACAAAAATAAATAAAATAAACTCCCAAGATTAAATTACAGTCCAGGTTACACAATCTTGGCCCAAACCAAATAAACTCGTTTCTAAATTAACCCAGTCCTTACAAGCCCAAATGCTAATTACAGCAGACACAATTAGTGGCCCAAAATACAAATGACCCAAGTTGCCCGGCCCGAATGGCCCAAAATTTTCAGCCTTTCCAGAAACCCCTAGGGTTTCTGGAATCTCCTAGCACCGCAACCCCAGCCAGACAATTGAGCTACCTCGTTTCTCACACGCGCACCACGCGCGTGTCGCCACGTCCGCGCGTTCAAGCCTCCGTACACCGCCATAGCTAGAGCGTCGTACCTGCGAAGAGGACAAGAAAAACAACAACAGCAAGAAAAACGAAAAGAAAAAAACTGCAGTATTTTCATTCTTTTATTTTTATTTTCAAACATTCGGCTATAAAAGTCAGAAGAAACATTGTAATGGGGTTACAGACACTGTTTTGAAGCATACAAAAAAATATACGAAAAAAGAAAAAGGTGATTGGCCTTTTATTCTGCCGGTGTTCTTGTTTTATTTTCTTTTTCTATTTTCATTTTATTTTCTTTTTGATTCGAAAAAACACAAAATAGTAAGTAAAAAAGAGAGATTTACCTGGAGTAGGTCCGCCTTCTTCGTTGTAATTGAAGTAAGGAGGTTCGAGACCGAGGTGGGGCGCCTTCGAGTTCCGTCAATCGCCATACATGGTGGCGTTTTGGATGGCCATCGAAGGGGAAGGGGCTTGTGACGTTTGGTTTTTGAGGCGGCAGATTAAGGAGAGGTTTAGGAGAAATATTTAGGTTTTCTTTTCTGTTTTAAAGTGACTGATAGATTAGGGATTAGTTTTTTTTAGGTTTTATTAAGATGCACGAAACGACACCGTTTAGGGCCTATTTCAATGGCTCTAAAATGGTGCCGTGTAGGCCATGATCCGTGACAACCCGATGACCTGACCCATATGCGGCTGAGATCCGCGCGTTTTGATCTCTGAGGGTATATTTGTGCATTTAGTCCCTACATTTTGCACCATCAATTGATTGAGCTCCGATTTTATTTCTTGCGTTCTTCAATTTTTCCCTTAAATGTTGCGCGCATTTTAATTTAGTCTAGTCTACACGCTGTGTTTTGACTATCCTAATATTTGATATTTTAATCCTTAACCATTTAGGTGCATTTTGCTTAAGTCCCTGATTCTGTCTTCACAATTTTATTTGTTTAAAAATTGCCCTTTTAATTTTGTGTTTATTCCAATTGGGGGTCTTTTTTCTATTTCAGTCTGTGTATTCTATTTTATTTTTCTTAATTAATTTGTATTCATATTTGTTTAATAGTTTTAACATATTATTTTGGAATATTTTACTAATTTTCCAGTTTTTTTATTTTATTTTGTTTTTTTAACTTGTATATTTTTAAACTTACTTTAATGTAATTTGTGCATTTTAAAATTCTCTTTTATGTATCTCTTTGATTTAAAGATTTATATAATAATTTTTAAATGCTTATTATTAGTTTCAAATATTTTTAGGTTGTTTTAAATCTATTTGCTATTATTCAAAATTTATTTTGTATTAATTTGCCTTGTAAATTTTGTAGGATTACTATATATTTTATTTTATCTGTCTTCGGTTGTTGGAATGTGCCTTTTGAAATAGAATATGCCATGAAATAATTGCTATTATGTGTATCTTAATTTGCTCTTTTGTATTTTCATATTATTGTTATTTGTTTGTATAAAAGTATCGCCATGTATCTTAGTTTCATGCTTGCGACTATGTTTTGTTTTTTGTTATTGTATCGTGGTTCAAATTCCAATGTATGTGATCGGTATTGGTCATTTTATTTTTACCCCAAGCAAACCAAATGAAAGTGCATTTTGAGCCAATTTTAAAATGGCGTATTTTGAAAGTTTCTTAAAATAAGGCAAGGCTCGTGTTTGGAGGTTTTGAGAAAATCGTGCCCTAACTTACTGGGTTCCGGTTTTTCTCGTTAAATTCTAGCAACCGGGTCCCCTTTCCCTTTTAAATCAAAACACATAAATATTTTAAATAAAAGCTTACTCTCAAGAATTCTAGATGTTGCATCCTAACTTACTGGATGTGACATTTTATCATCCCGAGGTAAGAATTTCTAAAAACGAAGACAATATTCTGTAATTGGGAATTTCAAGAAATTGTGCCCTAACTCACTGGGTTCCAGTTTTTTCATAAAGCCCAAATAACCGAATACCCTTCTCAAACTTTATTACGTGGTTTTAAAAATCAAAGGATAATTTTAATTTTGAGAACATAAGATGTTGTGCCCTATCTTACTGAGTACGACATTTTATTTCTTCGAAATAAGAAGTTTTGGCATCCAATATGATATTGTCCAAATATGTTCTAAGCAAACGGATCGTAATCTAGAATCTTTTCAAATTTTCAGCATTAAAACATTAAGTAATCAATAAGGTACCAATTTTGGGCGCTACGAGGGTGCTAACCCTTCCTCGTACATAACCGACTTCCGAACCTGTTTTCTCGAGTTTTTGTAGACCAAAAATTGTTTTAATGAATCAAAGTTTTATTAAAATCATCAATTTCAAGGTGATCCGATCATACCTCGAAAAAGGTTGGTGGCGACTCCATCTGTCATTTTAAAAGTCGATCCCCGTTTTTCCAAAACTTAAAAATGGTTTCGATAGCTTGACGACTCCACTGGGACAAATAAGAGAGTCAAGTCGTAAAACTGATTATTAGTTGTCCTTTTGTCGAAAGTTGAAAATTTGATTTGAAAAATTACGATCCTATTATTGCATTTGTCCGTATTGTTACTTCATAATTACTGTGGTTTGAGTCTCGCATCATATTGCATTGGGACCATTTTGGTCTTACCCTTTTAAGTGGGAGTGAGAAGCTACTCCTTCGTAAGGTTTTCGCCTCCGTGTAGGATAGTGGATCGCTTTCGGGATACATCCATACCTATGTCTTCGTGAGATTTTCATCTCCGTGCAGCCATAGGGAAATGTATTCCCCTGAACTGAACTCGGTCTGTATGAGCCTATAATGGGTGAGGATCGAGGAATCTGCTGGTTCAGGTACCTCAACTTTAGAACTAAACCACATATAGAGAGACCTAGGAGCCTACCCTAGACAGAGCCACGCCGAACCCTAGTGGTCACCCAGACAGGTGTTTTGTGTTATTTATTTCTTTTGTACTAACGTGTTTTCTTTTATTTTGATTGCATTGCATTGCATAATCATAGAAAGGAGATGTTGATTAATGTTCGATTGCTAAATAGAGGAGTTTGTCATAGGAAAACGAACTTATTGATAAGGTGGATTATAATACGATCGTCCTAATATAGTCAAAGTAAACAACAAGAGAAAGCTGATAGTCCATAGAAGAATACAAGACTTCGCCCAAGGATTCAAGTTGACAAAAAAACTATTCAAGAGCCGTCATGTCTTGACTTTCTTAAAGGAGCTAACGAGCATCGTGGGGATAAGTGACCAAAGGGTCACGGCCTGGAACAAGCAACAAGGAGCTAGAAGAAACATCTATTGAGAAAATCCATGGGACACGACCATAAAGTCCGGATACGAAGAAAAAGATTGGTGTCTTCACTTGGACTATGAGGACGAAGCTGCATATGTAATCCATTTTATGTAAAGATATTTGTTTTCAATAAAAGTTCTTATGGAATTGAATTCAAAATCACGTCTCTCTTTCTTCTTGCATTCATTTCATGCATTTGCATTGCATTGTATACATTTGTATTACATCATATCACATGCATTAAAATTTGTAGAAAGACCATAATTAGGTGAAATTATTTCAGTTAACCTGGAAAACATGGAACGAAGGTTGGAGAGATTAGAGCAAAGACAAATACAAATACAGGAGCAATTAGCCGAAATCCAGCAAGATATGCGAGATCAAACGAATATGATGAGTTAGTTAACCCAATTACTAGTCGGAGGGCTTGAAAAAATGAAAGGCCCAGCGGTCAATAATGAGGATGATAATGAAGTCTTCATTTATCCTCCAAGTTTTACTCCAATAGGTGTCTCGGCCCAACCAGACGTGCCTCCGCAAGGGGCACCTGTCATTATCAAACCCCAATGTCAGATTGATACCTCGGCACTGTCAAACTTCCCGATGGGCTCAGGTTTTAACCTGGAGGATGATCAAGTCAAACCGTTTGTTCTGGTAGAAACAAGGGAAAGGGGAGAGTGGACTTCAAAGGCCCCGAAAAAGAAAGAAAGGGAAGTGAATAGTACTAATAGGTATAGCAAGGGTCACTCAGAGCTGATCACAATAGGCCAGCCAAGGACAGTAACTCCCAACCATCAGGTCTCCCCAAGGCAAGAACCCAATTCAAGACCGAACTTAGAGAAATCTCAATCCACACCTATTCCAACGACGTTTAGGGAGTTATACCAGAGCTTATTTGAAATGCATACTGTAGCTCCTCATTACCTGAAACCAATGCAACCCCCATACCCCAAATGGTATGATTCGAATGCTCAATGTGAGTACCATGCTGGGATTATAGGACATTCGATAGAAGATTGCCTTGCTTTCAAGAAGCTGGTTGAAAGATTCATCAAAATAGGAGTTATAAGATTCGATGATCCCTCTGGTGCAGAAAATACGTTACTCAACCATGCTGTTAAAAGGATAACTATTGTGAGTACCATGATGAATGGGGGCATGAGATTAGGAGTACATCAAGTTCAGGGCTCTAGTGCAAAACCTGATACTGGCGATTTTGAACATTAATGACGTATCGAAAGAGTGAACCGGGGAACAAACTTTTTTAAACTTCTGCCTTTACGTACTTGGGATGTTTTGAACAATGGGACTGTAGAAGATATCCCTGTATTTTTAGAGCTAACCTAGAGCAATATTCAAAACATGCTTGTTGCTTTAAGCCTAGAAGCAACAAGAATCTTTTTGTGAAATAAGCTTGTGTCCAGAATTTTTATTTCAATAAGATGCATCTTTTTATTCTTTACGTTTTTAGAAATTCTTTCATTCTTTATTCATGACCATACCATACGAATAATCATCCTTAGAATCATTTGTTCTTTGGATCTTTTGCCTTCGAACTTAGGTACCCAGATATCAATGACATGAGCGACGTTGTTACTGACTCCCTTTTGAGTGAGGTATGTGTCTAGAGGGATCTCAAGACTTTGAAGATAACAGAGATTGTAGCCTATCCTTTGATTTGCGAAGGATGGTAGAATAAGAGGAAAATGGATCCTACCTTACAAAAGGTTAGTGAACATTGCGAGCTTAGGAAAAGGATGAAGATCGAAGCCTAGCTAACCACAGAAACGAAACGAGACATCGTATCTTTGCATAATCACATCAAGATACGCCTAGACGTGATGATGCTATAAAGTGTTAATGGTTCTACGATAGCCAAGCCAATCAAGAGGTTTGGGTACTACTGGTTCACCCTGGAAGGGAATTGCATCAGTATGTCGTAAATGCCAAATTGGGGAAAACAAGACTATTATGCCCTCTCTATTTTCTTCACAGATTTTCTATATGTGGGGTATGGATGTTATGGGGCCAATCTCGCCGACATCGATACATCTTTGTGGTCAATTACTTCACTAAGAGGGTGAAGGTCGCTTCATATGCTAAAGTTACAAAGTCAGCAGTCATCAAATTCAAATTCAAATCCAAATCCAAATCCACATCCAAATCCAAATCCAAATCTAAATTCAAATTCAAGTTCAAATTCCAATTCAAGTTTGAGTTTAAACACAAGTTCAAATTCCAAAAATAGTGGCAATAAAGAATGCCAGAAAGGAACATGTCTAGCATAATTGCACAGTCTGTTCGAAGATCAGACACCATATCAGTGTAGCAAAGGCAACCAAAAACCATTCAAAATTTTTGAAAATGACTGAGATTTGTAAATGTTGGCATACAGAAGTTACTATTTACCCTCTATGCTTTTTAAACGTTGGCCAGGACTGTCACTGGGACAGCACATTTCTCATTGGTTTCGCCCATTGAAGTCGAAATTCCTTTTTTTCGAGTTTCATCAGAACTGAAGTTGGATGAGACAGAATGAATTTAATCCTGATATGATCAGTTGAATTTGAAGAGAAAACGTTAAAATTTATCTATCACGGTCAGATGATGCGAGTTTGCAACAAAAAAGGTTTACCCTAGAAAATTTCATGATATGGATTTGAAGAAGATTTTTTCCATACAAAAGGGACTTCAGAAGAAAGTGGATGCCAAACTAGGAAGGACCTTATGCAGCAAAGAAGGCCTGTTCTGGGGAAGCATGGATATTGACTGGGATGGATGGTAAGGACCTGCCCAATTCGGTGAATTCAGATTTAAAAAAAACTAAGATTTGTAAAGGTTGGCATAGAGAAGTTACCATTTACCCTATATGCTTCTTGAACGTTGGCCAGGACCTTCACCGGGGCAACATCTTTCTCATTGGGATATGAAAGGGAAACAATTGTTGGAAGTTAAGATTTCTTTTCTCCAAGCTTTGATTAAATTGGATGAAGCAGAATGTCTCCAGTAAGCTTGATTGAAAGTATTCATCATGGTCGAATATATCAATACGGGCTTATGGAAAAAGGATCGCCCAAGAGAATTTCATGATGGGGACCTGGCATTAATTCTTCTCATACAAAAGGACTTTAGAGAAAATTAAATGCCAAATTTGGAAAAACCTTATGCGGTGAAGAAGGCTTGTTCTGGAAGATCATTAACCTTGGCCAAGAGGGACGACAAGGACATGGAAAAGCAAAGGTGAAAACCAACAAAGGGTACGTTAGGATAAAAAAATTCAATCAAAATAAGAAAGAAAAAGGAGAGACCAAGGCGAAAACCCGCAAAGGGCGCTTTGAGACCAAAGGGGATTTGAGTTGAAAACCAGAAAAAGGCGGCTCAAATTTTGATCGAAATTAAAGCATACAGTAGTCTTGCTATACTTGAATTAACAATGAAGAAGTATGCTACGTCTTGGGGCATCGACAAAGTACTATGGATCCCCTAAACACATATTGAGCTTAAAATGGTCCTCAAGAAGTTTGAATATAGAAGCTCAAGCTACGATATCTGGGGCACCTAGTTTCTATTTTATCCATTTCAAATTTATTATTTGGATTATCTTATTCTTTTTAAAGAATACTCCCAATAAAATTTCTTTGCATTTGCTATCTTGAATTAACTTATTTGTTTCGAGCTATGCTCCTAATTAATTTCCTTCCTGTCCATGGTTATGATCTTTTTCAGGCATTTTGCATTGAAATAACGATTAGTAGACTAATAATATTTTCATAAAAGGAGTTTCGCATATTACTCTGGAAGCTTCTGAATAATACAAGAAATTGAAATTGGACTATTGTTTAAAACTCACCAAGTTTAAGGGATGGAAATATTGGTGGAGGAAGAGTCTAAACCGAGACTATCTCTTCGGATTTTTGTCAAAATAGTGGTTGAAAATGACTAGATATTGCATCAGTAATACAATCTTGACGAGAAATGGGCCATGTTAACCCAAGTGTAAAAGGGGAATCATTCGCAAAAAAATGATATTCTGCATCCATGCAAATATCATGCATACACATTTGGTTGGGTCAACTGGGGAGTGATCAGTTGATTGAACAAGTTACAGTCCTCTACCCCTGAGTTGCAGTGGTATGGATGGAAAATGATACAAGTTCTATACCCTTGAATAACAATGGGATGGATTGACAAAGAAACAAATCCTACATTTTGAAGTTGCAGTGGGATGGATGGGAAAAGATTCAGATCCTATACTCCTAAGTCACAATGAGATGAACCCTGAAGTTACAATGGGGAAAATCTGTTAAGCAAGATATAATTGTTTTCTCGGGTTTCCTGTCAAGAATACCAGACAAACAAGATGGTAGCATAATACGTCAGTGATAAAGCCCTGATAAACAATAAGCGATGACAACCCTAAGCGTTTAAAAGGGGATCATTATCATGAAATTCTGCATTCATGCAAAACACATTTAGTTAGGAGCATTTAATTCATTCCGATCATTGCATCCTAATCATTATACTTTTTTTTTTTAAAAAAAAAAAGATCATTCTTATGACATTCTACATTCATACAAATGTCATCCAGTTAGCAGCATTTGATTCATTTCGATTTTTGCATCCTAACCGTTGTACATTTAACCAAGGATCATTCTCATGACATTCTGCATTCATGCAAATGTCATCTGTAATATCATTTAGTTAGGAGTATTTGATTCATTTTGATCATAGCATCCTAACCATTTTGCATAAGCATAAACACATAAAATCGATTTTACAGGATAGGTCCCCCAGAGGACGGTGTCGCAACATCGGTGAATTCACAGATCTGGTTTTCCTGAAGTTGCAGGAGCAGATTTAAGATAGCAGATCTTGCCTTCTTGAGCGAAGCGGATCGAAGATACCAGTCTGGCATCCTTGAGTTTGCATTGGAGCAGATTAAAGATAACAGATCTTGCCTTCTTGAGCGAAGCGGATTGAAGATACCAGTCTGGCATCCCTAAGTTTGCAGTGGAGCAGACTAAAAATAGTAGATCTGGTATTCCTGAAGTTGCAGGAGCAGATCGAAGACATCAGATCTTGTCTCCCTGAGTTTGCAGTGGAGTAGATTGAAGATAGCAGATCTGGCATTCCTGAAGTTGCAGGAGCAAATCGAAGATACCAGTTTGGCATCCCTGAGTTTGTAGTGGAACAAATTGAAGATAGCAGATATGACATTCCTGGAGTTGAAGGAGCAGATCAAAGATACCAGTCTGGCATCCCTGAGTCTGTAGTGGAGTAGATTAAAGATAGCAGATCTGGCATCCCTGAGTTTGTGGTGGAGCAGATTGAAGATAGCAGATCTTGTCTTCCTGATAGTGCAGTGAAGCGGTCTGGCATCCCTGAGTTTGCAATGGAACAGATTGAAAATTACAGATCTCATCTCTCTGAAGTTGTAGTAGAGCAGATCAAAACAAACCTTATCTCTCTGAAGTTGCAGTGGAGCAGATTGAAGCCACAAGTCTCATGCCCCTGAAGATGCAGTAGGATGAAATGAAGCTACTCAAGGAAGAAAGGCACCGAAAGAAGTTAAAGATTTGAAGGTCGAGCCAAAATGGTCCTTTTTGAAGTCTTTGCTCTATTCTCGTTACACGAGAACGAGCAAACAGGGGCAGCTGTAAGAGCCCATTTTCTCCCGGGCCCATTCAGAAACCAATTAACCAAAAATTAAAACACAAAAATAAATAAAATAAACTCCCAAGATTAAATTACAGTCCAAGTTACACAATCTTGGCCCAAACCAAATAAACTCATTTCTAAATTAACCCAATCCTTACAAGCCCAAATGCTAATTACAGCAGACCCAATTAGTGGCCCAAAATGACAAATGACCCAAGCTGTCTGGCCTGAATGGCCCAAAATTTTCAGCCTTTCCAAAAACCCTAGGGGTTTCTGGAATCTCCTAGCGCCGCAACCCCAACCAGACGATTGGGCTACCTCGTTTCTCACACGCGCACCACGCGCGCGTCGCCACATCTACGTGTTCAAGCCTCCGTACACCGCCATAGCTGGAGCGTCGTACCTGCAAAGAGGACAAGAAAAACAACAACAGCAAGAAAAATGAAAAGATAAAAAGTACAGTATTTTTATTTTTTTATTTTTATTTTCAAACATTCGGCTATAAAAGTCGGAAGAAACATTGTAACGGTGTTAAGGACACTGTTTTGAAGCATACAGAAAAATATACAAAAAAAGAAAAAAGGTGATTTGCCTCTTCAATCTGCCGGTGTTCTTGTTTTATTTTCTTTTTCTATTTTCATTTTATTTTCTTTTTTATTAGAAAAAACACGAAATAGTAAGTAAAAGAGAGAGATTTACCTGGAGTCGTTCTGCCTTCTTTGTTGTAATCGAATTAAGGAGGTTCAAGACCGAGGTGGGGCGCCTTCGAGTTCCGTCAATCGCCATACATGGTGGCGTTTTGGATGGCCGTCTAAGGGGAGGGGGCTTGTGACGTTTGGTTTTTGAGGCGGCGGATTAAGGAGAGGTTTAGGAGAAATATTTAGGTTTTCTTTTCTGTTTTAAAGTGACTAATAGATTAGGGATTAGTTTTTTTTAGGTTTTATTAAGATGCACGAAATGTCACCGTTTAGGCCATGATTCGTGATCACTCGATGACCCGACCCATATGTGGCTGAGATCCGCGCGTTTTGATCTCCGAGGGTATATTTGTGCATTTAGTCCCTACATTTTGCACCATCAATTGATTGAGCTCCGATTTTATTTCTTGCATTTTTCAATTTTTCCCTTAAATGTTGCGCGCATTTTAATTTAGTCTAGTCTACACGTTGTGTTTTGACTATCCTAATATTTGATATTTTAATCCTTAACCATTTAGGCGCATTTTTCTTAAGTCCCTGATTCTGTCTTCACAATTTTATTTGTTTAAAAATTGCCCTTTTAATTTTATTTTTATTCCAATTGGGGGTCTTTTTCTATTTCAGTCTATGTATTCTATTTTATTTTTCTTAATTAATTTGTATTCATATTTGTTTAATTGTTTTAACATATTATTTTGGAATATTGTACTAATTGTCCAGTTTATTTTATTTTATTTTATTTTTGTTTTTAACTTGTATATTTTTAAACTTACTTTAATGTAATTTGTGCATTTTAAAATTCTCTTTTATGTATATCTCTTTGATTTAAAGATTTATATAATAATTTTTAAATGCTTTTATACATCATTATTTTTTATATACTATTTAAATTAAGCTATTTCTAATATACGTATATATATAATTTGTATTAAATTTATTTTATTCCTGTGCATATATTATCAAGTTCATATTATGTATATTTTTTAAATCTATTTATGTATATATTTAGTCTCCTTTAAAACTACTTATGTTATATATATTTTCTCTCACAATTTAGTATATATATATTTTAATATGTATATACATATTTTATGATAATCGTTTCAATAATCTATTTGTAAATTATTACACTAATTTTTGAGTCGTTTCATAAATTATTAGTTTGAAATATTTTTAGGTTGTTTTAAATTTGTTTGCTATTATTCAAAATTTATTTTGTATTAATTTGCCTTGTAAATTTTGTAGGATTACTATATCTTTTATTTTATCTGTCTTCGGTTGTTGGAATGTGCCTTTTGAAATAGAATATGCCATGAAATAATTGCTATTATGTGTATCTTAATTTGCTCTTTTGTATTTTCATATTATTGTTATTTGTTTGTATAAAAGTATCGCCATGTATCTTAGTTTCATGCTTGCGACTATGTTTTTGTTTCTTGTTATTGTATCGTGGTTCAAATTCCAATGTATGTGATCGGTATTGGTCATTTCATTTTTACCCCAAGCAAACCAAATAAAAGTGCATTTTGAGCCAATTTTAAAATGGCATATTTTGAAATTTTCTCAAAATAAGGCAAGGCTCGTGTTTGGAGGTTTTGAGAAAATCGTGCCCTAACTTACTGGGTTCCGATTTTTCTCGTTAAATCCTAGCAACCGGGTCCGCTTTCCTTTTTAAATCAAAACACATAAATATTTTAAATAAAGCTTACTCTCGAGAATTCGAGATGTTGCATCCTAACTTACTGGATGTGACATTTTATCATCCCGAGGTAAGAATTTCTAAAAACGAAGGCAATATTCTGAAATTAGGAGTTTCGAGAAATTGTGCCCTAAATCACTAGGTTCCAATTTTTTCATAAAGCCCAAATAACCGAATACCCTTCTCAAACTTTATTACGTGGTTTTAAAAATCAAAAGATAATTTTAATTTCGAGAACATAAGATGTTGTGCCCTAACTTATTGAGTACGACATTTTATTTCTTCGAAATAAGAAGTTTCGGCATCCAATATGATACTGTCCAAATGTGTTCTAAGCAAACGGATCGTAATCTGGAATCTTTTCAAATTTTCGGCATTAAAACATTAAGTAATCAATTAGGTACCAATTTTGGGCGCTACGAGGGTGCTAACCCTTCCTCATACGTAACCGACTCCCGAACCCGTTTTCTTGAGTTTTTGTAGACCAAAAATTGTTTTAATGAATCAAAGTTTTATTAAAATCATCAATTTCAAAGTGATCCTATCATACCTCGGAAAAGGTCGGTGGCGACTCCATCTATCATTTTAAAAGTCGATCCTCGTTTTTTCAAAACTTAAAAATGGTTTCGACATTATATATATGAATAATGTATTTAATTGAGATAATGTCGCAAGTTAAATCGACTCCAACTCAAGTTTAATGATAACATAATGATAACCAATTTAATCTATTTTCTTTTAGTTTTAATATCATACATATATTATATGTTATTATTAATAATTTTATATATTTCATTATTTATTATATGTTATTTTTAACCTAAATTAATTTTTGTGATAAGATTTCTCGTATATATAGATGACGGCATATAAAGGCGGGATCTAACGTCAAGGTTGACCCAAACAATTTTTTTTTTTTGAAAAGGCAAACATCATTGAACCTTTACAATAATGCAGAACATATTACTTACAATTACTATTTTATTGTCAATCAAGCATAATGAGTTGAGTTTATCATTTCTTATGAATTTCACGTTAATAAATGATAGTTGGCCCATTATTTTAGTTATAATTGTTTATATTGAGATAAATAACACGTGACATAAACCCTAGTTTATGATGCGGATGAGCGACAACATTTGTGACTTCAATTATGGTTTCGTCCGATTTTAATTATAATTTATTTTGAGATTTATATAGAGTCTTATCCACCACAATTCGATAAATTATTAATGAAAACAATATTTAAAAAAATATTTAAAATTTTATTTAAACATAATTATAATTAATTATAATTTTCACTTTATAATTTTCTCATATTCATAAAAAGAAAAATGTTTTATCATAAAATAAAATAAAATTGCTTTAAGGTTCATTAAATCTTAAAAAAAATTAATAAAATGAAAATATTTTTTTCTTATTTTGCTTTGGAAAAGTTTTTAAATATATATGGTTTCAATCTAGAGACGATGGAGATTACAGAGCGCGATGGTAGCGATGAGGGCGATTTGGTGAATCGCTCAACAAAGAAGGTATGAATACGGGATATTGAGGAGAATTGGGATGTCAATATGGAAACAACAACAGTAGCTGGTAAAACCCTTTCTTGGAAGGATTGACTGCTTGGCATAGGTCTTTATCCGAATGAGAGAACAGCAAACACGAAAGGAATTGAGGAAGTCGAAGACTTTGAGTTATTAGAGGAAGATGTGGAACGCTCGTCAATTAATGGTATTCCTTCGATTAAATTTTTTGATTAAATTAACCAAATTCTTATTAAACACATGAATACACAGTAGTAACCAAACTGTTGGGAAGAAATATAGGATATATTGCACTATAAAACAAGGTTTCTTCACTTTGGAAACCTTCTTAACCACTTTGTCTAATGGACATGGAGAATGGGTATTTGATAAACCGTAAAAGTAATATATTTTAAGCCCACATTTAGTATGCTTTTGGATGAATTAAGCCTCGATTTATGTAAAAATGTGGTCTTGATCCTTTGTTTTCATGTTTTATACTCAGGAAACCACCCGATGATGAAAAGAACGAGAAACGGGCCTAAAACGGACCAAATTGGGCCAAAGAGGAAATCGGCACGGCCTGGACTTAAGCCCGCACGGCCATGCCATGCCAATCTACTAGAACACGGCCTGATATCGACTTACACGGCCATGTCTCATTAAAGAAGTCCGAACACGGCCTAACCACTAGTCACACGGGCGTGTGACATGGCCGTGTCCCTGTCTTGGCAAAGAGCAATTTCATTTGGGTTTGGATACTTTGGGGCAAAGAAACATATTTCGAAAGCCTATATAAACCCCCTAAGTGTTACCTGAAAGGGGGCGGTTAGCTAGGCCAATGAGCCGAGCCAGAAAGACCAGATTTGTGGAGAATCACTCGAAAATAGCCAGTTGATCCATCTCAAGAAGTCAGAATTCTACTCAAGACAGCAGATCTCTCCTTCAATTCCTTCAGGGAGTTTTAGGGATTTCTTATGTTTTGTTTTATCTTTTCTTCTGAGTTATTTTGTTTATTTGATATGAACTAAACCCTTCAGATACCTGAAGGGGATGAAACCTAAGACAGATCTTGTTATTGTTTTCTGAACTATATGATAAATATTTGACTTGTTCTTAATTATGTGTTCTTAATTCTTGTGTTGATATTTCGGGATATTAATTCAAGTATGATGTGCTTCACTGGAGGAGCAAAGTCCCTGCTTAAGAGTAGATCTAGCATAATTAAGCGGAGTTGATCACACGCCTAGAGATAAGGTGACGAGATTTTGCCGGATTAGGGTAAAACCTAATATGGGAGTCCATAGATCGAGTTAATGCGATTCTAAGGGTTTTAATTAGAAAGAGATTTCAATTAATCAACCTAGGGTTAGACGTTATTCGCTTCGAGAGAGGGTTTGATATAAATTAAGGAATCCTACGGATCAAGTCAAGTGAATACATCGTCTGGTTCAATGTTAGATAACAAGTGAAGTCTAGGTGGATTCTTCCTAAGGGTATCGTCTTAATCAACTGAGTTTTCTTCCAAGTTATTTTTCCCCAATTCATTCTTTTTTTCTTTGCGTCTTTAGTTTAGTTGATAGTTAAATTTAGATTAGATAACCATTCACTTAATTCCTAGGCTAAATCATAGAAAGAGAGTTAGTATTAGTACTTTTGGTTCCTTTCGGATTTGATATTCCGGTCTTGCCTAAACTATACTACTGTTCGATAGGTGCGTTTGCCTTACAATCATTGTCAGATTTAGTTTCTAGGTTCGATCATTCTCATTATAAATTTTAAAGCTCTGATTTCTACGATCAAGTTTTTGGCGCCGTTACCGGGGGACTAAAATATTAAGAAAGTTTAATTTTTATTACTTTAGCAATTTTTTTTTCAATTTACTTTTATTTTTTAGTCTATTTTTATTAATTTCTTTCTTGTTTCCCTTTCAGGTACCTCTAGTTTATAACTAGAAGGAACCCGGCAGGACCTCTACTTTACGACAGTGATATTGAAGGTACCAATCGCAGAGAACTAAGGCGAAGCCTAAACTATATAGACGAAGAGCAAGAAGCCGAAATACATACCACAGAAGAGATGGCTGAAAATAATCCGCCACCTCCAGAGATGGCCGAACATCATGCTCCACGTACTATGTATGATTATGCTAAACCTAGTTTAACAGGAACTGAGTCTAGTATTGTTAGGCCTACTATTGCTGCAAATAATTTTGAACTGAAACCTAACACTATACAGATAATACAACAGTTTGTTCAGTTTGATGGTTTGCAGGATGAGGATCCTAACACACACTTAGCAAATTTCCTAGAATTTCGCGACACCTTCAAAATAAATGGCGTTTCTGGTGATGCCATCCGTTTTCGGTTATTCCCTTTTCCTTGAGAAATAAAGCCAAAGTGGTTGTATTCTCTTCCACGAGGCTCAATCACTACATGGGATCAAATGACTGAAAAATTTTTATTAAAATATTTTCCACCGGCCAAAACGGCCAAGTTAAGGAATGATATCTCTTCTTTTGTGCAGATAGATTCAGAGACATTCTACGACGCATGGGAGAGATACAAAGATTTGTTAAGGAGGTGCCCACACCACGGATTACCACTATGGCTACAGGCCCACACCTTTTACAATGGTGTGAACCCTTCAATAAGGCAGCTAATCGATTCAGCTGCCAGTGGAACCCTAAACAACAAAACTCCTGAAGCAACCTACGAGTTTATAGAGGAGATGTCACTGAATAACTGTCAGTGGCAAGTTACAAGGACAAGGCCAGCCAAAGCAGCCGAAGTTTTCAACATTGTCGCAGTGACCGCGCTATCAAATCAGGTGGAATTATTACATAAAAAAATTGATAGTTTCTATGGCTCTTCGTAGGCACATCCAGTTATGCAGTGCGACGCAAGTGAATGAGTGGTGAATCCTGAGTACCCACCCTACGGACAGGGCATGGAGAGCGAACAGATAAACTATATGGGTAATAATTTCTGATCTAACAATAACCCTTACAATAATACTTATAATCCAGGTTGGAAGAACCACCCCAATTTTTCATGGGGAGATCAAAGAAATCAAAGATCACAATCGTCCCAAAACTTCCAACAACAGCCCTACCCACAGGAAAAGAAGCCAAACCTTGAAGAGGCGCTAACAAACTTCATAACAGCCTCATACACACGTTTCCAGAAGATAGAAACAAAAATTGAGGCATTGTCACAAGAGTTCAAGGATCAATTCAGGCAACTTGCTAAGCAGATTTCTGAGAGACCATAGGGAAGACTACCGAGCAACACCGAGACTAACCCAATTGGGCAAATTCAAGCCATAACAGCTCAAGATAGTGAAGGGTTAGACGAGCCTAATTCAAAACAAAAGAAGGTGGTAGAAGAAGATATGGTTGAGGTCAATAACAAGCCGAAACCGGTAATCAAAGAGTACAAACCCCGCATACCTTATCCCGAAGCGATGAAGAGAGACGATAGAGAGGAACAGTTGGGTAAGTTTCTTAAACTTTTAAAGAAATTACATATTAACTTACCTCTTCTTGAAGCTCTTTTTCAGATGCCGGATTCAAGGAACTTTTTAAAACAGCTCCTGACGAACAAGCGTAAATTAGACGAGGAGCCACATGTGGAATTAAACGCAGTATGCTCAGCAATGTTACATAATAGACTACCACGGGAGCTAAAAGATCCAGGGAGTTTTACAATTCCATGTTTGATTGGTAGTTTAACTATTGATAATGCATTAGCTGATTTAGGGGCAAGCATAAATGTCATGCCTTATAAAATGTTTAAACAACTAGGTCTAGGGAAACCCAAACAAACTAGGATGAGCATTCAATTAGCTGATAAAGCTGTTAGAATTCCTAGGGGTATTATCGAAGATGTTCTTGTAAAAATTGATAAATTCGTTTTCACAGTAGATTTTGTTGTTTTAGACATGGATGAGGATAATTCGATTCCTTTAATTTTAGGAAGACTCTTTTTAGCAACTGCTGGGACTAAAATTGATGTTAGCATAGGAGAATTAATACTTCAAGTAGGTGACGAATCGATCAGCCTACAAGCCCTTGACTCGGCCAGGACAACAATTGATGAATGTGAGAAAGTAAATTCAGTTGATAACCAGATTGTTCCAGCTTTATCACAGGAAACGCCACAAGATTACAAACCTGAACCAAATCATGGACCCCATGCCATCAAAGACGAATTACACAAGGAACGAAGCCTTAGGGTCGACAAACTAGAAAAGTGGACGACACCCTTCAAAGAAGAACAGGAGCCGTGGGAAGTAAAGCCGAAGGAGCCTCTAGAAGAGCTCATAGGAACATCAAGTCACCTCAAAATAAGAGACCAGGTACTAATAGATAAGGCAGATCCTCGCGTCATCACATCAGACCTGAACACAAATGAAGAAATCCCTCTTGAGGTACGTAATATCTTCCCATACGGAACAGTCGAAGTACGAAATCCTATATTCAACACTTTTAAGGTACACGCTTCTCTACTCCAACTTCATCAAGAAAATAGAACTGCCAGCGTGAGGGAAGATATTCAAACCTTTAAACCTCCCTAATTTTTCAATACTAGGAGAGTCTAGCTTAAGACTATAAACGAGCGCTTCTCGGGAGGCAACCCGAGTACTAACACAATTTATTTTCACATTTTGTTTTCAATTCATTTTCTTTACTTCTTTTCTTTTTACCTAATTCTAAACTAACCAAGGGTGCAGATTTCCAGGCCACACGGCCGTGGCCGTGTGTACCTCAAGAATCATTGTACCAATATGGCAGAGGCAGTACAAATCAGACTCAACTAATTTTTAAAGTTCACGGACCCAACCATTCCAACACGGGCACCAACAAAAGCCCACGATTGTGCGACGCGACCGTGGACGACACTGACTTATCAAGAACGGGCGTGGCTATTTGAAAAATGGGCATGAAAAATCAACACACCTAGACACACGGCCGTGCGAGGCAACCGTGTGAAACGCAACACCCTCGGTCCATGGGCATGGGAAAGTACCAGGATTGAGCCTCTATTTAAACACCAACCCTCCATCCTTCTCATCCACTTCTCACTTCTTCTCTTATCCCTATTTTCTCACATTCTCCTCTCCATAACAAGTCTCTAAACCCTTGAGCCATACCAAAGCCATGACAAAGAAGCGGAAGAAAGCAAGCATAGTCTCCTTAAGGAGATTGATATACATAAGCTCATGCCGGCCGCTTCATCCAAACAACAAGTCAAGGGTCTTTGGGACCATTTATCTTTTCTTTTTCTTTTCTTTTTTGCTTCAATTTCCTTCTCTTTGACAATCTTATGTTTAATTTAGTTTAATATATTTTAGTTTCTTAGGGTTAGGTTCTTCAGGCTGTTAGGGAATCACACCTTGAGAATCACGACCACCACCACCCCAGCCTAAGAAGTTCAAAAGGGTGCTTAGGAATCACGTCACTTCCGCCACCGCCAGTACCTCCGTCGCCTTAGAAGTCACACCCACCTCACGAACCATCTACCAATAAGGATTCTCAAGCCCTTTTATCTTCTAGTCTTAGTTTATTTTCCTTCTTAGTCTCTTTTTCTTTATCTTTCTTATCTTTATTTATATATTTAGTTTATTTTAAATGTGTCTTAATAACTCCTGGCTAATTCTCTACGAGCTCTCCAATTTCTTCATCTAGCACAAAGCTCGGTAGCAGCCACCACCCCTATCGACTTCCAACTCCGGGAAACCATCAAAATTCAGGAAGTTTCACCTCTCCCTTTCTCTTAAATTGAATATCTATCTTTGTACATTGAGGGCAATGTACATCTTAAGTGTGTGGGGTGAATATTTATTTGAAGAAAGTGCCTAACTTTTTGCATTATTCTCATATTCGGCCTAACTTTCTTCATTATTCTCAAATCCTTGAAATTAGCATTGTTTTTAATCAATTTTCTCATATTACTAATTAGGATAAAATTTTTGATAATTTATGATTTTTATTGACATATTTTTGAGTAAGTCATAGTTAATTGTACATTGATGATTGAAACTTTAAGATACTAGAGAATCAAGCATGATAAGTCTATTAAAATATCTGCTAAGTTGTTTACTTGAATCTGAATGTTATCTTGAAGTTTGAAATTTACAAGGTTGATGTCAAAACACCCATAATTTTTGTGAGATTTTGAGCTATTAGAGCATATATTCTTTTTCATGCTCACTTTATTGATTATGAGTGTGTCAACTTTGATTTGTTATTCTAGAACTTGCATCGATTATACATGTTGAGACCACACCTATGGTTTGATATACCAAGATGATAAAGGCACCTCGGTTTTAACCCACTTACTCTACTAAAAGCCTACCTTCATAATTAACCTTTAGTGAACCCCGTTGATCCTAACAACCCTTTTTATTTGACTTACCTACTAATTTTAACCCAAAACCCTTTGTATTTGTTATCACCATTCCTTTTTGACTACCCTTATATCGAGATTTGATTTGATTAGTTACCTAATTATATTATTTCAGTAGTTAAATTTATCCTTTATATATTTGACTTGTTCTTAAAAAAAATGAAGTATATTCATTATTAGTTATGTGATTGAGTGAGCTTATCATTAAATTCCAATTATTGAAGAAGAGGTTCGTATTAGAGTATTATCAATAGTAGTATTATTAGTTTTCAATTGATGTAATTATTTAGGATTAGTTCATTTTTCTAGGTAGGTAACTTATCAATTCAATCTTGATTCTAACCTTCTAATTCAGCCTATATTCATACCCTTAACCTAGCCCCGTTACAACCTTATTAAAGACCTTTTGATCTGTGTATCATCTCATATTACAGTGGTGGAGATTTGATTTTCAGGCAAGCCTATAAGATTAACTTTTCAGGTTCGACTTTTGAGTGCTTGATTTTGAACCTTAAACACTTCGACTGATTTGAGTGGATCTTTTGTGAGGATGTCAGTCCATGTAGGTTTTGAATTAAAGGTAATTATTCAGGTAAGAGGAGACACCTACGTTTTCGTGCTACAAATGTATGACTTTGATTGTTTGAATCTTTAGGACTCTTTGAGTTAAATTATCCATGTATAAATTATCTATGAATTATGATGAGACATTGTTGGTAGGAATTATGAATTATGGAAAGTTCGTTTTAATTGTAAGTTGAGAATTTTGCTTGAGGACAAGCAAAAGCTTAAGTGTAGGGGTATTTGATAAACCATAAAAGTAACATATTTTAAGCCCACATTTAGTTTGCTTTTGGATGAATTAAGCCTCGATTTATGTAAAAAGTGCTCTTGATCCTTTGTTTTCATGTTTTATACTGAGGAAAGCACCCGAGGATGAAAAGAATGAGAAACGGGCCTAAAACAGACCAAATTGGGCCAAAAAGAAATCGGCATGGCCTGGACTTAAGCCCACACGGCCGTGCCATGCCAATCTACTAGAACACGGCCTGATCTCGATTTACACGGTCGTGTCTCATTAAAGAAGTCCGAACACGGCCTGACCACTAGTCACACGGGCGTGTGACATGGCCGTGTCCCTGTCGTGGCAAAGAGCAATTTCATTTGGATTTGGATACTTTGGGGCAAAGAAACATATTTTGAAAGCCTATATAAACCCCCTAAGTGTTACCTGAAAGGGGGCGGTTAGCTAGGCCAATGAGCCGAGCCAGAAAGACTAGATTTGTGGAGAATCACTCGAAGATAGCCAATTGATCCATCTCAAGAAGTCAGAACTCTACTCAAGACGGCGGATCTCTCCTTCAATTCTTTTAGGGAGTTTTAGGGGTTTCTTATGTTTTGTTTTATCTTTTCTTCTGGGATATTTTCTTTATTTGATATGAACTAAACCCTTCAGATACCTGAAGGTGATGAAGCCTAAGACAGATCTTGTTATTGTTTTCTGAACTATATGATAAATATTTGACTTATTCTTAATTATGTGTTCTTAATTCTTGTGTTGATATTTCCGGGATTAATTCAAGTATGATGTGCTAAAGTGGAGGAGCAAAAGTCCCTGCTTAAGAGTAGATCTAGCATAATTAAATGGAGTTTATCGCACGCCTAGAGATAGGGTGACGAGATTTTGTCGGATTAGGGTAAAACCTAATATGGGATTCTATAGATCGAGTTAATGCGATTATAAGGGTTTTAATTAGAAAGAGATTTTAATTAATCAACCTAGGGTTAGACGTTATTCGCTTCGAGAGAGGGTTTAATATAAATTAGGGAATCTTACGGATCAAGTCAAGTGAATACATCGTCTGGTTCAGTGTTAGATAACAAGTGAAGTCTAGGTGGATTCTTCCTAAGGGTATCATCTTAATCAACTGAGTTTTCTTCCAAGTTATTTTCCCCAATTCATTCTTTTTGTCTTTGCATCTTTAGTTTAGTTGATAGTTAAACTTAGATTAGATAACCATTCACTTAATTCCTAGGCTAAATAGTAGAAAGAGAGTTAGTATTAGTACTTTTGGTTCTTTTGGGATTCGATATTTCGGTCTTGCCTAAACTATACTAATGTTCGATAGGTGCGCTTGCCTTACAATCGTTGTCAGAGTTAATTTCTAGGTTCGATCATTCTTATTATAAATTTTAAAGCTCTGATTTCAATGATCAGTATTCCTTGGAAAAATTTAAGAACTTAGACGACTACGAGTGAACTTTGTGCCAAAGGCCTTGGGTTGTCTTTGGTCATTATTTAACAGTACAGCTATAGACCATGGATTTTAATCCTGCTCAGCCGTATCCTAGTACAGTTATGGCATGGATTCGTCTCCCCCGGTTACTTAGACATATGTATAAGCGGTAAGTTTTGCAAGAAATTGGGGGGATGATCAGAATAGTTGCAAATTTATATTTTAACACCAATAATGGTATGAGGGGGAGGATCGCAGGAATGGAAATTTTAATCAATTTGGATAGGGCATTATTTTCTTAATTATTTGTTAATGGAGTTATTCAGCGGATCGAGTACAAGAACTTATCAACAGTCTACTTCCAGTGTGGGCATTACTGACACATGAAAGAAATTTGCCCTAAATAAGGGATGGGATTGGAAGGAACTGTTGAGGACACTGTAGGAAATGGGACAGAACATAGACACATTCTAGGGGATAATAAATGAGGAACCCCAAATCTAGGTATATATGGCCTATGGATGCTTGTCTAAAGGAAGGGTAGAAGAACGAGGAGAGCGAGACAGAAAGACGCGGTGATGTCGCGACCAGACCAAAAGAAAATTCTAAGTTTCAAGTTTTGGAAAACCTAAATGGAGAAGATGTTTCCCAAGTTCATGTGGAGGGATCTTGAATGAACCTTGAACAAGAAGTTCTAAGCCCCTTAAGGTTGGGCTCAAGAGAGAAGAAAAGCCCTATGTACACTAGCCACAACCAATAACATATAGCTGAGCCAAGCTTGGATGAGAAAGTAATAGGCCACTCTTGGACCAACAGCAATACGGGCCCTGAAGACAAGTAGAATTGATTTACGAGAAGGGCTTTTGGACCCTGAAAAAAGGAAGACCATAAGTATAAAGTCACAGGATCCAGGCCGACACCAAGCCTTGATAATAGGAATGGACATCAATGGGGTAGGCCAGGATAAAGCTGGTAATGAAAACAGACCTATATTGAAAGACAAAGAAAATTCTCGAAGATCTTTGGTGGATCGGGTAAGTAGCATTAGACCAAGCCCAACGGAGGTAACAATTAGGGTTTCAAAAAAAGAAGAATCAAACATGATTTGCGAAAGCAATGAAATCAGGAAAACGAGACTCTTGCGTAATTCAATGAATCTGGTTAAGATACATCAAGCGTCCTCGTTCAATCGTATTTCACCTATGAACATGGAATCTTCACGGGAACCTTGTAGCATTAATTATTGTAGGATAAACCTTGAGAATGATGCTTTGGGGAATAATGAGGGATGTTTTAGTCAGTAAGATTGGAAGCATTACAAGAAATTGTGAAGCTCCCAACGATAAGTATTCTTGACGCTGCAAAACACTCGGTGATTCTCTTTAAAGAGAATATCAAGTCTAAAATCGAAGGACTTGTATAGAAGAACAAAACCAAAACAGGCGAGCACCATTCTAAGTTACTAGCAACACGTGGTAATGCGAAGGCTGGGAATAGTCGGAAAGGAAGAAACCTCAAAATCATCAAGGAAAAAGGTAACCCTTTTAAGGCTTCTCCCTCAAGACACCCAATTTCTGAGTCTATTACTAACATGGTTGAGTTATTGCAAAACCAATCCAACGAGGGTTGGTAAATGAAGTCCCTAAAAGGACAATTGAAAAGGCAAGAGATTAGGTAGAGGCTAGTCAATAATTGAGAGTTCCCCATTACATTTATCATTCTTTTTTTTAATGAACTCCAGAATCTCAATTTTTTCTTGGAATTGTCAAGGATACACAAGTGAAAATTTTTCTCGCATTTTTAAATAGTATAATGGGGAGCATAAGTCAAACACTGTTAGCTTATTAGAACTGAAATTTAGTGGTCGTACAGTTGATGACATAATTGCAAAATTAGGACTACAGTATTCTCATCGAGTTGAAGCTAGGGGCTTTTCTGGGGAATTCAGATCGGTTGGAATCCGCTGTTAATCTTGAAATTCTTCAAAATCACCCTCTGTTTATATTTACATGGATATCTTTTGGAGTCCCTGTACAAACAGTCCTAATTACTTTCATTTATGGAAGACTTAATAGAACACAGAGAAGATTTTTATGGGACATTAAAGGAGACTATTCCTACAACCAATATCCCCTGGATGGTGGTTGGTGATTTTAATGCTATTTTGTCCAGAAATGATAAGAAATTGGGGAATACTGTTGGGAAATGATGTCCTTCATTTGGAGAATTTGTTGAAACGAATGACTTATATGATTTAGGATTTAGAGGGCTATCCTTTACATGGTAAAGAGGATTGGTAATGCTGTTTGGATCTATACTTTTCCAAAGTGCTTAGTAACGCATATTGCTAGAATTAAATCCAATCATAGACCTCTACTGCTCAACTTATGCCTAGAGTTCAGTGAGGCAAATGGATAACCTTTTCGTTTCCTAGTAGGATGGGTTCAACACCAGAATTTCTCAAGCATTATATCCAAATTATGGAAATATAATAGGGACATGTTGTCCACTATGGAAAAGCTTATCGTAGGACTAAGAGAGTGGAACAAAAAAAATTTATGGCCATATTGGAACTCGAAAACTAAAGTTAGTGTAGAATCCAGGTAAGATCCAATATGTACTAGAGAGGAAGAATTCAACAGCCTTAATACAGAAAAAGATGGAGTTAAGGAAGAGCTTGAAGAAGTGCTTAATCATGAAGAATTACTTTGGAAGCAAAAATCAAGATATGACTGGTTCAAGTTAGGAGACAAGAACACAAAGTATTTCCATGATAGAACTCTGCACAGAAAGAATATCAATCGCATCAATGGTCTACGTAATGCAAACGGAGACTGGCTTTATGACCCAGATGAGATTCAGTCAGAAGCAGTTCAGAATTTCTAAGAACTTTATGGAGAAAAGCTAGATAGGATAAGGGATCTACCCCTAAGCCACTTTCCCTATTTGGACAAAATAGACATTTTTTTTAAGAAAAATGCATCAAATGAAGAAGTTAAAATGAAACTTTTTAATATGGCTCCTTTAAAGGCTCTAGGAAATAATGGGTTCCATGCTCTCTTCTTTCAAAATTAGTGGGCAGTATTGGAAGTGCAGTTTATGACTAGGTTAAATGTGTTTTCAGAGGAAATCCTATAGAACCGAATTTAAATAACACACTTATTGTACTTATACCGAAAATTGCTCAACCTGAAGAAATATCTCAGTTTAGACCTATCAACCTCTTCTAAGTTCTTTATAAGTTAATTATGACAATTATTGCTAATAGGTTCAAAGTCGTTTTCCCAAAAATCATTTCACAGGAACAAGTGGGGTTTATTGTACGAAGAATTATTTATGATAATATCATCATCGCTTAAGAAGTCATTCACTCCATGCGAGGAAATAATAGGAAATAGATTATAGTTCAAATTGACTTGGAAAAAGCATATGACAGGGTTCGATGGGACTTTATTGACAGTTCTATGTAGGCTGCGGGTATCCTGGACTTTCTACAGAAAGTAATTATGTCAGTCATTTTGATGTCTACCATGCAGATTCTGTACATAGGGTCCCCACAGAAAAATTCCAACCAATAAGAGGAGCTAGACAAGGATGCCCCTTATCACCCTACCTTATTGTTCTCTGCATAGAGTGGCTAGGGCAGACTTTCAATACAATTGTTACTAGAGGTGCATGGAGTCCAATCAGGCTATCCAAATCAGGTCCAAGCCTATCACATCTTTTCTTTGTTGATGATCTACTGATCTTCTCAAAGGCAGACATAAACACAACTTATTATTAAAAGGCATCCTGGATTGTTTCTATACATACTCGAGACACTGGGTTAATGTGCGTAAGAATAATATATTCTTTTCAGGAGAGGTGAAAGATACTTTGAGCAATAGGATAAGTCGTCTTTTCAACTTTTAGAAGGTCCAAGATTTAGGGTCATACTTATGAATTCCACTCTTTCATAGTCGAATTACTAAAGCTACCTTGCATTTTTTTATTGAAAAAATTAAAGCTAAATTATGTAGTTGGGATGCCAAGAAACTTTCGATTGCAGGAAGGCTCACTTTGGCATAGTTTGTCCTTCTCTCTATTCCAAATTATTTTATGCAATCCATGCAAATCCCAAAAGGAGTATGCAAGAAAATTGAACAATTGGAGAGACAGTTTATTTGGGGATCTAATACTGGAAACCGGAAAATGGCTCTAGTGGATTGGGAATTTATCTGTCAACCTCACAAGTGTGGAGGTTTGGGCATTCGACAGCTAGAGGATCAAAATGCCTCATTCATTTTAAAGTTAGGTTTCAATCTTGTCTCCAAAAAGAATACTTTGTGGGTACGAGTCTTACGATCCAAATATCGAATGACAGAGGTAGTCCTAGAAAACATCATGCATGGAAATTGCTTAGCTGTTTGGAGAGGAATTGCAAAAGTTGGCCATTACTAAAAGAGAATGTATGTTAGTCCATTGGAAAAGGGGCCATTGTGAGATGTTGGGAAGACTCATGGTTCCTAAAAATAGGTCCGCTCAAAGCACATTCATCATCAATGGAAGGATTAGATCTTAAGTGTTTAGTCAAAGACATGGTTACAGAAGAGGGTTCATGCGACATTGCAGTATTTAGGAATTGGCTGAAAAAAGATATAATCTGGAAGATTACAACACTACAGCAAAACAAACATTTAGCGGCATTTTTAGTGGCATTTTAAAGAAAAACGCCGCAAATATTATACATTAGCGGTGTTTGAAAGAAAACGCCGCAAAAAAATGAGCAATAGTAAACGCCGCTAAAAATGATATATAACGGCGTTTATTCATAAAACGCCGCTAAAAGTCTGAGCATTAGCGGCGTTTTTGGAAAACGTCGCTAAAAGTCTGAGCATTAGCGGCGCTTTTGGAAAAACGCCGCAAAGATGTTAATATGGGCTGACTAGGGTTTCGAGTTCAACATTTCAAGATTTAGTGTACTTTATCAGTTTATGGTTTACGATTAGTCTGAGGATTAGGGTTATGACTAGAGTTTATGAGTTTGTGGGTGTATGGTCTAAGGTTCACGGGTTTAGGATTTAGGGTTTATCGAATGAAGACAGAATATCAAATTTGATTTAATCATTAAAAAATTATAAAAATATATGCTATAAAATGGTGAGATTGCAATTTTTACTTACAAATTAATTTCAGCCCCTAACAAAATCTGATTGTGCATCTGTTTATCCTTAAACCCTAAACCGTAAACCTTACACAGTCTAAACCTTAAACTATAAACCATAAATCTAGATTCTAAACCATAAATCATAGCTCTAAACACTCGACCATAAACCCCTAAATTACAGACACTAAACCATTTACCATTAAACACTAACCTTAAACGCCGCTAAATGTTGAGCAATAATTCTATTTTCATTTAGGGTAATCGACACTCATTACGATTTTATTCGATTTAATTTTCATTTTTTCTTATTTTTGTTTTGATTTTAATTTTATTTTGCTATTTGAAATTAACTGACTTAATTATAAAAAGTACGCTACAAATTAATAACTAAACCCTTAGGAAGTTTTGCGTTATCGAAACCCTTAAACCCTAACTAGTAATGTTAATTAAAATACAATTTATTTTAATTGAATATATAAAATATAAATATTTTATCTTACTTAAAATATAATTAATTATATTGATTAAAATATAAATTATTTTTAATCAAAAAAATAATGACACTTAGAAAAAATTTGAAAGTAAAAACATAGAAAAATATTTGTTAAAAATAAAAAAAAATAATTTCTTATATAATCGTAACAGAGATAGTTTTAATTTTAAAATATTGAAAGAAAAAACATAAAATAATATAGGTTAAAAATAGAAAAAAATTAAAATTATGTAATATAGTGGCTTTTTTTGTGAAAATGCCACAAAAATAAGATATAGTGGCTTTTTTAATAAAAACGCCGCAAAAATAAGCTATATACACAAGAGGATGTCTTTTTTTCTCCGCTAAACCCCCCCGGCGATTTTTATTTCCTCAAACCTAAATTTCCTAAGTCCCCAAATTTTCTCTATATCGGTTTACAGAAGCCAAGCAAGCAAGCAAAGGAGCTGAAAGCCCTTTCCCCTCTCTTTCCTAACGAAAGGAGATGAAGCGAGCCTTCGGCGTTAAGAAATACAAGGAACCGCCGCCTTCGATTCAAGATGCCTCCGATAGGGTTTCTCTCTTTCTCACTTTACTCGGTTTTTCACTTTACAAGATAGTGAAATGGAAGCGAGTAGGAACACTGTTCCAAGCATCGTCGTTTATGTTACTGTTCCAAACAGGGACGCAGGTTTGTTTGTCTTTTTAACTTTTTTGGTGCTGGAAAGAGTCATAGAATCTGGGTTTGGTGAAAGAAACCATATTTCACTATCTTAGCTTTTGGGAATTTATAGCCAATTCATAAACATTCATTTGCATCACGGCGCACCTTTTTCTAATTCATTCACAATTATTTCTTTCCTTGTTTCAAATATGAGTGTCTTTTCCAGGCTTTAGAGTCAATTTATAGCCAATTATTTGCTTGCTCATTATTGTAGTATCATTACTAGCCTGGTAATTGATTAGCAATCTTATTCTTGATATCCACCGTTTTTCGTTCTTTCCCCTTTAACTGGCTTTAGCATGGTTTGCTTGTTAGTTACCAAATTATTATCCTGTCTTATTTGCAGGAGTTTTCACCTGATGGACATTTTATTGTCAGTGCCGACAGAGATTTTAAAATTCGTGTAAGCCATCATGCCTTAACCTTTCTAGTTTCTATAACCATTATAGTTGTTCACTTGATAAAGCACCAATGTTACATGTTTACTTTGTTATCGGCAGGTTACAGTGTTTCCCAAGAGGCCATTAGATGGAGCTCATGAGGTTCAAAGCTTTTGTCTTGATCATACGGAGTGAGTGAGTTCTTACAATTACATGTTTCTGTTGCATTGCTTTGATATTGTACATATTAAAGGGTACTATGTACCATTACTTGGTTTAAAACACTATCTTTGAAGAAAAACTTGTGCTGAATTAAGAAGCAATAGTATGCTTGAATTTACTTGATTCCTAGTTAAGGACTCGTAGGTTGGTTTTCTACCTGTTGACTCTTTTGAGTAATCACGATTTACTTATTGAGCAATCAAATTTTACACCATATTGCAGACAGGAAAGGGTGTTGCTGAGAAACTAGAAGAGCAACTGATTCTTGAGGTTCTTGCTAGTGGTGGAAAGGTTTGCAACTTTCTGTTGCTATTTGGTGCTAAACCAATTTGGAAATGTTAATATGAACAATTGCTGTGATATTTTAAGCTGGAAAGCAACTCAAATTTTTAAAATTTTGTACTTTATTTTAAAAATCTGTTTCTTCTCTGTTTTCCAGTTCTTGTCACAGTGTTTGTTATTTTGTATCTATAAATGACTGGAAACTCAGTTCTGCAGATAACAGTTTATTTTATGGAACTTGCCACCCCACATACTGAAGAAGTAATAAAACTTGTTGATAAAGTTGGTGATTTTGAGTGTTTAATTCAAAAATCCGAAATTGATGGGACTACTGCTTTGAAGTTGGATCTCACACTTGACACTCCTATAATTATAGTTCCAAGGAATTCACTGAGCAGAGAGTAAGTTTATACTCCGTTAGCTCTTGTTATTATTTAGTACTCATTTGGTTGATTCAGTTTAGTTTAATTTGATTTCTAAATTAAAAAAATGAATCAAATCGTATTATTCATTTTTTTTACATTTGAAATTGAAGCCGTATAGAATAAAAATCAAAATATCTTAAATTGATAATTGTGGTTTGGTTTGGTTCCTTGGGTTTTACCAAATTTAAGCTTTATAGAAAAATAATTTTACCTTGTTTTGGGCTCAAAAAAATATAATATATTGTAAGTCTTGATTTTTTTTCATAACAATCATAATACATATTCTAGAAAATGGAAGACTGATCTTAGATAATGTATCCGTTTAAAACTACTATAGTTTTTTTTATATAAAAAAAATTAGATTAAAATATACTTTAATTCATTGTATTTTCAACATATTTAAATTCTAGTTTCTCTACTTTTTCATATTAAAAAAACAAGTTTAATTGTTGATACGGTTAAAATTATTCTATTAAATTCAGTTTCATTATAATGCTATTTTTTTGTCACATAGCTACAGAGTATTTATTTTATTTCAAAATGTCACACCACCAAATTTAATAAAAGAATTTTAATGCTGATAATAATTTAACCTAAATTTTGAAAATTAAAAATTAAAAAATTAAATTTCTGAAAAGAAAAGTAAAAAAAAAGAAACTCCAAATATATAAAGAGTAGATAAAAACATATATGTTACGAAAAACGATACATTATCACTCATTTGGAGCATTGGCTGAAGCTTTTTTATTAGTAAAATAGGTTTTATGTTTAAACTTTGGTATTGTATTTTAAAATAGTTTTTATTTTATTTTATTTTATATAAATTATTCAAAAGAAGTAAATATCTATGTCATGTTATACTTTTTTTAAAATTAAAAACCACATTGCATTGGATCTTCAATATTTAAACTTTCTATGTTATTTGATTTTTTTTTAATTACTTTTGTTTTTTTCTTAAAAAAAAACTAGAGTTGGAGAGTAGGTTAAATATGGATGGGTGTATAATAATGATTTAATGTCTTTAAATTTTTTGATCCCCATATGGAGCTTTAGCTGATAATAATAAAATTTGCTGCTATTCATAAATTTTCTCCTAAAGAAGAATATGGACTCCAAATTAACCTGCCCTTCTGTTATTCATTAATTATGTATTGATCTTGTTTTGAGCTGTGATTTTGAAGGTTTTAGAATCTTTGTTACTTAAACGGAATAGGATAAATACAAATACAATTGGAGCTAAACTTAGAGATTTTACGAGGAGTGATAGAATAAATACAAATACAAATCTTATAGCTGTCGCTCAATTAATCGTGTTGTTGCACAGAAGGAAGAGTTGCTCTGTTTATCTATGATGCTGCAAAATTCAAATGTTACCATGTCTTCAAAACTCAAACAGACAAACACAAGAAGAAGGTAAGTAAGTAAATTGAACAACTCAAATTATCAACCTTTTTCTAAAAAAAAAGGGTTTTATTTGATTCAATATTTGGAGAAATTTTAAACCTTTTCTTGTTGCATGTAAGGAATTTGGAGGAAAGACATGCAAATCTTGTCATGGACTTGGTAAGAATCTTTGGGGATTTAATTTTCTTAATGTTATGATCATCCAATAGTTGAATGGAATGTAGAGCAAAGCAGGTTTGGCACTTTTTTTAATATAGAAATTTCTTTTTTTTTTCAATTTGGTACACTTTAGTAAAGTTATATATTTTGGTTCCAAAAAGTATCAATATAAAATTTTTAGCATTTAATTCTGGTTTTAAGGTTAATTCGATGAAAGTTAATTATTAGTATTACTGGTGTTGAATTTTCATGATTTTATTAATAAAATAGATTTAGTTTTAATTGTGAATTTGTTTGATTTTGTGTTTAATTTGTTAAATAAGTCTGATACTTGTGTTTTTTTGGGTTATAGAGTTGAATTGATGAAAGCTAATTGTTGATGTTATTAGTTAAGGGTAAATATAATTTTTGGTAGTTGAATTTAGATTTAATGTTCAAATTGATACATATGTTACATGTAACAAGTACATCTACTAATGATGTGGCATGTGTGTCACGTGTCTAAACCTAATTGGTCCACGTCATCTAAATTTGACTGAGTTACAAAAATAGGTTGTCAAATGTGTGACGAAAGCCAAATTTAGATACCAATTTAAACAATAAAAAAAAGTGTATATTGTTAAGCTTCTATTTGTGTATATTGTTAATATCAGCATGCAAAAAAGGTGCTTTAAGTATGCTTTTTTGAGTTTTTCTGTGAATTTTGGTTTGGTTTCTGTATAATGCAATTCATTTACCAATTGAGAGAATTTAACTCACATCAGCTCAAATATTGAAGATACTCGCTTTTTCTTCTCCATTTCCCCGATATTTTGCGGTTTACCTAGTATATTATCCTCGTTTGGGATAATTGGGCTGCAGCATTGACCAACAAAGTAACATATAAGAGTATATACGTATGAACTAGCAAAACTGTCTCATCAACATGTCATAATAATTCTCAATTTCGTAAACATGTTTTAGCAAATGCCCTTCATGTTAAATGCTCATATTTCATTGTTGCTCATTGTGACAGGATAGAAATACTTTGGTTCAGGCCCTCTCTACAAATCCAGAGTATCTGAAGAATAAGGTTTAGTTTTCTTCTGTGTTGATGGAAATTTTGATTTTGCCCAAATCTCAAAAGTTTTTAGTTACTGTTCTGTAAATTGGTTGTGCATGTTTGATATATAAGACATTTGTTTCAGAAAATGGCCGACTCCAAACCAGCCAAGACCTGGTTTCTTATGTACAGTCGTAAACTTGCCAAGTTAGTGGTAGCTTTGTAGTATAGGTTTTGTGGGAAATGAGCAATGTAAGTATTACTGATATAAAAGGGTTGGTGATTGCAGATGTTGGAGGGGCAAGAAATTCGTGTAAACATGGCATAAAATGGGGTGCTCCATCTCATCCTGTATCCATTCCACATTCATTGCAAATTAGGGTAGTTGTTTTGTTTCTGTAGAATGGACAGTCGCTCAACTTATGATGTTGTTGTAATTATAGGAGGCTGAAGCTTAATTTGTTGAACTAGAAAAGGAGAAGCTGAGTCTGATGCATATTATACGAAATTTTAATTAATTGTTTGGGAAGCTTAATTTTAATTAATTAATTTTTTTTTATGACCTTTAGTGGCGTTTTTGGGGAAAACGCTGCTAAAAGTATAATATTTTTAATTTTTTCATGATTTTTAGCAGCGTTTTTGGAAAAAGCGTCGCTAAAAGTATGATATTTTATTTTTTTTTGTTTTTCATGACTTTTATGGGCGTTTTTTCTGAAAAGTGCCGCTAAAAGCCCCTATTTTTTGCGGCGTTTTTTAAAAAGCGCCGCTAAAAGCTCCTACTTTTGCGACGTTTTTTTGAAAAGCACCGCGAAAAGCCCCTACCTTTTGCGGCGTTTTTTCACAATAAACGCCACTAAATTTTGCGGCGCCTTCTTTAGCGGCGTTTTTTGCGGCGCTTTCAAAAGCCAAATACTATTAGTGGCGCTTAAAAACGCCGCTAAAAGCCAAAAAAATACCGCTAAAAGTCTGTTTTGGTGTAGTGTAAACATTCCTCCCTCGTACCTCCTAACAGGCCCAAACAAATTTTTTTGGATTCACATGTCCAATGGGGAGTTCTCAGTCAAAAGCGCATATCAAATGCTAAGAGAAAGCACATGGAATGAGCAGGATGGTAAATGGAAGGACATTTGGAAATTCCAAAGACCGCAATGGGTTTGGTTTTTCTTATGGCTAGTTTAAAAACATCGTCTACTTACTAACCTTGAACGAGTTAAAAGAGGAATTAGCCAAACTGAAGCCTGCTCAATGTGCTATTGCAAAATAAAAGACATTTTACATGTCCTCAAAGATTATTCAGTTGCTAAAGGCACCTGGAAATTGATTCTGCCAGAAGCAAGATGGTCTCAGTTTTTCTCCGGCAGTCTGCTTGAGTGGATTAGGACAAATTTAGGAATCCATGGACAACTGATAACACATGGAGTCCCTTGGTCAACGCTTTTTAGAATTTTAGTATGGCGATTTTTGAAAAATAAAAATATATTTGTCTTCTAAGGACTCCCATGGAGTTCTATGGAAGTTATTAAAGCTTTAACAAGTTGGGCAAAGGAGTATAAAGAAGTTCAGTAGTAGGGAATTACCTAGTAGTACTTTAAATTATCTTTCAAGATATTGTTTAAATAATAGGATAGGAGAATGTTAGTTCTTGTAAAAGTTTTTTAGGATTTTCTTTTTCACCAAATTTCTTTTAATAAAATTTATATGATTAAGGTTTGAGTTTGGAGTTAAAATTGAATTGAAACAAAGAATTAACTAAAATCTTACAAATTTTATTGAAATTTAAATTTCATATATTAAATGAAGTCGAATGTAGTTATTTTAAACTATTCTTTTTATTCAAATTTATTCTACCTTCAAATTTATTCGGCTAATAAAATTGAATTACACCAATAATAGTAAAGAACAATAAAACAAATTGTTTTCATTCAATATAAGTTTTATTTTTCAAGATTTTTAGAACCTTAAGTTAAAACTTCAATAAGAGATGAAGATGAGAAATTATAATTAATTTTAATTATATTTAAATAAAATTTTAAGTATTTATTAGAAAATCTTTTAAATATTTTAATATTTATTTATTAATGAGAATTGTGATGCATTGATGGTGCACGGGACTCATCCACCCACAATACATTAAATATTATCCTATTTATTATTAGTAAAATTATAGAGAAAATTAATATTTTAATAATTATTTATGTGTTCTGTAAAAAAATATTATTAATGTGTAGATTAATGAATCACGGGATATCACATGCTAAACATATAATTATTATACTTTTTTTTAAAAAAAGTTAATTCATTTGCTAAGGAGTCATAATCATAAAACATTCACTATTTTTTTTATTCATTTATTAATCCAAAGGAAAATACTTTAACCCAAAAGAAAATACTTTGAAAAAGTATGCGGCTCACGAGTAAAGACTAACCAAATTTATTCATTATTTAACAACTCATAAAATTCCGTAAGCTACTCTCAACCTACTGAGCGTGCCCACCATCGTTGCCACCGCCGCTTCCGCCAGCTTCCTTCCCAAAATTAATATTGGTTCCATCGGGACTGTGATGATCACCACCAGAGCTACCGTCATAGCCTCCACCATTTCGGCCACCTGTGGGGCGGCTCCTGCATGATTGAGCTTGATTAAGTACTCGAGAAAAATCCCTCATAGCTTCCTCTATCAATTCCTTCATGGTTTCGTCGTCAAGTTCCTGACCGTTATTCTCGTTAACGTTATCACCTCCTGTTGCCATTACAACGTCCAACAAATCATCGGTTATTTTTGCCATGGCTTTATACACTGAAAGTAGTCTCTTATTTTCTTCAAGTGCACTTTCGGCAGTTCTCAGCAATGCATCTATGGATGTTTTCTCGTTCCGCATCATTTCCAGTTCAGCTTTCATGGTCTCAAGTACGTCCTGCATCCAACATGCAAAAAGGGGAAAAAAGGAGTAAAAAGGTAAGAGTTGGACGTTGCATGGCGTTTAAAGGGGGAATAACAAATGGTACAATACCTGCCTATTAATCTTTCGTATAAATAATTAGCTTATGTTATACAAAGGAAAAAGAAAACATTGAAATTAAGATTATAAAGCGAAATGTTTACCATCTGAGAAAGAGTTATGCGGAGAGCCGAGAGAATTGAGGGTGAAAATTCGAGGATGATAGCGTGTAATTGAGTAATAAATTTATAGGAATCTTCAGGCGTGAAAAACATCACGTTCTCAAAAAGCGCGTATCCTTTCGGTAATGAAGTCTATAACTGATATTAAAGAATTTCGCTATATGTGTTCCCTAACGGTATCCAAAGAGAACAAATAAATAAATAAAAACCCTACTAATTTTCTATTATTTTTGCTTTGAAGTTTGGACAGAGACTATTTTTTTTTTAATCAACTATTATTTGAAACACAGATGAAATAATAAACAAAAATGCAATAACTCCATATATATTTTTTTGTCCACGCAATAACTCCATGCGACATATCTTAAGATAGTTACAGTTAACTCTCTATTTATTTACAAGATGGGCCTCTTTCGTATTTAAAAATGCTATGCTTATCTTTCACTATATTATTAGATTATTCGAGCCAAAGTTTAGCTTTTAATAATTTTTAAGTTTCGATTCCGTCAGGTTTGTCCACGAGAAAATTTATCCTTCTAGCAAAACGTAATCGTCAACCATTGTTAAAAGCTTCATTTGGATGATACTTTTTTTGTTTTTAAATAAACCAAAAGAACTAAAATAGCATTAATTAGGCGAAACTTGTTTGATTTCTCTCAATGCTTACCTCATCAAGCAGCAACTTCTTTGATTTTGTGTTATTATACTACATTTCATTCTTTATGTGATATTTTAATTTCTTAAGACATCAACCACACGTCTGTCTAAGATAGCTTTCAAGTCTGAAGTCTCAGTTCACTCCAATTTTGCCTCTCGCTACTAAAATCATCTATGGTGACCAGAATTCCAGGCTCCTACATACTGATTTCTCCTTCTCTGATGATGTTATCCATGAATCCAAACCTGCCCAAGTTACATGGGATTAGATTACCATGAAGAAAAGGAAGTGCTGCTGCGACATACATCTCCATCATTTAGAGGAAGATGGGGATGTTATCTCGGAGCCTCCCCGTTAAGTGGGATTTGCTTTGACAATCATCTACCAGCTTTATGAAATTAAAGACATGAAGTCATATTAATCTCCATGGAATTTCGACCTAATTTGAACCTGATTAGAATTTGTTATTTTATTTATGCTTTATTTCGGCCAAATCTTTTTTTTTTACTCATTATGAATTGTTTTATTTAAGTGTATTTGTTTATTTTAAGTTGTAAAATTCGGTCCAAACCCACATAATAGGCTAGACGAATTTCCCTTAGTAAATTTAATTTTTACCTACTTTTTATTTCATTAAGCCCAACAATGGAAAAGGTTGCTGCCACCCAAAGGCCTTTAAAACTCCTAGTCTTAAGAAAACTTAATTCCAGCCTATTACTTGTCTATGTAAGAGCTGCCGCCCCTATGTAAGACACATTCATTCGCATTTCATTCTTTGATTAATAAGATTTTTAGAGTATTTCTCTTGCAAGATTTTTTAGATTTGCTTTCACAGTTAAGCCCTCCTTGCATTCTTTTTTGGAGTTTGTTGAAGTCATTCTTCAATAGCTTCCATAATCATTTTTTTTCTTGATTTTGCTCATATGAATCTTTTTCTGACGCTCGTCAATGTGTTGAAATTTTAGGTTTTAAGGTCTAAATATTTCCCATAAAAACCTAAACCTATCTTAACGTTCAATAAACTTTAAAACCACAAATCGATTACTCCATTCTTATTCTTCTCTTAGTTACTGTTTCAATTTGTAGAGATCTGTTACTAACTTGTTATTTTGTTATTTTTCAAATCAAGAGCTCCTATTCCAAATATGATTTTGCTTCTTTGGACTCCAAAACAACTTCTTGAATAAGATCCAAGCACCCCTTAATCGAATCTCCCTTTCTTGATCTCTCTCCCTTTGATTTCTGTTTATTTTGAGTTGATTACTGACCTGTTTTGATTATTTCTTTCCATATTTGTTTCAATAGCCTTAAAACTCATCAAGAACGGTTTCTTTCTTCTAAAGGAAGCATCATTACATCAAATCTTGGGTGCCCATTAACAACCAAGTCATTCTTTCCTTTTTCTTCTTTTTCTTCCTTTGTTTTGCTTGATTTCTAATTTGTTTTTGCTTGCTTATTCCAGATTTGTTCGAACACTTAAAAATCCTTTAAGAAGTGTTCTTTTGGATTCATGAAGACTTCAATTGATCAAATCTAAGGAGTTCATGTCCATTCCAATCTTCTTTGCTCGATTTCCAAGCTTCATTGGTTGTTTAATTTGTTGTCGATTTATCTAATACTTTCTTGGTTTCTTCTTTCGCTTCCATATTAATTTGCTGATAAGAAAGGGTTTTCCTTCATTCTTTGGACCTTTTTCTTCACACAACTTGAAAGATCTTGATCCTACTCCACTTCCTATATCACAATGACCCTGTATTCAGCCTCAGTGAAAGAACAAGCCACAACACTTTGTTTCTTTAAACTCCACGAAATCAGATTATAGACAAAGAAACGCACTGTAAACTATAGTGGGCAAGCGGTCATCATGACCACCAACCCAATCAAAGTAAAAAAGCATGAAGCATTAGAGGACAATTCTTTAAAAGTAACGAACCCCAATCAGACATCTTAACTAGATAACATAAAATACAACTTCCCATGGCCTAGTGAATTTTTTTTTTTGGAAAACTTATAAATTGAGGCAACTTGCTGACAATAAATGTAATATCTGTTTGAATTATTTAGTGTTTTCAAAGCAATTTTTCTATTTCAATAAGTCCTATTCTTTACGAACAACTTTATGCATTTGTTTAAACTAGTGGATATCCTTGTTTATAGATATAGGTGTTAGTTGTGATTCTATATTTGTCATTTGCAAGGCTATTAAAGCCAGCTTTCTATCTTCAATAAATGTGACACTTATTTCCAACTTTCACTTGATTTTATAATTAACATTCTGGTATCCGAGCTAGGTTGTTGAGGAAATAAGTGGATATGAGTGAAAAAAAGAATGAAAAGTCTTACAAAGATACCTCATTTTGATGGTCTTTCACTACGACCATTTGAGTGAGCTGATGGAGAATCTATTGAGGCCCAAAGGATGGTGGAACCTAGTTGAGAAAGGCTTCGAGGAGCCTGAAACAACGACTGTGCAAACCATCCCGTAACAAACACAAATGAACGAGATAAAGATGAAGGATCACAGGGTCAAACATTATAGATCGTGATGTTTTTTAGCAGATTTTGGACAGACGAACTTCAAAAATTGTTTGGGGTTCTTTGAAAAGCAAGTTTGGTGGAAATGAGAGAGTGAAAAAGGTCTCTTCTCAACACCTTAAGAAGAGATTTTTAGGTGTTGGAAATGAAGAAAAGAGAAACGACAATGATTATTTTGCTAAAGTGATGGCTGTAGCAAACCAGATGTGGAGCAATGGGGAGATCATGTCTGACTCAGTGATCGTGGAGAAGATTCTGTGGACTTTGACAGAACGTTTCACCTATGTGGTAGTATCTATCGAAGAGGCAAAAGATATAGGTACCATGTCGGTTGATGAATTGCAAAGTTCATTATCTGTACATGAACAGAAGTTTAAGAGAATGGAAAGAGAAGAAGGTCATGCGTTAAAAGCTGTTGTTGGTAACAAAAGGTTTGAAAAGTAGAGGACGTGGCGCAAATTCATACAGAGTACGTGGAATAGGCAGAGGGAGATTATTTGACAAAGCCAGGGTAGAATGTTATAAATGCCACAAATTGGGGCATTTTCAGTATGAATGTCCAAGGTGGGAGAGTAAAGCCAATTTTGTGGGACTTTATGACAAGGAAGAGCTGCTGTTAATGTCGTGTGTGGAGACACATAACTCACAACAAGGTGGCGTATGGTTTCTTGATTCGGGATGCTCAAATCATATGTGTGAGAACAAGAAGTGGTTTTCTCATCTTGATCAAAGCTTTCTGATGAAGGATTAGGCCTTTCTGATGAAGATGAAGAAGTCAATAACTTGGTTCTATACACCACAACAGATCCAATCACTTTTGAAGAAGCTGTTATAAGCAAAAAATGGCTCGAATCTATGAAACTAGAGATTCAAGCCATTGGAAAAAATGAAACATGGGGATTGATGGAATTGTAGGCTGGTGCAAAGAAGATCGGAGTAAAATAGGTGTTCAAAACCAAGCTAAATGAACTTGACAAGATTGACAAACACAAAACACGATTGGTGGCGAAGGGATATGCCTAGAAATATGGAATTGATTACAATGAAGTTTTTGCACCAGTTGCAAAATGGGATACAATCCGAATGGTGATTGCAATGACTGCGAAAAAAAGGTTGGAATATCTACCAACTTGATGTTAAAAGTGCTTTCCTTCATGGAGAGCTGGTGGAGGAAGTTTTTGTTGATCAACCGCGTGACTTTGAGAAAGAAGGGGATGAGCATAAAGTCTACAAATTAAAGAAGACATTGTGCAATCTTAAGTAAGCTCCAAGAGCATGGTATAGTCGCATTGAGTCCTATTTTACAAAGGAAGGTTTTGAAAGGTGCCCATCTGAACCTACTCTTTTTATTCAAATTGATTCGAAAGAAAGAATTTTGATTGTTAGTTTGTTTGTTGATGATCTCATATTCATGGGAAATGATTAGAAAATAATTAAAGCCTTTAAAAATTCCATGATGTGAAAATTTGGAATGACTGATCTTGGAAAGATGAAATACTTTCTTAGAGTTAAAGTGTTACAAAATGATAAAGGCATATTTATTAGTCAAAGGAAGTATGCTAATAAAGTTATTGAGAGATTTGGTATGTTAATGTGCAACTCTGTTAGAAGTCCTATTGTTCCGGAAATAAAACTCATGAAAGATGAAGATGGAGTCAAAGTAGATGTCATTAGTTATAAGCAAATTGTGGAGAGTCTTTGATATTTACCTACGACCAGACCATATCTAATGTATGTGGTTAGACTAGTGAGCCGATATATGGAAAAACCTACTGAACTTCATCTTAGTGCAACAAAAAGGGTTCTTCGATATATAGAAGGAACATCGAAGTTGAGCATTTTGTACAAAAAAAGGCGGAACTAGCGAGTTAGTTGGCTACACAGACAGTGATTATGTTAGAGATCAAGATGATAGAAGGAGCACTTCAAGATATGTTTTTCTCTTTGGATAAAGTATCGTTGCATAGTCTTCAAGAAAAGAACCAGTAGTGACCTTATCTACCACCGAAACAGAGTTCATAGCAGCAGCGTCATGTGCTTGTCAAGCAGTTTGGATGAGAAAATGTCGTATTGCATGGATGGAGCAAACACATTCATGTAAGGTACCACTTCCTTCGTGAATTGTCTAATGATAAAGTTATTGAGCTTGTCCACTGTGGAATAAAGTAGCAGACATCAGACATCATGACTAAGGTGTTGAAGCTGGAGACATTTGAAAAGCTTAGGGAAAAACTTTGAATTTATGGAGAAGTAAACTGACTGCAAATATGCAGAACAGTTTAGGGGAGGAATTGTTTGAATTATTTATTGTTTTCAAAGATGTTTTTCTATTTCAATAAGTCCTATTCTTTAAGAAAAACTTTCTACATTTTTTAAACTAGCGGTGATCCTTATTTATAGGTAATATAGGTGTTAGTTGAAATCTTGTAGTATTTGCATCTTAGTTTCCTAGATATTGTTACGTATAAAATCAAATGGAGGCTAGAAATAGTGTCACATTTATTGAAGGCAGAAAGCTGGCTTTTATAGCCTTATAAATGACATTGGTTTGTTCAAGTATCTTATAAATATATTTCTATTAGTTAAGGAAGAGACCAACAGGTGAGTGAATAATTCCAACACTTAGAAAAAGGTATAGATCATTAAGATTTTTTATAGAGAATTAAGTACTAAACCATTTGATAAATTCTTCAATATAATGTGAGTGGTTGCCAATAATAACGAGATCCTCAAAATAAGCAACAAGGTTGAAAATAACTTTAAAATTTTCAAACATGAAGAGACAATGATTACATTGGGTATGGTAAAAACCAATAGATAAAAGATAAGTTTCAGTTCATCAATACCATGCATGCGAAGCTTGATTCAAGTGACAAGTAGCTTCATAGAATCGACAAATATGATTGGGAAATTTATCACTGATAGTCCTTAGTGGCTAAAACATGTAAGCTTAGTTAAGTGCCCATAAAAAAATGCATTATTAACCTTTAATATTCAAAGTGGCCAAGCAATGGCAACTATAACAAATAGAACCACCCTCATTCTAGTATGTTTAGCAAGAAGAGAATAGAATTCACAATAATCCACATCAAGTTGTTATAGTGCCAAGGTTTGTATCTCAGTTGTAATTAACATGAAATAGCCACTTACAATCTATCGATTTGGTATGAGGAACAAATGGAACAAGAGATCAAGAGCATTGAATTTTTTTTTAATGTTGAAAAGTCTTCATTCATAACCTCATACCATTAGGATCTTTTACAGCTTGGGTGAGAAAGAAGACTCTGTAAGCTTAATGGAAATATAGGTTGGTTGAGGCATTAAAGACTTTACTAATAGTGAATGTTAGTGTATATTAAAGAGGCAAAAAATCTTTATAATTTTATTACTATATGGTACATTTTATTGAATCACAAAGTGTTGAATTCATACATCACATTGTAAGAGATAATAAAATTAAAAAGCATAAAATCAAGCACCCTAATAACTACTAACAGAATGTTTTGAACATACAATATGCATTAAGATGATGCATGTGTCTTAAATTAAACCTTGAAAACATTCGTAAATCATTGCAGCAATAATTTTTATACCCATTGAATTAAGTCACCTTGGGACAATCTTAACCAACTAGTAAGAACATGGATTTTCAACCAATTAATACATGAACTTATTTCCTTAAGCATTCACACTTGCTAATAATCTCTTCACTTTTGGCCATCATTCTAACTTAGGCTTAGCTTCTTGGGAAGTTACTTAATTAGAATAATTTTAAGTGTATAACCATCAACTCAACACCTATCACATCATGTACCACAAATGAGTCATATTAAAATAATCTTTACTCAGTGACATGTTGTGATTAGTTGTCTTCTTGAAAGAAATATTTATTGTTATACTGCATGATAATACCTACAATATGGGTGGCCAACTATCATATGATTACAAGTTAATTCTTTTTTTGTTTTAGGAAATCTCTTAAGTGAAATCTGTATGACAACGTCTACCTTGAGGCAGGTTCATTTCATGCCATCACAAGAGATCATTGATGGAGGTCGTAGGTCTTGTTTAGGGACCTTCTCCCACTCAATATTTTAAAAAACATTCAAGGTTATTTATGTTCAATTTTAATCATTGAAAAAGAGTCAAAAGAAATAATTCAATCCTCTCATTTTGATTTCTCAGATCGAGAGATCTATGAATCAGGATCCTAATTCATATAGATACAAATGGTCCAATAGGGGCAAGAGTTTCTAGGAGCATTTGGAACATTTCGTTTTTGAGCAGAAAAGTCATTTTCAAGTAGTGTTCGATCGATTATGTATTAATCAATATTTGATTTATTGGTCTGAGGTTATCGGCAAAAAAGATTTGTCTAAGTCATTTCATTTCTTTTTGTCCAAGTTGCTTTTCTTTTTGTCTAACTCACTTCCTTTTTTCTTTGTGAGTTTCGGGAATATCCACATTCATAGGTCTAAGATCGGGTAATTTACCAGAATATACCAATTTTATAAAAAATTTACGGAAAAGGACCTACTAAAGAATTATTTACCGGAAAGGGTCATTTCCCCCGAAAACGCATCCACGTTAGCGAGTTTTTAGGGGATGTAGCAGGAAAGCGCATCCACGAGGGAGGGCTTTGTGCCACATCAGCCAAAATTGCGTCCTTGATGGCACGATTTGCTGATGTGGCAAAAGCGCTCCCTCGTGGATGCGCTTTTGCCCGCTCCAACAGTCACTTTTTTTTACCGTTGGGCCTCTAACAGTAAAAAAAATATAAACCCCCTAAACCTTTCATTTTTTTTCACACAAAGGTCCTTACTCATTTTTCTCTCAAATTCCTCTCAAATTCCTTTAAAGTTCCTCTCAAATTTCACAATAGTCCTTTAAATTTTACAAAAAAAGCCCTGTTTAAAAGTTTTTTTAAATATTTTTTTTGTTAAATTTAAAAATATTCGATCGTATTAGCAATGGCCAGAGAATTAATTTGTCTCGACAATAAACACATCTCCATCGATCAAATGACAATGGTAAATTTTAATTTTAATTTTTCAATAATATTTAATATTTTTTAGGTTTATGCAATTTTAATTAATTTTTATCTTATAATTTTTAAAACAGTCTGTAGATTGGGTGTTGCAATGCTATATTCGCAATATGCCTGGTCCGCCATCGCCGTTGATCGAGAATTACCTATGAGTTTGGATTTAACCACGTTGTAGTTAACCCCGTTCTTGATGCTATATTGTTTCAATGCACCAAGAAAACTATCCTTGTTGGAAAACTCTTTACCAACTTCTAATTTGCCCGAATCCAACGACGAACTTGTACGGTCACGCCTTCTGTGTGGTAGTTCAGGAAACTCCAATGCATCGTCTTGAGATAGATCGACATTATGCATGTGGGCTGGAGGCGAGTACGCCCTGAATCATGGATCTTCTTTTTCTTCATCTGAACCCCCTTCAACATCTTCAAGTACAGTTGGAACTGGCTCCGGTTCAGAAAATAATGCAACTTCTGCACCATCGGGGCCAGACTCTCGAGGTGGATCCACATCAGACTCATCATTCGACCCGCCATCATCTGCAACGAACGAGATCCCCTCGCCAGTGGATGTCGTGGGGAGTACACTATCCCTTCTTAAACAACTTTCGTAACGTTCCCAATCATATGTGGATTTCCAATCACTAGAAGTTAATGACGTTCCCCAATACGTATTTCTAGCATCGAATGTCGAAGGAAGGATATGCATGTCCCATCCACCAACCGAGTGTCGTGCAGGGGTTGTGTTTATCGTACTACCACCAAACATGGGCGCTTCGGTATTCTGCCTCCCATTAACAGAATGTCGGCTTGGGGTCGTGTATTCTCCTCGAACAGCAGTAGATGTTGAAGTCGAAGAAAGATCACTTCACGATGAAAATTGTACATATACCTCAAGATAGGGTGATCCACTGGAAAGATGAGTCTCCACCATTGCCTCCAAGCTCCGAGGACCTTTGATGTCAAATGAGTCATATCTCACGGGATCAATCGAAGCACAAAATCTATACTTAATAGACTGAACTTTCATTGGCATTGTTCCAAAGATTTTACGCCTAATTCTTTTGCGAAGTTCTGTCAAATCTATGTTCTGGTTAAAAACCAGTCGCGCTGTGTTCTCCAACAAAAAAACAACACCATTTTTGGTGTCACAAACCTCACCATCATAGTAAATAACAGCACTAATACGTTCACTCGTCTTCAGCTTTTACTTGTGCCTCAATTTCTATAATGCAACCTGAGAATGAAATTTGGCTCATTTATAGTCTGGATTGCCAGAGACTACTGTAGCAAAAGAGCGCCCACGTGGGAGCTTTTTTCAGTACTCTTGCTGACAGTGCATCCTACTTGAAGCGTTTTGGTCACTATTTGTTCAGAAACGTCTTCTCAAAATTATTTTGCCAGAGACTACTGTAGCAAAAGAGCGTCCACGTGTGAGCTTTTTTCAGTACTCTTGCTAATAGTGTATCTTGCTTGAAGTGTTTTGGTCACTATTTGTTCAAAAACGTCTTCTCAAAATTATTTTGCCAGAGACTACTGTAGCAAAAGAGCATCCACATGGGAGCTTTTTTCAATACTCTTGCTGACAGTGCATCCTACTTGAAGCGTTTTAGTCACTATGTGTTCAACGTCTTCTCAAAATTATTTTACCAGATACTACTGTAAAAAAATCAAATAATTTTTATATTGCTGATATATTTTTCCCTAAAACCCTGAACCTAAAATTATTTTATTTAATTAACCCTAAAATCTAGTTCATTAATTTTCCCCTAAAAACCCTTAACCCTAAGACCTTAAAAACCCTAAACCATAGCATAAAACCCTAAAAACCCATACCCTAACCCTAAAAACCCATACCCTAACACTAAAAACAGCTAAAAAACCTATCGGGGGAAAGGGCAAAAGCGCGTCCACGAGGGAGCGCTTTTGCCACATCAGCAAAGCGCACCCTCAAGGACGCGATTTTGGCTGATGTGGTACAAAGCGCTCCCTCGTGGACGCGCTTTCTTGCTGCATCCCCTGAAAACGCGCTGACATGGACCCGTTTTCGGGAGAAATGGCCATTTCCAGTAAATAATTAGAAAGAAGGTCCTTTTCCGTAAATTTTGTATAAAAATGGTATTTTCTGGTAAAATACCCTCTAAGATCCATATTTATGAATTGAAAGGTCATGATTAATAAATACATAACAAGTACATTTGACATTCTTTTCCTAAAATATATGGCAAGCTTATCATACATATGCATGAACATACTTTGTAATCAATTTAAATATCATCATGCTATCACAAAAAAAAACATAAAATTAAATTAAGCTGACCAGCCAAAGTTTCCATTTTTCCATCCTAAAACAATTAAAAAATAAAATTATAATGGTTACCTCAAAACATACTTTAGGTTTTCGATTTGAAAACCAAATACCCTGATTGTTAGGGTTCCCCTCCCCCCCCCAAAAAAAACCATAAATGACTTGAAAAACCACCAAAGGTATCTATCGTCGAACTGTTATTGCTACAATAGGCTTTCGCTGTCACCTCAATTGAAGTCGTTGTCATCAATTCATCTCGTTGCAATAGTCAGGTTGCAACCGACCACCACCGGGCACCGCTGACCATCACCTCTGACCATCGACAACCTCCATTGTCGAACCACTATCAGTCTTTTACCGGTTTGCTGGATCAGGTTTGGGTTTCTTGATCATTCTTAGATACGTCTCAATTATTCGATATTCGTTGGAAAAATTCGATTACAAAATACTTATGTCCATTTATAACTTACATGAATTATTTTAATTTATTTTAATTTATTTTAAAAAAATAAATAAAATAATTTGTATGTGGAGATGATAGTCCACAATCTAATTACATATCCTGAAAAATTATTTAAATAATAATTACAATCATTTTAATTTTTAAGATTCACAACTTTGACAATATTACTTTATCATATAAATCATAAAACAAAAAAAAAAATACATTCATTCACATACATAACCCAAAACATGTTAATAATTTCAAGAATGTAATATATTGTCAAAATTAACCAGACATGAAGAAGAGAGACAATTTCGATATTAGTTTATACTATAAGCATAGCACAAACCTAGCTTTGATACCAATTGTTAGAAAAAAATTAGTTTTCTTGCACATCAGAAAAATAAAATTTTGAAAATCGAGTTAGTTTGTGGTATGATAGCAATAAACTTTTCCTGAAAAGTACTTGTTCTTTTTACGAGACAAATACTTGACATTCATTCCTTACAACTGAACAGCCTTCTCTGCAATTGTAGTACCACGAATTGCTTCGAGTGCGGGTTTGAACAATTACAAATTAAACATAGAACTGAAAATAGTTTTGTTACTTTCAATAGGAAAGTAAATCTCTTTATAGAAACTTATAGAATTGTTATTTTTGGAAAATATAATTTATACTTAAAAATAAATTCTGGCTATTTTCGGGTAGAATAACAATATCTCAATATTGTGTGTGTTGTGTTTAGCCTTAACAATATCACATATTTATTTGGAGAGACAGAGAAACCCCATGTAACAACCCAAACCCGGCCCAAACGCTATGACCGAATTTGGTTTGCTACGGAGAAAACATTTGGAAATTTTTTTTTAAAATCGATTTAAGTATTCGGTAAAAGATAGTGTCTTGTAGAAATATTGGAGGTGTATAAAAACCCATACTTAGATTTATTTTGAAAATATTTATTAAAGCAAGTTATTATGTATATTTTTAGATGTACCCGATGGTACTTTAAAAACATTTTTCGTTTGATTTGGAAAAACATGATAAATCATTATTAGCATAATTGAGTAAGTTAAACAAATATCCCAAGCAGGTAACAAAATAATAAAAGTAGTTATTGGAGGCCTTATTACAACCCAATTAAAAACAACCAACAATCGAAAAAAATAAATAACCCGAAATTCAAAGTCCATTAAATTTAAATCCCACTGCATGGCCACCTCGAGTCCATCCGGTCCACATCCGCGATCTACATGTCACCTGAAAAATATAAAGGAGAAGGTGAGTCACCAAGACCCAGTATGTAACCCTTTCCCCGGTTTAAAGCCACATCATACACAAGTTATAACAATTAACATGCATCAATCACATACCCAACCTAACCATCCGTATCACCTTTCTCTACCCCGTGTGGTTCCAAACCACTGGTGGTGCCAAACCACTGGTGACTTAAAGTCACAGATGTGATGCCAAATCACTGGAGGTGCCAAACCTCTGGTGTCCGAAGACACAAATCGGTTGATGGGGCCAACCCATCGTGTGATGCCAAATCACTGGCGTCGATCCCGTATTATCATCTGTGGGGCCAACCCACTGTGGTACTAAGCCACTGGGACAAGACGCTATGAGGTGCCAAACCTCTAGAGGTACCAAACCTCTGGTGACCGTAGTCACAGTGTGTTACCAAAACACTGGTGTCCGTCGACACAATGTCACTGCCCCCTCCTCTCATCAACCCATATCAAGCAGTTATAAACAGAGTTTATGCCAACATACAGTTACCACATGTATCAAACAAGCTATGCTTCCCAAAAGCATTATTATCAATCTCATACTGACAGAGACTTGCCGGGATCCTCGCTTGTACCATTAAGGCACTAAATCCATATCTACATAAAGCAGATTTACACACAACATGCATTTAATATAGTTTATTAATTATTATAAGTGTGTATGAACACACCTGATGTCGATGAGACGTCTAAATCCCGAAAAGAGAAGTCGGCCACCCTAGATCTACTTGTCCCTATATTCGGCCAAATACAGAGCTTAGTATTATGGCCTATTCGGCCAAATCAAATTATTTGAGGAGGGTTCCTTGTGAACCCGAAACCTTACCTTCACGCTTTTGGATACTAATCACAACACCCGATTCCCGAATCTGCTTCACCAACTACCATCGGTTAGTAAATAAAGCTAATAGCCTTCGGCTTTGAATACTTGAAGGTTAAATCCATGAAAATCGATCCTTACCACCACTTACCACCCGATTGATCACGAATAAAAGCTTAGTTTGACGATCTCAAAATCCCGAAGCACCTATACAGATTTGATTCACAAGTGATTAGCACCCTTAACAACAATTGCCAAAACCAATTACCTACCTTTATCAAAGTCGACAAGAAAGGAAAAGAGGACATGGGCATTCGGCCAAACACACTTACCTTCCCAAAAGCGATTAAAAGAAAGCCTCCCCCTTGTACAATATTCGGCCTAGGTGTTTAAAAAAAAATAGAGAAAGAAATTCGGGACATCAAATGGGTGTATTCGGTTTTTATGAAAGAAAAAATAATGGAAAGAAAATAGTGGAAGGAAAAATGTGATAAGAATTTCGGCTAATGGAAAAAAAAAGAACAAAGTGATAAGTTGATGTTTTATAGGCATTCGGCACCCCCCCAATTACCTTGCCGTCTACTCCACTAAGAAATTCAAAATTTGGCCAACTCTTGATTTGAAATAATTCAAAAGAATTTGAATTAACATCTGCCTACTTTTTCTCTTGCCAATCTTTGTTGATTATTCATATATTAATCCAATTAATCCTAATAATATCCTTTTCTTCTATTATCTTATTATCTAATAATAATAAAAAAAAAACAAAGAGGCCATGTGCTTGTCAACCTCCAGCCGAAAGAAACAAGGGCCATGTGCAGCCAAATCACGCCAGCCTTCAAAAAAAGAAAACAAAGTGCTGCTCCTTAGATTCGAACCAAAGACCTCACGCATCAGCCCTTTCTTCCACGCCCCTAGCCACTTCTTCCAGCCCGACTTTCTTGCCAATTTACCCCACCATTTAATTATAAGACCTCCCCAGGCCGTTTACCCAAAAATTAAAAATGCCAAACGCTGCTTCAGCAGCTCGAACATGCGCCCAACAACCTCCAAGCCTCTAAGTAGCACACGCTAGCCACTTAGCCAACCAACTTTCATGTCTACACCTAGCCCCAAAATTCTTTAAAGCCTTCTTTGCTAACTCTAATGCCCAAAACAAAAATTAACACGCCACTTGCTGCCATCGTGCCTCGAACCCAGGCCCTTGCTGGCGCTACTTCCAGCCCTTAAGTGGCACCTTGCAGCCACTTTACCAAGGCCTGCTTTGTGACATAACTCGCCCAAAAATTTTATTAAAGCCTTATCTCATCTAGCTCCCTTCTTTATGGTACCAAAAAAATATTTTAACACTATGTCAGGCCTAACTCGGGTTATTTTTAGACCCTTAAACATGTCAAATAAATCCTAAAATTTAACCCTTCAAGTACACACATGGGAAATTAGCTAAGTTACAAACAACCCCTAATTTGGGGTGTTACACCCTAGTTGAATTAGTAGAATACAAATAATACTTATTTAATAGAAAAATCAATCCACTAGTTGAATTAGGAGAGAGGGGCATGTATCGGGTTCAATTATATGTACTTTCTGAACTTTTAACCCAACAGTTTATAATTTAATCCAACCGAATACATGTTTTTCTATTTCCTAAAATATTATTTATTAAATTAATTTAATTTTCAATTTAAATAATTTTCTCTACCCATTTCTAATTTTGTTAAAATCATGGAACTTTACCGTAAAAGAATGTCTGAAAAATATATTTAATTTCTACATTCAACAGATTCATTCTCAATAACCAATTAATTTCATTTCATTTTTAAACTTCAATTATTTAATCAAATAATAATTTGAAAAACTTAAATTAATTTTCAAATAATTTCCATACTTAGTAAGATATCACATTCATTTCCGAATGTAACTCATTTCTCTAACTGTATCATTTCTGTCCATTTATGTTCTTTTGATTCAACATGCAATTCATTATTGGTTTTAATAAGCTAGTAGAGGGACCGATTAAACATGTGTAATTAGGGCTCAAATGATTTATAATTAAGTTTCAATTTTTCTCCTATTAATTATTAACTCATTTAGTCACGAAGTCATTCCACTATAGTATCGTGACTGACCTCTCCCTAATAACACACCATTACGAAAGCTACTCAAAAAGTGCTTGTCTAATGACCTTGTCATAAGTGTTTTACCCTCATAGGATATCATTAATCTCTTTGAGATATATTTGTTCTCCTAATATAATCTTATTTTATTTCATGGTAATTATTATTGACAAGTCTAGGCAAAAGTAATTGTTTAACATCGGTCCCACCTGAACAATCTGTGGCACCATGTAACAACCTACTTGGCGTAAATTGTATCGATATAATTTTTGGCGTATAGTTGAATAAGCCAGGGTAGAACAGGGTGAGATCGATGAACTATCTGTTATAAGTTTTGGTGACATATTACGTGGATTTGACAATTCATCCATTTACAAAACATCTTGTTGGATTTTCCATTTAGCGAACTCTAGGGTTTAGATGACTCTTTTGTATGACAATCTGCCAACCCCAAATACTTGGGGTGAAATTGTTAATTCGTAGATTGATAGACTTGTTTTTCATGCTTTAGCATGAAAACGATAGCTCAGTGAGTATTGTTAGAGTTTAGTTGAGACCTAATTGGAATTGAACTAAAGTACTATAGATGACAGCTTGATGTGTTTAGGTAGCTAAGTGACTTGTTTAGTTGGCTTGTTTTAAAGTACAAGTAACATTTTACTACTGGCTAAACTGATTAGTGGTACTAGTTAAGTTTGGTAGATATTTAGGAAAGCCTATTCTCGGGTTTCAGGGGCTATAGTGGGATTTTCTAACCCTCCCACTAAGCCTTGTCCTCGTTGTCTGTGCTATATAAGGGTGTCGATAGTCAGCATGTTTCACCTATTTTTTCTCTGCGTTCTTTCTAAGTCTCTAAAAAGTTTGAAAGAATCTTCATTAAAGAAGACGATGAAGGTTTCCAGTAGCTAGCCAAAACACCCTTGTTAAGTACCAGCTTGCTTGTAAGTTCTGGAAAGCCCTTAGGTTGTTTTTAAAGGGATTTACATTTTTTGCATTAGGCATGCATGATTAAATTAGATAAATAGTCTGATGGTTATAACTATTTCTTATTTAGCTCAAGAAGCTAGTATAGGTCCGAGCAATCAAAGTAAATGATCAATAGAGTAGATTCTATTCCGAAGTTACTGGTGAGTTCCTTCTTACTTCCTTTAAATTATGAAACTTCCATCATATGTGGGTTATGTGCGGTAAGTTACTCTTACTACAAATGAGTCGTTGTGTTATGTTTGAACATAAGTGTGAGTATGACAATTGTGAAAACACCCTTTTTGTTGCACAAGCCCAATTCTAAAAATTTATTATATGTGAAAATTGTGGAAAGGAAACCTATAAGTGATGCCTCTGGTAGGGCGGCTATATTACAAACCAAACTTGTAGATCACGACCCGACCTTGCGAGAGAACACATGTTCGACATAACAAGGATATAAAATGAAAATAAATATGATTGATATGTGATTCTGAATTCTGAGATATGGGTTTAAGGCTAGCACAAAGATGAGTTGTTAATAACCATGCAGTTTGTGGGAGATGTGTATAAGTAGGCAGAATATGCCCTCCTAAGTACTGTATGAGTTGTAATTGATTGGCATAGTGTTGCAGCCAAGGAACTGTGGATGGTAATTAGTGTGCTATGTCTGAATAATAGTCTCACAAAAAAGCCTGTTGTTCTTTTCTTACGAGTATTGATGCTTGTTAATTATTGGAATTCTTGTAAATCTAATTGTGTCTATTTTAGAACTCACTAAGTTTAAATGAACTTACTACGTTACTTTTCATTTTCATGAATTTTGATAACAAAATAAGGATATGTTGAAATGGACTACACTAGAGTTGCAGTTGCAAGTGAAATGCTTGTTTATTTTTGTATTTTGCATGGTTATGTGAATGATGGCAAGTACATATGTTTTGTATTTAACTTTTGCAATTAACTACGTCGTTGTGTTGTTTTATCTTAAAAGACAATTGTCCCTTCTTTAAAAGTGTATGTAGAACCCTCTTGATATGCTGATCATGAATTTTTATGATTTCGATATATATATGTCATAACTAGGCAGTGGTTGAATAATAGAGTTTTCTTTTATAACTTCTATTATTTTCTCTAAATTTGCGATATCAAATGAAAGAAGAGAAATGACTTTTACACTAAGGAAAATCTTCATAATTGTTTTTCCTAAAATTTTTAAGTTATGTCGAAGGATTTGAGTTCATCAGTAATGCCCCAGTTCATCGAGAAATTTGCCTGGTTATATGATAAACCTTATCTTCCTGGTGGGTTAAAGAGTGTTACAATTTTTTGTATCAAAGCCTAAGTTGAGTTGATTCTCGGAAAGTCGAAGGCTAAGTCACGCTCCACGATACATGATATGTCTTTGGCTTAGTCCATATAGTTTTGATTAACTTAAGTTTGTATTTTAGTTAAAAATAATGTCTAAAAGTTCATGAGAAGTGACGGCAAGGAAATTGAAAGTCATGTACCTTCGACACAAGGACAAAGTCCTATAGTTGATTTGGGTGCGGACAAAATTTATTTTCGCAATGCTTTTGTCACAATGATAGGTCTCAAGTACCTCAACCACCACAAAAGCCTCGATCTAAAGTGGTACAACCAATATCTCCTGCACCTCAATGACTGACTACAACACAATTTAAAAGAGATTTTGCAAGAGAGATACTAAAGCTTGGTGCTAAAGAGTTTTGGGGGATAAGGGTGATGGCCTTGCAATAGCAAAGTAATGGCTATCTCCTTTATGTAGAGTAATTTCAATGCTAAACCGTACTCTAGCGGATAGCCTCTTATGCATTGTTTCCTTGTTGGAAAGGGAAGCCTATCATTGGTGGGAAACGCTAATAAGTGTGACCTTAAAAGAGTTGATAAATTGAGAATTTTTATTAAAAAAAATCAGAGAAAAATATGTTAATCCAAGAAAGAAATATAGGGAAGAATAGAGACTAAATGAAACATAGGATATCAAGTCCATCGCTCTCCACGAATTATAAGAAGGCGAAAGATAAAAAATGATCAACACCAAAGCGAGATTTTCAGCCTTCGATTTTCTGACAATAAGGAGATGGATGACAAGCTACCTAAAGTGATATAGTATGAAGGTGACGGTTGACTACAAAGTCACTGACTCTAAACTGAAAATATATGTTGGCGAGTGTTAGAGATCGGTAGAAAGCTACAAGTGGTGGGTACGAGTTGCATTTATCTAAAGGTCCCAACTGTGGGAGATATGGAAATATGTTGGGCCTCATACATGCACTTCTGCACGTATGACACAAGACCACAGTAAGCTTGATTGGAAATCTATCTACAACTACATCTTGCCAAAGGTTAAAGACATGTCCACCATTCGTGTATCGGTGCTAATTGTCAAAATGCAAGAGCGACTCCAGTACCGAGTGTTATACTAGAAGGCTAAACAGATGGTCGTATATAAGTTTTATGGAGATTGGATGTGTCGTACAATGAACTTTAGGGGTGGATATCCGTAATACGGGAGTACGTGCCACGAACTACCGTTTGCAGACGTGGCATTACTATGATCGGGAAGACCAACTACATCTGGGGAAAAGAAGTTCCACCAGATGTTTTAAAGATTCGATTCATACATTTGGGCATTTTCCTACTATAAGCTTCTTGTATAGGTAGATATAACATGGCTATACAGGAAATATATGCATATTCTCCTTTTTGTAGTTGCATAAGACGTGAACCGGAACTTGCTACTGATAGCATTTGTCATTGTGAATTCAAAGAACATAAATATGGCCATGTTTCTTTATGAACTTGCAGAGGTATGTTGTTACACAAGACTACATTTGCATAATTTTCGATAGATCAAAGGGGTTAGTTACCGCAATTAGGATTTTGGGTGTTTCGTGGAGATCTGTTTATTGTATCTGCTACATTACGATGAAATTCCATAAGGAATTCAAGAATGCAGATTGGCGCAAACAAGTTGTGAAAATGGGTAATCATTGATTTCATTTTTTTTGAATATATTTAGAGTCTGTGTAACAGAACATAACATGTTGTAATGGAACACATACGTAGGGTAGGAGCTAGAAAAACACAGATTTAGGTAGAGGCTGGCTGACCTTCAAGCTGGTAAGTGATGCCTACGATAGGGCAGCTATATTACAAACCAGACTAGTAGATCACGACCCGACCTTGCGAGAGAAACATGTTCGACATAATAAGGATATGAAATGAAAATAAATATGACTGATATGTGATTCTGAATTCTGAGATATGGGTTTAAGGCTAGCACAAAGATGAGTTGTTAATAACCATGCAGTTTGTGGGAGATGTGTATAAGTCGGCAGAATATGCCTGCCTAAGTACTGTATGAGTTGTAATAGATTGGCATAGTGTTGCAGCCAATGAACTGTGGATGGCAATTAGTGTGCTATGTCTGAATAACAGTCTCACAAAAAAACATGTTGTTCTTTTCTTACGAGTATTGATGCTTGTTAATTATTGGAATTCTTGTAAATCTAATTGTGTCTATTTTATAACTCACTAAGTTTAAATGAACTTACTACGTTACTTTTCATTTTCAAAAATTTTGATAGCAAAATAAGGATATGTTGAAATGGACTACACTAGAGTTGCAGTTGCAAGTGAAATGCTTGTTTATTTTTGTATTTTGCATGGTTATGTGAATGATGGCAAGTACATATGTTTTGTATTTAACTTTTGCAATTAACTACGTCGTTGTGTTGTTTTATCTTAAAAGACAATTGTCCCCTCTTTAAAAGTGTACGTAGAACCCTCTTGATATGCTGATCATGAATTTTTATGATTTCGATATATATATCTCATAACTAGGCAATGGTTGAATAATAGAGTTTTCTTTTATAACTTCTATTATTTTCTCTAAATTTGCGATATCAAATGAAAGAAGAGAAATGACTTTTACACTAAGGAAAATTTTCATAATTGTTTTTCCTAAAATTTTTAAGTTATGTCGAAGGATTGGAGTTCATCAGTAATGCCCCAGTTCATCGAGAAATTTTCCTGGTTATATGATAAACCTTATCTTCCTGGTGGGTTAAAGAGTGTTACAAGTTTTGGTATCAAAGCCTAAGTTGAGTTGATTCTCGGAAAGCCGAAGACTTACGTTCCACGATACATGATATGTCTTTGGCTTAGTCCATGTAGTTTTGATTAACTTAAGTTGTATTTTAGTTAAAAATAATGTCTAAAAGTCCATGAGAAGTGACGGGCAAGGAAATTGAAAGTCATGTACCTTCGACACAAGGGCAGGGTCTTATAGTTGATTTGGGCGCGGACAAAAATTATTTTCGCAATGCTTTTGTCACAATGATAGGTCTCAAGTACCTCAACCACCACAACAACCTCGATCTAAAGTGGTACAACCAATATCTCCTGCACCTCAATGACCAACTACAACACAATTTAAAATAGATTTTGCAAGAGAGATACTAAAGCTTGGTACTAAAGAGTTTTGGGGGATAAGGGTGATGGCCTTTCAACGGCAAAGCAATGACTATCTCCTTTATGTAAATTCATTTCAAAGCTAAACTATATTCTAGTGGATAGCCTCTTATGCATTGTTTCCTTGTTGGAAAGGGAAGCCTATCATTGGTGGGAAACGCTGATAAGTGTGACCCTAGAAGAGCTGATAGATTGAGAATTTTTCTTAAAAAAAATTCAGAGAAAAATATGTTAATCTAAGAAAGAAGTATAGGGAAGAATAGAGACTAAATGAAATATGGGATGTGAAGTTCGTCGCTCTCCACAAATTTTAAGAAGGCGAAAGATAAAAAAATGTTCTACACCAAAGAGAGATATTCAGCCATTGATTTTCTAACAATAAGGAGATGGACGAAAAGCTATCTAAAGTAGTATAGTATGAAGGTGACGGTTAAAGATCGACAGAAGGCTATAAGTGGTGGGTACGAGCTGCATTTATTTAAAAGTCCCAACTGTGGGAGATATGGAAATATGTTGGGCCTCATACATGCACTTCTACACGTACGACGTAAGACCACCATAAGCTTGATTGGAAAACTATCTACAATTGCATCCTGCCAAAGGTTAAATACATGTCCTCCATTCGTGTATCGGTGTTGATTGTTGAAATGCAAGAACGAATCCAGTACCGAGTGTTACACTAGAAGGCATGGTTGGCTAAACAGATGGTCATATATCAGTTGTACGGAGATTGGATGTGTCATACAACAAACTTTGGGGGTGGATAGCCGTAATGCTGGAGTACATGCCACGGACTGCCATTTGTAGACGTTGCATTACTATGACTGGGAAGACCAACTACGTTTGGGGAAAAGAAGTTCCACCGGATGTTTTAAACATTCGATTCATACATTTGGGAATTTTCCTACTGTAAGCTACTTGTATAGGTAGATATGACCTGGCTATAAGGGAAATATAAGCATATCCTCCTTTTTTTGGTTGCATAAGATGGGAATCGGAACTTGCTACCGATAGCATTTGTCATTGTGGATTCAGAAAACATGGAATCGTGGCCATTTTTCCTTTTGAACTTGCGGAGGTATGTTGTTACACAAGACGACATTTGCATCATTTCCGATAGATCAAAGGGGTTAGTTACCGCAATTAGGTTTTCGGGTGTTTCACGGAGATCTGTTTATTGTATCTGCTACATTACGATAAACTTCCACAAGGAATTTAAGAATGCAGATTGGCGCAAACAAGTTGTGAAAATGGGTAATTATTGATTTCATTTTTTTGAATATATTTAGAGTCTATGTAACAAAACATAACATGTTGTAATGAAATATATACACAGGGTAGGAGCTAGAACAACACCGATTTAGGCAGAGGCTGGCTAACCTTCAAGCTGATATGCAAGGTCAAACAAACACTACATGAAAATAATGGTTTGGAAGAATGATGCCCTCGCAATGGGCTCAAAATTTCAATGACAAATTTCGATATGGTCATATAACCACCAACCCAATAGAGGTCGTTAACGCCGTATAGAAGCAAACATGGCATCTTCCAATTTTATCTGTTTTCTCAACTATGTTTTATAGGCCGGCAACCTTGATACCAAGAATGTGGTTGAAACAAGTAAATCAAATGAATGTTGGACACGTGTATGTCGAGGAAGTTAGGAAGGCGATTGAGGTCAGCACTTGGAGAGCGAAGACAATGAATGTAGAACTATATTCTCGATATTTGCAAGCTTTTCTAGTAACAGAGACCACCGGTCGTCAACTGGGTATCCCGCCTAGGTCATATGGAGTTGATCTTTGAAACAGGTGGTGCGACTGTGGGAAGTTCTAAACACTTTGGTACTCAAGTGTGTACGGTGTTGCAGCATGCGTTGAAGCCTAGATCTATGTCGAACAATATATCGATGAGTTTTACACAGTATAACACATTGTGTATTGGGGAAACGAGTTCCCAACACTACGGGATGTGTCAACATAGGAAGTTCCTCCGCCGACATGATTGGCCTATCACCGATGTGACCGGTCAATCATGAGTTCTGCTTTAAATTTGGCTTTATCAATTTTTTTCAACTGTTACAATTAATTTAAAAAAAACTATTTAAACTATTAATTATAGTGATGTCACTTGACATGTCGACGACACCATTAAAAAATATTTTTTCAGGTAACTGTACAAAAATATGATGTATTTTTTGGGTCAAGACATACTAGTACCGTTGATTACTCAGGTGGCACCAAAAACATTAAGATATTTAAGCCCTAACCGTTTAGCTAATGATTGCTCTTAAATAGGTGTGGTGTCAATGATTGCTCAGACAACACCAGTGTTAAAGTGTTACTTTTGCCTATTCATCAATAACAACTACACTATCCCAAATTGATAATTAATTATTTTTGCATTATATAATTAAAAAAGTCGTTTCCGATAAATAAATAAAAAACAATGATTCATTTTTTTGTCCATTTCTCTTTTTATTTTTTATTTTTATTATTTTCCAATTTCAAAAATATATAAAACAAATGGTTAATAAAAACCCAAAGCAAAGCCCAAGGCTTAAACAATTGGAGCAAGCCCTAAAATCATTATTGGGCCTTAAGATTTTGAATTCTTTAGATGAATCTCATATATTCGAAAATTGATCCACTCCAGAAGAGTTGATTCCAATAAGATTGGTCAATTTCTCATAAATTGGTTTAGGTCAGTATTTTCAAAACCTGACTAAGTAATTAAATTCATTAGATGAATCATTTTCGGTTCAATCTACTTCATCATTTGTCTAATAATAGCTAAGTAGTAATAAAAATATTAATAAAAATTCATTTATTAGTTTAACCAGATCATTTTTTTTTCTTTTATCAATTTCGAGTAGTTTACTCAAAGAAAGATCCAATCCATTTGTTCGAACACCTATATTACCTTTTTCCTAATGTAACTAATCCTATTGACCAATCTCGTCCAACTCCAACAACACTAGCTTATTTATTTTGTTAAATTTGCTTTAGTTTTCAACATTTTAATTAAAATAAGGTTTAATATCATATTTGGTACGTGAACTTTAACAAAACTTGTAATGTGGTACCTGAAATTTCAATAAATTGATTTTGGTACTTCAACTTTAATTTTGTTTATAAATGTGACCAACTAATGGTGTTAATCTTTAACCTGACAGAACATGTGAGCCACAAAAATGGTGACACATGTCACTTTTATAAGTTTTTTTAATTCAAAAATATATTAGGGACCAAAAATTAAATAACCCTTAATATTTTTAAAATAGGAAAAAATTGATATTCATATTCTCAAATTTCAATTCCTTTTCCTTCTATGTTTATGTTCTCCAAAATTTAACTCACCAGCTCAATTCTTTAATGCCTGTTACATCTTTTTTCTGTTTATGCTGGAAATGTACTGGCAGTTACAATTAAATTTCCAGTAGTAACTAGAAGATGAATCCAATTTTTTACGTTCTTCAATTTCTTTTCCTTCAACTTTGCCAAGTAGATTCAAATAGAACCCCAATTCAATTAAATTTCCTTAAAATCTACAAGATGAATCCATATTCAATTAAACACCTTTCAACAATCCTGGAATTGAAATCTGATTTCTTATATCAAATAGATATGAATAAATATGTTGCAATTAGCAAGTCAGTAGCTAGCTTAATTTCACACGGCCGTGGCACACGGGCGTGTCTGGTGGCCGTGTGGATAAGTCAGTATGTATTCCCTGTTTTGGCACGGCCTGGACACATGGGCATGTCTGGTAGTCGTGTGATGCACCCGTGCGGTCAGGCCTCTGCAGTGTTGAAAAATCTTTAAATTTCTGAAAATTTTTATAAGTGTTCGGTTTAGTCCCGACCTCTTTCTAACACGTGTTTAAGGTCTCATAGACCTCAATAAGGGACTATATGATTATAATTGAATATGTTTGATTGATAATTGACTAAGTGTTGTGGATTGGATGTGAAATGTTTCGATTGTTCGATAATGCCTCTTAACCCTATTTCGGCGACAGTTTCGGGTTAGGGGTGTTACATTGTATCGATATAATTTTTGGCGTATAGTTGAATAAGCCAGGGTAGAAGAGGGTGAGATCGGTGAACCATCCGTTATAAGTTTGGGTGACATATTATGTGGATTTGACAATACACCCATTTACAGAATGTCTTGCTGGAATTTTCCATTTGGCGAACTCTAGGGTTTGGGTGACTCTTTTGTGTGACAATCTGCCACCCCAAATACTTGAGGTGAAATTGTTAGTTCGTAGATTGATAGACTTATTTTTCGTGCTTTAGCATGAAAACGATAGCTTACTGAGTATTGTTAAAGTTTAGTTTAGACCTAATTGGAATTGAACTAGAGTACTATAGATGACAGCTTGATGTGTTTAGGTAGCTAAGTGACTTGTTTAGTTGGCTTGTTTTAAGGTACAAATAACATTTTGCTACTAGCTAAACTGATTAGTGGTAGTAGTTAAGTTCTGTAGATATTTAGGCAAGTTTGGTAGATATTTAGGCAAGCCTAGTCTCGGGTTTCAGGGGCTATAGTGGGATTTTCTAACCCTCCCACTAAGCCTTGTCCTCGTTGTCTGTGCTATATAAGGGTGTCGATAGTCAGCATGTTTCACCTTTTTTTTTCTCTGTTTTCTTTCTAAGTCTATAAAAAGTTTGAAAGAATCTTCATTAAAGAAGACGATAAAGGTTTCCAGTAGCTAGCCAAAACACCCTTGTTAAGTACTAGCTTGCTAGTAAGTTCTGGAAAGCCCTTAGGTTGTTCTCGAAAGGATTTACATTTTTGCATTAGGCATGCATGATTAAATTAGATAAATAGGCTAATGGTTATATCTATTTCTTATTTAGCTCAAGAAGCTAGTGTAGGTCTGGAAACACAGAAATTTATACACTTTTTTATGCCCTTTTTAACTCAAATTTATGCAGTTTCGATTAAATTCTTGTCGAAAAATAGTTAAATATTATAAAATAATTAAATTGTGCTAAAAATATAAACATGATGAATTTTAATTAATTTTATAGTTAATTTTGATTTATTTTGACTATTTTTGACAGATTCGCACAAAGGGCGAAAATTGGCTCGGCAGACACTACTCGAAGAATAAACCCGAGAAGCAATTTGAAGTATCACGGTGAATTTATTTCCAGCCCAAGACGGTCCAATTATGAATATTTATTTACAATTTAATTAATTTTAATTTATTCCCAATTTAATTTGGGCTAAATAAATTAATCTTAATTAATTATGAAAAAGGCCCAGTTGAATCGCATCAGTTGAACCGAACTGAGCAAGGAGTTGGGCAGCCCAAACCGTCCATATGCTGGCCCAAAATCAGCTTATTAGCTGATTAATTAAGCTTGCAAAGAATCCCTTGAAGACTTTTTAAAGTTGCATTCAAACCCCTCCAAATTTAGTGGCTTTGTAGATTTGTCCCATGCTATATTTAGCAAAGTTGAAACCATCAACTTTGCGACATAGATGGCCGGCCAAGGGAGGTCTCTTTGGCTGCTACTATTTGCTATTTTTAACAGCCACAATCAGCTATAATAACCACCCCTTGCTGATCATTCAAACCATCCCTCAATCATCCTTCAATCCTTCATTTCTCATTCACTCTCTCATTCTCTCTTCTCTCCATTTCTCTCCTTTTCTCCACCAAAACCAAGCCTTCTTGTGCCAATTCTCCCTCTTGGAAAAGAGGTGTTTTCTCAGCCATTTGGAGCAGCAAGCGGAGTTTTCATAAGCCACCTTGATCGCCGAGGACAACGGAGAACGAAGAACGGAGCAATCAGTCAAGCCACAGAGAAACACCGGATTTGCTTCTTGTTCCTTATCTCTTTAAATTTCGTTGTTGTTTTGAAAAACATGTTTATGAATATTTATGCTATTGAAATGGTTATTTTAATCAGCTTAGCTTGAATTTAATTCGTGTTGGGTTAATTGCATTTCGTCCTCTTAAATTATTAAAATTATGTTTATACTGTTATAGGCCTCGGTAAAATGTTTGATTAAGTAAAATCATGCTTAAGTTATTCTGACATTTTAATTGTTTAGATAACTAAAGAGTTAATTATTTAAATGCATTGAAATTGTAACTAATGGACACAATATTTAATCTGTGCATGTTTAATTCTTCTAAGGTAGCTGAAGATTAAATTAGCATTGTATTTGGCAATACATATGCCTTGCATAACTTGCAAGATTTTTGTGATTAAATTGTTTCAAGGTAAGGATACTTTGTTACTTCACATGATCTTTTATATGCTTATTAGGTTGAATTAATCGGTTGAATCACATAGGAATATGCGAGAGATTGTTTAATTTAATAAGTATGTATGTGCAATAACATGTAAATATGTTCATAAGTTAGCAAATTACCGAGTTGCCGTGATTGTTTTATTTTATTTTACTTTGTTTTATTTTAGTTTTTAAATATTTCTTAAATCCAAATAGTTTTCTTTCACCAAAGTGTTTAAAATCATTTTCATAAATAATTCTTTTACAGTCCCTGTGGGTACGATAACTCGACATTTACTTGTCACTTTATTACTTGTTACGATTGTGAACACTTGCACATTTCCACCGTTCCAAGGTCCGAGCAATCGAAGCCAATGATCAATAGAGTAGATTCTGTTCCGAAGTTACTGGTGAGTTCCTTCTTACTTCCTTTAAATTATGAAACTTCCATCATATGTGCGGTAAGTTACTCTTACTGTAAATGAGTCGTTGTGTTATGTTTGAACATGTGTGTGAGTATGACTATTTTGAAAACACTCTTTTTGTTGCACAAGCCCAATTCCAAAAGTTTATTATATGTGAAAATTGTGGAAGGGAAACCTATAAGTGATGCCTCCGGTAGGGCAACTATATTACAAACTAAACTGGTATATCAGGACCTGACCTTGCGAGAGAACACATGTTCGACATAACAAGGATATGAAATGAAAATAAATATGACTGATATGTGATTCTGAATTTTGAGATATAGGTTCAAGGCTAGCACAAAGATGAGTTGTTAATAACCATGCAGCTTGTGGGAGATGTGTATAAGTCGACAGAATATGCCCGCCTAAATACTGTATGAGTTGTAATAGATTGGCATAGTGTTGTAGCCAAGGAATTGTGGATGGCAATTAGTGTGCCATGTCTGAATAACAGTTTCACGAAAAAGCCTGTTGTTCTTTTCTTACGAGTATTGATGCTTGTTAATTATTGGAATTCTTGTAAATCTAATTGTGTCTATTTTAGAATTCACTAAGTTTAAATGGACTTACTACGTTACTTTTCATTTTCAAGAATTTTGATGGTAAAATAAGGATATGTCAAAATGGAGTACACTAGAGTTGCAGTTGCGAGTGAAATGCTTGTTTATTTTTGTACTCTGTATGATTATGTGAAAGATGGCAAGTACATATGTTTTGTATTTAACTTTTGCAATTAACTACGTCATTGTGTTGTTTTATCTTAAATGACAATTGTCTCTTCTTTAAAAGTGTACGTCGGACCATCTTGATATGCTGATCATGAATTTTTATGATTTCAATATATATATGTCATAACTAGGCAGTGGTTGAATAATAGAGTTTTCTTTTATAACTTCTATTATTTTCTCTAAATTTGTGATATCAAATGAAAGAAGAGAAATGACTTTTACACTAAGGAAAATCTTTATAATTGTTTTTCCTAAAAATTTTAAGTTAAGTCGAAGGATTTGAGTCCATCAGTAATGCTCCAATTCGTCGAGAAATTTGTCTGGCTGTATGTTAAACATTGTCTTCCTGGCAGGTTAAAGAGTGTTACAAGTTTTGGTATCAAAGCCTAAGTTGAGTGGATTCTCAGAAAGCCGAAGGCTAAGTCGCGCTCCCCCATACATGATATGTCTTTGGCTTAGTCCATGCAACTTTGATTAGCTTAAGTTGTATTTTAGTTAAAAATAATGTCTAAAAGTTCAAGAGAAGTGACGGGCAAGGAAATTGAAAGTCATGTACCTTCGACACAAGGACAGGGTCCTATAGTTGATTTAGGTGCAGACAAAAATTATTTTCGCAACACTTTTGTGACAATGATAGGTCTCAAGTACCTCAACCACCACAACAACCTCGATCTAAAGTGGTACAACCAATATCTCCTGCACCTCAATGACAGACTACAACACAGTTTAAAAGAGATTTTACGAGAGAGATACTAAAACTTGGTGCTAAAGATTTTTGAGGGATAAGGATGATGGCCTTGCAACAGCAGAGCAATGGCTATCTCTTTTATGTAGAGTCATTTCAAAGCTAAACTGTACTCTAGCGGATAGCCTCTTATGCATTGTTTCCTTGTTGGAAAGGGAAGCCTATCATTGGTAGGAAACGCTGATAAGTGTGACCCTAGAAGAGCTGATAGATTGAGAATTTTTCTTAAAAAAAATCAAAGAAAAATATGTTAATCCAAGAAAGAAGTATAGGGTAGAATAGAGACAAAATGGAACATGGGATGTCAAGTCCATCGCTCTCCACGAATTTTAAGAAAGTGAAAGATAAAAAAATGTTCTACACCAAAGAGAGATTTTCAGCCCTCGATTTTCTGACAATAAGGAAATGGACGACAAGCTACCTAAAACGATATAGTATGAAGGTGACGGTTAACTACAAAATCACTGAATCTAAACTGACAATATATGTAGGTGAGTGTTAGAGATCGGCAGAAGGCTACAAGTGGTGGGTACTAGTTGCATTTATCTAAACGTCCCAACTATGGGAGATATAGAAATATGTTGGGCCTCATACATGCACTTCTGCACGTATGACGCAAGACCACCGTAAGCTTGATTGGAAAACTATCTACAACTGCATCCTGCCAAAGGTTAAAGACATGTCCACCATTCGTATCAGTGCTGATTGTCAAAATGCAAGAACGACTCCAGTACCGAGTGTTATACTAGAAGGCATGGTTGGCTAAATAGATGGTCATATATTAGTTGTACGGATATTGGATATGTCGTACAACGAACTTCAGAGGTGGATAGCCGTAATGCGGGAGTACATGCCACGGACTGTCGTTTGCTAACGTGGCATTACTATGATCGGGAAGACCAACTACATCTGGGGAAAAAAAGTTCCACTGGATTTTTTAAACATTCGATTCATACATTTGGGCATTTTTCTAGTGTAAGCTGCTTGTATAGGTAGATATGACCTAGCTATACGGGAAATATATGTATATCCTCCTTTTTGTGGTTGCATAAGACGAGAATCGGAACTTGCTACCAATAGGATTTTTCATTGTGGATTCAAAGAACATGGAATCGTGGCCATTTTTTCTTATGAACCTGCGGAGGTATGTTGTTACACAAGACGGCATTTGCATCATTTTCGATAGATAAAAGGGGTTAGTTACCGCAATTAGGTTTTCAGGTGTTTCGTGGAGATCTGTTTATTGTATCTGTTACATTATCTGTTTATTGTATCTGTTACATTACGATGAACTTCTACAAGGAATTCAAGAATGCAGATTGGCGCAAACAAGTTGTGAAAATGAGTAATTATTGATTTCATTTTTTTAATTTATTTAGAGTCTGTGTAATAGAACATAACATGTTGTAATGGAATACATACGCAGGGTAGGAGCTAGAACAACACCGATTTGGGCAGAGGTTGGCTGACCTTCAAGCTGATATGCAAGGTTAAACAAACATTACATGACAATAATGGTTTGGGAGAATGATGCCCTAGCAATGGGCTCAAAATTTCAAGGACAAATTTTGATATGGTTATATGACCACCAACCCAACAGAGGTCGTTAACGCCATATTGAAGCATACATGGCATCTTCTAATTTTATCTATTTTCTCAACCATTTTCTATAGGACGGTAACCTTGATGCCAAGAATGTTGTTGAAACAAGTAAATCAAATGAATGCTGGACACGTGTATTCGAGGAGGTTAGGAAGGCGATTGAGGTCAGCACTTGGAGAGCGAAGATGATGAATGTAGAATTATATTCTCGACATTTACAAGCTTTTCTAGTAACAGAGACCACCGATCGTCGACTGGGTATCCCGTCTAGGTTCTATAGAGTTGATCTTTTAAACAGGGGGTGTGACTGTAGGAAGTTCTAAACGCTTTGGTACTCGTGTGCGTACGGCGTTGCAGCATATGCTGAAGCCTAGATCTATGTCGAACAATATATCGATGAGGTGTACAGAGTATAACACATTGTGTATTGGGGAAACGAGTTCCCAACACTACGGGATGTGTCAACATAGGAAGTTCCTCCGCCGACATGATCGTCCTACCACCGATGTGACCAGTCAATCATGAGTTCTGCTTTAAATCTGGCTTTATCAATTTTTTCAACTGCTTCAATTAATTTAAAAAACTATTTAAACTATTAATTGTAGTGATGTCACTTGACATGTCGACAACACCATTAAAAAAATATTTTTTAGGTAACTGTACAAAAATATGATGTATTTTTTGGGTCGGGACAGACCAGTGTCGCCAATTACTCAGGCGACACCAAAAACATTAAGTTTTTTAAACCCTAACCGTTTAACTAATGATTGCTCTAGATAGGTGTGGTGTCAATGACTGCTCAGACAGCACCGGTGTTAAAGTGTTACTTTTGCATATTCATCAATAACAACTAGACTATCCCAAATTGATAATTAATTATTTTTGGATTATATAATTAAAAAAGTCGTTTCTGATAAATAAATAAAAAACAATGATTCACTCTTTTTTGTCCATTTCTCTTTTTATTTTTTATTTTTATTATTTTTCAATTTTGAAAATATAAAACAAAAGGTTAATAAAAACCCAAAGCAAAGCCCAAGGCTTAAATAATTGGAGCAAGCCCTAAAATCATTATTGGGCCTTAAGATTTTGAATTCTTTAGATGAATCTCATATATTTGAAAATTGATCCACTCCAGAAGAGTTGATTCCGATAAGATTGGTCAGTTTCTCATAAATTGGTTTAGGTCAGTATTTTCAAAACCGGACTAAGTAATTAAATTCATTAGATGAATCATTTTCGGTTCAATCTACTTCATCATTTGTCTAATAATAGTTAAGTAGTAATAAAAATATTAATAAAAAATTCATTTATTAGTTTAACCAATTCATTTTTTTTTCTTTTATCAATTTCGAGTAGTTTACTCAAAGAAAGATCCAATCCATTTGTTCGGACACCTATATTACCTTTTTCCTAATGTAACTAATCCTATTGACCAATCTCGTCCAACTCCAACAACACTAGCTTATTTATTTTGTTAAATTTGCTTTAATTTTCAACATTTTAATTAAAATAAGGTTTAATATCATATTTGGTACGTGAACTTTAACAAAACTTGTAATGTGGTACCTGAAATTTCAATAAATTGATTTTGGTACTCCAACTTTAATTTTGTTTATCTATGTGACCAACTAATGGTGTTAATCTTTAACTTGACAGAACATGTGAGCCACAAAAATGGTGACACATGTCACTTTTATAAGTTTTTTTAATTCAAAAATATATCAGGGACCAAAAATTAAATAACGCTTAATATTTTTAAAATAGGAAAAATTTGATATTGATATTCTCAAATTTCAATTCCTTTTCCTTCTATGTTTATGTTCTCCAAAATTTAACTCACCAGCTCAATTCTTTAATGCCTGTTACATGTTTTTTCTGTTTATGCTGGAAATGTACTGGCAGTTACAATTAGATTTCCAGTAGTAACTAGAAGATGAATCCAATTTTTTACGTTCTTCAATTTCTTTTCCTTCAACTTTGCCAAGCAGATTCAAATAGAACCCCAATTCAATTAAATTTCCAAAAAATCTACAAGATGAATCCAGATTCAATTAAACACCTTTCAACAATCCTGGAATTGAAATCTGGTTCTTATATCAAATAGATATGAATAAATATGTTGAAATTAGCAAATCATACTCTTATACCAGAATATATATATATATAATTAGGGTTTTGAACACTTCAAAATTTTAAAAAGAATACCGAGAAAATAAAAGAAAATGAGGTAGAAAGTTTGATGGGATATATATATATATATATATATAATTAGGGTTTTGAACACTTCAAAATTTTAAAAAGAATACCGAGAAAATAAAAGAAAATGAGGTAGAAAGTTTGATGGGTCATCAAAACAAAAGAAATACTGATTAGGTAATAACTAGTTAGTTTTTTTTTTTTTTTAAATCAAATAAACAGTTTCAATAATCTGCAGAAATTCTAGACTTTTTGGTATACGTGTAGAGAGAAATCAGATATAATCTCAGGAGGGTAGTTTTTCACTTTTGAAAAGACACTTAGTTACTACCAACACTTCAATCCCCACCGTTACTTTCCCGACGACGAGGCATTTAAGGAAAGGATTCCTCATTTTAGCAGAGAAGCGATTTTAAAACTTAAGAAGCTCAAGTTTGGGTTTGTGGTTTTTGAAGAAAGCTCCCGAAAGACTAAGTCAAGAAGCTGATAGAAGGGAAGAAGAGGAATCCATCAATGGTGTTAGTTGCCAAGGAGAGAAAAATGAAAGGTTGGAGAGAAAGTTTAGGGTTGTTTGTAAAAATATAATCAGTATTATTTGATAAAATGGTTTTCAGTATAATTGTAATATTATTTTTTAGATATCGTTAATCATAGGTATTGCATGGATAAACCGCATTAAAATTGAAGTATGGCATTCGAAGATTTGTCAAAATTCAGACACGAGATTAAGCCTTAAAATAATGACTTTAACCAACGGATGAATTCAGTGTACACATATTTGCATTTAGAAGCATGTTTGAAACCTTCATCAAAATTCATAACCCTTCCATGTGTAATATAATAACTTAAAAGCAATCTTCTATCACTATAAACCCTAAATAAATGAAGATGTATATTATTACTCCCAAATACTACTTTTCTGTTCTTGTTTTAAGCGGCGACTATTATTTTCGGATAAACATAAAACATGCTCTCGACGTCCGACATCAAAAGGAAAAGTGTAGACCATACATGAATACAACATAAAAACAGAAAAGGTAAAGGAATCCACCATCACCCTTATCACTCGCTGCCGCCGTTCTTTCGTACGATAGCCACCCAGGCTCGCGCATCCTGATTCTGAGTGTTCTAAAGGTAGCCAATATTCTCTCCTGCACTTAACAACAACCATAAAGTCACTACCCAATTTAATCTGGATCAAATAAGTGATCTTTTCTGGATCCACTCAGTTAAATAAGTCTGGTAAAATTGATTTTCTTTTTTTTTTTGGGGGGGGGGGTCTTTCCCCTATTACCTAAACTCCGCGAGCGGCGTCACGGCTCATCAAATCTACAATCCGGCTCAACATAGCTCTCTGAGCAACAAAATTCATGTTATCATCTGCTTCAAGAAAATCAAAAACTAATTTGTCCACAGCCTTTTTCTCTGCGAGCTTCTCATCCCTCTCATTCATAAGCATCAAACGTTTATTTTCCAAGGCTTCCAGTGCAGCTCCATCAGCAATTAGCTGCTCTGCCATCTCCCTTGTTTTCTCTCTCTTCTTTCCCAATTCAACTTCCAAGCGGTATAAGATGAAGTCAATGACATCGTTCCCTTCATGATCCTATTTGAATGAAAAAAAAAAAAAAAAGAACAAAAAATGTTGAAACCCAACAAAGCAAACAGTAACTAAACACTAGTATTAGCATAAAAGCACCTGAAGCCGCCATATTCAAACAAAATTTTAGGCTCCATTAGCAAATTGAGAAATCAAATTTGATCAGAGTAAATGAAAAAAGAAGAATAATAGAAATAGAAAGGTTACCATGTCAGGAAGATGCAACAAAGAACTGATCCAACAATGGAGAATGTTACAATTCAGCGGAGCTAAAAAGGGCCAAAGCTTATTGTCGTGGCTGCCAAATTACAAATTTGTCTTCCGATATGTTTTGGTGGAGACTCGGACGAGATCGCGCGTTTATCCGAAGTATTCTTTTTCTTTTCCATCAATATAGTAAAAATAAGTCTTAATAATAAATTTGGTTACTAATAATGTTTATATGTTTTATTAAAATAGTCTTAATTATAATGTTGAGCCTTTTTCTTCGTCACTCTTTGTTTTCTTTTTTTAAATGTTCTTTATAACAGATTTGATGAAAGTATCGTTAACAAATTTAAAAGAGATGATGTGAAATATTTTTAATGAAATGTAATTTATTATTTAGTTAACTCAATAAAATAATTACATGTAAATATTAATAAAGGAAATAAATCATACATAAAATTAAAAAAATAACTATTAATTTAAAGGAAATAAACGTAATTATCTATAAAAAGTTTCAAAATGAATGCATAGGTTTATTTACTGAAAGGTTTCAAAAAGATAAATAATAAACCAAACCGAAAATATTAAAAGTGTGCATTCATTTTGAAACCCTTTTTTAGATAATTATATTTATTTTCTTTAAATTAAGAGTTACTTTTTAACTTCATGAATTATTTATTTATTTTATTATTTTTCACATGTAATTATTTTATTGAGTTATCTAAGTATAGGGGTGAAACTAGGGGGCTAGCAAGGGCTCCGTTCCCCCATCCTCCTAAAATGGAAAATTTTTCATTTAGGTCTTTTAAATTTTTAAAAATTTTAAATTAGTAAAAGTAAAATTACACTTTGGCCCCTCCTAAAATGATAAAATTTTGATTTAATCCTTTAAAAATTATAAAGATAGAGGCTTTAAATTGGTGAAATTATATTTTTACTATCGTAAAATTTACAATTTAATTTCGCCCCCCCAAAAAAATTTCTGGCTTCACCCATGTCTAAGTAATAAATTACATCTCTTTAAAAATATTCCACATATGAAATTTCACACCATTCCGTTAATTTTTTTAACTATACTTTCATCAAACCAGTTAAAAAAAAAAGCAATTTGAAAAAAAAAATAAAAGTTTATGGTAAAAAAATTAAAAATACAATTAAAATCATTTTGACAAAACATATAAAAGGTAGTAGCAAATTTATCATTAAGCCTAAAAATAATACAAATTAATCTATTACTCCTTTTTAAAGACGCTTTAAAGGTTACATGTAATTTACTGTTAGTGTATAGATGACAGCTTATCAAATATAAATATTCTTTATTCAAATAATAATTTGTAAATCATAAAAAAAAATCATAATATATAACATATATGTGTAAATATACATATAACAGTTTCTCATATACTATAAATACGGGTTTAGCTTATTTCTTTTGCTTTTAAATAAATCTTTAATTACTGTTTTATAAGTGTGAGATTGAGTTTTATGATTAAAGATGGTGGTTTGTATGTTAAAAACAAAAGTGATTCAAGAACCCTACATTAGAATTTATAGGAATTTTGTTTTATGACTTATCCTTACCAAAAATAAATAAATTTGCTTATTTTGAATATGTTTTATTTTTACAAAAATTTTTATTTATATTTCTAATTTCAACTTTAAATTTGCATTAATTATTTTTTATTTTATTTCTAACCATTGTAATACATATGTAACAAATAAGTTTTTTTTTCTCATGTTATTACACTAGTAACCAAATAAGGCAATAGTTTTCTAAGTTCAAATCTCACTATTTTTGTGTAATTTTTTATATAAAAGACATAAAAAGAAAAAAAAAACTCTTAAAATAATATAATTTACTTTACCAACACTACTGAGTTGATATTTGATTGACTCGTGACACTAACATAATTAAAGAGTTAATACATAGAATAAATAGATAATAAATGTATCATTTGTCAATTTTAATAAATATAATGGCTCTGTTTGGCAATGCGCCAATTGCTAATTGCAGTAGCTAGTTTAACAAACTGATTATATTAGCTATTTATTTAAAAATATTTGGTAAAACTTCATTGATAGTTGAAAGCTGATGTGTAAAATTACAAATAAGGGTATGACACATTTATTGTTAAGTATTTATTTGTTTATAATACTTTATTTTTTATTGTTGAAATTATTGAAATAAAACACTATTATCAAGGAATTAAAACTATAACGTTCTTACTCGACTCGATAGTTGAGTCCGAGTGTGGAGTGTCATAGTTGAACCGTTTGGTCTAATACTTTAATTAGAAAATTCGCCAAAGACTGTATTACTCCATTACAAATATTTCTTACAATAGGAACCTTAAACCAAATGTGATTTGACTACCTTAAAATTTTAAATTTGTAAGAAAACTACTTAATTGCAATACATCTAACCTCAAAGTGAAGCCTCTAAAGGTACCCCTTTCTATGTGCATGACATTTTACTGATGATGATCCTTGATCTAACACAGTCTGGCTTGGTCCCTCTAAGAGATCTTCACTCATACGAGCTCTACAAACATAAGCCAAAATTCTGTAAGTTCAAAAGAACTTAGCGAATTTCTTTACTATGTTACACAAAAATAGGCCCCATCTTGTAAGGGTAGTAAATAAAAAGAAACTAAACACGTCTAACTCCCTGATCATTTAGGGTTGATTACTCTTAGTCTGGGATGGTGGACTCCGATTCAATTTTTGGTGGTTTCTTAGATATCTCACCATAATTGCAGACTCTGTCCTTTCTCCATATACATTCTTTCTTTTATCCATCCCTTATTTAGGATATCCAACTATTCATAGCTCTCATGTTTAACCCTCAATTACAAAGTTTGAGGGCCAGCTACCAATATGAATTCTCTTTTCTACTTATACTTATAAGGTAGTCCTCCTAAACTACCATCTCAAAGACCCTTTGGTTATGTCCTCCTTGGCTAACATTCCAAATCTAATTAGTCCTAGGCACACTCCCTTGGCTTATTATAGTCCTGAATGACTTGTTGACATCCTATCAATCAGGTTAACTAATGAGGACCTATGCCACTCTGGCGGGCTAATTCTTGTTTCATCTTACACTCAAGTTGAAAATTTGGTTTGGATTACTTCCTCAAAATCCCCTATATTTGCTAAACTTTGCCTTTAAGGTGTAACCTATCTGTCTATGTTGGACCGTTTTAGCCTACAATATCCAACAAAATATTATCTAAGTGACTGTTCGAGTTTACGATTTCTCTTACCTGATGGTTTCCTATGAAACTAACTTTATAGCGGGTGTACCCACAGTAGTTTCTCCTCAAAGAGGAATAGTATTGACAGACATGACTATCACTTGGATAATCCTTTTTTTAGTGCCTCTTTCTAGCAGTTCTTGATTGCAGATCATTATTTGAAATCCTCGGATAAATCCTTTTTCGTTTGCCTATATACAAGTATTACTGTCATGTCATTCACATGTCTAATTCTTACTAAGCCACCATAATATGCCCCACCAGCTTCCTTATTTACCGTTTTGGTAAAATTTTCCCATTTCTAGTACTTTTGTCTTTTCCGGCGGATTCCTCAATCCCTCTGGCTAACTATCTCTTGCCAACACTTACCTTTTTCTTCTACCCCTTTTTTCCTCATTTGCATGCTTTTACCTAACTATTATCCTGGTGGACTATCCCATGTTTAGTGGCTCGGTGGACTATCCCATGTTTAATGTCTCGATGGACTATCACATGTTTATTGTCTCAGTGGACTATCTCGTGTTTATTATCTCGACGAACTATCGCATGTTTAATTTCCTAGCGGACTATCCCATGTTTCATGTCCTGGCAGTCTACCCTATATTTACTATCCCGACTAACTTCATTGGTTGCTATAACCCAACTATGGTCTTACACCAGTAACCTCATGTTTAATGTTCTGAAGGACTCTATTGGTTGTCATAGTCGAGCTCTGATTTTACACCTTTAAACCTTTTTTGAGGTGTCACCCCGAAAAACCTTATTGTTGTTACAATGTTACCCTATAAAGCCTACTGACCGCCATCATGGTGTTGCTCTATAGAATCTATAAATCGTCATCACGGTGTTGCTCCAATGAGCCAGTCAATATAATTCTGTCTCACATTTAACCTCGATGCTTGAACACTGCAGTGTCCCCTCTCCGAGGATCATAACTTCCCACATCATGGTTTACACCCATCATCACCGGATTGCAGAATCTACTAAAATTTCAATTCTCTATCCATTAGCCCATTCCTCCATTTCGCTATTTATAACATTGATGCTCAAACACTGTAGTGCCCACTTCGTAAGGCCTAGAGCTTTGGGCATCACGGTTTGCACCTAGCAACACCAAATTTCAATTTTTATTAACCAGTAAATTCTCAGAAATGGATGCAGAAACAAAAAAATCATATATAGTTCTTGAACATTTCAAATTCATATGCAGATTCCCAACTCCAATCGCTACACGTTATTTCCGTCCATCCCTAGACACCATATAGGTTATCAAGTACCTATCCATCCCTACGCACTGCATAGTGACTGTGTGTCATGTTCCAAAATAATTGCAGTCTAACTGCCAGATCAGAATGCGATAAATCGTCAAAGTTAGATATATGTTTATGGCTTAGCCACCACATTCGGCAGATTATTAAAATGCCCACACTTCCTGCTTTTCATAATCCTAATCTAATGCAGATGCAAATTTAACAGATATCAGATATGCGTATACAATAGTATAAATTCAGATCATGCTCATGTATGCTATCACACTACGGTAGGCCTACGTTTGATTTGAACGATGTTTACGGCCCTAGAAAAAATCTTGATTTTTGGCCCACATGCTCATGTGTATTCACACGGCCATGTGGCTTAAAATAGTGAGTTACACGATTTGGACACACGCCCGTATCTCTAGACCGAGTGTCCCAAATTCTAAAATAGTGAGCTACATGGCCTGGACACACGCCCATGTGCCTCTAATTCCAAAATAGTGAGTTATATGGCCTGTGTAAAGCCCCAAAATTTTAGTTTTTATGATTATTGGGCATGGAAATAACAAAACTTTTGTTTGGGTTCTTTTTTATATAAATGTATGTGGTTAAGAGGTTATGTGCTTAGGGATGTATTTGGGAGGTCCCAAGCTCAAGCTTTGACTGCGGATAAATTTTGGTTTTTATTGGGTAAAGCCTGACTTTTGGTTAATGGGCTGATAAGAATTTATTGGTAAACACTCAACAGAATGGGCCTGCTGGTCTAATGGTTAAGAGGAGTGTTAGGCTGCTCAAGGACCGGAGTTCAAATCCTTACAGTGGCTTTGGAGTTATTTTGCTACAAGTCGTGGCTAAGAGTTGAGTTTTATCAAAATTTTGAGTTGGAGGTTTTAGGAAAATTAGGGCTTATTTACATCTTTTAACTAAAGCTTTTCTAAGTCATCTTCTCTTTTTTCCCTAAATCCCCCTTGCTGTCGAAAATCCTTTTCTTTTTCCCCTCCCCTTCGTTTCTCTTCTTTCTCGATTAATTGTGGCGTGTTGCTAGCGGTTCTGTCGATTCGGTAAGTATCGCTTAATTAAATTGCGTGATATTCTTTGGAAATCATTTAAAAGGGGTTTTGTTTACTGTTTAGGGGATATTTAAGGTTTTGTGGGTCATTAATTGAGGTTTCCAAACAGCGAGGAATCACCGTTATTCGTTAAAGGTAAATAGGTCTCTCGTTTCAGGATTTGCTTATTTTTAATAATCTGACTTAAAAGGCTGATTTTGGGTTCGCTATGATCAATTTTAAGCTTTGGAGTGCTCGTGGTTGGATTAGCAATGAAAACGAACCAGGTGGGTACTTCGATTACGCAGAAAACGAGTTTCGGTGAAAGCTAAAAAGTGGCCTGTCGACGCCAGACGGGCGTGTGGTCTACCCGTTGGTAGCCTACGTCGCGAGACACGGGCGTATGACTGATGAGCCAAGCCGTGCACGCGCCACACGAGCGCGACGGACACAGGTGTACAGTGGCTTGTAAGCCATGTGCGAAGCACGGGCTTAGGCAAGTGGGCTGTGTGACCCACACGGACGTGTGGGCCCACAAATGCAATGCACACGGGCGTGTGAGCCTCTTTAATCTGAACCATTCTGTAAGGTTGCACGGGTTGCCCAAGTTGACTGTGACCTGTAATAGGGTTGGTAAGCCTTAACTAGACTCCTAATTTAGTTATGTATGTGTTCGCATGATATACTTAGCATGATTATCTGATCTGATCTGTAAATAAATGTATGATCTGATTGTCTGCATTACATCATGCCATACTTGTATGATGCATTGCATCGGGGCGGATTTGATGAAGTGAAGGGAGTATCCGAGAGGCTTCATAAGCCCGTTATCCAGCAGCTAAGCTGCATACTTATGATATGTGTCGTGATGCAATACTTTATGGTGTGTAAGGTTGGATGGGTCGATTATATCCCCATATATGGTGTGCAGGGATGGGTGAGTCGATTTTATCCCCACATGGTGTGATAGATTGGACGGAGGTGGTGTGCAGGGTTGGTGGGCATGATATCTCTGATATCTGATCTATTATGCATGCGATATCTGTATGGCTAAGGTTGAATAACTGTATGTTGTTCTCTGTTTGTATGCATGCTGTTTGTGAGGATGTACACACTGAGTTTGCGAAAACTCACCCCTTTGTTTATTTTGTTTGTCAGGAAATCCTCAGCAGTAGATGGATTGGTGTGGCGGAGGGTTCGATGGTGACTATTAGTTGACATTCACAGATTTCTTTTGAGTAACACTATATTTTGTCTACTTTATTTAAATATATGTTTTAGGATTCTAAATTGTTAAATTATTGATTTATGAATTAATGATGTTTTAGCTTTCGCATTAATTAAATGTTTTCACTTAATCCTTGGAGTAGAGATTCCACGACTTAAGTAAAGATAAAAACTGGATGTTTTTTTACTTGCTAAGGTTTTTCTAAAAGCACTCACATGTGACACCGCCAGATTCGGCCATAGCGTCTAGGCCAGGTTTGGGGGTGTTACAGCCTGACACATAACCTTGTGGCTTACACGGCCTACCAGGCGACCTGTCACACATTATAATAATTACCTAAGACTCATTATAACCTATCATACATATACTTTGGGGCTTAAAATTGAGCCTTTGTGCCGTAAAAAAAATTTGGAATCAATTTAGGACTAATTTAAAACAATTCAGAAAGATTGAAGCAATTTCATAAATACCTAAAAATAGGGGACACACAGTCTTGTGGCCAGGCCGTGTGAAACACCCCAAACACACCAAATCGCTCAAATGAGCTAACCAGCCGAGAACACAACTGTGTGGCATCGGTCACCATATGTCCCAATTTTGAAAGTTACAAAGTCTAGGGTGTTTCACATGGCCTAGCCACACAACCGTGTGTCCCCTATTTTTAGGTATTTATGAAATTGTTTCAAACTTTCTGAATTGTTTTAAATTGGTCCTAAATTTATTCTAATTTGTTTTTAGGGCCTCAAAGGCTCAATTTTAGGCCCAAATGTATATGTATGATAGGTTATAATGAGTTTTAGGTAATTATTATTAAATGATCTGTTTTGAAATGAGTTGTTCTGATACACAGTAATGTTCTGTAACCCTAGCCCGACAACGGATATGGATTTGGAGTGTTACAATAGTTGTAGTTCTAAGTAACACAATCCATCTAGTCGTAGTTTTTAAGTAACTCAACCCATCTACATTCCCTAAGGTTCAACTTTTTCTGAGTTAATAGACACTTGAGGCTCTTGTGACCGGTGTAGATGATATACTTCTCACCGTATAGATAGTGCCTCTAGATTTTCAGAGCGAACATGCATGAGATAATTACCTTTGTGTGGCTTAAGTTATCGAGACGCATAAGCCACAACCTTACCAATTTGTATTAAAACACATCCAAAACCGATGTGTGAAGCATCACTGTAGACTACAAACTTTTTCCCAAATTTAGGCTGTACCAAAATAAATGTCTAAGTCAGAACGGGCTTGTGTTTTTCAAAGCTCGCTTGTTGCTCATCAGACCTCACAAACTGTGCTTTTTTAAGTAACAATTTAGTCAAATGACCCGCGATAAGCGAGAACCCTTCAACAAACCTCCAGTAGTAACCTGCCAAACCAAGGAAACTCGGGATCTCAGACACACTTTTTGGTTGTTTCCACTCGATCACAACCTTAATTTTTTAGGATCTACTCAAATGCCCTAAGCTAAAACAACATGCCTTAGAAAGGTAACCTCTTGCAACCAAAATTCACACTTGTTGAACTTTGTCATAAAGTTATTTTTCACAGAGTATCTACAGAACTATTCGAATGTGTTCATCGTGCTCCCTCTCATTCTTAAAATAATTCAATATGTCCTTAATAAAAACAACGATGAATTGATCCAAATATAGCTGAAATACTCGGTTCATCATATCCATAAACGCTATCAGAGCATTTGTTAAACTAAATGGCATGACCAGGAACTTGTAATACCCGCAACAAATCGTACCATATTTTTTCTTGACAAACAGAACCGGTGCACCCACGAGGACATGCTCAGTTGAATAAATCCTCGATTGAGAAGTTCTTGAAGCTGAGTCTTTAAGTCCATAAGCTCTTTTGGTGTCATACAATAAGGAGCAATTGACATAGGAGTAGTACCCAGTAAGAGTTTAATATCGAACTCAACCTCCATGTCCAAAGGTATCCTCGACAACTCCTTAGGGAAAACATCTCTTACAGTCCAAATATCTTTAATAGAATGTTTTTTAGACCCGGAGTTAGATGCATTAGCTAGATATGCCTCACAACCCTTCCGAACTAGCTTCCCAACAACTAGAGTGAAGATTACATTAGAGAGATAATCTCGATGCTCGCCAATCATAAAAATTCCGGTATCACTATCAAATCTCAGAGTTACCCTCTTAGAGGTACAATCTAAACTGACTCGATGTTCCACGAGCCAACCCATTCCCAGAGTTAGGTCAAACTCTCCAAACGATAATTCCATCAGATTAGCTGGAAACACAACACCTTGAACTTCCAACGGAACCCATCTATAAACATTATTAACTCAGACTAACTGTCTCATGGAACTAATCACAAAAATCTCTCTAATAGTTCATTCATCAAATATATTCAAATTCACAGAAACAGTGTTAACTATATATGAATATGTAGAACTAATATCTATCAGAGCAAAATATGAAATAGTATGAATAAAGAAAATACCTGTTATAAAGTTGACGTTGTCTCTGTCTTTACGGTGCCTCACAACATTCACAAGAGTAGACTAGCTTGCCTTAGTCTGATGCGCACCTCTACCCGATGCTCTCTGACCCCTACCAGAACCATTACCACTACAGGTCGGACCACGACCCTTAAGTGGCTACTGAGCTACCCTCTATGGTTGAACTGGACGCAGAGCTAGAACCTGTGCAGGAGCTTGTATTTGATCAGATCAGAGGGGACAGTCCCTAATACGATACTCCATCGACCCGCAAAGTAGACAGGCTCCCAACTTTCTCCAGCACTTGCTCGGATGGCGCCTATCACAGTTACTACAAGCTTGAATCTCAACTGGTGCAACAAAAGCCATAGATCTTAAAGGCCCCTCAAATCTAGCTCGTTTCTTAGGGCATTGAACAGAACTAGAGGGACTCGAATTCATCTTAAACTTACTCTAACTTTTCTCTTGATCTATCCTCTCGCACTCAATGTGTAACATCCTGAATAGGGCCTATGCATTTTCAGTTTAATTGTATGAAATGACAAGTTTCAAGTACTATGAATAAATTTTTGATACTTTTGGAAACCTAGAAATGAATGAAAGTGGAAATGAAAATGGAGATGGAAATGAAAATGGAAATGGAAATGGACATTTTTGGAAACTTAGACATTTTTGGAAACTTAGACATTTTTGGAAACTTAGACATTTTTGGAAACCTAAACATTTTTGGAAATGATCCAAAAATGGAAACTTGAACATTTTGGGAAACTTGAATAATAAGAGAGAAATAAAGGAGTTTTATTCACATAAATATGTGAATAATAAGAGATAAATAAAGGAATTTTATTCACATAAATATGTGAATAATAAGAGAGAAATAAATGAGTTTTACAAACTAGAGTCACTGTTTTCAAATTTTAATACTCTAAAATTTCTGCTGCGAAACTAAGTAAACAACTAGATGATTTTCTGTAAAACAAACAACCATAAACACAAATTTTCAAAAAAAAAAAAGAAAAACTAGAAAGAAGTTTGCAAAAATTAACATTTAAAGATCACCTGATTTACAAGGATTAGTTTTGAGTTTCTAAACGAGTTTACGTAAGTCCTCAAGATTCAGCCATAACGTCTAGGCCGGGTGTGGGGTGTTATAAGAATAGTATAAAAAACTATGGAATGTTAATGAATTGGTATATTGTGCTTATATGTGTGCTAAGATAGATAAGGTTTGTAAACTATTATATGAATCAATTGAAAACAAGCGATGGGGGCCGAAAAAATACGAATGAGTCGATAAACTCTAGAAAGCGATTGAATGGTGGGTTAAACGATATATATAGATGTTAAATGAAAATTAGAATTGTATGAATTGAAATTGGAAACGGTTTAAAGATAGGTAGTTGATAAATGATTTGAATTTATTTTACCATTGATATTATATACTTTGCGATAATTTACTAATACATATGTTACTTTATCTTAATTCATGGAATTACCATTGAGCATTTTCGCTCAGTGTGTGGTTTGTTTTCTCCATGCTAGGTTTAGTAGATCTTTGAGAGTGCGATAAGTAGATCAAGCATCCAAGAGGCAATCCCCCACTCAACAAAGTTTGTATAGTTCCATTTTCTTTCAAGTATGGCATGTACCTAGGTTGAGTCGGAATTAGTATTTTAATTTGGCCATATGTTAAATAAATGAAATTACGAATGTCATAACCTTTTTGTTAGGTATGTTTTGTGATATATTAATATTCTATTTGGAAATGTGTTCATATGCATATGTATATAAATGCCAATTTGTAACATCCTGGAAAGGGCCTATGCATTTTCGGTTTAATTGTACGAAATGACAAGTTTCAAGTACTACGAATAAATTTTTGATACTTTTGGAAATCTAGAAATGCATGAAAATGGAAAGGAAAATGGAAATGAAAATGGAAATGAACATTTTTGGAAACTTAGACATTTTTGGAAACTTAGACATTTTTGGAAATGATCCAAAAATGGAAACTTGAACATTTTGGGAAACTTGAATAATAAGAGAGAAATAAAGGAGTTTTATTCACATAAATATGTGAATAATAAGAGATAAATAAAGGAATTTTATTCACATAAATATGTGAATAATAAGAGAGAAATAAAGGAGTTTTATTCACATAAATATGTGAATAATAAGAGATAAATAAAGGAGTTTTATTCACATAAATATGTGAATAATAAGAGAGAAATAAAGGAGTTTTATTCACATAAATATGTGAATAATAAAAGATAAATAAAGGAGTTTTATTCACATAAATATGTGAATAATAAGAGAGAAATAAAGGAGTTTTATTCACATAAATATGTGAATAATAAGAGATAAATAAAGGATTATTTTCTAATGAGATAATTGAGGAGATAATTGATGGATTAAAGGCTTTTATCTTTTAAATAAAAGAGATAATATTATCAAAAAGAGGAGTGGTGGCCAAGTAAAGGACTCCTAGGCTGATAACTTTGGCTATAAAAGGAGGACAGGAGGGCTACTCATCAACATTTGCTCCATCTTCCTCTCTGCCGAAATTCTCCCTAGGTAAAACCCCTCTCTGCCGAATTTTCATTAAGCAAAAATCCCTCTCTTTTTCTTCTATTTTCTTCTCCGTTCTACTGTTAAGCTGAATCTTTGTGGATTCTAAGAAAGAGGGCAATCATCCACAACATCAAAAGGGGATCTTTCGGGAAATCTAAGGATCTAAGGTAAGGATTATAAATATAAACATGTGGTTAAAGATTATGATTCACGTTTTCAAAGTTAGATATAATCTAACACGAAGTTATAGGATTTCAACAGGCTTATAAAGGAATCCTCTTCAGATTTGGAATCCCATCATAAGGTAAGGGATATTCGGCCAAGGCATAATTTGTTTAAGTGTTTTCCATTATTTCAAAAACCGAAAACTGACATGGTTACATACCTAGTATTAGCCGATCTCAAGGAAGAGGAATTCTAGCAACTGTTGGGACTTGATTAAATCAATTCGGCAACTAGGTAAGTAATTCTACTTCTAGTAGGATTTGGTTTTAAGACCAAATAGGTTTATTTATATGTTTTAATTAATGGCCGAATATAGGAGTGAAAGATCTAGATCGGTAGATCGCTCTACGGGAATTCACGGAAACTATTAAGCGAAAAAGGTGTGTACTCTTACTAACTTTCAATAAATTGCATGGCAATCATTAGATATGTAAATATGTAACAGTATGTGAATGTGGCTAAGCACCACAAATGTGGTAAGGAGTACCCAGGTACGTTTCCTACTTATGATAGGATTGTGAATGTGATATATTTTGAACATGTGATTAGTAACATGAATGAAAATTAAGTATGTGAAATATGTTATGAAATAATTGGGGCATTCGGGATATTTGTGGAGGAAGAAAGTGAAGGTGACGACTACGGTCTCACCAACGTAAAGTGGTGACTACGGTCACATAAAGTGAAAAGTGGTAACTTCGGTTACATCCAGTGAATACAGTGTCTAATGACACAACATAAGTGGGCGATGAGCACGTCGACTGCAGCGACTGCCTTCGATGGTGTGTAGCGGATGGAGGGTCGACTTAGTAGTCCCCGCGGTGTACAAGTTGGTACGGGTGGTGTGTAGCGGATGGACAAATAGGTTTGGGTTTGGGTTGCATCATCCTTTATTTTGTATGAACATGATATTGATATGACTTGTATGCCTGATTTGTTGGAAATTAGTACTATGTACACATTGAGTCTGTTGACTCACCTCGTTGGGGAATTATTTTTCAGGTGATGAGCAGTAATGGACCGGGTCAGCAGCAGCTAAAGGTGGCCATGCATCGCTTGAAGAAATTATTTGGAATTTGGACTTTATGAAATTTTAGTACTTTAAACTTTATTTTGGGTTTGAATGATGTAATAAGGCCATAAGGCCCAGTTGGATTTTCTTTATTTCTGTTTATTTTTATTTGAATATGATACAATTTATGTTTGATTAAAGATAAGTAAATTTATTTCTTTTAAAATAATAAACCCAAAAATTATTTTGTCACCCTATTTAAGTTGGATTTCCAGAATTTATTAAATAGGTTTCAAATTAAGCCCAACCCAAAACAATTTTTTTAAAATTACACAAATTTTCTCTAAGTCATTTAGAACTTTGAAAACCGATTTATTTAAGGAACATACCAGATCCGGTTCAGGCTCGTGGGCCGGGTGTGGGGTGTTTCAGTTGGTATCAGAGCCCAGTTTTAAAACTCTCGGCCTGTGGGCTCAGGCCCAAAACGTTTTCCAATCGAGCCCAAATGAGTTTCTTTGGAAATAAGCAGGTTTTCTGGCATGGCACCTAAGTCTCCGACCCGCAGTCCACCAGGTAAGTACCTTTAACCATCTGTGTGATTATGTGAATTATGAATTGTAAAAGGGTAGAAAAGGCATGGAACGTAGAATAGTGTGATAGGAACTTGAACCCTAGGATTAGACTACTCAAACACTTGAAACTCATAAGACTTAATGAACTTAACAAACCTATGACTAAGTTATTAAGCTAGGGTGTGGCAACCCCTGTACGCATGTCTAGGATTGGATCCGGAAGAGCCTGGTACTTAAGCAGTCCTAGTGACTCACCTCCTCTTCGCAGGAATCCTACCTGGTGCGTAGCTTCGGTTCGCCCTAACTCAGAAGGCTCAGTGGTGTGGCAACCTCTGTGCGCATGTCTAGAAAAGTCGGTGAGAGCTTGGTATTTAAGCAGTCCGCGTGACTCACCTCCTCTTCATTCGAATCCTGCCTGGTGCGTAGCTTTGGTTCACCCTGACCAAGAGGGCTCGGTCATAGGCTAAACACAAAGAATAAAACCCGAAAGGGACTTAGCCATTTTTCTTTTATAAAAAAAATAAAAAAAAATGTACAACCAAAATTTAGTTTTAAAACTCTTAGAAACTTATGAGAACTATTTTACAACATTTTCTTCTGAAAAAAAAAATTTTCGATTTATGAAATTACAAAAATACCCCTAGTGGTAAAAAAAAAACCCTTGGTTTATAAAATGACCAAACCACCCATAGTTTTAACAAAATTTCATTACTTTATCAAATGTTCAAAAAAACCCTAATTTGTAAAATATCAAACTATCTTGATTTTGGAAAATTACAAAATTGCCCCTAACTTACAAAATTACCAAAACGACCCTGATTTCCAAAATTTTTGCAATATCATTGCTTTGAAAAGTGTAACTCTCAAAGGAACCCTCAATGTTTTACAATCTTGGAAAATATCCCTAACTTATTAAATTTTACAAATTTACCCTGATTTTTTGGAAAAATTATCAAAAAGGCCCCTGAGATCAAAAAATTACCGAAATACCCCTGGATTTCAAAATTCTTCCAAAATTTCCCCGGAACTTTAGAAGTACCAAAATACTTTCGTCAAAATCACCAGGGAACTTTTTATTTCTGAAAATTTACGAAAATACCCCTGTAAGACAAATTACGAAAATACCCCTGGGTAGTGGAAAAACAACAACAATGAAAACTACAACGTTTCTCTGAATGAACGAAAGTTCATAATTGTTTGATGGATGAATGAATGTAAAGACTATGTGCATGTATGAATACGAAAGAACCACTCCTAAAACTCTTTTCATAAAACTTCTTCGCGGGTAATAAGTGAAACAAGTACTAATGTATAAAACTTTTAAATCAGATTAAATCGCGACGTTAGAAAATGAGTTCTAAGGGATGTGAACTTAGAGATTGTGCCTAGAAAGTATGATGGTTCTATTAAGATCAGAGTTGCGCAGCAATAGCGTAGTGAGGTGAGTTAGACAGTACGATTATTCGTTAATAAGTAATTTCGAGGACGAAATTATTTTTAAGGAGGGTAGAACTGTAACATCCTGAATAGGGCCTATGCATTTTCAGTTTAATTGTATGAAATGACAAGTTTCAAGTACTATGAATAAATTTTTGATACTTTTGGAAACCTAGAAATGAATGAAAGTGGAAATGAAAATGGAGATGGAAATGAAAATGGAAATGGAAATGGACATTTTTGGAAACTTAGACATTTTTGGAAACTTAGACATTTTTGGAAACTTAGACATTTTTGGAAACCTAAACATTTTTGGAAATGATCCAAAAATGGAAACTTGAACATTTTGGGAAACTTGAATAATAAGAGAGAAATAAAGGAGTTTTATTCACATAAATATGTGAATAATAAGAGATAAATAAAGGAATTTTATTCACATAAATATGTGAATAATAAGAGAGAAATAAAGGAGTTTTATTCACATAAATATGTGAATAATAAGAGATAAATAAAGGAGTTTTATTCACATAAATATGTGAATAATAAGAGAGAAATAAAGGAGTTTTATTCACATAAATATGTGAATAATAAGAGATAAATAAATGATTATTTTCTAATGAGATAATTGAGGAGATAATTGATGGATTAAAGGCTTTTATCTTTTAAATAAAAGAGATAATATTATCAAAAAGAGGAGTGGTGGCCAAGTAAAGGACTCCTAGGCTGATAACTTTGGCTATAAAAGGAGGACAGGAGGGCTACTCATCAACATTTGCTCCCTCTTCCTCTCTGCCGAAATTCTCCCTAGGCAAAACCCCTCTCTGCCGAATTTTCATTAAGCAAAAATCCCTCTCTTTTTCTTCTATTTTCTTCTCCGTTCTACTGTTAAGCTGAATCTTTGTGGATTCTAAGAAAGAGGGCAATCATCCACAACATCAAAAGGGGATCTTTCGGGAAATCTAAGGATCTAAGGTAAGGATTATAAATATAAATATGTGGTTAAAGATTATGATTCACCTTTTCAAAGTTAGATCTAATCTAACACGAAGTTATAGGATTTCAACAGGCTTATAAAGGAATCCTCTTTAGATTTGGAATCCCATCATAAGGTAAGGGATATTCGGCCAAGGCATAATTTGTTTAAGTGTTTTCCATTATTTCAAAAACTGAAAACTGACATGGTTACATACCTAGTATTAGCCGATCTCAAGGAAGAGGAATTCTAGCAACTGTTGGGACTTGATTAAATCAATTCGGCAACTAGGTAAGTAATTCTACTTCTAGTAGGATTTGGTTTTAAGACCAAATAGGTTTATTTATATGTTTTAATTAATGGCCGAATATAGGAGTGAAAGATCTAGATCGGTAGATCGCTCTACGGGAATTCACGGAAACTATTAAGCGAAAAAGGTGTGTACTCTTACTAACTTTCAATAAATTGCATGGCAATCATTAGATATGTAAATATGTAACAGTATGTGAATGTCGCTAAGCACCACAAATGTGGTAAGGAGTACCCAGGTACGTTTCCTACTTATGATAGGATTGTCAATGTGATATATTTTGAACATGTGATTAGTAACATGAATGAAAATTAAGTATGTGAAATATGTTATGAAATAATTGGGGCATTCGGGATATTTGTGGAGGAAGAAAGTGAAGGTGACGACTACGGTCTCACCAACGTAAAGTGGTGACTACGGTCACATAAAATGAAAAGTGGTAACTTCGGTTACATCCAGTGAATACAGTGTCTAATGACACAACATAAGTGGGCGATGAGCACGTCGACTGCAGCGACTGCCTTCGATGGTGTGTAGCGGATGGAGGGTCGACTTAGTAGTCCCCGCGGTGTACAGGTTGGTACGGGTGGTGTGTAGCGGATGGACAAATAGGTTTGGGTTTGGGTTGCATCATCCTTTATTTTGTATGAACATGATATTGATATGACTTGTATGCCTGATTTGTTGGAAATTAGTACTATGTACACATTGAGTCTGTTGACTCACCTCGTTGGGGAATTATTTTTCAGGTGATGAGCAGTAATGGACCGGGTCGGCAGGAGCTAAAGGTGGCCATGCATCGCTTGAAGAAATTATTTGGAATTTGGACTTTATGAAATTTTAGTACTTTAAACTTTATTTTGGGTTTGAATGATGTAATAAGGCCATAAGGCCCAGTTGGATTTTCTTTATTTCTGTTTATTTTTATTTGAATATGATACAATTTATGTTTGATTAAAGATAAGTAAATTTATTTCTTTTAAAATAATAAACCCAAAAATTATTTTGTCACCCTATTTAAGTTGGATTTCCAGAATTTATTAAATAGGTTTCAAATTAAGCCCAACCCAAAACAATTTTTTTAAAATTACACAAATTTTCTCTAAGTCATTTAGAACTTTGAAAACTGATTTATTTAAGGAACATACCAGATCCGGTTCAGGCTCGTGGGCCGGGTGTGGGGTGTTTCACAATGTGTTTTACCTCCTTCGTTATCTTAAACTTATCAACCAAGGTCACAAAAACCTGCTCCCTTTAAGGAGATATTAGAAATCTCAGATCATACCTCAATCCTTCATCGAATCGTACACTCTTATCATAATTAGTCAAAACCAATGCTCGAGCATACCTGCTTACTCTCAAAAACTCGGCCTCGTATTCGACCACAAACCTCTCACCCTAAACTATGCTTATAAACTCACGTCTACAAGCTTTCACATAACTTGCCCCCACATACTTACTTTGGAAGGAATTCTTGCAAAAATCCCAAGTAATTTGTTTGGGCTGGGCTCCCTGATCAATAGCCAACCACCACCAATAAGCCTCATCTTAGAGTAGAGACACGACACCCTTCAATTTTTATGTAGGAGTGTAGTCGATGTCATTCATAATACGCTTTGTGGCTTCTAACCAGTATTTGGCCACTATTAGAGCAACTCCGGTGGCGCCTCTGAGAAACTCAACACCATTTGACCAAAGTCATACTGTAAATGACCTTTAGCCTTTAGATCCAGAATGGGTCCCACTGACCCTCTCTAATGCTCATAGCTTAACTTGAGATAGTGCATCGTCTCCAACTGTCGGAGTCTAAGACCCAATCTCAGTAGTAAGAGTAACAACAATCTCACTGGTCTCCAAATTTGGTATACTACCCATAGAAGATAACTCTGCTTGAGCTTCTCGTTGGTGCCCACAAGAACCACATTCACGACTACTTCACGAACTCATAATATAAGTTTATTTACAATGTCAGAATTGCAAAGATCAGTTCCAAATTCCTATCAGATGTCTTATCGCAGTTCATATCAGAATATTTAACTAAAGCAAACAGATTTAATCCCTACAGTGTTTTTGAGCGAAACGATATAACTAAGTCGAGATACTCATAGGTTTGGTGCTTGAGGCTCGATCTTTTATAAAATCAGTTATCAAAAGTACTTGATAAATATTTCATTCAAAATATTTTTTTAACAAAAATAGGAGCCCAGAAAACACAGCCCGAGTTTTGCAAATCTGGTTTTGATACCACTAGAAGTAACACCCTATACCTAGCCTAAACGTTAACACCAAGTCTAGAGAGCTACATCAATTAATTTTAGAAAAAATCAAACCTTGAAATATTCAAAGTTTAACAGTTGAAGATTAATTAAATAGTTAAAACTAATATAAAAATCTAAGCTTATAATCAATCATTTGAAATAAAATACACGATAGTATAAGTCTAGATAAAACAATAGACAACTAGAAGAGAAATGAGCAAGCTTCTTTTGCACCGACTTGCCTAAGTCTATGGGTTACTTGTAATCCAACAAATAGACTAAATCAGTTTACAACTCAATGTGTAACTTACATTTATAATTAATTAGTAACATAAAAAATGTGATTTCAATTTTTATTAACCAATTAATTCTCAAAATCAGATACAGAAACAGAAATAGAAAACATAAGATACAGTTGTAGAACATTTTAGATTCAGATGCAGATTTCTATCCCCAACCACTACACACCATATTCGTCCATCCCTACACACCATATAGGGTATCAAGTACCTATCCATCCCTACGCATCACATAGTGATTGTGTATCACGTTCCATAATAATTACAGTCTAGCTGCTAGATTAGAATATAAATCGCCAAAGTCAGATATATGTTTGTGGCTTAACCACCACATTTGGCAGATTATTAAACTGCCCACACTTTCTCTTTTTCAAAATCCCAACCCAATGCAGATGCAGATTTAACATATACATATATGTTATGCTATCACACTTATCAGATTTCATATAAAGTATTTACATGTAGACATCAACTAATAATATTAAATTATGACACATCTAGAATATAAGTGAAAAACAAATTCTGTAACAAATAATTTTTTTTTTATAAAAAAGTGATATAACTAACAAATGAGGTTTGTTTTTGTATAACTAGTGTCCTACAAATGATGCTTTAATTGAATAGTGAAGTACAAATGTTAAAAAATATAGAGGCTTAAATTCAAATCTTATTAATTGTGTGTATTTGTTTTTATATCAAAAATATAAAATGATAAAACACTCTCAAAATAATAAAATTTATTTTATAAAATAAGGGTATTTCATCATTATTCAATTAAATTGATGTCCTATTGACTCATAACATCAACTAAATCAAGTGTTTAATATTTTTTTTTTGAAAAAATTGTTAATTAATGCCTAACACTAGTTTGCTTCTCTTTAGCAATATTTTAATTCTAATTATTCGATTTTTTGTGTTAATTAATTGAATAAAAATTAACTAATAATAACGGTAAAATAATATTTGAATTTTACAGTTTAGCATTTAACATTAGGATTAAGAATTTAGAATTTTAAGGGTAGAGTTAGAATTATGATTTAAGTTTATGGTTAAAAATTTAGTGTTTAGATTTTTGGTATTAAATTTTGTTTGTATATTAATTAGAGTTAAAAGCTTATGACAATTAATTTGTTGCTAATTAATGTATTATATTTTTTGCAAGAAAATCAATTTATTATATTATTGATTATATTTTAAATAAATATAATGTGACATGTTATTAGTGGATACTTAAATAATTTTTTATATCGTTGTAATCTAAATTAAACACATATTAAATATCAAAAGCTTTTCCAAAAAAGCACATAAAATAATGTTTAAATAATACTCATAAATTTAAGCAAAAACGACACCAAAGCAAACAATTATTTATTGTTAAATGGTATATTTGGGAGAGACTTTGTGGCGAGATTGTCATAAATGTCAAAAAGTTATTTCCAAAAACCACCTAGTAGCAAACGCATTTTAGGACATTCCCAAGTCTTCTTGTTCTTCAACAATGATAATTAAGATTCCAACCACTACAAAATTAACCTTTTTTAAGGAACAATGTTAAAATAACTGGGGTAATTAATTCATTATAATCCACATGGATTTAATTTAGAATTATTTTTAATGAGTAATCTACATATAATTTTTTGTTGATTTCTACGAGAAAGATTGTGAACTATTATTTGTCGAGAATTAGCTTTGTAAATTTGATTACCTGTAAGGCGTTAGGTCTAATAGAGTAAGAACATTTCGTCGAGTGTTTGATAAAGCAAATAATGCATACACCCTTGATCAACCATCTAGGAAATCTCGATATTTACCCTTGGTGAAATTTTAACCTACACTTTACTGCATACAAAGCATTATTATTTGGGCTTTCACAAAATCAGAAGATTAAACCCTCATTAAAAACTAACAACCTGCTAAAAGATGATACTTCAAAATCTTCTGAGATAAGTCTCTCTCTCCTTAACGATACTTTTTAATAAGTAAACAATTAATATTTCATCTCTATAAAAAAAAATATTTTATCAAATTCAATTTCTTAATATTTATGGCGTGGAAATAAAAATAAACACTAACGTTTTTCATAAATGTTGACAGGAAGTGACCAAATTAATTCTGACACCATCATCATTGAAGTTGTAAAATTACATTCTCTTATATGCTAGTTTTTCTTTCTCTCTCCAGTGAGGTAAATGATCAAAGGGAATGTATCATCCATTATTTACTTGGTTTCAATATTAAGGGCTGATTTTTATTTTTTCCAACTTTAAATTTGTTTTTATCTTCGTCTCTCATATTAGACTTGAGAACAAAAGTTTAATTTTTAAATACATTATGTTTCAAATCTTAATTAACAGTTTTAAATGTATAAAAAAAACAATAACATGAAATAGACTCTACTTGAATATGTAAGATGATAAAAGAAAATTCCATGAAAAAAGTGAGATATAGACCTATACTTAAGGATAGCTTGTTAAGTATGGGATTGAATTTGGGGAAATTTTTTTTAATATTGAATTATTTTATTTTAAAATTAAAATAAATAATTTTAAAACATATTTTATTTAAAACTTAAATATAAAAAATATTATATTACATATCTTATTACTTCTTAAATAATAAAACAAATAAATCAAATAAATCGAGCTCAAACTTAAAAAAAAAAAAAAATCAAACCGTGAACTTACCCATTCAACCGTGGACGCCTTTAGGGAGAGAGCATTTTAGACAAATTCAGCAGGTATAGGGTGAGAATAAAAGGGCAGAGATAGATTCTTAATAACATGTTAACACCATAACAAGTAATAATAGTTGAAGACTCAAATTGATTAAGACCTAGAAAGATGTTTATTTTCTTAACTTGTATAAAATAATAGTTAAAATTTTTGTTAGATATATGTTTACATATATTCAAATCGTATGGCTCTATCTTCTACTCTAATATTTTAAAACAAAACAAAAATATTAACAACAACCTTCACCATCTCTATTCACTATTACCAAACTAATGGTGGAGGGAGATGGAGAATTTCTCCCTAAAATAAGGTTGGATTAGTGAAATAGTTCATATTTCTGAAATAATTATTGCATCTTCTTTTTCTTTCTTTTTTTTCTTCATGCTAACAGGATTATGATTTTCAGAGTTTGATCCAAGTTGCCAACCCACTTGAACAGATGGCCTGCCCTGCACTGTTAGAGGTAAATATTAAGCGTAACACAAAAGGGAAAACAACTTTATCATATAACTTCCAACTAATCCATATGGAAGCTTTTTTTAATGAATCATTTGTGTTAAATTAATTGGTTCAAGTTGTTTAAATTAAAGTTTTTAGAATTAAATCAATAGTTAAATTGATTAATTTTTTTAATTTTTAATCCAATCTAATTGTTGTATTTAATCTTCAGTTTAATAGGATTATAAATTAAAAATCTGAAAATAAATAAAATAATAATAAATTAAAAATTATGATTCAATAATAAAACAATAAAATGTCACTATCTCAATTCACAAAAAAAAAAAAAAAAAAAGTCACTATCTCTCACTCTTCTTTTATTATTATTATCATACCCCATGGTTCAAGGAGCTATAAATACACTACCTACTTTCCTTATTTTATATTATTATTTTGTAAAAAATTGTAGCCTTTTTTTTTTTCCTTTTACCTATTTTAATATTTGAAGGTTTTTATTTTTGTTATTTGTGAATTTTCATTTTAGAGTATTTGTTTAGATGAAAAAGTGAAGAGATGGGAAGAAGAGTAGAAAAGTGGAAATCTTTTTAAAGTGTATTTGGTATAGAAGAAAAGAAAGAAAATAGGATAAATGATATTTTTTATTATAATATATAAAAATTAATTATTTTAAAATAATGAAAAGAAAGAAAATAGAAGAAATGTGTATGTTAATTCAAAATTATATATATTTAAATGTTTTATTTTTTCACTTTTCATCTTTACTATTCTTTCTATTTTCCCATTTTTTTATTAAAAAATAAACTTTTCATTTTTTATTTCTCTATCCTTTAAAATTTTAATCTTTCCAATTGTCTTTCTGTAGCAAAAGCATTAGTTTTTCATATTCTTGACAAGTTTACTAACCTTTCTGCTTCATATCCTTTTCATTTTTTAAAACCTTTATCGTTTATAACTCTACCTTTCAAACTTTTTCTTGTTCAGCAAATGGGTAGTTCAAAATTTTTAAATAATTAAAAGAAAAAACCGTTGACAGTAGCGATTGCAGCTTGGCATGATGGCCAAAGATGAAGCAGCGGATGGTTAAGGGTTTGAAGTAAACGAATTTATGGGTCGAGCCGAATTAGATCTAATCAAAATTTTAGATTCATATGTTAGGTTTGGGCTCGACTCAAAAAATAGACCTAAAATTTTATCCCAGTTTGACTCGGATAAAATGTTAAAATTCGAGTTCGGCCCGTCCATATTAATTTTTTTATATTATTTATTATATAATTTTTTTAAAAAATATAATACATAAAAAAATACTAAAACCATTAAAATAATGTTTACCAAACAAATTAAAAATAAAATTTAAAAATATGCATATTTAAATGACATTAAGATAGCAACAACATAATAGTGAAATGGTAGCAACAATAAAAGAAGTGTTATACAATATCCAAATAATAACAACAAAATAGTACCAATATAATAGTGAAATGATAGCAAAAAAATAAAAAATAACAAGAAAATAACAAGAAAGAAAGAGTAAAAAACAACAATAAAAAGCATCATTTTTTTTTTCATATTCGGGCCAAGCAGGACCAAGTTAAAAAAGTCTTACTTTACTCATTTTCTAAGATTGTCTTATTTTTTTTTTGTCCAAACCTATTTTTCAAGATTATATTTTTATCTAACCCTCTCATTTTTAAGCGGGTCTTTAGACCGGGCGAGGTGGCCCAAACTTTGGGTCAGGATTGCCATTGGGCCAGCATTCATTTGGACCGAATTTTGGGTCAGGATTGCCATTGGGCTAGTTTCAACTATTAAAATAAAGTGGGTTTAATTTTCTTTTTCGGTTTTGGGCCAGAAAATTTTAACTCACAATGCAATTATTTTTGAACTGCTTCATCCGGCTTCTGGTTCACAGCTTAAAGATGATTCTCACTAGCTTCCAGCTCAAACAGTTATTTAGCTTATTCCTATTATGAAAATCATGGTTTTAAAAAAACCAACTAAAAAGAAAAGAAAAGAAAAGAAAAAGAGAAAATTGAGTTTTAGCTTGATAAGCATGGGTATTGTTGTTAATGTAAGAAGAGGTAGGCTTGAGTGTACTAAAACGCATTATCCTCTTATTTATAGATTGGAGAGGGACTATGGATAGTTATAGACATTGTAAAAATAAACAGATATGATTAGAACATATACTAAGATTATTTAAATTGAAAGAAATGAGGATGAAGGCTCGTATAAAGAAAAAGGAAGAAAAGTTAGAGATGTACTGAGAGGAAGGAAGAGTTGAGAAAGAGGATTGAAGAATCAATAACATTGAATGGTATTGAATTTATAGACATGTAGAGGAAGGAGTGCTGAATAATAAACAAATAAACAAATTCAAAGTGTTATACAAAAAATAACTCAATTACAAGCAATATATATATATATATATATATATATAATCAAAGATCATTGAAACGTATTTCTAAAAATTATTAAAAACTTATTTTTTTATTAAAATTATTATATTTTTCATTAAAGTGTGCACTATAAAAAAAAATCACTACCACAATGATTAATCCATCGCAATTTAAATGATGATCAGCTCTTTAACCAGCCTGGCTTTATCTTTCATTTGTTTTTCCTTTGGTTGGGTGGGTCAATCTGATTAAAATCCAAAAGAAAAACAACAAATTATACAAATTTAAAAAAAGAGAAAAAGAGAGGTAGATTGTTTTAAACTTCTGGTAACATGGGCGACAACTAAACGATGCAAAATGTTCTATTCTCATTTATTCCGTTTCATGATTCCATTCACACCTGTATTTTGTTTTTTTTTTTTGGTGAAAGTTTTTTTGTTTTTTTAATCTATTGTGTTTTTTTTCCTTTCTTTTAGAAAATAGATAACAATCAAATTACTATTTGTAGAATTCAATCGAATCAAGAATTGATTAAGTTACTGGCTCAGATTAAAGGTTTAGACCAATTAATCTACAAATCGATATAAATTGATGGTTAAATTGAGCTAAAAATTGATTAAATCAATTTTTTATATTTTTTTAAAATATAATTTATTCAATTGAACCAATCTAATTGAATGAACTAAAAATCGAGAGTTTAATAATTTGACCATTTATCTAATTTTGATAACCTTGAGTGAAACTACAGAGAAATCAAATAACGGGGAAGTGTCAATAATATAATCACAGGGTTACATTTTTTCCACATTAATTTTACCAATCCTATGAAGATATCAAATACATCTTTCTCTTTAGTGTTAAGGCCTTTTAAAGTAAATTTCACACTCAAATAAATCTTATTTCAAAATAAAATTTTAGATCCAATTCTACTGTCAATCCCTCTATTATGTATAAGTTGTGAATCTAATTTGTGCTTTTTAATTTGTTTGATTTTAGTCATGCACTTTACAAATTCATCAACTTTAGTATCTATTCATTTCGAATTTTAGTTACATCTCAAACTATACATGTAACACCCTATACCCGATCCGACCACCAGGTTCGAGTACTAGATGTTACAACAACCCAAATAACTTAACAATATTTCTAGTCTGATTTAATTACAAACTTAGACAACTTAAATTTTCAAATTCTCACAACTATTAATACCTATATCATGTTAGTTATAAATGTTTACAACTTGACACTTTAAATGATCAATTATTTACCAAGTTTACATTAAGACTCAAATATAGACTCATTCAACTTAAATCCTAAGGCGTGACCTCTAAAGGTACCCATCTATATACATGAACAACTACCACACCATTACTTGACTCTGGCAGTGTCTGCCTAGTCCCTTCCCTCAATTTCCCGAGTCACCATATACCCTACACACAAGCACTAATTTTTATAAGTTTAGAAGAACTTAGTAAGGTTTTGAACAATGGTATTCATGAAAAACTGCATAAATTTTTAGGAAGATGAGACTTTATGCATAGGGTTTAAACTTCTTGGATTTTATAGGAGAATTCACGAATCTCGTGGCGTATCTAATGCCTCGCTCTCTTTCTCTCTAAGTCAACTTTGGCGGACATAACCACCCGACTTGATCATAACCATGGCCCATTTGGAAATACTCTGTTATGCCCTTGACATTGTTTACCCTTGTTCCAGACGTCTCTTATACCCTTCAAGATATACCTCATCACTGATACACGTACCTACCATTTCAAACTAACGACGACTATTGGTGTTTAGTAAAATATTTGCCATAATTTCGGATCCTTACCTTAATCTATTTCCTGATTAAAGCCTCTACCCAATAACCCCCATTTGCAGACTTAAACATGGTGCTTGGCTAACTGAATCCATACTCCCATGTTCTTGGTGGATTCGTGCCACGATGGAACCCTAAAATACTTATTCACCTTAGTCCCATCTTTTATGATACTCTATCCAATCGGATATTCTATCGGACTATTTTCGTCTCAAGTATCCCTTAACTGTTTCCACTCTTAGTATTCTCACATGGTCTTTCCCATGTTATATGGCCCTGATGGACTTCCACTTCTTGCTATTTTTCGGCCGATTTTCTACCCAATGTAGTCCTCATCGGACTTTTGTAAACTTGAAATTATATAAGGTTTTTAAATATATTTACCACCTTTTACTTAATAAATGTGTTTATCTTGAGTAATTATTATTGAAATAAGTAAATTTTACTTAATTAGTAATTTTAGACATGAATTTAGAAAGTATGTGAAATTATGCTTAATTACATGATTTTCATGCATATTTTATATTAATTCATATTAATTTATTAATGGACATGTACAAGTTATCCATGTGGACGGCAAGACCATGCAATTTCAGGCATGAAGTTGACACCCAATAAAGAAGGTGATGAAAGATGGACATGTCTACTAAGTTTTGGATTGAAAAACCGTCCAACAAGGGGAACCAAGAGCCCAAATTCGATACTTAAAGGTGGCTACCCAAAATATGTTTTAGGATAATTAATTGGAGGTCCTTATAGTTGGAAAATAATCAGATTTCATCCCAAAAACTTCTTTGTTGAAATCGTCCACTCTATAGCTATTTTTAGCTTGAATTTGAAATTCAAATTTAGAAGACTTGGTCATCCCTTGTGTTAAAAATGTTCAATAATCAACTGGATATTTTACTAAGTCATAATACGTTACTTGTAGGTGTACTATCAGACGTTAAGTTAATCGATTTGGGTAATGTTTATGTTTTACTAGAAACCTCTAAATGTCACTGGAACGTTATTTGATAACGGTTCGAGCTCAATATTGATTAATCCTATTGGGTCACACCTAATGCGATGTGAATGTCATTTTGTGTGTACAAATTAGTTAAGACTAATTTGGGGTGTACATTATTTAGTTGGACTAAATAATATCTTTGTTCTTCTAATTAAAAGAGTTTAGTTAGATTAAGTATTAGTGCATGGTCTACCTAAAATGCTATAGTCTTTGATGTACTAAAATTGGTGTATTAAGAGGTGGCATAAGTGTTATGTAACATCCTATTAAACACCCTTTTAAGAGGCTTAAAGATGGGTATTATTGACTGAAAATTCAGCACACATGATACATTGTACTTGGTCTTTTTCAGCTCACTTAGGTGTTTTAGGAGGGGCACTTAAGAGTTAGTATAACCCCCTTAATTATGCACCATAATACCCATTATATCAATGTATTTAATGTGTTGTAACATTAATGTTATTAAAAAAAAAAGATGTAGAAAGGTGATTTTCTTTTATTTTGGTCTTACTTTTTCTCTAGTGAATATTAAGAGTTTTCTACCTATAGCAAATCACTAATACTTAGAACAAACACACAAGATAGTTTTTAGGAATCGTTCTTACAACTTCATACTAGTATACGGGATATTTGTAGTACGTTGCGGAGTGGACTTTCGATAGAGGGACTTCGCTTGCGGTCCTCGTCTTGTGTATTATACCACTTTTGGGATTAAGAATCACGCGACAAAGGTATAATTTCTAACTATTTCTTGTAATGTTCATTACATGTTCAAATAATGGATCTTGGGTATGGGTTTTAGTTTTCCGCATGATTAATAGTTAATCATATTAATTCCTAACACCTTGTTCCTTGAAGCATGGTCAACCTCATAAGAGAGGGAAGGAAGGGAATTTAAACCTATTTTTAGTAAACTCAAACCCTTACCTTCACCTATAAATGCCTTGTTGTCCCTTACTTCTAAAATCATCTCTCATCCCTCAATAATTCTCTCTCATTCTCACTAGTTTTCATCTCAATTCCTTTTTCTTTTTTCCCTTGCATAGTCGTCCATCCCTTCTCCACTCTTTAGCCTTAAAAGCTTTGTCAAAAGCACTCCTTATCCGACTACCTCTTAAACACCTAGCAAAAGAAGCATCAGTCAGAATGGAAGAGCGCCTCAATCAAAATAAATCTAAAAGGTTGCTAAACTGAGTCAGTCAAAATAAATTCAAAAGGCTATTGAAGTTAATAGAGTTTACTCTTTCCTCTTGTTATTTATTTTAAACATGTTTGTTTTGAGTTTTATGTTTTTGACATCAACTAAGAAGTTTTAGTTCCAATATGCTAGGATGATTATATTAATTTAATGAGATTTATTTAATTCAAGTTAACATGTTTTGTGCCTTAGTCGATTATGTTTTCAATTAATATCATGATGCATTTCATTCATACGTGATTGGGTGCACTCATATTAGCTGAGCAATTCTAACCAGATGACGACTTGTAGACGTATAATTGAAAAGTGCAATGCTCAATTTAGGTCATTAAACCCGACTAGGTTGAGGTTCATAATATCTTTAGTTAGCTCCATTATCTTGCATGATTTTTAGGTTTATGTAATTAAATTGTTGCAAACGTAAATGTCCTTGTGACCTTGCATGAATTCTAAGAAACCCTTAGTCTAATATGATCAATAACATGCATATTTCACTAAATAAAAGATCCTAGAGGATTTAATTTGGTTTCCAAACCCATAAGAGATCGAGTTGCCATAGAAGTAATTCCGAACATGTTGAGCATGATGAAAGTGAATTGAATTGAATTAATATAATTATCCTAACCCATTTAATGTTGATTTTTTTTGTTGCTAAATCCTTCATTCATACATTTAGTTAAACTGCATCTAGATTAAATTGCATTAGGGATCACTCTTTGCATTCAATTAAATTTAATCATCACTATTTATTGAATTTTTACATCAAATTGTTAATTATAATTTTGCAATTAAATTGGTTAAGCATATACAGTCCCTATGGAGACGATAACTCATTTTTACTTATTACTTGAACAACTACATACACTTGCGTAAACTGTGTTACAAGTTTTTGACACCGTTGTTGAGGATTGTTGCCTAAATCATTCTTTGTGAAATTATTTTTATAGTTTGGTTTTTTTTTTTATTTAAATTTTTAACTCTACTAATTTATTTTTTATTCTTTATTTTTTATTTATTTTTCAGGTGTTTTATAAGCATAGATCAAATCATTAATCTATTACCCGTGGACCTTGAAATCGAGTGGACTTTTAGGAAAAGAAGACTTGAGAGATTTGCTCAAGGACAACTACATACACTTGCGTAAACTGCGTTACAAGTTTTTGACACCGTTGCCGGGGATTGTTGCCTAAATAATTTTTTGTGAAATTATTTTTATAGTTTGGTTTTTATTTTTTATTTAAATTTTTAACTCTACTAATTTATTTTTTATTCTTTATTATATATTTATTTCTCAGATGTTTTATAAGTATAGATCAAATCATTAATCTACTACCCATGGACCCTGAAATCGAGTGGACTTTTAGGCAAAGAAGGCTTGAGAGATTCGCTCAAGGACAAGTCAAGATGGACTTTGGAAATCAAAACAATGGACAAGGTAATGGAGTCAATCAAGTGCACAACCCAATCCTTATTGCCTATGATAGGAATCGTGCCAAACAATACTCTGTACCACTCTTCAATGAGTTAAATCTGGGAATTAGAAGGTCAGATATCGAGGCACCCCAATTTGAGTTGAAACCAGTGATGTTTCAAATGATCCAAATGATGGGCCAGTTGAGTGGTATGCCCATGGAAGATCCACACTTTGCACCTTCGCTTATTTATGGAGGTAAGTGATTCATTCAAGATAGTTTGTGTGACTAAAGACACACTGAGGTTGAAACTGTTTCCATACTCGTTGCGAGATCGAGCACGAGCATGGCTAAATTCATTGCCAAGTTCAATATCTACTTGGAAAGAATTAGCAGAAAGGTTTTTGGTAAAATATTTTCCATCAAGCAAGAATGCAAAGTTGCATAATGAAACAACTTTCCAACAATTAGATGACGAGTCTCTATACAAGGTATAGGAAAGATTCGAGGAATTACTTCGTAAGTTTCCTCATCATGGGATTCCTCATTTCCAATCGGAGACGTTTTATAATGGCCTTAATGCATATACAAGATTAATGGTGGATGCTTCTACAAATGATGTGATTTTATGTAAGCCTTATAACGAGGCTTACTAGATCATTGAAAGGATTACAAGCAATAACTACCAATGGCTGACGAATCGAGTAGTTTCAAGAATATGTGTAGCTGGAGTGCATGAAGTGGACGCACTAACTTCACTCTTTGCTTAGGTATCTTTTATTTCCTCTATGTTAAAACAATTTACCACTAATGGTTTGAATAATTTTGTAGCTCAATCACCAAGTCAATATGAAGAATTTTCTTATGTATACTGCGGGGATGGTCATTCTTTCAAGAATTTCCCTTCAAATCTCTAAACAGTTTATTATGTAAAGAACCAATAACAAAATTGAAGTGGACAAGGATCATAGTCCAACTTATACAATCCTTCATGGTGGAACCATCCAAACTTTTCCTGGAGTAACCAAGGAAATAAACCAAACAATAATCAAATGCAGCATAGACCCAACCAAACCCAAGGGTTTAACCAACAAGCCCAAAATCACCCTAAGCTGAATCATCGAATAGTTTGGAGGACTTGTTAAAGGCGTACATGGCGAAAGGCGCCACCTTGATCCAAACTCTAGCAGCAACGATCCAAAGTCAAGTAAAAATGCTAAAAAATTTGGAGAACTAGATGGGTCAGCTAGCTACTGATCTTCGTAGTAGACCACAAAGAGCCTTGCCAAGCAATACAAAAAAAATCTGAGAAATTTGGGTAAAGAGCATTGTAAAGTGGTAGAATTACGAAGTAATAATATTTTGGAACCTAAAAAGGTTGTAGTTGAATATGAGCCTATTGAACAGAAGGAAAGTCAACCAATGGTTGAAGTTCCTACAATAAAAATGCTGGATGCTAAAAAATCTAATAAGGTAAACCCTAAACTAGTGAATTCTAAAAAACTAACACCTACTTTTGCAGATTTACCTCCTCGGAAAAGTTGTCCATATCAACCTAGAGTTCTATATCCTCAAAGGCTTCAGCAAAACAAGCAGAAACAAGAGGTAGAATTCAAGAATTTCTTGGATGTTTTAAAGTAGCTACACATCAACATCCTATTGGTGGAGGCTTTAGACCAAATGCTCAACTATGTGAAGTTTATGAAGGATATCTTGTCCAAGAAGAAACGATTTAGTGAATATGAGACTGTCTCTTTGTCGAAGGAGTGTAATGCATTTTTATAGAACAAGCTACCTCTGAAATAGAAGGATCCTAGAAGGTTTACGATACCTTGCAACATTGGTGAATCATATTGCGGTAAAGCTTTGTGAAACTTAAGAGCAAGCATCAACTTGATGCCCAAATCTATTTTCAAACTATTGGGAATAGGTGAAGTAAGACCCATTATTGTAACACTTCAACATGCAAATCGATCATTAGCATATCCTGAAGGAAATATTGAGGATGTTTTGGTAAGAGTCAATAAATTTATTTTTCCTGTATCTTCATTATTTTGGATTTTAAAGTAGACAAAGAAGTTCCGATCATCTCGGGGAGACCTTTCCTAACCACGAGAAGAATGTTGATGGATGTGCAAAAAAGCAAACTCACAATGCGAGTTCAAGACGATAAGGTAATGTTTAATGTTCTGAAGGCAATGAAATTTCCCAATTCAATGGAAGATTGTTCATTAATGGAGGATTAGAAACCTTAGTTTCTATGAGAAGCAATTTTGGAGAAGTCCCATTGGAGAATTCTTTAGAGTTTGAACCATTTGAAGATGAAAAAGGTAAGGTTTGGCTTTGATGGAAGCCAATCCGAGGAGTTATACTCAACCACTGCGTTTCGAATTGCTAGAGTTGGAAGTTCAGGAATTTACACAACCCAGATTGTCGATCGAGGAACCGCCTAAACTTGAACTAATTGGTTGGACAATAGTTGATATACGAGGTATAAGTCATTCCTTTTGTATGCATAAAATTTTTTTAGAGGAAGATGAAAAAGGTAAGATTGATAGGCAAAAGAGACTTAACCCTATCATGAAAGAAGTGGTTCAAAAGGAGGTAATTAAGTGGTTAGATATGAGAATTATTTACCCCATCTCAGATAGTTCATGGGTAAGTCCATTACAATGTGTACCAAAGAAAGGTGGAATCACGATCGTCGAAAATGAACGAAACGAGTTAATCCTGATGAAAAATGTTACGGGTTAGAGAATCTGTATTAACTACAGAAAGCTGAACAAAGCCACTCGTAAGGATCAATTTTCTTTACCTTTTATGGATCAAATGCTAGATCGACTCACAGGTAACGTATTTTATTACTTTTTAGATGGATATTTGGGATATAACCAAATAGTTGTAATGCAGCTGCCACTTTTCATCGATGTATAATGACCATTTTCATTAATATGGTTGAAAATTATTTTGAGGTTTTCATGGATGATTTCTTTGTTTATGGTAATACTTACGCTATTTGCTTGAATAATTTGGATAAGGTACTCAAAAGATGTAAGGAGGCGAATGTTGTCCTTAATTAGGAGAATTGTCATTTTATGGTTAAGGATGGAATTATCTTAGGGCACAAAATTTCCAAGAAGGGAATCGAAGTGGATAAATTAAAGGTGGACGTAATTGAAAGATTATCGCCTCCGATTAGTGTGAAAGGAGTTAAAAGTTTTTTGAGCCACGCTGGTTTTTATCATAGATTTATAAAGAATTTGTCAAAAATTTCTAAACCTTTATGTATGCTTTTAGAAAAAGATGTTTTTAGAAGCTTTTGAAAAAATTGAAAAACCAGTTAATTTCAACCCCAATAATTAATAATTATTTGTTCAATTATTTTAAATTAATTAATTTCTAAATTAAATAATTTTCTTCGTTCAATTTTAATTCCATTAAAATCATGACAACTATACGTAAAAGAATCAATGAGAAAATGTATATAATTTTTCTACATTCGACGAATTTCACAATGACCAATTAATTGAAACTCATTTTTGAACTTCAATTAATTAATTAATTAATTAATTAATTAATTAATCTATGAGAAAATATATTTAATTAATTGATTAATTAATTATTCAAAAAATATAGATTCATTTTTAGGTCAATTCTATACTTCGTGAGAAAACCACATTCATTTCTAAATGTATCTCATTTCTCTATCTTCATTATTTCTATCCATTTTTGTTCATTTGATTCAACCAACATGCAATTCATTTTTTGTTTCAACGAGCTAGCAGAGGGACCGATTAGACATATGCAATTATAGCTCAAATAATTTATAATTAAGTTCCACCTTTTCCCTATTAGTTATAAACTCATGTAGTCATGAAGTCATTCCACTATAGTATTGTGATTGAGCTGTCCCTAACAACATACCATTACGAAAGCAACTTGATCAGTGCTCGTGCGAAGACCTTTTAATAAGTGTATTACTCTCTAAGGACATCTTTAGTCTCTTTTGGTTAATATTTGTTCTCCAAATATGATCCTATTTTATCTCGTAATAATCTTTACATCTTCCTTCATGAAAATTCAATTGCTATCAAATAGTAATCAAGTCATTCATAACAAAGATGAACGACCCGTGGCCACTTTTACTTTTCATAAACTATGTAATTCTAATGAAAGAATATAATTTACTAATGTTTCGGGTTATGAGTTCCATTGTTGCTAATTACATTACATACTATAGAAGTCATATACCCAACGCATCAGCTTTCGGTTCCTTATCTAATAGAATTCATGCTTTTACTTAAATCAAAATATGCGAGTCACGCATACATAGTCCGTGGATCACATGCTAGCCTCCAGTGCGTGAACACTATGGCTAGGCATAAAATCAACACTTAAACAAGATAACTATCGCAACTTTACTCCAAGTGCTACATGTTAGTTGTAATATTTATAATGTTCAATGGAACACTCTGATCAAACCCATAGGAGTCGATGATTAAGAAATTCTCTACGCTAAGAACATGCAAATTAGGAAATCTAAGTAACTACCCACTAAATACTATAGTACAACAGGTCATTCAAAAGTTTGATTATACTAATTAATTACCTAAAACTAGAAGAGGACTAAATTGTAAAAAAATAAACTATACAATTATCAAATGCAATAAAAGGGACAGTTGGTTGATTTCCATGTGGTTGGTTGACTTTTTAATTAGGGATCTAAATTGTTACTACTCCTAATTAATTTCGTTTTACCTCTCGGCTTCAATTTTACCAATTTCGACAAATTAATATGGTTTATCACTTGGCCTCACCAATTAACCCGGGACTTATCAAATTGATGCCCAATAAGATCTCCTATCAGTCTCGCTTATCTTAATTTTCCCTTAGCATTGTCAATCCTAAGTTCTTAGGTTTATTTAATTTAGTCTATTTTTATAATTTAGTCCCAAAACCCAAAAATCAATTACCAATCATTTCCATTAACTAACCCACTAAATTTTTAGCTACTTATGCTTCAATTTAAACCCGTTAACAGAAAAGAATCAATCGGGAATGGCATTAATTTAAACCCTAAGTGAATTAACAAAAACCTAAACATTTTTGCAAAAGCTTGGATAAAACAATAATAGTAGCAAGAAAAGTAAACAAGAACACTAAAAAAGTGATTTTTAACTAGGAAATGTAATAGAGCTAAATGGCATTCAACTAATGGATTAAAGAGTAACTACAAGAGAATTTGAAGGACTAGATAAGCAAATAGATCCTAGCTACAGTAGTAACTAACTTAACTAACAACAAGAAACTAAAGAAAACTAGAGATGAACATGAATGTAAAACTTAAACTATGAAGAAAAAGGCTAAAATAGTAAAATAAGAAGAGAAAACGTAAAAACTTAACATGTGTAGTGTGTCGCTTTGTCTCAGCCAATTTGGCCTATTTTAGTAGAGTTCATGTACAAAAATCTTGACCAAATTGCCCTTGCTCGTCTAATTTTGGTTGAGGGACATGTTGGACAAAGACTGCTCATGTGGTCATTTTTTGTCTCCCTCGACAATGATATCGCGATACCTAGATCTTGGTATCACGATATCCTCATTAGTCTTGAAATGGGGTCTTTGGGAGTTTGAGGTATCATGATACCGTTGTTGATAGCTCGAGTTTCCTTGTTTCAACACTGTTAGGGGTGTCACGACTTTCATGCTCCTTGCATCATCCACCAACCTCATTAGATGCTCTGGATGTCAATTGGTCATCTTGGGTCTCAAAATAGCATAAAATGCACACTAATAACTTATTTGTGCAAAGAACTAAAAATAAGTGAAAACATGACAAAAACATATAACTAGCTTGAAAACAAGCTCATTAAGTATAATGGAAAAAGCTTAATTTGATATATCAAATTATGGCAGATCATTCTTCATCCATTCAAAATTTAGGTATGCCACACTATGATCTTCACAAGTGAATAAATCCATAAATGGGTTCAAGATATATTATTTTTGGGTCCAGTCCAATGTATTGTGAGTCTAGTCAGCCACATCTATGTCTCTATCTTTTGGGAGTCATCCGCTCCGATGCTTAAGAAAAATATCTCCTCAATTGGACTTGATAGACAGAATATTAGTCTTTTAATCATTTGCTCATTTCTAATTAGTTTAAGGACATGTTTAGGTTCGTCTACTAATATAAGTTGTCTTTCCGTATTACGATCTTACTACGTAATATTGGTTAGTATTAGTTAAACATTTGTTTCTATTTTACTTTACGTGCAAAAACTATGTGAAGACAATATACAAAGTATTAATCTAATTCATAAATAATTTTATTAGCCAATCTATTTGAAAAAATTACAAGTGTACTTAGAAGAAAATATTACATTTAAGGCACTAGATCCAACAAGTCGATTTGGAGGTGGAAGATGAAAGAATTTTGTTTTTCCTTCCATCAAACTTTGGCTTATATACATAATTAAAATTTGTTTTATTTTAATTAATCATGATTATTAACTTAATAATCTCATCTTAAGTTTTTAATCACTACCATCCACTAACACATAATACAAATAGGTTTATTTTCCTTTTTAGACCTTTGGTTAATTGAAATTTGGATCCCTAAATTTTTTACCAATTTAAAATCTATAGTGATAAAATTTTATAATTTAATCATTATACCTTAATAAACTATCAATTTTACAAAATTACTAGACCAAATTTTAATATATTTCTATAATAACCTTATAAATATTACTCATTTACGAACTCGATTTACTAAATGGGGCTCCAAAACCACTAAAAATAAGACTGTGACAACCTCACATAATAACTTACTCATTTGAACCTCAAGAAGAAATCAATTTGAAACTCTTAAAATTTTAAAATTTTATTATAATATTTAAGAAAATTCAAACATTAACAAATCAATTGGTCTAAATCAACTTGTTAGAAAAAAAAATATCAAACTAGAAATACAAAACTCAATACCCTAATGACAACCCAGAACCTTCATTACGTCCCGAAAAAATTATTATTAAAGAAAAGCATCTCATCTCAAATCCGTAAAAGCAAAGAACAAGATTCAACCCCCCAAAACATAATCAATTGTTTATCTTCAACATATCATAAAATGATTAGCCTGTAAGCCCGAAAGTTCTCCAAGCTTCAATACTACTTCTGCGTATTCCAAAATCAATCTCTTTTGCCTTCTTTCCATTATCCATTTTCTTCCTTTTCTTCAATTTTAAGAGTGTTTAAATTAATTTCATATTTTATATCATTTAGGGTGTAAACACAAATTCCAAATTGAAAGTTGATTTAGATTTAAAAATTTGGACTCATATTTATTGATAACTTTAAAAGGAAAGTTATAATTTCTAAAAATTTCTACATAGAAAATTTCTACAAAAATTTTTTTTAGCTTCTTGAACTTCTAAACATCCTGAAAGGTTTGGGGTGATTCGTTTTTATAGTGTCAATTTCTTGAATAAAAGAGAGTTCTTGTATAATTTAACTACTCTATTTTATTGTTCTATAAGATTTTTAACTATTTTATTCATTATTTATCTCTTATTAATTTAATTAATTAAAGATAAAATAATCAAGGATATTATCAATTAATTATTTTATTTTTAATTAGTGATAATATAAAATTTTATTATTTATCTTTTAATTAATTTAAATTAATTAAAGAAAAATGATTATAACACACATTGTAAAGACCAAATTTTGTCCAGCCCTAATAAAAAAAAAAAACAAAATAAACCAAAACCAATAAAAGTCTCTAACAGTCCATACTACCCAAATACAAAATCTAAATACTCAATTACCTAAGCCCAAGCCCAAATCCCTTAAACCTAAAATAGAAATCCCTGATTCCTCTAAGCCTCCAGCTGTCGTCGCTCCTATGCTTTCACTATGTCAGCAAGTATGTCGCCCGAGGTCTTCCCTCCTTTCACTGAAATGGCAAGGCATGGTTTCCCATTGCCGTTGACTACCACAGACACCTGCAAAAAAGGAGAAAAGTAGAAACAGAGAAGCAAAGAAATAGAAGTAGGGAAACAGAGAGAAAGAAAAGAAAAAAATATATTTTGTAATATATGTTTGGCTATAAAAGCAGAAGACGATTGTAAACAAAAAAAAAAAAAAAGAGAAGAAATGGAATACAAAAAAAAAAGTTCAAACAAAAAGTTGTCCTCTTTACTTTTTTTATTTTCTTTTATTTTTGAAGAACATGCATATATATATATATATAAAGAGAAACAAAAGATTTTTTTTTTGTTTACCTGCACCATCATCGTTGGTGGTCCCTTCTGGCTAGAAAGGCTTCCAAATCCCTAGGGGAGGCCACGTGGAAAAGAGAGAAGAAACCGAAAGGTTTCTCTTTTTTGGTGAATTTTGACTGAACTTTTAGGGATTTTAACCCCAAATCATAGTTCCACGTGAAAAGAGAGTCAAAAAGAGACTTTTTTTATTTTTGGACATTAGAGACAGTAGTTGCCGATGAACGGTGACCGTGAAAGAGGTTTTTCAGACCTCGTGGCCGGCCTAAAAGGGTTTATATAACACCCCAGACCCGGCCTAGACGTTATTGCCGGATCTGGCGATGTCATATGGAATGGAGTTTGAAATCGAGATTGACAAGTTAAAACCGTTCCAGTTAATTAGCTTTTATTTACTTTGGAAAAACGTGAACTAGCTAATTGTCCTTAAAATATGCCTTTTAAGCAGAAGCTTTTGAAACCAAATATTTTACGAAACCGAAAATCTTAGTTTTTAGAAAAATCGTGTTTTATTGAGTTGCAGTTTAAAAATCCATAAAAATAGTATAAAATCTCAAATTTAAAACAAACAGTCCAAAGTCCCAACATTACAATAATAAATACCCAAAATAATATAAAATCAAAAGCTGTAATAAAGTAGTTTAGTAGTGGTGGTCACCGTCGGGCCCTCCGCTGCATCGATCCGTCTAAGTCTGGGGATTACTTGTGCACATTAAACAAAAATGGTGAGTTTACGTAAACTCAGTGTGTAATCCCTCAGAAACAAACAAACAATTAGTATTCACAGTGCATAGTTGAATAGTCTTAGGGCTAAGCCCTTTTCAGTATCAGTGACAGTTTGGGCCTTAGCCCATCTCAGTATAGTGTCAAAAATGCAGTAGGGCCTTAGCGTATCACAGTATCAATAGCAATAACAGTTATGCAGTAGCTAAATCCTACCCAACCAGCCTCTACACACCATCTCCGTCCAACCTTACACTCTATGTGGGGATATAATCTACCCACTCATCCTTACACTCCAAGTAGTACCGATTGCGGCACAATACAGTAGTTTGCAACTGAGCTGCTAGTAAATTAGGATTAAAGCCTTTTAGTACACTTCCTCCGAATAACAACCCCCAACCCAATGCAATGCAACACACAATGGATGACATGCTATTATGCAATTTCAGTACATATATTCAGTTCAGGTATTAACATGCCCAGTACAGATATCATTCAGTCAATTTCACACATTTAGGGGTCTATGTAGCGCTTATCGACCCTACAATAGGTTCACAGTCGACTTGAGCGACCCGTATAACTTTAAAAATATTTCGGTAAAAATGGGCCCACACACCAATATGATCTACCCCTGTGGGCCCACACGCCCGTATGGCCCACTCGGCTCAAATTGGCCTTGGCCATGTGATCCATTTTTAAAGTAACCCATGCTAGCTCAATACTCATATATGTTTTCACTATTTACTTATCAAAACTGTCTACTTAAGTCATCACTAAATTATTTATATCTTGAGCTACAGAATTCCAAATTAAGATCTGATTGATGTTTTTGAAACTAGACTCAAATACCTTTCTACCATAAAATTTTCAGAATTTATAGTTTATCAAATAAGTATAGTAAAATCTTTAAATTTATCTCTATTCTGCTGTTTGATAGCTTCATCCTTTCCTTACTAAAAATTATTTATCTCTTAGTACAGAATTTAGATGATGTTTCCGTTTGTTTCTCTTGAAAATAGACTCATTAATAATTTAAAAATATAAATTTAAACCCCTAATTAATTTTTTATAATTTTTGATGATTTTCCTAAGTCAAAACAGAGGAACCCAAAAGCATTCTGACCTTGTCTCACAAAATTCATTATATCTCATAATTTACAATTCCATTGCTTACACTGTTTCTTTCATGAAAAACTAGACTTAATAAAATTTAATTTTATATTTTATTCAACCTTTAACTCAATTACCAATATTTTTGATGAATTTTCAGAGTTAGACTAATGCTGTATTCCAAAACTGTTTTAGTGCAATATGTTGAATTCCAAGTTTATAACACCCTTATTTCCTTTCTTTACAATATTTTCCATCATTTTCTCTTATTTCTCTTATTTCTCGACAGCAAGCAATTTCGGCTTTTCGCCAAATCTCGTTTTCTGTGTTTCGGGTACACACTTGGTATCGCTTCTAATGCGTAAGCACTCCTAAGCCTCCAGAACCTAAAAATCAACCAACAAATCTCCAGATTAATCACTTAATTGGTTTTTAATCAACCAATTTCGGAAGTAACTCGACTAAAAACCTAGCAAAACCCTTACCTCGCCTGAGTAACCACGACTTCACACAATCACATCGTCGATTCAAAACCACCAGCCCCTTGATTAACTACTAAACACCAAAAAGGAATCCCCTTTTTAGAGATTAACCAAGAACGATTAACAATGGACAAAACTGTTATTTACCAAACAAGCCCCAACCAACGATGAACAATCATATCTGGAAAAAAAATAAAGAAACGGAAGGAGAAAAAATAATGGAAATTTCGGCAGCAACTAAATGAAAGAATCGGCAGAGGAAAAAAAGAAGAAGAAGAAGAAAACGTCAGAAAAAGTTTGAGGGATTGGAGAGAAAGCCGAAACTCTATTTTTTTTTTTTTTGCAACAAAAAGATAATCAGATTATTTTCTGATAACCTCTCCCCAATTATCTCTTAAAATCACTCCCTATTAACCCACTAAAACACAACTACCCAAAATTTTGCCCCAACACAACTCTTAGCCGAAATTGGAGCAAAAATACTGTCTCTATGCCATCACAATGAATTAAACACAGGACCTCCAACACTCCAACACTCCACTTAACCACCAGACTAGCAAGCCCATTTTAATATAAACTTACCAACAATTAAACTTAAGCCCTTTGCATAAGGTTAAGGCTTTATTTATAAAAAATATCAAAATTTGCTTAAGTAAGGCTTGAACTTGGGACTTCTCACACACCACCAGAACACATAACCACTGAAGCAGATAGACATTGTGTGTCACATATACACGGAATCAAAAATTAAAATTTTGGGGTGTTACAGTTTTAGAGAAAGAAGAAAGAAAGAATTTTTTTTTGGTTTAAAAACTGACCCAAATGATTTTGTTTCTGTATTTTTACTTATATAGGGGTCTGATATGACGCCGTTTTGGGCTTGACTTCAAACACCCAGAACGACGTCATTTAAGGCCGACCCAATGACCCAACCTGGATTCTCCTAAGATCCGTGTGTTTTCAAAAGGGGAGGGTCTAATTGCTGCCCAAGTCCTTCTGGTTTTAGGCACTTATTTAATATGGTCCAAATTTTTATTTTTTATTTTCCTTTTAATTTCTCCATTTAATTTTAATTTGTTTCCACTTTAGTCCTCAGACTATCGACCCTTGGGGGAGTGACATGTGTACTGGGGTTGGCTTATTTTCCCTTTTGGTTCCTGTACTTCTATTATATTTTAATCTAACCCTTTCTTTATTGTTTTATTTATTTATACCTTAAAATCTTGTTATAATTTTGATTTAGTCCCCTGTTTATTTAATTAAGTTCATGTACTTTTTATTTTGTTTTGATTTAATCATTTGCTTGCTTTTTTTTGTTTTTTTAATTTATGCTTAGAATTTCTTTTAGCTTTCAATTATTCATTTGCCTACATATTTTATTATTTGTTATTTTATTATTTCTAGCACTTTTATTTTATGATTATTTATATTTTTGCCCTTTACAATTTTTCAGTTTTATTTACATCCTTGAGTAGTTTTTTTTTTAATTTTATTTTTTGTCATTAGATATGATTATTATTATCATGTTATAGTCATTTAATATTTTGCCCCCATTACCTTTACTACAATCATTTTATTTTATTATTATTTCATTATAATGTTATTTTGTTTGTATCTATGTAGCTATTGTATTTTTTCCATTATTTTATTGTATATTATGCTTATTTTGTTAATACCACAATTTTACCATTATCGTACATTGTAAATGCTACATACATTCATCCATTTTTCGGCGTAAGCTTATAAAAAAATAATTGAAACCGAGACAATGTTCTTTTTTTTAGATTCGATGAGTCATGCTCCTAACTTACGGAGTATGGCCTTTTCCTAGAACTAAAATAACCAAACATCCTATTTAAAATTTAAGGCACGTAGGACTTAGATAATAATTAAATGGCAATTATTCTTGTTTTCAAGGATTCAGGACCTCGTCCCTTAACTTACGGGGTATATTTTTTTCTCCTTGATTAACTTGAAATAGGGTCTTTTTCATCAAATTTAATTTAGTTAGCGATTTTTTAATCAAATAACATCATGCAAAGAGGGATTGTATTTTAAATTGTTTTTGAATTTTCAATTTTCGACATCAAAACATCAAGTAATCAACTATGTACCAATTTTGGGCGTTATGAGGGTGGTAATCCTTCCTCATATGTAACCGACTCTCGAACCCATTTCCTAGAATTTGTAGACCGAAAATCATCGTTTTAGTAAACCTAACATTTTATTAAAATGACTAAGTTTTGAGGTGATCTAATTACACCTAATTAAAAAGGATTGGTGGCGACTCCATTTTAATTTTTTAAAATAAAAAAATCGAGTTCCAAAAAGGTTTCGACAGCTTGGCGACTCCACTAGGGACAAAATAATAAGAGAGTCAAGCCGTGAGTTGATTACTTTTTTGGTCTTTTTGTTAAAAATTGATAATTCAGTTTAAATTGACGATTCCCTCCTTGCATTTTATCCTTCATGTTTTATTTTTATGGAAAATAATATATTTGTTATCTTGGGTTACATAGCGATTTAATACATCTATTTTATTGGTTCGAGAGTTTCTTTTTATATTTTCACATATTGCATGGCATAATCGTTCCATTCTACCCTTCTTAAGTGGAAGTGAGAACCTATTTCTTTGTGAGGTCTTCACCTCCGTACAAGATAGTAGACCGCTTTCGGGATACATCCGTACCTATGTCTTCGTGAGGTCTTCACCTCCGCATAGCCATAGGGGAATGTATTGCCCTAAACTGAACTCGGTCCATATGAGCATGTAATGGTAAGGATCGAGGAATCTGTCGGTTTAGGTACCTTTACTTTAGAACCAAACCGTATGTAATGAACACTAAGAGCCAGCCCTAGGAAAGACCATGTCAAGCCTTTAGCGATTACCCGAATAAATGCTCTATTTATTATTTTTTGCTTTGTATTCTAGCTTTATATAAAATGTATACACTTGTTTCGTTTTGTTTTGTCTGTGATTGCATTGTATTTTTATCTTGGAAAAAAAGGGTGTTGATTCATGTTCAGTTGCTAAATAGAGAGCTTGTCATGGAAAAGAGGTTACTTGATAAAGTGGAAGACAACGCGACTGTGCGAAATTGGTCCGAGAAAAGACAATAGCCTATCGGAGGGGTACATGTTAGAAGTATGAGATTTCACCCGGATTAGTATGACCTAGAATAATTTGCAAGAGTTGAAAGAAATATGGGATCAATAGGATCGAGCAACTATTCTACCGTGAATATGGTGACTTACCTTACCTACTCGATGTCAAAATGGATAAATACCTATTCCAAGCTCTCGCCCAATATTGGAATCTCGCTTACAGTTGTTTCACTTTTGGAAGGGTAGACCTAGTGCCCACTATAGAAGAGTACACCACTTTGCTCTGTTGTCCGAAGATCCAGGTCGATAAAGCCTACTCTAGAGCCGTAAATGTCCCAACTTTCTTAAAGAGACTAATGAACATAACTAGGATGAGTGAGGAATGGGTCATGGCCCGGATTAAACAAAAAGGGGATAGTAAATACATTACTTGAAGAAGTCTGCCGGATTTGATCCTGGTACACCCAAATACAAGGAAAATGGTCGATGCCATTGCCTTGAGTATTTATGGGTTGATCATTTTCCCCAAAGTATTAGGGCATATAGAGGATGCAGTTTTAGATCTGTTTAACCAACAGAACAAAAGGGTCACTCTCGTCTTCCTATAACGACCCAAGGTACGATTGGTGGTGAGGTAAAAGAATCAATGATAATGTCTTTTCATCAATTCAAGAAAGTACCCGATTGATGGTGGAATACTTACAAGTGGTACCGTTTGAATTAAAAATAGTAAAGCGAGACTTTGAAAAGAAGAGTTAGGAGTTAGGGGAAAGGATAGAAAAGTTGGAAGAGTAAAAGATTCAGCTAGGGTTAGACATTGACATTCAAAATTTAGAAGCCGAGAAAATGAAAAAAAGGAAAGAATAAGGCTGAGGAAGACTTGGACAATCTAAAAATAGATTATAAGAAACTTCGCTTGTTGATAAGAACTGCCAGGTTGGACAAAACATCAGGATAATGGCGACAAGAAATCCAAGAAAAAAGGATTAGAACCGACCAGTAGGAAAGGAAATTCTAAGATGCTCGAGTCTAAAAGGATGCTATAAAAAAGAAATTATTAAAAATGCCATATGAAAAAGTTGGATTGAGAGCCCGAGTAGCGAAGTTGGAAAGATCTCTACATCAACACCATAGTCACAACTTTATGACTAAATTGAAAGCAACTCCAATGGTCTCAAGGTCATATCAAGGATAGAGACCACATCATGAGCAAAGCTTTGACTCAAGTACGAGAAGTAGCCAACCATTTGCAAAACATAGAATTTCAAGCTGACATACTGAGCCTGTAATACAAATCAGAATCAGGTCGGGGTCGAGAATTAGCTTGGCTTATTCAGAAAGTTAAGGCCTTGAGTATTAGGGCAAGATTGTAGATGTGAAATGTATTTGTTTTATGTAAAAAAACTTGTTTTTTTAGTAAAGTTATTCTAATAGAGTTGAACCAGAATCAATGCCTTACATTTCATTACGTGTAATAAATTTCATGAAATCCAAAAGTGTGTGGAGTTTAAAACTCTAGTACAGAGCCTGATGGACAGCAAAGAGTTCGAATTCTTTATAGATATTGAGGGTTTGGAAAGGAAACATATTTGTGCCTTCAAAAAGGGAACTGAAGAAGGGAACCTTAGAAAAATTCGTCCCTATATCCTCGAAAGTATTCTGAACAACTAGACTGTGGGGGAGATCCCTGTAATTTTTTGGACTATTCCAGAGTAATGTTCAAAACACATCTATTAGTCTAAGCCTGGGAGTAATCGGATCCTTTATTGAAAAAGGCACATGTCCACTATTTTTATTTCAATGAAAACCATGCATCTTTGTGTCCCACTTGGAAAAAATTCTACTTTTTTTCTCTCTTTTTTTCTCATACCCATACCACACATTTAATCATTTTTAAATTCATTTGTCTTTTGGGTCTTCTTTTATTCCCATAACAAGAATCCAGATATCAATGATATAAGCGACGCTGCTGCTGACTTGGAGTCACCTTTTGAGCAGGATATGTGTCCAGAGGAACCTGAAAACTTTGAAAATGATCGAGATTGTAACTTATCTCCTGATTTGTTAAGGATGGTAGAGTAAGTTAAGAAACAGATCCTACCTCACAAAGAGTTAGTGAAAATTGTGAGCTCCTGGGATGAACAAGAAAAAAAAGAAGTGAAAATTGGAACTTGCATCATTGTAGAGACAAGGCGAGATCTCGTCGAGTTACTCCAAGAATTCAAAGATGTCTTCGTATGGTCGTATCAAGACATATCTGGTCTAAGTACCAATATCATGGTACATTGTAACATCCTAGAACCGGGGCTAGTTGTGATTGAATGATTTTTTTTCTTTCTCGTGTTTGAATTGCTATAGTATTAATCGTGGAATAATACGGCTTAATTAGAGGTCTTGAGTGGGCTTGGTTTAGTAGAAAAATTTTAATTTGGAAGCTTTAAAGGTAGGGGGGCTTCAGAAGATAGGGGTTAAGTACAAATTTTGGCGGATTATGGCACAAGGATTAGGCCTGGTGCAATGGGTTGGGTGCGCCTAAGGGTGTTGCTACGGCTTGGGTTCGAGGCATGGTGGCTGCAAGTGCCATTTTATTTTTGGGCGTTGGAGTTAGCAGGGGAAGCTTTAAAGAATTTTGGGGGCTAAGTATGGACATGAAAGTCCAGGTGGGAGAGGTGGCTAGGGCGCTAGCAGCAGGGGAGCCCTCTAGGTCTTGCGTTCGAGTCACGAGAGTCACGCAGGGCATTTAAACTTTTGCTTCTAAGCGCTTAAGCTAAGGGAGCCTTTGGGAAAGGATTAAAAGAAATTCGCGACGTGTTTTTGACATGAAAGTCAATTGGCCGAGTGGCTGGGGCGCAACATTGCTCCAGGTCTTGGGTTCGAAACCCCTGGGCTAGATATGGGCGTTTTGTTATTTTGGCCTCTGGCATTAAATGCGTGAGGAAGCCAAGAGAGGGAAACTTAAAGAGAATTTCCGACGCACTTATAACAGAAGTGGCGCAGTAGTCGGATGGTCAGAAGCATGGGCAGTTTCCCCCAGGTCTCGGGTTCGAGACCTGGCAACTGCATTTGGGAATTTTAAATTTTTGGTTTTGGTCGGCAGGTGGCAGCCTGCATGGGGGCACGCATGCATGCAAGGCATGCTGCCCATCCCTTTTCAGCTGCACGGTTTTGGGGGGGGAGAGAAGTAGTATTATTTATTTATTTATTTATTATTATTATTTTTATAATTTGAGTATGGTGTAATATTTTATGATTAGTATAGGCATTTTCCTTATTATTTAACTTTTGGAGCATGGAAGTGAAGGATAATTGAATAAACAATGATAATGGAAATGGAAACATACCTTGGGGAAGGGAGTAGTTGGTCGGCCTTGGAGAATGGATGAAGCATGGCCGAAACTCCCTATGTTCTTACTCCATTTTGTGCTGGCCGAATAAGGAAAATAGGAGAGGCTTGGCATTCTCGGTTTTGAAGGTGTTTGGGGGTTGGTTTTAGCTAACATTTTCTCCCTTGGTTGTGGCCGAATATAGTGGGGTTGAGGGACCTTTGTAGACGATTTCTGATGGCAAGAAGGTGCCTAGCTCTTAATTATTCTCTTCCTTTTTAAGAGTATTCATGGCCAAAATGGGGGCATTCACTTTCGGCTTCGAGTAGTGTAAGAAGGTGCTGGAATTCTTGGCCTTGTTCTCCTTCCTTTCAACTCGTTTCTAGGCCAAACTCAAGACATTGTCTTGTTCTCCTTCCTTTCAACTCGTTTCTAGGCCAAACTCAAGACATTGTTTTGTTTTCTTTACCTTGTGAGGGCCGAATCTTTTCGTAAGTATCTCTCAATTTTCGATCTCTTACATTACTTTCGGAGTGCCGAAAACATATGTAAGGCCTTGGTAAAGGTTGGTCGAGTGCCTTTAAACAATTTTTAGTGTATCCCTTGTAGGTAGCCGATACTTAGAGGCTTGGAATTGTCTTGTGGGTCTCGTTTCTTCAAGGGCCTTGACTATTCAAAGTATAAAGGGAAATTTCAGAATCTCGGTAGACAAGGTATGAGGTTATTGACTTTCGGCCGAAGGCCACTTTGATATCTATGTATGACCAAATGTGCTCTATATTTTTAGGGGGACTAATCGGCTAGAAATCTGAAATTTCGAGTTCTCAAATCACACGGGTTTGTGCTAAGCAAGGTTCGGCCTAAGGTCCTATTTTGTTAGTAATTCGAATAAGACCCCTAATACTGATCTATGATGGCCGAATATAGGAGCATCGTGAGGACTAGTTCGTGACTTCTGTAACATCGCATAGGCACGGGAGCGCTAGTTAAATCTTCGATTAAATAGGTGTGTAAGCTCTTACACACTTTATTAGTATAAATTGTTATTTAATGATATTTATAACCTCTCATGTGGTAATTTTGCCTGGTGGGCATAAGCTTGGTTTTTCGGGTACGTCCCCTATTACTCGATCTACGATATATGTTGTGTATGCCACCATGTGCTGTTAAATGCTATGCTATATACAAATGCATGATATATGGGATCATGATACTTGTGATACGAGCATGATGATGGTGGGATTGATGAGAGGGAGTAATATTCGTGTCGACGGACACCAGTGTTTTGGTAACACATCGTGACTACGGTCACCAGAGGTTTGGTACCTCCAGAGGTTTGGCACCTCATAGCGTCTCGTCCCTGTGGCTTAGTACCACCGTGGGTTGGCCCCATATTTGAGATACGGGATCGACGCCAGTGATTTGGTATCACACGATGGGTTGGCCCCATCATTTGATTGTGACTTCGGGTCACCAGTGGTTTGGCACCACCAGTGGTTTGGCACCACACGTATTGACGGATATTGTGACTTCGGGTCACTAGTGGTTTGGCACCACCAGTGGTTTGGTACCACACGGGGTAGAAAAGGAGCATGGATGGCTAGGTTGGGTTGCATAATTGCATGTCATACTAATATCTTGTGTATGAGTATTACTCTCGGGTTGGGGATTTATACACTGAGTCTTGGTGACTCACCCCTTCCCATATCATCTTGCAGGTGAGTAGAGCACGGATGCGGAGCCGAGGAGAGCTCGAGGCGGCCATGTTGGTTTTGTGGACTTGAAATTTTACTTTGCCCCGTTTTAAGTTTATCATTCACTACAATTCGATTGGGTTGTAATATGGCCGCTTATTATTATTTTGGATGGTTAGGTAGTTGTTTTTACTTTACTATATAACTGATGAACTTATGAACGGTTATGCAAATCGGTTAAAAGTAACGTTTTCAAAAAAATAAGTACTCGTACGCGTTTTCAAGGAAAATGTTACCATCGGGTAACGAAATTTTCTAAGCTATTGATCACTCTATTGTTCTAAAATTTAAATGATCAAATGGTTTTAAAGGAAGAAAGGATTTTCAACTCAACCGGATCAACCTACTTGAGTTTTAACGAATACCGTTTTATACCCTTAACAAAAAAAAATTTTCTTAAATTTCTACTATTAATCCAAACCTTTCAAACTTCTTTATTCCGTGACATACCAGATCCGGTCATGGCACATGGGCTGGGTTTGGGGTGTTATAAGTTGGTATCAGAGCCAGGTTCAAAACTCGGCTGTGAGGGCCTAATGCCTAAAAATATTTTCTAGGTAGACTTTTGAAAACCTCTATAAAAATGGTTTTGGATGAACAACATGGCGTCGAGTCTCCGGCACCGATCCGCTCTTGTAAGTATTCTTAATCTATGTATGGATGGTTATCTGTAAATGGGTAGGAAACGGGACGTAGATAGTACGAAAGGTATATGAACCCTAGGACTAGTTTACCCCAAACAATCACATAAGATTTATAATTGCCTAATTAAACAAACCCATGACTAAGTCGCCGAGATAAGGTGTGGTAACCCTTGTACGCATGTCTAGGATTGGATCCGGAAGAGCTTGGTATTTAAGTGGTCTTAGCGACTCACCTCCTCTTCGCGGGAATCCTACCTGGTGCGTAGCTTCGGTTCACCCTAACCGTGAGGACTTGTTCACGGGCTAAACCCCTATTATTAAAACCCGAAAGGGAATTAGCCGCATTTTTATAAAGACCCTAGTTTTCAAAGACTTCCCTCAAACTTATGAGATTTATACTACAAAATTCCTTTGATTTATGGACATCTTAAAATACCCTTAGTAGTAAATTACAAAAATACCCCTAGTTTAAAGTCTAAGCTACCCCAAAATTTTAACAAAATTTTCTTATACCCAAATCCCTAGTTTACAAAATATCAAAAATATCGTGATTTTGGAAAATTACGGAATTGCCCCTAATTTGCAAATTATCAAAATGACCCTGATTTTCGAGGTTTTTGCAGCACTACCAATTTGAAAAGGCAATTTCTCAAAAAGGAAAAAGAACCCCAAGTTTTGCAAATTTTTAAATTTCCCTTGATTTGACAAGATTTACAAACTCACCTTGTCTTATTATCAAAATACCCCTGTAGGGTAAATGACGAAAATACCCCCGGGTTAAGAAATGGGTCGAAAAGAGTGATGGAATAGGTGAATGTGTATCTTCGAATTACGATAGAAGACTTGAAACTTGCTGATCGAAAGAACAACTTCTTAATTTCGCCCATAAGATTCTTTGCTAATAATCAGTGGAACATTGACTAACTCATAAAACTTTTAAATAGATTGCGCCATAAGAAATGAGTTCTAGAGGTCGCGGCCGTCGAGGACGCGGTAGAGGCCGAATGGCCATGGCAGAACCAGTTAGGTCGGGCCAAGGATCGGATAATGAAATACCACTTCCACCACCACCTCCAGCTTTTGGTGATGGACATCAGGATCAGGCGGGGGGTGAATCGGTATCGCAGGCTATGCTGCGTGTTCTAGAAATGATGGCTGAGACCAGCAGAGGTACAGGAGCTCGGAAGTCTGTATCTGAGCGGCTCCGATCCAATGGAGCTGAAGTATTTCGGGGTGTGTCAGGTGTCGCACCCAGTACAGCCGAATATTGGTTAGAATCAACCGAAAGGATCATGGACGATCTCGACTTAACAAATGAGGAGAAGCTGAAAGGAGCAGTGTCACTCCTAAAAGACGAGTCATACCAGTGGTGGCTCACGGTTCGAGACGGCGCTACAGCAGACGACCTTACTTGGGAATACTTCAAAGCTACTTATCAGAAGAAGTACGTGGGCACCTGTTACACTGATACTCAGAGGAAAACCTTTCTGGGACTGGTACAAGGAAACAAGTCGGTATCTGAGTATGAGGCAGAATTCTTGAGGCTGAGCCGCTATGCTCGGGGAGTTGTGTCAACTGAGCATGATCGTTGCGTCCGTTTTGAAGACGGACTTAGGGATGACTTAAGGCTGTTGATTGCTCCACAACAGGTACGTGAGTTCGCTGTTCTGGTGGAAAAGGCTAAGGTAGCCGAAAGGGTCCGGGAGTCGGTGAGGCAGAGCTATGATAGGAGCAAGCAGAAAAGAGTTGTTGGGTCGTCTGGATCGGGAAATAATGCACAAAAAAGGGCCAGGAAGAGTGGGTCAATTCAGGCTGGAAGGACCATGGCTACTAATCAGAGACTGGCTCAGTGTAATCGCTGTGGGAAGTCACATTGGGGAGGTTGTTACACCGGAGAGAAGGGTTGCTTTGAATGTGGATCTCCGGATCATCGTGTAAGGGATTGTCCTCGGAAGATGGCAAGGAATCAGCCGGAGGGTCAGAACCGTACTCCAGCAAGGAATGTGGGACCACCGCAGAGGGGTCGTGGTAATGGTAGAGGAGGCAATGGTCCTAATCGAGGTCGCGGAGTTCAGGGCAGAGGAGCAGGCAACACCGAAGCTAGGCAGCCTGGCTTGGTCTACGCAGCGAGGCGTCGCGAGGAGGGTGACGCACCGGACGTCATCACCGGTACGTTCCTGATTTTTGGTCTTCCCTATGTTGCATTAATTGATGTGGGATCAACGCATTCGTACATTGCCAGTAGTGTGGTAGAGACTATGAACTTGGATTTTGAAACTGCTTCTAGCGAGATGACTGTAATCAGCCCTCTAGGACACTCTGTGATGGTGAACAAGCTATATAGAGATATACCCCTAGAACTCCAAGGGGTAGTGTTTGTGGCCAATCTAATGGAACTACCGTTTGGGGAGTTCGACCTAATTCTTGGAATGGACTGGCTGGCTAAGTATCAGGCAAGGTTGGATTGCGCTGCTAAGCGCATGATTCTAAAGACGGCTGAGGGTGATGAAGTGGTCATGATAGGTAACAGAAGAGACTATCTATCCAATGTAGTGTCTGCCTTGAAGGCCGAGAAAATGATCAAAAAAGGGTGTGAAGCATTGTTGGTTCAAATCTATGCCTTGGAGGCTAAGGAGTCAGCAGTTGAGAAGGTTCGAACTGTAAGGGAATTCGCTGACGTGTTTCCTGAAGAACTTCCGGGTCTGCCCCCAGATCGGGAAGTGGAGTTCGGTATAGACCTATTGCCCGGGACGGCACCTGTGTCTATAGCACCCTATTGAATGGCACCAAAGGAGTTGGTGGAACTGAAGGCTCAAATTCAGGAACTCTTGGATAGAGGGTTCATTCGACCTAGTATATCTCCGTGGGGAGCACCTGTGCTGTTTGTCAAGAAGAAAGACGGGTCAATGCGGATGTGTATCGACTACCGTCAGCTAAACAAGTTAACAATCAAAAACAAGTATCCGTTGCCTCGGATTAATGACCTGTTTGATCAACTGAAGGGTGCATCGGTGTTTTCGAAGATAGATCTTAGGTCGGGCTATCATCAACTTAAGGTGAAGGAGGCTGATGTGCACAAGACGGCATTTCGTACCCGGTATGGGCATTACGAGTTCTTAGTGATGCCGTTTGGGTTGACCAACGCACCGGCAGCGTTCATGGACTTAATGAATAGGGTGTTTCAGCAATACTTAGATCAATTCGTCGTGGTGTTTATAGACGACATATTGGTTTACTCAAGAACGGAGGAGGAGCATGATAGGCATTTGCGCATAGTTCTACAAGTGCTGAGGGAGGAGCAGTTGTATGCCAAATTCAGTAAATGCGAATTCTGGCTTAGAGAGGTGACCTTCTTGGGTCACGTGGTGTCAGCTGAAGGGATTAGAGTGGACCCCCGCAAGGTCGAAGCGGTGTTGGAGTGGAAACCACCTCGGTCAGTGGCGGAAATTCGAAGTTTTCTGGGACTGGCCGGGTACTATCGAAGATTTGTGGAAGGATTCTCTTTAATCGCAGCGCCGTTGACTAAGTTATTAAGGAAAGGAGTCCCATTTGTTTGGTTAGAGAAACAGCAAGAAAGTTTTGATAAGCTAAGAAAGATTCTGACGGAAGCTCCCGTTTTGGTTCAGCCTGAGGCGGGGAAATTGTTCACGGTTTATTGTGATGCGTCCCATAATGGTTTGGGATGTGTGTTGATGCAGGAAGGGAAGGTGGTGGCCTATGCATCCCGTCAGCTAAGACCACATGAGGTTAACTATCCTACCCATGACTTGGAGTTAGCAGCAGTGGTTTTTGCTTTGAAAATATGGAGGCACTACTTATATGGGGAGAAATCGATAGTCTACACGGATCATAAAAGTCTGAAGTATCTTTTGACGCAAAAGGACTTAAATTTGAGACAACGCCGATGGATTGAACTGCTGAAGGACTACGACTGTTCAATTGAGTACCACCCAGGCAAGGCTAACGTGGTGGCTGATGCGTTGAGCCGAAAGGTCGTGACAGACTTAAGGGCGATGTTTGCTCGTCTTAGTCTATACGACGACGGAAGTCTTTTGGCAGAATTGCAAGTTAAGCCAACTTGGATCGAGGAGATTAAGGAAAAGCAATTAGGGGATGACAATTTAAACGCACGGAGGCTGCAAGTTCAAGATGGCGGTTTGGAAGGGTATAGTTTGTCAGGTGATGGGGTGCTGTGTTTTCAAGGGCGGCCTTGTATGCCGAATGATGTGGGCTTAAGGCAAAGAATTCTTCAGGATGCACATAACAGTCCCTACGCTATGCATCCTGGAGGTAGCAAGATGTATGGAGATTTACGGAAGCAATTCTGGTGGCCAGGGTTGAAGCGTGAGGTGACTGAATTCGTGGGAAGGTGTCTCACGTGTCAGCGAATAAAGGCTGAACATCAGTTGCCATCTGGGTTACTCCAACCCGTGAAGATTCCTCAGTGGAAATGGGAGAGGATCACTATGGACTTCGTCAGTGGGCTACCCGTCACGCCCAGCAAAAAGGACGCAATTTGGGTGATTGTGGACCGTCTGACTAAGTCAGCTCATTTCATTCCAGTAAGGGTGGATTACTCGCTCCAGAAGTTAGCTAAGTTGTATGTGGCGGAGATAGTAAGGTTGCATGGTGTGCCAGTATCGATCATCTCAGATAGAGATCCCAGATTTACGTCAAGGTTTTGGAGAGCACTACATCAGGCTTTGGGTACACGGTTGGATTTCAGTACAGCATTCCATCCACAGTCCGACGGGCAGTCGGAGAGGGTCATCCAGATTTTGGAGGACATGTTAAGAGGCTGCGTTTTGGACTTCAGAGGTAGTTGGGAAGAATTTTTGCCATTAGCTGAGTTCGCATACAACAACAGTTATCAGGCAAGCATTAAGATGGCACCATATGAAGCGTTATATGGTAGGAGGTGTCGCACACCTACTTGTTGGACGGAGTTGGGAGAGCGATGGATGTTAGGACCAGAATTGGTTGCAGAAACTGAGGATAAGGTGAAGAAGATCCAAGCTCGGTTGAAAGAAGCCTCGGATAGGCAAAAGTCTTATGCTGATCTCAAGCGGAGGGACCTAGAATTTGCCGTAGGAGACGAAGTTTTTCTGAAGGTCTCGCCATGGAAGAAAGTGTTAAGATTTAGGAAGAAGGGAAAATTAAGCCCAAGGTTCATTGGACCGTTTAAGGTGTTGAGACGAGTGGGATTAGTGGCTTATCAACTCGAGTTACCAGCAGAACTGAGTCAGATTCACGATGTGTTCCATGTCTCCATGCTTAGACGCTATCGTTCTGATCCATCACACGTCTTGGCAGTTGAGGAAGTTGAGGTGAGTCCAGATTTGACGATGGAAGAGGAACCTGTGCAGATCCTAGATCGGGATGTGAAAGTTTTGCGTAGGAAGTCAGTTCCTTTAGTGAAGGTCCTATGGCGGAACCATGGCGTGGAGGAAGCTACGTGGGAGCCCGAGGATGTGATGCGGCAGCAATACCCCCAACTCTTCTGACCCAGGTAATTTCGGGGACGAAATTATTTTTAAGGGGGGTAGAACTGTAACATCCTAGAACCGGGGCTAGTTGTGATTGAATGATTTTTTTCTTTCTCGTGTTTGAATTGCTATAGTATTAATCGTGGAATAATACGGCTTAATTAGAGGTCTTGAGTGGGCTTGGTTTAGTAGAAAAATTTTAATTTGGAAGCTTTAAAGGTAGGGGGGGCTTCAGAAGATAGGGGTTAAGTACAAATTTTGGCGGATTATGGCACAAGGATTAGGCCTGGTGCAATGGGTTGGGTGCGCCTAAGGGTGTTGCTACGGCTTGGGTTCGAGGCATGGTGGCTGCAAGTGCCATTTTATTTTTGGGCGTTGGAGTTAGCAGGGGAAGCTTTAAAGAATTTTGGGGGCTAAATATGGACATGAAAGTCCAGGTGGGAGAGGTGGCTAGGGCGCTAGCAGCAGGGGAGCCCTCTAGGTCTTGCGTTCGAGTCACGAGAGTCACGCAGGGCATTTAAACTTTTGCTTCTAAGCGCTTAAGCTAAGGGAGCCTTTGGGAAAGGATTAAAAGAAATTCGCGACGTGTTTTTGACATGAAAGTCAATTGGCCGAGTGGCTGGGGCGCAACATTGCTCCAGGTCTTGGGTTCGAAACCCCTGGGCTAGATATGGGCGTTTTGTTATTTTGGCCTCTGGCATTAAATGCGTGAGGAAGCCAAGAGAGGGAAACTTAAAGAGAATTTCCGACGCACTTATAACAGAAGTGGCGCAGTAGTCGGATGGTCAGAAGCATGGGCAGTTTCCCCCAGGTCTCGGGTTCGAGACCTGGCAACTGCATTTGGGAATTTTAAATTTTGGTTTTGGTCGGCAGGTGGCAGCCTGCATGGGGGCACGCATGCATGCAAGGCATGCTGCCCATCCCTTTTCAGCTGCACGGTTTTGGGGGGGAGAGAAGTAGTATTATTTATTTATTTATTTATTATTATTATTTTTATAATTTGAGTATGGTGTAATATTTTATGATTAGTATAGGCATTTTCCTTATTATTTAACTTTTGGAGCATGGAAGTGAAGGATAATTGAATAAACAATGATAATGGAAATGGAAACATACCTTGGGGAAGGGAGTAGTTGGTCGGCCTTGGAGAATGGATGAAGCATGGCCGAAACTCCCTATGTTCTTACTCCATTTTGTGCTGGCCGAATAAGGAAAATAGGAGAGGCTTGGCATTCTCGGTTTTGAAGGTGTTTGGGGGTTGGTTTTAGCTAACATTTTCTCCCTTGGTTGTGGCCGAATATAGTGGGGTTGAGGGACCTTTGTAGACGATTTCTGATGGCAAGAAGGTGCCTAGCTCTTAATTATTCTCTTCCTTTTTAAGAGTATTCATGGCCAAAATGGGGGCATTCACTTTCGGCTTCGAGTAGTGTAAGAAGGTGCTGGAATTCTTGGCCTTGTTCTCCTTCCTTTCAACTCGTTTCTAGGCCAAACTCAAGACATTGTTTTGTTTTCTTTACCTTGTGAGGGCCGAATCTTTTAGTAAGTATCTCTCAATTTTCGATCTCTTACATTACTTTCGGAGTGCCGAAAACATATGTAAGGCCTTGGTAAAGGTTGGTCGAGTGCCTTTAAACAATTTTTAGTGTATCCCTTGTAGGTAGCCGATACTTAGAGGCTTGGAATTGTCTTGTGGGTCTCGTTTCTTCAAGGGCCTTGACTATTCAAAGTATAAAGGGAAATTTCAGAATCTCGGTAGACAAGGTATGAGGTTATTGACTTTCGGCCGAAGGCCACTTTGATATCTATGTATGACCAAATGTGCTCTATATTTTTAGGGGGACTAATCGGCTAGAAATCTGAAATTTCGAGTTCTCAAATCACACGGGTTTGTGCTAAGCAAGGTTCGGCCTAAGGTCCTATTTTGTTAGTAATTCGAATAAGACCCCTAATACTGATCTATGATGGCCGAATATAGGAGCATCGTGAGGACTAGTTCGTGACTTCTGTAACATCGCATAGGCACGGGAGTGCTAGTTAAATCTTCGATTAAATAGGTGTGTAAGCTCTTACACACTTTATTAGTATAAATTGTTATTTAATGATATTTATAACCTCTCATGTGGTAATTTTGCCTGGTGGGCATAAGCTTGGTTTTTCGGGTACGTCCCCTATTACTCGATCTACGATATATGTTGTGTATGCCACCATGTGCTGTTAAATGCTATGCTATATACAAATGCATGATATATGGGATCATGATACTTGTGATACGAGCATGATGATGGTGGGATTGATGAGAGGGAGTAATATTCGTGTCGACGGACACCAGTGTTTTGGTAACACATCGTGACTACGGTCACCAGAGGTTTGGTACCTCCAGAGGTTTGGCACCTCATAGCGTCTCGTCCCTGTGGCTTAGTACCACCGTGGGTTGGCCCCACATTTGAGATACGGGATCGACGCCAGTGATTTGGTATCACACGATGGGTTGGCCCCATCATTTGATTGTGACTTCGGGTCACCAGTGGTTTGGCACCACCAGTGGTTTGGCACCACACGTATTGACGGATATTGTGACTTCGGGTCACCAGTGGTTTGGCACCACCAGTGGTTTGGTACCACACGGGGTAGAAAAGGAGCATGGATGGCTAGGTTGGGTTGCATAATTGCATGTCATACTAATATCTTGTGTATGAGTATTACTCTCGGGTTGGGGATTTATACACTGAGTCTTGGTGACTCACCCCTTCCCATATCATCTTGCAGGTGAGTAGAGCACGGATGCAGAGCCGAGGAGAGCTCGAGGCGGCCATGTTGGTTTTGTGGACTTGAAATTTTACTTTGCCCCGTTTTAAGTTTATCATTCACTACAATTCGATTGGGTTGTAATATGGCCGCTTATTATTATTTTGGATGGTTAGGTAGTTGTTTTTACTTTACTATATAACTGATGAACTTATGAACGGTTATGCAAATCGGTTAAAAGTAACGTTTTCAAAAAAATAAGTACTCGTACGCGTTTTCAAGGAAAATGTTACCATCGGGTAACGAAATTTTCTAAGCTATTGATCACTCTATTGTTCTAAAATTTAAATGATCAAATGGTTTTAAAGGAAGAAAGGATTTTCAACTCAACCGGATCAACCTACTTGAGTTTTAACGAACACCGTTTTATACCCTTAACAAAAAAAAAATTTTCTTAAATTTCTACTATTAATCCAAACCTTTCAAACTTCTTTATTCCGTGACATACCAGATCCGGTCATGGCACATGGGCCGGGTTTGGGGTGTTATATACATCGACTCCCATAAAGGAAGATTGCAAGCCGGTTCAGCAGAAGCTTCAAAGGATGAGACCCGACGTCCTATTGAAAATAAAAATGAAGAAGTCAAGAAACAATTTGACACTAGTTTCTTACAATTGGTCAAATATTCAGAGTGACTTGCCAATATAGTCTCCGTCTCTAATGAAGATGGGAAAGTAAGAATGTGTGTAGACTATGGATTTAAACAAGGCCAATCCAAAGGATGATTTCCCATTACCTCACATCGATACCCTAGAGGATAACACAGCAGGTCATTCATTGTTCTCCTTCATGGATGGTTTCTTAGGATACAACCAAAAAAAATGCAACCTGAAAATATGGAGAGCACCACATTCGTGACAATGTAGGGAACATTTTGTTATAAAGTGATGCCATTTGAACTGAAAAATGTAAGAGCAACATATCAAAAAGCCATGGTAACTTTTATTCAGATATGATGCACAAAGAAATTGAGGTTTATGTCAATAATATAATCGCAAAATCCCGAATAGAAAAAGAACATGTGAAAGTCTTGAGGAAATTATTTTTAAGATTGAAAAAATTCCAGCTAAAGCTGAATCTAACAAAATACACTTTTGGGGCCACGTCGAGTAAATTGTTGGGATTTGTAGTTAGCGAGAAAGGGATCAAGATTAACCCGGATAAAATCAAGGCTATATAAGAGTTACCACCGTCACGTACCCAAAAAGAGGTTCGAGGTGTCGTAGGAGATTAAATTACATTGTTAGGTTCATTTCAAACTGAGAAGTGTGACCCCATATTTTGTCTCTTTAATAAACATGACCCAAGTGTATGGGATGAGGAATGTTAGAAAACCTTCAACAATGTCAAACATTACTTGTCCAATGCCCTAGTGTTGATTCCACCTAGCCTAAATAAACCACTGATACTGTACTTGGTAGTATGTGGAAATTCTATGGGGTGCGTGCTTGGCCAACATGATGAGTTAGGGAGGAAAGAAAGAGCAATCTATTACCACAACAAGATGTTTACTGAATACGAGATAAGATATTCACCAATTGAGAAGCTGTGATGCGTCTTAATCTCGACTACCTGGAGGTTAAGATAGTACATGTTGTACCATACGACTTGGCTCATCTCAAAAATTGACCATTTAAAGTACATGATGGAGTCGACCGCGCTGAACACAAGAATGGCTCGATGGCAAATTCTGCTCTCTGAATTTGATATAATCTATGTAAACCAAAAAGTAGTAAAGGGGAGTGCAACAACGGATTTCCTAGCTAGTAGAGCTCTAGAAGATTATGAACCTTTAAATTTTGATTTCTCAAATGAGGATCTGATGTATGTTGCAACCACTAAATAAGGTGCTCAAACAGAATACCCTTGGAAACTAAATTTTGGCGACGCCTCAAATGCCATAAGTAACGGAATTGGGGTAGTCCTAGTGTCCCTAGACGAAGATCATTATCTTTTCACCAGTAAACTTAATTTTGATTACACAAATGACATGATAGAATACGAAGCGTGCATCATGGGTATATGTGCAACTATTGAACGTAAGATCAAGGTACTAGAGGTATTTTGGGATTTTACACTAGTAATTTATCAACTCAAAGGTGAATGGGAGACAAGAGATCCTAAGTTGATTGATTATCAAAAGCTAGTTCTCGACTTAATTAAGGAGTTTGATAACATCACCTTTGAGCCACATAATCAGGGAGCACACTCTCGAGCCACATATCAGGGTGCTCAGATGAGCCATGTAACAGGATGCTTATTCTAACTAAACAGGAAACTCATAAGAGTTTTAATCAGGGAGCTCATAGAGCTTAACAGGTAACTCCGAAGAGTTATAATTAGGGAGCATCGGATAGCCATTTAATAGGAAGTTGAAGCGAGCCATGTTAGGAAGCTCATAACAGCCTATATCAGACGCTCATGCAGAGTTGCGTTTGTGTCTGCAATATATTTTGGATCACAACTGATCAAATCATGTAATAGGATGATCACAAAGAGTTGCAGTAGTGCGCAACACATGTAAGATCTTTACCGATCAAGAATGTCTGCAGGAACTATATATAATAGGACGCTCAAGAAGGCTTTTAACAGAATGCTCGTTCAAGCTATAATGTCCACAACATATGCAGGACTATAATCAATATGGGAAATCATGTATCCATGGAATTTCATTATTCAAACAGAACTTAACATCTTTCGGACATAATCGGATATGTTATTATTTCATATATTTATAACATTTATATAATTCAGTAATCAAATACCACATTCAAATCAAGCATAAAAATAAACACAATTTAGTTACACGAACTTATCTCGATAATCGTTCGTATAAGGAAATCTACTAATTCAACACTTTTTGTTTTCCTCGATCCAATTCCGTATTTGGTCTTTCCGGATCTATATAAATGAATTTAATCATAAATTTATCACATTTCATATCAATTAGATTCAATTTACGTATTAGGCAAAATTACCAGTTTACCCCTATACTTTTCATAAATGACAATTTCATCCCTAAATTCGGAAAATGAAATTCATGCAATTTAATCCTTATTCCAAACCTAACCAAAATTTTCATATAACATTTACAGCACATGTTTTTCACAAAACTTAGAATTTTTCCATAACTTTTACATCTTTACAATTTAGTCCTTAAATCACAATTTCATTAAAATTAATTTTACAAAAGTTGTTTATCTATCAACAGCCGTTCATTTTCTACCATAAATTTCAAAATTTCAGCATATTCATCCATGGCAAGACTTTTTTACTTTGATATCTTTTCAAATTAATCCCCAAAATAAATAGATTAGGCTATCCTGATCTCAAAAATATAAAAATTACTAAAAACGGGACAAGAATACTTACCCAATTGAACCAATTAAGCTTGCTTAAACACTTCTCTCTTTCCTAGGGTTTCCATGTCTTAATTTGGGGAAGATGATATAAAATGTTGATATTTTTCTATTATTATATTTTAATTATTTTAGTTTTCAATTTAATCTTTGTCCTTTTCTAATTTTTACATGGATGATTTATCAAGAATATCTACTAACTTTTCTTTAATGATATAATTATCATAAAAGGACCTCAAGTTTTGAATTCATATCTATTTGATACTTATAGCTGCTAGAACTCAACATTTGCATTCTATGCAATTTGGTTCTTTCTATAATTAAGCACATAATCGATAAAATTTTTTATCAAAATTTTAATATAACATTCCTATCATAATACGGACCATGCAATAATATTAAAATAATTTTTCTTTCTGGCTCGGATTTGTGGTCTCGAAACCACTATTCCGATTTCGCTGAAAATGAGCTGTTACACTTAGGCTTAGTTTGGATGGGCGGTGTGTTTACCTCCGGTGAGGTTAAAAACAGCGGTGGCAGTGAGATTAGTTACTGTAGCGGTGAGATTGGATACTGTAGCAGTGAGATTAGAAACAATGGTAGAGTGTGTGTTTGGATTCAAACGCAGCTGTAGCGGTGAGGTGAAAATAAAAAATGACTATTAAGGACATCAGATTAGAATTGATATATAATAGAAGTTTTTAAATTATTTTACTTATATAAAATTATTAAAATATGTGAATTTATAAATTCATTTAATAAAATATTAAAATGTATATTGTAATATTTTATTATAAATATTTTAATGAATTATATAATCAATTTAAATTATTTATTAGATAAAATGATTATTATTTTTAATTTTTTATAGTTAAATATTCTTTTATAACAATGATAAATATTATTTTCGCAAATAGTAACATTATACTTGGATCAAATTTTGAAGTGTCTAAACGAATGATTTTTAATAAAAAAAAATAGTAACATAAGACATAACAAGTTTCATTATTACTAGAAATTAGGTTATGATACAAAATTGGTTTACAAATATTGATAAAAAAAATCAGATCTTTTTCATTGACTTGAGAAGCATTTATGTTACAATGAAATATGGCAGTTACCTAATGTATAATTGCTCCCACTAATACATGACTAAAGCCTAGCTAGAATTACAAACAAAATGTAGCGGACATACCAGCTATAACATCAAACATAAATCAACAACTACTACTAACTTTAAGTATAAATTACATTGGAACTAAATCAAGTTACAAATGAACAAAATAAACAAAATGCTGCTGCTTCTCTAGTTCAGCTTGGATGTTGGTTTGCATGCTGGTTTGCTGCTGGTTTCCTGTTGCATTGCAGGCCAAAGTTCAACAACATCCTGTACCTTGCTTACTGACAAAGTAGTTTAAAAACATTAGCATCACATAGCCTACATTTGGAGATGACTTGTCAAGATTACCCTAGAATTTAATGAATTGAGCTAGTGTTGGATAGATGGTAACAATTGGGAATGTGATGTTTGAAGAAAGGCGATTGAGTACCGGATGATTGACCCATTGAAGCACATGAAACATGAAAACAGCCAATGCATCAAGAGCAAATGGATTTGAGTCGATCCCTGCAAGTTGATAGAGAAACTCAACTAAGGCTGAGATAATTGACGAATAAACATACGTTGCTTGGACTCCCATCTTTTCTAAGGAGAGTAAATACAGAGTTATCTTTTGCTGTCAGTGTGCCATGCATATATGAAACCTCTACAAAATCATCAAACAGGTAATAGCTACCTTGCGAACACAATGTTGGTTCAATCTTGGATTTGCTTCACTTCAATAACTTGGTTTTGTTTTTTTTTTCTACTTAAGCTTTAGCTAAATGCTAGTTGGCACCAAAAATAGCCGAATATAGAACTAAAACTAGAATGAGACTTAAAATGACTTACTTTTTGAAAGGTGTCATGTATTCTTAAGCCTTAGCTAAATACCAATGGACAAAAGAGAGACACGGATGCCTTTCAAGCTTATTCTTTCAAATATTGCAAAAAAAAAGTTGAAATCTTATTAGTCAAAACTCTTATGAATATTGGCATAAAAATTAGTCAAATTTAGAACTAAAAGTAAAGTGGACTGATAGCTCTTTTGTCAAATAAAACACATATCAACATGAAATCACTTTCGCCATATGTGTCAACTTCATCCATATAACCCTTTTGATCATTAAAATAAGAATCAAGATATACCATCACTTGCATATAGGGTATGAATATTCAGTAAAAGTAGACGACTTAGTACTTTTGAGTGCAGCTCTCAAAAGTTAACAATTTGGTGTACTAATACAGCTACTGTCAGTCTAAACCCTCTTCTTATTTATCTTTTGTTAAATTCATCGAAACAATGCACGAAACATGTCTCAAAAGATGAGAATTACCTGTTTATAAACTTCTTCATTTGGTGCATTCTTATCTGTAAGAATTATAGAATATGGCTTTTTCCGGCGCTCATCGGCTATTTTGGGCCAATATCTTCCTGTTAATACAAAAAAGCATAACCTCAACTACATCAAGTAATTCTTAGCAAATCAATAACACACATTACTTTGATCAAACCCCCAAATAAAGCTTCCTTTCCTTTTGAAGCACCAATGTAAAATGTGGCAAAAAATTCCAACAAGGTACCTTGCATATATCAACAATGTGAAAAAAAATTCTAACAATTTAGCTAATTTTTGCAAGAAACATTTTGATAGACTGTACAAAACAAATTGCTTATTACTTTAACCAATAATTTATATACTGATCCCGAACAACCATTGACATACAAAAGTTAATGCTGCCAACACCCTAACCACTTCTGCATTATCAGAGAAGAAAGAACAGAGAGAAAGGTCCTAGATAGACATAGGCATAAAAAAGTTCAAGTAAGAAACTCATGTTAACTAAAGAGGAATGTTTTCGAACCACCAAATGTTACAAATACAGAAAGCATTATGAGTCAATTTCACATTTATTATATACCTTTGATAAGGTCACCCATCAAACTCTGAACTGGTCGATCATCTCCAAGTCCTCCTGGGGTATTTAATAGTTCTTTGCAAAGTGCAGACTTTACACAACCAGGTATTCCTGACAATGGTGATCATATTAAGATCAATGCACAGACAAAAATTGAAAATAGTCGAAAGAATAAAATATGAAATCTTGAATCACATATGACAAAATCAATAAATCTTCAATAAAAATTCTTAGGACTTCTATTCAAATAACATAATATGTCAATTAAAATGCCTACGGACACTGAAGAGAGCTTCTAAGCAGTTTCTCGCTTTGTGGCAGCTCAGATAAAATTTGAGTTTTTTCCTCCTCTATAGAAACCAAATCACACTATTGCACACATGAACTAAATAATTCACATATTTAGCGACCTATTACCTATCAATAATAACGACTCAACCATGTACATTGGAAACTGGTCAGAACAGTTCCTTATACATTTGTATCAAGCATTATCAATACTTTTACAATTGTTCATTAAAGTTGCAACATCCCTCAAAGGCATTCCCATTGTTCATTAAAGTTGCAACATGACAGACCAAAAAAACAACATCCCTCAAAGGCATTACCTTAAGAAAAGCACTGTGAATAACCAATTAATTCCAGGTAACAATGTTTCACTCAGGAATTTCACCGAACAATTTACATGCATCATCAAAATAATAGACAACATATTGTTAAAAGTTTTGACGAACACATAAAAAGCAGAAAAATGGAAGGAAAAAAAACAAATTTTGATTCATTGATTTCATTATTTTGCCATTCATACAGAAAAAAGAAGAAGCTATAGTTAACAACTACTTCCTGTAAATTCATCAAAAAAAAAGAAGAAGTAGTTAACAACATGTTCTTGTAAATTTAGCTTAAAATAAGCTGTGTTAAAACTAAACCAAATTGCAGCAAATAGCAAAACCAAAATTGCTATGTTTTTTACCGAATTGATTTTTTACCGAATCTTAAAACTTATAACTAAAAATACTTTATAAAGGGGTTTTTGTTTTTGGTAAGGAATGCCCTAGTTAATAGAATTGCAGCAAACAGCAAATTGCAACAAACAGCAAATAGAGGAAGTAGAAGGAGGAAAGTTACCTAGATAAAGAAGAAGGAAGATGAAGAACGGCTTGGCTAGGAAAGATTGGTGAGAGTTGGAATCACAAAGCGAAACGAAACAGCATCCCTGAAAAGAGAAGACAAGCGAAAAGTTGTATTGATGCAAAGGAAAAAAGGAAATTAAAAGATGAAAAATAGAAGAAGTAGGGGGAAAGTACCTGGATGGGAAGAAGGAAGATGAATAACAGGTAATTGCAGAAAATTTATCAGAAGAGGAAATCGTAGGTTTGAAGGAGATGTTCAAAAATGGGTATTTTTGCCTGTTAAAAATACCTACCGCCCCAATTGCCTTTAACTGCTGCTCTCATCTCCAGCCCCGTTTCAGCACAGTAGTCAGGTTGAAATCAATTTTCACTGCACTGGAATGCTGAACCAAACAGCAGTACAGTGAGGTTGGTACCCCAACTGCACCTCACTAATGTTAAAAGCTCAACCAAAGGCAGTCTTAGCTTCCATGGTCAAAGGGAACAAACAAAAGGATGTAAAACCTATCCACATGAGCATTTACGAGGCACCGACCCATTGTTACAACATCGAGGAAGAAGAAAGAGATGATCACCCTTGGTACTAGGGCATATTGTGATATGTAAAGAATCGTGAATTTTTTGAGCAGGTAATCGAGAACAATAAAAGGATTCTAAGAAGGCTGACCAATGAGTACGTCCTAGATGGGGAGATCATATACAAAAGAATAAAAGACCAAGTGTTACTAAGTTGTGTAGATGTTGTTGGAGCCAAGAAAATCCTAGAAGAAGCCTATGAGGGTGTTTATGGAACACATGCTAATGGTTTTACAATGGCCAGACAAATCATGTGATTCGAATATTATTGGTTCATAATGGAAGGGGATTGTATCAATTATGCCAAGATATGTCGTAAGTACCAAATTTATGGAGATAAAATTCATATGCCGCCTTCACCTCTTCACATTATGACTTCTTCATGGCCTTTCTCTATGTGGGGCATCTATGTCATTGGGTCGATCTCGCCAAAAGCTTTCAATGGGCATTAATTCATTTTTGTGGTCATCGATTACTTCACCAAATTGGTAGAAGTCGTTTCTTACGCTAATGTCACAAAGTCAGCAGTTAGCAAATTCTTAAAGAAAGAAATCATATGTCGATATGAAATGCCAAAAAGGATCATATCTGACAATGTATTAAACTTGAACAACAATACGATAGTGGAGGTATTTAGTCAATTCAAGATCAAACATCACAACTCATCACCATATCGTCCAAAAACGAATGGTGCAGTGGAGCCAGCCAATAAGAGCATTAAGAAGATTGTGGGGAAAATGACAGAGACTTATATAGATTGGAATGAGAAATTACCATTTGCCTTTTATGCTTATCAAACATTTGTCAGAACCTCCACCAGGGTAACACTTTTCTCATTAGTTTATGGAATGGAGGCAGTCTTGCCTATTGAAGTCGAGATTCCTTCTCTCCGAGTTTTATCAAAGTTGAAATTAAATGAAGCAAAATAGATCAAATCTTGATATGATCAATTGAACTTGATCGAAGAAAAGAGGCTAAAAGCTATCCGTTATGGTTATATGTACCGAAAACGAATGATGTGAGCTTATGACAAAAAGGCTCACCCTAGAGAATTTCATGAAGAGGACCTGATGTTGAAAAATATCCTTCCCATACAAAAGGACTTTAGAGAAAAATGGATGTCGAATTGGGAATGACCTTATGTGGTAAAAAAAATCTTTTCTGGAGGAGCATTGATTTTGACCAAGAGAGATGGTAGAGATTTTCCCAACCCTGTGAATTCAAATTCAGTCAAGAGGTATTTCACCTAAAAAATGAGAGGACAAGGAAAATACCCACAAAAGGCGTTTTGAGACCAAAGGAGTTTTGAGTTGAAAACCTAAAAAGGGCGGCTCAAATTTTGACCAAAGAATGTGCATGTAATAATCGCTTCCCCTCAAGGTAACAAAGAGGAGAAACTTTACATCTTGAGGCATCAACAAAGTATTTTAGACCTCCTAAACACATAATAGGCTTGGAATGGGCCTCATCAAGTTTGCTCGGAGAAGCTTATACTGCGATATCTGGGGCACCTAATTTCATTTTCACTCACTTTGTGTTCTGGCAATGTTTGCCACTTTAATCTTTTCATTAAGAGCTTTGCTCCCAATAAATTTTAGTCTTATTCCTTTTATTACGACCTTGTTCAAGCATTTTTGCATTAAAATAAGGGTTAGTAGACTAACAATATCAAAATATAAAAGGATTTATGTATATCGCTATAAAATTTTCTAAATAGTATAGGGACCTAAATCAGGACCACTAGTTAGAACTAACCAAATTTAAGGGTTGGAAAGATATTAGAACGAATAGTATAAATTGTGATTACCTCTTCGAGTTTCCTGTCAAAGATACCAGACTTGAATAAAAAGGCATGGTAATACATCAATGATAGAATCTTGACGAACAACAAGTAATGTCAACCTAAGCACTAAAAAAGGATCATTCTCGAAAATGACATTCTACATTCATAAAAATATCATTCATTTACATCCAGTTAGGAGCATTTGATTCATTCTGATCATAACATCCTAATCTCTTGGCATAAAATAGGCCTATGAAATGGATTCTACAGGTCCTATTCCCTAGAGAACGATGTAACAAATCAGTGAAACCACAAATCCTATACCCCTGAAGTTACAGTGGGTCAGATTAAAGTTACCATAGCGAATCTTATCTCCTTGAAGTTGTAGTTGAGCAAATTGAAGCTACACATCTTATACTCCTGAAGTTGCAGTGGGTCGAATTGAGTTACCATAGCGAATCTTATCTTTCTGAAGTTTCAGTAGAGCAAATTGAAGTTACAAATCCTATACCCCTGAAGTTGTAGTGGGTTGGATTGAAGTTACCATAGCGAATTTTATTTCCCTAAAGTTATAGTGGAGCAGATTAAAGCTACAAATCCTATACCCCTGAAGTTGAAGTGGGTCGAATTAAATCTACCATAGTGAATCTTATCTCACTAAAGTTGCAGTGGAGCAGATTGAAGCTACAAATCTTATATCGCTAAAGTTGCAGTGGGTCAGATTAAAACTACCATAGAGAACCTTATCTACCTGAAATTACAGTGCAGCAGATGAAGCTACAAATCCTATACCCCTAAAGTTATAATGGGTCAAATTGAATCTACCATAGCGAATCTTATCTACTTAATGTTGTAGTGGAGCAAATGAAGCTGCAAATCCTATACCCTTGAAGTTGCAGTGGGTCAAATTGAACCTACCATAGCGAATCTTATCTCTCTGAAGTTGCAATGGAGCAGATTGAAGTTATAAATCCTATAACCCTGAAGTTGTAGTGGATCAGATTGAAGTTACCATAGCAAATCTTATCTCCCTGAAGTTGCAGTGGAGCAGATTGAAGCTACAAATCCTATACCCCTGAAGTTGCAGTGGGTCGGATTGAATCTACCATAGCGAATCTTATCTCTCTGAAGTTGCAGTGAAGTAGATTTAAGCTACAAATCCTATACCCCTAAAGTTTCGATGGGTCAGATTGAATCTACCATAACAAATCTTATCTCCCTGAAGTTGTAGTAGAGTGGATTTAAGGTACAAATCCTATACCTATGAAGTTGCAGTGAGTCAGATTGAATCTACCATAGCAAATCTTATTCCCCTAAAGTTACAGTAAAGTAGATTAAAGCTACAAATCCTATATCCCTAAAGTTGCAGTGGGTCAGATTGACTCTACCATAGAAAATATTATCTCCCTGAAGTTGCAATGGAGCAAAGTGAAGCTACAAATCTTATACCCCTGAAGTTGCAGTGGGTCGGATTGAAATGATAATAACAAATCTTATCTCCTTGAAGTTGCAATGGAGCAAGATGAAACTATAACACTAAATCCTGCCTTCCTCAAGTTATAGCGAAGCAGTTACTGTGAACTAAAGTAACTAATGGACTGAAAGAGTGGGCTATTTGAAAAAGAGAAGCACTAGAGAAGTCGAGATTCAGCAGGACCGGACAAAACTGATCCTCCTTTAAAGTCTTTGCTCTATTCCCATTACACGACAATGAGCTAAGAGGGGCAGCTATAAAGACCAAATTTTGTCTGGCCCTAATAAAACAGAAAAAAATAAACCAAAACAAATAAAAGTCTCTATCAGTCCATACTACCCAAATGTAAAACCTAAATACCCAATTACCTAAGCCTAAGCCTAAATCCTTAAACCTAAAATCGAAAACCCTAATTCCTTTAAGCCTCCAACTACCGCCGTTCTTATTCCCTCGCCATGTCAGTAGGTACGCCGCCCGAGGTCTGCCCTCCTTTCACTAAAATGGCAAGGCGAGGTTTCCTATCACCGTTGACTGCCACATACACCTGCAAAAAAGGAAAAAAAGTAGAAACACAGAAGCAAAGAAACAAAAGCAATAAAACAGAGAGAAAGAAAAGAAAAACATATATTTTGTAATATATGTTTGGCTATAAAAGCCGAAGATGATTGTAAACAAAAAAAAAAAAAGAAGAAATAGAATACAAAAAAAAATTCAAACAAAAAGTTGTCCTATTTACTATTTTTTATTTTCTTTTATTTTTGAAGAACATATATATATAAATAAAAATAAAAATAAATGAGAGATTTTTTTTTGTTTTCCTGCACCATCGTCGTTGGTGGTCCCTTCTAGCTTGAAAGGCTTTTGAATCCCTAAGGATTTGCCTAAGATCGTGTCGAAAAGGGTGAAGAAACCGAAAGGTTTCTCTTTTTTGTTGAATTTTGACTGAACTTTTAAGAATTTTAACCCCAAATCAGAGTTACACGTGAAAAGGGAGTCAAAAGGATACTTTTGTTCAATTTTCAAGCCACCGAAGATGGCGGTCACCGTCACCAATGACCGATGGCCACGACGAAAGTTCACCGGACCTTATGGCCGACCTAAAGGGGTTTCAGAGAAAAAAGAAAGAATTTTTTTTGTTTAAAAACTGACCGAAATGATTTTGTTTCTCTTTTTTTTTTTTTTTACTTATATTGGGGTCGATACGATGCCATTTTGGGCTTGACTTCAGACGCCCAAAACGACGTCGTTTAAGGCTGACCCGATGACTTGACCCGGATTCCCCTAGGATCCGTGTGTTTTCAAAAGAGAGGGTCTAATTGCTGCCCAAGTCTTTCGCTTTTAGGCATTGTTTATTTAATCTGGTCCAAATTTTAATTTTTTTTTCTTTTCTTTTTAATTTTACCATTTAATTTTAATTTATTTTCATTTTTGTCCTCAGAATATCGACCCTTTGGGGAGTAACACGTGTACTTGGGTTGGCTTATTTTCTCTTTTGGTCCTTGCATTTTTATTATATTTTAATCTAACCCTTTATTTATTTTTTTATTTATTTATACCTTAAAATCTTGTTATAATTTTGATTTAGTCCCCTGTTTATTTAATTAAGTTCCTGTACTTTTTATTTTGTTTTGATTTAATCCTTTGTTTTCTTTTCCTTTTTTTTTTAATTTATGCTTAGAATTTCTTTTAGCTTTCAATTTAGTCCTTTGCCTACTTATTTTTTTTATTTGTTATTTTATTATTCCCAACACTTTTATTTTATGATTATTTATATTTTTGCCCCTCTATAATTATGCAGATTTATTTACATCCTTGAGTAGTTTTTTTTTTAATTTTATTTTTTGTCATTAGATATGATTATTATTACTATTATTATTATCATGTTATAGTCATTTACTATTTTACCCTCATTACCTTTACTACAATCATTTTATTTTATTATTATTTCATTATAATGTTATTTTGTTTGTACCTATGTAGCAATTGTATTTTTTGCCATTATTTTATTGTATATTATGCTTACTTTGTTAATACCATAATTTTGTCATCATCGCACATTGTAGATTATGCTACATACATTCATCCATTTTTTGGCGTAAGCGTATAAAAAAATAATTGAAACCGAGACAATGTTTGTTATTTTCGAGATTCAAGGAGCCGTGCTCCTGACTTACGGGGTATAATATTTTCTTTTTGATTAATTCGAAATAAGAAGGTCTTTTCCATCAAATTTAATTTAGTTAACGATTTTTTAATCAAATAACATCATGCAAAGAAGGATTGCATTTTAAATTTTTTTTGAATTTTCAATTTTTGACATCAAAACATCAAGTAATCAACTAGGTATCAATTTTGGGCATTATGAGGGTGCTAATCCTTCCTCATACGTAACCAACTCTCGAACCCATCTCCTGGATTTTGTATACCGAAAATCATCGTTTTAGTAAACCTAACATTTTATTAAAATGACTGAGTTTTGAGGTGATCTAATTACACTTAATTAAAAAAAATTGATGGCGACTCTATTTTCGTTTTATAAAATAAAAAAGTCGAATTCCAAAAAAGTTTCGACACAATAGTCATCATTTTCACCATGATAAATTTAATTGACCCATAATAATTTTGACTTGCCGCATGATACGTTGTAATTGGCCCTCTAATTTTCTTTGTCTACTTAAGGTCTTAGGTTTCACCTGAATTTCTAAAAATAAATTTTCTAAAGTTTTCAAAAAGAATTAGGAGTGAAATTGACAACAAGATAAAAAAAATTTCATACCCTTTTTAAAGGATAACTTCAAACATGGGCTATAAAATAGATATAGATAATAATAAAAACATATAATTTAGAGGTAAAGGTTGTGACTTATTTGGGGTCAAGCTCTAGTTTCACTCATTTCTTAATCTGTGATCAATCCTTGGGCTTTATCCCATTGATATTAGCTCGGAGGCTTCACGTGTCCATTAACTAATTAATTCACCCAATAGGCTGAATATCCTTGGACTTACATGGCTAAATCCCTTAGCCCAAATTCATTAACTCTCGTGTGGCTTTGAACGATGGATATGGATCTTGATTAGCATACTAATCTAAGGATACAATGCTTTTAGGTAAATTATTAACTGTTTTTATTTTTTTATTTTTTATTTTGTAAATTATTAACTATTTCTTGGATTGTTAAATCGGCGTATGTACAGAGGTTTTAGGTACAGTGGGTAAGATAATAAAATTAAGGAAATTGTTTTGATAGCCCAAGTTTTTTTTTTTTGGTTCCCTCAAAGCATCCGTTTGAGCATCTCTCGAAAGAGTTAAACATGCTAATTCTAAAAAATCAAGTCCAATAGGTATATATCAAGAATTAAATTTCATTTTTATCCTTAAATTAATTTCAACGCATTGATTAATGAAATATGCTTTAAATATTTAAAACCTTCCATGATCAATTATTTAAAAAATAAATAATTATGTCACCAACACAACCTAATTAAAACAATCATGGGATCAATTAGCTCTATATTCTAATTTTGAATATAATTCCTGTATTAAATACCAAACCCATGTTCCACTTCAGCTACAACCAATCTCTTTTTTATAAAGTACACACATTTTGCTTTCACCGCCAACTCACACAACGCATTGTCTAAATTAAACACAAGTGCGTATGTAGTGCTTTAAACATAGTTCAAACGAGGTCTTTTATATTTCATGTTTGTGGTAACCCCAGCCGTAGTCACCGCCGACTCTAGTAGCTATCACTCCCCGTCACCCGCCTCAATCATCCTGCTCTTAACAACAACCATAAAACCACTATCAATGGACGAAGCCAGAATAATTTTTTAAGAGGTCGAATAAAATTTTAACTTTTATAGTTTATATCTTTATAATTTTTAAAGTATTAAATTAAATTTTTATAATTTTAAAGGAGGTAAAAGTATAATTTTATCTATACTAATTTAACATTTTAAAAAAAAATAGAGAGCTTAAATGACAATTTTTTTAGGGGGCTGGGGCTAAATCTGCTCATGGGTCGGGCCATCCGGCCCGGCCCGAAGGCCCGCTCGAAATGTGAGAAAATTTAGGCAAAAATATAGATTCGAAAAATAGGCTTGGACAAAAAAATAAGGCCCGTTTAAAAAATGGGTCGAGCCTCGTATAAGTTATTTTTGGCCCGGGCTCAGCCTGACCCAAATTCACTAAAAGACAAAAAATTTGTATTTTTTTTAATGTTATTTTCTTGTTGTTTTATCCTTATTTTGCTACCATTTTACTATTATGTTTCTATTATTTTTTTGTTATTGTTTGGATATTGTATAAATTTTATTTTATTGTTAATTTTGTTATTATTTTAAAGGTATTTGTTAATTTTTTTATTTAAAAAATATTTGCTTGTTAAGTTGTATCTATCTTAGTGTTATATAAGTCTCAATATTTTTTAAAATTTATTTTCAATTTGTTGGAAAATATTTATTTTAATTTTTTAATAATTTTGATGTATTATATATATTTAAAAATTATATAAAATTAATATAAAAATTAATATGGACAGGTCAGGCCCAAATTTTAATATTTTTATACGGATCATGTTTGGGCAAAATTTTAGACTCATTTTTCGGGCTCAACCCGATCTGAATCCAATAAATAAATCTTAATTTTTAATTGAGCCCAACCCGACCCAGCCCAACCCGGCCCGACCGATGAGCACCTCTAGCTGGGGCACATGCCACCAAAGAATCGCCTCTGCACTATCCAACTTGATTGGAGAAAGATTTTATCCCTTTTTCGTTTTCTTCTTTTTACCACAACTGGTTAATCTGGATCAAACAAGTCATAAAATTGAATTTTGATTTGGGTTCACGGCTGATCAAAGCTACAATCTGGTTCTCCATAGCTTTCTGCGCTTCAAAATCGTCGTTGGCATCTGCTTGAAGAAAATCAGCAACCAATTTGTCCATAGTTTTTTTCTCTGCGATCTTGTCATCCCTCTCACTCATAAGCATCAAACGTTTATTTTCCATAGCTTCCAGTGCAGCTCGATCGGCCCTTAGCTGCTCTTCCATCTCCCTCGTTTTCTCTCTCTTCTTTCTCATTTCAACTTCCAAGAGCATGAGGTATAAGATGAACTTAATGACATCCTGCTTCTCTGGATCCTATTTGAATGACACAAAAAAATGGGAAAAAAGGAAACGAAAACGATAGTAAGTTGGAACCCAACAAAAGCACAAGTAATTAAACACTTATATTAGTATAAAACACCTAAAGCCGCCATATCTGAAATAGAATTTTATAAGAGTCAAGGGGGAATGTAACATCCTGAATTTTTGGGCCTATGCGTTTAATGGGTGGATATGTTTAATGTGTTAATTTAAGTGTTAGGGGTCCAAATTGGGCTCAGGCTTAGGCAGAGGCCTTGATTAAAATTATCTGTTTGGGCATTATAGGGTTTAAAAGGTAGTATCTATGTTTAAAATACCAAAGTGGGCTTGTGGCCCAATCTTCGGAGGTGACGCCACACAAGGGAGTAAGGGGCCCAAATTTAAGTTTCATGGAGCCCAATTCTTTTAATTTAAGTTAGCTAAATTTTGGGCATTAGGATTAGGTGGAATGGATGGCAACAAGGCTAAAATTTAAGGGTTTTAATGTTTAAAATATGTGGATAATAAGCAGATAAAGGCTATTATTTAGGAATTTATTTTATGTGGATAATAAGAAGATAAAAGCTAAAATTTAGGGATTTTAATTATTAAAATATGTGGATGAGGGAGGAGTTAGAGATAATTAAGTCTCTTTTAGATGAGCTAGTAGATTAAGATAAAGGAGAAAAGATAGGATTTATCTGCAAGGTTAGGTAAGTGCCGAAATTTCTATAAATAGGGGGAATATTTCTTCAATTTCGGCATTTGGGTTTTTCTCTCATTCTTTTCTCTTCTTCTTTGAGTAAAAGCCAAAAACTCCTAAAGTTCCATCTTCCTCTTCATTCTCTGCAAAAACTGAAATCTCTAAGCCAATTCCCTCATCTTCACTTTGATTCAAAAGCCGAAATTCTTTCCATTCTTTTTCTTCCTAGCCGAAATCTTCAAGTCTCTTCCTTGTTTTCTTTTCTTCTTCTTTTTTTCCTGTCAGAAACCGAAACTCTTCACTCAAGTATTTTAAAAGCCAAAGACACATCAGCCTTCTCTTGTTCATACTTTTTTCGAGATTTTCCTAAAAGCCGAAATCCCTAGATCTCATACTTCTGTTGTGCCTACTTGTGCCGAAATCTGAAGGGAACTTTAGTGGAGTCAATCGCATAGATCTCTGAGTTATAGATTGGTAGCACTCGAATCGTGTTACTTTCAAGATTTCAAGGTAAGAAGATCTATTAGTTTCAATGTGTAAATTCAGGATTTACTAACCTTTGGCCGAATATAGGAGAGGCCCTATTTTCACATCTTTCCGGCTTTTTGAGCAAAGTTGTAGATCGGTCTAGCAAGGGTATCGACGTTAATCACGTGTGTAACCTTTCTCACTGTTAGACTGTTTGCTAATATATATTCATATGTATAAATCTACTATACTCTGCTAAATGCCGAAATCCCGGCATAACAAGTGAAAACCCTTGAAGGGTAAAGGCTGATCAACAGGTTAGTCACTTCTGTCCTATTTCAGTGATTATTCCTGTTAAAACGATATGCTTTGTATGATGATTTCATTGTATGCTTGGGGTTGGGAAATTGATGAAAAGGGGAAGTGATCTGTTCTGGTGGCTTTTGCCATTTCAGCCTGGTGACTCTGTCACAACTCTGACGATGAGCAGCACGACTGCCATCAACGGCGTGTAGCGGTGCGGGTTGATTATAGAAATCCCCTATGGTGTGAACGGCTGGTACGGGAGGCGTGTAGCGGATGGAAACTTAGGATTTGGGTTGGGCTTGCATAATTTTTTTGTTATATATATATATATATATATTAAACTGTTATTCTGTTCTGTGGGGCTAAGGCCCAAATCTCATGGTTCATAAGGGTTGCACACTGAGTCTCGCGACTCAACCAATTTCTTAACATCTTCAGGTAGCACCTAGTACGTCGGACCGGGTTGGAGGAGAGAGCAAGGTGGCCATGCGACAGAACTCTTGGATTTAACAAGAAGACTCCAGTTTATTATTTTATATTTTTATTTAATGGGTTTTAAATTTTATTGTAATAAGGCCATGGGCCACTAGACTATTATTTATGTTTTGGTTTTATGTTGGGCTTTTATTACTGGGCTTTTAATTTTTATGTTTTAAATTAAGACATGTATGAAATTATAGTTTTTGTTTAAAATTCACCAAGGTAATTTATAACGTTATATTTTATATGAATTAATGAATTATTAAGTTTTCGGTATAAATGTTTAAACCTAGTAATTATTTTCCAAAATGTGACATGTTTTGTAAAATCCCTTAAGTGACATACCAGATCCGGTTGTAGCGTTTGGGCCGGGTTTGGGGTGTTACAAATTGGTATCAGAGCTCGGTTCAAAACTTGGCTCCGGGGGTTTTTGGGCTCAAAACATTTTTTAAAGTTGGGTTTTTGAAACATGCATATTTATAAATGATACAGATCTGTTAGCTCGGCATGGCACCTGCGTCTCCGACCTAAGTCCGCCAGGTAAGTATTCTGAACCATTGTGTGATAGATATAGATGTGGGTTTAATGGGCTCTATGGGACGTAGATTAGTTAGATTAGAACTTGATGGACTCTAGGCCTAGCTGAAACAACTCCTAAAATCTCATAAGACTTAATTTCACTAAACAAACCCGTGAACGAGTCGCAAGACTAGGGTGTGGCAACAGGCATACGCATGTCTAGGATTGGATCCGGAAGAGCCTGGTACTTAAGCAGTCCTAGTGACTCACCTCCCCTTCGCTGGAATCCTACCTGGTGCGTAGTGACTATTCACCCTAGCCACGAGGATTTGTTGACGGGCCAAAATCTATAATTAAAACCCGAAAGGGACCAGCCACATTATTTTTACAAAATTGCCAAAATACCCCTGATTTGTAAAATTACCAAATTACCCTTGATTTGCAAAATGACCAATTATCCCTGATTTGTAAAATTACCAAATTACCCCTGATTTGTGAAATGACCAAAATACCCCTGATTTGTAAAATTACCAAATTACCCTTGATTTGTAAAATGACCAAATTATCCCTGATTTGTAAAATTACCAAATTACCCCTGATTTGTGAAATGACCAAAATACCCTTGATTTGTAAAATTACTGAAATACCCCCGAATTACAAAATTATTGAAATACCTCCGAATTACAGAATTACCAAAATACCCCTGGATTGCAAAAATTACCAAAACACCCTTGATTTGTAAAATTACTGAAATACCCTCAGATTACAAAATTATCGAAATACCCCCAGATTACAGAATTACCGAAATACCCCTGGATTGTAAAAATTACCAAAATACCCTTATTTCGTGAAATCAACAAGGAACTCTATTTTGAAAATTACGAAAATACCCCTGGGTAGTGAAATGACGAAAATACCCCCTATGATGAATGTAGGTTTGTGGATGTACTTGTATGCTAATGTCTGATGACTGAATGTATGTGCTTCCTGGAATTAGAAGGTAAACTTGAGACTGAAACTGTAGATAGGTTCGAATTCGAAAAAAACTACCTCTAAAATTACTATTCATAAGACTGTTCGTCGTTAATCAGTGAAAGAAATTAATAATTCATAAAATTTCTAATTCGGATAATACGAGAATCAACGATGAGCGCTAGAAGAGGAAGAAGAGGTCGCGGCCGAGGTCGTGGAAGTGTTAGGACTGATGTGCTGACTCAGCTAGTTAGGGAGGTATTGAAGGAGGTTAAAGAAATCGGTGAAACACTTCGGGTTGGGTGCGTGGACTGTAAGAAAAAAAAGAGATCGTAGTTTTCTAGGGTTGCAGTCTCGTTCTGTGAAGCATGTTAAGGTACGTCCAAACTTTCGGGTTTACGAATATTGCAGAAGCGTCATCCGGGTGAATGTTGGAGGAAGTTAGGAACGTGTTTAAGATACTGGTCTGAAGAGCATAAGGCTCGGGATTGTTCAATCACTATTAAGTGGGGTATGTTTTGTGTGGATGCTATATTTTTGGGTATAGAAACTGTATCTGTGCAATGTTTATATATTATTAAATTAGAGTGCGCAGTGAAAGCATAGTGGTGAGACTTGGGTAGTACGATTAATAGTTAGTTGGAAATTTCAAGGACGAAATTTCTTTAAGGGGGTAGAACTGTAACATCCTGAACTTTTGGGCCTATGCGTTTAATGGGTGGATATGTTTAATGTGTTAATTTAAGTGTTAGGGGTCCAAATTGGGCTCAGGCTTAGGCAGAGGCCTTGATTAAAATTATCTGTTTGGGCATTATAGGGTTTAAAAGGTAGTATCTATGTTTAAAATACCAAAGTGGGCTTGTGGCCCAATCTTAGGAGGTGACGCCACACAAGGGAGTAAGGGGCCCAAATTTAAGTTTCATGGAGCCCAATTCTTTTAATTTAAGTTAGCTAAATTTTGGGCATTAGGATTAGGTGGAATGGATGGCAACAAGGCTAAAATTTAAGGGTTTTAATGTTTAAAATATGTGGATAATAAGCAGATAAAGGCTATTATTTAGGAATTTATTTTATGTGGATAATAAGCAGATAAAGGCTAAAATTTAGGGATTTTAATGATTAAAATATGTGAATAATATGCTGATAAATGAGGGAGGAGTTAGAGATAATTAAGTCTCTTTTAGATGAGCTAGTAGATTAAGATAAAGGAGAAAAGATAGGATTTATCTGCAAGGTTAGGTAAGTGCCGAAATTTCTATAAATAGGGGGAATATTTCTTCAATTTCGGCATTTGGGTTTTTCTCTCATTTTTTTCTCTTCTTCTTTGAGTAAAAGCCGAAAACTCCTAAAGTTCCATCTTCCTCTTCATTCTCTGCAAAAACTGAAATCTCTAAGCCAATTCCCTCATCTTCACTTTGATTCAAAAGCCGAAACTCTTTCCATTCTTTTTCTTCCTAGCCGAAATCTTCAAATCTCTTCCTTGTTTTCTTTTCTTCTTCTTTTTTTCCTGTCAGAAACCGAAACTCTTCACTCAAGTATTTTAAAAGCCAAAGACACATCAGCCTTCTCTTGTTCATACTTTTTTCGAGATTTTCCTAAAAGCCGAAATCCCTAGATCTCATCTCCTGTGATTGCCGAATTACTTCTGTGGTGCCTACTTGTGCCGAAATCTGAAGGGAACTTTAGTGGAGTCAATCGCATAGATCTCTGAGTTATAGATTGGTAGCACTCGAATCATGTTACTTTCGAGATTTCAAGGTAAGAAGATCTATTAGTTTCAATGTGTAAATTCAGGATTTACTAACCCTTGGCCGAATATAGGAGAGGCCCTATTTTCACATCTTTCCGGCTTTTTGAGCAAAGTTGTAGATCGGTCTAGCAAGGGTATCGACATTAATCAGGTGTGTAACCTTTCTCACTGTTAGACTGTTTGCTAATATATATTCATATGTATAAATCTGCTATACTCTGCTAAATGCCGAAATCCCGGCATAACAAGTGAAAACCCTTGAAGGGTAAAGGCTGATCAATAGGTTAGTCACTTCTGTCCTATTTCAGTGATTATTCCTGTTAAAACGATATGCCTTGTATGACGATTTCATTGTATGCTTGGGGTTGGGAAATTGATGAAAAGGGGAAGTGATCTGTTCTGGTGGCTTTTGCCATTTCAGCCTGGTGACTCTGTCACAAACTTTGTTTCTGGTGGCTTTTTGCCATTTCAGCCTGGTGACTCTGTCACAACTTTGACGATGAGCAGCACGACTGCCATCAACGGCGTGTAGCGGTGCGGGTTGATTGTAGAAATCCCCTATGGTGTGAACGGCTGGTACGGGAGGCGTGTAGCGGATGGAAACTTAGGATTTGGGTCGGGCTTGCATAATTTTTTTTGTTATATATATATATATATTAAACTGTTATTCTGTTCTGTGGGGCTAAAGCCCAAATCTAATGGTTCATAAGGGTTGCACACTGAGTCTCGCAACTCAACCAATTTCTTAACATCTTCAGGTAGCACCTAGTACATCGGAACGGGCTGGAGGAGAGAGCAAGGTGGCCATGTGACAGAACTCTTGGATTTAACAAGAAGACTCCAGTTTATTATTTTATATTTTTATTTAATGGGTTTTAAATTTTATTGTAATAAGGCCATGGGCCACTAGACTATTATTTATGTTTTGGTTTTATGTTGGGCTTTTATTACTGGGCTTTTAAGTTTTATGTTTTAAATTAAGTTAAGACATGTATGAAATTATAGTTTTTGTTTAAAATTCACCAAGGTAATTTATAACTTTATATTTTATATGAATTAATGAATTATTAAGTTTTCGGTATAAATGTTTAAACCTAGTAATTGTTTTCCAAAATGTGACATGTTTTGTAAAATCTCTTAAGTGACATACCAGATCCGATTGTAGCGTTTGGGCCGAGTTTGGGGTGTTACAGGAAAAAAGAAGAAAGCTAACCATTTCAGGAAGAAGAAACAAAGAACTGATCCAAGAATGCTGCAATTCATGAAACAAAGGAATTGCCTGTCCTTAAAAAGAAACCCCTGCTGCTGAAACCGCGCGTCCATCCGACATGGAGTTGAGTAACCGCGCGCTTACGACAGAATCTAAAACACGTACGATATCCGATAAATCACTTTTACGACTTTACTTTTTCGCAACTAATACTAACTCAAGTATCTCAAGTGTCGTATCTCATAGTCATTCCACTTTTGAATAATTTTTTTTTTAACTTTCAATGATATTATGTTCAAATTTTATTATTACGCCCAATCTCTTAAATAACTCTTTAATTACTATTCTATAAGCCTAAGGTTTTATGATTAATTAATTAATTTTACACGTGTTGATGATTTACTTTTAAAAAGTGATTAATAAGGTACACCTTCAACCCATAACTATAGCCATTGAAGCAAGGAAGAATATAAAAGCACAGGAACCCCACATTAAAAAATATAAAAATTCTAACATGGCCAACAACTTAATAATGCCCTTACAGTTTTTGTATTCCTTTAGAAATCCAATATTCCTTAAATTCAAACATTGAAAAACCTAATAATGCTAATATGTTTGGTTTAAATAAGCCTTTATTCATTAAAGCCATTGATGAGAAATATAGTCAAATGCAAGAATCCTCAGCCAATTTTTAAGTCTTCTAAAGAAAACTTCTTCTTCACCTTTAATGTATTTATAACGAAGTTAGTTGGTTAGTTGTAGGTATGGGTCAGTTACTTTTCATTCATGTCTATAAATACACGGCCGTTCAATGAATTAATGGGATTTTTTTTAATACATCAATTTCATTTTATTCTCTTCAATTTCACTCTACCGTTTCTTCTTTATCTTCGTATGTGCATTGATTAATGCATTACCATTTTTATATATTAAAACAAGATTTTCCGAAATGGTACATATACCATCTTTAAACACATATTAAGGGAAACGAAATTTAAATCAAGGGTAAAGTTAGAAAAAAAAATTTAGGGGATCGAAATTAAATTATAATTTTTATGATAGTAAAAATATAATCTTATCATTTTTAATAGTCTCTATCTTTATAATTTTTAATTAATTAAATCAAATTTTTATTATTTTTAGAGGAGATTAAAATATAATTTTATTTTTACTAATTTAATTATTTAAAGTAACTTATTCACATGTAGAATGTTTTAGTTATAAACTAGACAAATAATGGGAATTTTAAAGTTGAATAAGAAAAATATGATAAAGGGCATTGCCAGATTCTTTTTGTATACAGAAAATGCACTCTCTCACTTACCATCCTTAAATTCTAGTGTTTGGAGTTAGGTTATCGAAATTGACATAAACAAGAAAACCCTAAAATCCTAAAGCAAAACAACAAAAATCAAGTATTGGGAGAGACTTAGTGGCACAATTATTATAAATATGAAAACGTTATTTCCAAACATCAGGTAGTAGCAAAATAATTTTAGTAGATTTACAATGAAAATTAATTAAAGCATTAAGACTCCAACCAAGCTAAAATTAAATTCCTTAATTAATTATATAAATATTAATATTTCATTAATTTAGATTTGTAAGTAGGTTTGATGTGTGTTAACAAAAGTAAACTTTGACCTTATCATAAATGTTGATAAGAAGTTCATCATTGAAATTGTAAAAGTAGCTAAGTCCTAGATGAGAATGTATATATATCTAGGGAACCTACTTGCTTCTCTTCTTTAACTGCCGGCTCCACAATATGATAATATTTAAGAAATACAATTTTTTCTTTTAACTTATTTATAAAAACATATAAAATGATTTTTTAAGACCTTAATTTTTAAAAACAAAATTGGGTTCAGCATATTTTTTGTTGAATTAATTAAGGGCTGGTTTTTATTTTTCCAGCTTTGGATTATATACATATATGTTCAACAATTATTATTTTCTGAAAGAAATCTCCTTTCCTTTCAATGTTCATATTTGACTTGAGGACATATAAATGTTTAATTATTTAATATAGAATACTTAAATGTTTAAATAAGAGTTTTTAATGTCAGAAATAGGATTAATATGACATAAATTAAACTGAAAACTATATGAGGACAAAAAATAAATTTGATCTGAATGATTATTTATTAATAAATTTTTTATCAAAATTTAAATACAAAATATTGTTGTAATTTTTTAATATTTAAATTCGAAAGCCCTGCTTTCTAATGCTGTGAGCTTAGAGGACAAATAGCCCCCCCGGCAGTGTTAGAGGTAAATAATTAAAAGGGAAAACAGTACAGCTTTACTGCAACAAATCTATAATTTGTGTGAAATGGATCACTTGAAGCTGTGTACAAAAGAAACCAAACAGAAAATGAAAGAAATGTCCCCACTTCTCTTTTCTGTGAATTTCAATTCATTTCTCACTTATTTGCAAGTGGGAAGGAAATTGAGGAGTCAAAAGGCTCATGTAAAAAGAGAGAGAGAGAGAATTTAGAGATGCATTGAGAGGGAGGAATAGTTAGGAAAGAGAGGTGAAGCAATAGCATTACATGGGTATTCAATTTATAGACATAATGTCCTAGGGATAAGACAAGCCAAACAAATTATATATCAGTTGGGTATTGACTTTGATTTTAGGATTAAAATTGCTTCCTAATCTAATATTATGGCATTCTTTTTTTCTATTTTCTTTTCATTGTGGATATATATTAAAATTGAGATATTGCTTTACAAAATATTTAACCATTGAAATTGAATGCAGTTTTAAGATTAAAAGTTAATATGATTCTTTTTACATTGAATTATGTAAAAAAGCACTGTAAGTAATTACAGTAATTGTTATGATATCCAACCTGTTTGGGTCATTCGCCACCCCGCCTTTGTCCTTCTCTTTGTTTTGCCTTTGGATGGTTGGGGTTGTAAATCGGATTAAATCCATAAGAGAAACGGACAGATTTAGAATTAAAAAAAGATAGGCTGCTTTCTTGGTACTCCTGCTGTAATTAGTGGTTTTCGTTTCTATTCTTCCCCAAGTTTTCATTAATTAAAAATATTTTTAATTTATTGTAATGGGCCTTAGGGCCCAAACCAATAACCCAAGCATAAGCAAATGAAACCCAAACAAATAAATAAAGTCCAAATTTTTTCAAAGTTCATTACAAAAAAAAAAGACCCAATAAGGGCCCAAATTAAAACTCTAGCCCAAATCAGCCCAAAACTTAAAACAAAATAAAAAACCCCTAGGTTAGCCCCAGCGGCAACCACTGCCACGTACGCCAGCCTCCTCACGCGCGCCACCGTACTGCCTCCGTACTTGCAAATGAGACAAAAACACAGCAGCACAAAGAAAAACAGAAAAAATATTGTTTTTTTTTTATTTTTCGACTATAAAAATCGAACACCAAGCTTCTATATTTTTTTACACACACAATCAAATACAAAAAAAAAAAAAAAAAACAACAATGATTTAGAATACAAAAAATCAACTAGAGAAGTTAGTTTGTATATTTTATTTTTTTTATTTTATCTTTCTTTCTCTTCTTTAGAAACTCAAAAAAAAAAATGGAAAGGTTGAATTTTTTCTTTACCTTTTTAGCTTGAAACCATCAAATCTAGGCTTGGGAGGCCGAAAGGAAGAAAAGAGGGAAAATTTTGATTTTTCGGTCACTGTGGACGGCTGCGCCGTCACCGGCGACCGGCCGCCGCCACGGTGGTCAGGCGACCGGAGCATGACCGGCCATGGGGGCTTTGAGAGAAAGGGGAGAGCAAATTTCTGATTTTTTTTTAGAAGGAAGGCTAAAATGAAGGTTTTTTTAAAATTTTTTGGCTTATATAGTAGTATGAAAACGACATCATTTTAGTGAGCCCCCCAGAAGCCCAAAACGACGTCATTTTAGGGGGCCGACCCGAGACCCGACCTATTCCAAAGGGAGGATCCGCGCGTTTTTTTAAAACTGGTTTTATTGCCAATTTGGTCCTTTCGTCTTTTTATTCTTTTGCAATCAAGTTTCTTTAGGCCCCCTTTGGTTTAACGTTTGAAGTCAGTGAGGTGCAGTTGGGGTAGATAACTGCCACCAACCTCACTACTATGCTGTTTGGTTTAGGGTACCAGTGCAGTGAAAATACATGTTCACCACACTAAGATGCTGAAACTCAGCTGGCAGTTTCAGCAGCAATGAAAAATCAGTGGGCAGTTGGTATTTTTAACTGCCAAAAATACCCATACTTTTATTTATTATTTTACCATTTTATCCTTGAAAGTTATATTAATTTCTTTCCCAACCAAATTTGTTTTCAGATTTGGGGAAAAAACAGCCGTTTCTCCCCTTTTTTTGCTTTGTTCTTGGTTTTTTTTTTGCTTTGTTCTTGGTTGTAGCAATCGACCTGTCTGCAAATAAAATCAAACAGTTTGGAGGGGCCTTGTTCATAAGGTATGATTCTTACTAATTTAACCGGGTTAGCATCGATTTGCTTGCTTGTTCTTTAGTCAGTATTTCATCTGGTCGTCAATGGAAGGATGACTTCAATCATGGCTTCTCTGTTAAAATTCTTCTTGCGGTGTCTGTAACTGTAAAACGAAACCCTTCATAGGAAGTAAGATAGTTGCTCCTTTTTTCTTGAACTTTGCAGCATTTTCTAGGGAAAATCATTTACATTTTTTTTACAAATTGATGCACTTGTACTCTTCTTTGTGAATGAATCTGTTCCAGTTTTTTCATTTGTCCTTGCAAGAAAGATCATGAATTAGAAAACATGACAATAGTTGACTTTTACTCAAAATAGAACTATAGCAGAACATCGAACCAGGTTCCTTGTATTTCATTACAAGTTCTTGTTAAAGCTGCTTTGAAATGGTTACAGGTTTTGTTCATTTATTCTTGAGCTGTAGCATAATTGACATATAAGAAAGAATATATATTGTATTTTTACATTCTTCAAGGATTCCAAATTAGTTGTGTGAACATATATATTGACATTCCATAGTTATTTGAGGTTTATTGAAGTGGAAGTCAATTTGTATGTGAGAGCAGGAGATAGTTATTGTTCTTTTGCAACACGTTGATACATATAGTCCAAGGAGTTGCTATTTTGTGTTGGTTTCTTGTGTATATCTGACATATATTTATGTATATTGTCAAAACATGTCTGGAGACTGAACAATAAAGTGTTTTTGTTTCAAACTTTTTGGATGAATGGTTATATGGCATAGAAAGTTGCAGTTAGCTTTGTGAGAATGTTTGCGGTTTTGTAAAAAAATGAGCTGTGTGATGATGTTTAGCTTTTGTTTGAGTGATGAAATAACTCAAGAAGTTGATTTTAAAAAGCCATTGACTTTTGAAATCTTCGAGTTTGTTCAAGTGCAATCCATTTGCCAAAGTAGCTATTATATCTATTTTTCTGACAACATTATTATATTATATTAATATAGTTCCTAATTTTAATCTTCTCAAAAGTTTAGCTAAATAAACCAAATATTGATATTGTGTTGATTTATATATGTGTAGCTTTGTTGGTTCATGGACTATATGATATTGCAGATTTTTGTGACTTAAAGTGTGCGGTGTGGTGCTCAAAGGCAGGGGTATCAACTAGAAATTCTCTATATTCCCCAAAAGTATTTTCTGTCATTTGTTCTCAATCTCCCTGCTTTGATCCTGTTTTGGCTAAAATTCTTGATTTGGGTATATTTTTTGAATGTTTTCCCTTTTTGATTTTGCTTCAAGCAGCACACAATGGTTGCTCCTTGAATCTGGTAGTGATTCTCTCTTCTTTATTTATCCTAATGTTTTCCCTTTTTTATTTTAATGTCTGCAACGAAAAAAGCAGCTATCTAAATCCATCCAAAAGCAAGAGGTACTTTAATGCCTCTAAAAATGCCTTTATTCATTTTGAAAATATAGTCATAATCAATTATCCTTTCTATCTTGTTATCGTTTACCATGGATTTCTGAGAATTTTTTCTTTACTGTTCATTTTATGGCTTTCATCTTTTTTTGGTGTGTTATTCTTAATTTTTAATGAAACTATATTATTATATCTAATTTTATATATTTATGGTTTTATGTCGGTTGACATTTAAAATCAAAATAATAATAATAGATGGTAAAGACACGAAAATTTGTGGAGGGAGAAAGTACCTTAGCAACAAAAGCTATTTGGGATGATGAGCTGACTTTGATATTTTGTGAACTTTGCGTGAATGAAGTCAATGCTGGTAATAGACCGACAACTCGTCTAAACTCAAAAGGATGGGAAAATGTCGTTGCTCTTTTTCAAGCAAAAACACAAAAAAATTATGGAAAACCTCAATTGAAAAATAAGTGGGATACATTAAAAAAGGAATGGAGGTTATGGAGGGAGTTGCTTAAGGAATCTACAGGTATTGGATGGTGTCCATCTAAAAAGACGGTTGATGCTACCGAAGAATGGTGGGCTGAAAAAATACAGGTTAGTGTTAACTTTATCATTATTTTAATGCATAAATTTTATTGAAATTAACAAGTTACAAATATAAAAATCTTAGTATAACATTTAACATTTAACATGTTATGTAGGAAAATCCTGATTTTAAAGGATTTAAGAAGAAAGGAATTGAACCACGATTAAATGATTTAATGTGGCAAATGTTTGGTGGCATTGTAGCCATTGGAGAGAATGCATGGGCACCTTCGTCTGGTGTTCTTCCAAGTGGGGTTCTATGGGAGATGATACACCTAATGAGGGATTTGGTGATTCAGATGAAAATAGTAATGAGAATGAAGGTATTCCTACTAATGAGGTACCATCAAACCCTTCTCATGAAACTCCTAATCGAAGAAAGAAAACACTTGGGGTTGTACATGGTAAAGGAAAAAAATCAAGTTCAAGTAGAAAACCATCAAAAATTCATTAGCTACTCATATTGAGAAATTGTGTGAGAGTATGGCTAGTCCAAGGAAGTCAATTTCTGAAATTATTTTTCCTCACTCTCAATATATTATTTCAAGTGCAATGGATGCTTTGCGTGATTTGGAAGATTAAATTCCAGAAAAACATGAACTGTACTATTTTTCCATCAAAATGTTCCAAATACCGGTGAAACGAGAAGTGTTTTTGAACTTCGATCCAGATGTTAGGGTTTGGTGGCTTCGACGTGAGTATGCTGAACAAAATCCAATTGCATCATTTTCATCCTTGGTAGCAACATCCTCATTTCCCTTCCAACCATACCATCCACAACCTCCACCATAAGCTCCTTAGCTTTATTATTGTAATATAACTATACTACTCTTTTATATGTAAAACTAATGTATGATCTACCTTTTTATATTAAAATTAATGTATGATATTTTTTATGTTTGGTATTTTTATGCTATGCTTTTATTCAATTTTGTTGTGTTGTATAGAATGTCACAAGTTATTAATTTATTTTCATTTTATTACTTTTTCAGGTTATGGATGAATGTAACAATATGTATAATAGTTTTTATATGAATTATGATACCCATGAATTGAGTGAAGAAGCTCAATGAAGAATAGCCACAATTGTTACACAAGTTGAGCACAACAATTATCATGAAGAGGAAGAACAAATGTTAAGCAGTGTATTGGTACACCATGAAACTTTGTAACACCCCAAACCCGGCCCATGCGTTTTGACTGGATCTGGCATGTCACGGCCAGTACTTTGAAAACCTTTACTTTGATGGTATTTGAAATTCGTGAGTTAATTATACAATATTTAAGTAAATAAGCGGCATTTTAAAAATAAAACCTTGTATTAAGTATTATTAAGTATAAATAAACCTTATCTTAAAATTCATAAGTTGCTTAACATTGAAAACGACTTAGTCGAATGAAAATTAGGGGCCTTATTACATAAATATCCCCGAAATAACATTGAAATAAATTAAACTTAAAGAAATCTCAAAAGAAAATATCTTATAGAAATAGAACTTGATGGCCCTTCGAGTCCGTCTCGGCTCCCATGTCCACAATCTACTGTTCATCTGGAAGAGTAGAGAAAAGGAAAGCGTGAGTCACAAAGACTCAGTGTATAAATCTCAAAACACACATCGACCTGAGCCCTCAAACACATTATGGGCCCTGGCCCATTCAGGAAGGCATCAATCATAATCACATAATAAATAATAAATAATGAATAACCCAACCCATCCTAGGTTTCCATCCTCTACACACCAACCCGTACCAACCATCACACCTTGGGGGATTTCTACAATCAACCCTCCATCTGCTACACACCAAAACGACAGCCGTACTGCCTATTCCTATTTAGTAGGAATCATTAAACGTGGCATAGCCACCGATCACAATGTGACCTAGCATTTATATTTGTGGGTTTTCTACCACCGATCACTGCGTGACCTATCATGCACTTCCCCTTCATCATATCAATATCCCATCCCATGCATACACACATAAAGGAAACATCATGCAGTCATATATATATTTTTCGATACACATAGGGAGTTCTATGTTTACGTACCTGGCATCCTTGCTTAACCCTTTTAGGGTTCCATTCGACTGTCTATACAGCCTTATTCCGGTTTTTTAGCCAATAACATACATGAATAGATATACATACAGGTTTATTAGTAGTGTGTTAGAGGTCTACACACCTGATTAATGTTGATACCCTTGCTAAACCGATCTACAACCTTGCTCAAAAAGCCAGAAGGATGTGAAACTAGGGCCTCTCCTATATTCGGCCATGGTTAGTGTTCTACCCAATTTTATGTACTTAAATAAACAATTCTTCTTACCTTAAAATCCCGAAATTGAAGACTAATGATTTTTGGCCTTTAGATCTAGTCGACCAAGCTTCCTTCAAATCCCGAAAACCATTAAACTATTAGCTTTCGGCTTTTGCTTTTCAAAAACCGGGAATAGATTATGAGAACTAAACAAAAATTGACCCTTACCTTAACTTAGGAGATTCGGCTAGCACTAAGGAGAGAATTCGGCAATGCCAATGGAAGATTTAAATGCCGGAGGTATAAAACAATTCTTCAAATATGATGAATAAAAGAAAAAGCGATGGATGCTTCGGCTTTTTAGAGAAATCGGCACAAGGGAAAAGAAAGTGGGGAGAAGTTTCGGCTTTTGAAGTTATTGAAGAAGAAATTTGGAGAAAGAAATTGGAGAGGGAGAGGCTAAAGAATTCGGCACAAAGAATAGAGAAAATTAGGGTTTTTAAATGTCAGAATCAAGGAGCTAGCCCCCCTATTTATAGATTTTTGACACCTATTGTTAAATACTGGAAACGCCCTTAAAATTTAAGCTAAAGAGAGAAGAATTTCGGCACCTTCTTTGCCATGCAGTAGCCGAATTTTACACTCCTCTAGGTGGTGGATTTTCGGCCAACTCTTCCCTTGGAGATAAGCTCCTAATTTTTCTCCTTTTTATCTATGATATTATCACTTCAAAAAATCCATATATTTTAATCATTAAAATCCCTAAATTTTAGCCTTTATCTACTTATTATTCACATAAAATAAATTCCTAAATAATAGCCTTTATCTGCTTATTATCCACATATTTTAAACATTAAAACCCCTAAATTTTACCTTGTTGCCATCCATTCCACCTAATCCTAATGCCCAAAATTTAGCTAACTTAAATTAAAAGAATTGGGCTCCATGAAACTTAAATTTGGGCCCCTTACTCTCTTGTGTGGCGTCACCTCCTAAGATTGGGCCACAAGCCCACTTTGGTATTTTAAACATAGATACTACCTTTTAAACCCTATAATACCCAAACAGATAATTTTAATCAAGGCCTCTACCTAAGCCTGAGCCCAATTTGGACCCCTAACACTTAAATTAACACATTACACATATTCACCCATTAAACGCATAAGCTCAAAAATTCAGGATGTTACAAACTTATTTCACTATGCAACCGTGTATGAATTCAAATTATACAGGTCAAATGTGGGTGGACGAAGTATTAAATGGGCATGATGATCGTTGGATGAATAGTTTTAGGATGCCAAAAAATATATTTCACAGCTTATTGCATGATTTGCAAGCAAATTATGGCTTAAAGCATGGGAAGGTATCTGCGATGGAGAAGTTAGCATTATCATTGTATATTCTTGGAAATAGAGAATCAAATTCAAATGCAGCAGAGTGATTTCAAAGATCTGGGGAAACTGTTAGTCGAATTTTTACTGATATGTTGCATATATTTGCTCGAATGGGAATAGACACAATTAAACCCACTGAAGGTCAATTCGAGGAAGTACCGAACCATATTCGACATGATACAAGATATTGGCCTCACTTTAAGGTAAAATTTACACAATCTTTATATTTTTAAAATATAAATTATTTCTAACTTTTATCTCATTACTTGTATTTATTTTAAAGGATTGTATTGGGGCCATATATGGAACACACATAAAAGCATGCATTTCGCCTTCTTGTCAAATACCTTATATCGGACGGAAAGGTGAACCAACTCAAAATATTATGGCAGTTTGTGACTTCAACATGTGCTTCATTTTGTGCATTTCCTGGTTGGGAAGGAACAGCACATGACAGTAGAATTTTTTTGCAAGCACTTAGAAAACCAGAGTTAAAGTTTCCACACCCTCCACCAGGTCGAACTTTAATTTTTTAATTAATCTTTACATAAAAATAATACTAAAATTATTAATTTATTTTTAAACCTGATATTATGTTTTAATATTTTTGTAGGAAAATATTATCATGTGGATTCAGGATATCCACAAATGACTGGTTTTCTAGGTCCATATAGGGGGAACGATATCATTTACCTGACTTTCGTCGAGGTAATCATCGAGCATCTGGAAAAAAAAAAAATCTTTAATCATGCCCATTCTTCGTTACGCTCTGTGATTGAACGAACATTTGGAGTGTGGAAAAAAATGGCCAATATTAAGAGATATTCTAAGCTATTCATTCGACAAACAAGTTTTAATAGTTATTGCAACAATGGTTTTGCATAATTACATTCGAAGACATGCTTGGTCAAATGATGAGGATTTTCGACAATTTGATAATATACCCGACATGCCAGTCTCTTCAGGCCATTTTGATAGAGGTGAATCGAGTTCTTCTAACAGTGAAAGTGACCTTGAAATTGCAATGTTAAGGGAAACCATTGCAAATAGTTTAATGAATCAATATTTGTAAAAACAATTTTGTATCATAACCTAATTTCTAGTAATAATGAAACTTGTTATGTCTCATGTTACTATTTTTTTTTTATTAAAAATCATTCATTTAGATACTTCAAAATTTGATCCAAGTATAATGTTACTATTTACGAAAATAATATTTATCATTGTTATAAAAGAATATTTAACTATAAAAAATTAAAATAATAATCATTTTATCTAATAAATAATTTAAATTGATTGTATAATTCATTAAAATATTTATAATAAAATATTGGAAGATACATTTTAATATATTATTAAATGAATTTATAAATTCACATATTTTAATAATTTTATATAAGTAAAATAATTTAAAAACTTCTATTATATATCAATTCTAATCTGATATCCTTAATAGTCATTTTTTATTTTCACCTCACCGCTACAGCTGCGTTTGAATCCAAACACACACTCCACCGATGTTTCTAATCTTACTGCTACAGTGTCCAATCTCACCGCTACAGAAACTAATCTCACCGCCACCGCTGTTTTTAACCTCACCAGAGGTAAACACACCGCCCATCCAAACTAAGCCTTAGTCTTTAATTTCGGCCCTGTAATTTATTTCGGCTTTCAACTAGGTCCCTTTTGAACGATGTCGTTTTGAAGGAGAAGGAAAAATTTTCCATTTGGTCCCTCCTTGTTATTTTCGTGTTTAGATTTGTCCTTTTCCTTTTATTTATTTCTGATTTGCCCCAAATTTTTGTTTTAAAGTTCAATTTAGTCCTTTTTTATTTTTTTTGCTATTTTTTCTATTTTATTATTAACTTAATATTATTATGAATATTATTATTACTTTTTATTTTTATTTACTTTTTTAATATCACATTATTAAATTAATTAATTAATATTATCATTATTATTATTACTATTATTATTATATCTCTATTTCTATTTATTTACCTAAATTTTAAATATATTGCATTTTATTATATATTATCATTATTTACTTATTTTCTTTTACAATTTCTAACTTTATATTACTTGTTATTTTGTTATTATTTTGTTATTATTATTTACTTATTTATACCCCGTTTATAATTTCAAACTCCATTATTTTTATTATTATTAATATTATTATTTTTTAGCCGTCTTATATACCATTTATTTACGTATTCGTTTACGATTGCTTTTAACATAGTTTCTGAAATATCCAGGATTTAGGGGTTATGCATTTTCACTTGAATGTGTGCAGTGGCATGTTGTGTGCTGTTTGTATGTGTTTTGGGGACTTCGGGAATTTTAGAATGTAGGAGAATGCCTTAGAAAAATATTAGATTTTTAGTCTTCAAAGGGAGCTAAGCAAGATTGGCCTTAAGAAAAATTTGTATGAGGATTTAATCACAAGAATTCAGTTGGCAAAGTGGCAAGGGAGGCGCCACTTAGGGCCTTAAGAAGTGACGCCACAAGCAGTGTGAGGGGGGCTTAGGTTCGAATCCCATGGATAGTCTTAAGGTGACTTTTTATTTTGCACTTGTATGGCATGTGACGGTCAAACTTTAATTAAGGTAAGGTTGGACTATTTTCTTTTATGGATAGTAGACTAAGGAAAAAGGCAAGTGCTAATTTAAGGTATGGAATCAAGAAGTTTTGGTATGATAAGGGGACATAAGGCTTGAAGTAAGGATTGATGGTTTGGAAATTTTTTTATGGCCTTTTGACCATGTATGTAGACGGCATAAGGGGCTAGGGGGGTTGGTTGAATTTTGAAAGGGATTAGGAGGAAATAAGGAGGAAAATGTGGGATTTGTGATGAGATTGTGAGTTGGCCGGCCAAGGGAATTCTTTGATGATCATTTTGGTCATGTGGTAGAGGGGAGTAGCTGAAATTTCTTTAGGGGTTTAGGTGTTTTCTTTTCAGGTTTCTCCTTCTTTCTCTAGTGTGGTGCCGAAAGCTTAAGACCATCAAAGAGCCATTTTGGTCACTTTCTTTTACCGATTTCCAACCTCATTCTCTCCTAAACTTTCACCTTTTTCTTTGTAACCAAACCACACCAAAATCTATTCTTTTTCTTCTATTGTTAGACTTTGGCCGAATCATCCATAGACCATAAGGGTCATTTGTTTCTTTTCTTTTCTTTCTTATTTGTTTAAGGGTAAGCCGAATCTACCATCTTTCTTCTCTTCTCTTCTTTTCTTTTCTTTTTTATTGTGTTTAGGCCGAACCTCTCTCTCCCAAAATTCACCATTGCCGCAACCTCTTCAACCCAAAACACCATCATTGCCGAATCTCCCTAAACTCCATCTCTTTTCTTCTTATTTGTTAAGGCCGAATCTCTCTTTGGATACCAAAGCTTAATTGCATCAAATCTCAACCTTCTCTCTTCTCTTTTCATGATTTATCAAAAGCCGAAAAGCAAGCATCCTTCTCCTCTTGTCGACATTTAGAGTTAGTGAACCAATTGCACTTTGGTCACTCTATTCGGTAAGAATCTCTTCTAGGCTGATTTCCTTTCCTTATTCTTTCTCTGACTATTGAGAAGCAAAACTCTAATCTCTTCTATTCTCTGTGGCCGAAACCTTGAAGGGGGATTTCGAGATTCTATTGTAGTTGGCGATTAGGGGGAGATCATCCGGGATTTGAATACTCAAGGTAAAGCAAGTGTAATCTTAGGCCGAAGGCCATGTATTTTTGGTTAATTAAATGTTAGAATTGAATTTAACATTAGTCATGTAGGGATTTTGACATCTCCAAGGACAAGTGACATTTTCGGGATCTAGACAATCAAGGTAAGGGGGTTTTAATATTCGGTCAAGGCCTTATTGCTTATTAAGATTGGCCGATTTTGACTATGATCTTTTAGGGGCAGTTCAATAGGGATAAGCATTTCATTGATATTCTTGCTAGCGAGAGCGTTGGTATCGATAGTATCATAATCACTGTTATCAGGTGTGTAGCCCTACACTAAATTTCCGATAGATTGATAGTATTAATATTTGCATGTGTTAATAAAAATATGTTTGATAATGGTTGCGGGTACCATTCAGTGGTACATGATATTCAGGTACGTTAACCCCCTAATACTTCGTTAATAATGCTGTAAGCATGGATATGAAATGTGTATGATTCCGTTATGATTTTGGGGGTATATGGCATGATATCGAAAAAATATGTTTATTGCATGGGCATATGGGTGATATTGATAAAGGGGAAGTGTTCCGGTGGTTTTTACCACATTATCTGGTGACTATGTCACATATTCTGTATTCGGTGACTTCTGTCACATATTATGTATCTGGTGACTTCGGTCACATATTATGTTTCTGGTGACTTTGTCACAATTATCTGGTGGCCATGCCACAATTTATAAGGGCGATGTGCAGTTGACTGCAACGACTGCCTTCGATGGTGTGTAGCGGATGGAGGGTCGATTTAGTAATCCCCACGGTGTGATTGGTAGGTACGGGTGGTGTGTAGTGGATGGATATTTAGGTGGGCTCGGGATTGCATTTCATTTTATATGTACATGTGATTTAATCAGTTATTATCTGATTTGCTATATTATGGGCTTATGGCTAAATGTGATTTAAATGGGCCTTATTGCTATGATTGATTGGGTTTTTAGTGTACTATTGCACATTGAGTCTGTTGACTCACCCCTCGTGGGATATCTTTTTCAGGTGATACTTAGCGTGATGGACCGGGTCAGCGAGAACTATGTGGTGGCCATTGCTCAACTCAGTATATGGGTTTTCTTTTAATTAAACTTACTATGTTTTCTTTTATTATTTCGGGATTTATTTTTGGGTTATGTTTTTGTAATAAGGCCGCCATAAACTGTTTTATTTATACGTTTTAAATTTTTATTCTACTACATTCAACTTTAACTAATTAATTAAATATTTTCGATAACTGAATTAAACTGTTTTGACACCTAAATACCTATGGTTTTCAACTTAATATTAAGTTCTAAATTTGGTTCTTCTTTTGATATATAAATTTTCTAAAAACATAGAGTTAACGATTTTATAAGATAAAAAACTAAATCACAACCCGGTTTTCAACAAGATCGTACTTCAAATCTATTCTCTTACCACAAAATCACATGTTTTCCAAAACGACAAAACGAGTTTTTCTCAAGAAGCATACCAGATCCGGTCGGGGCTTGTGGGCCGGGTTTGGGGTGTTTCAACTTGGTATCAGAGCCCAATTTTAAACACTCGGCCTTGGGTTTTAAAGTCCACAACGTTTTCAAAATTAAGCCCAAATGAGTTTTTGTGAAAAGTTTTGGTTAAACTAGTTTTTTATGGAAGCATGGCACCCTAGTTCTCGGCCCAGGTCCGCCAGGTAAGTTCTTTTGTTGATAAATTGATATGACTATGTTAATGTATGATACTTTTGTAACACCCCAAACCCGACCCACAAACCTTGACCGGATCTGGTATGTCACGGAGTAAAAACTTTTTGAAAGATTCGAGTTAACATTGGAAATCTGAAACTATTACTGAATTTGTAAAACAATGTTTGCTAAAACTAATATAGTTTGGTTTGATAAACACGATGGGGTTGAAAACTTTTTGTTTTCCTTTGAAACCATTTGATCATTTAGATTTTTTTAGAAATGTCGGGGTTATTAATAACTTGATAAAATTTGCTACCCGATGGTAACGTCCTTGAAAACGCGTACGAGTACTAATTTTGAAAACGTTGCTTTTACCGATTCGCTTAACAGTCCATAAGTTCGTTAGAAATAAGGTAAAAACTACTTAATCATACGAATAGCAATAAAAAAATAATAAGCGGCCATATTACAACCCAATCGAATTTAGCAAATAGTAAACTTTAATGGTACGAAATAAGACTTCTAAACCGAGGAACAAGCATGACCACCTCGAGTCCTCTCCGGATCCGTCTCCGCGATCTACTCACCTGAAAAGATAGAAAAAGGGGTGAGTCACCAAGACTCAGTACGTAATTAATACGCATGTCCCCACATACGGGCTTAGCCCATATCCACAGAACAAACATATACATGAATATGCAATTATGAAGCCCAACCTAGCCATCCATACTCCTTTTTCTACCCTGTGTGGTACCAAACCACTGGTGGTGCCAAACCACTGGTGACTTAAAGTCACGATATCCGTCAATACGTGTGGTGCCAAACCACTGGTGACTTAAAGTCACGATATCCGTCAATACGTGTGGTGCCAAACCACTGGTGACTTAAAGTCACGATATCCGTCAATACATGTGGTGCCAAACCACTGGTGACCCGAAGTCACAATCAAATGATGGGGCCAACCCATCGTGTGATACCAAATCACTGGCGTCGATCTCGTATCTCATGGTGGGGCCAACCCACGGTGGTACTAAGCCACAGGGACGAGACGCTATGAGGTGCCAAACCTCTGGAGGTACCAAACCTCTGGTGACCGTAGTCACAATGTGTTACCAAAACACTGGTGTCCGTCGACACGAATATCACTGCCCCCCTCCACTCATCTATCCCACATCATCATGCTCACATAACAAGTATCATGATCCCATATATCATGCATTTGTACATAGCATAATATTTAACAGCATATGATGGCATACACAACATATATCATAGGTCGAGTATTAGGGGACTTACCCAAAAACCAAGCTTATGCCCACAAGGCAAAGATACTACATGATAGGTGATAAAATATCATTATAATAACAATTTGTATTGATAAAGTGTGTAAGAGCTTACACACCTGATTAAACGATCACCCACCTGGGGTATCCAACATCTTAGCCCTTATTTCGGCTAACAAGCACAACATGTACATTTACAATAACATACATAAACCAGCAAGAGAACCGTGCGATAACTACGCACCTGATCACGAACAACGTTATGCCCTCAAATCCGAAGCTATCTTTAAGCGATACTACGGCTATTTGCCTACGTTGTTGCTCGGATGCTGGCCCACACCCCGGTGGCCAATCTCGCACAGCCGAGACAGCTCTCCTTTTAAACTTGGGGATAGGGGCTACCCCATTATCTTCTTGACTAACACTTGTGTCCATCGATACACTTTAATTAGCACATCAAATAAGTCACTAAGTTATAACCAAAAATCAACCAAATCCAAGCTTATCGAGTGCCCTTACCAAAACAAATCTCGAATCTTGAAAGCTTGCTATACACTCCTACCGATTTTCCTAAATTACCATAGACAAACATCGGTCAACTATTTATTCACATAATATGGCCTAGGGCCACTTACCTAGCTTATTTCAATCCCGAACTTGCTCGCTCCCGAAGTTATCGAAAGCCCTACTAAAACGTGCTTAGAATCGGCTAACATCCATATCTAAGAACAATGGCCCTTGACCAAAATGTACATAACACTTACCTAGTTTATTTCCAAGTCTCACATTGTTTGCTTGCTCTTGTAGATACTAAATCCTTTGAATAGCCGAAACCCGTAAGCTCTTTTAAAAGCTTCTTAACACTAGCACAATAAAAATACATCAATATAACCTTTAGCATGTTCGGCTATTCTTTGAATCAAAAACTTGCCTTGATTTCGGCATGCAAAAAGGAAAAAGCAGAAGAAACCAACTACTAAATAGGGGTACTTACCAGCTTTTGTTTAGAGAGACTAAGAGGAAGTAGTCGAAGGCACCTTCTTCAATGAGGATTCGGCAATAGTGCCTATCATGTTCGGCTAGCAACAATGAAAGGAGCCCATGCAAACACATAAGCTAGACGAGAGCTTCCTAGTTCCTTCAAAACCGAACTTAACTCCCCTAAGTCTCTATTTTGGCCATGAAATGCTTGAGAAAAGAAGGAAACAAATTAAAAGTTTTGGTATCTTCTTGCTATCAGAAAACCAAATAGATAGTCCCTAGAATGATGCTTTACTCGGCCATGCTCACGAAGAAGAACAGCTTAAGGAGTTCTACAATCGGCTAAGCTTTCAAAAGCAAAGAAGGAAACCACTATTTGCATGCATTTCAGCCATGCACTAAGCAAAGAAAACAAAGGATTTTGGCTATCCTTTCTCAAACACAAGGCCAACCTTCACGCATGCTCTCCTTCCCTTTTGCAAATTTTATTTTTATTATTCTATCACCTTACCACTTACCTATATTGCACCATTTTCCAAATAATATAAAATAATAATCCTTCCTTCTCTTTCCTTTTTCTTTCGGTCAACAAGCAAAGAATGGAAAGACAAATTCCAAGCATGGAATTTGGCCATGCTTATCACAAGACCAAGGCCGGCCATCCTTTTGTAAATCCAATGCCGCACATGCTTCCTCTTTTGTTACTCTCAACATTGTTATTCATTGTTTAATAATTTCATCACCTAACTCATCCTCTAAAAATAATACTTAAACAATCCCATATTCTCAATAATAGTAATAATAATATTATTATTATTATATATACCATCTCGTCATTCTAAGCAAATATAAAATAATACAAAAAAAAATGGTTTACACCCATGTTCTTGAGCAAAAATAATAAAAACAATAAAATAGAGATTGAAGCTCCATGCTTCCAAATTAAAATAAAGTAACAGCAGCTCCTTATGCTGTGCGTGCGTGCATGGGCCATGCACCCTTTCCCACGCAGGTCAAAAATGAAAACCATGATTTGCTGCTTCCAGGTCTCGAACCCGAGACCTGAGGAAGCATCTTCAAGCCTTCTGCCACTCTGCCAGACGCTTATTTCATACTATATCCCATCGAAATTTCTTTTAAACCTTACTTCCATGGCTCCTTATACTTTTAGCGCTAAAAGTAAAAATAAAGCGCCTCATGCGCGATCCCGAGGATTCGAACACGAGTCCTCTGGGCCTTAGTTCTCACGCAAAGTCCTTGACCACTCGGCCACTTCGAAATTTCATGCAATAATCTCATCAGATTTTCTTTTAAACCCTTTTTCCCTTAGATTCCCTTTATTCAAAAATAAAAACTCACCCCGCGCTTCTAGCGTGTCTCGAACGCAGGTTCTCGCGAAGATACCCTGGCTGCAAACGTCCTAACCACTCAGCCAATGTTCATTTTATGCTAACAACCCTATCGAAAATCCTTTTAACCTTTACTTCTTGAGCTTCCCTGAGCTTTAATGCCAAGCAAAAATAAAACATTCGTGCGCTTCTCCTCGGGCTCGAACACCCAACCTCTAAGCCGCACTCACTCCCTCGCGCTGTTAGCCACTCGGCCAACTGGACTTTCACGTCGATTAAGGTTTAAAATATTCTTTTAAAACCTTCTTCGGCATTAACACCTTACAAGGCAAAAATAAAAACCCATGCGCCCAGCATGGCTCGATCCCTTGACCTGTTTAGCGCTGAACTAAACCTTAAGTGGCATGCGAAGACCACTTTACCAGGGCATTTTATATGCCAATATTTTACAAAAATTTTACTTAAGGCCTCTTTTAATATTTTCCTCTTTTAACACTAAATTTTCAAAAATTTCCAAAATAGTCCCTTTTCATCCTTGAGCTTAAATAACCCCTAAAACACATGAAAACAATTTTAAGGCCTATTAACACCTACTATAAGCTTCAAACACACAGCCCCTATTTTAGGATATTACAAATCTACCCCCCTTAAAACAATTTCGTCCTCGAAATTGCTTACTAACGAACATCCGTACATTCCAATTCACTGCACCATGCTTATGCTGCGCACTCTGATTCTATAAAACTAACACATTCCTTATATACTATCTCGAGATTCATATTCAAGGTTCCATACTCCACTAGCATACAAACACGAACTATCTTGCCTTCTAAACACAGTTTCTAAGTTCACATCCAATGTTCAAGCACTTCACCAATGGTACAAGTATGAACCGATCTTATAAAACCCATATAATAAAAGATATTCCATAACAAGAAACTCACCTACTATCACATCCTCGGGCCTCGCATCCAAGCCTTTAACATCTCAGCTTGAAATTCCACGTCCTTGACTTCGCGCCCTATCCATCACTTGAGGACAGTCTTTAATCAAGTGAGACTTAGATTTTCACCTGAAACATCTTCGATTCCGGTTCCAACACTTGCCGTCATGATACCTTCCACACTGAGCACACAGACAGCTCCGATTTCCCGTAGCTGGCTTAATCACACGAGCAAAACTTTCACTCCTCGGTCTTTTCTGAAGACCCTCAGATGATTCAGACGGTCCAAAATTTCTCTTATCTTGGTTTCTATTCTTATCTCTGTTTTGTCTCATCGAATCCTTAATCCCTTCAGCTACCTTAGCTTTTTCGACTAACACCGCGAACTCCCGTTCCTGACGAGGAGCTATCAATAATCTTAGGTCGTCCCTTAATCCGTCCTCGAACCGGACACATCGTTCATGCTCCAAAGCAACTACCCCTCGAGTATATCGGCTTAACCTTAGGAATTCCGCTTCGTATTTCGCCACGGACCTGTTCCCTTGAACCAGCCCCAAAAACGCCTTCCTCTGAGCATCAATGTAGTGAGTACCGACATACTTCTTCTGGTACGCCGTCTTGACATACTCCCAAGTGAGGTCTTCAGCTGTGACGCTATCCCGAACCGTGAGCCACCATTGATACGCCTCGTTGCGAAGTAGCGCTACCATACCTTTCACTTTTTCCTCAGGCTCAAATCAAGCTCGTCCATAATTCGCTCGGTTGCTTCCAACCAATATTCAGCCGTACTGGGTGCCACGTCGGATACACCACGGAACAACTCTGCTCCATTGGCTCGAAGTCGCTCGGGAACGGATTTTCGAGCTCTCATATTTCCTCTCGCTCCAGCCACCATCTCTAAAACTCGTAGCACCACCTGAGATACAACATCATCCCCCGTCTGATCTTGTTGTTCATTTCCAAAGGCTGGTGGTGGAGGTGCTACCTCATTATCAGACCCTTGACCCAATCGAACGGGTTCCGAAACGGCCATTCTGCCTCGACCACGTCCTCCAGAACTCATCTCTTACCACGTAATTTGACTTAAAAGTTTTATGCATTAGAAAATTTGTTCCACTGATTATCCGCGAAAAATTTTATGGAATAAAGTATTTAGAAGTGGTTCTTTCGATCACACATAGGTTTCAGTTCAAGTTCGCTATTCTAATTCAGAAAGTCACATTCATGCTCATAAACAGAGACATATTCATATCACCGCAATAGCCAGAGGTACTTACCTGAGCGGATCGGTGCCAGAGACTCGGTGTCATGCTGTTTAAAACAACCCATTTTCATAATATTCCACAAAAGCCTATCAAGAAAACATTTTTGGGCCTCGGGCCCTCACAACTGAGTTTTGAACTGGGCTCTGATACCAACTAGTAACACCCCAAACCCGACCCACAAACCTTGACCGGATCTGGTATGTCACGGAGTAAAAACTTTTTGAAAGATTCGGGTTAACATTGGAAATCTGAAACTATTACTGAATTTGTAAAATAATGTTTGCTAAAACTAATATAGTTTGGTTTGATAAACACGATGGGGTTGAAAACTTTTTGTTTTCCTTTGAAACCATTTGATCATTTAGATTTTTTTAGAAATGTCGGGGTTATTAATAACTTGATAAAATTTGCTACCCGATGGTAACGTCCTTGAAAACGCGTACGAGTACTAATTTTGAAAACGTTGCTTTTACCGATTCGCTTAACAGTCCATAAGTTCGTTAGAAATAAGGTAAAAACTACTTAATCATACGAATAGCAATAAAAAAATAATAAGCGGCCATATTACAACCCAATCAAATTTAGCAAATAGTAAACTTTAATGGTACGAAATAAGACTTCTAAACCGAGGAACAAGCATGACCACCTCGAGTCCTCTCCGGCTCCGTCTCCGCGATCTACTCACCTGAAAAGATAGAAAAAGGGGTGAGTCACCAAGACTCAGTACGTAATTAATACGCATGTCCCCACATACGGGCTTAGCCCATATCCACAGAACAAACATATACATGAATATGCAATTATGAAGCCCAACCTAGCCATCCATACTCCTTTTTCTACCCCGTGTGGTACCAAACCACTGGTGGTGCCAAACCACTGGTGACTTAAAGTCACGATATCCGTCAATACGTGTGGTGCCAAACCACTGGTGACTTAAAGTCACGATATCCGTCAATACGTGTGGTGCCAAACCACTGGTGACTTAAAGTCACGATATCCGTCAATACGTGTGGTGCCAAACCACTGGTGACCCGAAGTCACAATCAAATGATGGGGCCAACCCATCGTGTGATACCAAATCACTGGCGTCGATCCCGTATCTCATGGTGGGGCCAACCCACGGTGGTACTAAGCCACAGGGACGAGACGCTATGAGGTGCCAAACCTCTGGAGGTACCAAACCTCTGGTGACCGTAGTCACAATGTGTTACCAAAACACTGGTGTCCGTCGACACGAATATCACTGCCCCCCTCCACTCATCTATCCCACATCATCATGCTCACATAACAAGTATCATGATCCCATATATCATGCATTTGTACATAGCATAATATTTAACAGCATATGATGGCATACACAACATATATCATAGGTCGAGTATTAGGGGACTTACCCAAAAACCAAGCTTATGCCCACAAGGCAAAGATACTACATGATAGGTGATAAAATATCATTATAATAACAATTTGTACTGATAAAGTGTGTAAGAGCTTACACACCTGATTAAACGATCACCCACCTGGGGTATCCAACATCTTAGCCCTTATTTCGGCTAACAAGCACAACATGTACATTTACAATAACATACATAAACCAGCAAGAGAACCGTGCGATAACTACGCACCTGATCACGAACAACGTTATGCCCTCAAATCCGAAGCTATCTTTAAGCGATACTACGGCTATTTGCCTACGTTGTTGCTCGGATGCTGGCCCACACCCCGGTGGCCAATCTCGCACAGCCGAGACAGCTCTCCTTTTAAACTTGGGGATAGGGGCTACCCCATTATCTTCTTGACTAACACTTGTGTCCATCGATACACTTTAATTAGCACATCAAATAAGTCACTAAGTTATAACCAAAAATCAACCAAATCCAAGCTCATCGAGTGCCCTTACCAAAACAAATCTCGAATCTTGAAAGCTTGCTATACACTCCTGCCGATTTTCCTAAATTACCATATACAAACATCGGTCAACTATTTATTCACATAATATGGCCTAGGGCCACTTACCTAGCTTATTTCAATCCCGAACTTGCTCGCTCCCGAAGTTATCGAAAGTCCTACTAAAACGTGCTTAGAATCGGCTAACATCCATATCTAAGAACAATGGCCCTTGACCAAAATGTACATAACACTTACCTAGTTTATTTCCAAGTCTCACATTGTTTGCTTGCTCTTGTAGATACTAAATCCTTTGAATAGCCGAAACCCGTAAGCTCTTTTAAAAGCTTCTTAACACTAGCACAATAAAAATACATCAATATAACCTTTAGCATGTTCGGCTATTCTTTGAATCAAAAACTTGCCTTGATTTCGGCATGCAAAAAGGAAAAAGCAGAAGAAACCAACTACTAAATAGGGGTACTTACCAGCTTTTGTTTAGAGAGACTAAGAGGAAGTAGTCGAAGGTACCTTCTTCAATGAGGATTCGGCAATAGTGCCTATCATGTTCGGCTAGCAACAATGAAAGGAGCCCATGCAAACACATAAGCTAGACGAGAGCTTCCTAGTTCCTTCAAAACCGAACTTAACTCCCCTAAGTCTCTATTTTGGCCATGAAATGCTTGAGAAAAGAAGGAAACAAATTAAAAGTTTTGGTATCTTCTTGCTATCAAAAAACCAAATAGATAGTCCCTAGAAGGATGCTTTACTCGGCCATGCTCACGAAGAAGAACAGCTTAAGGAGTTCTACAATCGGCTAAGCTTTCAAAAGCAAAGAAGGAAACCACTATTTGATGCATTTCAGCCATGCACTAAGCAAAGAAAATAAAGGATTTTGGCTATCCTTTCTCAAACACAAGGCCAACCTTCACGCATGCTCTCCTTCCCTTTTGCAAATTTTATTTTTATTATTCTATCACCTTACCACTTACCTATATTGCACCATTTTCCAAATAATATAAAATAATAATCCTTCCTTCTCTTTCCTTTTTCTTTCGGTCAACAAGCAAAGAATGGAAAGACAAATTCCAAGCATGGAATTTGGCCATGCTTATCATAAGACCAAGGCCGGCCATCCTTTTGTAAATCCAATGCCGCACATGCTTCCTCTTTTGTTACTCTCAACATTGTTATTCATTATTTAATAATTTCATCACCTAACTCATCCTCTAAAAATAATACTTAAACAATCCCATATTCTCAATAATAGTAATAATAATATTATTATTATATATACCATCTCGTCATTCTAAGCAAATATAAAATAATACAAAAAAAAATGGTTTACACCCATGTTCTTGAGCAAAAATAATAAAAACAATAAAATAGAGATTGAAGCTCCACGCTTCCAAATTAAAATAAAGTAACAACAGCTCCTTATGCTGTGCGTGCGTGCATGGGCCATGCACCCTTTCCCACGTAGGTCAAAAATGAAAACCATGATTTGCTGCTTCCAGGTCTCGAACCCGAGACCTGAGGAAGCATCTTCAAGCCTTCTGCCACTCTGCCAGACGCTTATTTCATACTATATCCCATCGAAATTTCTTTTAAACCTTACTTCCATGGCTCCTTATACTTTTAGCGCTAAAAGTAAAAATAAAGCGCCTCATGCGCGATCCCGAGGATTCGAACACGAGTTCTCTGGGCCTTAGTTCTCACGCAAAGTCCTTGGCCACTCGGCCACTTCGAAATTTCATGCAATAATCTCATCAGATTTTCTTTTAAACCCTTTTTCCGTTAGATTCCCTTTATTCAAAAATAAAAACTCACCCCGCGCTTCCAGCGCGTCTCGAACGCAGGTTCTCCCGAAGATACCCTGGCTGCAAACGTCCTAACCACTCAGTCAATGTTCATTTTATGCTAACAACCCCATCTAAAATCCTTTTAACCTTTACTTCTTGAGCTTCCCTGAGCTTTAATGCCAAGCAAAAATAAAACATTCGTGCGCTTCTCCTCGGGCTCGAACACCCAACCTCTAAGCCGCACTCACTCCCTCGCGCTGTTAGCCACTCGGCCAACTGGACTTTCACGTCGATTAACGTTTAAAATATTCTTTTAAAACCTTCTTCGGCATTAACACCTTACAAGGCAAAAATAAAAACCCATGCGCCCAGCATGGCTCGATCCCTTGACCTGTTTAGCGCTGAACTAAACCTTAAGTGGCATGCGAAGACCACTTTACCAGGGCATTTTATATGCCAATATTTCACAAAAATTTTACTTAAGGCCTCCTTTAATATTTTCCTCTTTTAACACTAAATTTTTAAAAATTTCCAAAATAGTCCCTTTTCATCCTTGAGCTTAAATAACCCCTAAAACACATGAAAACAATTTTTAAGGCCTATTAACACCTACTATAAGCTTCAAACACACAGCCCCTATTTTAGGATATTACAACTTTAGTTGATAAGCCTAAGGAAACTATACTTTAGAGACATGGACCCTAGGTATATGTGTATTTCTACGGAAAAACCACTGATTAAAACTCTGTTGCATAAAATTTTCTTTAAACAAGAAGTGAAAAGACTCTGATGCATAAAATTTTCGTAAAAACAGATAAGACGCGAAGTAGACATGAGTTCTAGGGGACGTGGTCGTCGTGGACGCGGTAGAGGCAGAATGGCTGTGTCGGAACCAGTTAGGTCTGGTTAGGGTTCCGAAAATGGGGCACCGCCACCGGCTGTTGGGGCGGAATTTCAAGAGCAAACTGGAGGAGATGACGCAGTCTGCAGGCTATGCCGCGAGTTCTAAAACGAGTAGTGGGAGCTACTATGGGTAATGGAGCTCGAATGTCAGTAGCTGAGAGACTTAGATCAAATGGAGCCGAGGTTTTTAGGGGAGTATCTAGGGTAGCTCCGAATGTAGCGGAGTACTGGTTAGAGGCAGTCGAGAATATCATGGACGATTTGGACTGCACTGCTGAGGAAAAGCTGAAAGGTGCTGTTTCGCTGCTTCGAGATGAGGCCTACCAGTGGTGGATCACTGTCAAAGAGAGTATCCCTGTGGATTGAGTGGATTGGGGGTATTTTAAGGTTAAGTTTGAAGGGAAATACGTTGGAGCTAACTACATCGACTCTCAGAGAAAGGCGTTTCTGAATTTAGTACAAGGAAATAAGTCGGTAGCTGAGTATGAAGCGGAGTTTCTGCGGTTAAGTCGGTATGCTAGAGGGATTGTAGCTATTGATTACGAGCGGTGTGTCAGATTTGAGGATGGGTTGCGAGATGAGCTGCGAGTGTTGATTGCTCCGCATCGAGAGAGGGACTTTGCAGTCTTAGTGGATAGGGCACGGATAGCTGAAGAACTTAAGCGGACCGAGAGACAGAACTGGGATCGAGGTCAGAATAAGAATAAGAGGAACTATGGGACTTCAGGGTCATCCGGGAATTTTCAAAAGAGACCTAGAGTTGATGGGCCGCGTGGTTAGCAGGTTGCTACGGGAGGACAGTACCATACTTGTGCTCAGTGTGGAAAGATGCACTCGGGTGAATGTTGGAAAAAGACAGGGGGATGTTTTAAGTGCGGGTCCAAGGACCATATGATTAAGGATTGTCCAATGGATACGGATAGGAACCGTCCAGCAGGTCAGGGTTTTAATCAGGCTGGCAGAGGTGGACAGCAGCTGTCAAGGGGTCGTGGTCCAAATGGCAGAGGTAATGGTTCTGGTAGAGGTCGCGGAACTTCGGGCAGAGGTGGTGGTAACTCTGAGGCTAGACAGCCAGGTCTGGTATATGCGGTTCGTCAGAGGGAAGATAGTGATGCACCTGATGTTATCACGGGTACGTTTTTGATATTTGGATTACCCTTTATTGCTTTGATAGATATAGGGTCAACTCATTCATACATCGCTAGTGAAGTATCTGGAACTCTGCATGTGAACTCTGAGACTGTACCTAGGAAGATGACCGTACTTAGTCCTTTAGGGCAGACTGTAATAGTAGATAAGCTCTTTAAGGAAGTGCCTTTAGAAGTGCAAGGGACGCAGTTTTCGGCTGACTTAATGGAGTTGCCATTCGGGGAATTTGATCTAATCTTAGGCATGGACTAGTTAATGAAGTATCGTGCTAATGTAGATTATGCTGCTAAGTACCTGTCATTGAGAACCTCTGACGATAGTAAAGTGGTAGTGATGGGCGAGAGAAGGAATTACTTGTCAAATGTGGTATCTGCCCTTAAGGTAGAGAAGATGGTTAGGAAGGGTTGTTTGGCTTTTCTTATGTTGGTCAGTGCTTTGGAGGCTAAGGAGGCAACTGTTGAAGGAGTCAGAACTGTAAGAGAATTTGTGGATGTCTTTTCAGAAGAACTTCCAGGATTGCCTCCGGATCGGGAGGTGGAATTTGGGATTGACTTGTTGCTTGGTACGGCGCCAGTATCTATCGCTCCGTATAGAATGGCACCAAAGGAGTTGGTTGAGCTTAAGGCTCAGATTCAAGAGTTGCTTGATCGTGGGTTTATCTGACCTAGTGTGTCTCCATGGGGAGCACCGGTCCTGTTTGTGAAGAAGAAGGACGGAACTATGCGTATATGCATAGACTACCGGCAGTTGAATAAGCTGACCATCAAGAACAAGTACCCTTTGCCGAGGATAGACGACTTGTTCGATCAGCTTAAGGGAGTTGCGGTATTTTCAAAGATAGATCTACGGTCGGGATATCATCAGTTTAAGGTGAAGGAAGCAGATATCCATAAGACAGCTTTTCGAACAAGATACGGGCATTATGAGTTCTTAGTAATGCCGTTCGGATTGACGAACGCCCCAACTGCGTTCATGGATATGATGAACCAGGTTTTTCAACCCTACTTGGATCAGTTTGTTGTTGTGTTCATAGACGACATTCTAGTGTATTCCAAGTCTGAGATAGAGCATGATGAGCATCTCCGGATAGTGTTGCAAGTGTTAAGGGAGAAGAAGCTTTATGCCAAATTCAGCAAGTGCGAATTTTGGCTGAAGGAAGTTGCGTTCTTAGAGCATGTGGTCTCTGTAGAAGGGATAAGGGTGGATCCTCGGAAGATTGAGGCAGTGTTAGATTGGAAACCACCTAAGTCTGTGGCTGAGGTTCGCAGTTTCTTGGGGTTAGCAGGCTACTATAGAAGATTCGTCGAAGGATTCTCATCAATAGCTGCACCTTTGACGAAGTTGTTGAGAAAGGAGGTACCTTTCGTATGGGCAGATAAGCAGCAAGAGAGCTTTGAGAAGCTTAAGAAGGTTTTGACTGAAGCTCCGGTTTTGATTCAGCTTGAGGCAGGGAAGGATTTTGTGGTGTATTGTGATGCTTCTCACACAGGATTAGGATGTGTTCTGATGCAAGACGGGAAGGTGGTCGCTTATGCGTCTCGATAATTAAGGCCACACGAGGTTAACTATCCGACGCATGACTTGGAGTTGGCAGCGGTAGTCTTTGCTCTTAAGGTATGGAGGCATTATTTATATGGGGAAAAGTCAGTGATATATACAGACCACAAGAGTCTGAAGTATCTGCTGACTCAGAAGGAGCTGAATCTGAGACAGCGAAGGTGGGTAGAGTTGTTGAAAGACTACGATTGTTCTATAGAGTATCACCCGGGCAAGGCGAATGTAGTGGCAGATGCCCTAAGTCGGAAAGTTGTGTCGGATCTGAGGGTGATGTTTGCACAACTTAGCCTTTATGACGACGGAAGCTTGCTGGCGAAATTACAAGTAAAGCCGACGTGGTTGAGTCAGGTGAAAGAAAGACAGTTGGTAGATGATGATCTAAGTGTTAAGCTACGGCAGGTGCAGAATGGGGAGCTGGAAGATTATGGTGTTAACAGCGATGGAGTTTTGTGTTTCAAGGGTAAGGTCTGTATGCCGAAGGATAAGGAGCTGAGGCAAAGGATTCTTCAGGAATCGCATGGTAGCCTTTATGCTATGCATCCTGGAGGAAGCAAGTTATACAGAGATTTACGGGATCAGTTTTGGTGGCCTGGTCTTAAGCGAGAAGTTACAGAATTTGTAGGAAAGTGCTTAACGTGTCAGCAAGTTAAGGCTGAACATCAAGTACCTTCGGGATTGCTTCAGCCGATAAAGATTCCGCAGTGGAAGTGGGAGCAAATCACCATGGACTTTGTTAGTGGGCTTCCCCTTACGCCTACTAAGAAAGACTCGGTATGGGTGATAGTGGATCGATTGACGAAGTCTGCACATTTCATACTAGTGCGGGTTGATTACTCTTTGCAGAAGTTGGCGAAGTTGAATGTGGCAGAGATTGTGAGGTTGCATGGAGTGCCGGTGTCGATTATTTCGGATAGGGATCCGAGGTTTACGTCTCGATTTTGGAAAGCATTACATCAGGCTTTGGGCACCAAGTTAGACTTTAGTACGGCATTTCATCCACAGTCAGACGGCCAGTCTGAGCGAGTAATCCAAGTGCTAGAGGATATGTTGAGGGGTTGTGTGATAGACTTCAAAGGAAGCTGGGAAGAGTTTTTGCCTTTAGCAGAGTTTGCATACAATAACAGCTACCAAGCAAGTATTCGGATGGCACCGTACGAAGCGCTATATGGACGGAGGTGTCGCACTCCTACGTGTTGGACAGAATTGGGGGAACGTCAAGTTTTGGGTCCAGAGATTGTGGCGGAATCCGAAGAAAAGGTTAAGGTAATTCAGGCACGGTTGAAGGAGGCATCTGACAGGCAAGAATCGTATGCAGATCTTAAGCGGAAGGAGATAGAGTTTGCTGTGGGAGATCAAGTGTTTCTAAAAGTTTCGCCATGGAAGAAGGTGATGAGATTTGGTCGCAAGGGAAAGTTAAGTCCCAGGTTTATAGGACTTTATCGGGTTTTGAAAAGGGTTGGACCAGTGGCATATCAGTTAGAGTTGCCTTCGGAGTTAAAGCAAATGCACGATGTGTTCCATGTTTCGATGCTACGTCGTTACCGATCGGATCCATCTCATGTAGTGCCAGTTGAGGAAGTGGAGCTAAGACCAGATTTGTCCTACGAGGAAGAGCCAATTCAGATTTTGGAACGGGATGTGAAGGTGTTACGGAGGAAATCAGTTCCTCTCGTCAAAGTGTTATGGCATAATCATGGATTGGAAGAAGCTTCGTGGGAGCCGGAGGAAACAATGCGATAGCAATACCCTCACTTATTTTTAAGGAGGGTAGAACTGTAATATCCAGGATTTAGGGGTTATGCATTTTCACTTGAATGTGTGCAGTGGCATGTTGTGTGCTGTCTGTATGTGTTTTGGGGACTTCGGGAATTTTAGAATGTAGGAGAATGCCTTAGAAAAATATTAGATTTTTAGTCTTAAAAGGTAGCTAAGCAAGATTGGCCTTAAGAAAAATTTGTATGAGGATTTAATCACAAGAATTCAGTTGGCAAAGTGGCAAGGGAGGCGCCACTTAGGGCCTTAAGAAGTGACGCCACAAGCAGTGTGAGGGGGGCTTAGGTTCGAATCCCATGGATAGTCTTAAGGTGACTTTTTATTTTGCACTTGTATGGCATGTGACGGTCAAACTTTAATTAAGGTAAGGTTGGATTATTTTCTTTTATGGATAGTAGACTAAGGAAAAAGGCAAGTGCTAATTTAAGGTATGGAATCAAGAAGTTTTGGTATGATAAGGGGACATAAGGCTTGAAATAAGGATTGATGTTTTGGAAATTTTTTTATGGCCTTTTGACCATGTATGTAGACTGCATAGGGGGCTAGGGGGGTTGGTTGAATTTTGAAAGGGATTAGGAGGAAATAAGGAGGAAAATGTGGGATTTGTGATGAGATTGTGAGTTGGCCGGCGAAGGGAATTCTTTGATGATCATTTCGGTCATGTAGTAGAGGGGAGTAGCCGAAATTTCTTTAGGGGTTTAGGTGTTTTCTTTTCGGGTTTCTCCTTCTTTCTCTAGTGTGGTGCCGAAAGCTTAAGACCATCAAAGAGCCATTTTGGTCACTTTCTTTTGCCGATTTCCAGCCTCATTCTCTCCTAAACTTTCACCTTTTTCTTTGTAACCAAACCACACCAAAATCTATTCTTTTTCTTCTATTGTTAGACTTTGGCCGAATCATCCATAGACCATAAGGGTCATTTGTTTCTTTTCTTTTCTTTCTTATTTGTTTAAGGGTAAGCCGAATCTACCATCTTTCTTCTCTTCTCTTCTTTTCTTTTCTTTTTTATTGTGTTTAGGCCGAACCTCTCTCTCCCAAAATTCACCATTGCCGCAACCTTTTCAACCCAAAACACCATCATTGCCGAATCTCCCTAAACTCTATCTCTTTTCTTCTTATTTGTTAAGGCCGAATCTCTCTTTGTATACCAAAGCTTAATTGCATCAAATCTCAACCTTCTCTCTTCTCTTTTCATGATTTATCAAAAGCTGAAAAGCAAGCATCCTTCTCCTCTTGTCGACATTTAGAGTTAGTGAACCAATTGCGCTTTGGTCACTCTATTCGGTAAGAATCCCTTCTAGGCTGATTTTCTTTCCTTATTCTTTCTCTGACTATTGAGAAGCAAAACTCTAATCTCTTCTATTCTCTGTGGCCGAAACCTTGAAGGGGGATTTCGGGATTCTATTGTAGTTAGCAATTAGGGGGAGATCATCCGGGATTTGAATTCTCAAGGTAAAGTAAGTATAATCTTAGGCCAAAGGCCATGTATTTTTGGTTCATTAAATGTTAGAATTGAATTTAACATTAGTCATGTAGGGATTTTGACATCTCTAAGGACAAGTGACATTTTCGGGATCTAGACAATCAAGGTAAGGGGGTTTTAATATTCGGTCAAGGCCTTATTGCTTATTAAGATTGGCCGATTTTGACTATGATCTTTTAGGGGCAGATCGTTAGGGATAAGCATTTCATTGTTATTCTTGCTAGCGAGAGCGTTGGTATCGATAGTATCGTAATCACTGTTATCAGGTGTGTAGCCCTACACTAAATTTCTGATAGATTGATAGTATTAATATTTTCATGTGTTAATAAGAAATATGTTTGATAATGGTTGCGGGTACCATTCAGTGGTACATGATATTCAGGTACGTTAACCCCCTAATACTTCGTTAATAATGCTGTAACAATGGATTTGAAATGTGTATGATTCCGTTATGATTTTGGGGGTATATGGCATGATATCAAAAAAATATTTTTATTGCATGGGCATATGGGTGATATTGATAAAGGGGAAGTGTTCCGGTGGTTTTTACCACATTATCCGGTGACTATGTCACATATTCTGTATTCGGTGACTTCTGTCACATATTATGTATCCGGTGACTTCGGTCACATATTATGTTTCCGGTGACTTTGTCACAGTTATCTGGTGGCCATGCCACAATTTATAAGGGCGATGTGCAGTTGACTGTAGCGACTGCCTTCGATGGTGTGTAGCGGATGGAGGGTCGATTTAGTAATCCCCACGGTGTGATTGGCAGGTACGGGTGGTGTGTAGCGGATGGATATTTAGGTGGGCTCGGGATTGCATTTCATTTTATATGTACATGTGATTTAATCAGTTATTATCTGATTTGCTATATTATGGGCTTATGGCTAAATGTGATTTAAATGGGCCTTATTGCTATGATTGATTGGGTTTTTAGTGTACTATTGCACATTGAGTCTGTTGACTCACCCCTCGTGGGATATCTTTTTCAGGTGATACTTAGCGTGATGGACCGGGTCAGCGAGAACTACGTGGTGGCCGTTGCTCAACTCAGTATATGGGTTTTCTTTTAATTAAACTTACTATGTTTTCTTTTATTATTTCGGGATTTATTTTTGGGTTATGTTTTTGTAATAAGGCCGCCATAAACTATTTTATTTATACGTTTTAAATTTTTATTCTGCTACATTCAACTTTAACTAAATAATTAAATATTTTCGATAACCGAATTAAACTGTTTTGACACCTAAATACCTATGGTTTTCAACTTAATAATAAGTTCTAAATTTGGTTCTTCCTTTGATATATAAATTTTCTAAAAACATAGAGTTAACGATTTTATAAGATACAAAATTAAATCACAACCAGGTTTTCAATAAGATCGTACTTCAAATCTATTCTCTTACCACAAAATCACATGTTTTCCAAAATGACAAAACGAGTTTTTCTCAAGAAACATACCAGATCCGGTCGGGGCTTGTGGGCCGGGTTTGGGGTGTTTCAGTTTCAGCTTCTACTTGTTTTTATTTATTTATTATTAGCTTTTATCTATTTTCGCCTTTATTAATGTCGTTCATACTACCGAATCCATTATTTTATGCGTATCAGCGCCTAAACCATTTTACATTCCACAATAAAATCGCGTTACATTTTACACGACGCATTAAAATGTTTGTTTTAAAACAAGCGATACTCCGCGGTTTTAAAATTCGAAAGGTCGTTCCCTAACTTACGGGGTTTCGACTTTCTTGATAAATCCGAACAAACGAATGTTTTAAATTTTTTAAAATATTCTCGGGAATTAAGAAAAAAAATAGTGTTCAACTTACAGAATATGATTTCTTTCTAAAACCAAGATAATTGAATATCTTTCAAAATAAATAATTTTTTTAGTGTTTATTCTCGTTTCGAAATTTAAGACATTGTGTCCTAACTTACGGGACGCAATTCTTTTTTTCGATTAACGTGAAATACCCCATTTTTCGTAAAAAAATTTAATTTAGCAATATTTTAACAAAGGATCGTATTTTTTAAATCCCTTCAAAGTTCTCAATTTTCAACGTTAAGACACTAATTAATCAACTAGGTACCAATTTTGGGCGTTATGAGGGTGCTAATCCTTCCTCGTGCGTAACTGACTCTCGAACCCGTCTTTTTGAATTCCGTAGACCAAAATTGTTGTTTTGATAAATTAAATCGTTTAGTAAAAAATAACCATCTTATAAGGTGACCCGATCACACCTTATTAAAAAGGATTGGTGGCGACTCCAGTTTTTCGTTTTCATTCTTAAAATAAAAGTTTACCCCGTTTTTAAAAAAAAAAAGAAATGGTTTCAACATTTATAAAATAATTATATTATTTAAGGATGTTTTTGTTCTTTTACATATTTCATATGGAAAAATAGAAAAAAAATTATATACACATAATAAAGGGTGAATTAAGAGAAAATGCCGATTTTTTTAATTATTTAAAAGATTAGGTCATTTTTTTGAATATTTGTAGGATTAGGTCGATTTTTTAAAACACGCATTTAGCGTACTTTTCAGGAAAACGTATTGATTTGGACATGTTTTAAGCATAAGTAATAGGAAAATGCTTCTAGTTAAACGCGCTTTCTTGCTTTATCAGCAAAACGCATACGCATCCATTGGACGCGTTTTCCCATTCTCTCTCCTAAATTAATTTAGGGTTTTTAGGATTTTTTTAGGAGGCATGCTTTTAGGATTCATGGGATAAAGATTTAAGGTTTAGGTCATTTTAATAATGTTCATGTTTGAGGGTTAAAACTCTTGGGTTCTTGAATTTACCAATTCAACTCTAATTCTTAACACTAATAAAATTATTTATTAAATTTACTGGGGTGATATTTTAATAAAGGTTTAAGGTTTAGGATTTTTTAGGAGGCATGCTTTTAGGATTCATGGGATAAAGGTTTAAGGTTTAGGTCATTTTAATAATGTTCATGTTTGAGGGTTAAAACTCTTGAGTTCTTGAATTTACCGATTCAACTCTAATTCTTAACACTAATAAAATTATTTATTAAATTTACTGGAGTGATATTTTAATTTTTTCTGTTAAATATATGGTGATTATGTAACAAAAAAAATATTCCAATAGACATAAATTTTTTAGATAATTTTGGTAGCTAATATAGATTTTTTTTACAAAAAAATTATTCCAACATGTCATGCAAAAGTTTTTTTTTATCAGAATAATATTTTGTTTAAAAGTTCACGTAAAATTTTTTGCAGGCCCTAAAAATATTATCCGGGAATCCTAGGATATTTGAAGGATTCTCGCGTGAGGAAAACATTTTACGATATACAAAACTTTTGCCTAGGATAATATTTTTGCATGCCATACTTCTAAGGCAAAAGGTTTGCATATTATGAAAATGATTCGAAGGCAAAATTTGTATAAATGGATTGGTAGTTCACTTGGAGCCACCAAATGGAAATTTTGAGCATACTGAAACGCAAGAAGGTGAATTTCGCAAGATGTTCCCATAAGGAAAACTTTTTAGTAAACACGTAAATATTTCAAGTAAGCTTCGATTTTAGTTGTGAATCGATAATTACTACTCTATTTTTGCATAATGTTTTATTTTAAACATGTGAAACAGGTTATTTGGTTCGAAATGAGTGGATGAGTTAATGCTATTGTTTATTACGACAGTAAAATTCGTGGCACCGATGTTGGGGTTGTATTTTCATCAGCGTACACAATGCATTTAACTTTTAACCCAAACATATAATTGTCTGATCTTTGTGAAAAAATTAGGCAGAAAGTCATCGGATCTACTTGGATGATTGTATCGTCCTTGAATTATAAATATTTAGCGTTGAGGGACCCCGTCAAATATGAGGTTTTTGATGTCAAAGGCCCAATAGCGATCGACTCGATGGTCCAAACACATATAGCTAATGGATCACCAATACTCGAGTTATATGCAGATTTTGTCAACACAGATGAAGGCGGTTGAAATTCAACATTGGTTCCAATTAGAGAGATCGGAATGAAAGAGGAAGCTGAGAGTCCAACAACACGGTTGTGCAGTGGGTTCACGACTTTGTTAGAAAGCTCCCATTATGATATCCTGGAATCATCAATAAGAAGACACTAATCGGTTTCATCCTTAGATTTCAATCGTGGAAAACATAATGTTTAGCAGTTAGGGCATGGCGATAACTGAGACTTCGACACCTTAGTACAACACTCTATTAGTGGTTTTGATTTCAACTTCGAGAGTCTAATGTTCTACGTCTGGAACACTCACAGGGGTATTGTAACACCCCCTAACCCTTATCTGTCCCCGTAACAGGGTTACGGAGCATTACCAGACTTTAAGATCAATTACAAACAATAAACATATCATTAAACATACATATCATGAATTAATCATATCGTCCCTTTTATGAGCCCTCGAGGCCCAAAATACGTGTTAAGAACAAATTGGGACTTAATCAGAAACTCAGAGAATTTTACGCGAAATTTTTAAAAAAAAATTATATGTACAGGGCTCACACGCCCGTGTGTCCCAATGACATGCCTGTGCTTTAAGCAGTGTCCTACTCCGTGTAACTCTCTGACTTACCTCACACGGCCAAGCTACACACCCGTGTGCTAGGCCGTGTACCTCACACAGATGAGACACACACCCGTGTCTCTGCCCGTATGGCAATACCTGAGCATTCTATTTCTAAAATTTTAAGTTGCAGGGGACACACGGCCTAATCACACGCCTATGTGTAAGTTGTGTGTCTCACACGGTCTGGTCACACGCCCGTGTACCAGGCCATGTGGACTCAAATTGAGCCTTGTACAACAAGTTTACCAACCCTGCAATTCTTGAACAACAAGCAACTTAAGTACCATTTATTCAACCAATCTAAAATACAATTAAATACATATAAAACATGTCATAACTATCAATATAATGATCTAAGTCATGTATGTTCATAGATACCTAACATAAATTATCTAAACAATTCATTTAAATACCATTCAAACCAATCCGAATTAAACTATGTAGATGACCATATTATAAGACATATATTTGTATAAGTAAATCAACCAATATCATCTTATACATCATTAATATTCACATCTTAAAATTGACATCAAAAGACAACCTAGGTACATGCCATTTCAAAAGAGAAAATACTTCACCAAGTATTTGAGTTTGGGATCGGTCTTGGATGCTAATTCAACATTCGGACTTTACCTAACCTGCGCACGAAAATAAACCGTACGCTGAGTATAAACTCAGTGGTATTTCTATAATCCGAATACTTATTAAGCAAAAATTTATAATGTTTAAGTACATAACCATACATAATAAAAATCATTCAACCAATAATTAATTTCATAACTCATCATCCAAATCACTTCAATAATCATATTTTCTATTTCAATCTCACAACTGTTATTCAGTTGCATTTTACAATAAAAATTCTCTATTCAATTTCAATATCAATATCCATTTCTTATTCAATATCATTCAATGCCAATCATTTGGTCAATTGATTCATATATCCCTATTAACACGACTAGGACTCAGACGGATACATGGATCCAACCCAAATACATCAGTACGACACTCAGTGCCTCATCTGCCATGCCGAAGTAAAACAATACGATACTCAATACCACATTAAATTTATCCGAAGCAATAATAATATGACACATAGTGCCTCATGGACTCGAAGTCGAAGTATCCCTGAAAACTTCCAATCCTATGGCATGCCAACTATATCCGACTTAGCCCGACAGTGTTAATAGGGTATTCAATCTCCTTTCAATACACAATTCAAATAAACTCATAAATTCCAGTTCAGTACAATTCAATTCAACTCAATTCAATTTTAATACTACAATTATTCAATATTCAAATATCGTATCGATCACGAATTCACAGACATTAAATTCAATATCACAAATGCTAATGCTTACCTTAATATCTTACTATAAACATTTAAATCAAAATTCAATGATTAATTATTAAATTCAGATTATAGAAATACAAACCGTAGTTTTTCGAGCTAATCCTTGTTGACTTTCTCTTTCCCTTTTGTCGTAACCATTTTTTGATAAAACAATAAACGACGCGGTCGACTCGAGGTTTGAAAACAGAAAGGAAAGGAGTCGCCACCGATCTTTATTTGGGTGTGATCGGATCACCTTTGTTTTAATAAAACGTCTCGGTTTATTAAAACGATGCTTTTGGTCTACGAAAATTTGAGAAAAATGGGTTCGGAAGTCAATTACATACGAGGAAGGATTAGCACCCTCGACACGCCCGAAATCTGTACCAAATTGATTGATCGATGTCCTAATGTTGAAAACTTTGAAATGGTTTGGAAATAGATACTTTTTATTTCTAAAACTTGAAGGAATTGGAAGGGACGTTAAGGCTCTCTTATTTTTGAAGAGATAAAGCATCATGTCCAGTAAGTTAGGGCGTAATACTTTAGACTCCCGAAACTAAGCTCGCCTTTTAAAACTTAGTTTTACATTTGAAGAGGATCTCCAGTCGTTTGTCGAACGAGAAATCATAACCCAGTAAGTTAGGGCTTGTTTTCTCGAAGGTCCAAATTAGGAACATTGCCTCTATTTAAAAAAAAAACTTATCCGAAGTATCTAGATGCCGAGTCCAGTAAGTTAGGGCGCGACATTTCGAATATCCGAGATTAAGTGTTTTGTTTAAAATTTGAATTCCGATTTTTAAAAGGGATATTCCGTTGTTTGGTTTAAACGAGAAACCGAAACCCGGTAAGTTAGGGCTCGATCTCCTCGAATCTCTAATGCGAAATATCGGTTATTATAAAACTGAGGCATCGAGAAAAATTAGCGTAAAAATGTGAAAACACGATGTTATGCTTAAAAAAATAATAGTATAATAATAGCGATAATAACGATAATAATAAAAATAGATAATAATAATAATAATAATAATAATAATAATAATAATGAAAACAAAATAATAATATTAATAAATAAAATAATGATATTAGTAATAAAAAATAAAATAATAACATAAACAATAAATAATAATAAACAAATAGTAGTGAAATATATTGGAAATAAATAATAATAATAAAATAATCAATAAAAATAAAAATATTAAATAATAGTAAAAGTGGTAAAAATTGCAAAATAATTGAAAAATGGGTTAAATTGCATTAAAAACGGAAGTTTCGGGTCAAATTATAAATAAAACAGAGGTTTGGGGGCTAAATAACACGCGCGTAAAAGGTGGGGGACCAAAAAGGTAATTTTTCCAGGTAAGTTAAACGCAGCGTTTGACGGGGGACCGAGTCGCAAACCGCGAAAGAATTCTTGGGCCAATGTTGCAATAATTAAAAGTTTAATTTTAAAAACTAAAAAGGCGGAAGGACCAATCGCGCAATTTCCCCTTTGGCTTAAAAACACGCGGATCCTCTTAGGGTACGGGTCGGATCCGGGCCGGGTAAGGTGAAACGACGTCGTTTTGGGCATTAAAGGTCAGCCCCAAAACGACGTCGTTTTTGAGGGGCTATTTCAGGCAAAAACCCTTCAAAAAATTTCATTTTCACCTGCCTGTTTAAAAAAAAAGGTCCTGATTCTCTCTTTTTTTCTCTGCAGGGGTCTCCTCCTCTGCACCGCTCCGATCGTCGTCCGCCACGGACTTCGTCGCTGGCGCCGCCGTGCACGGCGGTCGGAGCTCCGAAAAATGGTGAGATTTTTTTTATACTCTTATGCATGTTTTTTTTACGATCAAATATGTATATGTGTGCTGAAACGAGAGAAAAGGAAGAGAAATCTTCCGAAAATGGTAAGGAAAATACCTTCTTTCGGCTTCTGTGTTTGATTTTAGGAGTTTTCTTTGTGTTTAATCTCTGCCCCTTTTTAATTGATGCTATTCTCTGATTTTTTGTTTGAATCTCTATATTGCTATTGGAAAAAAAAAAGTCCCTTTTACAGAGTTTTAAAATCGGCTTTTATAGCCTTTCCTTTACAAGCATCCTTTCTTTTTCTGTCTTGTCCTTGTTTAATGCTTTGCAGGTGCTCGGTGTGCAAGTTGCTGGCGGTGCTGCAGAGGCGGTGGCAGGCTTGGCAGACATTTGGTCAACAGGCAGGAAGCCAGCAGCTGGACAGTCGGACAGAAGACCAGGGGTCAGGGTAGGAGCTGAACAGTCACGGGCAGAAAAAGGCTGCGGCGCTAGGTTTCTTAGGGTTCCAGGAACCCTAAGTTTAGATTTGGGCCATTGGGCCTACCGGGTATCGGGTCTAGGCGTAAATGGGTTAAGGGGTTTGGTCTGTTGGGTTAGTGCATTTGGGCCAGGGTGTTCAGGGTATTTAATTTGGGTCAGTGTCTGTAACTGGACTTTGCTAAAAGGCATTTATTATTATTTTTTGTATTTGTTTTGGTTTTCATGGGCCCGGGCAATTTGGGCCTTCTACAGCTGCCCCTCTTTGCTCATTGTCGTGTGACGAGAATAGAGCAAAGACATAAGAAGGACCAATTTTGCCCGGTCTCGCTAGCTTTGACTTCTCTGGTGCTTATCTTCTTCAAGTAGCATCATTTCAGTCCATTGCGTCTTGTTGCTTTGATCCACTCCACCGTAACCTTGAGATTTGTGGTGATCTGCTCTACTGCGACTTCAGAGAGATATAAAGCCGAAACTGCTTTTGATCTGCTTCCTGCAACTTCAGGAAGATAAGATTTTCTGTCTTCAATTTGCTTCCTGCAACTTCAAGAATGTCAAATCTGCTATCTTCAATCTGATTCCTGCAAACTCAGGGATCACTAGACTGATGTCCTCGATCTGCTTCCGGCAACTTCAGGAATGTCAAATCTGCTATCTTTAATCTGCTCCTGCAACATCAGGATTGCCAGATTTGCTATCTTTGATCTGCTCCTGCAATATTAGGATTGCCAGATTTTTCCTCTTCGATCTGCTCCACTGCAAACTCAGGGAGATAAGATCTATTCTTCAATCTACTCCTGCGACATCAGGATTGTCAGATTTGATATCTTCGATCTGCTCCATTGCAAACTCAGGGAGATAAGATCTGCTATCTTCAATCTGCTCCTGCAACATCAGGATTGCCAGATCTGCTATCTTCGATCTGCTCCACTACAAACTCAGGGAGATAAGATCTGCTATCTTCAATCTGCTCCTGCAACATCAGGATTGCCAGGTTTGTTATCTTCAATCTGCTCTACTGCAAACTCAGGGAGATAAGATCTGCTATCTTCAATCTGCTCCTGCAACATCAGGATTGCCAGATTTTTCATCTTTGATCTGCTCCTGCAAACTCAGGGAGGTAAGATCTGCTATCTTCAATTTGCTCCTGCAACATCAGGATTGCCAGATTTGTCCTCTTCGATCTGCTCCACTGCAAACTCAGGGAGATAAGATCTGCTATCTTCAATCTGCCCCTGCAACATCAGGTTTGCCAGATTTATTATCTTCGGTCTGCTCCTGCAACATCAGGATTGCCAGATTTGTCATTTTCGATCTGCTCCACTGCAAACTCAGGGAGGTGAGATCTACTATCTTCAATCAGCTCCTACAAACTCAGGGATCACCAGACTGATCTCTTTGATCGTGTCTTTTTGAGGACATAACCTATAGAATGAGTACATGCTTATGCCTAATAATTGGGATGCCATGAGTATGATAAGTCAGAATGTTATGAGTATGATTCCTATTCAAGGTGTTTATCACTCATTTATCCGTCAAGGTTTCGTCTCCACTTCTCTTGCAGTAACATTTCTTGCTCAAATAGTTTGCCCCTATGGAGATTTTAGGGCTCATTCCTTTTAGACCTCGGCACATGGGAAATCATTGACTTTCAACCACCCCCCAAGAATCACAACTTCCACTATCGAAACTTGAAGAATACACAACTAGTTTCGACTTCGATTTACTCCACAGTAATTTTCGGATCTCGCTGTCAAAATTTGCCTGTCGTGCCCTTTTCTGGACAACTAAGTGATATTGTTTATCTCCGTCACAACTACTTAGTTGGACAAGGAATTTAAAGAAATAGTATCCATTAAGACTCTTCTTTCTCAAATGTCTTTAATCTGTGTACGTGGAAATTGTCAACAATTGTCCTGTTTCAGTTTCTTGTTTTAACTAGAGATTCCCAGAGTAATATGTAGAATTTTCTTTTGTGAAATTATTAGTTCATCAATTATTGTTTTAATGCAACATGTTTATGAATGATGGGTAACAGTAGGTCGATTTCAAAGAGAGTTACAATGAAACGAAGAAAATGGTTGGGAACATATCTTTCCTTGCGAAAAAAAAATTCAACAATAGTACAATGAGTAGGACACCCATCGGATACTCTAGACATTGCCGATTAGACTTCTATACAAGTTTCATGAAGACTGCTTAGAGTTTTAGCATGTGTTTAGAAGACTTAAAGTACTTTGTTAATGCCCCAATATGCAACGTGCTTCCTCTTCCACTGATTCTAGCGCTGCAAGATCGTCACGTGTCCATTCAAAACTCGAGCCACCCTTTTCGGGTTTTCAACTCAAGAGTCCTTTGTTCTCAAGGCGCCTTTGGCGGGTTTTCACCTTGGCTTCTCCGGGTTTTTTTTTTGAAGTCTCAAAGTGCCCTTTGTGGGTTTTCACCTTGCCCCCCTTTTTTTTTGAAGTCTCAAAGTGTCCTTTGCGGGTTTTCACCTTGGTTTCTTTCATTTCAAGCAAAGTACTTTTTAACCGAATCTGAGTTCACGGGATTGGGCAAGCTTTTCCCGTCCATCTCAGTCAGAATCAGTACACCTCCCGAGAAAGCTTTCTTTACCATATACGATCCTTCCCAGTTCGGCATCCATTTTCCTCTGTAATCCTTTTGTATGGGGAGGATCTTTTTCAGCACGAGGTCCCCCTCGTGGAATTCTCTTGGGCGAACCTTTTTGTCGTAAGCTCGCATCATTCATTTTTGGTACATCTGACCGTGACGAATAGCCCTCAATCTATTTTCTTCAATTAAGTTCAACTGATCATACCGAGCCTGGATCCATTCAGCTTCGTCCAGCTTTATTTCTGACAAAACTCGAAGAGAAAGTATTTCTACTTCAATAGGAAGGACTGCTTCCATCCCATAGACCAACGAAAAAGGTGTTGCCCCGGTAGAGGTTCTGACTGATGTCCGATAAGCATAGAATGCAAATGGTAACTTCTCATGCCAATCTTTATAGGTCTCAGTCATCTTTCCCACTATCCTCTTGATGTTTTTGTTATCCTTTGGCCGATACGACGATGAATTGTGGTGTTTGATGTTGAATTGGCTACAAACCCCTGCTATCGTACTGTTGTTTAAGCTCAGTGCATTTTCTGATATGATCTTCTCGGGCATTCCGTCTCGACAAATGATCTCCTTTTTCAAAAATTGACTAACCGCTGATTTGGTGACGTTAGCATATGAAGCAGCCTCTACCCATTTTGTGAAATAGTCGATGACCACAAAGATGAACCGATGCCCATTCGAAGCTTTTGGAGAGATTGGCCCAATGACATCCATGACCCACATGGAAAATGGCCATGGAGAAGTCATAACATGTAAAGGTGACGGGGGCACGTGAATCTTGTCTCCATAAATCTGGCATTTATGGCATTTCCTGGCATAGTTGATACAATCTCCTTCCATGGTGGGCCAATAATACCCAAACCTCATTATTTGTCTGGCCATCGTGAAACCATTGGCGTGAGTTCCACATATGCCTTCATGGACTTCTTCCAGGATTAACTTAGCTTCGGCGACATCCACACATCTCAGCAGCACTTGATCTTTCCTTTTCTTGTATAGGACCTCTCCATCCAGGACGTAGTCACAGACTAGTCTTCTCAACGTCCTTTTATTGTTCTCAGTCGCTTGGTCCGGGTACTCACGATTTTTCACGTACCGCAGTATAACGTGGTACCATGGTGGGCCGGTTTTCTCTTCCTCTTCGACATTGTAACAATGGGCTGGGTCCTGAAGAATGCTCATTTGTATGGGCTTCATATCCTCATTTTCATTTATTCGGACCATGGAGGCTAAGGTGGCCAGAGCATCAGCCATCTGGTTTTGATCTCTGGGTAAATAACGGAAAGTGACGTCGTCGAACTTTATGATCAATTCTTGGGCCAATCTTTTGTAGATAACCAGCTTTGGATCTCTGGTTTCCCATTCCCCTTTAAGTTGATAGATTACTAGGGTGGAATCTCCATACACTTCTAATATCTTGATTTTGCGTTCGATAGCGACGCGAAGACCCATGATGTAAACTTCATATTCAGCCATATTATTAGTGCAATCGAAATCCAGTTTGCAAGTAAATGGGTAATGGTCTCCTTTTAGGGATATCAGAACTGCCCCAATTCCATTGCCCATGGCATTTGATGCCCCGTCAAAATTCAGTTTCCAGGGATGGCTTTCGGAGGCACTTTCTTCAGCGTCTGCCACGTACATCAAATCTTCGTTAGGGAAATCAAAGTCCAAAGGCTCATAGTCCTCAAGGGCTCTACTGGCCAGAAAGTCCGCTATTGCACTCCCTTTTACCGCCTTTTGGTTTACATAGACGATGTCGAATTCAGAAAGCAGAATCTGCCACCTGGCCATCCTTCCATTTAAGGCAGTAGACTCAATCATATATTTAAGAGGATCTAGCCTCGAGATGAGCCATGCCGTGTGATACAGCATATACTGCCTCAATCTTCGAGTTGCCCAAATCAAGGCGTAGCACAATTTCTCGATTGGCGGGTACCTCGTTTCACATTCGGTAAATTTTTTACTAAGGTAGTATATTGCCCTTTCTTTCTTCCCCGACTCATCATGCTGACCCAGCACACATCCCATCGAATTATCAAGCACAGTCAAGTAAAGGATTAATGGCTTGTCCGGTTGAGGCCGTATTAGTACCGGGGCATGGGACAGGTACTGTTTTACTTTTTCAAAGGCTTTCTGGCATTCTTCATCCCACGTGCTTGGATTATGTTTCTTGAGGAGACAGAATATGGGGTCACATTTCTCGGTTAGTTGTGAAATGAACCGAGCGATGTAATTTAGCTTTCCTAAGAAACCTCTAACTTCCTTTTGGGTACGCGGCGGAGGCAATTCTTGTATGGCCTTGACTTTGTCTGGGTCAACCTCAATCCCTTTTTCACTAACTATGAATCCGAGTAATTTCCCAGACCGAGCTCCGAAGGTACACTTTGACGGGTTAAGCTTCAATTGGAATTTCCTCAGTCTCAAGAATAATTTCCTCAAAACCTGCACATGTTCTTTTTCAGTTTGGGACTTGGCGATCATATCATCAACGTAAACCTCAATTTCTCTGTGCATTATGTCATGGAATAAGGCTACCATGGCTCTTTGATATGTCACTCCCGCGTTTTTTAGCCCAAATGGCATTACCTTGTAGCAAAATGTTCCCCACATGGTTACAAACGTTATCTTATCCATGTCCTCAAGATGCATCTTTATTTGGTTATATCCCGAGAAACCATCCATGAAGGAGAAAAACGAAAAGCCTGTTGTATTGTCTACCAAGGTGTCGATGTGAGGCAATGGGAAATTATCCTTCGGGCTTGCCTTGTTTAGATCCCTGTAATCCACGCACATCCGTACCTTCCCTTCTTTCTTGGGGACAGGGACAATGTTAGCCACCCAATCCGAGTACTTGACCACTTGCAAGAACCCGGCGTTAAATTGTTTCTCGACTTCTTCTTTTATTTTCAACAAGACGTCCGGTCTTATCCTTCGGAGCTTCTGTTGGACTGGCTTGCATTCTTCTCTTATGGGCAATCAGTGTACTGCGATATCAGTACTTAGTCTGGACATATCTTGGTACGACCACGCGAACACATCTTTGAACTCGTGGAGTAGCTCGATGAGGTCCCGCTTGGTTTCTGTTGTAATACAGGCTCCAATCTTCACTTCCTGCCCTTCTCCTAGGTTCACCATCTCTACTGACTCTTTATGAGGTCAGATCTGTTTTTCTTCTTGCTCTACCATTCTTAACAATTCGGGAGGGAAGTCCCATATTGTGTCATTTTCAAAGTCCTGAGATTCCTCTGAAGACATGACTTGCTCAAAGTAGACTTCTGAATCCGTAGTATCGTTGCTCATATCATTGATGTCTAGAGACCTGTGGTGGGTAGCAAAAGATGTATAAAGAATAAAAGAATTTGAGGACGACTATTCACATGACATGAATGAAAAAGAAAAGAATGAGAGAATGCTTGATAGAAATTGAAGATGTACTTCATTAAAACAAAATATCCGAACATGAGCCTATTTCACAAAAGAGATCTCATTGTTTCTAGGCTTGAAAACAACGAGTGCGTTCTGAATATTACTCTGTGTAATCTCTAAAAACTACAGGAAATTCCTCTGTAGTCCAATTGTCTAAGGTACTCCCAGGTTCACACGAGCGAATACCCGATAAGTTTCCTTGATCAGCTTCCCTATCATGTATGGCATTGATGTGAAGATGCTCCTTTCTAGGAGGTTCTTTCTCCAGGTAAATTATTCCTCCTGACACGAAGGTATGAGATATGTGGGGGAATGTCATTGGTTCCCACTTAACGTCTTCTCCGTTCAGCCAGGCCCTTCTCCTTTCTTGCTTCTTTTCCATTTCCTTCTTCATTTGTTTGGCGTCTGGTTTGAAACCCAAACCAAAACAGTCTCTCTTCTCTTTCAGCATCGGGGTCTGCACTTCCCCTTGGAGATATTTGCCCAATCCTCTTCCGGGTAGGGCTCCTTTCCCCATCATCATTTGTAATCCCATCCTGGTGGTCTTGGATAGCTTAGGCACCGGGACTTCACTTCCCTCCGAGATGAACGTCGCGTTTACGAACTCCAAGGATCGGAAGGAACATTCAATGGCTTCCTCATTTGTTTCTAGATACGGCGTTTCGTTGGTAACGGTTGTTATGATGTCTTTTTCGACGTTTATAGTTACCAGCCGATTTTCTGTCACCAGTTTCAGTTTCTGGTGCAACGATGAGGGTACGGCTCCTGCCGAATGAATCCATGGCCTCCCCAATAGGCAGTTATAAGAGGGCTTGATATCCATGACCAGAAAGTCGACTTCGTATGTGTTGGGCCCGATCTGTAACGGTACGTCCATTCTTCCTATTACTCTTCTTTCGGTACCGTCGAATGCTCTTACTATATTCTGGCATGCTTTCACATGAGAACTGTCTATCGGCAACCTCTTGAGTGTAGCCAGTGGTAGGACATTTAATGCTGATCCATTATCTATTAGCACACTTGGCAAGGCGTATCCCTTGCAACGGGTAGTTATGTGCAAGGCCTTCGTTGACCCATGCCTCCGGGTGGGATTTTGTCATCGCTGAAGTAAATGAAATTGTCAGCGCTTATGTTATTAACCAGACGGATATATCCTTAGTAACATAAGTTTCATTTAGTACTTTCATCAGTGCTTCACGGTGCACTTCTGAGCTTAGAAGCAGGGCTAGCACGGAGATACGGGCTGGTTGTCTGTGCAGCTGTTCCACCACACTATATTCGCTATGTTTCAAGAATTTCAAGAATTCTTTGGCCTCTTCCTCTTTTACGGGCTCATTGATAGTGGCTTCGGGTTCCTTTTTTCGCCCACTCGGCACAGTCTTCGATTTCACTGGTTCCGCTCCTCTGTTCTCAGGGTCGTAACGCTTCCCACTACGCGTATAGGACCCTTCGTTCTTGACTTCCTCAGAAATGCTAGTGGAGCTTTCCGCCCCTGGTATTGTCACATTACAATTGTAGTTCTAGGGTACCTTTTTACTGTCTTGGTAGGGAAAAGAAGCAGGTTTTTGAATTATAATCTTCGGCCTTCCCTGTACCCCACCTTTCGTGTTTCGTGAGATGATGATTCTCGGGTAATTGACCTCAGGCTTCCTCAATTCCTCCTCGGTCGCACATACGTTCTCCTCCTCTGTTCCTTCTTCATAAAACTCCAGTTCTTTGTTGTCCATAAGGCCTTGCACCAAAATTCTAAACTCGGCACATTCTTGAATCTCGTGCTCTTTTGTCTTATGGAGTTTGCAGTAGTTCTTTACATGCCTCCCGCTCCCTGCAAGATCTAAATCTATCAACCCTCTTTTCACCATCTCCTTCCAGATTATTCGTAATGGGGTTTTCACTTCTGCGACATCCTTCTTGATTTTCCTCACCACTGCCTCACCGATCGCGTTTACCCCTCTATCCTCGTGATTGGGTAGTGGGTTCCCCTTTTTTACCATGTCGTCGAGTGTTATAACCTCCATGTTTATTAGCTTCTCGACTATCTTTTTAAAGGCGAGGCAATTCTCTATCGAATGCCCCGCCACCCCTGCATGGTAATTGCAGTGAGCGTTACAGTCGTACCACTTAGGGTATGGGGGTTGCAATGGTTGCAAATAGAACGGGGACACGATGTGCTCATTGAACAAAATCTGGTATAGCTCCTTGTACGTTATTGGAATTGGCGTGAATTGAATCTTTTCGGTATTCGGTCTGGTTCCCAATTCTTGTCTTGTCAGTCCTTGTTGTCCAGCGGTAACTGCCTTTGGCTGATTAACCGTGATCGCCTTCGAGTACCCTTTATTGTACGTGCTCACGTTATTTACTTCACCGTCTTTCTTCTTAGGAGCGGCCCTCCTAGTGCTTTCTCCTGTCTCGATCTTGCCGCCTCTTATGGCATGTTCGATCATCTCTCCTGCCATTACTATGTCGGCAAAGCTCTTAGTCGTACTCCCTATCATATGAGTTATGAAAGGGGCCTTCAGGGTATTAATGAAGAGCATGGTAGTATCTTTTTCTAAGAGGGGTGGTTGAACCTGCATGGCGACCTCCCTCCACCTCTGTGCGTACTGTCTGAAACTTTCATTTTGTCTTTTTTCTATGCTTTGCAAAGTAATTCTATCCGGTGCCATGTCTGTGACGTGGCTGTAATGCTTCAAAAACGCTTGAGCCAAATCTCTCCATGAACTGATGTTGGCCCGACTAAGCTGGTTATACCATCTAGTAGCTGCGCCCACCAAACTTTCTTGGAAACAGTGGATTAAGAGTTGATAATTGCTCACGTAGCCAGCTATTCGCCTGCAGAACATGGTGATGTGGGCCTCCGGGCAGCTAGTCCCACTATATTTTTCAAATTCAGGCATTTTAAACTTATGAGGCAGTACCAAATCGGGAACTAGACTTAAGTCTTTTGTGTCGATCCCATGATGATGATCGATACTTTCCAGCGCTTTGAATTTTTCCTCCAGCCATTTGCAACGATCCTCTAGTTGCCTTGAGGATTCTATTCTCGACCCCATTTTCTCTACTGCGTCTAAATCAGCACAACAGGGTTGGCTGGGCTATCTCCTGGTTGGGATCCAGAGCCTACGTGATAGCTCGTGGGAGGTCTAACGTCATCCTGCCCCTGCTGGGGCCTGCTTGTAACTGATGGCCTTTGGAGATATTCCTCAGGCCGTGTTCTCGTGTGCGGCGGAGTATAACCCGGGGGAACGCCTTCGCTATCCTCGTCAACCGGAGGCATGGGACCCTTCCCCTTATCCATTGCCCCGTTCAACACTTGGGTCACTTGGGCTATCATGTTTCTTTGGGCCTCCAACATTTGGTCCCTTATTTCCTGCTGGAGCTTCAACATTTGCTCTTGCATTTGTTCCTGTATTTCTTTCTGGAATTGTTCGAACCTTTGATCCATTTTCCTGGTTTTAGCGCGTGTTTCGTAGTGATATTCCGCTTCTAGATTTTCTCCTTTCACTTTTTTTTTCTCTCTCTCTGATAATTTTAGCTAATTAGGCCCCTTTTTATAAAATTAAATACATGTAATGTGATCCAATGCAAATGCATGAATGCAAGAAGAAGAGATCGATTATGATCAACTTCATTTTAGAAAACTTTATTAGAAGGCAAAACCCTTTACATAAAATAGATTACAAATATGCTTTCGCCTTTAAGCCCAGAGTTTTGATCTTCCTAAGTAAAGAGGTCAGCTCTTGACTACGATCTGCCTGTAGCTCGTATTTTACGCCTAGGATCTCAGCTTGTGCCGCCAGGGTCTGCAGGTGATCAGCCACTTCTCGAATCTGAACTAACGCTTCACCCATGAGGTAATCTCGATCTCTAACTTAATTACTGGAATGGTGAAGCTCCTCCTCCCAATGCCCCTCTCTTGCTTCCAAAATCTCAATTCGGAGTTCGCAACCGTGTAATGCTGACTCTAACTCTTCGATCTTGCCTTTCATTTCCTCGATTTTTAGACTTAATTTCAGTTCACTTTCCGAGTTGCGACTTCGGTAGCGATGCAGGGACCGTCCAAGCTCAGCCACCTTAGCTTTTAGTCCTTTCTTCTCTTTTTGGCTTTCTGTCATGTCCTTTCTCAGAACCTCGTTTTGTGTTTGCATTTCCTGGAACTTTTTCTCCCAACTGCTAGCTTTGGCTCTTTCCTCTCGGATCTCGCGCCGCCATTGCTCCAGAGTTTTTCCTAATCCGACATTTTTCATTGTTAAACGCATCTTCTTATATTCCATCTTCAAATCATCTCGGTCTTCTTCTATTTTCCCTTTCTTCTTTCTTAGTTTTTCAGCTTCCGACTTTTGTCTATCTATATCTAACTTGAGGAGCATCTTCTCTTCTTCCAGTCTCTCTATTTTTCTTTCGAGTTCCGAACTCATCCTTTCAAAATCTTGTTTGACGATTTCCAGTTCTGATGGGACTACTCGCAAACATTCTTCCCTTGACCAGGCGCCCTCTGGATTTGGCTCAGGGATGTTATCATTGATCCTCCTAGTCCTCCATTCAGTGTATTCCGGGGTCGTCATCGGGCCTGCGGATAATCTTTTCATTCTATAAAACTGATTCCAGGCACTAGAGATCTCCTTAACCTTTTTCGTATAGCCCCCCTTCGTATGAGAACTCGCACTGAGCCAGCCCTTATGTCGTCGGTACGAACTGTTTTGAACTATACTGTCTTAGGACCAGCAAAGGGGCATATACAGTGGCACCCCAAATTCCCAGTAGAGGAACCCAGTCGAAGCTTCCACGTCTCGGTTTATTAAAACGATGCTTTTGGTCTACGAAAATTTGAGAAAAATGGGTTCGGAAGTCAATTACGTGCGAGGAAGAATTAACACCCTCGACACGCCCGAAATCGGTATCAAATTGATTGATCGATGTCCTAATGTTGAAAACTTTGAAATGGTTTAGAAATAGATACTTTTTATTTCTAAAACTTGAAGGAATTGGAAGGGACGTTAAGGCTCTCTTATTTTCGAAGAGATAAAGCATCATGTCCAGTAAGTTAGGGCGTAATACTTTAGACTCCCGAAACTAAGCTCGCCTTTTAAAACTTAGTTTTACATTTGAAGAGGATCTCCCGTCGTTTGTCGATCGAGAAATCAGAACCCAGTAAGTTAGGGCTTGTTTTCTCGAAGGTCCAAATTAGGAACATTGCCCCTATTTAAAAAAAAACTTATCCGAAGTATCTAGATGTCGAGTCCAGTAAGTTAGGGCACGACATTTCGAATATCCGAGATTAAGTGTTTTGTTTAAAATTTGAATTGCGATTTTTAAAAGGGATATTCCGTTGTTTGGTTTAAACGAGAAACTGGAACACGGTAAGTTAGGGCTCGATCTCCTCGAATCTCTAATGCGAAATATCAGTTATTATAAAACTGAGGCATCGAGAAAAATTAGCGTAAAAATGTGAAAACACGATGTTATGCTTAAAAAGAATAATAAAAGGACACATATACGTCTAAGTAAGGATGATATATAATATATTGGAAGTATTACGTATAGTAACAGTAGTAGAAATAACGACGATATATAAAGATACATTAACAGTGGTAATAAATATACTAATAATACTAGTGATGATAATGATGATATATAAAAAATAATGAGTAAAAAAACGGATAGATATATATACATATATATGAAAAAATAATAGTATAATAATAGCGATAATAACGATAATAATAAAAATAGATAATAATAATAATAATGAAAACAAAATAATAATATTAATAAATAAAATAATGATATTAGTAATAAAAAATAAAATAATAACACAAACAATAAATAATAATAAACAAATAGTAGTGAAATATAATGGAAATAAATAATAATAATAATAATAATAATAATAATCAATAAAAATAAAAATATTAAATAATAGTAAAAGTGGTAAAAATTGCAAAATAATTGAAAAATGGGTTAAATTGCATTAAAAACGGAAGTTTCGAGTCAAATTGTAAATAAAACAGAGGTTTGGGGGCTAAATAACACGCGCGTAAAAGGTGGGGGACCAAAAAGGTAATTTTTCCAGGTAAGTTAAACGCAGCGTTTGACGGGGGACCGAGTCGCAAACCGCGAAAGAATTCTTGGGCCAATGTTGCAATAATTAAAAGTTAATTTTAAAAACTAAAAAGGCGGAAGGACCAATCGCGCAATTTCCCCTTTGGCTTAAAAACACGCGGATCCTCTTAGGGTACAGGTCGGATCCGGGCCGGGTAAGGTGAAACGACGTCGTTTAAAGGTCAGCCCCAAAACGACGTCGTTTTTGAGGGGCTATTTAAGGCAAAAACCCTTCAAAAAATTTCATTTTCACCTGCCTGTTTACAAAAAAGGTCCTGATTCTCTCTTTTTTTCTCTGCAGGGGTCTCCTCCCCTGCACCGCTCTGGTCGCTGGCGTCGCCGTGCACGGCGGTCGGAGCTCCGAAAAATGGTGAGATTTTTTTTATACTCTTATGTATGTTTTTTTTTATGATCAAATATGTATATGTGTGCTGAAACGAGAGAAAAGGAAGAGAAATCTTCCGAAAATGGTAAGGAAAATACCTTCTTTCGGCTTCTGTGTTTGATTTTAGGAGTTTTATTTGTGTTTAATCTCTGCCCCTTTTTAATGGATGCTATTCTCTGATTTTTTGTTTGAATCTCTATATTGCTATTGGAAAAAAAAATAAAAGTCCCTTTTACAGAGTTTTAAAATCGGGTTTTATAGTCTTTCCTTTACAAGCATCCTTTCTTTTTCTGTCTTGTTCTTGTTTAATGCTTTGCAGGTGCTCGGTGTGCAAGTTGCTGGAGGTGCTGCAGAGGCGGTGGCAGGCTTGGCAGACGTTTGGTCAACAGGCAGGAAGTCTGCAGCTGGATAGTCGGGCAGAAGACCAGGGGTCAAGGTAGGAGCTGAACAGTCACGGGCAGAAAAAGGCTGCGGCGCTAGGTTTCTTAGGGTTCCAGGAACCCTAAGTTTAGATTTGGGCCATTGGGCCTACCGGGTATCGGGTCTAGGCATAAATGGGTTAAGGGGTTTGGTCTGTTGGGTTAGTGCATTTGGGTCAGGGTGTTCAGGGTATTTAATTTGGGTCAGTGTCTGTAACTGGACTTTGCTAAAAGGCATTTATTATTATTTTTTGTATTTGTTTTGGTTTTCATGGGCCCGGGCAATTTGGGCCTTCTACACCTTTCTTAGCCGATTTCTCCGGCTCAATGTTAGCTACGGAAATCAAAACAATTGAAATTTATCAATATACTACAATTTCATACTACATATTTCAATTAATACACATCTTTTGCCTAAATTCCAATTCAATCCCTATTCAATTCTAACTTTATTTTCTTCATAATTTTATTCTCTATTTTTCATTCAACTATCACTTAAAACCAATTTCAACTCTCTAATTTCACCATAAAACCCTAATTTTGAAATTCTTTCAATTTAATCCTTATTACTCAAAACTATGATTTATTTTACAATTCAATCCCTTTTTCACTTTTAACTTGAAACTCTATCAATTTAAACCCTAATTCTTCAAATTGTTCAACATGAACAACATCTAAAAATCTACAAAATTACAAAATTTCCACATAAATCAAGTAGTATTTTGTTCTAGGATTCCAAAAATATCAAAATTACAAAATTGACTTACTAATAGAACTTGAAACTTCAAAACCCTAAATTTTCCCTTATTTTCTTTCCCTTTTTCTTTCTTTCCTTCTTCCCTATTTTTCGTTTGACTATTCTATTTTTTTTCATTCTTTTGTTCTATTTTATTTCTTTTATTTTATGTTATATTATTATATTATTATATTATATTTTAATAATTATTATTATATCTTAAATAATAAGCAAATACATAAATGTATTACAAATGTATGATTGTATTTATTGCATATGCACATTATTTTTACCATACATTTGTCTCAAATTGGTTTATTTATTTATTTATTCCTTCAACTTTTCTTTAATCTATAATTAAGCTTTTACCCTTTATTCAATTTAATCCTTATACCTAATTAACCTTAATTCAAGCTAATTCACCTAACCAAAACCTAATTAACCACACTATTAACTTCGTAAATATTTCTAATAAATATTTACAAACCCGTTTTTCAAAAATAGAGACCCAAAAATACACTTTCTAGTTACCATAGATTTTGGGTCGTTACAGGTATGGTATCAAGTCCCACCGGTGGGCAATCCACAGATGATTTTGGTTGTACCGAAAACTATACGAGAAGGGATGATGTACTCCTTGCAGCCTCTACTGGCGGAGGGACATCCAACCCTTGACATGCTAGGAGGTTGAGATTAAAGAGGGCACTAAATCCAATGACGACCCAATCCAAGAGTTCGGGTCGGATGGTTCAAAAATTACATTATTTTCTGATCTAGAGCGGATTCCAACTGAACCAAAAGATGAAGGTTCAAATGGTGAAGGTTCGGACGAAGCTACGAAAGAAGGTTCGCGGTTCAAGGCATACACACCTCCGACCCACATGCATAATGTGGACCTTTTAGCAGAAGGTAGGTCGGATTTTTTAGAACACCCATGTAACACCCCAAACCCAGCCTAGAAGTTAGGCTCGAATCTGGCATGCCACATGGAAGTGTTTTTCAAAACCATCTTTACAATTGATAAAAACTTGTTTGAGAATTACAGCCTCTTTAAAACCCAAAACACTTAAGCAATTGTGTCTACGTGAAAACATAATTATCTTTAATAAACCTTTTTGGTTGCGAAAGCATATTTGAAATAATCAATTCATGAAAATATGACGTTTGAAATAGAGTTGCAAAAGCATCTTGAAACATTGCGGAAACGTTGATAAAATACAAGTATTTTTGAAAGATTGATTGATGAATCACAAATCAAGGAATTGAACTTTAAATCCGTGACTTTTGAAAATGTCGTTTATAATTTGAAAGAAAGTTCGAGTTAAATCATATTTGTAAAAGTTTATTTTGAAATCCATTTGTTAATCAATTTCGGAAAACCTTTATTTACGTTTTTAGAAAAAATCTCGTTTTAAACAATTTAAGAAAAATAATAAAAATATCCCAACCATAAAGCAAAAATAAAAATAGTTCAGAGGCCTTACTACAACTTAAACCAAAATAGCAAAATAATAAAATAAACGGAAATAGAAATTAAAAATTCAATAACATCATTTCTGAAGTATGGCCTCCACCAAGTCATCCATGGCCCAAGTACACCTCACGGAGCATCACCTACAGGGATTAAGAAAAGAAGGGGGTGAGTTACAAGAACTCAGTGTATAATCCCCTTACCATCATCCACTGGGTCGGAACACACATATCAATATTTTGGGCCTAAGCCCATTACAATCATAGCATAATATCATATATATAACATGCATGTGTTATGCAATTTCCCAACCAAACCTAGTTTTCCATCCGCTACACACCACCCGTACCAACCAACACACCTGTGGGGAGCTTTAGTTATCCACCCCGCCAACACACCAAACTGGGCATTAAACCATATATCAAACTGGGCACGAAGCCATATATCAAACTGGGCACAAAGTCATATATCAAACTGGGCACGAAGCCATCAGAATTTTGTAGCAAAGCTACCAGAACTTCTTTTCGTCAAATAGCCTAACCCATGCAAATCATGTATATAATATGCACATTCAATTATTAATATTAAATCATAAAATTATTACAAACATACGATCCATTATAAAAATTTACACAATCTGGCCCATATCACATTTTGGCCCATATAGCTCATATTACACTTGGCCCATATATCAAATATCACATTTGGCCCATATATCAAATATCACATTTGGCCCATATATCATATATCTAACGACCCATATATCAAATATCAAATATCAAACGACCCATATAGCAAATACCAAACGGCCCATATAGCAACATATCACATTTGGCCCATAAAGGGTATTTTCGTAATTCGGTCCATAGGGACATTTCGTAATTCGGCCCATTAGGGGCATTTTTGTAATTCAGCCCGTGAGGGCATTTTCATAATTCGGTAATCGTACCCACTAAGGGTAATTTGGTAATTTACCCTCTAAGGGTATGATGGTAATTTTTACACCTAGGCTTAATTACTAATTTGGGGCATAAAAATTGAAACTGTCCATCTGCGTCGTACTGACTAAACTGACTATAAATTGAGTTAGGAAACTCGAAATCTAAATCTGTAAATTTTCCTTGAAACTAGACTCGTATATCTTTCTACTATAATATTTCCAAAATTTTTAGCTTAACCATTTAATACAGTTTATTCCTTAAAGTTTCCCTTGTTTCACTATCCAACGATTCTGACCTCTCTTACCTTAATCTCAAATATCTTACTGTACGCTTTTCATATACTGCTCCCACTTATTTCTATTGAAAATAGGTTCACTACGAAATCCATACGTATCAATTATAACTCTTAATTCACTTTGTATAATTTTATATGATTTTTCCAAGACAGAATAGAATACCCAAAGTCATTCAAAACCAATCTCACTAAAATTAACATATCTCAGAATATAATATTCCTTTTCCTTCTCTGTTTCTTCCATATTAAAATAGACACGGTAAGCTTTAATTTGATATTCTATCCACTTTCTAATTCCTTTTTTCTTATTTTTAGTGAATTATTAAATACATATCACTGCTTCTAACCGAAACTATTTTATTACAAAATACGATTACCACTACGATCATACGCACGCCCGAGTGTTCACGGATACTGGTTTTTGGTTTTCTTCAGTATTTCGACTGATTCACAAAATATTTTGCACAAACTTTCAGAGAAGTGTGAGATTACACACCATTTCAGATATGTATACAGAAGGTACGGGATTACACACCTTATTCGGAATCCGTAACGCAATGCTCTCCGCGGCACCAAAAATTCGAGTCACTTATTACGAGGGATAGGTGATCAGGAGATTTGATTCCTATCGTGACCGATTAGTCCAAACTATTAATCCATTTAGCAACCAATTGAATAATGAACAATATCAAATAATCCATAAAGAACTCCTTACCTTGTTGACATTGGATTCGATTTCCACCACTTGACTTTTGGCTAGAATGATACACGGCCACCCACTTAGAACACTATGAAAAAGAGGGTGATTAAGATATGAAGGAGTGGAAGATAACACCATTTCGGTTAAGATCAAGTTTTACAACCGAATAGTGATAAATACCTATTCGGCTAGAAAGAAAGAATATGAACATAGAAAAGAATTCACTTACCGATTTAATCGAAGAAAAGAGTGTCTACCCAAATGATAAAGAATTTATGAAGGAGTGATTGTGGATTGAGATGTTCGGTATTGACTTGAAGTTGTGGCAATGAGAGGAGAAGTTGAAGAAAAGAACACAAAAGGATGCCAAAAGAGAATTAGGCCTATCAAGCACCAAAAATCCTACCAAATGACTAAAGCAAATTCAACTATCCTCTCCTTCACCACAACCGTCCATGCCCATTTCAATATTGGTCAAAATTTACCAACCACACTTTCAATAATACTCTCTCCTTTTTGTGCTACCAACCACACTTTCCATAATTCTCTCCTCTTTTTACACATTTTCTTTTTGTTTCTTTCTTTCCACTTTCCATATTTCCCTCCATACCATAATTTCTTTTTGTTTCTTTCTTTCCACTTTCTCATATTTTCCTCCATACTATAATTTCTTTTTGTTTCTTTCTTTCCACTTTCCCATATTTTCCTCCATACCATAATTTCTTTTTGTTTCTTTCTTTCCACTTTCCCATATTTTCCTCTATACCATAATTTCTTTTTGTTTCTTTCTTTCCACTTTCCCATATTTTCCTCTTTACCTTATCTTTTAGTCATCATTCCATTTTTTTTTTCTTTTATTTCTTTCCTTCTTTGATGCCATGGCCGGCACTTACCATGCAACACTTGAGAAGCTCAAAAAAATTAAATCCCGAAAGTTGCAATAGATGGAATTTGAACCTCTTCCCTTAAAGTCCTTCACTTGATGCCATAACCTCTTTACCAATAGCTCATTTATGCTAACAATTTACTCACTTATTTCCATAAGCTTTGATGCCTCTTACTATCTCTTCTTAATAGGCTTAAACACAAACATTCACTAAGGCCCAACTTGAACCCAAAACTTCATAGAACCCCGTAATTTTCTAAAATCATCTTCTTAATAAGTCCAACATGAAATAATGTCGTTCTCTTGTTCTCAAAAATTTTAAACACTCCTACGCCCAAGGCCCAATGGGCCCAATCCTACTAGGCCCAATTTCGGGATGTTACAACCCATATAGGATGTTGGTGATTTAGAAGCGGGGAAGGAGTTTTCTTCTGAAGATGCATTTTTGTAATAGTGAAGCAAACGAGGTAAACTTTTATGTTGTTAAATCCTGATTGAAGAAATTTGAGGCGAAATGCACAACATGAGACAGTAGATGTCTATTGAAAATCATGGCTTCTATGAAGAAAAAGACAATTTGTGGTATTGAATTGCTAATTTTGAAATACTCATATTGTTCTAGGTATTAGATAGGATCATCCAAATTTAGATTCAAAGATGATCTCAAATATAATATGGTTATGGTGAAATCGAGCCTCTGGATTCCCATGTTGATTATAATTGCCAATATCCATAGCTAATACATTTACATGTCGTAGTACCACAAGGTGTGGATCGCAAAATAGAAGGCCATGGAGAATATGCATAACGGGTAGGACTCATCGTATAATAATTTGTGTAAATGGTGTTAGGTACTGAGTCAGTGGGTACTAAGTTTCATATTCGAATTACAAATAGAGCCTACGTATTACTAAGATCGTTTGGTCTAAGGGAGTCGATTTTTCCATTATTTCTTCCAAACTTTCAACTAATGTCGACAAGTTTTTTGGTATTGTAAGCCATTGGCACAAATCAACGGTACCTTCCTGTACTGAAGATATTAGCATCGGTTGTTATTTATTGTGGCATAAGATGGTAATAAAAAAAATCTTGCCAATAGCCTTTGCAATAATGCCAGAAGAAAAGGCAGATGATTGGGATTTCTTCCTATCTAACTTGAGGTTAGGTGTGAGTATTCGATCGAGTGGAGTCGAATCGAGTCAAAAATTTTCGAGTTAGTCGAGTTAACAAATCTTATTTTAGCAACCGAACTCAATTTGAATTTTTTTCGAATCGAATCGAGTAAAAAAATTTCGAGTTAAATCGAGTCGAGATAACGAATCCTATTATTTATACTTAATGTTGCGATTAGATGGACCGGTTATTTAACTATAGACTAAGTACAAGATTATTTAACTACATGAACAATATAATGATTTGCCTCTTAACTTAATGGGTAAACATTTATCAAAACGACATAATTTTGCCTTTTAACTTAATTATTTTAAAATTTAACTTTTAAAAAAAATAAACGTTTATCAAAACGACATAGTTTTGTCTTTTCTTATTCAGATTTTCGGATAACTCGAATTGTGTAATTCATATTCGAATTAAACCGAAAAACTTAATTTTTTATTCGAGTTGATCCGAATAACTTGATTAACTCAAATAACTCGAACTATTTAATTCAAAATTTGAAATTTTTATCGAGTTTGTCGAATCGAATCGGATTTTGCTCACCCCTACTTGAGATGGCATATTGTCTCGCAACTCAGTATGTGCGTCATTTCTTTTAGAGGCCCTAGAATACTGGCCACGATTGAACTGCAGGGAAGCCTTTGGGATCGCACTCACCATAGATATTGTCTAAGACATATAGCTATTAACTACTATGGACAACACAAGTCTGATAGTCAACGGGCACAAGTCATTAACATGAGTATGTATTTACCTCTATTTAAACTATCATGGTTTGACCGCTTGGTAGTGTTTGCATTAATGGATAAACTATTTACTTTTCTCGACAGGGTACAAGCTCGTCCAACATTGTTTTCATAAAATGTTGGAAATCTTGTGGGCTATTAACGATCGCAATACGACATAACATGCTAACATACCCTTCGACCAATGACCTTAATCATACGATGGAAGTCTATAATATAGGCACATAACGACAAACATAGCGAAATGCATCAATTTCGTATAGAAGGAGACACATCATTTGTTAATAACCTCAATTGTGAAAGAAACATATTTTTGCTTGGTAGCATTATTTCCAAAGTGAAGGAAAAAATATGATGGCCAGATGAAGGGCAGTCGTATTTGGTGTGAGGCTGTTGTGAAAGAAATTAAGGATAGTGAAAAATGAGCCAACAATATGCATTTAGTATGTCACTCGCGTCATAAACAATTAGAGTTTACAACGTCAACTTCAGTTAGTAAAGTAAAAAAAATCAAACATAGATCAATACAAATATAAATAAATCTACTCCTCTAGCCCTACAGGTTCAGTTGTAGAGGCAGTATCCTCTTATTCATTGCCTCCCTCTTAACCTATCCCCTTAGTAAGAGCAACACTTGTCCCTGCAAGCTCGTCAAGAAAGAAGAGTTCCCTGATTCCCCTAATTCTCCCCATTCTTTCACAAACTCTTCCCACTTCTCGCCAAAATGAGAGAAAATGTCAAAGCCCAACTCGATGTTTGTAAGGTTGCACAAGGAATCTGTAACACCCCAAATTTCTTATGTTTGCATCTGTAAAATTTTGACACAAATATCAGTTTGCTTCAGTGGTTATGTGTTATGAGTGTGCGTGAGAGGTCCCAAGTCTAAGCCTTACCTTTAGTAAATTATGTTATTTCTGGAATTAAGCCTCTCTCTGTTCAATGGGCTTATATTTAGTTGCCTGTAATCTCATATCAAAATGAGCCTGCTAGTTCGAGTGGTAAGGGAGTCTGTGTGTGGGAGGTCCTGTGTTCGAATCTCTGCGCAAACATGGGTATTTATTTTTGGCTCGATTCTGTGCAAGAGTTTCAATGGAAATTAAAGTCTGAGGGAGTTATGAGTAGTAGGATTAGGGGGAGAAAAATAAGGGATTATGGTCTAGTTAGGATTCGGTTATATCTCATATTATATTTTATTTTTATTTTATTCTTTTTCTTTTCCGAAATTTTGTTAACTTTTTGACGTTTTGCCTCCCTTCTTCCTGCCAGTTCTGGTTTCATTCTTCTACCATTCGATTCAATCGATTGTTCTATTATTTGTTAGGGCACGGTAATACAGTTGTGCACTTTTCGCCTGGAAAAATTTGTAGGTTTGCCTTTTTTGGTTTCGTTATTTTGAGTGGATAATGATGTTGTGGTTTGCAAATTAATTTTGGTAAGTGTGTTGAGTAGGGGAAGATCGTGGAATTGGGGAATTAGTTACAATAGTTTAGTTCGTTCTAGTACTCACTACTCGTCAACGGTAAGTGTGTGAAAAGTTGTTCTAAGGTTTCATTTCGGATAGGTTCCACTGGAGTTTCGTAATAGCATTACTGATTGTGGAGTTTGATTTGGCGTTTTTAAGTGTTGGTGGTCTCGGGAGTGTTTTCACATCAAAAAAATACCATGTGCGTACTCGAAATGTAGAAATCGAGGTTTCATCAAAAGTCAAAAATGGCCACTGTCGACGCCATATAGGAGTATGATTGCCCATGTGGTAGGCTGTGTGTTAGTACATGGCCGTGGGATCGATGAAGGCATGGCCGTGCGCGAGACACGATCGTGTGGTGGCTCGAGTGTGGCTCTGTGGGCCACACGAGCCAGGCCAAGCTGGGCTTGTGATCCACACGGGCGTATGGGCCTTTATGGGTAAGCCACACGAGCTTGTGAATTATCGGGTCAATTCGTGTGGGCCACACGGGCAAGGCCAATCTGGGCGTGTGGACCACACGAGCATGTAGGCCCATTATACTGAAATTTTTCGTAGGGTCGCACGGGTCATCCTAATCGACTGTGGACCTACCTTTGGGTCGGTAAAGGTTTACTAAACCCTATAACTATATAATTTGTTAGACTTTAATACTGTTCTGAGCATGTCTATGCCATGTATATCTGCTATCTGTTTATATAAGCATGTTAAGTATGTTCTGTCTGTTAATTCTGAATGTATGTACTATTACCGTTATTGGGGTGGGATAATGTATATTGGAGGAAGTGTTCTGAAAGACAGTTTTGCCATTATTTGGCAGCGTGGCTACATTATATCTATTATGTGTCACATAAGTACAACATGGTGTGTAAGGCTAGGTGGGTGTTTTAACCCCACATGGTGTGTAGGGATAGTCGGAGATGGTGTGTAGAGGCTAGGGGTAGGATAATTGATTTCTAATTCTGATTTGCATATCTGTATCTGTATCTGAGATGGGCTTAGGCCCGAATATGCATTTGTGACTGTAATGGGCTTAGGCCCAAATCTGGATCTAATTGATTTTGGTTTTTTGGTTGTCTGCATGCTTAATCTTGTGGGGTTACACATTGAGTTTACGTAAACTCATCCTTTTCTGTTTATACTGTACAGGTAATCCATAGAGTTAGGTGGATCGATGCAGTGGAGGACTCGACGGTGACCACTCGCAATTACCGTTTTATTTATTTTATGGTTTTAGTTAAGTTTTGGCATTGAGATTTGAGAGGTTGTATTTTCTGGGACTCTCTGGACTCTTTTAAACTGTTTGGCTTATTTTCGGGTTTTTGGATTTAACCTACTTATTACTATGATGGTTTTACCCTAAACATGATATTTTAAAAATGCGAATTGTTTCCCTTAAACACGATGATTTTCCTAAGCTTCCGCTAAAATGATATGTTTTAAGGCAAGTCGACTAATGGAATATATGTTTTGAAATAAATGAAAGCAATTAAAGGTTTATAAGCTTAAGGATTTTATTGAGTTAGTTTCGTTTTCATAATCCCTTCCATGTAACATCGCTAGATTCAGCCATAATGTCTAGGTTGAGTTTGGGTGTTATAGAATCAAAGTCAACATGCCGAACGTCGAAAGGCTCTGTAGTAGTCTGAGTATGCATAAGAATTTTTGACTTCAGATTAGGCAGATAATTCTCAAGAATTTTCATTGTCTACATTTGATAGTTTCTCTGGGCTTCACTGCTTTCTTTCTTTATGGACTCCATTTTAGCATGTGTCTATTTTCCATATCCTTCATTTGCTCTTCCAACGTTGTCTTCACTACCTTTAGTTGATTAATCTCCTCCATTTTCTTCTCATTGCCTCCCATTAAGCAATAATTTGTTTGAGTGTCTTGTTTTGGCACTTCATTTCCTAGTGTAGCAGCTTGCGAGCCTTATTCAATGACTGCTCACTGAATTCAAGTGTCTCATCAAATTCTTTTTGCTTAACCTCATCCTCGTTGTAAGCCTAGTAGAAGCCTCCGCTAATAATTTTGCTTTCAGCCATAACCATTTGAAATGACCCAAGCAGCTCCTTCATAGAAGGCCTCCTAGCACAAGATGGTCCCTAGGCATATATCCTTCATAGGAGGATATACACACTCCTTAATTTCCTTAGGCATATATTTGTCCCATTTCTTTCTAACAGAATCAGGGGAAAAAGGATATCTCTTCACACCGAGATGGTCCCTCCAAGAAAAGAAAGTATTTACCTCGCCATCTGGAGAAGTGAGATTCAACGAACCTATCCAGGAAGCACCACACTACGGACCATCTTGAAGCTTGTCTCCGCGGGCAGTGATACATATATTAGAGCCATGTAACACCCCTAACCCGTATCCATCATCGGATACATATCATTTAATCACAACCACATTGTCCCTTATAAGGGCCTACGAGGCTTTAAACATGCTTTAGAAATGATTCAAGACTAAATAGATAACTCGGGAAATTTTTGGAAACTTAGAAAAATTTCAACCATTCAGGGTCACACAATCGTGTGAACAGGCCGTGTGCCTCACACGGCTCCAGACACACCCATGTCTCAGGTCGTGTGGAAACATGGCATACATACTGACTTGGGTCACACTGCCAACCACAAGCCCGTTTGCCCTTTGAAGTGGCTACACACGCCCGTGTGTTAGGCAGTGTATTAGGTCGTGTCAAACCTGTAGGGTATACTGACTTATGCAACACGGCCAAGTCACACGCCCGTGTGATAAGCCTTGTGCCATTTAGGGGGTATATTGACTTGTACCACACGACCAGTCACACGCCCGTGTGTGAGACCGTGTGGAGCATATTGATTTCAATTCAATTTCAACACTAGGGGACACACGGCCATATAAAATGACCGTGTCTCACACATGGCTGAGACACACGCTCGTATCTTTGCTTGTGTGGACAAAAATAGGCCATTTGCAATGCCAATTTGCCACCCCATTTTGCACATACCTACACAAGTACAAATGATACCATTTCAAGGCACAAATATGTAGCCAAAAGTAATTTAACAATATATAAATCTTGTTATATCTATCTCCAACCATGCAAGTCACAAATATATCACAACTTGCTATTTAACTAAATACCTAGTTCACATATACAATTCAATTTACTAATTCAATTCAAACATGCATTATCAAGCATTAATTCACAAACACATAACTTCCAAATTATCAACTTCAATCAGCTAACATAAATCAATTTACCAAACTCAAAATATAACCATTTGCAAATTTATAACATCATCATGTTCATCATCTTATGCCAACTCAAATGGCCAAAATACATATCCATCAAACATACCAAAATGACACAAGCCTATACATGCCATATACCATATTTACACAACTCAAAAGTACCAAATAGATGTCCAATAGTGCGATGAAGTTCCTGACGATCCCCGATTCTGAGCTTCGATTTACTATAAAACATAGAAGGAAATAAACAAAGTAAGCTATAAAGCTTAGTAACTTCGTATGTATATATGAAATAATTTAACATCATTCATAAACAATTCCAAGTAGATACATAATTTGCAATTGAAACCTCAATCAATGAGATAACATGAAGTTTAACTACAAAGCAACTCATAAGTTCTCATCTTCTTATAATTCATCATTCGAACAGTTTTCTATTCATACCTGTACTGATACATAACTATTCTCACCAATTGGTTTATCGAATCACTTCGAGTTTATAAATGGTTACGATATAAGTACGTCGATTTTCTGATGTCATAGTCCAACTATGGTCTTACACATACATTGCCAAGGCCTTCCTGTGGTCTTTCATTCACATGCCATAACCCGATTATGGTCTTATTATTCGATTTTGCCATAGCCCAGCTATGGTCTTATTCAACAACTCGTTTACTTAAACCATGCATTTAATCTAACATCTCCACATTTATCTAATAGAATAAATACTATCTCAATTTCATCCATCAAATAAATAGATACACATTTAAGTTCAGTTATATGAACTTACCTCGTATACGAAAATGACGGATCAGGTCGACTACTCGATAACCTTGCTTTTCCCTCGATCTAAATTCGATCTCAGCTTATCTTGATCTATATATTATCAAATTTAATACATACAGTACTCAATCTATTCAATTTAGCCTTTGATTTATATTTTGGAAAATTTACATATTTACCCCTAATGTTTCACACTTTTACAATTTAGTCCCTATTACATAAAATTACAAATTCATGCAATTAATCACCAACCCATGTTTAGCCGAATTTCCTATATATTACTAGCAGCCCATATTTTCAATTTATTCACTCTTTTACCCACATAATTTTACATTTTCACAATTTAATCCCTTTTTGACATTTTTGTCAAAAATCACTTTACAAAACTAGTTTAACTAACAACAACTATTCAAAATCCATCATCAACCATCAAATTACCCAAACATTCAACAATATAAGCATGTTATATTTTTAAAATTTTCAAAGTCTAAGGTACGAGCTAGCTAGAATACGAAGCAACGATCACAAAAACGTAGAAATCATTAAAAACCAATCAAAAATCGTACCTTAATCAAGGATTCAAAGTGACCTAATGACAAACCTAATTCCTTGGCTTTCTTCTTCTCCAAATTCGGTTCAAAGAGAAAAATATGGACACAAATTTCATTTGTTTTATTTAATTAACCTTTATTAACTATTTTACCATTTTAACCTTAAAATTAATACAAAATTTCATTTATGCCAAACCATTAACATCCACTAACCAACTAATTTAATATTTACCACTTAAGGACCTTAAATTTAATTTTCTATAGCTATTTGACACTTTTAGCTAATAGAACACAAGTTTTACGCTTTACGCGATTTAGTCCTTTTTCTCGAATTAAGCATTCAAACAATAAAATTTCTTTACGAAACTTTCACACAATAATTCTATCATGCTGTAAAATTTAATAAAATAATAAAATAAATATTTTGATTTCAAACTTTTGGTTCCGAAACTACTATTCCTATTTGACTAAAAACGGGTTGTTACAAGCCACTAAAGCCGATGGCACTACAAGAGCGAAAAGTACCATATCATCTCCCCCGGGCACCACGCAATCCTTCCCTTTCTTGCGAAAATTTTCCTTCCAATACTCTCTGAGATTTACATCACCATTGCCTTCAATACTTAGAGATTTTTCCCCACTCTTTGCCTTTTATGTGCACTCCAACTAGCTTTACCCTTTAAAGTACAAAGCACCTCTACTTCCTCGTAAATTCAGCACTAACAAGTCAATACACATAGTACGCTGGAGTTCACTTAATGAAAAACCCATAGTATGTCGAAGTTCACTTAACGAACTGGTTGATTTTCCTAAAGAGTTGGTAATGCCTGCATTACCAATAACATTATCATCAGCACCATTATTTGTCGCATGAGAGCTCGCAGACCCTTCCTAATCACTTGTAGATAAGGAGAACCAATTGTAAGGTCGTAACTTACAAAAAGAGTACGAAAAATTTGTGGACTCCTCCATTATTCCTAATAAAGGTAAATATGCATCTAGTTGGAAGCGTATTGTTGACTGAACTAGAAAGCGCTAGCGTATTGTTGACTGAACTAGAAAGCGCTTCTAGTTGGAAGCATTTTCTTGCAACATATGCTGAAAAACGTTCAGTTCAGCGCATTTTCAAAAATCAATCTAATCCCACAAATATTCAAAAAACGGCCTAATCCCATAAATATTAAAAAATTGACATTTTCTCTTAATTCACTCCATAATAAAATTTGAACTCATGTCTCTTTAATTGTCCACATTTATATATTATCATTCAATCAAAATCTCACTTATTATTTATATTAGTAATTTTATAAATATATTTGAGTGAAAATGCCTAAGAGGTCCCCATTTTATAAAAATCTGATCAAATTAGTCCATCTTCTATTAAATGGATAAATTTAGTCATTGCACTATTAAAAAGAGTCAAATAAGACCAAATTGATATAAAGTTAATATTTATTGTTTAGAAAACATCATTTACTATTTAACAAAGTTAGTATTTTTAAATTTTTTATGGTTTTGTAAATGAAATCTTTTGTTTGGTCTAAAACTATAATTGAAAAAAATCGTTTTCAATCCAATTTAGACTTATTTATTTTTTTAATAGAATAGAGATTAAATTGATACATTTAATAATAAAAAGACTAATTATCACCAAAAAATAATAATAAAAGGACTAATTCAATCCAATCTCTATAATACATATACCTAGTGGCAGAGCCAATGGGGGCCCCTAAATGGAAAATTTCTATGGAAAATTTCTATTTACGCTCTTTATAATTTATAAAAAATTAAATTAGTAATGGTAAAATTACACTTTGGCCCCCAAAAATGATAAAAATTTGATTTAATCCTTTAAAATTATAAAGATATAGACTATTAAAATGGTGAAATTAAATTTTTACTATCATAAAAATATACAATTTAATTCTAACCCCCCAAAAAAATTCTAGCTCCGCCACTACATATACCTCCTAGGTACTTTAACCAATTATTTGTTACATAATTTTATTTCCACGGAGTGTGAAATAATCTAATATATATATATATATATATATATATAAATTTTAATTGTGATTAGAATCACAATTGTAATTTCAAATAAAACAATATTCAAATAATTAACATTAAAATTAATTATTATAATAGAAGGCGGATTGAGTTTTATTTTTCTTTCGCAATATATTTATCACATCTTCAGTTTTCATTTTTAATACGAAAATTAAGAACATAATTCATAACTTCAATTTCATTTAAAAGGCTAGAAGTAAACCATACAACAAATACTTATTAGTTTAATATGAATGGTATAATTTTATTTTATTTTTGCAAAGTAAGTTTACAATTAGTGTATAAATTAATATTTTTAAATATTAAATATTAGAATTGTAATTTCAATATTCAATTTATAATGTATATATATTTATTAATCTTCTTTAAAAGTTTTATATCAAAACTTACATAATTTGATACATTTTTAAAAACATCTCAGATTTAAATTTAATGACTTTAATAATATTTACCATTGTTTTTATTTTGAAGATATTTTTTATAATTATTAAACCTAAATAAGTGGTATCAATATATGTAATAGCATTAACACTATAATTGCATTAACCATATAATTATATAAATATCGAATCAATGATATTAAAAAAAAGATTGTATGAAATAGGGATATTATCACTTTCAATAGTTTGATGTTATATTAGAAATTTCATCCTGAATTTTAGAAATTCTTTTTGAATTTGATTTTTTTTTCAAGATGAAAATCCTTATATGACATTAAACTATTGAAAAAGGAGTACAAATGATGCGACCTTACTATTTTATACAATTATTTTTTCAATGTTAATGTTACTCTACTAGCACTAATCCAACGCAAGTTATGTTAATGTTTTCGGTCTTTCAATCATATCTCTAATTTACCACTTAATTTATTGGGTGTATGTTATGTGCATGTTAAACTTTTTATGATATTTAAAAATCACAATTTTGGTCTGCCGAGTTGTAATATCCCGAATTATGGCTTGTGCATTTATGCTTAATTATATGAAATAGCATGCTTGAGTATGTTGTGAATGAGTATTATGAATTGTGTGAACTTTAGATAATAGGAGAGTGCCTTAGAAATTTTTAGATTTTAAATCTTAAAAGGGAAGCTAAGTAGGGTGGCCTTAAGAGAAAATGTGGGGGAGATATATCAAACAAATGGGCTTGGTAAAGTGGTTGTAAGGCGCCACTTAGGGCCTTAGTGTGTGACGCCATATGCTAAAGGGAAAGGGCTTGTGTTCGAGCCACAAGGGGAGCGATAAGGGGAATTTTTATTTTTTTCGCTGCAAGGAGCAAAGGCGCCACTTAACAGCAGTTTAAGAAAAGATGTAGGGGATTTATGACAACAATAGCAGCTTGGTAAAGTGGCTGCAAGGCGCCACTTAAAGCCCAGCAAATGACGCCACAAGCATGTACAATGGGCCTAGGTTCGAGTCACATGGGAAGCAAACAAAAGTTTTATTTTTGCTGCAAGGATGGACAGAGGTGGACGGCACTAAGGAACTTAAGGGGGGAATTTTAATTCCTTTAAAATTCGGCTAAATAAGGGATAAATAATGGATTAATTCCTTTTTATTTTGCATGGGAGGATAAGAGATAAATAAGGATTTATTTTAAATTATTATTATTTTACTTTTAATAGATAAAGAAGAGATAAAAGTGGATTTATTTTATTTATTTTGAATAAATGGAGATAAAAGATAAATGATGGATTATTATTAATTTTAAAGGAGGAGATAAAGAGGAAAATAAGGATATGATAGTGATGGCCAAGTAGGGGACTCTAGGCTTAGTAATTTCGGCAAAAGGAGGAAAAATAAGGCCATTCATCATTCTTTCTTTCTCCTTTTCTCTCTGCCGAATTCTCTAGTGCATCTCCTCTTCTCTTTTAATTTTTGCCAAAGCCGAGAACTCAAGAAAGCCTAGCCGACTTCTCCATCTTTTTCTTCTTCAAGATTTTCTCCATTACCGAAAGTGATCCACTCATTCTCTTCTTTTCATAATTTTTCCAAAAGCCGAAATCTGTCGATCACTGCCTAGCCTATTTAGCCGAATATTGCTAAGGGATTCAAGCAAGGGTTCAATCGACTACATCATTAGGGGTAAGAACAAATTCGACTTCCATTCTTTCTCTTTTAAGCTTGTCGAAATATAGGAACTAATCCCTATTGTTGTTTTAGCCGAAACTACAAGGGATCTTTCGGGATTTGGCTATTGTCGGCTATAAGGAGAATTATTCGGGATTTAGTCAACCAAGGTAAGCAAATATTCGGTCAAGGGCCATCTTTATAGTTTCCATGTATTGAAGTTGATTCTAACAATTGATAAGTAGGTATTTCGACAACCTCAAATCAAGTAGCACTTTCTGGGATTTAGATCACAAGGTAAGATTCATATGAACATTCGGCCAAGGCCTATTTAATGACTTGGATCTATTTCTTATTGGTTTCAAAAGCCGAAACTAACCAAGTAGAATGATCTAGCATTGGCCGATTGAAGGGGGGAATAACACAAAGTTCCGGGATTTGATTTAAAGTCAAATCGACAGCAAGGGATTAAGGATCTAACGCATTAGATCGAATTTTCGGGATTTCAGTGAACTTGCTAAGTATATCAGGTGTGTACCCCACACTGAATCTTAATAGATTACGGCTTTAATTTAATGCATGTGTTATTAAGAATGTGAAAAATATGGCTAAGGTACCATGCAATGGTACAAAGTACTCAGGTACGTTTTCTTATTCCTACTAGGATTGTAATATGATCTGTTATGGCACTTACATGAATCGATAAGAATGTGAATAAGGGATATGACATGGTTCGTGAATATTTGTATGACATGGGGCATATGGGATATTATGAAAGGGGAAGTGAATGTGGTGACTTATGTCACGATATCTGAATGTGGTGACTTCGGTCACATTATCTGAATGTGGTGTCTCATGACACAATATGTTTATCTGGTGGCTATGCCACAATATATAAGGGCGATGAGCACGTCGACTGCAGCGACTGCCTTCGATGGTGTGTAGCGGATGGAGGGTTGACTTAGTAGTCCCCACGGTGTGCAGGTTGGTACGGGTGATGTGTAGCGGATGGTACCTAGGTTGGGTTCGGGATTGCATCATTTTATTTAAATGTTATATGTGTATGTATGATATGTTATATGCCTGAATCTGTTGGACTTAGCATTGGATGTACACATTGAGTCTGTTTGACTCACCCCGTTGTGGGAACATTTTTCAGGTGACGATCAGTGATGGGCCGGGTCGGCAGGAGCTTAGTGGTGGCCATGCTCAGCAAGGAATTTTATTATCTGAATATTTTATTTTTATTTTAAGTACTCTAAATTTATTTTGGGTTTTGTTTATTTGATGTAATAAGGCCATAGTATGAACTATTTTATGCATGCATGTTATTTATTTTCTCATCATACGAATTTTTTATCAAATTAAAGACTAAGTAAATTTTATATAAGAATGAATTTTACATGTTTTGACACTTAAAAGAAAATGATTTTTAATCTAAAGATGGAACCTAAAACAAATTCGGCATATCTTTTAACTTCAAGTTTTGAAACTTAACAATGGAATTTTTATAAAAACTTATGTTTCAAAAATAAACTGATTTCCAACTTGAGCCCAATCCAATTCGAGTTTTCTTCCAAAATTACTCAAAGATTTTCAAAAGATATAAATCAGATTTGAACCGTTTTACTCGAGGAACATACCAAATCTGGTCGAGACTCGTGGGCCGGGTTTGGGGTGTTTCACGAGTAGCATGAGTTAGGGTTAGGGTTTTGTCTGCCAAGTAGCACGGAAGATTAGATTAAGAATCATAAGCGATTTAGGGTTTCTTGTCTCTTGTTGAGTTTCTAGTGGCGTAAAAGTATTAGGGGGAATGGATGATATTAATATTGTAGATGCAGATCTGGCAAATCTTAACATTGTGGATGAAGAAGATGAACCCATGTTGGTTACTGGCAATAATACGGCTCAAGTACAAGATCTCTGTTTGGTGGGGCGAGTACTTACGGATCGTGTGGTGCATTTTCCGGCGTTAAAAAACACTCTGGCAGATTTGTGGCATCCACTGAGGGGGTTCACTATTACAGAGTTGGAGGATAAAAGAATTTTATTTAGGTTTTATAGCGAGGTTGACATGGAACGTGTAATAAATGGTATGCCTTGGTTCTTTAATAGGCATTTAATTATTTTACACAGGCTGACAATTGATGAGGAGCCAAACATAGTCCCTTTATGGGAGACAGTTTTTTGGGTACAAGTTCATAATGTCCCAATTGGGTTTTTTACGGAAGGAATGACGAAGCAGATTGGAGATTTCATTGGTAAATTTATGGAGTATGATTCGTCAATGGCCATAAGAGGTAATGTGCAATTTATGAGAATTCGAGTTTTAATTGATACTAGGTACCCATTGAAGAGGAAGAAGCGTATCTGTATTAGTCAGAATAATTCAATTATGTGATATTTCAATATGAGCAATTATCCTTATTTTGCTTTTTGTGTGGCCGACTTGGTCATAGCGAAAGTTTCTGCCAGGTTAGACTGACGTTAAGTGCTCAGCAAGTAGAATTTGGTTGGGATCTCTCCTTAAGGGCTGTTCCAAGAAGAGGTGGGTATACGAGCAAATGGCTCCGTGAAGAGACTGGTTCTGAACGCTAGAGGGAAACGGAAGCTACTGGAGAAAGACGGGGAGGGCATTATGGACGGAACAATATGAATAATAGTGAGCATAAACGCGAATTGTGGTCTAGTGGTCGTTTTGCGTGGCAACCTCGAAATTTTGTAGAAGGGGGAAGTTGGGGATCCGATTATAGATAAAGAATATGGAAATGAGATGGAAGACTTACCGATGGGCTTTGTGGATGGTAAAAAGAGACAAAGGGTTACTGCAGATGGGGAAAATAATGGAGAAGGGAGGAATATGTTGGAGGTTGAAAACGAGATATCGGCGGCTAATTACAAATTGGCTGACCGGACACAATGAAAATTTTAAGCTGGAACGTTCGTGGTTTGGGGAAATCACGAACGGTAAGACGTCTCAAAAATAAATTGAGACACATTTAGCCTCAAATTGTGTTTCTTATTGAAACAAAAGTCACAAGCAGGAGGATGGATTCTATAAGGCAAAGATGTGGGTTTGCGAATGGTATTGATGTAGAAGCGACAGGATCAAGGGGGTTTATCCTTAGGATGGCGGGAAGGAATAAACATCACTTTAAAAAGTTACTCTAAGTCACACATTGATGTGGTAGTTGAAGAAGAGGATGGTGCAAAAACGTGGAGATTTACCGGCTTTTATGGAGAACCAGTAGAACAAAACAGAAGGACCTCGTGGGAATTGCTAAGAGGTTTGCACAACGGGAATAATTTGCCATGGTTAGTTGCCGGGGACTTTAATGAAATTTTATTTTCATTTGAAAAACAAGGAGGATGAATTAGAGAGGAAAGACAGATGGATGCATTCCGAAAAACGTTGGATGACTGTGAGCTTTCCGATCTGGGTTTTTCCGGGCAATAGTATACGTGGGAAAGAGGCAGACTTGTTAGTAATAATATTAGAGAACGACTGGATAGAGGCGTTGCAAATGCAAGGTGGTGGGAACTGTTTCCAAATTTTGAAGTTTGTCATTTACAACACAGTTTTTTCGATCATTGTCCCTTGGTAGTGAATACGAATAGAAATGGTGTTAGAGGCAATAATGGGCAACAATGGCGTTTTCGTTTTAATGCAGACTGGCTATTGAATCCGAGGTGTGAGGAGCAAGTCAAAAAGATTTGGACAGAGGGTAGTCAGGACGTATTAAGGAGGTTGGAGGAGTTGGGCAGAAAATTACATGACTGGTCAAAAGGAGAAAGGAAGCTAAGGGATCGTCGTTTTGAAGAATTAAATGGCAGATTAAGAGAATTGGGAGATTGTGATATTTCGGAGGCTGTTTTGGAAGAGATCACAGGAGTTAAAATCGAGATGAATCTTGGAGCTGATAAAGAAGAAATTTATTGAGAGCGGAGAGCAAGGGCTAATTGGCTTAAAATGGGTGATAGGAATACAGCTTTCTTTCACAAGAGTGTGTCACATCGAAGGAAGAAAAATCTGATTAGGGGACTTGAGGATGAGTTTGGAAATTTGAAAACAGGGGCAGAGGAGATGTCTACTATGGCTACTAATTATTTTAAGGATCTTTTTTCTTCTAGTGGAGTTGGCGATCGTAGCAGCTTGCTTGAGTCTTTTTAGCCAAGTATCGCTGCGGAGTTTAACAGGGAACTAATGGCAGAATTTACTGCTGATGAGATTGTTTCAGCAGTTAAATCAATAGCCCCTCTTAAGGCGTCAGGTATTGATGGGTTTCCGGCGATTTTTTTATCAGAATGGAAGGGACGGGGAGGAATTCTATCCGTAGCGAGAGTTACGACAAAGAGATCCTTTGAGTCCGTATTTGTTTCTGATTTGTGTTGAAGGATTCTCTCGGTTAATTTCAAAGGCTAAGGTGGAGGAAAGATTGAAAGGTACGAAGGTGGGGAGAGGGAATGTTGCGGTATCACATTTATTTTTTGCGGATGATTGTATGCTGTTTGGGGATGCGTCAATTGAGGGAGCAAGCACTATGAAGGCAATTATCAAAGAATATGAACTGGTATCTGGCCAGTTGGTGAACTTTGATAAATCTCTGATTTATTTCAACAGAAATGTTGATTCTGATATACAGGATCAGGTGGGTGGCATTTTGGGAGTGAGGGTTTCTAATAATCCGGAGAAATATTTGGGGTTGCCGACTATGATAGGCAGAAGGAAGAAGCATGCATTCGTGGATATAAAGGAACGTTTTCTGAAGGCATTACAAAATTGGAGTTTGCGACTTTTATCAGCAGGAGGCAAGGAGGTATTTTTAAAGTCTATTTTACAAGCTATTCCAATTTATGCTATGTAGTGATTTAAATTTCCAATTTCAGTATGCCGAGATTTAGAGAATATCATGAGCAAATTCTGGTGGCAAAATTCCAAGACAAATAAAGGAATTCATTGGTGTAGATGGAGAGATCTGTGTATCCCCAAAGCGCAGGGAGGGTTAGGATTTAAAGATTTCGAGTTTTTTAATTTGGCCCTTTTAGCAAAACAAGGTTGGAAAATTTTAATGTAGCCGAATTGTCTTTTTGCACGTGTTATGAAAGCGAAGTATTTTCCAAGAAGGGATTTTATGAGTGCTAGGTTAGGCTCTTACCCTTCTTTTACCTAGCGTAGCATCTTGGGGACCAGACACATTTTGGTGGAGGGACTTGGTTGGAGGGTGGGCAATGGGGAGGAGATAAGCATTTGGAATGATGCTTGGCTTCCAGAACCTAGAAATGGCAGAATACAGTGTCAGGCAATTGATATCAGATTTTCAAAGGTCGCCGATTTAATTGACAAAGAAGCAACTACCTGGAAACAAGACATTATCAGTTCTTTGTTTGCTGAAGAGCAGTCGAGATGCATCCTTGCAATCCCTTTGGTGAGTAGTAGGCCTCCGGACGTTCTCATATGGCGTGGCGATAATACAGGATGTTACACGGTCAAAAGTGGATACAAAAGAACCATTACAACAGGAAATCCTAGAGTACATAATGAAGATAGTGCTAATTTCTTTACAAAGTTGTGGGGTCTCAAAATTCCTAGTAAAATTCGCATTTGCATTTCGAAGCTGGTACATAATTTTCTACCCACGAAAGCCAATCTGAATATGAGACATTTGATGGTGAGTACAGGTTGCCCAGTGTGTCAAGGAGGAGTTGAGACGGTTGACCATCTATTTCGCGACTGTAGTTTCACAAAACAGATCTTGCAGGGGATGGATGTTGCAGACTCAGAAGACAACAGAGAACCAACATGGAAAGATTGGTTAGTCAAGGAGTTCAATATGCAGAATACAAAAACATGTAAAGTCAAAACTATTGTCTATTGGGCTTTATGGTATAATCATAACAAGATCCATCATAAAGGGGTAAGGGGTCATGTTCGCGACATATTGGTATTCATAAAGGCTTATCATACAGAAGTTTCAAGCTTGAGAGTGCTCACGACATAAACAATGAGTATTCATAACAGAAGGTGGTTACATCCGGAAGGAAATATTATAAAAATTAATTTTGATGCATCTTTTAATCAAGTTACGAAAAGATCGATTTCAGGCATTATTGCAAGAAATAAAGATGGACTGGTGATGGCAGCATGTACCTGTCCTTGGGATAATATTCCAGATCCGACTACAGCGGAAGCAAGAGCGTGTCTTCAAGCGATTGATATGGCGGAGGGAATGAAGTTCCATGAGATTTGTGTGGAAGGGGATTCTCTGACTGTAATAAACAAAATAAACTCAGAAATGGAAGACAGATCTACTATAAGCAGTCTGATTAAGGAGATAAGGGGGAGACTTCCTAAGTTCCGAGTTTTCAGTTTTAGACACATACTTAGAGAGGCCAACAGAGTGGCACATGAAATGGCGAGTGAGGGGAAAAAATATGCTGAACCCAGGTATTGGATTGAAGAGGCGCCGCCGTCGGTGGAAAGGTTGGTTGTCCAAGATAGACGAGAAAGCGTAGGACGTGAGTAAATAGGAAGAATTATTTGAGTAGGGTGTGGTCCGATGAACTCTTTTATCAAGGGACTGAGTAAATAGGAAGAATTATTTGAGGGGCAGATCGGTTCCTTTGGCTGATAAGATTCGGTGCTGAAGGGTCAAGGAAGGAGATGAAATGAAATGGTTACAGTGTCAGTTCACTTTTTTAATTGGTTTTAGCATAGTGGTAACTGATTGTTTTGTTTTATTTTTTGCTTTGTTTTAATGCGCCGTTTCTATGGCCAATAGGATTTAGGCGGTTGGTTTTGTTTTCTGTTTTGTTTTACAGCTGTAATCACTTCCTCATTTCTCCTTTTTAAATGCATCAGTCAGATATTTTCAAAAAAAAAACTTTTTATGATATTTAAATAAAAAATTAAATAAAATTATATTAAAATTTATTTTTTTATAAACATATGCAATAAACTTTTGCATCACACATATTAAAAAAATTAATATGATAATAAAGACACCAACACACTCGCCACTCTTGTTTAATTTTTTCAATTATTTTCAAGTTTTTTCTTTCTTTTTTTTCACTAACTAATTTAACAACCTAACTTTTAAAAAAATTAATTACAAAATTAGTTCTCATAAAAAATGATAATTCAATTTAATCCCTAATACCAAATTGAAGTTGTATTTAATCTCAAAATTAAATTAAAAATTCAAATAACTCCACAATCCATCATCAAAGAGTTGAGGTTTGCTCATCATGATATTTGAATCTTGAAACTTGAACAAAATTGGGTAAAAATTCAGAAAATACCAAAAAAAATCAAAAATGACCGGAATGTATAGGTTTCAGGAAAATTGACCGGAAAGTGCAATTTCCCCCAAAATCGCGTCCCCGTCAGCGCGTTTTTGGGGGAAAACGGCCTAAAGCGCGTCCCCGGGGAGCGCTTTAGGCCACGTCAGCGAAAACGCGTCCACGGGGGCGCGATTTCGCTGACGTGGCCTAAAGCGCTCCTCCGGGGACGCGCTTTAGGCCGCAACGGTCAAATTTTTTTGACAGTTGGGGGCCCAACGGTCAGGAAAAAAAACCTATAAATACCCCCCAACCCTTCATTTTTTTCACAATTCAATCCTTTCTCATTTTTCTCTCAATTTTCTCTCAATTTGCTCTCAATTTGCTCTCAATTTTCTCTCAATTTTCTCTCAAGTTTCTCTCAAAGTCCTTCAAATTTACGCTCAAATTTCAAAATAGTCCTTTACTATTTATAAAAAAGCCCTTTATAATTTTTTTAATATATCTATTTTTTGGAAAATTTTTAAATTCTTTATCGGAGTACAATGGCCGGGGAATTATGTCGCCTAGACAAGAACCACATTGCCGTCCAGCAACAGAAAATGGTAAGTTTGAATGTTAATTTTTCAATATTATTAAATTTTTTAATTATGCAATTTTAATTAATTTAGAATTTTATAATTTTATAATTTTTTAAATAGTCTGTAGATCGGGTGTTGCAATGTTATATTCGCAACATGCCTGGTCCCCCATCGCTATTGATCGAGAATTACCTGCGGAAGCGGGTTTTTGGCACGTGGCCACGATAGGCCGAGGGTTCAAGTTGGAGCCGCCTTTGATCAGCGCGTTGATAGAGAGGTGGAGACCGGAGACGCACACTTTCCATTTGCCATGCGGAGAGTGTACCATCACCTTGGAAGATGTGCAGTTACAGTTGGGAATACCGGTGGACGGGTCGGTAGTCACCGGGTCCGTAACATCTCTCGATTGGATGGCCGTATGCTACGAGCTTCTGGGTGTCATTCCGGATAAAATTCACGGAGCTCGGATCGATTTGGCTTGGTTACGAGACGCATTCCCGCAGCCGAATGAAGGTTCGACTGAAGAAGAAAGAATACGATATGCACGGGCATACATACTTCAGATAATTGGAGGCTATCTGATGCCGGACCTCTCTAGAAACCTCGTCCACCTGAGATGGCTCCTGAAACTTGTTGATTTCAGAGCAGCCGGTGAATTGAGTTGGGGGTCTGCCGTGCTATCGAGGTTATACCGGGAGATGTGCGGGGCGACGCTGCCGAGTAAACAAAAAATCGGAGGTTGCCTATCACTACTGCAGTCATGGGCATGGTTTCGATTTCCATTTTTACGTCCTCGACTCGACCAGCCATATTCATTCCCACTGATAACGAGGTAAATTTAATATTATATTTTACAATTATGTCGTATATTTATAGTATAATTGCATGCTAAAAGTTTATTTAATTAGGTGGAACCATCCGAGGAGCAGTCATGTTGGAATACCTAACTCGCTTGAGGATATACGGCTCCTATTGGAACAACGATCGGAATCACAAGTGTCGAATTTCGTTATTATAATTTAGTATTTCGTAGGTAGTGTCTAGTATTATGTATATAACTAATAAGTTGGTAATGTTAATATAGTTTCAATAGACACCGTACGAGGATCCCGAAATTCGTGCAGTAATTCTGGAGGAGTATCTCCAAAATCCGAACAGTTGGCACGTTAAGGTCCCGCTAATCACCTACTCAACCGTCGAGATGCACCAGTCAGATCGGGTTCTGCGACAATTTGGATGCCGGCAACCGATTCCCGTGCCTCCTGAGGTGCTCGATGATGAGCACAAAGTGGACTTACGGCAGCAGCACACGGATTGGCCAAGATTTTGGTCAGAACATATCGAGACGTGGGAGAACCGGTATGACTTTTTACCTAACCGGGAACCGATCATAGTTCCTGAGTTAGCGTGCGTGCCGGAGTACATGCCATGGTTTAGAATCCATGGCAAGCCGTATCTGTTGTCGGATGAAGAGAGGCGACGGCTAATTCGCGAGCGAAGGGAATGTCGGGGCCCTTTACATCCAAGGAGAATGGGTGATGAACCGGGCCCAGGAGCGCCTACACAGTCACCGGGCCCATCAACAGCGCCTACACAGTCACTGGGCCCATCAACAGCGCCTACACAGTCACCGGGCCCATCAACAGCGCCTACACAATCACCGGGCCCATCCGTTCAGCTGACAACACCGACATCACAGCATCCACAGTTTATGCCAGGTGCGTACCCTGCCCCTTATATGTATCCTCCTAACCCATATATGTTTCCTTTTCCTAGTCCCACCCCAGGTTGGAATGCATGGCCGAGTTCGAGTCCGTTCCCGACAACTCCCGTTGGCCAGCCGATCGTGAGGCCGACTTCGGGTGTGGGATTACATGAGGTGCCGTCGGGGAGCAGTAGTTTCTACCAGGCTCCTTCACCGTACGGGATGCAGTCACCCCCGCCGTGGTTTATGCAAACACCTCCGGGGTCATTATTTTATCAAGGCGGGTCATCATCGCAACACCTAGAACCAGACCCACTGTCGGAGGAACCCGATTCCCCGCCTGAGGTTCCACGACCCCCGCCGGAAGCTAGAAGAAGGAGGAATCCAGCGCGTAACCGCCGACCACCCGACTGTGGCACTGGTTCCCACCGGCATCAGCATTGATTAGAATGGGCTTTTTTATTTTTTAAATTTTAATAAAATTTTTTATTTTTTGAATAAAAAAGTTGTTTAATTTGAATTTTTTAATAAAATAAAAAATTACTTTTTATTTTATATTTTTTTAATTTAGTCCTCTTCACTAAAATAAGAAGTGTTCTTTGAGAATTTAGTTTTTTGCAATATAATTTTTTTTATATTTAATAAAATTGAGTTTAATGTTATTTCTTTTGTCATTTAATTTTTTTGAATTTAGTTTTAATATATTTAATAAAATAGAAATGGTTTAATTATTTTATAGTTAATAAATTTGAATTATTGTACAAAAGTTAACCGTTTTTATTTTTTAAATTTGATTAGGATGGGCTTTTTTATTTTTTAAATTGTAATAATTTTTTTATTTTTGAATAAAAAAGTTGTTTTTTATTTGTGTATGTAATTTAATTTGAATTTTTTAATAAAATAAAAAATTACTTTTTATTTTATTTTTTTTAATTTAGTCCTCTTCACTAAATAAGAAGTGTTCTTTGAGAATTTAGTTTAATTATTTTATAGTTAATAAATTTGAATTATTGTACAAAAGTTAACCGTTTTACTCCAAAAATGACAGAAATTACATAGCCAGCAAGAGACAAACAAGCTAATAACACGGTCAACTATTCCGATTTGGACACGAGCGAGATGTATGGCCTGGGTTCCTACACCATCCGCACCGCCGACTTTGGTTGGTCGGTTCTCGGATATCCATATTGTTGCGTATTCTAGTCGAGGGAGGTCGACCTTTTGGTTTGCGCCTCAATTCTCTATCCGGCAACAGCTTATATGGTGCACGCGATACCGATGGCCACTTACGTTCATCTGGGACTGGTGGGAATACGTGTCTCCACACGTTGTACATGTTTTCTAATTTGTACACTTCGTCGACATAGCTAATGGGATCAATACGGAGATTCTGACAAGCCGCAAGTACATGAGCACATGGGTAACGAAGTGTATCAAATATCCCACAGTCGCATGTCCTATTTGTCAAGTGTACACGATAATGCCCGCCAACAATACCTTGGTTGGGTCTGTCAAACTCCGTGACACGAAACCATAGGTCGTCGCGATCATGACATACTGTGTGCATGGTGTTCGCACGTGCCTTCCCACGATTAATTTGTTGCAAGACCTTCTGGCTCCATACATGGCCTCCTTCCATTTGCCCTCTATAACTCGTTGCTCTCTTCGGAAATAGTGCCGCTAACCGAAAATATGTCTCTCGCACAACTGCTGTAATCGGTAGATGACGGGTTCCTTTCAGAACAGAATTTATGCATTCGGCAAGGTTTGTGGTCATATGCCCATATCGTAGGCCGCCGTCATATGCTTGTGTCCACTGTTCGAAAGGAATATTGCACAGGTAGCTTGCGCCTTCGGCGTTATCTGAGCGCAAACTGGCCAGCATCTCGTGAAAACGGCCTTTATTGATCTCATACCCTGATAATATACGTTGATAGCGAAAATTACATACCACTCTTCAATTGCGAATAAATTGAATTTTTCAAAAGAAATTTTATTAATAGATATTTCATACCCATATCGATCACTTGTCGTTTCTCTCTTTTAGATCGATGTTGCCCATAGTAGTTGGATGCGACATGCCTCAGGCAATATCGATGGTGTGTGCGATGCCACACGCTTCCCTGGCGTTCTATTGCCGCAAGTATTCCAGGGCCCCGATCCGATATAACGCATATGTCAGGTTGGGGGCAAACATGCCTCCTTAACCTAGATAGGAAGAAGTCCCAATCATCAGCTGATTCCCCCGGTGTTATTGCAAACGCAATCGGAAGGATTCTCCCACAGCCGTCTTGTGCCACGGCTAGCAATAGCCGATGCGTATATCTACCATACATGAAGGTACCGTCAATTTGTACCAATGGCTTGCAGTACGTAAAAGCATCTCGGCATTACTTAAATGTCCAGAACAGACGCTTGAACACTGCGCATCCACGGAGCAGACGATCGTTGTAGTACGCCGGTTCCGTTTCAAGGTCTGTTGTGCTACCTGGGACATACCTCTCCAGCACCTGACACCACTGCCACACTTCATTATATGAAACGTCCCACCGACCGTGCAATTTTTCCAATGCCTTCTGCTTGGCTATTCAAGCCTTTCTGTAAGAGGGCGTGTACCCCATTTGGCTACGAATATTGCCAATTAAGGCCGGCACTGTAGTTCTGGGATCGGCCTTCACCGTCGGGATTATTAAATCAGCCAACATATCTGAATCCATCCTCGGATGATCTTCTGTTACACCTGTCAATGAAGTACGTTAAATAATGCAACATTACATAATATTAGTGTTATTCGAAATCATTGAACACATAGTGGTACTGTACCGGTAAGACATGTATGCGGACCTTTGTACTTTTTCACCTCCCACAGCCCTGTCCTTTTCCTCAACGACGCCATGATTTTCCATGAACATGTGCCGTCTTGCACTGCACACTTTGCCTCGTACCTATCGAGATTTGATTTAACCATAGTGTAGTTAACCCTGTTCCTGATGCTGTATTGTTTCAATGTAGCAAGAAAAGTATTCTTGTTGGAAAACTGGTTACCAACTTCTAATTGATCCGAATCCAACAAAGAATTTGTACGGTCACGCGTCCGGTGTGGTAGTTCAGGAAACTCCAATGCATCATCTTGAGATAGATCGACATTATGCATGTGCGTTGGAGGTGAGTATGCCCTGAATAGCGGATCTTCTTCTTCTTCGTCTGAACCGCCCTCAACGTCTTCAGGTACAATTGGAACGGGCTCCGGTTCAGAAAATAATCCAACTTCTGCACCATCAGGCCCTGGCTCCCGAGGTGGATCCACATTGGATTCATCGTCCGATCCTCCATAACCTGCAACAAACGAAGGCCCCTCACTGGTGCATGTCGTCGGTAATAACGAGGGCCCCTCACTGGTGGATGTCGTCGGTAATACATCATCCCTCCTTAAACATCTTTCGTAACGATCCCAATCGTATGTGGATTGCCATCCACTAGAAGTTGATGACGTCCCCCAATACGTATTTCTGTCATCCGACGTTGAATGACGAATATGCATGTCCCATTCACCAACCGAGTGTCGTGCAAGGGTTATGTTTTCCATACTACCACCGCACACGGGCACTTCTGTGTTTTGCCTCCCACTTACAGAGTGTCGACTTGGGGTCGTGTATTCCCCTCGAACGATACTAGATGTTGAGGTCGCAGCCAGATCACTTGGAGATGAAAATTCTACATATACCTCGATATAGGGTGAACCATTGGCAAGATGAGTCTCCACCATTGCCTCAAGGCTCCGAGGACCTTTGATGTTGAATGAGTCATATCTCACCGGATCAACCGAAGCGCAAAATCTATACTTAATAGACAGAACTTTCATTAGCGTTGTTCCGAATATTTTACGCCTAATTCTTTTGCGAAGTTCTACCAAATCGACGCTCCGATTAAAACTCAATCGCGCTGTGTTCTCCGATAAGAAAACAACACCATTTTCGGTGTCACGCACTTCACCATCGTAGTAAATAATAGCATTAATACGTTCACTCATTGCAAGTGGACGGTGTAAAAGAGTATAATTACTGTACTGAAAAATTACACTAAGTTCAATTCCCAGGAAAGAGAGGTGGATCACAAGGATCACTTAAGTACCAGATCTTTCCTAGACAGAATATCCCTCAATCGTAATTTAATAGCACAATAAATAACTACGATCACACTCACAAGATATGAAAAATAAATAATAATGAACACCAGAATTTTAACGAGGTTCGGCAAATTTTGCCTACGTCTTCGGGCACTAATAAATATATTTCACTCCAAAAATACAAGTGAAAATTTACAAATAGGGAGAGAGAACAATGCCTTAAGTAGAGAATGGAAAATTGTGGGATGAAGAAAATGAGAAATGGTTAGGCCTATTTATAGTTGAGGTTTAGGGATCAATCTTACAAAGTAACTATTCAAATAGGGACCAATATTGCAATTACCCCATACCAATTTTCACATCACATCAACTTTCGGTGCCATTTTCTTCAGGGGGTGGAGAACGGCCCATTTCCTTCAGGTGGTGGAGAACGGCCTAAAACGCTCCCCCGGGGACGCGCTTTAGGCCGTTTTCCCCAAAAACGCGCTGACGGGGACGCGATTTTGGGGGAAATTGCACTTTCCGGTCAATTTTCCTGAAACCTATACATTCCGGTCATTTTTTATTTTTTTTGGTATTTTCTGGATTTTTACCCAACAAAATTAGGTATTTATAAATGATTAATTTAATTATATTTCCTTTAAAATTAAACCTATTCTTTTCTTTATTTACTAATTAATTTAATCCTTAAGAAATAATAAGAGTTAATTGCCCTTATTGATTAAATTAGATAAAAAGATAAATACAAATTTATTAAATAAATAATATTAACAAAATGTATTTCACATATGGCAGGTTGTTTTTCTTTTTCTTGAGGCAAGGGAGAAAGAGAGAAGAATAATAAGGAAATAAAGAGGAAAAACAAATTTAAAAATAGTGATAGTGATTATTTTTTGGTTACTTTTTACGTCCAAGTATTATTATGATTTTTGGAAGAAAGTTGATAATTTATTTTAGTTTTAATTATTTTTTATATTCAATTTAGAAAAAAAAAAATGCATTCACATTTGTGGTCCACAATTATTTCTTTTTAAATTAATTAATTGTTTTATAATATTTTAATTTAAACATTACTTTGACTATTTTTATTTTATTTTTTAAAAATTTAATATATTCAAAAAGGTTATTTCGCATATTGACTCCTTGCCCGACCTGCTAAGAAAAATAGTTAGAAATTTAAATAATGTTTTTACTTTAATTTTAGATGTATTTAGCAAGTAGCAAGGCAACCCCCTTGGAATTTTCAATCTTAAAATGATACATTTAAATGAGTTACTTCAATTTATTTTGTGCTATAAATTGAAGTTTGATTGCAGTTTGTGGTATAAGTATTGGAAATTTAACTACTGTGTATTACTTAAATTTTTAAACATTTCATCGTCTTAAAATATAATATAATATTAAAATAAATAAAATAAAAATATTACCTTTATCAACTTCTTATTTTTATATATTTTTTGAAATTCTAATTTTGAATTATTAAAAAATGAATGATAAACTTGTTAAAAAGAAAGCCATGACAAAAGAAAAAAAAAACATGAAGGCATAGTTAAATTAGGGGATAATTGATTTAACATTTAAACCAATTCAATCCTTTCCTTGAACATTCAATTTGATTAGTATAGTTAATATAATTCCTCATTTCAATCAACCAAAACTACTGAACCAAAAAAAAAAAAATCAAAATCAAATTTCTACACCAAAGGAAAACCCCCCAACTACTTTTAAAACAAAAACATGCTATTATTAATGAAGTGAAGATGCATCTATGCAGTATCCCACTCATAGTAGACCGTTCCAGCAACAAACAGAGTCACACAAGTATAACCAGTATCAATAATCACAATACATCTTATAACCTTTGCATATAAATGTAATTAACAGGACACATCGTCACCTAACTGGCGGCGATTTTCGTGGCAGCTTCCTCCATATCCACCGGTGTTTCTGCTTCCATTGCCGTCACCGTTTGTTCCCTCTACCGTAGCTCCCCCATGCTCTGCACACAAAAACCCCAATGCCCTTAGCAAATTAATTTTCATTGCTACTGAATACGGTCTTGTTTCGGAAATCAATTTTATACCGTCATCGCCGGCGAAACCAACTTTTCTGCTGCCACAGCCGTAGTTGTTCACCATCGTCACAATTGTATCCATGGTAGCTTTCTCATTGAGACCCAGTTTGATTTCAGGAACGTCCTCTCCTGCATAAACAGCAACCACGAAACCACCAACCAACTCATACAGTGTACTAATGTGTTCCGAACAGAAAAAGTGACCGGTTTTCAATCCAACCAGCCTGATTGGTCATGTGATGAGATTCTTGATAACATCTAAGCAAGTCTATTTACCGTATTCACCGGAAAATCCACCATCGTCGCCCCCACAACTCCCACCAGTGTTCACGGCAGCTACAATCGCATCCATGGTAGCTTCTTCTTCAAGACTCAATCCGATTTTGAAAACGTCGTCTCCTGCATAAACACCATCAGCCAATTTATACGGACTCGAATCCAAACAGCCCAGTGGGCAGTGGGTCTTTCCGGCTCCACAATTTTATTTTATTTTACCGTAAAAGCGGTCAAGTCCGCCGTTGTCGCCGCCGTCACAGTTCATCATTGTCAAAATAGTATTCATCATAGCTTTTTCATCGAAACTCTGGACAGTCTCCAGATCATCATTCTCAATAGCCTCAATGAAAACCATGAAGTCCTCAACAAATTTTGCCTTGGCCGCTTCATTAGCTACCAAGTCGCGATTTTTCGTGATAAGCATGGAACGCTCCCTCTCCTTTTCAACTAACGCAACAAAAGCAGCCCTATGTGACTCTTCCAACCGCAGTGTCTCCTCTTTCTGCGCTTCCAATGCACCCTCCAGACCCATGGAAATCTGATCAAGGCGATCCTGTTTTGTCAGGTAAAGTAGAGAATCAAATATACATGCATCAACAGAAGTTTATGGCATTATTAACAGTTAAAGAACATATAAATGAACAAAAAGAACAAATAACGAAATTAGACAAAGAGATATCCAAGGTCTCTAACCATTTGGGAAAAGATCAGTGGAGGTTGGAAAACGGTGGTGAATTTTGATATAATAAGAAAGAAAAAGAAGAGAGAGGTACTGAAATGGGTCACACAAATCCGGATGATATGATACTTACCAACGAAGTGCTGGTAAAGGTTGGACCCGCCCCCATTTTCACTTTGACGTATAAACTTAAAAAACCGACACGATAGTGCGGTCCCCCGTTTGCGTTCATACTTAAACAGAGTCACATAGGCTAACAAAGCTCGTGCTCAAACGCTTGCCAGACAACTCTCCCACGTGCTACCCTACCTGATTAAATTTTAATTTCATCATTTTTATCCTCCTTGATCATAGACCGGGTCCACCTGAAAAATGAAAGGATTCGAATAAAAATATAGATTTAAAAAATGAGACTCATTTAAAAAATGGGTCAGGCTTCGGGTAAGATTTTTAAGCTCTAGCCCGGCTCGGCCCTAATTATATAATAAATATTTTATTTTATTTTTTATTATTTTAAATTTTTAACTTTACTTTTCTAATTTCACTTTCACTTTCAATTTGTGAATTGCTTTAAGAATTATTTTAGTATCATTTATGTTTTTAAATGTATTTGATTTATTATATTTTAATTTTTTTATTTAATAAAATAAACTAAAATATTAATATGGGTCCGGCTCGGGTTTAGCAATTTTATTTTGGGCTGAGCTTAGATAATTTTTTTAGACCAATATTTCGAGCCGGGTCGGACCTAAAAACGAGCCTAGATTTTTGTTTGGGTCTAGCCCATGATCAGCTCTAAATTATTTAAATTATGTTAAATTTCAAAATTTTATATTACAAGTATATTATCACACATGTAGTGTGATGTGTAAAATTTATAAAATTATATCATTTTATTTAAAATTTTAATAAATAATAATTAAAATTAAAATTAAAATCTTAAAATTTGAATTTAAAAAAATTAAATTAGAGATCAAAGATTTAACTTTACAAATTATATTGACTAACATTGGAGTTGAATCAAAATTAAAAATTTTAAAATAGAAGGTTTAAACATTATCTATAATTTAGATGCAGTGGGCGAAATTGATACAAGCCAAAACCCTTATCTTCAGCCTTTTGACTATTATGCATTAAGATAAAAGATGACAAATTTTTATAATATAAAAACCTCAAAGTTGTTGTATACTAAATTACTTGGTCCTTTTTCAACTATATTCTTTGATACTTTATAACTCTTTTTTTCTTTTATTTGATTTTGATCTCAAGGAAATAGAAAATATGATCTAAAATTAAATGCTTAATATCTTTATTCCAAGCACCAAATTCATACATGAATTTCAATAATAAAATATTAATAAATCTCTCAGGATTTTGAGGCTGTGGAGAGAATGGATTTTCAATATACAAAGCATTTATTTTTTTATTTGAAAGCGGAAACTATACATAAAAATGAAAAACTTTGATTTCCAAACAATCAAAAACAATTTTATTTTTTTTTATTTTGGACAGAATTTAAATAAAAAATGGAAACTTTGAATTTTGCCCAAAATTTTGTTCCACAACATCTATCAGGCCGGGATCATACAATGTATCTAGGCTAATTTTTCAAATTCAGGCTCAGTTCAATCTGAAAATGAGCTTACTTTTTTATCCAAATTTGGCCCAATTAAAAAAGGTAAATTTAGACCCGACTTAACCCATTCATATTTGAATTTTTTAAATTAGTTTATATTTTAAATTTTATATATATATATATATATATATAATACACTAAATTACTAAAAATGCTAAAATAATTTTTTAAGAGACATTAAAAATATTAAAAAGTATTTATATTAAAAAACACTACCATAAATTAATAAATATTTTATTATATTAAAAAACACGAATAAATATAATAAATATTTTATTGTATTAACTATAATTTTTAAAATTTTATGTTTTGGGTTGAGTTATTTAGTTTGGTACGTGTTTTCTCTTTGGGTTTTCGATAATGAATTTAATTGTTATTAGGTTCATGATTCAATAAAAATATAAATATGTTTAATTATTATGTAACATATTTAATTAATATAATATTTTATTATAACATATTTTATTCAATTTGGGCTCATATGTTTTTTTTTGTATTTTTTAATTTTAATTTTTAATTTTTATTGTTCATAATTTTAGATTTTTTAAGTATATATTTTATTTTTTATGATTTTATTTAAAATATGATAAAAAAATTATTTTACATTTTCCATATAAAGGACCAAGATTTTTAAATAAAGAAGTATAAAAATTCAATGTTTCAAAGTTAAAATATAGAGACTAAATTTTAAATTTCAAATAGTACACAAACATTTCACATATTTAAAATATATAGAGTAAAATTTACAATCGAGAATAAAACTAAAAAAAATTACTTTGCAACAATGAATTGTAGGGATAGATACCAATAAAAAAAATATTCTGTTTGACTTTTTTTTTTTTTTTTAATACAAGTAACTATTTTGGATCAATTGCATGTATATGAGAAAAGATCTGAATTCATTGCATAACAATCCACTACAAATTTATGTAGACTTAACATTTTAATATAAAAAATTAGAGAAAGGGAAAAAAGTTAGAAATTAAGTGAGGTAAAATGATGTTAGTTTGAGAAACCCTAAATTTTTTAGATTATATTTACATGAAATAAAGAAGGTTGGATTTTAATAATCCCCTAATTATTGTACACTTTCTTTATCATATTTTTAATTTACTAAATTAAATCATTCTTCTACATTATTAATTTATATTTTCCATAATTTAGCAACATCTTAATCGATTCTTTAACAAAATTCTCCACCCAGTTTTTTAAACACAATTCTAATTAATGGTCCAAATTAATGTTTTATTTTTCAGACCATCTTTAGATTTAAAATGATATACAAATAATATTTGATAAATGGTGTTTGCTAATAGGAAAAAGTATGCAAGATTCTCTTCAAACATGCAAATGTCGTCAAAGCGATGGTAAATGAATGTCTAGATACTTCCACAAACAATTCTAGATGGACTGTCCACTTGCTACTTGTAATAATCAAATTCCCAGGTATATATTTTTAGTACAAATATCCGTAGGTGTAATGAGTACATATGTTTGTCACGACAGAATCATCATGACAATCATTGTCCTTTTGGTGCTGCACAAGGCTGATTTCTTTTTCATTTGTTATTGGAAGGTTTTTTTTTAAATAAATTTGGAATTTCGTAATTTTATTTTAAGAACTTTATTTTATATTTAAAAAATAAAATTTAATTATAAACATAATTAAATATTTATATTAAATTTATTTTTATAATATTTTGAAACATAAAAAAAATATTATTGTAACAAAGAAATCATAAGAAAGTAAAATACAGAAGCAAGCGTGACTGAATGAAGAGGAAAGACAACACAGTTGGTTCCAACTGAAACCAAAGGTGAGTTAGTCAATAGTCAAAAATGGTAGATAGCTATGATTTTGTGATGTTGGTCCTATTAAATGTTTCTAGATTAAAAGAAATATCACAATTATATCCAACCTACAAAGTTAATTATATACTTTTAAATTAAATAAATTTTATAAAATTAACTCAAACTCATCAACACATCTGGATTCTCAAATCATAAAATTATTGTTTAAAAGAAAAAAGTTGCACACTAGATGACAATATCTGGTGATAAAATTTATTCAACAAAAATAATTTATTTATTTTATCATCTTATTATTTTATTATTTTTGTCTTCTAATTTAAATTTTTGAATTTAATAAAAAATTATTATAAATTGTCGAAAGATTCGATTTGTTAGAACCCAATTCAAGAACGGGTATCATTTGTAAAAATAGAATTTTTGGGAAATATAAAAAGATGTATTTATATTCTATACAATTTTCAAATTGTTTTTATAAAAATAAATTTTAACATGAAATTAAATTCAAGCTTAATAAAAATAAGTGCTATTATGTCAAAATTGCATTTGGGATTGGGGAGTGAAATTACAAAATTCAGGTGGTTGTATCTTCACGTGCTATCAATTTAGGGTTAGTTTGGATGGACGGTGTGTTTACCTCCAGTGAGGTTAAAAACAGTGATGACGGTGAGATTAGTTACTGTAGAGGTGAGAGATTGGATACTGTAGCAGTGAGATTAGAAACAAGCCCCAAAAATGTGGGGTTTGTAATTTTTACTTAAATTCCATGATGTGCTTGAACAGCTAGTTATTTGAGGGTGTTTGGGGGTTTTTATTAAGTCTGGGTTCGAGTCTGAACCTTGGAAAATTTTAGTTTTTGCTCATAAATGAAATTGGAAATTAGCAGTAGGACTTATGAATAATTGTGTGTGTTCTATGACACAAAGAGAGCCTATGGCTTGATAGTGGTGGCATCACTAAGAAGGCAAGGGAGTGGCGTTCGAATCCCATGGCCAGCGATTGGGGGCTTTTATTTTATGTCTTGAGGGAGAAAGAGGTAGGGTTTGGATCAAACTCTGCATAGGAGATTGAAGAATTGGTCAACAGTTTCGAATGGGAGGCTGGGAGTAATTCAAGGAGGATTCGGTGGAGAGAATCAGGGAAGTGGATGTGTGTGGGAGTGTTGGCCAAATGTGGGGAAGGATGAGTAGGGGATTTTCGGCTAGGGGGTTGTCAGTTGAACATTTTCGGCAGCTTGGTGTTAGGTTAGAACCGAAAACACTCTCTCTACTTTTGGGATCTTTCCTTGTTTTTTTCATTTTGGCTTCGGGATTTACTTCTTGTGGGCTTTTGTGCAACTTTGCGACCATTCGAGTCTCTTCCCCTATTTTCTTTTTGGCTCTCAAGTGTTACTCTTTTGTCAAGCACATTATCAACTGCCATAGCCGAATCCTTCATTGAAACCTATTCTTTTCATCCTCCTACCGAATAACTGTTGTTCCTTTTGGTTTCTTCTTTAGCCGAACACAACCTTTTCTTCTTCCTTTTATTCTCCCCTTTTCTTTGCAACTAAATTCGAAACATTTAAACTTTGATTCCTTTTCATGTAGGCCGAATCTATTAGGGCCTAAGCATATTCTCCTCTTCGTTCTATCAGTTTTCGAATCTCTGCGATTGGTTAGTAAGTGTGACTAAGCCGAATCTGGGGTTGGTTTTTCTCCTTGTTTCGATGTTATTCTCATGGGCCAAAAGGCTTTCCTCCCACGTTACTGTGGAAATGTTTATCGCTAACATCTTCTTTCTCGTTGAATGTTGCTAGGGACTCAATTGCCTTAACCAAGGGGTAGGCCGATTATTGTTTCGCTACGAGGGATCTTTCGTTCGTGGTAAGAAAATTTAGTTTGACTAAAAGCGTTTCAATACTATGGTTTAACGAGGATCTGTGACAAACTAATGGTCGGTTGTTATCATAGGTGCCTCGGCAAGTGTCTCGAACCACAATCCATAGCAGGTGTGTAATCGGACACCCACTTTAATTCTGTCAATACGATGAATGAAGATATGTTTTCACACCCTGATAAACTGTGAATCGGCTAAAACTGAAAAATTGATAAGTCGAAACTTAGGTATCTAAGGGCTCTCGAGCGTGCGAGCGCTCGTAGAGATAAACCAAGCCACAATCATTGGCCATAGACCGTTGAGGCTGCCACGAACATTCTCGTAGACTTAGGTCGTAACGGGCCTTGTTGAGCCAAAGTGGGCCTTGTGGGCCCAATGGGCTCATAGGCCCACAATAATGAAATCCATGGTAAGTGTCAGATAATGAATTTGGCTGCAAGGTTTGCATAGTTGCGACCGAAATTGGGTTGATTGGGCCACACAAGTGTGTGGGCCCGCTTGGGCCGAAAATTAGGCTTTGGGCCCAATTGCACCATTTCGACCAAAAAGGGTATCTGTGTCGCTTGAGGAGACTGTAGGCATTCAGAAAGGTCGTTATAAAACTAAAATTACCAAAATACCCTCGATGGGTAAAATTACCGAAATACCCTCGATGGGTGAAATTACTGAAATACCCTTGATGGGTGAAATTATCGAAATACCCTCGATGGGTAAAATTACCGAAATACCCCCGATGGGTGAAATTACCATTTTGCCCCTAACTGACAAAATGACCATTATACCCCTAGTGGTAGTGTGTATGATATTTATATGACTGATTATGATTGTGACATACTGCATACATGAAACATTTATGACACGACATTCTGCATTGGGATGGGGTTCTAATTTGGGAGGAAGTATTGTACTAGTGGCTCTGCCACGTATTTATCGTTTTAGTGGCTTTGCCACTTATACTGATTTTAGTGGCTTGGCCACGTTAACTGTTTTTAACAGCTTTGCTGCGTTTTTTATTAGCAACTATGATGCAATATTGGTGTGTTGGCTGGGTGGGTCGACTTGGTCCCCACATGGTGTGTTGGTTGGTACGGGTGGTATGTTGGTTGGACTGGGTGGGGTTGCATCTCTGTTTTGCATTGTTATGATTTTGGGCTTAGACCCACTCTGTTACTGTATAGGGCTAAAGCCAAGATTGATCTGTTACTGGATAGGGCTTGGGCCCATACTGTCACTGTAATAGGGGATTACACACTGAGTTCTCGTAACTCACCCTTTTCTTTTAACTGTGCAGGTAATCCCCAACCTCAGAGGATTTGGAGCTGGGAGGGACTCGGAGGTGGCGACACGTTTGCAAATGTTTCAATTTACACATAGTTTCCTTTAAGTTATTTATTTTGGGGAGATATTTTTGTAATAAGGCCGTTCGAGGTTTTAACTTTTATTTGGTGTTAACTTTTCACGTTGACTGATTAGACTAGGAAACACGGGTTTTCAAAATAATAACTGTTTTCAAAGAAAATCACACGTTTTCAAATTTTAAAGTTTACTTTTGGAAAGCTTCCGCGAATTTTAATCCTGACTAATAAATGATATGACCAACAAGTGAATATCCAGTTTGATTTTACAACTCCAACAATTTTAAAAAGATTTAAAATTCAGCAATGAACTATCATCGACAAGCTCGGTTTTCAAACGACACTTTGATATGACATGCCAGATCCAGTCGTAACGTGTAGGCCAGGTTTGGGGTGTTACAACAACGGTGGAGTGTGTGTTTGGATTCAAACGCAACTGTAACGGTGTGGTGAAAATAAAAAATGACTATTAAGGACATCAAATTAAAAAGGATATACAATAGAAGTTTTTTAAATTATTTTACTTTTACGAGATTATTAAAAATATATGAATTTTTAAATTCATTTAATAAAATATTAAAATGTATCTTTGATATTTTATTATAAATATTTTAATTAATTACATAATTATTTTTTATAAAAATCCACTTAAAAATTTTATTTATTATCATGAAAATACGAATAATATTTTTTATTGGACTTGAATAAGAACAAGAAGGTTATAGTGGGAAAATAACTTTCCACTGCAGGTGCTTTCTTTCCCACTAGTACCTTTAGCTTCATTCCAAAATAAAACCAGCAGTAAGATGGGAATTTTTAACCGCAACCCACTAGATATCCAAACATCAAAACAATGCAGTGAAAAGGAATATTCTCTCAATATTTCATCTCACCATGGCTTATTGTGCATCTAAAGGTAGCCTTAGTCAAAAGGACAGAGACAAGCATATGCAATATGTGATTTTTCTCATAAATAACACTAAATTTTTATATTTAATCGCATTTACGAAAATTATATAGTATGCTTTTATACAATTTAAGTTTTGATTTATTGATGACTGCAAAATTTTAAAATAAATTATTTTAAGATAAATTCCTAAATTATATATGAATTTTGGTTCAATCTACAATGTCATACATTAATTTTATTTTTGTGAACTTTTGATTTGATTCAATTTTTACAAACCAGTGACACAATTATCAATATAGCATTATTTTACACTTACATATTGCATACACATATCTAATATAAAAATAAATGACATAATAACTTTTTTGGCCCTCTAACTTTACAAAAAAGTCATTTTAACCCTTCATTTATTTTTTTGCCTCTTTAATCCTTGAACTTGCTTCTTTTGTCAAATCACCCCATAAATGATGGAAAATTTAATTTTTTTAACTTTGCTGACATGACATAAACGTGGATACTACATTAGCATTTAATTAAAATTTAAAAATTAAAATTATTTTTAAAAATTAAAATCACTAAAATTATTTAAAAATTTTAAAATATATATTTTTAAATTTTAAAAATTAATTAAATCCTAACATATCACTCACGAGTACGTCTTGTTAGCAAAGTTAACAAATGTTAATTTTCCATCCATTATGGGGTGATTTGATAAAAAAAAATACAAGTTAAATGGTTAAGAGAAGCAGAAAATTAATTGGAGGGCTAAAACGATTTTTTTTTTAGTTGGAGGGACAAAAAAGTCATTATGCCGAAATAAATTAATGTATTTATTTAAATGTGTACAATTTAATCAAAATCAAAGTTTCATATATATATTTGAACCACAATCTAATTTTCATGTATATAATCACACCAAACCAAAATATATATATCAAATTGCACATTAAAGCATAATTAATATATAGTTTTTATATTTGTCCTATTATTTACTATCCAGCTTCTTTTATAATATAACTAGTTTTTTTATCCCGTGCAATATACGGGTTTGACTATATATATAAATTAAAATATATTATATTTATTTTTTAAAAAAAATTTATTACAAAATTTAAAACGTTTTAGAAATACTATGAGTGAGAAAATAAAAAACAATATAAATGTCTAATTTTTAGAATATTTATAGTTTATATTATGATAAATTGAAATATATTTTATTTATTCAAAAAATGTTAAAAAATGTATAGTGATCTTTTTTAAAAAAAAAACTAATATAAATATTGTCTATTTAATTTACTATAAATAGATTTTTCACCCTTAGTGAACACTAAATAAAAATTATTAACTATTTGTAAAAAAATGTTAGTTGTATTGAATTAAAAAAATATATAGATCTTGCATAATTTTTAAATACCCACATCTTATATTTAACATAAAAGAACTATCTCAAAACTTAAGCAAGACCCATTTTGAATATAGTTAAAAAGAAAATATTTTGGAATTCAAAAAACTATCCTACAACCCAATATTTTCATATCTGTTCTCCTATATTCTCCTATATTATATACGTGATGTGTACTTATTTCATTATTTTATATTAATTTTTTTAATTTTTATACAAAAATTTAATTGTTTGAAAAGTAGAAGAAATTTTAAAATGGAAAACAATTAATAGAATTTTACAATAAAATGTGCAATTTTAATGTGAAATTGTTATTTAAACTAAATGAAGTTTTGTATTACGAGTAATATAAATTATGTGTCAAATAAAAATATGTATACAAAACTCAAATTTATAAAATATAAAAATTTTGAATAAACTAACTAAATAGTCACTCTAAAATTACTTCATTCTTGTTTTGATCACTCTAATTTTTTTTTTTTCAAATATGACATTGTCATTAGTGAGTGTTCCTGTTTTGGTCACTGTTCCGTTAAAACCCAAACGGAAAATTGACTAGGATGTCATATATTGTTCTGCCAATTATATATATAATTAAATATTTTAAATTTTAATTATAAACCCTATTACCATCCCTAAATTCAAAACCAACCTTTAAACCCTAAAATTGTTCAACCTTAAACCGCAATATCATGCTTAACCTCAAAATCAAATCCTAAATTTCAAAATTATTAAACCCTAAACCCATTTACCATCACATTTCATTAATACTCAAACAAAAAATGCAACAACAATCATACCAATACCCCACATTATCTATTCTTTCTTCCTTTCCCTCTCAAATTCGTTTATTTTCCTCTAGCAACCCAACTATTTGTTTGGGTATTGATGAAATGTGACAATAAAAAGAGATTAGGGTTCAATGATTTTGAGATTTAGGGTTTGATTTTGAGGTTAGAGATGGTAATAAAGGTTTAGGGTTCAATGATTTTAGGGTTTGATTTTAGGATTAGGGATGGTAATATGGTTTATAATTAATTTTTGAAATATTTAATTATATACATAATTGGCAGAACAATTAATAATAAATGGCATCCTAGTTAGCTTTCCATTTGAGTTTTAACGAAACAGTGACCAAAACAGGAATCATTACTAACGACAATACTATATTTGATAAAAAAAATTAGAGTGATTAAAACAAGAATAAAGTAATTTTAAAGTGACTACTTGGGTAGTTTACCTTTAAAACTTAAATTAGAAAATGAGACTCACTTTAAATATAATTTTAAAAAAGAAAGTATTTTAAAATTCAAATAACTAATTCAGAACTTGTAAAAAAAAAAAGTTGTTGCTAAGTTTTATTCTATAAAGAAATGGATTAGCGATAAAGACAGAAAAGAATTGAACTGATTTCAACTTCATATTATTCACTAATCAATGCCTTTAAATAGGCAAAATTCCAACAACTAATAGCTAGGAAATAGGAATCCCACTACAACAGAATATCGAAATTAGAGGAGCAATAACAGTAAAATATTGATAAATTATTAACAGATTATTTGCACAAGACATGATCTTTTTAACCAACTACTTGACTCAATCAAACTACACACACACACGTACAACTTTAACAAGCTCTCCCTTAAACCAAAAACTCACAAATATTTGGTTTAAAAGATTATAGCTTCAAACTAATGGATCTTCCAAAGTATAGACACCAAGCAACCTTCTTAACTTCTGAAATGCAACTCTCTTTAAAGATTTAGTGAAAATATTATCAATTTGGTCTTCACTCCTACAATAAATCAAATCAATGATGCCATTATTTGTAAGATCCCTCAAATAATGGTACTTTACATCTATATGCTTGCTTCGTCCATGTAACACTGGATTCTTGAAAAGTTTGATTGTTGAAAAGTTCGTCAATATTTTCCTCAACCAAACAGCTTGATAGGCACAGGCTATTGCAGACACAAACTCGGCTTCAGTTGTAGATAAAGTGACAATTGATTGCTTTTTTTAAGACCATGAAATAGCCCTTGAGCCCAGCATAAATGCATAACCTGAAGTACTCCTTCTATCATCTTGATCACCAGCATAATCATTGTCTGTAAAGCCAAACAAATCTGATTTGTTACCCTTTTTGTAGAACAAACCATAACTAGCAGTACCTTTTAAATACTGAAGTATTCTTTTTGCAGCTAAAAGATAAATTTCCTTTAGGCACTCCATGAACCTGCTAATGAGACTTACAACATGCATAATGTCTGGTTTTGTTGCAGTTAAATACATCAAGCTTTCCACCATTTACTTGTAGATGGTGCTATCAACCTTCCTCTCTTTAGGATCTCGAATAAGCTTCATGCCCACTTCAGTAGGTGTGCAAACGGAGTTGCAATTCTTCATTTGAAACCTGTCTAAAATTTCTTGCACATATTTCTTTTGAGAAATAAAAATTCCAACAGCAAATTGCACCACTTTAATGCCCAAAAAATAATGAAGCATGCCAAGATTAGTCATATCAAATTTAATCATCATAGACTTCTTGAATTTGTTAAACATGGCAACATCACTCCCAGTAAAAATAAGATCATCAACATATAAGAAAATAATAATCATTTTACCTCCATCACCAACCTTGGTAAAAAGTGTATGCTCATATGAACACTTTAGAAATCCTTTTAGAAAGTAAGCTTCGATGCGACTATACCAAGCCTTTGGGGCTTGCTTCAACCCATTCAAAGCCTTCTTTAACCTATACAACTTGTGCTCATTTCCCTGCTTTACATATCTAGAAGGTTGCTCAACAAACACTTGTTCTTTCAAATCACCATGTAAAAACGCCAATTTCACATCTAATTGGAAAATAGGCCATGAATTTTGAGCTGCAAAAACAATCACCAGCCTAATTGTATCATGACGAGCAACAGGGGCAAACACCTTTTTGTAATCAACACCAAATTCCTACTTATAGCCTTTAGCTACTAAACGCGCCTTGAATTTGTCAACCTCGCCATTTTCCTTCAGTTTTATCTTGTAAACCCACTTCACACCAATTGTTTTGTGCCCTTTGGGAAGATCAGTCAACTCCCAAGTGTTATTGTGTTCAATGGCTATCATTTCTTCATTTATTACTTTTCTCTATTTGGACTCTTTTACGGCTTCTTCAAATGCTACTAGATTACAATCTGAAAATAGAGCAAAGTGTGCAACTTCCTCTTCATTAATTCCCTCTAGCACAATTCTCCATCCATGTAGGTCTCCTCCTAGTACGTTGAGGATGCACATTAGTTGGTTCAGCGGCTTGTTGCTCACTTTGCACCTGCACTATTAGTTGTTGCCCTCCATGTTCTTTATCACCATCAAAATCAGCTTGTATTTGTTGCTCAATTCTGTCTGCATCCCAATTCCAAAACTGAGCCTCAACGAACACCACATCACGACTGATAACAATCTTCTTGGTGATAAGATTGTACAATTTATAACACCCTTAACCCGTACCCGTCGCCGGATTAAGGATATGAGGCGCAGTCATTTAAGTAATAAACCAAATACACATATTTGATTTTCAATATCAAACAAATTCAAGAATTTATACTAATTATGGCTCGTGCATAATCTATACTCTTATTTCATACCAATCAAGACTTACGTTACAAACCATGTTTCATAATGCAATTACATTACTTATAATCTATACAAGTTCCGAATCAAGCTTCCACATATCAACACCAAATTTCATATGTTAAATATATCTCAATACATCTATTTCATTAGTCGAATATCAACATATCATTTCATACCTTCTGCAAATATGCATATTAAAATGAATAGACCCATGTTACTCTGTTAAATTTTCATTCACATATGTGACATTCGAACATTATAGCATAACCAAACATACCCATTATGCTATCATAATATGCGCAATATCCCTAAAACAAAAGCCATGTCAAACCATAATTATCAATCAACATTAACTTATTAATCTAGGTTAAGTAATCCTTACGACATAGTAAGCATACATATATATATATATATATATATATATATTACACCAAATTAAACATCTCCATATAACCACATTCAATTGAAATAATTTCTATTTTGCATTCATTTAACCATAGCCATATTATTTTTTATGGACACAAAGATCATTAAATAACCTACCAAACACATATGCTATATAACTAGTCCAAAATACATAAGTACAACCAATCCATTGGCCATATATTCGGTCCTCAATTTAAAACTCCAATGATCAACCCAAAATATATTTATAAACATTTTCATTATCATCACCGAATCTTAACCAAACACCACAAACTTATATGCCTTGGTATATACTTTCAATATAAGCTTAAAACATGACCGGAAACACATAACCATTAACATCATAATCAAGCCATTTTCACATGGCTTAAATACATCACCAAAATGATATTCAAGCTTAAAGTTAGCCTATACATGCCTTAAGTTCAAAATCTAAACTTTAAAGATACCAAAACAAGTCGATAGTGTGGATGACTTCACTGACGATCCTCTGAGCTCGTAGCTTGATCAAAATCTATAAAACAGAACGATGAACACACAAAGTAAGCTAACTTAGCTTAGTAAATCTTAAGCAACTTAACAATTCAACTAGATATTCAATTAAATTAAACATAATAAATTCTTAGCATTTATGATATAACATAACACATGTGTACTATCATGGCCGAATATCAATGTTCATACATAGCGAAATATTATTCATCGTATACCTAAAATGTAAGACTTATCGAAAGTACCTCGATCGATAAATAAAGTTATATGTATTTCCACATACAACCGAATAACATCTTCCATGTACATATAAGGTGATCTCACATAATTGAATGTATACAAATATATATATATATATATATAACACATGGCCGAACCTATATATGTATAATTTCTAATTTGTCCATTTAATACTCTCATATATGCAAGAAAACCATATCAACTCAATGTCATTTTTAATAACGTATCTTACATACTGAATACACGAACACATTTCTATCAACTTACTTATTCAATAAGCATCACATTTATCATGAACTTGATTCAATACATACCTTTCGGCCGAACACTCAAATTCATAGTAATAAACTTTGGCTTGTTCGAATGCCATCATAACTCAATCACTTCATTCATAAATGTAAGCCCGTATTAACAATCACCGGTATAAAACCTGCTACGCATAAGCCTGAATTACACACCAGCACCAAGCCTGCTAGACCAGAGGTCTAATATTCATTCACCGGCTATAAGCCTGCTAGGCATAAAGCCCGATAAAATTCACCAGCCCAAGGCTTGCTAGGCTCGAGGCCTGATTAGTAAAACTTAAATATATCTCACATGAATCATTTCGAATATCAAATTGTTTTCTTATAAAAATCTCATCGTACAATATTTAAGTACTTCCAACATCCGAATAATTCAACTAAACATCATATTTTCCCTAATCAAATTCGGCAATTGCATATATAGTCTCAATGGTTTCAAATTTTAGCATTTATAAAATTTCGTAAACAATTTACGACACATATTCGCTTAGAGACTTACCTCGGATACCGTTGAACGATAAAAACCGGCTATTCGTTAACTTTCGTTTTTCCCCGATCCAAGTCCGTTTTTCTTTGTTCTTGATCTAAACATATTCAATTTAAGCTCATTCAAACACATTTCAATTCAATTTAGTCCTAAAACACTTAAATGGAAAAATTACCATATTACCCCTAATGTTTCACACTTTTACAATTTAGTCCTATTTGCACAAAATACAAAATACACAAAATTTGATTTCACAACCTAAGGGCCGAATATTCATAGAGTTTATACAAGTCCATTCATTTCATTTTTTTCACATTTTAGTCCCTCAAAAATTTATTTTTACAATATAGCCCAAAATACTCAAAATCACCAAAAATCTCAATACAAAACATATTAATCTAAAACATATATTTCATATTTCATCAATGGCATATCACAAAATCTTCATTAAATTCTAAAATTAGGGTATGGGTTTGATAGTATACCAAGCAACGATCTTAAAAACGTAAAAATTATCGAAAACTAAACAAAATACATACCCTAATTAAGCTTCCTTGTTTGCCGAAACTTTGAGCTTCAACTATGGTGTTTTTCTCACCTTATATTTGGCCAAAGAAGAAAGATAATGCATGTGCCTTTATTTTATGATGTTTTATATTTTTAACATATAATATAATATAAAAGTTTACTTATAATATTAATAACTAAATAAATAAAACATATTAATGCTCATTTAAACATCCATGCCGTCCACTAAGGTTCTAAATGGCCAATTTGCATCATAAGACCTCATTCAAAAGAAGACAAATCAATTTAACCTCCTAATTGAATAGTTGGCCACTTTTACCACTTATGCGATTTAGTCCTTTTTGACTAATTGAGCACACAGACAATCAAATTTTTATACGAAACTTTCACACATACTAATTCACATATAATAAACACAGAAAATAATATTTTAAAATTTTTTAAACTCGGATTCGTGGTCCCAAAACCACCGTTCTGATTAGGGTCAAATTCGAACTGTTACACAATTTGTATGCTTTTGATTGCTCACTAACACCAAGAAAAATGTATTTTATCCTTTGTCATCAAGCTTTTTCCTCTTTTGATCTGGAACATGGGCATAGGCAACACACCCAAAGATTCTAAAATAATCTACAATATGTCTTTGATCACTCCAAGCTTCTTGTGGTGTGATATTTTGAACAGCTACGGTAGGGCTTCTATTCAAAATATGGATACTCCAATTGAATGGTTCAGGCCGGAAAGCTTTTGGAACTCCACTCCTTGTCCAAAGACTTCGTACCATGTTCAAAGTTGTGCGATTCTTCCTTTCGCAGATGCCACTTTGTTGAGGTGTGTATGCTGCTGTTAGTTGCTTCTTAATTCCTTTCTTTTCACAAAAAAACAACAAATTCTTCTTAATTGTATTCTCCACTACGATCACTATGCAGCACCTTGATTGGAGTCCCTGCTTCTTTTTCAACTAGAATTTTAAAACTCTTAAAGGCCGTGAAAGCTTCAGATTTTTCATGTAAACAATAAACCCAAGTTTTTCTACTAAAATCATCAATGAATGATATAAAATATCATTTACCTCCATTTGACGTAGGAGTGATTGGTCCACATAAGTCTAAATGCACAAACCCTAACGCCTTCCTCGCTCTCCATGATTTTTCTTTTTGAAATGGTTCTTGATGTTGTTTACTGATGACACATTCTTCACTTACTTGAGAAAGAGTTTGGATGTGTGGAAGGCTTGTCACCATATTCTTTTGCTGTAATGTTTTTAAACCTGTAAAATTTAAATGCCCATAACAAAAGTGCCAAAGCCAACTTTTATTTTCCAACCTTGCAGAGAAGCATGAGTTGGTGACGGTGTGGAGGTACAATAGAAACATTTTGTTAGGTGTCATATCAACTTAGGCAATTAATCCCAATTTTTCATTTTGTATTCTGCAAACTCCATCTTTAATGGAAATCTCATATCTCTTTTTCTTGTAGTTGGCCAATGCTCAACAAATTTGTTTTCAAATCTGGAACAAAGAGGACATTAGATATAGTATGAACAACATTGCTTTTCATTTGAATTGTTACCTCTCCCTTCTCCATTACAGAGACTTTTGAATCATCACCAAACTTCACATTGTCATGCATAGACTCATATAACACCGAAAACGCAGACTTGTCGCCACTCATATGATTGCTGCAGCCTGTGTCCAAGTACCATAAATTGTTCTGCGTTTCTTTTTTGACATTACAAGCCGTCAACAAAAACACTTCTTCATTTTCTGCAAAGTTAGCTCTGTCTCCATTTTCATTATTCAAATTAACTCAACATTTTGACTGATAATGGCCATACTTGTGACACCGAAAACACTCAACATCATATTTGTCTGCTGACTTTGTTCTGAAAGATGTAGAGTGATCACCTCCTCTTCCTCTTCCTCTTCCTCTCCTTTAAGAATGAGACTCGTGGTGGTGGTGGTGATGGTAACCACGATCATTATTTACTCTACCTTCGCCTCTGCCACACCCTTTTCCTCTACCATGACCTCCTCTGGTTGTGAGATGATTATCTGTAAAAGCCTTCAATGCATGCTCCTCATTATCTTACTGACAAATTTTTTGTTCATGTATCAACAAAGAACTTTGCAACTCATCAATTGAAAGTTCCTCGATGACATGAGCTTTCCTCAATGGAACAAACTACAAATTGAATTTTGTAGTCATGGAGTGAAGTATTTTCTCAATCATAGTAACACCATCTGTTTTGTCACCATGAATTTGCATTTTGTTGACAATGGCTATTGTACGTGAAAAATAATCAGTTATCGACTCACCCAATTTCATTCATAGTGTTTCAAACTCCAAACGAAGTGCTTGAAGCCTCTTTGCCCTCGCAGAACCCTGATATTTTTTCTTCATGGAATCTCAAATATGCTTGGATGTGTCTTTGCAAATGATGGTTTCCAAGATTGAACGGTCAATTGCTTGGAAAAGATAATTTTTTACTTTTAAATCTTTCAAGTGCAGCCTTTCTATTTCCTTCTTCTGAGCCTCTGTCACTGTTGTGTCATTTGTTGGTTCATCAATTCCCTCAGAAACAACCTGCCAATACTCCTTGGACCTCAAGAAGCTCTCCATCAACATACTCCAATGATTGTAGTTTCCATCAAAGCAGGTAATGGATAGTTGAACAAAGTTGTCGGTGGCCATCACTTGGCTTGCTGTTGCTACTAAAAAAATCTAAGGCTTGAACCTGGCTCGGATACCATTGTTAAAAAAAAAGGCTGCTGCTAAGTTTTATTCTATAAAGAAAAGGATTAGCGATAGGACAGATAAGAATTGAACTGATTTCAACTTCATATTATTCACTAATCAATGCCTTTAAATAGGCAAAATTCCAACAGCTAATAGCTAGGAGATAGGAATCCCACTACAACAGAATATCGAAATTAGAAGAGCAATAACAATAAAATATTGATAAATTATTAACAAATTATTTGCACAAGACATGATCTTTTTAACCAACTACTTGACTCAATCAAACTCCACAAACACACGTACAACTTTAACAGAACTCAAAGTTTTCATATATGCTTTCGGATCTTGTATGATTTGGTTAATGTATTACATTTATTTAAAAACATTTTTGAAAAGTTTTAAAAATAAAAATTTAAATATTCTAAAACCCACATTGTTTAAAGCAGAGGATGGGGTTGCTGCTAAGCACCAATAAATCAGCATGTTTACAAAAGTCTGCTCATTCACAAGCAGAGGCGAAGTCAGAGGGGGGCTGGCATGGGCCCCGGCCCCCCTAAAATATAAAATTACTATTTAGGCTCTTAAAATTTTTTAAAAATTTTAAATTAGTAAAGGTAAAATTACACTTTGGCCCCCTAAAATTATAAAAATTTAATTTAATCCTTTATAAATTATAAAGATATAAACTATAAAAAATTAAAATTTCATCTGGCCCCCCTAAAAAATTGTTCTGGCTTCGCCACTGTTCACAAGGAAGGCTACAATTTCATTGGTCTAAAATTTTCTTTTATATAATTCTTGCTCAAAACTAAATTCAAATAAATAAATAAATAAATAAATAAATAAATATATTGGTTTTAAATATAAAAGAAAGGATAACCTCATTTGTGGACAACAACAGCCAACAGAAACAGGGGAGATGAAACCTGCTGCTGTTTTAGAGTCCCCATTCAAACTTTTGAAACCACCTCAATTTATGTTTCACCACGACTTTAAAATATATATTTTTTATTTTTTAAATATATTAATTCAAAAACACTAAAATTGTATTTGTACGGTTGGGATAAATGTTCTTTTAGAAAGAAATTTTTAATATTAAAAGAAATAAAAATGTAAATATGAATGTGATTGCATTTGTAAAAATCTAAAATTAAATGCATAAATATTTAATATTTTTAATTATTGTTTTAACTTAATTGACATCAGAGGATATATGTTCAAATGCGCTTCAAGCATTATCTTTTTATTTACAAATCAAGAAAGAACTATAAATAATATATAAAAAAATATTAAGAATTGTTTTACTACAAATAAAAAAAATTTACAGAAAGCATAGAATAAATATTATAAATACAAAATTGTTTAAAAAAATAAATAGAAAATGTTATAAACTATTATAATCTTAGTAATATTTTGTCCAGCTGATGAAAAAAGTCAGTTGAAGAACTGAAAATTTAAACAATGTATGTTATTAAAACTCAAAATTTATTCTCTTTACTTTAATTTGTTTGTATAATATTAAAACTAATCCAACTATTAATAAAAAAACATATAAACTTGAACCATTGATTCTTTTTTTATTTTGCCACATATAAATTGTTGATTTGTTGATTTTATTAATTTTTTGCACATGAATTTGATAAACTGTTAATCTTGAAATAAGTAATTTGATGATCGAGTTTAATAGTATTAAATAATTTGATTAACTTTTTTAAATTTGAAAACATATAAAGATCAAATTATGATAAATTAAAATATTTTGACTAACTTCTAATTTTCACAAATTAGAAAAAAGATAAAAAGTGAGGATTAAAAAAGGGTGTGGCCTCACATTTTGGCGTGACCCCATTTTAAATTTAAATATCTTATTTCATTTGTATTTGTATTAAACATTATGTTTATAAGACACTATTTTTTACTATTTAAAACAACTCATTCTCACATTTTATTAATTATTTTTTTATTATTAATGTGAAAAACTAAATACTTGATTTTACACTTAAACTTATTAAAATATTAACCCTAAATTATTTTGTATTCAACCTTTCACATAAGCACTTTTGTGATTGGTAGCTTAAAAAGTATATTTATCTTTTTTATGCCAATTATATAATTATATATTAGACATTAAATTATATCACATCAGGTCACATCATATGATTAAAAATAATTATTATAAAGAAAATTCCAAAATTTAATTTCCTTTTCCGAAAAAGGGCATTTATTTTTTATATTTGAGTTTAAAAATATTTTTTTAATTTTAAAAATCATATGTTTAATATTCTTTATAATTTTTATTATAATTCCGGGTGTATTTATGTATTTTATAATCTGAATTTAATTTTGTTTGAATTGAAAAAGATATTTAAATAAAATTTTCCTAGCAAATTTGACCCATGCTTGTGGGCTTTTTACCCTTTAAAAAAATAAAGTCAAAGTGAAGGCGGTGAAGCTGTAAATGGAATTCTAGATGGGGTGTGAAGTAGTTTGAATAATCATAATCGTAGGTATCTTAAGTACACATGTTTGTCACAATAGAGTCATGACAAACACTGTCATCTTCACCCACTTCTTGGAGAGTCAAGGTTTTCTTAAATAAGTGGTGTAGCGTAGGGTCAAAATTAAACAGTATAAAATATATTATTTTAATAGTTTATGTTTTTATAATTTTTAAATTATTAAATTAAATTATTATTATTTTTTTAGAGTTAAAATATAATTTTATTAATTTTATAAATTATAAAAGGTCTAAATTAAAAAAATTATTATTTTAATGAGTTATGACCCGATCTCTACTATAGTACTACGCAATTGAAACAGACACGAGGAGGATCACTCCAACTTATAATTCTCAACACAAATATATTTACATGCAAAAAGCAAATGCATAATTATGAAATGTTTAATCATATTACTTACATTTAACCATAAGAATATAAAGTGCATAAGCAAGCCTCAATTATTGACATATTAATTAGTCATGGATAGCCTATGTTGGACCTTATTAAGTGCTTCTACATTAAAGCAAACTTCACAAAGTTAATTGTATAAAGAAAAAGTCACACGCAATAATTATAATATATATTTCTCTTAAATATTCTAGTTTAGGGAAAATTAAATCCATTTTCAAATTAAACGAAATATTTTTCAATTTTCTTTAAAAAGTTTTCCATAAAAATGAATTTTTTTAAAGAAAAATATTTGATAATGAAGTCTTAGTTGTATTTGCAAAGTTTGAGACATTGGGACTTATATACTTTAGGTTGTAAGTCTCTATCTTATGAAAACAATGCGATAAATTGAGTTATTCAATTTTGACATTATGATTTATTTATAATTCTAATTTTATAAAAAAAGTTATTTTAATTTTTTATTTAATTTTTTTACTTCTTTTAAGTTTTTAAATTTATATTATTTGTCAAATCATTTCAAAATAAATTGAAAAGTTAACATTTGTTAATTTTACTGATGTGATGTATGTCACATTAGTACTTAATTAACTTTTTTAAAATTAAAAATTAAAAAATATAAAATAAATAATTTAATTTTTTTAAAAATTATAATTTTCTTGAATTTTAATTAATTGCTAATCACATATTAATTTTTCTATCCATTTTAAAATGGTTTGACAAATAAATCAATTTTAAAGGTTAAAAAGATAATATATATATATATATATAAATAGTTAAAACAATTTCTTTTATAAAATTAAATGATGAAATAAATCATTAATACGAATTAACTCAATTTATTTGGAGAATGCATGTCATGACTCATGACAAACTACATGCATATTAATTATGTCTTTGAACATTCGCTTGGAAAAGCACCCGCTTTATTAATGATTAAAAAAGTGGAATCATAATTACACAATCACCAAAGGCAGCTAGCCTCACCATTGAGGCCAAATGTCAGCTAATTACTAGTTTATTCCGATCTTATCCACTTCTTTAAGAAATTGGTCGATTTTTGTTAATAGCACAATTAATGAATGATTGGCCACTAAGAGTAATCAATTAGCTAAGTTACCATAAACCACAGCATCAGAAAGAGAGTAAAATAAAGTTTATCCATTAATTAACTGCAAAACATTGAGATTTAATATGCCGTAACTCATGATCTGCCTGCCCCTCTTCTCTTCTCTTCTCTTCTCTTCATCATGGCAGTATCTCTCTTACTAATTTAAACAAAAACACATGAACGTAAAATGAAAAACAGTGTGTCTTAGCGAGGGGTAGGGTTATGGGTAGAAAAAAGGGAACCCATAAATCCTTATGCTCCACCACCACCTCCAGAGTTACAACCCACGGCGATCAAGGGCGGCGCCGCCTCCCTCTAAAAGCTCGAGCTCGGTTCATGTTAAGACTGTTCCTCCCAGTCCCACCCAGGTTCCGAGTCCTTTCGAAAGCGTTCCTCATCAACGGGTCGTTCTCAATCTCAACAAGACGATCATAAACCCATTGATTAGCAAGTGTATTGGCTACAAAAATCAGCTCCAGATTTGCCCTAGTCCTCCTATTCTGCCGCACAATCTCTGAAGCTGCAACTTGCGAATCACTCAGCGACCGCATCACACGCCCATTAACCCTTCGCGTCCTTGACAAACTAGCTCTCATAACTCTCAGGCCACGACCCTGTTTTGACAAGGAAGATTCATGAATCAAAGCCCGTAACTTTAATTTCACCAAAATGCTTTCCCGAAAAAGAAAAACTTACCCAATTTTACTACTTTGTAAAACAGAAAAGGAAAAGCATCGAAACCAAAGTGAAAGAAAGAAAGAAAGAAAGAAAGCTGACCATGATTAGAAAGCGAGGCAGCCAAAAATGGTGAAACCAAAATCCAGTCATTATGCACCCAAAAAAGGGAGAAAGAAACAGGAATCTTCCCCTTCTTTTGGAGGATTTTTCGATTAGATTAAAGCTAAGAAGTGGAGAAGGCTCTTCAGTTTTTTTTTTTTTTTTCTCTTTTTGTACCAGAGACTGAGGTGTGAGGAGATAGAAGAAGAGGAACATATATATCCCCTTTAGAAGTTCAATCGCGCGCTGTATCGAACGATCATTATATATATATAAAAAAAACAAAAAGAGAGAGAGAAAAAGAAGATGTAATTTGTTTTAGGATTAGTGTTAGATACATTGCTACCGAAAATTTTTAATTTTATATTTAGAGTTACAAATATATGACATTAGTGGTAATGGGATTTTGACATTGTTGATGAAAGCAAAAGTTTTGGAATTTTTAGATAGTTGAAGTTCAAGTTTAATTATTTACAATTATGATGTATAAATTTTTATTTTTAGTATGTACGTAAATCATTAACGAATTTTTTCTATTCTTCATTTATTGATTTATAACAGTAAAATTTAAAAAATATTTGTAGTAATTGGTTTTAAATATTTTATTACACCCTAAGTGTGGAGTTTTCAAGGTGGATGCAATGATTTCCCCTTCTTTCAAGTGGTTGCAAATAGCGAAAATGCCGGTTGGAGTGTCGACCCCAAATGCTGTAACCGCAAACAGGCGTCGGCGTATTTGGAAAAGTCTTCTCCTTCGTAAACAAGTTTCAATCTCATTGGTTTACAAAACTATTAAGATAATAATAACTCTATATTTCAATTCCTACAATTCTTCCTCAATTTTATATTTATATTTTTTAATTTTAAATTCAGCTTCCTTTCATCTATATTATTATTTAAATTCTTAATTAAATCGAAGGTTATTAAAATACTTTTTTATTTAAAATAAAACTATATTTTATAAAAAATTTAATTTTTTATTTTAAAAAATATTAAAATTTTGACATATTAGGATTTAAACCCATACCAATTGCATTAAAAAAATTAATTTACCACTCAACTAAAATTCTATTTTAAATTTTTTATGCACACTTTATTAATTCCATCAATTGTATTCATAATTTTATTGACACCAGCTCAAGATTAATGACAATCTCATGATAAATAACTGTATTCATTTAGTATTCTTAATTAGATGTATTTATGTATTTAAATCTCATTTTACCCTCAATTTATTATTATTTTTATAACATACATGAAATTTCAAACCACACATTTTATTATTTATTGTAGATTACTTTAAACACGCTTATATATTTTAAATATGTAATTTCCACACACATAAACATATATGCTTAAATTTTTTTTATAAAATAAATTCATTATGCATTATAATCTTTTAAATCATAAATAATACATACACATAATAAAACTCATTCATAATAATCTAAAAGATAATGTAGACATAAAATTCAGATATGATAAAAATTAAACTTAAATAATAAGAAAAGAAAAAAAACAATCAATCTTACCAATTACCAACACAGCCAGTCGCCGGGAAAATGATCACAAAACCCTTATACTATATCTTGATTGTATTTTAGTTCTTTTACTGAAAAAATAGGTAAATTGGTTCTTTTATGTAATATGAGTGAGTAAAACAGTCTTTCCATTAAAATTACACCGTTAAATGTTTGTTTTAGTATTACATATAAGGTATAATAAAAAATTTAATCCTCAACTTTTACACTTTTATTCAATTTAACCCCTATTACTTTATTGAAAATAAATTAGAAGTTTTTGAAACTAACAAGGGTCAAAAAGGCCTTAGAAAAATTTTAAGAAAATCAATTAAACCCTTTTAAAAATTTAAAATTATTAAAAGTTCATAAAAACTATAAAAAATTATAATTATAATTTTTTATTAAAATAACAATACCAATCCATTAAAATTGAATTACCTGCCAATGTTGATAAGACCTTTTTTTTTATAATTTTTATAATTTTTTAAATTTTAAAAACGCTTAATTGATTTTTTTTATTTTGTTCTTAAGGCATCTTTTACCCTTTACCCTTTACCCTTTTTAGTTTTAATTTTTTTAATTTACTTCTAATAAATAGTAAGGGTCAAATTTAATAAATGTGTAAAGGTTGAGGACTAAAGTAGTTATTATATCTTATACGTAACACTAAAACAAATAATTAAAGGTGCAATTTTAACAGAAGAATTATTTTACTCACTCATCTAATATATAATGACTAATTTATCTATTTTTAATAGAAAAACTAAAATACAATCCAAAATAAACAATAGGAGGTTTTATGGAAATTTTACCGCAATCGTGATTGGCAATTTGGCACAGATTTTTTTGTTTTTGTTTTTATCATTTGAGATATTGTAATTTAAACATGAAAGAAAGGGAATATCCTTTTATGGGCAACAGACAAAATTATGGGAGATCAAAACGGCGGCCTATTAGAGCCCAAACCAGCCACAATTCCACTTAGGTTAAACTTTACTATTAGTCCCTGTACTATGTGTAAGTTGTGAATTTAGTCTCTATACTTTAATTTGGTCCTTTTCAATATTTGTTCTTTTTAAAATTTTACTCTTGATCAAATGATAGCTATTGAATTCATTAAGTTAAAATATTCAATTTTCAAATTTTGATGCAACAAACATATTATTGCATATATAATGTCAAGTCAGCTTGTTATAATTTTCACATATTACTTACCAGAAAACCAATTAATAGATTTAGGCTTCGTTTGTTTCAATTTTACGGAATATATTTAAATAATTTATTTTTCACCATATAATCATCAAATAATTCATTATAATTTTCATGCATATCACTTCTCTTGTTTCAATTATAAATTTCACAAAGTTTATAATTTAATCCTTAACATCATGAAGATTCATTATTTACTATAATTTCATCTTAACGTCACTTTGTAATCGATTCACTACTTATCATAAATCTCAAATGAATATTTGTTTCATTGAGCACAACTTTTATGAAATATTTTCAGGAAATTTGCCAAACAAAAAAAATCATCCAAACACCAAAAAATATTAGCTTTTCCAGAAATCATTTTCAGGAAGTCATTTTCAGTGAAACAAATGGAGCTTTAACAACTGTTGTTCCCATTAACATTGAAATTTTGAAATTAAAAAAAAAAATCTAGCAGCTAAAAATGATCAATTTGGAGAACATGGACTAAATCTACACCTTTACTCATAATACAGGAATAATAGTAGAATTTAACTAAACAAACTTAACTACTACCATTTGGTTAGGACTAAAATATCAAAATCCTAAAAGTATGGGGACTAAAATGTCCAATTCAAAAAGTTCATGAGATAAACATGATGAATTTAAAGTATATATGCAAAATATAAAGTCTAATTGTAGAATTTGACCTTCCACTTATGAAACCACATGATGTTTTTTATACAATCTACCAATAATCTATTTTCATTCAAAATATTAAAAATTATAATTTGCAGTTGAAATAAATGGTTTCTAAAAAGATTTTAAATATTGGAATTTCATTAAATAATTATAATACAAATATAATGTTATTAAATAATAAAATGTAAAATGAATGCCATTGGATTTGTAAAATTTATATATATATATATATATATATATATATATTAATGTTTGAGAACATGAATTTTAATTTAATCTGTTATAAAAGTTAGGATCATTGTTTTGATAATTTAAAAATGGTAAGAATTAGTTGTTAAATTAAGAAAAAAATATAACGATATTAATTTTTATGTTTACTTTTATCACTATCATTTATAATTAAAAAATAAATTGCTCCTAAAACAACCCAAGATTTATATAAATAGTACTAAATTATGAAACAATAATACACTATTACTACCATAAAAGTTTTAATCATAAAGACTAAAAATATCTCTACACTTGGAATTCAGGTTATAATAAAATAAAAAAGCTTAAGCTACCCTACAACCATCACCACCTAGAGAAACTGCATTTACCCATCCCCCACCGCCCTACTTTGTTTTCTCCCTTCCATAAATATATTTGATTTAAGGGTAAATATATGCTTTGCTATTTAAACTTGCCTTCAAAATTTAATTTGATACCTAAACGTTGAATTTGGCTTGTTGGTCTATATCGGCACTTGAACTTAGGTTAATAATTTAAATAATAAGCATTAATTCAAACCAAAAAATCAAGTTCAAGTACCTAATTGGACTAAAAGGACTTTAGGAACTAACTTGAACTTTAAAGCTAAATTCAAGCATCTAATTGAATAAAAAAACTTAGATACCAAATTGAAGTTGAAGTCAAATTCAGGTATCAAAATGTATATTTGCCCTATATTTGACTTTAAAAATGTATATTTAAGTTCTGTCGGATTTTATTTTTAATTTTATTAATTGTTCAGTTGAATAATTATAAAGTTATTAAAAGACTAATAATATAATTGTAACCTAAAAAGAAGTAATTTTAAATAAAATTCTTGAATGAACTTTTTAACAGGTTGAACAAAAAAAGAAAAGAAAAAAAGAAAGAGTAATGAACTTTTCAATAAAAGTAGTCAAAAGTGTTGAATTTCTGGATACTTCCATCTAGAATTCTAGGTTTACTGTCTGTTGACATAATAATCTGACACGCACGTATATTCAGTAGACACGTTGGTCCTTTTTTAGAAGAGAATATCTTCTAAACTTTTAAAAGCTTTATTTGTCATTAACGCCGAATATAGAATTATTATATATTCGACCTTATCACGTTACATATAAAAAGGATAAATTTCCTAGTTCACTACTTAAACTTTTAGACTGCTTTCATTTTGGTCACTCAAAATAAAATACTTGAAATTGTCACTCAATTTTTAAGATGCTTTCATTTTAGTCACCCAACCGTTAAATCTCTAACGACAATTAGACTATTCGTTCCATATCATGTTTACACTTTCGTTTTGGTCTATTTTTTTTTCAATATTGAAAATTTAAATTTCAAAACATCAAAATCAAATAAATAAACTGTGAAAAAAATTTATCCTTTGATAATATCAATCAATTTATTACTATAATATTTAAATTAATTAATTTAATTTCCTTTTAAAATTTATTTTATATTTTCTAAGTAAAATCAACTCAAATAACTCATATTTAATATTGTATTTCTTTTGATTATATTATCTTATATTTTCCGTACTAAGCTAAAAGCAAAGAAAAAATATTAAAATTAATTAATTTTATTTTCCATGCCGAACAAAATCTCTCTCTCTCTCTCTCTCTCTCTCTCTATATATATATATATATATATATATATATATATATTCATTTCTTTACCCAAACGAACAACATTAATTGCAAGGATTTTTCTTTGCTTTTAGCTTAGCTTGGAAGATCCGAGATTTATTCTTCATAGACAATTATTAAACATGAGTTATTCGAGTTGATTTGATTAAGAATAAATTAGCAACATAAAATAAAATTTTAAAATTTAGAAGGAGATTAAATTAATTGATTTCAATATTAAAGTAACAATTTTGTTAACATTATCAAGGGATAATTTTTTTAACATTTTATTTAATTGATTTTGATGTTTTGAAATTCACAATTTCAATATTGGAAAAAAAAAAGAAACTAGGTGACCAAAATGAAAGTTTAAACATGATATGACATGTACAATTTAATTGCCGTTAAATATTTAACGATTTGAGGACTAAAATGAAAGCGTCCTAAAAGTTAAGTGACAAAATTGTAAGTATTTTATTTTAGGTGGCCAGAATGAAAGTCCTCTAAAATTTGAGTGACCTAACCAGATAGTTTACCCTAAAAATAAATATTTATTTTTAGTATTTTCTAAATTAATTTTTTACGTAGATTAAGAAATACATGTGTAGAAAATTTAAAAAAATAAAAAGAAAAAAGGTGCCTCACGTGCAAACGTAGTAGTGGAATTAGTTGTAGGAAAGAGTCAACAATTTGAATTTTGGACTTCTTCACCCTTATCCTAATCTTTGGAAACTTCTTTGCCCTTAACTGAAATTACTAGTGTTAGAATAAAAAATAAATTGAACAAGGTTTAAATAAAATAAAACTAGGATAAACTGGTTACTCAATTTTTAGTGTCTTAAAATAAAATTTTTGTAATTTAGTCTCTAAATTTTTAAGGAGATTTTATTTTAGTTACCCAAAATGTTAGATCTCTAATGTTAATACATGCCACATTATATTTACATTTTTATTTTGGTTACTCAATTTCTAGGTTGTTTTCATTTTGAACATTTAAAATGAAATCCTTACAATTTTATTATCCAACTTTTAAGGCTCATCCAAGCATTAAATCTCTAACGAAAATTAACTGTACATGCCATATCATATCTTCACTTTCATTTTGGTCACCCAAAAATATATATTTTTTAAGTATTGATTGGATAAAAAGAAATCAAAGATTAAAATGGAAAGGTGGTAGAAACTAAAATAATACACAATAATTATCAAATTGTACTTATTTATCCCATCACAGAAAATTCTAATTTTTTAATATTAAATATTTAAATTTTAAAACATCAAAATAAATTAAATAAATTGATGAAAATTTTTTATCCCTTGATAATACCAACCTATTTGTTATTATAATATTGAAATGGCATAATGACAAAATTAGCCCCTAACGTTTGGGTGTTGGGTCACTTTCATACATAACCTTTGTTTTTTTAGTCAAATTGGTCAATTTTAACGGTCTCGTTGACGTGGAAATTTTTTTTCCACCTAGGTGCCACACGTATTAGATGTTGACGTGGCATATAAGACAAAATAATGTCACGTCAACAAATGAATTTAAACTAAAAAAATAATTAAAATTAAAAAATCATTTAGAAAATTTTTGGGGTTTACCCACAATGAAAACAATTTTAAAAAATGAAAACAAGTTAAACACTAACCAAAAAAGAGAAACGCGATAGATCACAACAAAAAACTGAACCTTAACTTTTGAATCAGTTAATCATAACAAAATATTAGAACCCTAACTCGAGAAAGGAAAAAATTGGGGTATGTTTTTATAATTTTCACTTTCAAACTATTATATATGTTATTTCGGTTAATGTTTAGGGTTCTTGGGTTTGTGGATTTCGGTTTACGTTTAAAAATTTTAGCAATTTTCAGGGATTTTTGGGTTATGTGATTGTTGATTTTGGGGAAGTTCGGGTTTACAGTTCATTTATAACGTGTTTTCTCTTGGCTCTTTTGCAATGAAGATTAATGAAGGTTCATGTTCCAAATCACAAAGAAGAAAATGTACAAACAAACAAATTGTTCTTCGTTTTAATGCTTTGTTTTGTATGATTGTTTCTTTTTATATTTGTTGGGATTTACTTTTGTTTTTTTACTTTATTGTAACTTTTTCATGTATTTGGAGTTAAATAAATATGTCTAAAGGAAGATTCCCCTCGATAAATTAGTTTATGTAAGCTCTCCCACCAATAAACTTGTCTGTGTCTTGTCTTTAGGTTTGAACATAAATATATCCTCTTTTCCAGATTTTGAATTCCATCATTTTGCTTTGTGTTGCTGGTTGAAATTGTCATGGAATGTAAAACTAATATCACTAAAAACAATTTTGTTTATTAATTGAAAAGATTCTGGGAATTTAAATTGAGCTTAAATTATAGGCCTCTCCATGTTTAGATAGTACGGCTTGAGCTTGGTGCATAAAGGCAGTTTTGTTTACACTCTCGGCAGAACTTTAAGAATAAATCCACTGGGGAATGGCCTAATGTCAATTAAAAATCTAGTACTGTACTAGTTTCTTTATTTGTTCAAATATTATCTTTCTTTTCATGGTTTTTAATTATCATTAACTAACAATTGAAGGAGTTGAGTTATTATTATTAATTTTTTAAAATTTAGTTATTATAATGGTATATAATTGGATGGCTTAGCCATGTAAAAGGTTCTCCAATAATTTTAATAATTTAAGAAACTATATTATATCATGTTCTTTTTTCCTATTATTACTATAAATTTGGAGAAGTAATTAATTGAAGAGTATTTGAGCCTTCACAATTGTTGTCAATTTATACTCATTTTACCAATACAGTTACAGTTTTGTTGAGCTGATAAAAAAGATTACTACTTGTTTGGTTTAAGAATATTTTTTTATGTTTAGTAAATAATTTATTTTTTAAAAATTTAAATTGAATTCCATATGCAGTTCCTTTTGCTAAAAACTTTTTCTGCCTATTTTGCCAAACTAGAGATCCCATCTTTTGCAGGTTCAGCATTTGCAATGTTAACTCGTAGTTTCATTGAGTTCTGCATCCTTGGTATAGACAATTTTCCAAGGACTTTGCTAATGCATTTGGCAAATATGCCTTATTCCTTCACCAATTATTTCTCTACCATCCTTTGTATCTCTAAGTTCAAGATCACTGTTATAAACCATAACCTCTAGTATGTAACCTTTAACATGTCTTTTTCGAAGAAGAAACTTCATGTTTAATATGTCTATTGGTTGCTGTTTCTATTTGCTGTTGCTGATAACTTTAGTGGGGGCAATAATTTTGGATTTTCTGTGAACTTAGTAATAAATCTTAGTGGGGGCAATAATTTTAGATTTTTCACTGCACGAGGAATGGAAGTGGTCCCTTCATGTTTTATTGTTGTGTTTTTATGACATATATATAATTATTAACTCATTTAAATTTAAATGAATTGTTTATGATTTATATTATTTAATAATTTATTTGTATATACCTTTTTTAGCTGCACATTGTTTGTCGTTATGCTTATGTTTTTTTATTCCTTAAACTGCATATGTCTATAGAGGAGGGATACTACATCAACTTGCATGTTGGGGGTAAATTTGAACATGATCTCCATGTTAGGTATTTAGGTGGTGAAATGATAAGGCTTAAAGAGTATCTAGATACGATATCGTATTCTAAGTTGTGTAAAATAATTAAAGATGGGTTAGCGTTTAATACAGTACAACTAATTTATTTCCATGTGCGTGGCAGTAGGACTTTACAGGATAACCTTAGGGTTGTGTGGAATGATAGCAGCACTATTGACATGATAAACTACTGGGTTAAGCATAAGGAGATAGACTTATATGTAGAGCACGAGATTGACACTACTATTTTTGTTGATGATGAATCAATGTTAGTTGTAACATGATTGCAATTTGGTGGTGATGGTAATGAAGGTGGTGAGGATGGTGAGGTTGTTGGCAGTAAATGTGGTGAGGGTAAGGGTGGTGAGGTTGCTGACAGTAAATGTGGTGAGGGTGTTGAGGGTCAGAGTGTTGGGGAGGGTGGTGATGTTGCTAAAGGTTTAGGTGTGGAGGTTGATTGTGTTGCTGTCAGTGAATGTGGTGAAAGTGATGGAGGTGGTGAGGAGGGTGTTAGGGAAGTGGAGGGGAAAACCAATGGGAAAGGTAAGGAAACAATACTTGATGAGATTGAAAGTGAAAACTCTAGAGAGCAGTTTGAGGCTGAAGTCCTTGAAGAAGTCGATGGTGAAGGACTAAATGATCTGTCGGTAAGGAAGAAGATGGAAATGAGACTGACTATTTTGATAGTGATGATCATGGGAGCATACTTGGGTCAGAAGATGATGACAATACTAATGTTTGTAGAATAAGTAGATTCCTTACATACAATCCAAACTCAGCAAGTTCACACTTTTATATTAGGATGTTGTTTAAGATGGTGAGCAATTCAAATTCATATTTCATAAGTACTCAATGTGTTGTAGAAGAGAATTTAAGATAATCAAGAATGAACCAAATAGGGTTAGAGTTAAATGCATTGCATTAAAAATGTGTAAATGGGAAATATTTGTAAGTTACAGTAACGTGGTTAGATGTATGCAAGTGAAAAGTTTTCATGATGAGCACAACTATAGTGTTAGTTTTAGAAACAAAATAATTAATGTAAAAGTTATTGTAGAACATTTTGAAGCTACTATTGTGGACCACCCAAAAATGAAAATCATGGAGATAGAAAGAAGGGTAGCTTCAGAAATACATGTCAATGTTAATATGACAGTGTGTAGAAGGGCCAAGAAAATTGTGAAGGATAAGTTGGCAGGGAACTTCGTACAATAATTTGCTATGCTGTGGGATTACACTGATGAGTTGAGATTAAAGAATCCTAGAAGTACTATAAAGATGGCAATAAATAGAGTCGCACCTGAATCTCTATCATTTCAAGGGGTTTTACGTATGTTTTGAATCACTAAAAAGTGGTTGGAAAGAAGGGTGCAAACCTATACTAGGTTTGGATGGTTGCTTTTAAAAAGGACCATTGAAGGGTGAGCTGTTGGGAGAGATGGAAACAACTAGATGTACCTTCCCAAGCTATTGTTAAGGGGGAATGCATTGATTATTAGGCATGGTTTCTTAGTCTATTGACAACATACTTAGGAATGGAAGATAATTTTTGGTATACCATCATCAGTGACCAAAAAAAGGTAAACTATTTATTTTGCATTTATTTATTACTGATGCTATTAATTATTACTGATGATTTACTTATGTTTTGTAAATTACTTTGTAGGGTCTCAAGATAGCCATTAATGACATTCTGCCTAAAGTAGAACATAGAAATTGTGTTAGGCGTGTCTTATTAAACTGGTCTGGTAGGAAGAAAGTAAAGATATTCGAATTTGTTTTTTTTGGAAAGTTTTGAAGTCTACAACAGAGAGGGAGTGAGAACAAAATAAAGAAGACTTGTATAAACTTGATGAATGTGCTGCAAAGGAGTTGTTCCCTAAGAATTCGAAAGCTTGGACCAAGGCCTTTTGAGGGTTACACTCGGTGTTAGATATTGTAGACAATAACATCTGTGAAACATTTAACTCCAGTATTATGGAGTCTAGTTTTAAGAGTATAATAACCATGTTGAAGGAAATTAGAATTAATATGATGACCAAAATAGAGGTTAAAAGGAATCAATATAATTTGTAACGCCCGGTTTTTGCTTAATTTCGGCTTTTGAAATTTTAGCATGAATGAGTGTCAGCTTTACTGGTTGAGTGATTTGGGTGTGGTTGGGTGTGTCTGAGAGGTCACAAGTTCAAGTCTCAACTTGGTAATTTTTGGTATTTTTTTTGAATGAAGCCCAAACTTTGGTTGGTAGGCTTATAAGTTAAGATGTGTAAGAAATTAACAGAATGGGCTTGCTGGTCTGGTGGTTAAGTGGAGTGTTGGGAGTGTGGATGGTCCTGTGTTTGAATATTGGCGTGAGCATTATTTTTCGCTATCACGCCCAAAGAGTTTGTATTTAATTAAAAATCTGACAGTAAGGAGAGATTTGGGGAGATGATAGGGGGAATAGTAGAAAATCTGTTCAGTTTTCCCCTCCCCAATAAAAACACAATTTTAGCATTCTCCTTTTCCCCAAACTCTCTACTGTTTCTTTTTCCCCTAGCTTGCTGCCTTTTTTTTTCATTTTTTCCTCCCACCTCGATTTTGTTTTATTTCCTTTTTTCCCTTCGTCAGCTCCCATACCTATGGTTAGTGTATATTCGATAAGTCAAGAGGTATGTTATGATTCGTTTTGGGTATAGGAATGGAGTATTAAATGTTTACTTTTCTGATTAAGGGACAATCAAGGAACTGTGGACTACTTTTTGGGGTTTTAATAGTGGGAAACCATTGTCGTTCGTTAAATGTAAAGTTGCTGGTAAGTTTTTGGGAATTTCCTATTCATGATAATTCAGATTAAGCGATTGAAATTGGGCTTGCAATTGTTGAATATAGGTTTCGGAGTGCTCGATAGTGGTTACATGTCAAAATCGAACCAGGTGTGTACTCGAAAGTACAGAAAACGAGGTTTCGATGAAAGCTGAAAACTATTCTGTCGAAGCCACACGGGCATGTGGTCACCTGTGTGGTAGGCCATGTGCAAGACTATTAGTTACCATACAGTTATGTGATCAACTAGCCCGGTCGTGCGCGAGTGACGCGACCGTGTGATGGCTGGGAAAGGCCGTATGCGATACACGGGCTCGACTAATTGGGCCATGTGGGCCATACAGGCTTGTGGGCCCACAGGGGTGAATCACACAGGCGTGTGGGATTCTGGGCCGAGCTATGTGATCGACGAGCCCGGCCGTGCGCAAGCGCATGATCGTTTGAAGGCCAAGTGAGGTCGTGTAATCTACACGGCCAAGGCCAATTTGGGCCGTGTGGGCTCATATAGGTATGTGAGCCTATTTTTCTGTAATGTTCTGTAAGGTTGCACGGGTCGCCCTAGTCGACTGTGGGTCTAATGTAGGGTCGGTAAGCTTTACCTGAACCCCTAATTATGTGACTTGACTTTCTGATTTTTGTACCGAGCATGAATTTTGATATTTAAATGTACGAACTGTGTTTGCATAATAGCATGACATCTTATGTATGTTGCATTACATCAGGTGGGATTGATAATATTCGGAGGAAGTATCTGAAAGGCTTTTAAGCCTATTATCTGGCAGCTCAGCTACAAATTTCTGATTTTGTACCACATTCGGTACAACATGGTGTGTAGGGCTGGGTGGGTTGATTTTATCCTCACATGGTGTGTAGGGTTGGACGGAGTTGGTGTGTAGAGACTGGTGGATAGGACTCTGTTATCTGCATATTCTGTCTGAAATGAGCCAAGGCCTAGTAATATGTCTGAATTTGTATTTAAGTAGGCTAAGGTCCAAACTGTTTCTGTAAGGGGCTCAGACCCGAAATGTGAATATATGTTTGAATCTGATATTTTATGTGTATGTTTTCTATGGAGCTTACACACTGAGTTTGCAAAAACTTACCCTTTTCTGTTTAATCTGTACAGGTAATCCCCAGCAGTAGACGGATTGGTGCTGCGGAGGACTCGGTGGTGACCACAGTTCTGGACACTTTACTATGGTTTTATTTTTAATTATTAATTATAGTTTGATTATATCTGGGTAATTTTTATGTAATAAGGCCGTTACGGGTTTTTACTTAAATTTAGGATTACTATTTTATGAATTGCTAGCAGTAAGACAAGACTCGAGTTTTTAAAATGAACATATGTTTTATAAAAAACACATGAATCCACAAATTACTTTTAAAAAAGCTTCTGCAACGTCTAACATTTTGAAAATGGTTAATAAATGAATCAACGACGCGTTTTTTATGGTAACCTAAAATATCGAAAAGGGCATTATTATAATTACGTTTTCTAATTATCTGTAAATGGTTTTAGCGCAATTATGTTTTCCAAAGCACTATCATGTGACATCGCCAGATTCGGCCATAACGTCTAGGCCGGGTTTGGGGTGTTACATTTAGTAGTATCAGAGCCAGTTGCAAAACTAAGCTGTGGTTTAGGTTTTTAAAATGGTTTTTCCGGAACAATTTTTAAGTGACTCAAAATATCTTTGAATTGGGTATGTGGTACACCGAGTCTCCGGCACCAATCTTGTAAGTTTTCTGAACTCTATTTAAGATTTGTCTCAAATACTACTTGCATGCTTGAAACAGCCTTAGGTAATATACTGTACTGAAACACTTTAGGTAGTGTAAACTGAAAACTGTAGCGAAACTAAAAAATCGTAGTAAAATTGCGATTCGTAATAACAAACTCTGAACTTCTTATACTGTTCTGCATAAAACATTTTTTAATAAATATTAGATCTATAAACTAATGCATAAAACTGCTAATACAGATAACTTCTAAAATTACGATGAGCGCACGAAGTATCTGCGGATGGGGTACTAGAGGCCATGGTAGAGGCCGCAGGGGGGCTCGAGCTGGGTCCTCCACATCTGAAAATCTGTCGCATCTCGATATGTGTGAGACGTCGATCTCACCTACTACAGAGACTGAGTCTCGAGATCGCATGGCTGGGGACAATGCAATGTCCCAGGCTATGCTGAAAATATTAGAGAGGGTCGCTGGGCCCAACACTGGATCTGAGGGTCGAGGGTCGGTTATGGAACGACTTACGTCCAACGGGGCTGAATTATGCATTGGTGTCAGTGGAGTCGCCCCTAACGTGGCCTAATACTAGATGAAAGCCACAAAGAGAATTATGGATGATTTGGATTTTACTGTTGAGCAGAAGTTCAAGGAGGATGTTTCCTTGTTTCACGACGAGGCTTACCAGTAGTGGCTGACTGTTAAAGAGGGCACTCAACCCAACCATCTGACTTGGGATTATTTTAAGACGGCTTTCCAAAATAAGTATGTGGGAGCCAGCTACATCGATGCTAGGAGGCCTAAGTTTTTTAATCTCACCTAGGAAGACCGTTCAGTGGCTGAGTATAAGGTCAAGTTTCTGATACTGAACTGTTATACACGAGGCATGGTGGCAACTGAATATGAGTGATGTGTCCATTTCGAGGATGGACTCAAGACAGCCTACGGGTTTTGATAGCTCCGTAGAGGGAGCGTGATTTTTTTACCCTAGTGGATAAGGCGAAGATCGCCGTAGAGGTTAAGCATGCGGAGCCTAAAATAGTAAGAAAGAAAAGAATAAGAGGGAATTGGAGCCCTCAAATTCTGTGATGAGGCCTAAAAAAAAGGTCAGATCTGATAGGCCAGTAAGAGTTGGGCCTCCTGTTGCACCTGCTGAGGTGACGTTGTGTTGGCACTGTGGTAGACGCCATCCATGCGAGTGTTGGAGGACTACTGGGGTATGTTTAAGATGTAGGTCAACTAAGTATCGTGTTAGGGACTATCCACTGAGGATTGATCAGATGCAACTGCGGGTTCTGGTACGACGCAGCCACCGAGAGTAGCTCAGCAACCACCTAAGGACCGAGGGTAGCCCAGGGGTAGAAATGGCATGGGTCGAGGACAGAGAGAAACCAGCTGAGATGCAAGACCGACTGAGGCGAGGCAGCCTACACTGGTTTATGCTGCACATCTCCGAGAGGATGGTGATGCTCCGGACGTCACTACGGGTACGTTTTAATTTTTGATGTACTATACACTAACTGATAGGCATAGGCTCTACATATTTTTACGTAGCTAACTCTGTGTATGAAACTTTGGGGATTCCAGTTGAGAGTACTTCGAGCGAGATAACTGTTGTGAGTCCATTGGGGCAATTTATATGGGTTAGCAAATTGTTTAAGGATGTTCCACTAGAGGTTCAAGGGACGGTATTTCTGGTTGATCTGATAGAGATTCCATTTTGAGAGTTTAATTTGATTCTAGGAATAGACTGGCTGGTCAAGCATCAAATGAGTCTGGATTGTGCTACAAAGAGGGTTATTCTGAGAACACATGATGATAGCAAAGTAGTGGTGATTGGAGAACGTCGAGATTATCTGGAGAATGTGATTTCTGCGTTGGTGGTGAAAAAGTCGGTACGAAAAATATGTGAGGCATTCTTGGCCTATATCAATGTTTCAAATTCCGGAGACTCTTCGGTTAAGGACATCATGACCGTAAGGAACTTGTCAGATTTTTTCCTGAGTAATTACAAGGTCTGCCTCCGAGTCGAGAGGTAGAGTTTGGGATCGAGCTCTATCCTGGTACAGCTCTAGTGTCCATCACCCCTTATAGAATGACACCAAATGAGCTTGTGGAGCTTAAGGCTCAGATTTAAGAGTTACTAGATTGTGGGTTCATTCGCCCTAGTATGTCTCCATGGGGAGCACCTGTGCTGTTTGTGAAAAAGAAAGATGGATCTATGCGTATGTGTATCGACTACCGCCAATTGAATAAGCTAACCATTAAGAACAAGTACCCACTACCGAGAATAGATGATTTATTTGACAAGTTTAGAGTGGCCTCTGTTTTCTCTAAGATCGATCTGTATTTGGGATACCATCAATTGAAGGTTAAGGAGACTGATATATATAAGACGACATTTAGGACTCAGTACGGCCATTACGAGTTCTTAGTAATGCCATTTGGATAGAGGAATGCACCAGTAGCTTTTATGGATCTGATAAACAGAGTGTTCCAACCCTATCTGGATCGGTTCGTTGTAGTCTTCATTGATGACATTCTGGTGTATTCAAAGACTAAGGACGAGCATGATGAGTATCTCCGAGTGGTATTACAGATGCTTCGGGAAAAACAATTGTATGCGAAGCTTAGTAAGTGTAAGTTTTAGCTCCGAGAGGTAGTCTTTTTGGGGCAAGTGGTTTCTTCGGAGGGGATTCATGTTGATACTTGCAAGATTGAGGTTGTGTTGGAGTGGAAACAGTCGAAGAATGTGTCTGAAATTTACAACTTTCTAGGTCTGGCGGGTTATTATCGACGCTTCGTAAAAGGGTTCTCTTTGATCGCAGCACCATTGACCAATCTTCTGCGTAAGGGAGTTCCTTTTGTCTGGACCGATAAGTAACAAGAGAGCTTCGAGAAGATCAAATCTATTTTGACGCAAGCACCGGTTTTGATACAGCCTGAATCTGGGAAGGGTTTCATCGTATACAGTGACTCGTCGTATGTGGGTTTGGGTTGCGTTCTGATACAGGATGGTAAAGTGGTAGCTTGTGCGTCTCGGTAGCTCAAGACCCATGAGGCTAACTATCTGACGCACGATTTTGAGTTGGTCGCAGTTGTCTTCGCTTTGAAAATCTGGAGGCACTATCTGTACGGTGAGAAGTGTACTATCTACACTGATTACAAGAGCCTCAAGTGTCTCCTCACCCAGAAAGAGTTAAATCTTAGGCAGCATAGATGGGTGGAACTGCTTAAGGATTATGACTGCACCATCGAGTACCATCCTGGTAAGGCTAATGTGGTGGCCCCTGCTTTGAGTTGTATGTCAATGACTGATTTGAGAGCGATGTTCGCTCGACTTAGTTTATTCGATGATGGGAGTCTGTTAGCAAAGCTTCAGGTTAAGCCTACATGGATTGATCAGATCAGAGGTAAACAGATGGGGGATAAGTCTCTCTAGTTAAGGTTCCGTCAGGTTGAGAATTGGGATACTACGGATTTTGGAATTAACAGTGACGGGGTACTTTATTTTCGAGGTCGGATCTGTGTGCCGAATAATGAAGATTTGAGACAGTTGATTTTGAGGGAGGCACATAGTAGCCCCTACGCTATGCATCCTTGCGGGAATAAGATGTACCGGCATCTGCGAGAGTTGTATTGGTGGTTGGGGTTGAAGCGTGAGGTTTCTGATTTCATTGCTCGTTGTCTGACAAGTCAGCAGGTTAAGGCTGAGCATCAGTTGCTTTCGAGGTTGCTGCAGCCGATAAAGATTCCGATGTGGAAATAGGAGCGAGTAACGATAGATTTTGTTAGTGGGTTACCTTTAACACCCACTAAGATAGATTCTATCTGGGTCATCATGGATCGATTGACCAAATCTGCTCACTTCATTCCGGTCAGGGTGGACTTTTCCTTCCAGAAATTGGCTAAGTTGTATGTATCTAAACTAGTGAGACTTCATGGGGTTCCTGTTTCGATCATTTTCGATTGGGAACCTCGCTTCACATCTCGATTCTAAAAGAAATTACATGAAGCTCTTGGTTCGAGATTGGTCTTCAGTATTGCTTTCCATCCTTAGATAAATGTTCGGTCAGAGAGGCTGATTCAAGTACTAGAGGATATGTTGAGGAGCTATGTTATAGATTTCCGAGGCAGTTGGGAGGAGTATTTGCCGTTGGCAGAGTTCGCCTATAACAATAGCTATCAGGCCAGTATCCAGATGGCACCGTATGAGGCCCTATATGGTCGTAAGTGTCGCACTCCCTTATGTTGGACTGAGTTGGGAGAGCGACGTGTTCTGGATCTGGAATTGGTTGCTGAAACTGAAGAAAAGGTCCGATTAATTCTGGATCAACTAAAAGCGGCATCTAATAGGCAGAAATCCTACGCTGATCTAAAGAGAAAGGATATTGAGTATTCCGTGGGGGACTTAGTTTTTCTCAAGGTCTCGCCATGGAAGAAGGTTCTAAGGTTCGGTCGCAAGGGTAAGCTGAGCCCTCGATTTATTGGGCCGTACCACATTCTGAAGTGACTGGGGCCAGTTGCATATCAGTTAGAGCTTTCTTCGGAGTTGGACTGCATTCATGATATGTTCCACATCTCGATGTTGAGACACTACCACTGTGATCCTACGTACGTTGTTCCTATTGAGGACATTTAGGTTAGACTAGATCAGACATTTGAAGAGGAGCCGGTTCAGATTCTGGAGCTCGACATTAAGGTTCTGTGGAGGAAATCTATCCCCTTAGTGAAGGTGCTGTGGCGGAATCATAGCACTGAAGAGGCCACCTAGGAGCCGGAGGATTCGATGAGTCAGCAGTATCCTTACCTCTTCTGATCAGGTAAAATTTTAAGGACAAAATATGTTTTTGGGAGTAGAGTTGTAACGCCCCGATTTTTCTTAATTTCGGCTTTTGTAATTTTGGCATGAATGAGTGTCAGCTTTAGTGGTTGAGTGATTTGGGTGTGTCTGAGAGGTCCCAAGTTCAAGTCTCAACTTGGGTAAATTTTGGTATTTTTTTTATGAATGAAGCCAAAACTTTGGTTGGTAGGCTTATAAGTTAAATGTGTAAGAAATTAACTGAATGGCCTGCTGGTCTGGTGGCTAAGTAGAGTGTTCGGAGTGTGGATGGTCCTATGTTCGAATCTCGACGTGAGCATTATTTTTGGCTATCACGTCCAAAGAGTTTTTGTTTAATTGAAAATTTGACAGAAAGGAGAGATTTGAGGAGATGATAAGGGGAATAGCAGAAAATCTGTTCAGTTTTCCCCTCCCCAACAAAAACACAATTTTGGCATTTCCCTTTTTCCCCAAACTCTTTGTCATTTCTTTTTCCCATAGCTTGCTGACGTTTTTTTCACTTTTCCCTTCCACCTCGATTTCGTTTTATTTCCCTTTTTCCATTCATCAGCGCACATCCTTGTGGTTAGTGTGTATTTGGTAAGTCAAGAGGTATGTTATGATTCATTTTAGGAATAGTAATAAAGTATTCAAGGTTTACTTTTCTGATTAGGGGACAATCAAGGAATTGTAGACTGCTTTTTGGGGTTTTAACAGTGGGAAACCATTGTCGTTAGTTAAAGGTAAGGTCGTTGGTAAGTTTTCGAAAATTTCCTGTTAATGATAATTTGGATTAAGCGACTAAAATTGGGCTTGCAATTGCTGAATATAGGTTTCGAAGTGCTCGAGAGTGGTTACGCATCGAAATCGAACCACGTGTGTACCTGAAAGTACAGAAAATAAGGTTTCGACGAAAGCCAAAAGCCATTCTGTCGACGCCACATGGGCGTGTGTTCGCCTGTATGGTAGGCCGTGTGTAAGATTGTTAGTCACCACACAGCCTGTGATCGACTAGCCAGGTTGTGCACGAGGAACACGGCCGTATTTTGGCTGGGCTAGGCCATATGTGATACACGAGCTTGACCAATTGGGCCGTGTGGGCCACAAGGGCGTGTGGGCCCACATGAGTGAACCACACTGTCGTGTGGGATTCTGGGCTAGACCGTGTAATTGATGAGCCCAGGGCCGAGCGAAGTCGTGTAATCTACACGGCTAAGGCCAATTTGGGTTGTGTGGGCCCACACGGGCAAGCCATATGGGCCTGTGAGCCCATTTTTCTGTAATGTTTTGTAAGGTTAGACGGGTCACCTTAGTCGACTGTGGGCCTAATGTAGGGTCGATAAGCTTTACCTAAACCCCTAATTATGTGGCTTGACTTTCTTATTTCTGTACCGAGCATGAATTCTGATATCTGAATATATGAATTGTATTTGCATAATAGCATGACATCTTATGTATGTTGCATTGCATCAGGGTAGGATTGATGATAATCGAAGGAAGTATCTGAAAGGCTTTTAATCCTGTTATCTGACAGCTCAGTTGGAAATTTCTGATTTTGTGCCGTAATCGGTACAACATGGTGTGTAGGGCTGGGTGGGTTTATTTTATCCCCCCATGGTGTGTAGGGTTGGACGAAGTTGGTGTGTAGAGGCTGGTGGGTATGACTCTGTTATCTGTATATTCTGTCTGAAATGGGCCAAGGCCTAGTAATATGTCTGAATCTGTATTTGAGTGGGCTAAGGTCCACACTGTTTCTGTAAGGGGCTCAGACCCGAAATATGAATATATGCCTGAATATGATATTCTGTGTGTATGTTTTCCATGGAGATTACACGCTAAGTTTGTGAAAACTCACCTTTTTCTATTTAATCTGTACAAGTAATCCCCAGCAATAGACGGATCGGTGCCGCGGAGGACTCAGCGGTGACCACGATTCTGGACACTTTACTATGGTTTTATTTTTAATTGTTAGTTATGGTTTGATTATATCTGGGTAATTTTTATGTAATAAGGCCATTACGGATTTTTACTTAAATTTGGGATTATTATTTTATGATCTACTAGCAGTAGGACAAGACTCGAGTTTTTATAATGAACATATGTTTTATAAAAAATACTTGAATTTGTAAATTACTTTTAAAAAAGCTTCCGCAACTTCTAACATTTTGAAAATGGTTAATAAATGAATCAACGACGCGTTTTTGACGGTAGCATAAAATATCGAAAAGGGCATTATTATAATTACGTTTTATAATTAGCTGCAAATGGTTTTAGCGCAATCATGTTTTCCAAAGCACTATCATGTGATATCGCCAGATTCGGCCATAACGTCTAGGCAGGGTTTGGGGTCTTCCATTTAGTGGTATCAGAGCCAGGTTGCAAAACTCGACTGTAGTTTCAGTTTTTAAAATGCTTTTTCTAGAACGATTTTCAAGTGACTCAAAATATTTTTGATTTGGTTATGTGGTACAATGAGTCTCCGGTGCCGATCCTGTAAGTTTTCTGAACTCTGTTTAAGATTTGTCTAAAATACTACTTGCATGCTTGAAACAGCCTTAGGTAGTATACTGTAATGAAATACTTTAGGTAGTGTAAACTAAAAACTATAACGAAACTGAAAAATCAAAGTAAAACTGCGATTCGCGATAACGAACTCTGAACTTTTTATACTGTTCTGCATAAAACATATGTTAATAAATATTGGAACTGTAAACTAATGCATAAAACTGCTAATACCGATAACTTCTGAAATTACGATGAGCGCACGAGGTATCCGCGGACGGAGAACCAGAAGCCGTGGTAGAGGCCGTAGAGGGCTCGAGCTGGGTCCTCCGCATCTGAGAATCTGTCCCATCTGGATATGAGTGAGACGCCGATCTCACCTACTACAGAGACTGAGTCTTGAGATCGCATGGCTGGGGACGACGCATTGTCCCAGGCTATGCTGAGGATATTAGAAAGGGTCGTTGGGCCCAACACTGGATCTGGAGGGCCGAGGGTTAGTGTAACATCCTAAAATAGGGCCTATACGGAATAGTGGTTGCGAAACCACAAATCCAAGTCAGTAAAATATTTCAATATTATTTTCAGTGCTTATAATATGTGAATTTACATGTGTGAAAGTTTCGTGAATTAATTTTATTGTTAGTGTGCTTAATTTAAAGAAAAGGACTAAATCGCGTAAAATGTAAAAGTTACAAATTAAAGTGTAAAGTGCTTATTTGATAGTGGATTTTTAATATGAGGTCCTTAAAGGGAAATTGGCCTATTTAAGGAGATAGTGGACGGCACTAAGCTTATATTATATGGTTTTCATATTAATGATAAAGGTTATAATAATAAATAAAATATTATAATATTGTTATAATAAAGTAATTGATAAAAGATGAAAGTGTTCATCTTTTCCCATTTGTTCTTGGCCGAATGTGAGAAAGAAAAACACCATTTTTGAAGCTTTAAGTTTCAGCATCTAGGAGGCTTAATTCGGGTATGTCTTTTGTTCGGTTTTTGATAATTTTTACGTTTTTGAGATCATTGTTATGAGATCTACAAAACCCATGCTTGAATTTTTGATTTTGGTGAATATTTTGAATTATGCCATTGTTGAGAACTTGTGATTTTTGATGATTGATGGTAGATTTTGCATGTTTATGAGCAGAGGAATGATTTTTATTAAGTGATTTTCGGTAAAAACGAGCTAATTAGTAAAAGTTGTTATTGTTCATAAGTATGTGTTATAGTAAGAATTTGAAGTTGCTATAGAAGGGAAAAATATTCAGCATGTTAGAAAACATAAGAATAAGGGCTGAAGTTTAATTTTCGAGCCTAGGGGCAAAATCGTAAATATGTAAAAGTTTAGGGGCAAAATTGTAATTTTGCCAAAGTTAGAGTTAAGGACTGTTTTGATAAATGTGAGTATTAAATAAGCTAAATTTGCTATTATAGATCAAGAAGAACGAAATCCAGAGTTAGATCGGGGAAAGAAAAAGATAGTGGACTAAATCGATATAGTTTATCGATTTTGTTTCGAGGTAAGTTTGCTGTAAATAAATGCAATATTCTATTATTTTACGTTTAATATTATTAAATTCCAGCATTTACATATTTATTCTGTAAATTTATTATTTAAAGACTCAAGTATGAATTGACGGAAAAGCTATCGCAGAAAGTTCCGGTTGAACCTTAGGAATGTGTAGGATACAAATGTCATGACATTAGGGTTTAAGGAAATCATGTAAGACCATGTCAAGACATTGCATTGATAAGTTACTATAAGGCAAAGGTCCCATGTAAGACCATGCCAAGGCATGGCATTGGTGAATTTATAAGGCAAAGGTCCCATGTAAGACCATGCCAAGGCATGGCATTGGTGAGTTCATAAAGCAAGGATACCACGTAAGACCATGTCAAGACATGGCAATGGTTAAGTTTCAAGGAAAGGTACCCGCGTATCCTTAGTATTCCAAGTGGTTCAACGGGAATATTCCAAGAGTAAACCAAAGTAAAGGTAAGACAAGTTCAAGCTAAAAAGGTAAGGTAAGACAAGTTCAAGCTAAAAAGTAAAGGTAAGACAAGTTCAAGCTAAAAAGGTAAGGTAAGATAAATTAATGTTAAAAAGGTAAGGTAAGATAAATTCATGTTAAAAGGCAAGGTAAGAATACAAGTTTGAGTATATTGAGTTAAAAGCTTAAGTGATCTTGATAAGAAAAGAATAAGATAATTCATTAAGAATGTTGTTATCTATTTACATGTAAACTTACTAAGCTTTATGCTTACTCCCATTCTTTATTTTTTTTAGTATTACAAGCCAACTCGAGGATCAAAAGGACGTCGGAGATCGTTACACACTATCAAAGGATTATATTGGTATTTTGTGACTCGAACGTCTTAAGTTATGGCATGTATAGGGACTTAGCCATTTTATGTGTGTGACCTTATGATATGGCTTATTACGGACTTGTAAATGCTTGGTAATGATTAGCCATTAAAATGGTTAATTAAGAACATGTTTTGGATGTTATGAAATGCCTAGTTCTTAGTTATTTTAAAGAAATTATGTAATTATATGCAGGGGAATAGTTGGACAGCAGCAGTAACGTGAATTTAAAAAATCACCAAAAATAGTAGAAATTGAATTAGGTTGTTTATGAGATATATAATTAAATCTTATTGAGTCTATTTTCATATAAAGAAAACGGTGTAGGAAAAAGAGTTATATATTATGAGATAATTGATTTTTAGTGAAGAGAGGTTAGAACTGTCAAACTGTGTAATAGGGGAGACTTTAACTAATAAATTGTACTAATTGGCCACACCAAAAATTCTGAAAAAATTACAGTAATGAGATATATGAGTCTAGTTTTAAGGAAAATTTACGGATCTAGATTTCAAGTTTCGTAACTCAAGGTATAATTAATTTAGTGAACATGACGCAGATAGACAGTTTCAATTTTTATGCCCAGAACTAGTAAGTTAAGTCTAGTAATGCCTCGTGCTCGACTCCGACAACGGTCTCGGGTAAGGGGTGTTACATTTATTGGTATCAGAGCCAGAGTTTAGTCGGTTCTCGAAATATTCAGTATGAGTAAGAGTCTAACTATACATGCCATACTTATATTTTGATAGTGTGACGGCTCTTGACAATTTTAAAAATGTTTTTCTTTTATAGTTATGGATCCCGAACGAGATGGTGCAGATGATGTAGAGAGTAATGCGCCCGCTCCCACTGAAGGGACGGTGCCATCAGATAGTCTTGAAAGGCCCGTTACAGTTAGTCAGGGAGGAGGGGCTCGAGAAGCTTTCTTCCAAGCTATGAATGAATGGTTTGTTGAGTTCGTTCGTACGAACCCTACCGTTAGACCTCCACCCCCTCATGAGCCACAGACCACCCACATAGCTCCCCCAGTTATAAATACAGTTAGAAGAGAGAAACCACCCATTGACAAGATCAGAAAAAAAGGGGTTGAAGAGTTTCGGGCTACCAAAGATGATGATGCAGAGAAAGCTGAATTTTGGCTCAAGAACACTATCAGAGTCTTTGATGAGTTATCCTGCACATCGAAAGAATGTATTAAATGCGTGGTGTCACTTCTTAGAGATTCGGCCTACCAGTGGTAGAAGACACTTGTGTCAGTAGTACCGAAAGAAAGAGTTACTTGGGATTTCTTTCAAGAGGAGTTCCGTAAGAAGTACATTAGTCAGAGGTTTATTGACCAGAAAAGAAAAGAGTTCCTTGAGTTAAAACAGGGTAAGATGACTGTGATCGACTATGAACGTGAATTTATCCGACTCAGCAATTATGCTCGAGAGTGTGTGTCTACAGAGGCTATCATGTGCAAAAGATTTGAGGATGGGCTCAATGATGATATCCAACTGTCAGTTGGTGTTTTAGAGATAAAAGAGTTTATTGTTTTAGTTGAACGAGCCTGTAAGGTAGAAGAGTTGTTAAAAAGAAAGGGTAAAGCTGAAATTGAGATGCAAGACACGAAGAAAAGATAGATGAGCAAGTCATTTCAGTCTACATCCAAGAGGCCTAGAGAGTTTTCTACGAGACCTAATTTTTCAACCGGGTATTCTAGCCGAAATAGAGGTGGAAGATTTATAGATTCAAAAGCTCAAACCACTTCGATTGCGAGTGTTGGCAGTATTCAGCCTGATAGGCCCGAGTATCCTCAATGTGGTCGACGCCATCCAGGTCAATGTCGAGCAACTAAGACTGGTTGTTTCCGATGTGGTGCACCGGATCATTTCATTCGGGAGTGTCCCGAGATGGTTAAAAAAGAAGTAATACCGAGTGCAAGATCAGGTAATGCCCCCGTTAGAGGCAGATCTCAGAGAAATTCAGGAGTAGGGGCAGGTAGAGGTACATTTAGAGATACAGCAACAAGATCAGATGTTAGAGCACCCACAAAGACTTATGCTACCCCTGCTCGTGAAGAGGCATCTTCCCCCGACGTAATTACGGGTACATTTTCTCTTCATGATGTTAATGTTATTACTTTAATTGATCCGGGGTCAACCCATTCCTATGTTTGCATGAAATTAATGCCTAGTATAAACATGCCCATAGAGTTTACAGAATTTGTGATTAAAGTATCGAACCCATTAGGTCAGCATGTGTTAGTAAACAAAGTATGTAAAAAATGCCCTTTGATGATTAGATGTTACTGTTTTTCGGCTGATCTCATGCTATTGCCATTTGATGAGTTTGATGTGATTCTTGGTATGGATTGGTTAACTGCACATGATGTGATAGTCAATTGTGGAAAAAGATTCATTGAGTTGAAATGTGAAAATGGTGAGTTCCTTCTGGTTAATTCAGATGAGTCAGATAGTTCAATTTCCATGATTTCTGTTATGTTTGCTCAGAAATCTTTAAGGAAAAGATGTGAAGCTTATCTTGCTTTTGTGTTGAATACTAAAGATCCAGAGTTGAAAATTGAATCAGTGCCTGTGGTAAATGAGTTCCCTGATGTGTTTCCGGAAGAACTACCAGGTTTGCCTCCTATCAGAGAAGTTGAGTTTGGTATTGAATTGATTCCAGGTACCACACCTATTTCTATTGCTCCTTATAGAATGGCTTCAATAGAATTGAAAGAATTGAAAGATCAGTTACAGGAATTAACTGATAAAGGCTTTGTAAGACCTAGTTATTCACCATGGGGCGCGACAGTGTTATTTGTGAAAAAGAAGGACAGTTCCATGAGATTGTGCATAGACTATCGACAGCTTAACAAGGTAACCATTAAGAACAAATATCCATTACCTAGAATAGATGATTTTTTTGATCAATTGAAGGGAGCCACTCTGTTCTCTAAGATAGATTTGAGATCCGGATACTATCAGTTGCGAGTTAAAGAGTCAGATGTTCCAAAGACTGCTTTTCGAACTAGGTATGGTCACTATGAGTTTCTTGTGATGCCATTTGGCTTAACTAATGCTCCTGCTATTTTCATGAATTTAATGAACCGAATTTTTAGACCTTATTTGGACAAGTTTGTAGTCGTGTTCATTGATGACATCTTGATTTATTCTCATGATGAGACTGAGCATGCAGAGCATTTGAGAACAGTTTTACAGATTTTGAGAGATAATCAGCTTTATGCCAAATTTAGCAAAAGTGAGTTCTGGTTACGGGAAGTTTGTTTTCTTGGACACGTTGTCTCAGGTGAAGGTATTAAAGTTGATCCGAATAAGATTTCAGCCATTGTTGATTGGAAGCCTTCCAGGAATGTATCAGAGGTCAGAAGTTTTCTTGGTCTTGCCGGTTATTATAGAAGATTTGTAGAGGGATTTTCCAAGATAGCTACTCCATTGACAAGATTGTTACAGAAAGCTGTCAAGTTTGAATGGACTGAGAAGTGTCAACAGAGTTTCGACAAGTTAAAAGTATTGTTGACTAAAGCTCCTGTTTTAGTACAACCAGAACCGGGTAAAGAGTTTGTGATTTACAGTGATGCATCCTTGAATGGACTAGGCTATGTACTTATGTAGGAAGGAAGGGTAATTGCTTATGCCTCTAGACAGTTAAAGCTACATGAGAAAAACTATCCGACACATGATTTAGAGCTAGCTGCTATTGTATTTGCATTGAAAATCTGGAGACATCACTTATATGGTGAGAAATGCCGAATATTCACTGATCACAAAAGTTTGAAGTACTTGATGACTCAGAAAGATCTGAACTTGAGGCAAAGAAGATGGCTAGAGTTGATTAAAGATTATAAGCTAGTGATCGATTATCACCCGGGTAAGGCAAATGTTGTTGCTGATGCTTTGAGTAGAAAATCGTTATTTGCATTGAGAGCTTTGCACACTAGTTTGGCATTATCAGATGATGGTTCTATCTTAGCTGAGTTGAGAGTTAAATCGACGTTTCTTGAAGAAATTTGTGAAGCTCAGAAGGATGACAGTGAGTTGCAAACCAAAAGAGTTCAGTGCGAGTTAGGTGTAGAGTCTGATTTTCAGATCGGTTCTGACGGTTGTTTGTTGTTCAGAGACAGAGTATGTGTACCAAAGAATGATGAGCTTATTAGGAAAATCTTACAGGAAGCACATAACAGTTCTTTGTCTATTCACCCAGGTAGTACAAAGATGTATAATGATTTGAAGAAAATGTATTGGTGGACAGGAATGAAAAGAGATATATCGGAGTTTGTTTCTAGATGCTTGATCTGTCAGCAGGTAAAGGCCGAACATCAGGCACCTTCAGGTTTATTGCAACCTGTATTAGTTCCCGAGTGGAAATAGGATCGAGTTACTATGGATTTTGTGACAGGATTGCCTCCGACACCAAGAAAGAAAGATGCAGTATGGGTTGTGATTGATAAGTTAACAAAGTCGGCTCATTATATCCCAGTTCGTATGGATTATTCACTTGACAAGTTGGCCGAGTTATATATTACAGAGATTGTGAGACTACATGGAGTACCATTATCGATTATCTCAGATAGAGATCCGAGATTTACCTTACGGTTTTGGAAGAAATTGCAGGAAGCTTTAGGTACGAAGTTGAGTTTTAGTACAGCTTTCCATCCTCAGACTGATGGTCAATCAGAGAGAGTTATTCAGGTACTTGAAGATATGCTTAGATGTTGTGTATTAGAATTTCAAGGTAGTTGGGAGAAATATTTACCATTAATAGAGTTTGCTTATAATAATAGTTATCAATCGAGTTTGAATATGGCACCTTATGAAGCTTTGTATGGACATAAATGTCGCACACCTTTGTATTGGACAGAGCTTAAGGAAAATCAAATTTACGGGGTTGATCTAGTCAAAGAAACAGAAGAAAAAGTAAAAGTCATCAGAGATTGCTTGAAAGTAGCTTCAGATAGACAGAAATCCTATGCAGATTTGAAAAGAAAAGACATTGAATTTCAAGTTGGTGATAGGGTATTCTTGAAAGTATCCTCGTGGAAGAAAGTTCTCAGATTTGGCAAGAAAGGCAAATTAAGTCCCCGTTTTATTGGACCGTTTGAGGTAATCGAGAGAGTTGGGCCATTGGCATATCGATTGGCTTTGCCAACTGAGTTAGAGAAGATTCATAATGTGTTTCATGTGTCTATGCTACGTCGTTATCGTTCAGATCCATCGCATGTGATTTCGCAAACAGAGGTTGTGATTCAGCCAGATATGACTTACGGGGAGGAACCAATAAAAATTCTAGCTCGAGAGGTTAGGCAATTAAGGAATAAAAGTATTGCACTTGTGAAAGTATTATGGAATAGGCATGGAATAGAAGAGGCTACATGGGAGCCCGAAGAGACTATGCGAAAATAGTACCCAAATCTCTTTACAGATAAGATTTTCGGGGACGAAAATCCCTAAAGGGGGGAGAAATGTAACATCCCGAAATAGGGCCTAAACGGAATAGTGGTTGCGAAACCACAAATCCGAGTCAGTAAAATATTTCAATATTATTTTCAGTGCTTATAATATGTGAATTTACATGTGTGAAAGTTTCGTGAATTAATTTTATTGTTAGTGTGCTTAATTTAAAGAAAAGGACTAAATCGCGTAAAATGTAAAAGTTACAAATTAAAGTGTAAAGTGCTTATTTGATAGTGGATTTTTAATATGAGGTCCTTAAAGGGAAATTGGCCTATTTAAGGAGATAGTGGACGGCACTAAGCTTATATTATATGGTTTTCATATTAATGATAAAGGTTATAATAATAAATAAAATATTATAATATTGTTATAATAAAGTAATTGATAAAAGATGAAAGTGTTCATCTTTTCCCATTTGTTCTTGGCCGAATGTGAGAAAGAAAAACACCATTTTTGAAGCTTTAAGTTTCAGCATCTAGGAGGCTTAATTCGGGTATGTCTTTTGTTCGGTTTTTGATAATTTTTACGTTTTTGAGATCGTTGTTATGAGATCTACAAAACCCATGCTTGAATTTTTGATTTTGGTGAATATTTTGAATTATGCCATTGTTGAGAACTTGTGATTTTTGATGATTGATGGTAGATTTTGCATGTTTATGAGCAGAGGAATGATTTTTATTAAGTGATTTTCGGTAAAAACGAGCTAATTAGTAAAAGTTGTTATTGTTCATAAGTATGTGTTATAGTAAGAATTTGAAGTTGCTATAGAAGGGAAAAATATTCAGCATGTTAGAAAACATAAGAATAAGGGCTGAAGTTTAATTTTCGAGCCTAGGGGCAAAACCGTAAATATGTAAAAGTTTAGGGGCAAAATTGTAATTTTGCCAAAGTTAGAGTTAAGGACTGTTTTGATAAATGTGTATTAAATAAGCTAAATTTTCTATTATAGATCAAGAAGAACGAAATCCAGAGTTAGATCGGGGAAAGAAAAAGATAGTGGACTAAATCGATATAGTTTATCGATTTTGTTTCGAGGTAAGTTTGCTGTAAATAAATGCAATATTCTATTATTTTACATTTAATATTATTAAATTCCAGCATTTACATATTTATTCTGTAAATTTATTATTTAAAGACTCAAGTATGAATTGACGGAAAAGCTATCGCAGAAAGTTCCGGTTGAACCTTAGGAATGTGTAGGATACAAATGTCATGACATTAGGGTTTAAGGAAATCATGTAAGACCATGTCAAGACATGGCATTGATAAGTTACTATAAGGCAAAGGTCCCATGTAAGACCATGCCAAGGCATGGCATTGGTGAATTTATAAGGCAAAGGTCCCATGTAAGACCATGCCAAGGCATGGCATTGGTGAGTTCATAAAGCAAGGATACCACGTAAGACCATGTCAAGACATGGCAATGGTTAAGTTTCAAGGAAAGGTACCCGCGTATCCTTAGTATTCCAAGTGGTTCAACGGGAATATTCCAAGAGTAAACCAAAGTAAAGGTAAGACAAGTTCAAGCTAAAAAGGTAAGGTAAGACAAGTTCAAGCTAAAAAGTAAAGGTAAGACAAGTTCAAGCTAAAAAGGTAAGGTAAGATAAATTCATGTTAAGAAGGTAAGGCAAGATAAATTCATGTTAAAAGGCAAGGTAAGAATACAAGTTTGAGTATATTGAGTTAAAAGCTTAAGTGATCTTGATAAGAAAAGAATAAGATAATTCATTAAGAATGTTGTTATCTATTTACATGTAAACTTACTAAGCTTTATGCTTACTCCCATTCTTTATTTTTTTTAGTATTACAAGCCAACTCGAGGATCGAAAGGACGTCGGAGATCGTTACACACTATCAAAGGATTATATTGGTATTTTGTGACTCGAACGTCTTAAGTTATGGCATGTATAGGGACTTAGCCATTTTATGTGTGTGACCTTATGATATGGCTTATTACGGACTTGTAAATGCTTGGTAATGATTAGCCATTAAAATGGTTAATTAAGAACATGTGGATGTTATGAAATGCCTAGTTCTTAGTTATTTTAAAGAAATTATGTAATTATATGCAGGGGAATAGTTGGACAGCAGCAGTGACGTGAATTTGAAAAATCACCAAAAATAGTAGAAATTGAATTAGGTTGTTCATGAGATATATAATTAAATCTTATTGAGTCTATTTTTATATAAAGAAAACGGTGTAGGAAAAAGAGTTGTATATTATGAGATAATTGATTTTTAGTGAAGAGAGGTCAGAACTGTCAAACTGTGTAATAGGGGAGACTTTAACTAATAAACTAGACTAATTGGCCACACCAAAAATTATGAAAAAATTACAGTAAGAAGATATATGAGTCTAGTTTCAAGGAAAATTTACGGATCTAGATTTCAAGTTTCGTAACTCAAGTTATAATTAATTTAGTGAACATGACGCAGACGGATAGTTTCAATTTTTATGCCCAGAACTAGTAAGTTAAGTCTAGTAATGCCTCGTGCTCGACTCCGACAACGGTCTTGGGTAAGGGGTGTTACAGTTAGTTACAGAACGACTCAGGTCTAACGGGGCTGAATTATTCAGGGGTGTCAGTGGAGTCGCCCCTATCGTAGCCGAATACTGGATGGAGGCTACAAGAAGAATTATGGATGAGTTGGATTTTACTGTTGAGCAGGAGCTCAAGAGGGTTGTTTCCTTGTTTCGCGACGAGACTTACCAGTTGTGGCTGACTGTTAAGGAGGGCACTCAGCCCAACCATCTGACTTGGGATTATTTTAAGATGACTTTCCAGATAAGTATGTGGGAGCCAGCTAAAGCGATGCTAGGAGGCGTGAGTTTCTTAATCTCACTCAGGAAGACCGTTCAGTGGCCGTCTATGATGCCGAGTTTTTGAGACTGAGCCGTTATGCCCGGGGCATAGTGGCGACTAAATATGAGTGATGCGTCTTTTTCGAGGACGGATTTAGGGATAGCCTACGGGTTCTGATAGCTCCGTAGAGGGAGCGTGATTTTTCTGCTCTGGTGGGTAAGGCGAAGATCGCCGGAGAGGTTAAGCGCGCGGAGCGCTAAAACAGTGAGAAAGGAAAGAATAAGAGGGAACTGAAGCCCTCAAATTCTATGATGATGACTAAGAAAAAGGCCAGATCTGATGGGCCAATGAGAGTTGGGCCTCCTATTGTACCTGCTGGGGTGGCGCTGTGTGGGCACTGTGGTAGACACCATCCGGATGAGCGGTGGAGGACTACTGGGGAATGTTTGAGATGCAGTTCGACTGAGCATCATGCCAGGGACTGTCCACTGAGGACTGATCAGATGCAAGCTGCATGTTCTGGTACGACGCAACCACCGAGAATAGCTCAGCAACCACCTAGGGGCCGGGGGCAGCCCAAGGGTATAAATTGCATGGGCTGAGGCCAGAGAGCACTGAGCCGAGGTGCGGGACTGACTGAGGTAAGACAGCTTGCACTGGTTTATGCTGTACATTGCCGAGAGGATAGTGATACTTCGGACGTCATTATGGGTATGTTTTTAATTTTTGATGTACTATACACTGCACTGATAGGCGTAGGCTCTACACACTCTTACGCAGCTAGCTCTGTGTCTGAAACTTTGGGGATTCTGGTTGAGAATACTTCGAATGAGATAACTGTTGTGAGTCTGTTGGGTCAATCTATCTGGGTTAGCAAATTGTTTAAGGATGTTCCACTAGAGGTTCAATGTACAGTATTTCTGGCTAATCTGATGGAGCTTCCATTTGGGGAGTTCAATTTGATTCTAGGAATGGACTGGTCAAACATCGGGTGAGTCTGGACTGTGCTGCAAAGAGGGTTATTCTGAGAACATATGAGGATGGCAAGGTAATGGTGATTGGGGAACGTCAGGATTATCTGGAGAATATGATTTCTGCGTTGGTGGCAGAAAAGGTAGTACGGAATGAATGTGAAGCATTCTTGGCCTACATCAGTGTTTTGTATTCTGAAAACTCTTCGGTTAAGGACATCAAGACCGTAAGAGACTTTCCGGATGTTTTTCCTAAGGAATTACTAGGTCTGCCTGCAAGCCGAGAGGTAGAGTTTGGGATCGAGCTCTATCCTGGTATAGCTCCGGTGTCCATCGCCCCAAATCGAATGGCACCGAAGGAGCTTGTGGAGCTTAAGGCTCAGAATCAAGAGTTACTAGATCGTGGGTTCATCCGCCCTAGTGTGTCTCCATGGGGAGCACCTGTGCTGTTTGTGAAAAACAAAGATGGATCCATACGTATGTGTATCGACTACCGCCAATTGAATAAGCTAACCATGAAGAACAACTACCCACTACCGAGAATAGATGATTTATTTGACCAGTTCGGAGGGGCTTCTATTTTCTCTAAGATCGATCTGTGATCGGGATTCCATCAATTGAAGGTTAAGGAGACTGATGTACATAAGATGACATTTAGGACGCGGTACGACCATTACGAGTTCCTAGTAATGCCATTTGGACTGACGAATACACCAGCAACTTTTATGGATCTGTTGAACCGAGTGTTCCAGCCCTATATGGATCGATTCGTGGTAGTCTTCATTGAAGACATTCTGGTGTATTCGAAGACTGAGGACGAGCATGATGAGCATCTCTGAGTGGTATTATAGACGCTTCGTTAAAAAATAGTTGTATGCGAAGCTCAGTAAGTGCGAGTTCTGACTCCGAGAGGTAATCTTTTTGGGGCAAGTGGTTTATGCGGAGGGGATTCATGTTGATCCTTGCAAGATTGAGGCTGAGTTGGAGTGGAAACAACAGAAGAATGTGTCTAAAATCTGCAGCTTTCTGGGGCTAGCGGGTTTATTGACACTTCGTAAAAGGGTTCTCTTTGATCGCAAAACCATTGACCAAGCTTCTGCATAAGGGAGTTTCCTTTTCTGGACCGATAAGCAACAGTAGAGCTTCAAGAAGCTCAAATCTGTTTTAACGTAAGCTCGGGTTCTGATACAGTCTGAATTTGAGAAGGATTTTGTCGTATACAGTGACGCGTCGCATGTGGGTCTGGGTTACGTTCTGATACAGAATGGTAAAGTTGTAGCTTATGCGTCTCGGTAGCTCAAGACCCATGAGGCTAACTATCCGACGCACGATTTTGAGTTGGTCGCAGTTGCCTTCGCTTTGAAAATCTGGAGGCACTATCTGTACAGTGAGAAGTGTACTATCTACACTGATTACAAGAGCCTCAAGTATCTCCTCACCCAGAAAAAGCTAAATCTTAGGTAGCGTAGATGGCTGGAACTGCTTAAGGATTATGACTGCACCATCGAGTACCATCCTTGTAAGGCTAATGTGGTGGTCGATGCTTTGAGTCGTAGGGCAATGATTGATTTGAGTGTGATATTCGCTCGACTCAGTTTATTCGAAGATGAGAGTTTGTTAGCAGAGCTTCAAGTTAAGCCTACGTGGATTGATCAGATCAGACGTAAACAAATAGGGGATAAGTCTCTCGAGTTGAGGTTCCATCAGGTTGAGAATGGGAATATTACGGATTTTGGAATTAACAGTGATGGGGTACTTTGTTTCTGCGATCGGATCTATGTGCCGAATGATGAAGATTTGAGACAGTCGATTCTGAGGGAGACCCATAGTAGCCCTTACGCTATGCATCCCGGTGGGAATAAGATGTACCAGGATCTGAGAGATTTGTATTTGTGGTTGTGGTTGAAGCGTGATGTTACTAATTTTGTTGCTCGTTGTCTGACTTGTCAGCAGGTTAATGCTGAGCATCTGTTGCCTTCGGGGTTGCTGTAGCTGGTAAAGATTCCGATGTGGAAATGGAAGTGAGTAATTATGGATTTTGTTAGTGGTGGTTACCCTTAACAACCACTAAGAAAGTTTCTGTCTAAGTCAGTGGATCGATTGACCAAATTTATTCACTTCATTCAGGTTAGGATGGACTTTTCGCTCTAGAAATTAGCTAAGCTTTATGTATCTGAAATAGTGAGACTGCATGGGGTTCCTGTTTCGATTATTTCTGATAGGGATCCTCGCTTCACGTCTTGATTCTAGAAGAAATTACATGAAGCATTGGGTTCGAGATTGGACTTAAGTATTGCTTTCCATCCTTAGACAGATTTTCAGTCAGAGAGGGTGATTCAAGTACTGGAGGATATGTTGAGAAGCTGTGTTGTAGATTTTCGAGGCAGTTGGGAGGACTATTTGCCGTTGGCAGAGTTTGCCTATAATAATAGCTATTAGGCTAGCATCTAGATGGCACCGTATGAGGCCCTATATGGTCGTAAGTGTCGTACTCCTTTATGATGGACTGAGTTGGGGGAGCGACGTGTTCTGGGTAAGCTTTACCTAAACCCCTAATTATGTGACTCGACTTTTCTATTTTTGTATCGAGCATGAATTCTGATATCTGATTATATGAATTGTGTTTGCATAATAGTGTGACATCTTATGTATGTTGCATTGCATCGGTGTGGGATTGATGAAATGTTGCATCTTATGTATGTTGCATTGCATTGCATCTTATGTTGCATTGCATAATAGCGTGACATCTTATGTATGTTGCATTGCATCTGATTATATGAAATGTAATGCATAAAACTTGCAATTGTTGAAGTTGGCAATTATCTGGGATGCCTTTTCCCCATGCCTGCTGTGTTATACAGCATCTTGAACAAAATCCTAATGACTACTTACATAGGTACTACCACAATGACACATATTTAAAAGCATACGAATATGCTTTGCAAACCATAAATGGGTCACATGAATGGTCTAAATTTGGTATTGAGCTCGTGCTTCCACCAATTGAGAAAGCAATGCCTGGTAGGCCAAAGAAGAATAGAAGGAAGGCAAAAAATGAACTGAAAAAAGTGAAGCTTGGACAACTCAGTAGGGCTGGTCTAATTATGAGATGTAAGAAATGTGGTGGTGAAGGTCACAACAAAAGATCATGCATTCAACCTAACACAACGGTAACACAGGTATATCGTAAACGCTTTTTCATTGTCAATTCCAAAATATTAAAATCTAATTTTGGTTCTAATTTTTTTGTTTTTAGTCTAGTACGAGTGCGAGAACTATAAGACCAAAAAATAACAACATAACACCATGCATTCAGCCTAATACAACTGGATCACATGTATATAGTATACACTATTTTAATGTAAATTAAAAAATATTTTAATCTAAGTAAATTAAAAAATATTTTAATCTAATTTGGGGTTTTGATTTTTTTGGTTTTAGTCTGGTACGAGTACAGGAACTAGAAGCCAAAAAAAGAAAACAGAACACCATGCATTTAACCTAACACAACTGGATCACAGGCATATCATACAAAATTTTTTAATGTCTATTTCAAATTATTTAAATCTAATTTGGGGTTTTGATTTTTTGTTCTTAGTCTAGTACAAGTATGAGACCTAGAAGCCAAAAAAAGGATGACATATCAGGAACCTATCAGCACACAAGAATCCACTGCATTAAAGAAGATGAAGAAATGAATTGAGATGGTTAACATATTTTGTTTGTTTTTTGAAATGATTTGTTGAAATGGTTGGTTAACATCTTACTGCTATAGGATCATTTTTTTAGCATAACATATTTTGTTTGTTTTTTTAAATGGTTTGTTGAAATGGTTGGTTAACATGTTACTCCTATAGGATGATTTTGTTAGTATAACATATTTTGTTTATTTTTGAAATAATTTGTTGTACTATTACTGCTATTGTAGCTTTTTTAACATGAAATTAGTGAAGCCTCACATATGAAAAAAGTGAACATGAAATTGGAAAGTGTATTAGATTTTTGTTTTGTGGGGGAATACTTTTATACTAATGTTAGTCTTGCTTACTAGTTTTAGTTAAGCTGTTCAAATACGTGAAACTGAAATCAAAACAAAGAATAATGGAATGCAAAAATCCAATAAAAACTAAATTATAGAGAACAATTTTAATCTAATGGTTTTAATCCAATAAAAATCAAAATGGAACTGCCCAAAACCATCTTAGAAGACTTTGTTTCTGGAAGTTATAATCTAATGGTTTTCTTCATGTAACATTATTATCTATATTATGGATATACTATTTATTAGCAAACTAATGATCTAACAATAATCCATAACGTTAGAAAGGTTCCCTTAAGGCTACCAAATCCTAAAAAAATATTAAAAATGTTTGTAATCCCCGAACATTTAGTACATATAAATGGGTCAAATTATAACATTCCTAAATAATGTGACAAATAAGATAAGCAATACACTACAAATAAACATTTTCTTATAAAACTCTTTCTCTTTCTTGAGTGATTTACATTTTTGCTTCAAGCCCTTAATCTTTGTGTTTAATTTAATGTTATCCATAACATCAGGATTCATCTTAACATTACTGCTTTTACTGCCACTCTCAAACATCTCACCACTTCCACACTTCATTATTTGCTTCCTAAGTCTTGTATTCTCTTTTGCAAGTTTTCTTTCGCTATGACGTAATTCACGTGTTACTTCATTCGCCCTGTTACACAGCTTATCATCATACCACTTAAAAAATCGGCATCCACCAACCTACATTTCACACAAAAAATTGACTTTTTATTATATAAACTCTACAATTCCCCAATTTAGTCCAGTTGATACAATAATAATAAGAAATTACCCAAATACAATTTTGTATACGTAGAAAAGCTCAATTACTCTTTTACACATATCATAATTCCATGAGAAATTCGTCCGTCTTTCTACATACAAAATTGTAAGATGACACAATTTCTACACCTCTAATTCAGATTTACCCATCACTTCAAAAATACAAGAACAATCATTTTGTTAAAAATAGAAAACCTAACACAATTCATGGAAGCCAATGTTTGAGCTTACATCCTCAACACCTATCCCAAAATGACCAAATGTAGTTTCAGTGTCATACTTGTCAACTCTGAAATATGGTAACGCCATTCAAGAAAAATGAAATAACAACTGAGTTCATATACAGTGACTACTCTAATATTTAAGCGTGAGAAAGAAATGTTTCATCAACATCCAATAAAAAAATAAAAAATAAAAAAAATCCCCAATCTCTTATGAACCCTAAAACAAATCGGCTAAATATGCTTACGCGAATACATTTCACGCATGGAAAAGAAATGTTTCATCAATATCCAATTAAAAAAATAAAAAAAAGAATCACATAATTTCTTATGAACCTTAAACAGATCTGCTAAATATACAGTGACTACTCCAATCCTAATTCTAATGCTATGATGAATTGTTGCACCAATTTAGTCCAGCTGACACAATAATAAAGAAAATTAAAAATTCTCAATTTCTTATGGACCCTAAAACAAATCAGTTAAATATATGCTTACCCAAAAATCTGAGCAACCAAAATACCTTCTGCTTGGGCTTAAATTGCTCCATGATGTCTCTCTCGGAGCTAAGTTGTTACAAAAAAATCTTCTTTTCTCTTCATCATAAACGAACTCTCCTTATGATGATGAAACCAAGTTTGAATAAGGAAACTTCTCCATTGGTGGCTTCCAATCACTTTTTTCAAACAATATTTTCAATTTTTTTACAAACCTACTAAATTTCAAGCTTCAATTTCTAAAGAATTTCAATGGAGAGGGAGAGGATTTGAGATTTAGGGTTATTCATTTACGAGCTGCTAATTTCTTTTAATTCTGCCCGTATGTGTTAGTTAGGGGTTTTATTTTTTTTAATTTTAATTATTTTTTAAGTTTAAATTTATTTGCTAACGTGACATTATTTTGCTTATATGTCACATTAGCATCTACATACGTGTGGCGCCAAAGTGCCCAACACCCAAACATTAGGAGCTAATTTTGTCATTATGCCTATTAAAATTAATTATTTAATATCCTTCTAAAATTTTAATTTATGTTTCAATTATCTTTAATAAAATCAATTCAAATAACTCATATTTAATAAATGCCTACGAAACTTAATTAAATTAATTGTTTATTCTTCGTTTGGGTAAAGAAGTAATGAAAAAAGTATGAGTTTTGTTTGGCATGGAAGATAAAATTAATTAATTAAATTAAATGCAATGAAGCTTTCTTTGTTTTTAGCTTAGCATGGAAGATTTAAGATCATATAATAAATAAAAAAAATTTGTGTTTCATAGACAATTATTAAAGATGAATTATTTGAATTGTTTTTAAATTGGAAATATAAAATAAATTTTAAAATTTTAGGAGATTAAATTAATTTCAATATTAAAGTAATAAATCAGCTGCCACTATCAAGGGATAAATTTTTTAAATAATTTATTTAATTGATTTTGATGTTTTAAAAATTAAATTTTCAACATTGAAAAATAAATTTAGAACTTTCGGCTAGGGTGTGAAGAAGTACAATTTGACAAATTTTTTAATGCATTATTTTAGTTTCTACTGTTTTTCGTTTTAATCTTCAATTTTTTTTTATCTCAATCAACACTTTAAAAAAAGATTTTTTTTGGGTGACCAAAATGAAAGTGACTTAGAAGTCGGGTGGCTAAAATGAAAGTGTAAATATGATGTGATATGTAAAGTTAATCATTGTTTGATATTTAATGCTTGAGTTAGTAAAATGAAAGTGCCTTAAAAGTTGGGTGACAAAATTGCAAGGATTTTATTTTGAGTGACAAAAATGAAAGCATCCTAAAATTGGTAACCAACTGAACATTTTATTCAAAATATTAAATATATTATTTTTTTTATGAGTATATTATTAAGTGAATGTCCATTAAGATTAAGATAAGTTTTGATGTACTTTAAATTCTAATAATCATTAGAAGTATATCTTTACTTCAGTTATACTTCTTATACCTATAAATAGAGACTTTGGAGAAGCTTTGTAAATATTTCGATTAATCAATAAAATACGCTCTCCCTTTTCTCTATATTCTTTATTCTCTGTCTTTTATTTTATAACACGTTATCAACACAATTTTCTTTTAATTGTTTTTCTATATAAGTCACAAACTTTTTTCCCTTTCACCAAGCCATACCCCTTTCAAGCAACAAGTAATGCAGTAGTTGGTCGCTCAAATTTGCTACTCAAGTTGTTGTCGATTGCCTTTTAGAGCTACTGTTATTTCAATTTTTAATTGAGGATTGCGCATTATGGGTAATCATTATGCAAAGAAATATATATAATCCTTACATGTCATGTTTTTCTCCTTTGTTGATTGATTTTTGGTAAATTTATTTTATGAAAAATATTATTACTTTAAGGTTTCTTTTAAACTAAGATTCTTTTATTAAATTATAGTATGCATAATATTTAGATGTTTAAATATATGATTATTAAATTCTTGTTATTAAATATTCTTGTAATTTGATTAAAATTATGGTGGAAAGTGTTATTAACCTACCATAGTAGATTAAAAGGGAAATCTGATAGGATCTATTGAGTCTTATTAACTTGCTAATGTTGAAAGATTGTATTATATCTTTTAAATTGAATTTATAAATATTTAATTAGAAGCTTCATAAGATTTTATAACATATACGTGGTATTGAAATTTAGTACAATGCATATTGGATAACTTTCAAGCATCATATACGAAAATTTTATTGTTTATTAAATGATTTTTACTATCAGATTATAAATGTTATTAAGAAAACAAAGTTCTTTTACTACTTGCAATAGTGCTCGTGATAATAACCAGGGTGATGATGACGATGTTAAAGATTTTCAGGTATATTTTACTATAATTTATTTATTATATCATGTTTATTATAATTGGAGACTAATCATGACAACTTGAATAGATAGATTTTGATTTGAAATCCACGCATGTTTGCGATGGTGAGTATGAAATAAAGAATCTATTGGGACGTTTATAAGTTCGTCCTAATAAATCTATTGCATTCCTCAAAGTGAACGCAAACATAAATCTATTAGGACGTTTATAAGTTCGTCCTAGTAAATCTATTGCATTCCTCAAAGTGAACGCAAACATAAAGAAAATAAAAGATATAATCATGGACCACTAAAAGTGGGAACATAGTAATAAATAAGAGAACAATGAGAGTTCTCAAGATAACTCTTCAAAGGGTAAAGATAACTTATGTTATCAATGTTATATGAAATATTATTAGCCACATACGTGGCGCATCCCAAATATTTTGTTTATGTTAATATTATTTGAGAAAGGATATGAGAATGTAGTCAAGAATTCTATCATTACAGATAGAAAATATTTATCTTATTATCAGAGTCGAGACTGTGCTGAGTGTGGGAAAAGGCATTCTGGAGAATGCTGGAGGAAAACGGGTGCTTGTTATAAATGTGGTTCAATGGATCATCAATATAGGAGTTGCCCTCGACGAATGGATACAACTCAAGAAGCTCGTAATACTGATGCACAACCAGCAAGAGGAACTCAGCAACCACCGAGAGGTCGTGGACCAGGTCGTGGTGGTAATGGGGCTGGACGTGGTCAAGGTGCAGCGGGTCGAGGCAATGGTCCTAGAGGTAACACGGATGCAAGACAGCTAGGATTGGTATATGCAGTTAGACGCCGCGAGGATGGCAATGCACCTGATGTGATAACTAGTACGTTTTTCATCTTTGATGTACCTGTTATTGCCTTGATAGATATTGGTTCTACCCACTCGTATGTTGCTAGTACCATAGCTGGAAACTTGAATTTAGAATCTGAAATTTCCGATAGTGAGATAAAGGTAATTAGTCCTTTAGGACAGTCGGTGTTGGTAAATAAACTATTTAGAGACGTGCCCTTAGAAATTCAAGTGAGAAATATTTTTGGCAAATTTGATGGAATTGCCTTTTGGCGAGTTCGATATCATTTTGGGCATGGATTGGTTGGTTAAGCACCGGGCGCAATTGGATTGTGCTGAAAAGCGAATGTCGATAAGAACTGTGGAGGATAAGGAGATAATTATGATAGGCGAGCGAAGAAATTACTTGGCAAATGTGGTATCTGCGTTAAAGGCAGAAAAGTTGGTGCGGAAAGGGTATGGAGCATTTCTAGCATTTATTAGTGCTTTAGATGCCAAAGAGTTATCGGTGGAAGATGTGAGAGCAGTGAAGGAATTTCCTGATATTTTTCCCGAAGAACTTCCTGGTATACCTCCAGATCGGGAAGTAGAATTTGGTATTGAGCTCTTGCCCGGAAGTGCTCCAGTGTCCATTGCTCCTTATAGAATGGCACCGAAGGAGTTGACGGAGCTTAAAGCTCAAATTCAAGAATTGCTGGATCGGGGTTTTATTCGACCGAGTGTGTCACCGTGGGGAGCACCGGTTTTGTTTGTTAAGAAGAAAGATGGGTCGATGCGTATGTGTATCGATTACAGGCAGTTGAATAAACTGACGATCAAAAATAGGTATCCTCTGCCGAGAATTGATGACCTGTTTGATCAATTGAAAGGAGCTTCAGTTTTCTCCAAAATTGATTTAAGGTCGAGATATCATCAGCTTAAGGTGAAAGAAGTGGATATTCACAAAACAGCTTTCCGAACTCGTTATGGACATTATGAGTTTTTGGTGATGCCGTTTGGGTTGACCAATGCACCAGCTGCATTTATGGATATGATGAACCGGGTCTTTCAACCATTTTTAGACCGGTTTGTGGTAGTATTCATAGATGACATTTTGGTATATTCAAGGAATGAAGAGGAGCATGACTCGCATTTACGAATTGTATTACAGTTACTTCGAGATAATCAACTATATGCCAAATTCAATAAATGTGAATTTTGGTTAAGGGAAGTGACTTTCTTGGGTCATGTGGTATCAGCCGAAGGAATAAGGGTGGATCCTCGGAAGATTGAGGCTGTATTAGATTGGAAACCACCAAATTCAGTAGCTGAGATCTGGAGTTTCTTGGGTTTGGCTGGTTACTATAGACGCTTTGTTGAGGGGTTTTCGTTGATTGCTTCACCCCTAACTAAGCTTTTGCGAAAGGGAGTACCATATTTATGGACCGATAAACAGCAAGAAAGTTTCGAGAAACTGAAGAAGATTTTGACGGAAGCGCCAGTTCTGATTCAACCTGAGGCTGGAAAGGAGTTTACAGTTTACTGTGATGCGTCACATACGGGTTTAGGTTGCGTATTGATGCAAAGTGGGAAAGTGGTGGCTTATGCTTCTCGTCAGCTGAGACCGCACGAAGTAAACTACCCTACTCATGACTTGGAGTTAGCAGCAGTAGTGTTTGCTTTAAAGATTTTGAGGCATTACCTCTATGGTGAAAAGTCTATTATCTATACGGATCACAAGAGTCTTAAGTATCTCCTTACTCAGAAGGAATTAAATTTGAGACAACGAAGATGGGTGGAGCTGTTAAAGGACTATGATTTCTCAATTGAGTATCACCCGGGAAAGGCTAATGTGGTAGCAGACGCGTTAAGTCGTAAGGTGGTAACTGAATTGATAGCAATGTTTACCCATTTGAGTTTGTATGAGGACGGTAGTTTGATAGCGGAACTTCAAGTGAAGCCTCTGTGGTTGGAGCAAATCAAGGAAAAGCAAATATTAGACGAAAAGTTGGGACCTTTACTTCAGCAAGTTGAAAATGGTGGAATAGAGGATTTTGGAATAAACACGGAAGGTGTGTTGTGCTTTCGTGGAAGAGTTTGTATGCCTAAGGACTCAGATCTGAGGCAAATGATTCTAAGGGAGGCGCATAGTAGCCCTTATGCTATGCACCCTAGAGGAAATAAGATGTATCAGGATCTTCGCGAACAGTTTTGGTGGCCGGGGTTGAAGCGTGAGATTTCAGAATTTATGGGAAAATGTTTAACTTGTCAGCAAGGGAAGACGGAGCATCAATTGCCGTCAGGTCTATTGCAACCAGTAAAGATTCCTCTTTGGAAATGGGAGCGGATAACAATGGATTTTGTTAGTGGGTTACCTTTAACACCTACTAAGAAAAATTCTGTTTGGGTAATTGTGGATCGTTTGACGAAGACTGCTCATTTTCTACCAGTACGTACGGATTACTCGTTACAGAAGTTGGCTAAGCTGTATGTATTTGAAATCGTGAGGCTGCATGGGGTACCCGTATCTATTATATCGGATAGGGATCCTAGGTTTACATCACGGTTTTGGAAAGCTTTGCATGAAGCTCAGGGAACAAAGCTAAACTTTAGTACGGCTTTTCATCCTCAGTCAGATGGTCAGTCGGAGAGAGTGATTCAGATTCTGGAAGACATGTTAAGGGGTTGTGTGATTGACTTCAAAGGTAGTTGGGAGGATTTTCTACCTTTGGCAGAATTCGCATATAACAATAGTTATGAGTCTAGCATTCAGATGGCACCCTACGAGGCATTGTATGGTCGCAGGTGTCGTTCTCCTATTTGTTGGACTGAGTTGGGCGAACGACAGATGTTAGGTCCTGAGATGATTTCTGAAACGGAAGAGAAAGTAAAGGCTATTCGAGCACGGTTAAAGGAAGCTTCGGATAGACAAAAGTCGTATGCAGATCTGAAGCATAAGGATATCGAGTATGCTGTGGGGGATCAAGTTTTCTTGAAGGTCTCACCTTGGAAGAAGATTTTCAGGTTTGGAAAGAAGGGCAAATTGAGTCCTAGGTACATTGGACCATATCGTATGGTGAAGCGTGTTGGTCCAGTGGCTTATCAGATTGAGTTACCTCCGGAGTTGAGCCAAATTCATAACGTTTTCCATGTTTCCATGCTGAGGCGCTATAGATCGGATCCTTCGCACATAGTACCGGTAGAAGAATTGGAGTTAAATTCAGACTTGTCTTTTGAGGAGGAACCAGTGGAAATCTTAGATCGAGATGTTAAGGTGCTAAGAAAGAAAACCGTGCCGCTGGTCAAAGTTTTGTGGCGTAACAATGGAGTGGAGGAAGCTACGTGGGAGCCTGAGGATGCAATTCGGCAACAATACCCTCACCTCTTTCAATCAGGTAAATTTCGAGGACGAAATTTTCTTTAAGGAGGGTAGAGTTGTAACACCCTAAAATTCAAGTATCGATATATATTGCATGTTTTGGTGTTTAGATTATGAAGGAAAATTTTCTTACTTCTTTCTTGTGTTTATTATAGCCTTGAAGAACAGTATAGAATTATTAGGGTATGGAATAATTTTTATATTTGAGAATTTATTGAAGTGGATAAAGTGACATTAATACTTAAGTTAATTTAAGTGTCAATAAGTGTCACAAGATGAGTAAATGGCAAGGTGGTGTATGCGTATGGGTATTAGCATGAGGGGAAAGGTTCGAATCCCTTAGTTAGCATCTAGATAATTTTTATTTTTGCTCTAGAATGGTAAGTGTCGGCCAAGCTTAATTATGGTAAGTGTTGACTTTGTTCTTTTTGGTTAGTAGATTAAAGGAATAAGGAAATTGTTAACTTATGGTAGGGAATCAAGAATTTTTGGCAAGATAAGGGGACATAAGGCATGTATCAAGGAAAAGGTTTTGGAAATTATTTCATGGTCATTTGACCAATGAATTTGGAAGGCATTGTGGCTTGGGGGAGGTTGGCCGAATATGCTAGTAGCTTAGTAAGGTTTAGGAGTTGTTTTTTTTGGTCATTCTTAGTTTTTGTGCAAGTTTTGCAACTCTTTCTCAACCCTTCTCCTTTGGCCGAATTTGATCTTTAGGTAAGCCTTAATCTTTTGACCATTTGGTCATTTTTGCGAGTCACTTTAGTATTCTTTTGTATGCCTTTTCAAAGTGCCGAATCTTCCAATACCAAAAAGGCCATTCTCTTCTTTTCTTTTCCCCATTGCCGAATGTACTTTGCTCCTAGACTCATCTCTTTCTTTCTCTTTTCTTCTCTTGGAAAGCCGAATCCTCATTATCATCTCTTCTCTCATCTTTTATTTCTTTTCAATCATACTCTCTCTATTATTTCTCCAATGGCCGAATGTTAGTGTGCCCATAGCCGAACCATTTTCTCTTTTCTTTGGTTATACATAGCCGAATCTTCCATCTTTCATAAACCTCCATCTCAATCCTTCTTTTCAACCGTGGACAATAGGTAAGAGTTCTTTTTAGTTTATAGTTGTTTTGGCCGAATTTTTGATGGTGATAAAAAGGATTTCTTGGACCGAAATTTATCATTCCTTCTATTAAACGTTTCCAATTGTTAAATTTTAGAGCGATAGTGGAAGACCGGAAATCAAGTGATCGTGAGTATCATAGAACGTTAGAATCGATTTAAGGTGTTAAGAGAACGTGTTGGTCGACTCTCATATTGTGGAACGAGGATATTGTGGTAAGGAAATCACACCCTTAAAACCTTTAGTTATATTTTCGATATAATATTAGTTTGGATTAATGATCTTTTGTCATTGAAGACATTCAAGATAGGGAAGAAAAGGGCAGTGTTTAGTGTTCGGAAGAAGGGAGGTTCCATTAATCCCCCTAAGTATAAGCAAAGGGCTATTTCGGGAATCCGAGATTTTCCACCGGGTTGCGGACGCTCATCTGGGGAGAATCAATTGTTTGAAGTCGTTCGTACTCCCGAACCTTTATTTGTTCGTGGATTTGCATCGGTTAACGAATCATCAATCGAGGAGAAATCGCAATTATAAGTCGTTCGAAATTCCGAGGGTAAAAGTTTAGATCGCTATTTCTAAGATTGGTTTTATTAATAAAATATAGTGTTTTAATTACCGTGATGCGTATAGGTATCGACGAGCGGGAAAGTCTAGTTCTCTCTATAACCAGGTGTGTAACTTCACACTTATCTCTCGGGTTAGATACCAATCCGTAAGTTTTGTGATAAAATCGTAAAAATGGCAAAATCGGAAAATACATAGTAAGTTATACTTTTGCATAAATACATGAAAACGGTTAAAACCGAGAAATCTACGAAAATCTGCTAGATTGTTAAATTGGGCCAAAAAACTGCTAGATCGCTAAATGGGCCAAAAATATTCTAGTTCGATATATGGGCCAAAGTTTGCTAAATTGCTAAATGGGCAAAATACTAATTTGTTTTATGGGCCCAAATGAAATGCTTAATTATATACCCATTTATATTATGGATTATTTGATAAATTATTATATGGCTATATTTTGTTATGCATACATGATTCCATGGGGCGGGATATTTGATGAAGAGAAGAATGGCCTGTTGCCAAAAATCTAGTTCGGTGGCTCTGCCACAAATAATTTTGGCTTAATGCCTCTAGTTCGGTGACTAAGTCACAATCTAGTTCGGTAGTGCACTACAAAATTATTTTAAAGGCTTAATGCCTACGATTGGTGTGTTTGGCGGGGTGGGTTGACTTGATCCCCACAGGTGTGTTGGTTGGTACGGGGGTGTGTAGCGGATGGATATTAGGCTTGGTTGGGAAATTCATTTTTCATGCATTTCTATTTATTTTACTTTATATTGTTAAAATGAAATTGGGTTCAAGCCCAAGTTAATGTCTCGATGATCTGGCCCAATAATGGTGGTAAGTGAGTTGCACACTGAGTTCTTAGTAACTCACCCTATTTTATTATCCATCTCAGGTAAGGGCAGTTGATGTGGACTTGGGCCGGAGATGACTTGGTGGAGGCCATACTACGAGCATGGGTTTATAAACTATGGACTTTATTTAAATTACTTATTTTAATTACTATTTTGGGTTTGATGTAATAAGGCCTCTAATTATGTTTTTATGGATTTTTATGTGTGGATGGATTTAAATTTTGCTTTAAGACTTTTACTTTGGGTTTTTCTTAAATCTATATAGTTTCTTAAAAATATTGAGTTTTACAACAATTTGAACACCTTAATTATTTCTTTTAAATTTCTTCCGAATTCTCTTAAATTGCTTTAAGGTTTTTGACAAATATATTCTAAATGATAAGATTTCTAACAAAGTTTTTCCTTAATTTACAAATTTTCAAATCTTGGTCTTAGTTTTTATTGAACTTTATCTTCAAAAGATTTTGAAGTATTATTTTACTTTAAACATTAGAAAATTACATGGATGTTCGATTGGTGTGACAAACCAAATCTCGTCTTAACGCATAGACCTGGTTTGGGGTGTTACATTTAATGGTATCAGAGCCAGTTTCAAAACTCGGCTGTGGTTGGGTTCAACAACAATATTTGTTTGAGAAACAATTCAAATTTCTTTTGATTTAAAGGTAGCATGGCACCATGAGCATCCCGCACCAAGTCAAGTAAGTATCTGTATATTGATTGTTTATTATTATTGTGATATGATCTTAAAAACACTCTAGAACTTTGAGTTTTAGGTGTTGAAAACCGTAGAGATTGAGACAATAGGATATGATTGCGAAAACAACTCTATCTCTTTTATATATCACAAAATATCGTTAATAAACACTGAAATAGTAATCTGATTCATAAAACTCATAACCAGATTAAATCGAATTGGTTATTATGAGCACAAGAGGACGTGGTCGTGGACGCGGTAGACGTGGCCGTGGTAGAGGACGAGGTGTTAGGGGCACAACTGAAGCGCCGGGTCATATGCCGGAAATGGATGCACCTGCGTCACTCGAGAGTGAGACGGGATCACATGATCATATAGAAGAAGATAATGCTTTGACACGAGCCATGTTGCGAGTTCTTGAAAGGGTCGCTGGAACCAAAACTGCGCCAACAGCTCGTGGGTCAATATCGGAGCGATTGAAATCAAGTGGTGCTGAGGTTTTCAGAGGCGTCTCAGGTGTAGCTTCAAATGTCGCTGAATATTGGCTTGAGGCAGTGGAGCGAATTATGGACGATCTCGAGTGCACTGTGGAACAAAAACTAAGAGGAGCGGTGTCCTTGTTAAGGGACGAAGCATACCAATGGTGGCTTACTGTCCGAGAAGGCACTGATGCTGCATTAGTTAATTGGGAATTCTTCAAAGTTTCCTTTCAGGGGAAATATGTGGGAACAAGTTATGTGGATGCCCGAAGGAAGGAATTCTTGAATCTGGTGCAAGGAAATAAGACGGTGGCAGCATATGAGGCTGAGTTTTTACGTTTGAGTCGCTATGCTCGAACAATAGTGTCAACGAATCATGAGCGTTGTGTACGCTTTGAGGATGGGTTGAAAGATGAGTTGCGGGTTCTGATAGCCCCACAACAAGTTAGAACTTTTGCCACACTTGTGGAGAAGGCCAAGATAGCCGAAGAGGCTAAGAATTCGGAACGTCAGAATCGGGAACAAGTTAGAGGCAAGAGAGATATAAAGTATTCGGGTTCTTCAAAAAGGTTTCTGAAGAGGCCTCGGAATGATGAGCCAGCTCAAGGTAGAACACCTGTAGCTGTTAATCAGAGTCGAGACTGTGCTGAGTGTGGGAAAAGGCATTCTGGAGAATGCTGGAGGAAAACGGGTGCTTGTTATAAATGTGGTTAAATGGATCATCAATATAGGAGTTGCCCTCGACGAATGGATACAACTCAAGAAGCTCGTAATACTGATGCACAACCAGCAAGACGAACTCAGCAACCACCGAGAGGTCGTGGACCAGGTCGTGGTGGTAATGGGGCTGGACGTGGTCAAGGTGCAGCGGGTCGAGGCAATGGTCCTAGAGGTAACACGGATGCAAGACAACCAGGATTGGTATATGCAGTTAGACGCCGCGAGGATGGCAATGCACCTGATGTGATAACTGGCACGTTTTTCATCTTTGATGTACCTGTTATTGCCTTGATAGATATTGGTTCTACCCACTCGTATGTTGCTAGTACCATAGCTGGAAACTTGAATTTAGAATCTGAAATTTCCGATAGTGAGATGAAGGTAATTAGTCCTTTAGGACAGTCGGTGTTGGTAAATAAACTATTTAGAGACGCGCCCTTAGAAATTCAAGTGAGAAATATTTTTGGCAAATTTGTTGGAATTGCCTTTTGGCGAGTTCGATATCATTTTGGGCATGGATTGGTTGGTTAAGCACCGGGCGCAATTGGATTGTGCTGAAAAGCGGATGTCGATAAGAACTGTGGAGGATAAGGAGATAATTATGATAGGCGAGCGAAGAAATTACTTGGCAAATGTGGTATCCGCGTTAAAGGCGGAAAAGTTGGTGCGGAAAGGGTATGGAGCATTTCTAGCATTTATTAGTGCTTTAGATGCCAAAGAGTTATCGGTGGAAGATGTGAGAGCAGTGAAGGAATTTCCTGATGTTTTTCCCGAAGAACTTTCTGGTATACCTCCAGATCGGGAAGTAGAATTTGGTATTGAGCTCTTGCCCGGAACTGCTCCAATGTCCATTGCTCCTTATAGAATGGCACCGAAGGAGTTGACGGAGCTTAAAGCTCAAATTCAAGAATTGCTGGATCGGGGTTTTATTCGACCGAGTGTGTCACCGTGGGGAGCACCGATTTTGTTTGTTAAGAAGAAAGATGGGTCGATGCGTATGTGTACCGATTACAGGCAGTTGAATAAAATGACGATCAAAAATAGGTATCCTCTGCCGAGAATTGATGACCTGTTTGATCAATTGAAAGGAGCTTCAGTTTTCTCCAAAATTGATTTAAGGTCGAGATATCATCAGCTTAAGGTGAAAGAAGCGGATATTCACAAAACGGCTTTCCGAACTCGTTATGGACATTATGAGTTTTTGGTGATGCCGTTTGGGTTGGCCAATGCACCAGCTGCATTTATGGATATGATGAACGGGTCTTTCAACCATTTTTAGACCGGTTTGTGGTAGTATTCATAGATGACATTTTGGTATATTCAAGGAATGAAGAGGAGCATGACTCGCATTTACGAATTGTATTACAGTTACTTCGAGATAATCAACTATATGCCAAATTCAATAAATGTGAATTTTGGTTAAGGGAAGTGACTTTCTTGGGTCATGTGGTATCAGCCGAAAGAATAAGGGTGGATCCTCGGAAGATTGAGGCTGTATTGGATTGGAAACCACCAAAGTCAGTAGCTGAGATCCGAAGTTTCTGGGGTTTGGCTGGTTACTATAGACGCTTTGTTGAGGGGTTTTCGTTGATTGCTGCACCCTTAACTAAGCTTTTGCGAAAGGGAGTACCATATTTATGGACCGATAAACAGCAAGAAAGTTTCGAGAAACTGAAGAAGATTTTGACGGAAGCGCCAGTTCTGATTCAACCTGAGGCTGGAAAGGAGTTTACAATTTACTGTAATGCGTCACATACGGGTTTAGGTTGCGTATTGATGCAAAGTGGGAAAGTGGTGGCTTATGCTTCTCGTCAGCTGAGACCGCACGAAGTAAACTACCCTACTCATGACTTGGAGTTAGCAGCAGTAGTGTTTGCTTTAAAGATTTTGAGGCATTACCTCTATGGTGAAAAGTCTATTATCTATACGGATCACAAGAGTCTTAAGTATCTCCTTACTCAGAAGGAATTAAATTTGAGACAACGAAGATGGGTGGAGCTGTTAAAGGACTATGATTTCTCAATTGAGTATCACCCGGGAAAGGCTAATGTGGTAGCAGACGCGTTAAGTTGTAAGGTGGTAACTGAATTGAGAGCAATGTTTGCCCATTTAAGTTTGTATGAGGACGGTAGTTTGATAGCAGAACTTCAAGTGAAGCCTCTGTGGTTGGAGCAAATCAAGGAAAAGCAAATATTAGACGAAAAGTTGGGACCTTTACTTCAGCAAGTTGAAAATGGTGGAATAGAGGATTTTGGAATAAACACGGAAGGTGTGTTGTGCTTTCGTGGAAGAGTTTGTATGCCTAAGGACTCAGATCTGAGGCAAATGATTCTAAGGGAGGCGCATAGTAGCCCTTTTGCTATGCACCCTGGAGGAAATAAGATGTATCAGGATCTTCGCGAACAGTTTTGGTGGCCGGGGTTGAAGCGTGAGATTTCAGAATTTGTGGGAAAATGTTTAACTTGTCAGCAAGTGAAGGCGGAGCATCAATTGCTGTCAGGTCTATTGCAACCAGTAAAGATTCCTCTTTGGAAATGGGAGCGGATAACAATGGATTTTGTTAGTGGGTTGCCTTTAACACCTACTAAGAAAAATTCTGTTTTGGTAATTGTGGATCGTTTGACGAAGACTGCTCATTTTCTACCAGTACGTACGGATTACTCGTTATAGAAGTTGGTTAAGCTGTATGTATCTGAAATCGTGAGGTTGCATGGGGTACCCGTATCTATTATATCGGATAGGGATCCTAGGTTTACATCACGGTTTTGGAAAGCTTTGCATGAATTTCTGGGAACAAAGCTAAACTTTAGTACGGCTTTTCATCCTCAGTCAGATGGTCAGTCGGAGAGAGTGATTCAGATTCTGGAAGACATGTTAAGGGGTTGTGTGATTGACTTCAAAGGTAGTTGGGAGGATTTTCTACCTTTGGCAGAATTCGCATATAACAATAGTTATGAGTCTAGCATTCAGATGGCACCCTACGAGGCATTGTATGGTCGCAGGTGTCGTTCTCCTATTTGTTGGACTGAGTTGGGCGAACGACAGATGTTAGGTCCTGAGATGATTTCTGAAACGGAAGAGAAAGTAAAGGCTATTCGAGCACGGTTAAAGGAAGCTTCGGATAGACAGAAGTCGTATGCAGATCTGAAGCGTAAGGATATCAAGTATGCTGTGGGGGATCAAGTTTTCTTGAAGGTCTCACCTTGGAAGAAGATTTTCAGGTTTGGAAAGAAGGGCAAATTGAGTCCTAGGTACATTGGACCATATCGTGTGGTGAAGCGTGTTGGTCCAGTGGCTTATCAGATTGAGTTACCTCCGGAGTTGAGCCAAATTCATAACGTTTTCCATGTTTCCATGCTGAGGCGCTATAGATCGGATCCTTCGCACATAGTACCGGTAGAAGAATTGGAGTTGAATTCAGACTTGTCTTTTGAGGAGGAACCAGTGGAAATCTTAGATCGAGATGTTAAGGTGCTAAGAAAGAAAACCGTGCCGCTGGTCAAAGTTTTGTGGCGTAACCATGGAGTGGAGGAAGCTACGTGGGAGCCTGAGGATGCAATTCGGCAACAATACCCTCACCTCTTTCAATCAGGTAAATTTCGAGGACGAAATTTTCTTTAAGGAGGGTAGAGTTGTAACACCCTAAAATTCAAGTATCGATATATATTGCATGTTTTGGTGTTTAGATTATGAAGGAAAATTTTCTTACTTCTTTCTTGTGTTTATTATAGCCTTGAAGAACAGTATAGAATTATTAGGGTATGGAATAATTTTTATATTTGAGAATTTATTGAAGTGGATCAAGTGACATTAATACTTAAGTTAATTTAAGTGTCAATAAGTGTCACAAGATGAGTAAATGGCAAGGTGGTGTATGCGCATGGGTATTAGCATGAGGGGAGAGGTTCGAATCCCTTAGTTAGCATCTAGATAATTTTTATTTTTGCTCTAGAATGGTAAGTGTCGGCCAAGCTTAATTATGGTAAGTGTTGACTTTGTTATTTTTGGTTAGTAGATTAAAGGAATAAGGAAATTGTTAACTTATGGTAGGGAATCAAGAATTTTGGCAAGATAAGGGGACATAAGGCATGTATCAAGGAAAAGGTTTTGGAAATTATTTCATGGTCATTTGACCAATGAATTTGGACGGCATTGTGGCTTGGGGGAGGTTGGCCGAATATGCTAGTAGCTTAGTAAGGTTTAGGAGTTGTTTTTTTTGGTCATTCTTAGTTTTTGTGCAAGTTTTGCAACTCTTTCTCAACCCTTCTCCTTTGGCCGAATTTGATCTTTTGGTAAGCCTTAATCTTTTGACCATTTGGTCATTTTTGCAAGTCACTTTAGCATTCTTTTGTATGCCTTTTCAAAGTGCCGAATCTTCCAATACCAAAAAGGCCATTCTCTTCTTTTCTTTTCCCCATTGCCGAATGTACTTTGCTCCTAAACTCATCTCTTTCTTTCTCTTTTCTTCTCTTGGAAAGCCGAATCCTCATCATCATCTCTTCTCTCATCTTTTATTTCTTTTCAATCATACTCTCTCTATTATTTCTCCAATGGCCGAATGTTAGTGTGCCCATAGCCGAACCATTTTCTCTTTTCTTTGGTTATACATAGCCGAATCTTCCATCTTTCATAAACCTCCATCTCAATCCTTCTTTTCAACCGTGGACAATAGGTAAGAGTTCTTTTTAGTTTATAGTTGTTTTGGCCGAATTTTTGATGGTGATAAAAAGGATTTCTTGGACCGAAATTTATCATTCCTTCTATTAAACGTTTCCAATTGTTAAATTTTAGAGCGATAGTGGAAGACCGGAAATCAAGTGATCGTGAGTATCATAGAACGTTAGAATCGATTTAAGGTGTTAAGAGAACGTGTTGGTCGACTCTCATATTGTGGAACGAGGATATTGTGGTAAGGAAATCACACCCTTAAAACCTTTAGTTATATTTTCGATATAATATTAGTTTGGATTAATGATCTTTTGTCATTGAAGACATTCAAGATAGGGAAGAAAAGGGCAGTGTTTAGTGTTCGGAAGAAGGGAGGTTCCATTAATCCCCCTAAGTATAAGCAAAGGGCTATTTCGGGAATCCGAGATTTTCCACCGGGTTGCGGACGCTCATCTGGGGAGAATCAATTGTTTGAAGTCGTTCGTACTCCCGAACCTTTATTTGTTCGTGGATTTGCATCGGTTAACGAATCATCAATCGAGGAGAAATCGCAATTAGAAGTCGTTCAAAATTCCGAGGGTAAAAGTTTAGATCGCTATTTCTAAGATTGGTTTTATTAATAAAATATAGTGTTTTAATTACCGTGATGCGTATAGGTAACGACGAGCGGGAATGTCTAGTTCTCTCTATAACCATGTGTGTAACTTCACACTTATCTCTCGGGTTAGATACCAATCCGTAAGTTTTGTGATAAAATCGTAAAAATGGCAAAATCGGAAAATACATAGTAAGTTATACTTTTGCATAAATACATGAAAACGGTTAAAGCCGAGAAATCTACGAAAAACTGCTAGATTGTTAAATTGGGCCGAAAAACTGCTAGATCGCTAAATGGGCCAAAAATATTCTAGTTCGATATATGGGCCAAAAATATTCTAGTTCGATATATGGGCCAAAGTTTGCTAAATTGCTAAATGGGCAAAATACTAATTTGTTTTATGGGTCCAAATGAAATGCTTAATTATATACCCATTTATATTATGGATTATTTGATAAATTATTATATGGCTATATTTTGTTATGCATACATGATTGCATGGGGCGGGATATTTGATGAAGAGAAGAATGGCCTGTTGCCAAAAATCTAGTTCGGTGGCTCTGCCACAAATCATTTTGGCTTAATGCCTCTAGTTCGGTGACTATGTCACAATCTAGTTCGGTAGTGCACTACAAAATTATTTTAAAGGCTTAATGCCTATGATTGGTGTGTTTGGCGGGGTGGGTTGACTTGATCCCCACAGGGGTGTTGGTTGGTACGGGGGTGTGTAGCGGATGGATATTAGGCTTGGTTGGGAAATTCATTTTTCATGCATTTCTATTTATTTTACTTTATATTGTTAAAATGAAATTGGGTTCAAGCCCAAGTTAATGTCTCGATGATCTGGCCCAATAATGGTGGTAAGTGAGTTGCACACTGAGTTCTTAGTAACTCACCCTATTTTATTATCCATCTCAGGTAATGGAAGTTGATGTGGACTTGGGCCGGAGATGACTTGGTGGAGGCCATACTACAAGCATGGGTTTATAAACTATGGACTTTATTTAAATTACTTATTTTAATTACTATTTTGGGTTTGATGTAATAAGGCCTCTAATTATGTTTTTATGGATTTTTATGTGTGGATGGATTTAAATTTTGCGTTAAGACTTTTACTTTGGGTTTTTCTTAAATCTATATAGTTTCTTAAAAATATTGAGTTTTACAACAATTTGAACACCTTAATTATTTCTTTTAAATTTCTTCTGAATTCTCTTAAATTGCTTTAAGGTTTTTGACAAATATATTCTAAATGATAAGATTTCTAACAAAGTTTTTCCTTAATTTACAAATTTTCAAATCTTGGTCTTAGTTTTTATTAAACTTTATCTTCAAAAGATTTTGAAGTGTTATTTTACTTTAAACATTAGAAAATTACATGGATGTTCGATCGGTGTGACAAACCAAATCTCGTCTTAACGCATAGACCTGGTTTGGGGTGTTACAGAAACAAAGTAAAATGAATAATAGTAAAATTATCAATTTGTTACAATTTAGTACAATTGAAACACATGTTAAAGTAAACCAGAAGTTTATTGATACAAATACATTTACTACTTAGGTTGATTAGTTAGACCATCTTAGAGCATATGATGCAAAAAGTTAATTGAGAATTCATATGGACATTCATTAAAGAACCAGAAGATTCTTTAATTTAAAGGATTCTCATTTGTTGCTTGTTCTCAATGAAAATGATTCTTAGAAACTCACTAGCTAAAGTTGAGATTTAATGTCTTACATTTTTTAAATGATCACGTATGTGTTATCGACTTGAAACTTGTCGTTTGCAAGATTGCTTGGTTAAAATTAATTTCAAATCTTGCAATAAAGACAATTCATCTTGCTAATACTGATGAGTTTATATCTCAGTTTTTTTATTGATTGAGCTTGAAAAACTTTTGTAAAAGTTTGTTATTTATACGTATAATGGTTTAGAGAAATTATTGATTGAATGCCTGTGATTAATGTTTAAACTATTACTTATAAGAACTAAACTTCCTATTTCAACATGAGATTATGTTGATTTACGTGTTGTACGCATCAAGCCAATAAGTTATGAATACTTCCCATTAAAATTGGTTTTTGATCAATAGCTAAATATTTCTCATCTTTGAATTTTTGTATATGCGTATATGTTTCAATTGCTCTACCACAATGCACAAAGATAAGTAAATCTTTAAAGAAAGTTGGGAATATATATTAATTACAAGTTTATTTCTATTAGATGTTTTGAATGTATTGGAGATTTAATTATGACATGATTTGTAATTATAATTTTGATTCGACAGTTTTTTCGACATTAGGGGGAGAGAAATAATAACTTGTAACGAGTTAGGGGGAGAGTAATTTGAACTAGAAGTTCAACAAGGATAACTCATTACAAGTTAACTGTAAGATGTATTTACAAACTTAATGAGAATAACCAAGTGTTATATACCATTTAATATTTTAATTTGAATCAAAGTCCCAGTAGTACAATCAGTTAGAATAAATAATAGATTAATCGGTTCCAAAGATGAAAATTCTTCCAAATGGTTATATAATGAAGGTGGGTGCTCCAGAAGAGACCTAAGACATAACTAACAAGTAAAACTCCAAAAGATATTCAAGTACTTGAAATTGAAGATTAAAATAATGAAAATAAAATATCTTGATAAGTTATGTCAATTCGAGAAAATGTGGAACCGAATAAAAAAAGTGGTCGATAATTATTTTGCATGCAATATTATTATTGAAATAATGAAATAAAAGGAGGATTTTGAATAAATCTATTGAGAAATATATGTGGAATAAATTGATCAAAATAGAAAGACGCAACTCAAGTACAATTAAATTCGTGAAGTTTTTGGACCAGTAGTCCAAATATATAAACATATAAAGCCAATGAGGGTGCAAATGAAGTAGTTTTGTAGAAGCGGAATAAAAATATGAAGTTTTTCGCTAAGTTTTGGCATTGATTATGAAAAGATATAATATTATTTTATGGTAGATGCAATAACCTTTAGATATATTATTTTGACAATTCATAAATGATTGAACTTGTGTCTAATGGTTTGCAACAACCTAAACCCGGCCTAGACGTTACGACCGAATCTGGAGATGTCACAAAAAATGGGTTTTGAAAACTAAGTTGTTTCGATAAACCATTCAACTTTGTAACTCGTATACATTCATAATTACCATTAAAAACGTCATTTTGTTGGTTCATTTTCCAAAACATAATTTACAGCGGAAGCCTTAAAATCGATATATTTAGAAAATGTATTCATGTTTTTAGAAAAACTGTTGTTTACGTAAAATTGCCGTTTTCATAAAACACTTAACTAAAGCAATTAAAATATAAAACAAACGAAAAATCAAAAGTTGAAAACCAAACAGTCCAGAAAGTCCCAGAATTTACAATTCCCAAATAAATCCATAAATAAATATACCATGAATACTAAGTTTAACTTGTTTTATGGTTGAGTGGTCACGCTGAGTCTCTACCACACCGATCCGCCTAAGCCTGTGGATTACCTGAACATGACAGACAAGTAGATGTGAGTTTTCATAAACTAAGTGTGTAACCCAACAGAATTATGCAAGCCAACATAAAGTAATAATATATATATAGTTAGATACAGATTCGGACGCATGTCCATCTAGATACATATACGAATACAGAAATGCAAATCAGATAATTAATATCCTACCCCCATCCCTTACACACTATCTCCGACCATCCCATCACACAATGTGGGGTTAAAAATATCCACCCAACCTTACACACCATATCGTGCCATTATGACCCATATCAGATAATACACAGCCAAGCTGCCAGAATATGGGCGATGATCGCCATACAGAACACTTCCTCCTCATATACAAATCCCACCCGAATAACAGATACAGAAAAACAGATACAACTATAACAGATTAAACTTGCTTAACATGCTTATATACAGATACAAATATACATATTGCAGCATAGTCAGGCATACATTTAGTATTCTACTCAGTTTAGCATATCAAAATATCATAACACACAAACTAGGGTTAAACTAGCCCTTACCGACCCTACAGTAGGCTCACAACCGACCGGAGCAACCTGTGCTACCCTAGGAAAATTACAGAAATATAGGCCCACATGCTCGTGTGGCCCAGACACCCAAATTGGCCTTACCCTGGTGGTCCACACGGCCTAGCCCAAAAAATCTACATGCCCGTGTGGACTACCCGTGTGGCCTACACGCCCAACTTGGCCCAGCCCTTGTGGCTCACACAGCTACACTTCGGCCACCACACGACACTGTCTTGCGCACAGCCATGTTTTCGTCGACCACACGGCCGTGTCTCGCACACGGCCTTCCACACGGGCTACCACATGCCTGTGTGGCGTCAACAAAATAGTTTTTTGGCTTTTGTCAAAGCTAGTTTTTTTGCGTTTCAGGTACACACTTGGTACTATTTCGATACGAAAAATACTCCCGAGTTTACCAGAACCTAAAATCGATAAACCCAAGTCCAACATCAATCATAATACAATGATTAAACTAAAACTACCAAAACCGACAACAGTTCAATTTACGTTCATCACTTACCCCAATGCCCCGATCAATCGACTACTATTTAGCGAGAGAAGAGTCTCAATCTTCAGGTTTTTCAGCTGCCAAAGACCCAAAAATCAACTAATGAACAGAAAACAACACCTAAACTGGTATTAAAATAAACCTCCTTAACTCGCAAAACCTTACCACTGTTACTTACCAACTCGTACGAAAGCAGATAATTAGAAACGTCGCAATTGATAAGAAGATGAAGACAAAAAAACACGATGGAAAGAGAGGAGAGAAAATTGATAGAGAGATTAGAAGTAAAATGTCAGAAAAAGAAAAAGAAGAGGAAGGTTTTTTGAGAAAAAAAGAATCAAGATAAACATTTAGAAAATCTGATATCCTATCCCTAAATTTCCTCGCACTCTCCACTAACCCATTAACCCACAACCACCACAGAATTTCGATTCCCTCCAACTTTTGTCAATACCCGAAGCAAAAATTATCACCCACGCTCACGTAGGGATTCGAACACAGGACCTCTAACACACCAATTCCTTTTCCACTTAAAGCAGCAGGCTCATTCTGATATGAATTAATAGACAATTTTCTATAAGCCCACTGAATAAGGATAAGGCAAAATTGACAGAAGTGGGACTTAAACCCAAGACCTCTCACATACTCCTAGAAAACTTAACCACTGAAGCAGATAGATACTTATGTTAGATATTTACAGAAGTAGAATTAAATTATTTAGGGCGTTACAACTCTACTCCTTGAAAGAAATTTCGACCTCAAAATTTGCTTGATCCAAATAGATGAGGATATTGCGGACGCATCGAATCCTCAGGTTCCCACGTGGCTTCCTCAATGCCATGATTCTTCCACAAAACCTTCACTAGAGGAATAGATGTAACACCCCAAACCCGGCCCATACGTTTCGAGCGGATCTGGCATGTCATGGCTTGTACTTTGAAAACCTTTGCTTTGATGGTTTTTGAAATTTGTGAGTTAATTAGACAATATTTAAGTAAATAAGCGGCATTTTAAAAATAAAACCTTGTATTACGTATTATTAAGTATAAATAAACCTTATCATAAAATTCATAAGTTGCTTAACATTGAAAACGACTTAGTTGAATGAAAACTAGAGGCCTTATTACATAAATATTCTCGAAATAACATTGAAATAAATTAAACCTAAAGAAATCTCAAAAGAAAATAACTTGTAGAAATAGAACTTGATGGCCCCTCGAGTCCGTCTCGGCTCCCATGTCCACGATCTATTGTTCATCTGGAAGAGTAGAGAAAAGGAAAGCGTGAGTCACAAAGACTCAGTGTATAAATCTCAAAACACACATCGACCTGAGCCCACAAACACATTATGGGCCCTGGCCTATACAGGAAGGCATCAATCACAATCACATAATAAACCATAAAGAATGAATAACCCAACCCATCCTAGGTTTCCATCCTCTCCACACCAACCCGTACCAACCATCACACCTTGGGGATTTCTACAATCAACTCTCCATCCGCTACACACCAAAACGACAGCCGTACTGCCTATTCCTATTAAGTAGGAATCATTAAACGTGGCATAGCCATCGATCACAATGTGACCTAGCATTTGTATTTGTGGGTTTTCTACCACCGATCACCGCGTGACCTATCATGCACTTCCCCTTCATCATATCAATATCCCATCCCATGCATACATACATCAAGAAAGCATCATGCAGTTTATACAGCCTTGCCTAACCCTTTTAGGGTTCCATTCGACTGTTTATACAGCCTTATTCCGGCTTTTAGCCCATAACATACATAAATAGATTTACATACAGGTTTATTAGTAGTGTGGTAGAGATCTACACACCTGATTACCGATAAATCGAGGCTTTCTATATCAACGCTATCCTTAGTCGACACAACGGCTATCTGCCTAAGGTGTTGTTCAGAAGCCGGTCCACAACTAATTGGCCAATCTCGAACAACAGATACTGCTCGTTTCTTAAACTTAGGGATTCTTTCTTTTGCCTGATTTATATTTAATTCCATCAAATCCTTATCAGAGCTACTATAGCAATATTTAATCATTAATCCCATGTTTGGCATTTTAAACATAATTACCACCCTTTTAATTCCTTAATGCCCAAGCTAATAATTTAATCAAGACCTTAGCCTAATCCTGAGCCCAATTTGGACCCCTATCATTTAAGTTAACCTATTAAAGTTATCCTTACACTAAATGCATAGGCCCATAAATTTAGGATGTTACAGTTCTACCCCCTTAAAGAAATTTCGTCCTCGAAATTACCTGATCAGAAAAGATGAGGGTATTGCTGCCTTATTGCTTCCTCAGGTTCCCACGTAGCCTCCTCAGAACCATGATTCCGCCACAGTACTTTAACCAATGGAACCGTTTTCCTTCTCAACACCTTGACATCACGATCCAAAATTTCTACTGGTTCCTCTTCGAAGGATAGATCAGGTCTTACCTCGATTTCCTCCATAGGCACAATATGGGACGGATCCGAACGGTATCGTCTTAACATAGAGACGTGAAATACATCGTGAATTTGACTTAGTTCGGGAGGTAACTCTAGTTGATAGGCTACTAGTCCTACTCGCTTCACCACCCGATATGGTCCGATAAATCTAGGACTTAATTTACTGTTTCGACCAAACCTTAGTACCTTCTTCCACGGTAACACCTTTAAAAATACTTTATCACCCACTGCGAACTCTATGTCCTTACTCTTTAAATCAGCATAAGACTTCTGTCTGTCCGATGCCTCCTTCAGTCGAACCCGAATCAATTCGACCTTTTCTTCGGTCTCGGTCACCAACTCCGGACCCAAAATCCGGCGTTCTCCTAGTTCTGTCCAGCATGTAGGAGTACGACACTTCCGTCCGTACAAAGCTTCATAGGGCGCCATCTGAAGACTTGACTGGTAGCTATTGTTGTAAGCAAATTCTGATAACGGTAAAAACTCTTCCCAACTACCTTTGAAATCTATGACACATCCTCTCAACATGTCCTCTAAGCTCTGGATCACTCGCTCAGATTGTCCATCGGTCTGAGGATGAAATGCTGTACTGAAGTCCAACTTCGTACCGAACGCTTGATGCAACGCCTTCCAAAATCGTGAGGTGAACCTAGGGTCCCTATCTGATATGATCGAGACTGGTACTCCATGCAACCTTACCACCTCTGGTATGTATAACTTAGCTAACTTTTGCAAGGAGTAGTCAACACGTACTGGGATGAAATGTGCAGACTTCATCAAGCGATCAACAGCTACCCAAATCGCATCTTTCTTAGTGGGTGTGAGGGGAAGCCCACTAACAAAATCCATGGTGATTCTTTCCCACTTCCATTGTGGAATCTTCACTGGCTGTAATAATCCTGATGGTAACTGATGTTCCGCCTTGACCTGCTGACAGGTCAAACACTTACCCACCAATTCAGTTACCTCTTGCTTCAAACCCGGCCACCAGAATTGATCGCTCAAATCCTGAAACATCTTACTTCCTACAGGGTGCATAGCGTATGCACTACCATGCGCCTCATTCAGAATCCTCTGCCTTAGCACCGGATCTTTTGGCATGCAAACCTTCCCTCGGAAGCATAACAATCCTTCCTCATTCATACTGAATTCTGCTGGCCCATCCTTTGGAATTAGCTGCAATCTCCCCTTTAGCAACTCATCGATCTGTTGCCTCTTCTTCACTTGACTAATCCAAGTAGGTTTCACTTGAAGTTCGGCTAATAAGCTTCCATCCTCATACAAACTAAGGTGAGCAAACATTGCCCTTAGGTTAGAGACTACTCTACGACTTAGAGCATCCGCTTCTACATTAGCCTTACCCGGATGATATTCGATCGAGCAATCGTAATCCTTTAGTAACTCGATCCACCTTCTCTGCCTTAGGTTCAACTCCTTCTGAGTCAAAAGATACTTCAAGCTCTTATGATCTGTGTAGATGACAGATTTCTCCCCGTACAGATAATGCCTCCAAATTTTTAAGGCAAACACCACTGCCGCCAATTCCAAATCATGGGTGGGGTAATTCAATTCATGTGGTCTTAACTGCCGACATGCATATGCAACCACCTTTCCATCTTGTATCAACACACACCCTAATCCCGCGTGTGACGCATCACAGTAAATTACGAACTCCTTCTCCGTCTCCGGCTGAATCAACATCGGAGCCTCCGCCAGAAACCTTTTTAACTTTTCAAAACTCTCCTGCTGCTTATCAGACCAAACAAATGGAACTCCTTTCCGTAGTAACTTGGTCAATGGTGCCGCGACCGAAGAAAATCCTTCAACAAACCTTCGGTAATACCCTGCTAGACTAAGAAAACTCCTAATCTCAGCCACAGACCTAGGTGGCTTCCAATCCAACACTGCTTCAATCTTTCGAAGGTCAACCCTAATCCCTTCTGCCGACACAACATGCCCTAGAAACGTTACTTCCCTCAGCCAAAATTCACACTTATTGAATTTGGCATACAACTGTTTCTCCCTTAGGATCTGCAAAACTATTCGCTGATGAGCATCATACTCCTCCTCTGACTTCGAATAAACTAAGATATCATCGATAAACACCACGACACACCGATCTAAGTAAGGTTGGAATACTCGGTTCATCATGTCCATGAATGCTGCTGGCATGTTGGTTAATCCAAATGACATCACCATAAACTCATAGTGACCGTAGCGAGTCTTAAAAGCTGTCTTATGTATATCCGCCTCCTTGACCCTAAGTTGATGGTACCCTGACCTCAGATCTATCTTAGAAAAGATTGAGGCTTCCTTCAATTGATCGAACAAGTCATCGATCCTTGGCAACGGGTACTTATTCTTGATTGTTAGCTTATTTAACTGGCGATAATCAATGCACATACGCATTGATCCATCATTCTTCTTAACAAATAACACCGGTGCTCCCCACAGCGACACGCTCGGTCGAATAAATCCTCTATCCAACAACTCCTGTATCTGCGCTTTCAGCTCTACCAACTCCTTCGGTGCCATCCTATATGGAGCGATAGATACCGGTGCTGTTCCTGGAAGAAGATCGATACTAAATTCCACTTCACGATCTGGGGGTAATCCCGGAAGCTCTTCAGGAAAAACATCAGGAAATTCCTTTACCGTCCTGACATCCCCAACGGTCAGATCCTTGGCTTCTAGAGCCCGAACAAACAATAAAACTGCCTCACACCCTTTTCTCACCATCTTTTCTGCTCTTAGGGCAGTCACCACATTCGACAAACAGTTCCCTCTTTCTCCTATCACCAACACTTCATCACCCTCGGGGGTTTTTAATACCATACACTTGGCTGCACAATTTAGATTAGCTTGATACTTCACAAGCCAATCCATGCCTAAAATTAAATCAAACTCTCCAAACGGTAATTCCATCAAATCCGTTCGGAAAACTGTCCCCTGAACTTCTAGAGGTACTTCCCGATAAAGTTCATCCACTACTACCGATTGTCCTAACAGCTAACTACAGTCATTGCCTTAGGGGTAATTTCAGATTCTAGCCTTAAAGTTCCCGATACGCTACTAGCTATGTATGAATGCGTCGACCCAATGTCAATCAATGCAGTGTAAGGCAAACCAAAAATTAAGAACGTACCGGTTATGACATCCGGTGCATCAGCCTCCTCTCGATGTCTGACAGCATAGACCAACCCTGGTTGTCTCGCCTCAGTGTTTCCTGCCCCTTGGCCTGGTGCTCCACGACCCCGACCAACACCATTACCACCTCGGCCTGCACCACAACCTCTTTGTGGTTGCTAACCTCCTCTGCCAGACTGAGCATTTCCTCGACCCATGGTCCCTTCACCGTCTTTTTGCTGCAGACAGTTCCTAACTTGGTGGTCCGTAGATCCACACCTAAAACACTTTCCACTGCCTGCCCAACACTCACCGGCATGAAATTTGCCACATCGAGCACACTTGGGTGTCTGGTTGGTAGCGACAGGTTTCTCTTCTCGTTTTGGTCCATCAGGCCTGGACCTTTTCTGAGTACGCCCGCTTGACGATCCGAAATTCCTCTTATTTCCACCTCTATCTCTATCTCAATTTAATTTCTCAGTACGCTTTACCTCCTCGGCTATCTTAGCCTTTTCCACTAGGACAGCAAATTCCCTCTCCCGCTGCGGGGCTATCAAAACACGCAAGTCATCCCTCAGGCCATCTTCAAACCTAACACAACGTTCATGCTCCGTGGCTACCATCCCATGAGCATATCGGCTAAGACGTAAGAACTCAACTTCATACGCAGCCACTGACCTACTCCCTTGCACCAGATTCAGAAATGCTCTGCGCTGCGCATCCACATAACTTGATCCAATGTACTTATTCTGCAACGCCGTTTTAAAGAAATCTGAGGTGATACGGTCAGCCACAGCACCATCTTTTACCGTAAGCCACCATTGATAGGCTCCATCTCTCAAGAGGGATACAACTCCCTTCAACTTTTCCTCCTCCGTGAAATCCAAATCAACCATTATGCGTTCTATCGCCTCCAACCAATACTCAGCTGAACTTGGGGCTACATTAGAAATTCCCCTAAACACTTCTGCCCTATTGGCTCTAAGCCGTCCTGGCACAGATTTTCGGGCTCCTGTGCCCATACCAGCCCCAGCAACCCTCTCTAAAACCCTTAGCATTGCCCGAGATACCGCGTCATCTCCGGCAGTCTGATCCTGAAATTCCTCTTCCGCGGCTGGCATCTCATTTCCAAAACCATGACCAGATCCTACTGGTTCCGACACCGTCATCCTACCCTTACCACGACCACGTGGAGGACGTCCTCGACCCCTCGTTCTCATTCTACCGATTCGCGTTTATCTGATTAGAAATTTATGAACTATTAGTTTTCTTCCACTGTTTTAACCACGGACAGTCTTATGAATAATAGCTTTAAGAGTAATTCTTTCGAATTCGCATTCACCACACAGTCTCAAGTTCATATCCTCTAAGAAACACATACATCCAATCATGAACTCACGTTCATTACAGAAAGGTGTTGTTGTTGTCGTTGTTGTTGTTTTCACTACCCAGGGGTATTTTCGTAATTTTTATCCTAGAGGGGTATTTTCGTAATTTTCAAAATAAGGTTCCTTGGTGATTTTGTCAAATAAGGGTATTTTGGTAATTTTGCATTCCTGGGGTATTTCGGTAATTTTGAGATTCGGGGGTATTTCAGTAATTTTAAGATTCGAGGGTATTTCAAAAATTTTGAAATTCGGGGATATTTCAAAAATTTTGAAATTTGGGGGTATTTCAGTAATTTTGAAATTCGGGGGTATTTAGGTAATTTGGAATTCGGGCGTATTTCAGAAATTTTGAAATTTGGGGGTATTTCGGTAATTTTAAAATTCGGGGGTATTTAGGTAATTTTGCCAAATAAGGGTAATTTGGTAACTCTACAAACTGGGGTTATTTTGGTCATTTTACAAAACAAGGGTAATTTGGTAATTTTTCTTCATAGTTGTGAACATTTTCAAATCAAGTGTATTTTTTTTGAAGTATACAAAACTTAGGGGTTTTTGTTTGCAAAATAGGGTGGTTGGTCCCTTTCGGGTTTTAATTATGGGTTCAGCCCATGAACAAGTTCTTATAACTAGAGTAAACAGTCACTAAGCACCCGGTAAGATTCCAGCGAAGAGGAGGTGAGTCTCTAGGACTGCTTAAATACCAAGCTCTTCCGGATCTACTCCTAGACATGCATATGCCTGTTGCCACACCTTAGTCTTGCGACTTGTCTACAGGTTTTGTTTAGTGAAAATTAAGTCTTATGGAATTGAAGAGTTATTTGTCTAAGCCTAGAGTCCATCAAGTTCTAATCTAGATAGTCTACGTCCCATAAAGCCCATTAAGCCCACATTTATATCACAATCAGGAGTTCAGAATACTTACCTGGGTGGATTGGGTGCCGGTAGACTCGAAGGCCATGTCTTCAAACCAAAATGTTTTTCTTAAATTCAATTTTTTTCTAAAACACTTCTAGACCCATTTCACAGCCCGAGTTTTGAACTGGGCTCTGATACTAAAATGTAACACCCCAAACCCGGCCCATACATTTCGATCGGATCTGGCATGTCACGGCTTGTACTTTGAAAACCTTTGCTTTGATGATTTTTGAAATTTGTGAGTTAATTAGACAATATTTAAGTAAATAAGCGGCATTTTAAAAATAAAACCTTGTATTACGTATTATTAAGTATAAATAAACCTTATCATAAAATTCATAAGTTGCTTAACATTGAAAACGACTTAGTTGAATGAAAACTAGGGGCCTTATTACATAAATATTCTCGAAATAACATTGAAATAAATTAAACCTAAAGAAATCTCAAAAGAAAATAACTTGTAGAAATAGAACTTGATGGCCCCTCGAGTCCGTCTCGGCTCCCATGTCCATGATCTACTGTTCATCGGGAAGATTAGAGAAAAGGAAAGCGTGAGTCACAAAGACTCAGTGTATAAATCTCAAAACACACATCGACCTGAGCCCACAAACACATTATGGGCCCTGGCCCATACAGGAAGGCATCAATCATAATCACATAATAAACCATAAAGAATGAATAACCCAACCCATCCTAGGTTTCCATCCTCTACACACCAACCCGTACCAACCATCACACCTTGGGGATTTCTACAATCAACCCTCCATCCGCTACACACCAAAACGAAAGCCGTACTGCTTATTCCTATTAAGTAGGAATCATTAAACGTGGCATAGCCACCGATCACAATGTGACCTAGCATTTGTATTTGTGGGTTTTCTACCACCGATCACCGCGTGACCTATCATGCACTTCCCCTTCATCATATCAATATCCCATCCCATGCATACATACATAAAGAAAACATCATGCAGTCATATATATTTTTCGATACACATAGGGAGTTCTATGTTTACGTACCTGGCATCCTTGCCTAACCTTTTTAGGGTTCCATTCGACTGTTTATACAGCCTTATTTCGGCTTTTAGCCCATAACATACATAAATAGATTTACATGCAGGTTTATTAGTAGTGTGTTAGAGATCTACACACCTGATTACCGATAAAACGAGGCTTTCTATATCGACGCTATCCTTAGTCGACACAACGGCTATCTGCCTAAGGTGTTGTTCAGAAGCCGGTCCACAACCAATTGGCCAATCTCGAACAGCAGATACTGCTTGTTTCTTAAACTTAGGGATTCTTTCTTTTGCTTGATCCATATTTAATTCCATCAAATCCTTATCAGAGCTACTATAACAATATTTAATCGTTAATCCTCCTTGTAGAGTTAGAATCATATATATATTGAACGAATCTAATAAAAATCTAGGGATAATCTTCTTACCTTAAAATCCCGAAATTGGAGACTTATGATTTTCGGCTTTTAGATCTAGTCGACTAAGCTTCCTTCAAATCCCGGATTGCCGCCCATCATAAAACCATTAACTATTAGCTTTTGGCTTTTTCCCTTTCTAAAATAATTTATGAGAACTAATCAAAAATCGACTCTTACCTTAGCTTAGGAGATTCGGCTAGCACTAGGGAGAGGATTCGGCAATGCCAATGTAAGTTTTGAATGCCGGAAGTATATAGCAATTCCTTAAAAAGGATGAATAAAAGAAAAAGCGATGGATGCTTCGGCTTTTTAGAGAAATCGGCACATGGGAAAAGAAAGTGGGGAGAAGTTTCGGCTTTTGAAATAATTGAAGAAAGAAATTTGAAGAGGGAGAGGCTAGGGAATTTCGGCACTAAGGGAAAGGTTTTTAGGGTTTTTCAATGTCAAAAACAAAGAGCTAGCCCCCCTATTTATAGATTTTTGACACCTACTGCTAAATACCGAAAATGCCCTTAAAATTTAAGTTAGAAGAGAGGAGAATTTCGGCACCCTCTATGCCATGCAGAAGTCGAATTTTACACTCCTCTAGGTGGTGGATTTTCGGCCAACACTTCCTTTGAGGATAAGCTCCTAACTTTTCTCCTTTTTATCTATGATATTATCACTTAAAAATCCACATAATTTTTCCTATTTTATAGCCTTGTAGCCGTCCACCTCTTACTAACCCTAATGCCAAATTTAACTCACATAAATTAAAAGATCTGGGCCTCATTAAACTTAAATTTTGGACCCGTAAATCCCTTGTGTGTGGCGTCACTTTTAATTCCCTTATAGTGCCACTTATTGTTGGGCCACAAGCCCATTTTGGCATTTTAAACATAATTACCACCCTTTTAATTCCTTAATGCCCAAGCTAATAATTTAATCAAGACCTTAGCCTAATCCTGAGCCCAATTTGGACCCCTATCACTTAAGTTAACCTATTAAAGCTATCCTTACACTAAATGCATAGGCCCATAAATTTAGGATGTTACAGTTCTACCCCCTTAAAGAAATTTCGTCCTCGAAATTACCTGATCAGAAAAGGTGAGGGTATTGCTGCCTTATTGCTTCCTCGGGTCCCATGTAGCCTCCTCAGAACCATGATTCCACCACAGTACTTTAACCAATGGAACCATTTTCCTTCTCAACACCTTGACATCACGATCCAAAATTTCTAATGGTTCCTCTTCGAAGGATAGATCAGGTCTTACCTCGATTTCCTCCACAGGCACAATATGGGACGGATCTGAACGGTATCGTCTTAACATAAAGACGTGAAATACATCATGAATTTGACTTAGTTCCGGAGGTAACTCTAGTTGATAGGCTACTGGTCCTACTCGCTTCAACACCCGATATGGTCCGATAAATCTAGGACTTAATTTACCGTTTCGACCAAACCTTAGTACCTTCTTCCACGGTGACACCTTTAAAAATACTTTATCACCCACTGCGAACTCTATGTCCTTACTCTTTAAATCAGCATAAGACTTCTGTCTGTCCGATGCCTCCTTCAGTCGAACCCGAATCAATTCGACCTTTTCTTCGGTCTCGGTCACCAACTCCGGACCCAAAATCCGGCGTTCTCCTAGTTCTGTCCAGCATGTAGGAGTACGACACTTCCGACCGTACAAAGCTTCATAGGGCGCCATCTGAAGACTTGACTAGTAGCTATTGTTGTAAGCAAATTCTGCTAACGGTAAAAACTCTTCCCAACTACCTTTGAAATCTATGACCTTAGCGTAATCCTGAGCCCAATTTGGACCCCTATCACTTAAGTTAACCTATTAAAGTTATCCTTACACTAAATGCATAGGCCCATAAATTTAGGATGTTACAATAGACTTCCTCCTCAACACCTTAATATCACGATCTAGAATCTGAACCGGCTCCTTCTCAAAAGTCAAGTCTGGTCTAATCTCGATCTCCGCAATAGCGATAATGTGAGATGGATAACATCGGTACCATCTCAACATCGAAACATCGAAAACATCGTGAATACAGTTCAACTCTGGTGGTAACTCCAACTGATAAGCGATTGGTCCCACACGTTTCAAAATTCGATGCGGTCCAATAAACCTAGGGCTTATCTTGCCCTTACGATCGAGCCTCAGAACTTTCTTCCATGGAGAAACATTAAGAAAAACGAAGTCCCCCACAGAGTACTTAATATCTTGCCTCTTCAGATCTGCATAAGATTTCTATCTATCAGAAGCTGCATTTAGAAGATCCTGAATCAATTGAACTTTATCCTCAATATCAGAAAGCAACTCAAGACCCAAAACTCAACGTTCACCCAACTCAGTCCAACATAGTGGAGTACAATAATTACGACCATATAAAGCCTCGTAAGGTGCCATCTGGATGCTAGATTTAAAACTGTTATTGTAGGCAAACTCAGCTAGCGGTAGATAATCCTCCCAACTACCTTGGAAATCAATCACACAACTCTGAAGCATATCCTCCAGTATCTGAATCACCCTCTCAGATTGACCATCGGTCTGAGGATTGAACGCAGTACTGAAGTCTAATCTCGAACCTAAAGCTTTGTACAGTTTCTTCCAAAACTGAGATGTGAAGCAAGGATTTCTATTAGAAATAATTGAAACAGGAACCCCATGTAGTCTTACAATTTCATAGATATAGAGCTTCGCTAACTTCTGCAGAGAATAATCTATCTGAACAGGATGAAAATAAGCGTGTAACACCCCTTACCCGTATTCGACGCCGGAATAGGGTACGAGGCATTACCGGAATTACAAATTTATTTAGTTTTACATTTTATTTCATTTAGCATTTATATTTGAAACCAATCAAAATCAAACATATTGTCCCTTAAACATATTTATTTTTCCTCGTCATGTCTTACATAAATTTATTACTCGTCTCAACATACTTAGTTATCTTGTATTAACATATTAAAGATAATCACATATTTACATGTCATGATAAATATCATTCACTTGCCGTTTCTTTATAAACATAAAACAGTTAGTTCATTATATCAATATTTCACGTACCATCAACTTGTATTTCTTTATATCACATAATTAAGTTACACGAACTTACCTGGCTAAATTTGCAGAAATATCAAGATTCAGGGGCACTTTGGAAATTTTCTATTTTCATCGATTTTTCAATCGATCTTAATCTAAATTAATAATTTCATTCAATTTTTGAAATTTTAAATAATAAAATAATCCATTTCATGCAAATTGGTCATTTCCACATTTTTACAAAATTAATCTTAAAGTTTTACTTTTATTCAATTTAGTCCCTAAGCCTAAAACATTACAAATTGGCCATGCTAGCTGAATATTCATACATATTTTCCTCCTCCTCCTCTCCATTCCACATCCTTAATGTATATAACATGCTATAAGTAATATTATCAATAATTTCACTAATTACTCATATGTATATTCAAAACTATCCATTTGAGTTATAGTTACTAAATTATTTATATCTTGAGCTACAGGGGATCACGAAATTATTCTAAACTAGTCTTACAAAACTTTAAATATCTCAAAATGTAGACTTCCTTTGCTTGCTATGTTTCTTTTATATGAAAATAGACTCAACAAACTTTAATTCCATATCTCACTCAACTTCTAATTCAAATTCTACAATTTTTGGTGATTTTTCAAAGTTAGACAACTGCTGCTGTCCAAAACTGCTTTAGTGTAACATGTTGATTTCTATTTTGTCCCTAATTCCACAATTCATACAATTCAGTCCTTGCTGAATTAACCCCTCAATTGAGTTAATTTTCTCATTTAATACTTTTGTCTACATTTTAAACTACTTCATAACCTTTGGTGTAACATCCTAGATTAGGGGTTATGCGGTTAATGCATAATTCATGAGTTGGTAGGCTTTAAGAGTGGTTTGGATGTGTTTTAGGGGTTTTTAAAACTCTAGGATTAAAAGGGAGTGCTTTGGAAATTTTTGAAAATTTTAGGTTAAAAGGGGGAAACTGGGCTAAGGAGGCCTTAAAGAAAATTTCAGGAGTTTATGGACATGAACTTGGGCTTAGTAAAGTGGCTGGGACGCTACTTTAGGGGCCTTGGAGGCTTGCGCAGGGGGGGAGAAGTTTGAGTAACGCGGGGCGCATCAGGGACTTTTATTTTTGCGTCTGGAAGGGGAGCAAGGCCAGGGAGGCTTTAAGAGAAGTTGTTGGGGATTTATGGCATAGGTAACGCCTTGGTAAAGTGGCTTCCATGCGCCACTTAAGGCTTGGGAATGACGCCATACCAGTTCTGGAGTTTAAGTCTTGGGGGCGGCATAAGCGTGTTTTATTTTTGCAAGATGGCGTTAAAGCTGAAGGAGGCTTTAAAATAAATTGTGGCGGGATTATGACATCAAAGAACCAGCAGCAAAGTGGCTTGGACGCTTGCAGCATGGGAGCTTCACGAGGACTCGCGTTCGAGTCCAGATGGAAGCGCTTGGGTGTATCATTTTTGGCTTCTGACGTTAAGGCAAAGGAAGCCAGCGAGGGATAGCTTAAAAGAAAATTTGATGCGATTATGTCGCGAATGGAGCAGTGGCAGAGTGGCTGGAGGCGTGGGGAGTCTCCAGGAGGTCTGGGGTTCGAAACCCAGGAGCAGCAGCATGGATTTTTTTTTCTTTTTGTGGTCGGCGTGTTTAGTGGCCTGCATGGGCATTTAATGCATGAAGGCATGCTGCTTTATTTTTTTATTTTCTCCTATGCTGCTGGGAAGTATGGGGTTTTATTGTTATTTATTTTATTTATTTTATTTATTGAAGGAAGGTATTAAGGTATGGGATAGTTTTGTTTTATTTTATTTTTTTATATTATTGAAGGATGGGGAAGTGATGGGAAAGTGAATAAACAAAGTGCTATGGTAATTGATGAGGGAATTTTCAAATGGGGAAGGAAGCATGGCCGGCCTTGAGATAGCAAAAGCATGGCCAAAATTTCATTTCCTTCCCTCCATTTTTGTGCATGGCCGAATATGAAGCATTCTTTGGGGGCTTGCTTGATCGGCTTTGAGTGTACAAGGAGGTGCCGAAACTCTTTGGATTTATTCTTCTTTTCTTTTCAATTGTTTTTGGCCGAATGTGGAACTCCTTAGGGGCCTCCACAATCGGTTTTGAGTAGTGCAAGAGGGTGCCGAAATTCTTTGATTGTTTTCCCTTCTTACCATTTTGTCTTGGCCGAAAAAGGGGGGAGACCAAAGGTTTGAGTTTTAGTTTTTGGAAGGAGTCCTAGGATGGTTTTTCAGCTTGGAGCTTGGCCGAACCTTGGTGCATGTTCCCTTTTTCCTTCGATCTTTCTCTTTTTTGGATTCAAACCATAGCCGAAACTTCCTTACTTTTAGTTCCTGTTAATTGTCACTTTGGCCGAATATCCTTAGCCGTATTCTTCTTCTTTCTCACTGAACCTAGTCTCTTTTTGTCAAGTGCCGAATATTACTCATCCTTATAGAGCATAGGCCGAATCCCCAAAGGATGGTGCTGTCATTTTCAAATGTTGGTAAGTATCCTTAGTTAGCATTCGATTTGTTTTTCTTTCCTTTCCTTTTAATGTACCGAATGCAAGTGTCCAAACCTTGGTAAGGTTGGCCGAATGTGTTCTTAAGACATTAAGAGTTTTACTCTCTTGTGTGTAGTAAACATTAAGGTGCATTAAGGGAGCCAAAATCCTTAACATCATTAAGGGAGCTGAACCTTGGTGTGCATTTAGGTGAAGCAATCGTCGAGGTAAGAGGTTGTTGATGTTCGGCCAAGGGCCATGTTCTTAGTATTCTTGTGTAGGTCGATTCTAATAAGTTGTTAAGCAGGGATATTGGTAACTACAAGAGCAAGCAAATATTTTGGGACTTGGAAAAGCTAGGTAAGGAAGTGTAGTTCGGCCATAGGCCATATTATGAGTGCGCAAGTATGTGACCGATTTCTAACTTTGGTTTTAAAGGCAAATCAACAGCAGTAGGACAAGTTTTGGGATTCAGATTCATTATCTTTGGTAAGTATAGTTAAGATTCGTATTATTTGGATTATGATGTTATCGCTTGACCGAATGTTTCTGAATAAGTGTTCTACGATGGACGCAAGTGTTAGTCAAGAAGGTAAAGGGGTAGCCCCTATCCCTAAGTTTAAAAGGAGAGCAGTCTCTGCAATACGAGATTGGCCGCCGGGGTGTGGGCCAGCGTCCGAACAGCAAAGTAGGCAGATAGCCGTAGTGTCGCTTAGTGATAGTATCGGGATTGAGGGCGTAACGCTGCTAGTAATCAGGTGTGTGATTAACCCACCGTTTTCCGGGTATATGATATGTATGCGATATGTGTATGTGTTAAATATGTGCTAATAAGTGCAGTGACAATGTGAAACGGATACCCTTAAAGGGTATGTCGATAAACAGGTTAGTATCAAATCTGTTGAGATGTGATTAATAATACGTATATGTGAGTATGCCTATGAATACGAATGTATGCCTGAATATCATGTACATGCTTTATTCATTATGTCATTATACATGTTACATGTGCATGGGGTGGGATATGAAAGAAGGTACGGGTGTACTTCGAGTACGTGGTTTGATGTTAGCCTTGAGCTACATCGTGGATTGACGTTGACTGAGGTCACGTTGTGGATTACTTGCGATTTAGTTCGCGTGGCTTGATGAGTAGCTCTGTGCCTCATCGTGGTTGATATTGGCTATGTGCCATATCGTGGTTGATGAGTGACTATGTGTCCCATCGTGGTTTTGGTGTTAGCTACGGCTACATCGTGGATTGGCGCTGACTGAGGTCGCGTTGTGGATTTTTGTGCTTAATTGCACGTGTACGGCATTGATTGCCTTTGGAGTGAAAAGGAGAGGGCGATTTGATAATCCCCTGGTGTGTGGTAGGCTGGATACGGGGGTGTGTAGAGGATGGACCCTAGGTTTGGGTTGGGTGCACTTTGCATAATTGCATCTGATATGTGGATTAATGTGAAAATGGGCCAAGCCCAGTTGATATATGGATTAATGTGAAAATGGGCCAAGCCCAGTATGTGAATGTGGATTTGAATAAGAAATGGGCTAAGCCCAGTATGTGGAAATTATGTGGTTAATTACCTTGCTACTCGATAAGAGATTTAAATATGGGCCAAGCCCAGAATGTGAGAATATGTGAATGTGGTAATTATTATCTGATTTATGGGTTAATATGTGGTTAACATGTGGGTGGAATTCAGTGGATTAATTACACACTGAGTCCGTGTGACTCACCCAAATTTTTTTTAAAACATCACAGGTGATCGTGATTTTTGGACCGGGTTGGAGTGGATACAAAGGTGGCCATGCAGAAGCGGATTTTCATGCAAAAGGATATTTTGTTTAATTACTTAAGTATTTATAATTTCAGTATTTTGATTAAGTGTTTATTGTAGTAAGGCACATATAAAGTATTTAAGTATTTTTATTAAGTATCTTTATTATTATGTTCTATTATGGATCGGCAATTTAAATGTTGATTGCAAATGATTTTTCTTAAGTATGTATAATAAAGCTTGAATCCGGTATTTTCATAACAAACTTTAATTCTTACGTAGAATATTTTAAGTCACGAAAATATTTTATTAAAGGAAACAAATTTTTAACGGTTTTTACTCTTAAGTAAGAATATTTTCGAACGTGTTCCGCAGTGGCATTTCAAATTCGGTCGTAGTGAATGGGCCGGGTTTGGGGTGTTACATTTGGAATCAGAATTTTAACACTAAGCCTTAATTTCAGCTATTACACAATTAGGTCCTAAAACCAATTTCCATCAATTTCACTTGATAAAATCATCATATAACAAAATTAAAGCTTCAAATCAATATTTATTCATTATATTCTTCCAGCACTAATCCACATCAACTTTAAAAATTAGCCATAGAATCAAAAACTAATGACATAGTAAGTTGGATCCAATTGTAAAAGTCCAAAAACATAGAAATTTCAAGGATAAAGCAAGAATTAAACTTACATGAAGCTTGAGTATGAAAACCAACTTGAACTCTCTTCCATGGTTGTTTTTAAGCTGAAGAAAATGAAGAGAAATGAAGAGAATTCTCTAGATATTTCAATTTGATCCCCTTTTATTTAGCTAATTTTGGAAATTTTCCAATTTTACCCCTTTTCTTCTTTCTCTTCTCTTCTTCTTTCTTTCCTTCCCCTGCTCTCTGCTTCGTTTGGTTTTCTGTTTCTATTCTTTTTTTTTTCTCCTTTAGTTTGTTTATATATAATAACATAATATAATAATATAATAATATAATATAATAATATAATAATATACTTTATAATTAATATCTTTTATATATATATACTAAAAAAAATCTCAGATTTTTTTTCATACTTAAACCGCCTCAAGATTTCAAAATGGCATAATTGCCTTTTTAGTCCTTTTTATTTTCTTTAATCTATAATTAAACTTTTGCACCTTTTTCAATTTAGTCTTTTTCATTTAATTACATACCCAAACGTTAAAATTTCTCAACCAAACTTTAATAATAACTTAATGACACTCCATAAATATTTTTAGAAATATTTATGGCTCACTTTATGAATTCGAGGTCTCAATACCTCGTTTTTGGCCCAATTTTTCTAATTAACTTTTTTAGTTCACAAAATTCACTAATTTCAAAATATTTCTAATAACATACTTGACTCATAAATGTTAATTTATTTAAATTTTCAAACTCACTTGTCGGATTTAGGATCTCAAATCACTATTTTCGATACCACTGAAAATTTGTTGTTACAACTCTCCCCCCCTTTTAGGAAATTTCGTCCTCGAAATTTCTCACCTGATAAGAGTTATCAAATCGAGTCTATCTCTTTTCTTCTAATTGATAAACCATAAATCATCATAACTCATTTCAAGACGGAACTCGTGTCATAATTCACATCAAAACTTTATCCATCACTTAATTCAATTTCCATTTAATTCAACAATAACACTTACTTCATACTTCACTTACTATACGCATAATTTAAATTTAACATTTAATATTGAATAATTTTGGATTATAATAATACAATCATACGTTGAGCATGTCTGTATCTATACTCAGTGGTATTACCATAATTCAAATTATAAAAATTATATTAAATAATAAATAATAAATATCAAACATGTAACAATATAAATCATATGTGTTAATTTATACTTTAATTTCATACCTCAACAATAGTCTTTCATTAAACAGCATCATAGATCATCTATATTATCTAATCAACTTATGAACCTTTGGTTCAAGTTTTCAATTTTATATATCAATTTTAATTCATAATTCCACTTTTTCGTACTATCAATAATTCAATCGATCAAATTCATTCAATTTTCTCATTTCATTTATTCAACTGATTTCAATATCAATAATTCGATATTTTAGCAAATCTATGAACCTTAAGTTCATACTTCAAATTTCAGATTTCAATTCGATTCACAATTCAACTCATAATTTCTTACTCATATTTTCAATAGTTCAATCGATCAAATTTATTTAGTTTTTTCTCATTTCAGTTATTCACCCTATTAACAATCCGGACTTTGACGGATACACGGATTCCAACCCAAACACACCAGTACGGCACATTATGCCTAAAACGGTACATAGTACCTGATCAGTATACGACACATAAGTGCCTTAAAAGACACACGAGGTGCCTGAAATACGACACATAAAGTGCCTGATCGGCAAAGCCGGTAAATCCCATACTCTTCCAAATCCTATGGCATGCCAATTATATCCGACTAGTCCGACATGTTAATAAGGAAATCAATTCTCATTTTAATTTCACTTAATATTCATATCTATCCCTATTAACAAGACTCGGATTTTGGCGGATACACGGATTCCAACCAATCACACCAAAATAATGAAATCCTCCCAAACACACCAATATATCATATCCTCCCAAACACACCAATAAGGCATTAAATGCCTCTTCGGATAAACCGAAGAATATAATACAGAAATATCTCCTCATCATATCACAAATCCTATGGCATGCCATTTGTATCCAATCTAGTCTGATAAGTTAATAGGGTATTCAAATCATTTCTCAATTCAATTTTTAATTCAATTCAAAACACACCTTTCATTTTAATACATTTTCCACTTTCTAATTACTAAACAATTTAAATACTCAAACATATTCACACTTCATCTCAGTTTCATTCATGTCAATAATAATACTTACCTTATAAATTACTTACCATACATATGAATTTAAATATAACATTAACTAAATAGTAGTTTGAATTATAGTAATACAAATATCATCAAAGTTAGAAGATATCACATTATCTCAAGTTATATATTAATAATGGCATATATTTCTAGACTCTACATATACTATATTTGGTCCGAGAACCGACTAAACCATAGCTCTGATACCACTAAATGTAACACCCCTTACCCGTATTCGACGCCGGAATAGGGTACGAGGCATTACCGGAATTACAAATTTATTTAGTTTTACATTTTATTTCATTTAGCATTTATATTTGAAACCAATCAAAATCAAACATATTGTCCCTTAAACATATTTATTTTTCCTCGTCATGTCTTACATAAATTTATTACTCCTCTGAACATACTTAATTATCTTGTATTAACATATTAAAGATAATCACATATTTACATGTCATGATAAATATCATTCACTTGCCGTTTCTTTATAAACATAAAACAGTTAATTCATTATATCAATATTTCAAGTACCATCAACTTATATTTCTTTACATCACATAATTAAGTTACACGAACTTACCTGGCTAAATTTGCAGAAATATCAAGATTCAGGGGCACTTTGGAAATTTTCTATTTTCATCGATTTTTCAATCGATCTTAATCTAAATTAATAATTTCATTCAATTTTTGAAATTTTAAATAATAAAATAATCCATTTCATGCAAATTGGTCATTTCCACATTTTTACAAAATTAATCTTAAAGTTTTACTTTTATTCAATTTAGTCCCTGAGCCTAAAACATTATAAATTGGCCATGCTAGCTGAATATTCATACATATTTTCCTCCTCCTCCTCTCCATTCCACATCCTTAATGTATATAACATGCTATAAGTAATATTATCAATAATTTCACTAATTACTCATATGTATATTCAAAACTATCCATTTGAGTTATAGTTACTAAATTATTTATAGCTTGAGCTACAGAACTCGAAATTAAGATCCGCTAATTTTATTTGAATCTAGACTCACATATCTTCTTACTATAAGTTTTACAGAATTTTTGGTGTGGCCAATTAATACAGTTTATTAGTTAACTTCTCCCCTGTTACACAGTCCGACGGCTCTGACCTTTATTCACTAAAAATAATTATCTCATAGTACGATTTTCATATAATGTTTTCGATTATTTCTAATGCAAATAGACTCATTAAGGAATACAAAAATATAAATTATAACTCATAATTATTTTTCTACAATTTTTAGTGAATTTCTAAAGTAAGAACAGGGGATCACGAAATTATTCTAAACTAGTCTTACAAAACTTTAAATATCTCAAAATGTAGACTTCCTTTGCTTGTTTTGTTTCTTTTATATGAAAATAGACTCAACAAGCTTTAATTCCATATCTCACTCAACTTCTAATTCAAATTCTACAATTTTTGGTGATTTTTCAAAGTTAGACAACTGCTGCTGTCCAAAACTGCTTTAGTGTAACATGTTGATTTCTATTTTGTCCCTAATTCCACAATTCATACAATTCAGTCCTTGCTGAATTAACCCCTCAATTGAGTTAATTTTCTCATTTAATACTTTTGTCTATCATTTTAAACTACTTCATAACCTTTGGTGTAACATCCTAGATTAGGGGTTATGCGGTTAATGCATAATTCATGAGTTGGTAGGCTTTAAGAGTGGTTTGGATGTGTTTTAGGGGTTTTTAAAACTCTAGGATTAAAAGGGAGTGCTTTGGAAATTTTTGAAAATTTTAGGTTAAAAGGGGGAAACTGGGCTAAGGAGGCCTTAAAGAAAATTTCAGGAGTTTATGGACATGAACTTGGGCTTAGTAAAGTGGCTGGGACGCTACTTTAGGGGCCTTGGAGGCTTGCGCAGGGGGGGAGAAGTTTACTCCTTTTATTTAGCTAATTTTGGAAATTTTCCAATTTTACCCATTTTCTTCTTTCTCTTCTCTTCTTATTTCTTTCCTTCCCCTGCTCTCTGCTTCGTTTGGTTTTCTGTTTCTATTCTTTTTTTTTTCTCCTTTAGTTTGTTTATATATAATAACATAATATAATAATATAATAATATAATAATAATATACTTTATAATTAATATCTTTTATATATATACTAAAAAAAATCTCAGATTTTTTTTCATACTTAAACCGCCTCAAGATTTCAAAATGGCATAATTGCCTTTTTAGTCCTTTTTATTTTCTTTAATCTATAATTAAACTTTTGCACCTTTTTCAATTTAGTCTTTTTCATTTAATTACATACCCAAACGTTAAAATTTCTCAACCAAACTTTAATAATAACTTAGTGACACTCCATAAATGTTTTTAGAAATATTTATGGCTCACTTTATGAATTCGAGGTCTCAATACCTCGTTTTTGGCCCAATTTTTCTAATTAACTCTTTTAGTTCACAAAATTCACTAATTTCAAAATATTTCTAATGCCATACTTGACTCATAAATGTTAATTTATTTAAATTTTCAAACTCACTTGTCGGATTTAGGATCTCAAATCACTATTTCCGATACCACTGAAAATTTGGCTGTTACAAAGCGGACTTGGTCAATCGATCCATGATGATCCAAACAGAATCCTTCTTAGTGGGTGTCAAGGGCAACCCACTAATAAAGTCCATCGTCACCCGTTCCCATTTCCATAAGGGAATCTTAAAGGATTATAATAAACCCGAAGGCAACTGATGTTCAGCCTTAACTTGCTGGCACATCAGAAAATGAGCAACGAAATCTATAACCTCACGTTTCAACCCCGGTCGCCAGTACAACTCACGAAGATCGCGATACATCTTATTACCACTGGGATGCATAGCATAAGGGCTACTATGCGCCTCCCTCAGGATTGACTACCTCAAATCAGAATCATTCGGTACACAGATCTGACCCCGAAAACACAGAACCCCATCGCTATTCAGCCCAAAGTCTGAAGTACTGGCACTCTCCATATGACAAAACTGCAAACCCACTACTTTTCTCGAATTTGATAAATCCAAGTCGGCTTAAGCTGCAATCGGCTAACAGATTCTCATTATCAAACAGACTAAGTCGAGTGAACATCGCTCTTAAATTAGTCATCGCTCTTCGAGTTAGAGCATCAACCACCATATTGACCTTACCAGGATGATATTCTATCGTGCAGTCATAATCTTTGAGCAGCTCAATCCATCGACACTGCCTAAGATTCAACTCCTTCTAGGTAAAGAAATACTTGAGGCTCTTGTGATCAGTGTAGACGATACACCTCTCCCCATACAGATAGTGCCTCCAAATCTTCAATACAAAAATCACTGCAACCAACTCGAGATCATGCGTCGAATAATTTCCCTCATGTGTCTTAAGTTGATGGGACGTATAAGCCACAAATTTTCCATCTTACATCAACATACATCCTAATCTGATGTGTGACACATCACTGTATAGCACAAACTCTTTGCCGGATTCAAGTTGTATCAGAACAGGAGCTTGAGTCATAACAGACTTGAGCTTCTCGAAGCTCGATTATTGCGCATCAGTCCAGACAAAAGGAACTCCCTTGCACAAAAGTTAGTCAACGGAGCTGCAATCAGAGAGAACCCCTCGACAAACTACCGATAATAACCAGCCAAACCTAGAAAACTACAGTTCTTAGATACGTTCTTAGGCTGTTTCCAATCAAGCACATCCTCAATCTTCCTAGGATCAACTCAGATCCCTTCAGTAGAAACCACGTGCCCTAGAAAAGTTACCTCACGCAATTAAAACTCAAACTTGCTGAACTTAGCGTAGAGCTATTTCTTACAGAGAATCTGAAGCACTACTCTAAGATGCTCATCATGCTCATCCTCGCTCTTTGAGTAAACCAGAATGTTGTCGATAAAGACCACGACGCACTGATCCAGATAAGGCTAAAAGACTCAGTTTATTAAATCCATGAATGCAGCCAGAGCATTCGTCAGACCAAATGGCATAACTAGAAACTTGTAATGCCCATAACGAGTCCTAAATTCAATCTTATGAGCATCCATTTCCTTCACTCTCAACTAGTGATACCTAGGACAAAAATCAATCTTCGAAAACACTAAAGCCCCTTGAAACTGATCAAACAAATCATCGATCCTTGAAAGTGGATACTTATTCTTCACAGTCAGTTTATTTAGTTACCGATAATCAATGCACATCCTCATGGTACTATTATTTTTCTTCACAAGTAGAACCGGTGCCCCCACAGAGAAACACTAAGGTGGATGAAACCATGATCCAGAAGTTCTTGAAGTTGAGCCTTAAGCTCTATAAGCTCCATCGGTGCCATTCAGTGGGGAGATATAGACACAGGAGCTGTACCTGGAATGTAACAATCTGGTTTATACCTTAGTCAGAACAGTGGTTTCGGGACCACAAATTCGAGCTTGTAAAATGTTTTAATATTATTTTCTGAGCCATTGATATGTGACTAAGCATGTGGTAATTTTCTGTGAGTTAATTTATCCGCATGTGTGTGTAAATTTAACAAAAGGATGAAATTGTATTAAATGTGAAACTTGTATGCCATTTGTTAAAGTACCTATGTGTTGTGGCTTTGTAAAGGTGAAGGCCTTAAATGGAAATTAAGCCAATTTTATGGATAGTGGACGACAATGAATGATGATATGTATAAATTATATGTTTATTATATTTACTTTAATAGTTAAATTTGTTATATATCTATTTTACAAGTTATGTTATTATTATATTATAAGAGTTTATAATAAAATAAATATGAGTAAGTGGTCTCATCTTTATCACCTTCTTGCCGAAAACAAAAAGAAAAAGAAAGAGTTTAAGCTTGTTAAGATTCGGTCATTTGAGGGCTTAAATTCAAGGTAAGTTTTTAGTTGATGTTCGATAATTTCTACGTTTTTGTAGTCGTTGCTTTGTCCACTATCAAGCCCATGTCTCAATTTTGTGTATTGATGATGTTTGTATAAAATGCCATTGATGATATGTTGAGTTTTGAGATGAGTTTAGTTGTTAAATGAAAGATTTGAGCTAGATGAACATGTTTTGTTCTTGAAGTTTTGTTGAAATTAGCTAATTAGGGCTAAATTGTGAAAATAGCAAATTGAGGGACTAAGTTCCTAATTTGATGGAAAATATGGGCTTGTATGATATATATATATATATATTCAGCTAAGTATGTGTATGTGTATGTGTATGTGTTGATTTTGTGATTTTGATGTTTTGAGAAAAATAGACTAAATTGATAAATTGTAAAAATATGAGGGTTAATTTGCAAATAGCCCTAAATATATGTGTATGGATTGAATTGAATGAATTAGTGAATAAAAGGGTTAATTATGAATATGTTTAGATCAAGAACTGAGGTAAACAGACTTAGATGGCGGGAAAGCGAAAGTAAATGAGTAGCCATTTTCATTCCGATAGATCGAATCCGAGGTAAGTCACTATGCAAATAAACGTACTTGTATGAAATTATAATTGTTCATATGACTAATGTTGATAATGGATACTTATGAGAGGTTATGCATATGAATTTTGAGATAATTCCGATATAGTGACTAAGTCCGAGAAGTCCCGTACGAACCTAGGAATAGATAGGATTAGCTATATCATGACATAGGTATCTGTTCTGTTTTATCATGTAAGACCACTTCTGGGACGTTGGCGTTGATTTGAAATTACGTGTAAAACCACGTCTGGGACGTTGGCATTGATATGAGCTTTACGTATAAAACCATGTCTGGGACATCAGCGTCGTATCGATTTGTATAAGACCCTGTCCGGGACAATGGCATCGATATCCGAGTGCATGTAGGACCTCGTCTGGGACGTTGGCATTGTATGACTATTCTGAGCTTTCTAAGTGTCCTACTAGATTCCTTACGGTTCGGCGGGCAAGTTTGTGATCCGAATGGCTATGTAAATAGAGAATCCGTTTCAGGTACGTTGATTTATACACCAAGTGTGTATAAGGTAAGTATCTATATGATCTTACTATGATGAATATGTATGTTGGGATAATGATATGATATGTGGAAATAAGCATGAAAGATTTTTGTATTTGTAAGACTTTTGAGTTCATAAATGTCGCAAATATGGCCAAGTACATGAATCCAAGCATTATGTGATAGATTGATAAGAAATTGGATGGATCAATGTACCTATGTGCACATACATGTTTTCATGTTTAGTTTACTTGTATATGACTTACTAAGCTTTTGGAAAGCTTACTCTGTTTGTGTGTTTTTCTCTGTTTTATAGGTCGTCAACAGCTACTGAAGGCTCGAGACCGTCAAAGATCATCATCACACTACTAAACTCATTTTGGTACACTTTGGAAAAGTATATAACTAGATATGGCATGTATAGCCTAGTTTTGGTATAAGTTGATGTAGAGACTTGGTCATGAGATGTGACTAATTATTGGTTCATATTTTGCCTTGATGAATGTGGTATGTGTAGTTGTTTTGGTATGGTTTGATGCTCATGAAAGGGTCAAGTTTTTGGGTAGGAAAATGGTTGAGATATGCTTTAGTTATATATATGTTTTGTCTTGAAAGTTGGCATGAATGAAATGGAAATTGAATATATTGTTTGTGTGCTTATTTTAGTTGTCAAATATGCATGGTTTGAATGAAATTTGGTATGTTTTTAGTGATTAATAATGCATGAATTGTGTTGATAAGTGTTGCTTATAGATAAGACCCCAAATGGGTGGCATATTGGCTTGGAAATGGCCTATAATGTCACACGGTTGAGACATACGGGCGTGCCTATTGACCGTGGGGCTAAGTCAGTAGCTAGCTTAAAAACACACGGCCATGGCACATGGGTGTGCCTAGTGACCGTGTGAGAAAGTCAGTAAATGGCATAGTAGTACACGGCCTGGGTACACGGGCGTGCTTAGTGGCGGTGGAAGGTACGTCCATTTTGACCACGGGGAGGACACAGGGGTGTCTAGCAGCCGTGGAGGGCACACGACCCCTGTATTTTAGAAAGGATTTTAATTTGCATGAAATTTTGTATGTGTTTCGATTTAGTCCCGGCCCGATTTATAAGCATGTTTATTATCTCGAGTGCTCATTTAAGGGACATTATGCTTGAGAATGATGAATGAATGTCTGAATTTCTGTAAATGCTTTCTGATCTGTTCAGTAACACTCCTAACCCTAATCAGGCGAAAGACACGGGATAGGGGTGTTACATGGAAGAAGCTCAATTCCAAACTCAACCTCTCAATTTGGAGGTAAACCCAGTAACTCTTAAAGAAAGACATCCAAAAATCCCTCACTGTTCTAATATTCCCGATAGAAGAGTCTTCAGAAACAAAAACACTGACGGTGGTCAAATGCGCCTCACACCCTTTCCGCACCAACTTTTCAGCCACAAGAGCAGAGATCATATTGGACATATAATCTCGACGCTCACCGATAACAACCACTTTCTCATCATCCTCAGTCCTTAGAACGACCCTCTTAGTCGCGCAATCCAAACTAACTCGATGCTTAACCAACCAATCCATACCCATAATCAAGTCAAATTCTCTAAATGGAAGCTCCATCAGATCTACCAAAAATGCCGCCCCTTGCAACTCCAATAGAATGTCTCTATAAACTTTACTAACCCGAACGGGCTGCCCCAACGGACTCAGTACCATAATTTCAATAGAAGTGCTCTCAACAGAAATCCCAAGTTTTTAGATACTAAACTAGCTGCATAGGAGTGTGTAGAACCTATGTCTATTAAAGCAGTATAAGGTACATAAAAAATTAGAAACTTACAGGTGATAACATCTGGAGCATATCTATCCTCTCGGCGTTGAGCAGCATAAACTAACGCAAGCTTCCTCGCCTCAGTTTGACAAGCACCTCTGCCTGGTAATCTCTGTCCACGAACCATACCATTACCACCCTAGCCTGTCCACGGCTCCTAGGTGGCTGCTGAACTATCCTCTGAGGCTGTATGAAACCTGGTCCCAAAGATTACATCTGATCTATCCGCTGTGGACACTCACGAATCTGATGCTCCAAGGACCCACACCTTAGACAAGCCCCAATCCTTCTCCAACCCTCGTTTGGATGGTGCCTACCACAATCTCCACACAGCTGAATTCCAGTAGGAGTAACAAGAGCCCCTACTCTAACTAGACCATCACGTCTGGCCTATTTCTTAAACCTCTAAACAGAACTAGAGGGCTTCGAATCCCTCTTGTTCTTGTGTAACATCCGAAATTAGGGCCTAGTCAGAACAGTGGTTTTGAGACCACAAATCCGAAGTATAAATAATTATTTTATGATTATTATAAGGTCTATGATATGTTTACATGCTTGTGTGAAAATTTCAAGAAGAAATTATATGTCTAAAGTGCTCGATTAGACTTTAAGGACTAAATTGAATAAATTACAAAATATGAGTTCTAGAAGTTTTTAGTATGAAATTGAATTGGATTTTTAATTAGAGAGTCTTAAATAGGAATTTTACCAAGTTCTAAAATTTTGGACAAAAATGGGCTTGGATGGATAAAAATTCAAAGAAAGGCTAAAAGGGCATTTTGGTCATTAAATGGACTAAAAGACAAAATAAAGCCAAATTTCTTGTCCATCTTCTACCTATGGACGAATATGGCATGGGAGAAGACATGGTTAGGGTTTTCAAGCTTTCCAAGCTCAATAGTAAGTTCGTTCTTGCCTCATTTTTATTGATTTTCGTATTTTTGGAATCCCGGTAACTCGATTAAGCTAATTCTACCATTAATTCGAGCTAGGGTTTATATTTGGAAAATTACCCATAGGTGAAAAGTGTGTATTTTGATGTTTTATGACATAACATGAAACTTAGAATTATGTTAAACGACTTTTGATAAGCGATTTTCAGTAAAAACGAGTGACACGACATAATCGGTAAAAATTATTATTGTTTATAAGTGCATGTTAGAGCAAGAATTTGATGTTTCTATAGAAGGGAAAAATGTTCAGCATGTCATGAAACATAAGAAAAAGGAATAAAGGTTAATTTTTGAGCCTAGGGGCAAAATCATAATTATGTAAAAGTTTAGGGGCAAAATTGTAATTTTTCCAAAGTTTGAGTTAGGGACTGTTTTGAGTAGTAAATTAATTAAATAAGTGAAATGTGATGTTTTAGACCCCGAAAAATGAGATTTAGACCTAGAACTATAGGAAAATCGAAAATCGAGAAAGTTGGTAAAATGGCCGTTTCGGCATTCGAGGTAAGTTCGTTGTTAATAATAATGCAACAGCATGCTTGAATTGTAATTATCTATTGATATGACATAGAGGTATGCATGGGCTGGGCGGCCCGACCCGACCCGAAGGCCCGCCCGAAATGTGGGAGGGTTTGGGCAAAAATATAGGCCCAAAAAATGGGCTTGGACAAAAAAATAAGGCCCGTTTAAAAAATGGGCCGGGCTAGGGTAAGGCATTTTTGGCCCGGGCCCGGCCCGGCCCGAATTCATTAAAGGCAAAAAAAAAATTATTTTTTAAAAATTATTTTCTTATTGTTTTTCTCTTTATTTTGCTACCATTTTACTATTATGTTTCTATTATTTTGTTATTGTTTAGATATTATATAAAACTTATTTTATTGTTAATTTTGTTATTATTTTAAAGATATTTGTTAATTTTGTTATTATTTTAGAGGCATTTGCTTGCTAAGTTGTATCTATTTTAGTGTTATTTAAGTCTACATATTTTTAAAATTTATTTTCAATTTGTTGAAAAATATTTATTTTGATTTTTAATATTTTTGATGTATTATATATATTAAAAATTATATAAAAAATTAATACGGGCGGGCCGGGCCGGGCCCGGGTTTTAGTATTTTTATATGGGCCGGGCTTGGGCAAAATTTTAGGCCCATTTTTTGGGCCCGACCCGGCCCGAACCCAATGAACGGGCCTAAATTTTTAGTTGGGCCCGACTCGAACCCTGCCCGGCCCGGCCCATGCTCACCTCTAATATGGCATAAATTGTATGATTTACTATGTTTAGGAGAAGTTGATGGATGGTATGTATGATATGGAAAATGTGATGTTTGTTGTGCCATGTGAAATTGAATGGCAAATTAATGTTACATGAATTGAATGTTAAATTAATATTTCATGGGTTGTGTGATTTGCTATACGGTTACACCTGATGAGATTTCGATAAGTAAGTTGGTTTGATATCAATAATGTAATAATTTTATAATTTATATGTGTAAATTATGAATTGTGATTGATTATGGATGAATTGGTAAAGTGTTGAAAAGTGAGAACCCGGTTGAACCTTCGGAATAGAAAAGATACGAATGAGGTAGCTAGGTCACATGTGTGGTACTAAGTGCAGGCCACTATGTGTACAAAAGAGCTACGAGATGGTTTTAGGTCACGTGTGTAGTACTAAGTGCAGGCTACTATGTGTACCGGACGGATAGGTCGCATGTGTAGTACTAAGTGCAGGCTACTCTGCGTACCCGATAGCTTCGATCACATGTGTGATACTAAGTGCAGGCCTCTATATGTAAGTGATGGTTTTGGTCACATGTGTAGTACTAAGTGCAGGCTACAAGGGTGGTACTATGTGCAGGCCACCGTGTATCTGTTATTATTCCGATGAGTTCAACGGGAAATTGACTAAGTGAAAATACATCTGACTATGTAACGACTAAGTGTAATTGAATATGACTAAGTGATGGATAAGTGCAGGTATAAGTGTAAAAATTTATGAACAATATGCTCGATACTTGAGCGAACTTTCGGTAAGATGAAATGGAGTAAGTGAAATTATGCAAGAGTAAATTTAGCAACAAAACAGTTTTGGATAGAAGCAATTGTCTAAATTTGAAAAATCACCAAAAATAGTGGAAATTGAATTAGAGGTTTAATAAGATACGAAATTAAATCTGGATGAGTCTATTTTCATATAAAAGAAACATATCAAACAAAGAATTTGTATATTTTTAGGTATTTGCATTTTTATTACACTGGTTCAGAATGATTACGTGATCCCCTGTTCTAAATTGGAAAAAATCATTAAAAATTATAAAAACATAATTTTGAGATATAATTTATATGCATGAAATCCTGAATGAGTCTAGTTTCAAATGAACGAAACAAGAAAGTTATATGAACTCTGTACAAGGAGAAAATTGATTTGTAGTGAAGAGAGGTTAGAATAGTCGAACAGTGAAATAGGGGAGACTTTAAAGAATAAAATGTACTAATTGGCTAAGCCAAAAATTCTAAAACTTTTATGGTAAGAAGATAAATGAGTCTAGTTTCAGGGAAAATTAACGTATCTTAATTTGGAGCTCTGTAGATCCAAATATAAATTATTCAATGACTGTGACTCAAGAAAACAACTTAACTGGAATTTGAATAAATAGAAAGAATATGAAAATAGCATGTTATCGCATTGCTTATTATTTTCATGCGAGCTTACTAAGTATAAAGCTTACTCCCTCCTTTCCATTTCTTTTACTTTTATCAGGTCAACTTAGGGTTGGAGATCGTCAGAGGCAGCATTACACTATCGAGCAATTATCCTTGGAGTATTGACATGTGTATGTTAAATGCTACAAGTGAGTGGCATGTATAGGGACTTAGTTTTTCTATGATGAATATTGTTGTGATTAGCCAAATGTATTGGATTATATTGATTTGTAGATTATATCCATGGGATGTGTCTTATAATAATTTTGGTTTGTAAGCTTATTTGTCCATAATATGTGTTAATATCTTATTATGTGGTATAAGTGATTAAATAGATGACAATGTCAAATACACGTGTTTAAAAAGTTTTAATTTTGGGCGAAATTTGGTAACCCGATTTTGTATGATTGTGAATTTTTAAGTCTGGTAACGCCTCGAACCCTATTCCGGTGTTGGATACGGGTGAGGAGTGTTACATCTTGCCTCTCTCTCGGTCCCTAATTATCCCTTAATCCATCCTCAAACCGGACACTCCTCTCAAACTCATACGCCACCATGCCTCGAGCGTAGCGGCTCAACCTCAGAAACTCGGTCTCATACTCGGCCATAGAACTATCACATTGCTTAAGATTCCTGAACTCATGCCTATGAGCATCAACATAGCTCGCCCCCACACACTTACTCTAGAAGGTGGTCTTAAAGAAATCCCAGCTTAGACGATTAGACTAAGCTGGGATATGGGTGATGGGTGTTACATCTTGCCTCTCTCTCGGTCCCTAATTATCCCTTAATCCATCCTCAAATCGAACACTCCTCTCAAACTCATACGCCACTATGCCTCGAGCGTAGCGGCTCAACCTCAGAAACTCGGTCTCATACTCGGCCACAAATCTATCACATTGCTTAAGATTCTTGAACTCATGCCTATGAGCATCAACATAGCTCACCCTCACACACTTACTCTAGAAGGTGGTCTTAAAGAAATCCCAGCTTAGACGATTAGACTGAGTACCCTCCTCAACTGTCAACCACCTCTGATATGCCTCGTTGAGAAGTAAAGAGTCTGCACCCTTAAATTTTTACTCGAGAGTACAGTTTAGATCATTCATGATCCTCTTGGTGGCCTCCAACCAATACTCGGCCACATTAGGGGCGACTCTAGTAACACCCCTAAACAGCTCAGCACCATTGAACTGGAGTTGTTCAGTTACCGACCCACGGCCTCCAAAACTAGAATGGGGTCCAACAACCCTCTCTAAAATCCTCAACATGGATTAGGGTAATGCTTTGTCCCTAGCCGAACTACTTTGAGACCAAGTCTTAGTAGTAGGCAAAAATGGTGTCTCGCTTGTATCTAAGTGTGGCATACTACCCAAAGAGGAAGACTCAGCTCGAGCCCCCTATGACTCCTTCCATGGCCATGAATACCACGTCTACGAGTTCCACGAGCACTCATGGTAAATTTTCAAATTTTTATCTACATTATAAATTTTATGCATCAGTTCCAGTATTTATTAGCAGATATTTTATGCATAAATTATTAGAAGTTCAGAAATGTTTTCAAAGGTTTCAGTCTCTAACTACTCTGTATAGTTTCAGAATGTACTAACTAAAGTGATTTTAAAGTTTTCTATCAAAAATTCAGAAATACTTACAGGATCGGCGCTGGAGACTCGATGTGCCATATACTTTCCTAAATTATCCAAAAATATTTGAAAACCAATTCTTTTCGAAATATAATTTTGGAACCCAAAATTCACAGCCTGAGTTTGTAACCTGGCTCTAATACCATTAAATGTTACACCCCAAACCCTACATAGATGTTACGGTCGAATTCAGAGATGTCACAAAGAATGGTTTTTGAAAACTGAGTTGTTTTGATAAACCATTCAACTTTATAACTCGTATACATTCAGAATTACCACTGAAAATGTCATTTTGTTGGTTCATTTGCAAAAATATAATTTACAGCGGAAGCCTTAAAATCGATATATTTAGAAAATGCAATCATGTTTTTAGAAAAACTGTTATTTACGTAAAACCATCGTTTTCATAAAACACTTTACTAAAGCAATCAAAATATCAAACAGACCAAAAATCAAAAGTTAAAAACCAAACAGTTCAGAAAGTCCCAGAATTTACAATTCCCAAATAAATCCAAAAATAAATAAACCATAAATACTAAGTTTAAACTGTTTTACGGTTGAGTGGTTACTGCTGAATCTCCGCCGCACTGAACATGACAGACAAGCAGATGTGAGTTAAACTCAGTGTGTAACCCAACATAATTAAGCATGCAAACATATAGTAATCTTATATATATAGATTCAGATATAGATTCGGACGCATGTCCATCCCAGATACAAATACGGATATAGAAATACATATCAAATAATTAGAATCCTACCCCCATCCTCTACACACCATCTCCAACCATCCCATCACACCATGTGGGGTTAAAAATATCCACCTAACCCTACACACCATATTATGCCATTACAAGATATATCAGATAGTATGCAGCCAAGCTGCTAGAATATGGGCGATGATAGCTATACAGAACATTTCCTTCTCATATTCAAATATTACCCCAATAATAGATACAGAAAATCAGATACAAATATAACATTAAACATGCTCGACATGCATATATACAGATACAGATATATATATTGCAGCACAGTCAGGCATAAATTTAGTATCCTACTCAGTTCAGTCTATCAGAATATCATAACACACAAAATAGAGTTAAATTAGCCTTTACCGACCTTATAGGAGGGCCATAGTCGACCGAAGCGAACTGTACGACCCTACGAAAAATTACAGAAATATGGGCCCACACGGCCAGATTGGCCTTGCCCGTGCGGCACACAAGCACAACTTGGACTAGCCCGTGTAGCTCACACGGCCACACTCTAGCCACCACACGGCCTTGTTTTGTACACGGCCATGCCTTCATCGACCACACGGTCGTGTCTTGCGCACGGCCATGCTTTCGTCTACCACATGACCATGTCTCGAACACGGCCTACCACACGTGCAGCCATACGCTCGTGTGGCATCGACAGAACAGTTTTTCGACTTTTTTTGAAGTTTATTTTTCTACGTTTTGGGTACACACCTGGTACCATTTTGATGCGAAAAATACTCTCGAGATCACCAGAACCTAAAATATATAAACCCAAGTCCAACATTAGTCATGATACAATGATTAAACTGAAACCACCAAAATCAACCATAATCTAATTCACGTTCATCACTTACCCCAACACCCCGAACAACCAACTACGATTCCGCTAGAGAAGAATCTCGATCCTCACGATTTTCTGCTGTTAAAAACCCAAAAATCAACTAACGAACTGAGAACAACACCTAAACCAATATTAAAAGAAACCTCATTAACTCCTAAAACCTTACCACCGTTACTTACCAACTCGTATGAAAGTAGAGAATCAGAAAAGTCGCAATTGATAAAAAGATGAAGACAAAAAACCACGATGGAAACAGAGGAGAGGAAATTGATAAAGAGATCAGAAGTAAAATGTATAGGAAAAAGAAAAAGAAAAAGAAAAGGAAGAGGGTTTTTGAGAAAAAGAAAATAATCGAGATAACCACTCAGAAAATCTGATATCGTATCCCTAAATTTCCTCCCACTCCCCGCTAACCCACTAACTCACAACCACCACAGAATTTCGGTTCCCTCCAACTTCTGTTAGATACCCGAAGCAAAAATTATTACCCACGCTCACGCAGGGATTCGAACACAAAACCTCCAACATACCAATTCCTTTACCACTTGTACCAGCAGGCTCATTCTGATATGAATTAACAGATAATTTTCTATAAGCCCATTGAACAAGGATAAGGCTTAGACCCAAAAATTAACAAAATTGACAAAAGTGAGACTTTAACCCAAGACCTCTCACACACTCCCTGAACACTTAACCACTAAAGTAGATAGACACTTATGTAAGATATTCATAGAAGCATATCGAAATTCTCGTTATTGTTACAACATTTTATGAACCACTATATAGTAAAGTTTATATTAAAATCCTTGAAGGATTTAGGATTCTAGAAGCATATCGAAATTCTCGGGAAATTGTTCATTTATATAAATTGAATTAATTTGAACATATTTGGTAAATATTAGTTGAATGAGGATTATAAAATTATCCAAAATACCTATTTGTGTTTTTATAGAATAATCATGATTAAAGTTTGCTACGATTATTGTTAAAACTCCTGAAGAAATCAAAATATATTTCTCCCAAATTTTCCCTCACTCTTTTTCCCTTAACTGAGGTTTTGTCCTATTGGGTTTTCCTAGTAAGGTTTTTAATAAGGCAACATATTATGCTATTATAGATATGTGTACTATTTTTCTTTCGCAGGGATTTTTTTCCACGGGGTTTTTATTTTAGTAAGGTTTTAACGAGGCATATTATCCATCGATGGACATCTAATGGGGAGTATTATGAATATCTTATTAAGTGGATATCCATCAAGATCATGATAAGTTTTGATGTATTTTAAATTCTAATAGTCATTAGATGTAGATTTCTACTTCATTTATACTTCTTATGCCTATAAATAGAGACTTTGGAAAAACTTTGTAAATATTCCGATCGATCAATAAAATATACTCTCTTTACTCTCCCATTCTCTTTGTTCTTTACTTTCTGCCTATTTATTTTATAACAGTTTATAATTTTTTAAGGAGTTTTCAAGTATTGTTATTGATTTGATAATAGTACAAATTACATATAATATATATCCCATCAATTAAAATAAAATTACAGCAAAATATAACAGGAATATAGGGTTTGAATTTTTATATGTGCTTGTTATTGATGAAAAAAAGTATTATAAAAGATTGAAATAGTTAAAAATATTTTAAATAATGAAAATTTATACTTTTTTGAATAAGTAAATTTTAGAAATTTGATGATAATGTAATCTTCCAAATCTGCAAAAGTTTTTTTTTTTTGTTTTTATTAATTTTTGTTTTTATGGATTTAAATTTTAGATAGGTTCACTCTATTTGAAAGATGAGATGCTGATTGAATCTTAACTCAATTGATATGAATATTGTTGCCAATGTAGGAGGATATGTATTTGAGTGCGTTGAAGTGCATTATCCTCATATTTATAGGTTAAGAGAGAGTATGGATAATTTTAGATAATGTGTCAAAAAAATATCGAATATAAAAATTTATAATGAAGTTGTTAAAAAAAAAAACAAATCGCTTGAAGTTTATTAAAAAGAAAAAAAAGAAAGAGTAAAACACTAGTTGATGTTTAGAAGAATGGGACTTCCAAATTTAAATATTCAGAAATTAATGAATAATTATCGAGATGACATGCAAGCCTTACGTTATTCAGATTAAATGAAGTGGACTTTAATATAGTGTGTATTAAATAAAAATTAGATTTTGTCGCATGGCATAAACAACATAATTTATGAGAAAAATGTTTTTAAAATTTCGTTTAGTAGTAAGTGTAGGTATGAATTTATATTAAATAATTATTTGATTTTTGAATTTATAATTATATTATTTAAAGATAATAAAAATAATTTTTTTAATAATATTAGTTATATATAATTTTATAACTGAATTAATAATTCAATTAAAAATGAATCAATTTAATAAAAATATTTAAATATAAATATTGAATGTGTAATGAAATGGATATGGAATTTGACAGTTGATTTCATTAACAATTGCTTATATGTGATCTTTTCAATAAAATGTGTTCTATTAACATCATTTTTAATTATATAATTAACTGAATGTGTATGCGAGAAATTATAATTAAAAAAAATCCTAAAGCCATTTATTTATATTTAAAAATAAAGTAAATTATCAAACTAGTTATATATGTTTAATATATTACGTTTTAGTCACTTGTGTTATCGTTTTATTATAAAATAATTATTTTTTCGTTTAAATCTATTATCTTCTAAACGACAGTCCAATGTAGCACTTAAAATGAAAAAAATAAAACCCAACTGTTACTTCTTTTTAAATTAGGAAAAATAGAGTTTTAAGGACAAAATTTTATATTCTATTTTTATAAAAAAATAAATTTTCTCAGCCCAACTGAACATTCATGTTGACATTTAAAACCCATGTTAATTATCACCAGGCCGCCATTTGAAATATTAACGGATCTTAACAACAGATGATTATTTCGTAATAAAACAATAACGTAAGTGACTAAAACGTAACGTTTTAAATATAAGTGAGTAAAATGTAACTAGAGGCAAACAAAAATGATTATTTTGATAATACTGAAAAAAAGAAAAAGAAAACTACGCCCCATCCATCGAACTATTCATGGAGACGACCGCAGGCGGCGGCGGTGGCGGCGGCGTCGTTCCGGAAAAGGTCGAAGTTGGTTTATATAAATAAGGTTCCTTGGATCGAGATTCTGGGCGTGGATTCTTTGCAAAGCGTCCGTCATCGAAGGATCGTGTTCAAGCTGAATGAGACAATCGTAAACCCACAGATCGGTAAGGATGTCGGCTACAAGCTGTCGCTCCATCTCTCCCCTAATCCTCCTAATTTGGTCCTCCATCTCTGCAGCTGAACCTTCCCAATCTTCCAATAATTCCATCGCACGCCTATTACGCCGTCCCTCCCTTCCCAATCTAAATCTCATAGCTCTTAGTCGTTGTCCCTGTTTCCACAAGCAAGTTTCAAGATCCATAAGTTCAATTCCACCAGCATTATTATTATTATTATTATTATAAATTTACTCATCATTGTTATGGTAGAAGAAGAAGCCAGCAACAGTAAAAGTGAAAAGAGGAGAAGCTGACCAATAGGATTTGAGAGCGATGCTGCAAAATACGATGAAAGAAAAACCCAGCCATTTGAAGTAGAAAAACAAAGCAATCGTGTCTCTGCTTTTGAATTAGATAAAGGCAAAGGTGGGAAAGGCCTTGCCTTCCCTTTTTGTTCAATTCAAGATGAATTGGAATATTAAAACCCGATGATGCCACTAATCTACCTCATTGTTTGAGCTTTTATGAACACCCTGTAAGTATCCAAAAAAGACAAATTGTATGCTGCTCTAATAATTTTGAAAAAAAGTCTTCTCCTTCGCCAAGAAGGATTCATTTTCATTGGTTTAAACTGAAATAGTTCAAATCAAGTACTATACAAAAAAATGTATAATTTTGCTTCCCCTCCTTATCCTCTTCATAAATTAAAATCCTTAAATTAAATGGTAATTTTGTTTTAGAAGAATATCACGTGGCTAATTTAAAGCCCGTAAAAGTTATGTAAGAAAAAAAAAATATAGTGTTAAAGAATATTATTATCTTATATTCAGAATGAAAAATTTTATAATCTTGTTTATTTAGCCTTCCACATTTGTGATATTGGTGAAGTGAGCAATTTCTTTTTAAAAAAATTATGTAATCCAATTCAACAATGTGATTAATTAGACTTCAATTATTAAATCAAATGAGCAAAAAAATTAAATTCCAAATAATAAAAATAATAGGATTAAATTTTAAATATGTAAATTATATTGGAGTGGGAGCATCATTAGGCCTATAAAAATGGGTAATCCACTAAATTTTAAATGTTGTAATAGATATTCCACATTAACTCTCGTATTATATATTTTGAAAGAAAAGGACTATATACTAAAATTGTTGCATTGTAACATGACAATTTGCAAGGAGTTTGAGCATTACATAATTATCAAATAGTGCTTTCATCGGTTCAATACATATGAAACATATTAGTTTAATTATCCACGCTTCAATAAGATTTTACCCTTACGGGGATTTTTTTTAAATAACATGAATTAAAATGATGAAGTAAGGATGAATCAGTGTTTTTCAGAACTATCATATCCTCCTCTTTATTTTGTTTCATGTTGATCTCTTCACCAACATTATATAATGAGAATCTTAATATGTCCAAATTTATTTAAAACATAATATTTTAAAAGATTATGACATGAACCCAATATTTAGTAGAGAAAGGATTATATGAAACAGAGATATTATCTATTTTTAATAGTTTTATGTCACATCAGTATTTTTATCTTAAATTTCAGGATTTTAATTTAGATTTGATTTTTTTCAGAATGAAAATGCTGAAATTCAGGGTAAAAATAATGATGTGACATAAAATTATTTGAAAAGGAATACAGATGACGTGGCGTCACTGTTTCATACAATTCTTTCCCTATTTAACATAGTTACTACTGAGTTTAATTTGTAGAGATTATCTATAGTATGTTTGAGGTATACTAAACATATAAAATTATGACAAATCAAAATTAAATAGAGATAATGTAAGTCGCTGAGATGTTTCTTTTTCAACGAGATCTATATGGGCGGTGAGAAATTCGGCGACTCGCGCGGTCATCGCTTTGTTGATGGCTAAAATCGACCGATACTAAGCGGTCTCGCGATGCTCCCACCATATTAACTTTTAAATCCACAGTCGTACCTGATCGCATGTTCGCTGCCTCACATCCACCAAATACGTGCGTCCTCTCAAGACGACGTCCTGCCATTTTACGTATCATCCACATCGACTTGGCCCCCAAAGCTCAAACTCATGAGATTACAAAGAAGATAAACATTGATGTTCATTTACCTTATGAACACTACTAACCCCCACCCCCCCCCCAAAAAAAAAAAAAAAAAAAAAAAAAAACTTTATAGGAGAAAAAGAATAAATCCGTTTCACTTTCCTCTTTTTCCTGACATAAATGAGATATAGGTAAAATCACTAAACAAAAAATAACTTAGAATCCATCATTCCTTTCATTTTTTGAATTAAAAAAAAAATTAAGAATGTAGGAATTTGATGTTCAGTTCTAAGAATCACAACATGAATTAATTAGATTAAGCCATGGGTTTTTACGGTCCTTTCAAAAGCACCAAGTCTATAAGATAAACATCTGCATATTTTGTTTAATTTATAATTTTCCATAAATATTTTGTTTGTAATTTTTTTCTAGGGAACAAATGAGGCTTTGTGTAAGTTGAGAAGGAGCGAAGAATTTAAGCCACAAGTTAGAAATAATTAATAATATATTAAGGAAGTGAACCTGAATTTGTCTGCTAAATAGATCAAATTAAGTTAGAAATCATTTATTTGTCATTTGGCACCGGGGATACCTTCTCACTTCCTATGAACGTACAGCTATGGTTAAACAATAATCCGATAATAACAATAACAAAGCGGAGTGTCACCTTTGCCATATTCACATATAAAACCTGCAAAACACAAATATATGGATATATTGACAAAACTGTGGGTTCGAAGTTAGTGATACATATAAATAAATAAATAAACAAAGAATTTAAAGAGAGGCTGAAGCGCAAACTCATAAAGAGAAATCGCAGCAGATAGTGATGATGTTGTGCCTTGATACTCGACTAACTCAATTTCCTTCTCACTCGGTGGCTTCACAGTCCCAAGTAAGAAAGAAATTGATAGAATGGAGCATCAGAAATTTGTTGGAAAGTGAAGAACATAAAGAAGAAGAGGGAGGTGTTGAAGAGGAATCTTTATACCTGCTGCTAAGCAAATTGCTACCCCATTTTATAGAGGTTGGGAGTCTTAATCGTGCACCACTTTCCAACTAAGGGAGGAAAACTTGCAAGTGTGGACAAGATGTTTGGTTTGAAATACTTTTCAAGGTTAATTAAAATATTATGTTGTGTTACTCTTTTTACTTCAATAAAATTTCAAATTTAGTTTTTGTTGTTAAAAATCTTATAAATCAAGTCTTATTTTTATTTATATATTTAAAAACCTTAATCTAGGGTTGTTTATAATTCAGTTAAAATCAAATTAACCGGTCGGTGGTTGAATTTAGTTTGGTCAAAGATCGGTTAATGATTGTTTAAAATTTCAATTATTGGTTAATTCGGTTCGAAATTAGGTAATTAATTGAAATAAATAATATATATATATATAATATATTTTTTTGAACTGTTAAAAAAAAGAACAATTAGCAATATATTTTTTATATGTTTTATACTTATTTTACCCAAAAAACAAAACATATAAATTTCGGTTAATGTATTTGAAAAAAATTCAGTTCAGTTAATGATTATAGATTTTTACATTTCGAGTAATTCGGTTCGGCGATCGTTTTAACACCGCTACCTAGTGTCATAAGTATTTTCTATTAAAATTTGTCAACTTGGAATTCTTTAGACTATCCTCATATGATTGATAGGTAATAAGCATAATACGTTGATAAATTTTAATAGAAACTACCAGTGATGATGATAATTAAAATAGAAATTTTAAATTGAAAAAAAAAATAGAAGGATTGGATTTCTAACCTTTTAAAGTAGAGAACTGAATCTCAAATTGTATACAATTAGAGGGAGTAACAGCATTTTAACCACATGACATTGATAAAGTTGTTTTTGTTTGATCCAATAGAAAAAAGGCATTTATTGTAGGCCCGTTTCTGAACTCCAAGAATATCAAAAGTCCACACAGCTATTAACAAAAAATTCATCAATCCTGGAATCAGAATTTAGAAGTGAGCATGGCCGGGTCGGGCCGGGCGAGTTCAACAAAAAAATTTAGGCTTGGGTCCTTTCTAAAAAATGAGTTTAAAATTTTGTCCAAGTCCAACTTTTTAATATATATGTTATCACAGAACCAAAATATTTATAATCCATCTTTTTCTTTTCTAGATATAAAAAAGACAAGAACTTGAGAAAGGAAAATATAAATGTTTCAACTTGGATTTCAATTATTATTATTTAATTTGTCGGTAATGAGTGCAACAACCATTTAATTCAATTGTGAGTTATTTGGTTCAAATGACGATTATACAGTCATTTCAAAAGCACCAATCCTATAAGATAAACATAGTGGATTTTTGTAATTTACTATCTAAAGAAGCTAGCCTGAATGCAATTCATTCTTTCATGTAAACTTACATGTTTTATAAAATTATACATACAATATTCTGGCATGTGTTTAGCTTTTAATTTTCTATCAATATCTTGTTTGATTTAACAATTGATTCTTTTCTTTTACCAAACAAAAATATAATTTTTGCAACAACAATGCAGAAACAATTGATCATATTTTACAAAAATTAAAGCTGCAATATTCATAAAGTAGTCTGTTAAATAGATAAAAGTTTAGAGAAAATTGATTTAAGTCTTGATGTTGTCAATATACAGTCAAGCTTTTGACAACCAAGTTAGATTCAAATAATGTAAATAAATTTACAGGTAAAGATCAAATGATATAAAAAATGGAATCATCTTTTACTGTAACACCTTAAACTCATTCTAGAAGTCCAAAACAAATCTGGAGAGTTACATTATCCACACAAGAAACATACTCTCATAACACAGTTAAACGAAAACATTCCCATATAAATAACATTCCAGATAAAAATAACTTAAAGTATATGATCCTCATAAATTCATAAAGTGTCAATCCCTAATAGTAACACTTAAAGTAATCGATAAAAGTTGACTGAGCTTCCGCGACACCGACCCGATCAAGCTTGGGGATTACCTGAAATCCAACCATAACAGAATGAGTTGTAAACTCTGTAACAGCCCTCACCATATTTAACGCGGGAATAGGGTTACGGAGCATTACTGAACTTACAAAACAATTAAACATCCATTTAGCATACATTTTCTCAATTCAAGCATCCATCATTCAATCTCAATCAATTTGTCCCTAATACGAGCCTACGAGGCTCCAAACATGCTTTAGGAGTGGTTCGGGACTAAACCGATAACTTAAGAAACTTTTATGAAACTTTGAAAATTTTTCTCAAAATAGGGGACACACACCTGTGTCACAGGCTGTGTGGACATTCGAAATGGGAGCACATGGCCATGTCCCAGCCAGTGTCCAACCCCGTGTAACGCTCTGACTTGGGTTACACGGCCAACACAAACGCCAGTGTAACTAGCCCGTGTGCCCTAAAAATGGCCATACACGCTCATGTACAAGACCGTGCGCTAGGTCGTGCTAAAGGGTATACTGACTTATTCCACATGGCCAAGTCACACGCCCGTGTGTGAGGCCGTGTGGAGCATACTGACTTGATTTTTAAAATGACACCAGGGGACACACGGCCGTATATTTAACCGTGTCACACACGGCTGAGACAAATGCCCGTGTCTTTGCCCTTGTGGACAAAAATAGGCTATTTACCAAGCCAAATTGCCACCCAATTATGCATATACCTATACAACCAAAATGGCACCAAATCATAACATAATTGGACATCCAAATCAACCACAACCAAGACTAAAATGTACCAATTCAATATCAATAACTAACATACTTATAATACCATAGTTTGGCCTATTCAAAACATGTCATTTCACATTTCCAAAACATTAATATGCACCACTTCAACTAAATATTTCTTAGCCTATAACCACAAGCACAACCATCCACAGTTCATAGACCATTAGCTACCTAGAATGTTGCACTCAACAATTCATTACCAAGCAAGCATGAACCACATCACTAGAAGGCATTAAAACATATATGTATATACATCACACATTTGCCAAAATAAGCCAACTTACATGGCTATCATAAAACCAAACACTTAATATTTACAAGCCAACACAAATGGTCAAAACATTGCTACATATACCAAAATAACTCAAAGTCCCTATACATGCCATATACCTAATTTACCAAAGTTCAAAGGTACCAAAAGATAGGTGGATAGTGTGATGTGATCTCTTATGGTTCCCGAATCCGAGCAAGCTTTGATAACACTATAACATGGTAAAAATAAACAAAGTAAGCTATAAAGCTTAGTAAGCTCGTATGAAATAAACTTAATGCATTCACATAAATATAATTCAGTAATTTGAATACATCAACATGTAGCTTACATTAGCTAACAAACCTTTGAAATACTCATTCACAAAACTATATACTTTCATCATCATTTCTTCGATTCAATGCTAAAATAGTTTATGCACATACCTGTACCATCTCGTACAAATCTCATACACATTCTCGTCTTACGTTTACTCGTTGAACCATTCAAAATAAAGTCGGATACTCAAGGCTCTCACATGATAAGTACCTATATCATGGCCCGAAGCTAAATCAGCTGATATGCATGGCCCGAAGCCAAATCAGTTTATCTCGCACCCAAAGTGCTAAATCATGGCCCGAAGCCAACTCAAAGTATCCCTAATGACATGTCACTAGCATCTTAAACTATTCCTAAGGTTCAACCGCCATTCTAGCTATCGAATCATCGTCGAATCATTTCCAAACTTGTCCGTAGTCACATAATTATGATTTATGCTATATCAAAGCATATAGAATACATTTAGAATGAAATTATAATATACGAACTTACCTCGGATATGTAAACGACAAAATAAATCGATTAGTCGATAACATTCGTTTTCCTCCGATCTAGATCCAAATTCCGCTTTTCTTAATCTAAATATATTCAAAATTAACTTATCCAATCATCTATTCATTTAATTTAGTTCAAAACACACTTAAAAACTCATTTACACTTTTGCCCCTAATATTTCACATTTTTCACAATTTAGTCTTTATTTCATAAAATCACAATTTAATGAAATTCCAAATATACCCATGCTAGCCGAATTACCATAATGCCCCTAGTAGCCTATAATTTTCATTTATTTCACATTTTAACCACTAACTTTACACATTTCACAATTTAATCCCTATTTTGCATTTTCACTAAAAATCACTTAACAAAACTTGTATATCTATCAACAAGCTTTCATAATCTATCATCAATCATCAAAACTCATACATATTCATCAATGGTAACTTTAAAATCTTTAACATTTTTGCAAAATAGTCCTTGGGCTAGCTAGTACTAGTTACAACGATCACAAAAACATAGAAATCATTAAAAACGGGACAAAAACCTTACCTTAATTAGCCATACAAGCTTGGCCGAATGAAGAACACAACAATGGTGTTTTCTAGCCCTAATATTCTGTTATGGAAGATGATATCAAGGCTAAATTTTGTTTTTTTTTTTATTTATTTTAAGTTAATTACTAATTTACACATATAACCTTGATTAATAACCTTTAAAACACTTAATAATATGTCCATATATGTCCACTCACAATTAAAATGGTCTAATTACGACTTAAGGACCTTACCTTTAAGGTTCTATAACTATTAGACACCTTTAGCTATTAGAACTCAAGTTTTACGCTTTATGCGATTTAGCCCTTTTTATCAAATTGACTAATCAAACGATAAAATTTCATAACGAAATTTTCACACAATTATTCTATCATACTGTAAATGTTAAAATAATAATAAAATAAATATTTTGACATCAGATTTATGGTTTCAAAACCACTGTTCTGATTGACCAAAAACGGGCTGTTACAAACTCAGTACGTAACCGTAGTCAAATTATTCAGTTAATATTCATTTGTAAATTAATACAATGAGAGATTTGGTTTGGTACAGAACTATTTATGTAACACCCCAAACTCGGCCTGGACGTTACGTCCGAATCTGGCGGTGTCACATGATAAGGCTTTAGAAAACACAATTACGATAAGACCATTTTTGTTATCTTATGCCACCTTCAAAAGCGTGTCGTTTGTTTCAATCATCATCCATTTTCAAAACATTATACTTTTTCCAAAATTTTTATATTTCGTGGAAGCATTTAAATCAATTTGTGTAATCGAGGTGTTTTGGTAAAAACCTTTGTTTATTTTAAAAACGCGAGCTTTCCTACTGCTAACGGTAAAACCATAAACGTTGCAAATCCCAATAAAACAAAATACGTAAAGGCCATATTACATAAAAATTTCCCATATATAAGCAAAACCATAAATTAAGTATAAAACCATGAGGCAGAAGCAGTGGTCACCGTTGAGTCCTCTGTTGCACCGATTCGTCTAAAGCTGGGGAGTACCTAAACAGATCAAACAGAAAAGGTGAGTTTTCGCAACTCAATGTGTGCTCCCCACAAAAAACATGAACACAACATAATATCACAAAACCAGTCATAAATCCCCAGTTCGGGCCTAAGCCCATTACAGAATTGGTGTGGACCTTAGTCCACTCAAATACAGAATCAGATGTATACTATGGCCTCAGCCCATCTCAGATTAATATGCAGAACAGAGCAGAATAATAGAGTCCTACCCATCAGCCTCTACATACCAACTCTGTCCAACCATACACACCATGTGGGGATAAAATTAACCCACCTATCCCTACACACCATGCTGTACCGAAATGCTGCACAAAATCAGATAATTGTAGCTGAGCTGCCAGATAACAGGCTTCAGACCCTTTCAGATACTTCCTCCAAATATCATCAACCCACCCCGATGCAATGCAACATACAAGGAATGTCATGCTATTATGCAATTAAAAGTACATACATTCAGATATCATAACTCATGCTTGGTACCGAAATTAGACAGGCAAATCACTCATATAAGGGTCTAAGTATCACTTACCGACCCTACAGTAGGTCCACAGTCGTTTTTGGGCGACCCGTGCAACCTTATAGATTATTTCAGAAATATGGGCTCACATGTCCATGTGGCCTACTCGTGTGGCCCACACAACCAAAATTGGCGTTGGCCGTGTGGATTACACGGCCTGACCCAGAATCCCACACGCCCGTGTGGTTCACCCGTGTGGCCCACACGATTCAATTGGTCGAGCCTGTGTCTCGTACATGGCCTCGCTTAGCCATTACACTGCCGTGTCGCCTGCGCACGGCATGGCTCATCGATCACACAGCCATGCTGTGGCTTACAGCCTTACACACGGCCTACCATACTGCCGTATGGCGCCGATAGAAAGGTTTTTGGCTTTTTGTTGAAAACGCGTTTTCTTGCGATTTGGGTACACACCCAGTTTCGATTGAAGCTAAAATGATCACTGAGCACTCCAGAACCTAAGAATTGATATTCCAACGCCTAAATTAGTGTTTAAAACGAAACTAAATCGAGATGTTAAACCCGATACCTTCCAAAAACCTTATCTTCAATCAAGTCATCGAAATTCCCCGAACTTAAGTATCCAAACCACGATTACGAGTATCTGAATCTTCCTCTATCCAACATTAACGATGCACATCAGTATAAGCTAACGACGAAAATAAAACTACGCTACTCATCTTACCGAATCAAGACTTGAATCAGTGTTGCACAGAAGAGATGCGACTACAGAGAAGATCAAAATTAAAATATGGTAGCGAGGAAGAGAGAAAGAACGAAAAAAGGAAAAAGGAAGAGGAAAAATTCGACTGTAGGAGTGGAGGACACCGTATTTTCGACAGAAAGGAATTTTAGAAAAACACAACTACTCAGAAAGTCTGATCCTTTCCTAATTTCCCTCCCACTAATTCTATTCACAAACCACCACTCAGTTCCCCATCTTAGCACAACTCTAGCTGAAGCTAGGAGCAAAAATTACAGCCATTGCCGTCCCATAAAATCGAACCCAAGACCTCATTCACCCCAGCACTCCACTTATCCACCAGACCAACAGGCCCATTCTGATATAATTTTACTAACATCTAAACTTAAGCCTACTGAACCCAGTTAAGGCTTTAATCAGAAAATTACTAAAATTTACCCAAGACATGGCTTGACCTTGGGACCTCACACACACACCTAGAACACATAACCACTAAAGTAGATAGATATTATGTCACAATATTACAAAAGCCAAATTAAGAAAATTTGGGGCGTTACAAATTACAATTCAGATTTCGAATAGATCAGTTGTGCACCAATATATATATATATATATATATATATATGCGATTACATATATATACATATCGTAGAACAGATTCAGATGCAGATAACCTAATCCCCATCTGCTATGCACTATCTTCAACCATCTTAACACACCATTTAAGGCATTCAATGCCTTTCCATCCCTACACACCGTGAAGTGTCTATTGACACGTTTACTGAACACAACTTAGCTACTGAATCATGTTGCTTCAAAGCGTCATAATCATAAATAGTCACATAGTGGCTATACCACCAGTTCAGAGCAGATTTCTTCTTCCTTCACCACAACCCAACCCATGGATATGCAGAGTACAGATATTCATAGTGCACTTACAGTTATGACATACAAGTGTCAGTTACAGAGTAAGAGAGAGCTCCCAACCAATCAAGTGCAAACCATTCATACAACATGGAAAAATCATTATCGGTCATAGTCCACATTTACCTTAAAAAAGGGTATCGGCCTACATTATATTACCATACAGCTGTGTCCTTGCCCGTGTGGCTCACATGGCCTGACAAACGCCTATGCCCTCAGCCCGTGTGGTTCTATCCTTTAAATAGAGAGTTACACAGCTTGGACACACGACCGTGTCCTTCCCCATATAACTCACACGGCCAAGACTTATTTGCATACCCGTGTGGTCCTAAGTCATAAACAGTGAGCTGCACGGCCTCAACACACGCTCGTGTCTCATACCCGTGTTGTAGTACCCTAAACCCGACCTAGACGTTACGACCAAATCTGGCGTGTCACATCGAAGTATTCTTCGAAATCAAAGTCTGATAGGAGAAGTCGTTTGAGTAAAAATCCATTTAGTTCTTATTTCTTAGGAAACAATTGGTAAGTTATAAAAACACCACTTAGTAAAACAGTTACAATGTTTGTTACTGTTGGTTTAAATTCGCAGAAACTACTCTATTTACGGCTATCTTGAAGTTGAAAATATGTGTTTGCCTTGTAAAACAGTTATTAGTTGTGAAAAATTATTTGTATCCGTTTGGCAGTTCAAAATAAGGAATTAAAAACCCACTTAAAGAAATTAAAAATCACCAGAGGCCTTATTACAAAAACATCAACCCAATAGAAAATATTTAAATAGCTAGGTCTAAATTAAAATACTCGCAAACATATGGCCACCTCCAAGTCCCTCGCAGCTCCAAATCATCTAAGGCTAGGGATTACCTGTACAGTTAAAAAAAAGGGTGAGTTACGAGAACTCAGTGTGTAATCCCCTATCGCTCAATCAGTAATACATGTAGTAACAGTCTGGGCCTGAGCCTTGCTCAGTGACAGTGCAGTGTGGGCCTTAACCCAATACAGAGACAGTGTGGGCCTAAGCTTGATACAGTATCAGTATGGTGCAAGTATGCAAACCTACCCCAATCCAGCCAGCACACCACTCGTACCAACCCAACACACCACATGGGGACAAAGTCGACCCACCTAGCCCTCACACCAATATTGCAGCATAGCTGCCAGTAACAATAACGCAACAGAGCTGCCAGTATAGTATATGTGGCAAAGCCACCGGTAACAGTCATTGTGGCAGAGCCACCAGTACCAGTATGTGTGGCAGAGTCACCAGAAACAGTATTTCCTCCATAACAAAATCCCAACCCCATGCAGTATGCCATGTCATCAATATTTCATGTATGCAACATGTCCTACTCAGTACAGTCATACAGTACATATTTTCATCTGTCAATCTATCTCTAGGGGCAAAATAATCATTTTCATGTATTTTGGTCATTTTACTCACTAGGGGTATTCCAGTCATTGTACTTATTAGGGGTATTTCAGTCATTTTACTCCCTATGGGTCTCGGTATAGTTAACGAACTTTCTGAAGTCCTACAATTACCTCAAGCGACACAGGTAATCCATTTGGTCGAAACATGGTAAATTGGCTTAAAGCTCAATATTCGGCCCAAATGGGCCCACACGCTCGTATGGCCTATTTGGCCCAAATTCAATCACGGCTATGTGATCTACATAGCCCAATCCAATTTTTGCCACTTTTCGTAAATTTTATCCATGTAGGGCCCACGAGCCCATTGGGCCCACACGGCTCATTTTGGCCCAACGAGGCCCAAGTGCACGAGAACACTCGTAGCGGCCTCTTCATTCTATTGCCCTCAGTTGTGGGCTCAGTTTTTACCCACGAGCGATCATATGCTTATGAGGCCTCTAATGCCGAAGTTTCGGTTTTTGCCGATTCTTAGCGGACATAGTGTGATTACACACCTTTTTACAGAGTCGCTCCAAGATCTACGAGCACCCAACCTAGAATCACCGAGACCCGATGTTAGTCCTTAATTGTTAGGGTAACACCCTCTTAATAGCACTTAATTTGAAATATCTTTTTTACCTTGTTTGACTGAGGGTGGCCTTAATCCCTCAATGCTCGTGGTTTAGAAATGATCACAGGCCTTCGCTGCTTTCCTAAAGTACAGTCAAGAACCGAATAGAAAATGGTAAGGCAAATTCGGCCGTCCCCAAAAACAAGAGGTAAACTTATTACCTTACTGGACGTTTGAGGACGAAAGTGTGACTCCTCTAAACCGTTCACACTTCACCACTCCTCGAGGAAGACCCTAGAATCGCAATGAGTGCAGTACGAGAAGCATGGAATAACAATCGGTTAATGGGGTTATTTGGTTTTGGAAAATAAAAGAAGAACACAGGTTCATTTGATTTTAAAAGAAAAGCAGAGAGTAGCCTTTGATCACTTACCGATTGTCAGAGCTGTTGCAGAATCGAAACAGAGAGGGGAGAGCTTTCGGTCACCAACTGAAGAAAAAGAATCCCAAGACTAGGGTGATAGGTTTGGCCGAAAGAATCAATAGTCAATAGAGGATGATCAGGTAGTTGGCCGAAACTAGAGAAGAATAGTAAAGAGAGGGAGGCTTCGGCAGATGTTGGTGCAAAAGAGGAAGAAAGGAATGGTCAATTGCAAGAGAAGAAGAAAAAAATGCACGAGTGGTAAGTTGAAGTTTCGACACTAGAGAGAAAAGGAAGAAAAGTCCAAAAACCGGTGACAAAAACTGACCAAAATGAGGAAAAACTCCTCAGCCGAAATTCCTAAGCTCCCCTATACCCATTCGGCACAAACACTTCCACACACTCCAACTTCCTTGATTCACTCCACTAATCTCTCCATAATCCTCTCCATGACTTGCTCCTACAATCTCTCCATGACCAATTCAAACCTCTCATCCATCAGACTTCTACTGTAACACAAACTCTAGCCGTCCTAGCTGCAAAATAAATGTCCACTATGCTGCGTTAACACTTGAACCTCAGACCCCCTTGCCACACTTATAACGCCTTTACCACTGCACCATTAGGATTTTTGTGACTTAAGTTAAGCACAATAATTAGTAAGACCTAGGTGCTAACGTCCAGATCCTTTAAGAGTAAAATTTAAAAATTCTACAAAAGCCAAGACTTGACCCCAGGCTTTTCACACACCCCCATACACACTAAAATCTCTTAGCCATTAAAGCAAACAAGCAATTTGTGTCCAAACATGAAAAATTAAAGTCACTAATTTTTTTGGGGCGTTACACGTGTGAACCATGCACTATTTTGGCCACACACGGCTTGGACACATGCCCGTGTGCCAGCCCGTGTGGCCCCAATTCGACGAACAGTAAGTTACACAATTGTTCACACGGCCTGCCACACGCCCGTGTGGCATTGACAACCACCATTTTCAGTGACCCGAAACTTGCAAAACTAGAATTTTTGATACGCACCTGATATTGTTTTGACGGAGAAACAATACGGAGACTACCCATAACCTAATTAACCATTTCATAACCAATTACACTATCAATTCAACATTTTGAGAAACCAACCTATTGCTAAGAAAACATGTCGAAAGATTCGACACTATTCTCTTCCAATTCACACACTCACTTCGTACAAAACAAAGGAAATCAAGCTAATACGGCTGATTAACATCTTCTACAATATCCTTGCCTAAGAAAGTAATCAAACGAAGATTTAAGTGAGTTCAAATAAACGAGCAAAAACCCATTTACACAGAGAACATTAATAAAACAGAATTCACATACAAAAGGAAATCGTAGTTTAACTTACGTAAAATCGACCTCACAAACAACCAGACTTTACAATGCATATATCAACCGATTGTCGGAAGAAGAGAAAAAAATAAAGAAAGGAAGAAGGAGAAAAGAACTAAGGTTTTTCTTTAGAAACAAAATGAAAAGAACGATAACATTCTTTAAGTTAACCACCCCCTCTTCCAGTAATTAAAAAAAAAATTTCTAACGCATACTACGAGATTCGAACTCTGAACCAGACAGAATACAGACAGATGATTAACCAGTGAACCAACAGGCTCATTCTTGTCACTGATTTACCCAGAATTGCATTTAACCACCTAACACGTGGATAGGGGTTGTTTTAAACAAACAAAACTTTAACTTTAACAAACAAAACTTTAACAACGCAATTCAAACTTCAAACCCTAAACACAAAACATAGCATAAAACCACAGATACATAAATCTAATTACTGCAAATTTCGACAATTAGACTCTTAACTTTTAGGGCGTTACATTTACCATATTGATGTACATTCACACACACCACATGCAAAACATCATTTCCTGGTCATATATTGACAAAACTATAGCTTTAAGTTAAATACAAATATAAATAAAGAGATGCTGAATCTAAAATTTTAGCTCGGAACGATAAACTCGAAATCACCGATAAGGAGGTTGAATTGGCCTTTGAGAAATTATGGTGGAAGCAATGAAAAATATGCAACAAAGAACACAATGATTTATAGTGGTTCGACCCCAATTGCCTACTCCACTACTTTAGCTTACCACTACTAAGGATTTTCCCAAATTCACTAATTTGGCAACCTTTGAGGATAATGTTTAACCTTACAATCTCTCTTAATATTTATAGTCCAAAATCTTAATATACAACTCCCATAAGGTTTCTATCCAAACCTTAAGAATTAACCCTTTCTCGAAGAGAAACAAATAAGCAAAAAAAGAAACAGTCCTTACAAGATTAGGATGTTTGCCAATTAAGCACAAATACAAAGAAGAACACTTTAGCTAAATGAATACAATGAAAGCTCACACGTATTTACAAGAAAATGCATGAAAGGATTAAGTTCTAGGTTGTTTTGATTGATCTTTAAGATTTGCACATGTTTCTTGTTGTTGCGAAACCTTTGGAAGATGATATTTATACCCTCTAATTAATTTCCAACTGTTGTGGTTGTTGTAGAAGTGAATATAGCCGTTGGGGATGAAATACAAAGTTGTTTACTTCACCTGCAACAACGAGTATCAGTACCTACTAAAAGGTTATCAATATTTTTTGTAATTAATACTGATTTCAGTGACTGTTGGAGCAGCAATATCGATACCTTAATAAAAAGTATTGATATTGGATTGATACCTACCAGGGTTTGAAAATGCCAGAATGTCAATTTCGTGTCAATATCTTGTAAAATATCGATACTTAAACAAAAAATATCGATACTTTTTTTGTCTTAGAGCAATTCTAATTTTTTTGAAAATGGTTAAAATATATTGAAAATATTTGACTTAATTGAAACCATTTCAACTTGATTTTTATGAAATTGCTCAACTTTAATTTTATTCAAAATACTTTAATTTGTTATATCAAAACATATTATCCAATAAGGTTTAGTTTAACAAAAAAAAATTAAAAAATTAGAAATTGAAGTAGTTAATGATGATTTTCTACATCGATACTCAATTCTATCAATTTCTTTCTCACCTAGCTATGGATTGTAGCCATGTCTAGGAAAGAATGAAATTGAGATAATTGAGCATCAAATTGCAGAGCATCCACGATTATATATATAAACAAAGAAATTTAAGAAGCAATAGGGAGGTATTGAGGACGAAGGTATTTGGAAAGCATTTGGATGTGGGAAGGAAGTCGGGAGTAGCCCTTCCCCTTTATAGAATAAGAAGTTCTAATATCAGCGCTGGTGAGGTAGGACTAGAGATGTTTCGGTTTCAAACACACGCCACATTTTTTATTTCTAAAAAAATTAGTTCTTTTACTTTTAAAATTTTTGTGCGATATTTTTAAAAATAAAAAAAATTCACTTGGTAGCCATTTAACTAGAAAAATGGCGTTGTAATGAACCTAAATTTTAATAAAGTTAATAGCGTTACTAGTTGGACCTGATTTTTAAAATCTAAAATGTAAAATGACCAAATTTCAAAAATAAAAAATACAATGACCAAATATATTTATTACATAATTTTATTTGTCACTCTCATAATTGATGTGTCATAATGTAATAATATTATTTTAACTTAGGATTCTTGAACACAAGTTCTTTAAATCCAATAGAAAATAAAAGGTAATTTATTAGAGACAAATCTCAAAATTATACATGAACTTAGGATTATTTGCTATTGTTAGAGTTGTGTGACCCAAATTTTAATAGATTATTTGCAAGTCAAGTTAAACAAAATATATTTTCTTTTTAGAAGATTTAATATTTATTAGTATAATATATTTAGCATTTATTAGCATAATTTATTTAACCTATGAATTTAGCCTATAAATAAGCTCTTTTACAACCTTAGAAAACATACCCATTAAAATATTAGAACTCATAATACTTTTGGAGAATTTTGTATTTACATTTTGAGGGTTCATCAATTTCGAGTTTTGAGATTTAGTTTTTATCTTCATCTTTTGTATTCTTCGTTCTTTTTCCATTATAGTAAAATTATCTTTACCCGTGGTTTTTTATCCTTTTGAGGGGGTTTTCCACGTTAAATTTATATGTTCAATTTCTCAATTTCTTTCGATATTTGTACTTGTCCGTTGCTTAATAGGTTAATTCCCAACAAGTGGTATCATAGCTACTTCAATTCTTTGTAGATCAGCCCGTTTAGAGATGACAGCAATAAGGTTTGACATTGAGAAGTTCGATGGTTCCACAAATTTCAATCTGTGGCAAGTTTGGATGATGACAATTCTAGGTCAAACCAGCTTGAAAAATGTCATTACTAAGAAAAAAACCTAAGAATCTAGATCAAATAGAATGGGAAGAGATTGATGAAAATGCCTTATCTGCAATCCAGTTGTGCCTTGTGAATAGGGAATCGCAGGAGGTATTGATGGAGAAAACCTCATCTACCTTGTGAAGAATGTTAGAAACTCTTTATGCGACTAAGTCTCTAGCTAACCGTTTAGTGTTGAAATAACGTCTATTTATGTTTCGCATGAATGAATATGATTTTCTTAAAGATCACATTAGTTAATTTATTATTCTTTTGAATGATTTAAAGAATGTTGGGGTTAAGATTGATGACAAAGATCAGGCTATGCTACTATTGTGCTCTCTATCCTCTTCATCCAAGTCTTTTAGGGAGACCCTGATTTATAACAGAGACAAACTCTCATTCGAGGATGTGAAGAGTCATTTGTTGAGTAAAGACAAACTCGACAATGAGTTTGGTTCGGATAGTAAGGTAGATATGCAAGCTTCCATTTTGGTAGCATCAAGGAAGCGAGACAAAAGGTGTCGCTATTGTAAGAAGTTAGGTCTTGTCAAAACAAATTGTTATAAACTGAAAAATAAAAGGGCTGCTGAAAGTAACGAGGAAGATGTAGCTGGTGCTAATTTGGCCCACGAAAGCGGTGATGATTTCTTGTTAGTGTCAACAAGCGATAGCTCCGAGCACCACATGTATTCCAATAAAGAATGATTCTCCACATACAGTTTGGTTGAAGGTGGAGCTGTGCGCATGCGAAATGATTCATCCACTAAGGTAATTGGTATTGGTACTGTTAAAATTATGATGCACGATTGGATGATTAGGAAACTCTCAGATGCAAGGTATGTACTTGATTTACAAAAGAATCTCATCTCCTTGAGTACTTTAGACTCGAAAGGTTGTAGAATCAACATCAAGTCGAGCAGCATTAAAGTGTCTCGTGGGGCTCTCGTTTTGTTAAAAGGTAAAATGACAGACAATCTTTATATTCTGGAAGGTTTTAGAGTGACCGATGAAAACAGACGTCCCTCGTCCGTTACAGAGTTGAAGTCAACTCATTTAGAGTGGAGGCAACTTGGTCTAGGAGGGAAAAATGTATGACTGTTTTGTTGAATAGAGGTTCTCTTTTGGATGTAGGTTTTGAAAAGTTAGGGCATTGTGTCTGTAAAAATTAGACATGTCTTAGTTTTGATTTGGCAGTACACGAGTCGAATGCTAGAAGTCTTCCAACTTCTAAGCACATATTTGACTTAGTTAATTCCATGCATAGTTTAAGATAGGCCCATGGTGGGCTTTGGCAAAGATGGCATTGTGAGAATTCGTGTCAAGGTGGAAGATTATTAGAGTTGTGTGACCCAAATTCTAATAGGTTGCTTGCAAGTCAAGTTAAACAAAATATATTTTCTTTTTAGAAGATTTAGTATTTGTTAGTATAATATATTTAACATTTATTAGCATAATTTATTTGACCTACGAATTTAGCTTATAAATAGGCTTTTTTACAACCTTAGAAAACACACTTATTAAAAGATTAGAACTCATAACACTTTTGGAGAATTTTGTGTTTACGTTTTGAGGGTTCATTATTCTCGTGTTTTGGGATTTAGTTTTTATCTCCATCTTTTGTACTCTTCGTTCTTTTGCCATTATAGTAAAATGATCTTTATCCGTGGTTTTGTATCCTTTTTTGAGGGGTTTTTCCACGTCAAATTTGAACATTCAATTTCTCAATTTCTTCCCCTATTTTTACTTGTTCGTTGCTTAATCGGGTCAATTCCCAACAACTGCAATTATACTTATGAAAATTTGACTGTGATTCAAATATACACATGAAATTTTCATTTTGATTCAATTATACACATTTAAAGAAGTAAATATATCAAATTATTTTTATATTGGATAAATATGGCTATTTGTGTATACAATATATAAACGTAAAATGATGCTTTATCAATATTTGTGTTAATAATTTGTTATAATCAGATCAAATTAAAATTTCATGTATAAAATTACACAAAATTAAAATTTATACATACATGCATACATACAGGGGCAAAGCCAGAAAATTTTTGAGGGGGCTGAAATTAAATTGTATAATTTTACGATAGTAAAAATGTAATTTTACTATTTTAATAGCCTATATCTTTATAATTTTTAAAGGATTAAATCAAAATTTTATCATTTGGGGGGCAATGTGTAATTTTACCGTTACAAAATAAAAATTTTAAGGGGCCTAAATAAAAATTTTCTATTTTAGGGGGGTCGGGCCCCTTGCCAGCCCCCTGGATTCGCCACTGATTACATATTAAATCAAAGTTAATGTATAATTTTAAAATTTATTCCTATTTAATCTTTTTTTTTATTTGGACTCGACAACTTCAGGTTAATCCTTCATACTAGTACTAATATGCATGAAGTTTTCTCTGTTAACATTGTTTCTATAATTAGATTAGATCGATTGATCGAATTGAAAACCCACTTGAGTATTAGTCCAAAATAAGAGTTGAATTAATTGATTCGAGAACTGGTTGAATCGAGTAATCAGAACTATTGCACATATCATTGTTTCTATTTTTCTAATATTTTTATTTTTTAATTAATTATTTAATTAAACCGATCAAATCGATTGGATCGATAACCTGACTTATTCAACTACCGATACAATTCTGAAAGCCTTGTTTATTTATTTTATTGTTAGGTTTATAGACTTATTTCAACATCAATTTTGTCAAATTAATCTTGTGTCATTATACATAGTCAGAGATTTTAAACCAAGTTTATTACATGATAAATTTACTTATTAAAGTGCTTTATATTAATTATATTTTAAAACATTGGCGACTTTATTTAAACTTTTAATTTTAAATCCTTAAAAAATAAATTATTTTAAATTGATATGCTTAATAAATTTTAATAAAAAATAGAAGAGGAAACACTAGGATTCATTCCTTAACACACTGAACCCATTGCCACTTTTTCCACCTCATTTTATAAACTAAATTCTCTCTTTAATATATAGTAATAGTGTTTCCTCCCATAGTAATAGTGTTTCCTCCCACCCAATCTAAAAATAACTAAAAAGGAAAAATCAAAAGCTGATAAAACCCGGATTCATAAATCAGAACACTTGTCTACAAGTTATTAAACTTGATGGTATCATTGCTTGCTAAAGCTCTTCTTATTCATGCTAATAGCATGTTTGGTTGAAGGTAATGGCTATGCCATTACATGCCTATTACAAGCCTATTCTGCAGGCCCACATAAACTGACGTTTGGTTCAATGGAATACCCTATTACGGGTCTATTCTGTGCCGCGCTTAAGCAGCGATTTTTGGGGATTTCTATTCCCTTCCCTCTTCACCGTTTAGCTACTCATTGCTTGAAGAACCCTTTTTTACCCTAAAAAACACTCTCAATCGGCAGCCATTTCACGTACCCTTCGACTTCGGCATTCTTTCCCTTCATCCAAGGTCAGGTAAACATTTTTGCTTCTGCTTCTTTCACATTATCTTCCTTCATCATCTTAACTTGAACTTCGTCTTTTGTCTTTTACCTTTTCATTTTTGTTTTATGGTTAAACGAGGGTGTTCCTTACTGATTCATCGAAAGAAACAATGGCAGAGCCTTGAAGAAGTAGAGTATCTTGACGTTTTCACTAAAATCAAGAAAAAAATCGACGTTTCCAAGCCCAGGCACGTCCCTTCATTCTTGTCCATTTCTGGATTATCTGTTTTTGATCTTTCAACATAAAGGATTACTTTACAACTGGCTCTTTTCTTTATTTGCTATACTGTCTGTTGCTTACTCTTAGCAGAAATCATGTTTTGCATCTTCTGTAAATTGGGTTTGTTATTTGCAGCTTTTGTAAATTGGGTTTGTTAGAACCTTTGAGATTAGTTAAGCTGGTTCCTTTATTTCCCTTTAGCTTCTAGGTTCTTGTTATTTGTCGAGTGTTCATAAATCTGGTGAAGGGGTAAACATTTTTGTATTATGAACGGGGGAACATGAGATGCTGACTGTTGTATAATTTGGCACTTGGATTCGACGTTAAGCTCCTTAATTTTCACTATTCTATAACTGATTCATGCGCATTTCAGTTTGTTCATGATCTGAACCCGAGTCTTATTCAAATTTTTATTAATCCTGCTAGATTTTTATTAGTTTGTAATTCCTAAAATTGATTGAAACTTATTTTTGTTTGTTTGCTGAATTTCCAGAGACATGCTTATCCAGCCTTTTAACTTTGACTAGTAATGGACTTTTCCCCCTTTGTGTGTTCGAAAACTCTGTATAACCCAATTTATGCCTGAGCCTTTTTTATAACCAAAAACCAAAAAAATCAATTAAAACAAAGTCCAATAACAGTCCAAATAACTGTTTTATTACAAACCCAAAAATTATTAAAATCAGACTTAGCCCAGACTAAACTCGAATGGCCCAAGACCTTCAGTAGATGCTCACTAAGCCCAACAACCTACCCTGGCCCAAAAAAATTTGGCCCAGATAGGTTTCAGCGAAGCAGAAACCCTAGAGAATTCCAGAGGTTTCCAGCGCCGTGCGCGTGGCCCCATGTGCGAGCCTTCACTAGCACATCAGCTCGTGTCTTCGCACGCCCCACGTGCCTCCGTAAGCCACGTCTGCGCCATCCGTACATGCAAAACAGGGGCTCCAATAGCAGAGAAACAACAAAATGAACAAAAAAAAATAAATTTGTATTTTACCTATTTTTGTTTCTACTATAAAAGAAAAAGGTCGTCGAATGTATTTTTTACGCGCATATAATACAGCAATACAAAAAAAGGTCATAAACAGACATTCAAAAAAAAGGTTAGTTTTTTATTTCATCTTCTCGATTGTTTCTTTTTTTCTTTGAATCCATTTATATTTTTTTTATTTTTCTTCTTTTTTTGCTATACGTGAGAATAAAAAAGGGGGAAACATACTTGCGAAAGTTGAATCGGCGGACTCTTTTTTCATCGAAATCGAAACAAACGGGTCCGTCGAGGCTAGGGTCGGGCCTGGTTTGAAGGAGAACCGCTCGGTGGTTTCGAATCGGCCATTGATCGCTGATTTTATCAAGGCGTTGAAGTGGCCGGATTTTCCTTCTCTGCTCTGTGGCTGGAAACGAAAACGAAAAGGGGCACTTAGGGTTTTGGTTTCGGAAGGGCATATAGGATCTAAACTATTTTAATCGATTTTAAATCTGTTAGCAAAACGGTGCCGTTTAGGCTTATAACGATAGCCTTTAAACGACATCATATTGGTCTACAACCAGTGACTCGACCCGAATGCGGCTAAGATCCGCGCGTTTTGATATTCAGGGGATATTTATGCGTTTAACCCTCCTTTCCTGTGCTGTTTTTCAATCAGATCTATTAAATGTTTGCCTTGTTCTTTAATTCGCCCCCATAATTTGTATGTTATATCAATTCGATCCAATTTGTATACTGCTTCTTGACTATGGAAAATTTGTGCTTTTAATCCTTGTTCATTCGCATGTATTATGATTAAACCCTGTACATATAATATTATTTTGTTTCGCATTAATTAATTAATTGTTCTGTGTAACACCCCTAACCCGTATCCATCATCAGATTAGGGTTACGGGTATTACTAAAACAATCACAAGTCAATGCGCCTTATACTACTGCTTCATACTATATTACGAACTGCCACGATTAATCATATTCATTCATTCAAATTATCAAAATATCAACGAACATATCACCCATGATAACGTTAGCATCAAGTAAACTAAATATTATCAATTAACATAACACTATACATTTGTGATTATGAGTCCTATAGCCGAATAGGTATATTAGTCTTAATCATTTTATAATAATCAAATAACTTTATTTATTAGTCAATCATATGCACACCATATCTAATTTCTCACAACAATACTTACCTATTTTTTGTAAAACCTCCGATGAATAATATGACCTTCAATCCAAAACACTACTATGGCCAAATACTTATAAAGTTACATTTTTCAACTTAATCCATAATATAATACATTCATTAGTCACCTATACAAATATGACCTAATCCTTTCATGATATGCATTGTATATACATACAAGTTTAAGCAATAGATCTTCATGAACCATTAGATACTATATTCCTTATTCGAAACAAGCTTATAAACTCACTTATCACATACAAATAAAAAATTGATATACCTCCAAGCTAAGGTTTTAAGGTATTCGAACACATCAATAATAGACTAAAATCATGCATGACTAATCCATGATGATTAAATAAATTAATATTAATATGCATCTACTATATTCACGAAGCATCCATTCGAATTTGCCTAAATTAAATACCCTTTTTAAAACTTCACATAGTATACAGACCAAAACATGTATATATATAAGGATCGAAATTGCACAAACATACACATTAACTCAAGCATAACAATTCAACCCGAGTATAGAAGTGAAGCCATATTCGCACGGCATTTATATACATTTCTAAACAAAAGAAATCCATAATTATTCAAGCTTATACATGCCATATTTTCCAAAGTCTTGTACTAAGTAAAAGAACAAAATACCAAAAGTATTTGATAATGTGATAGACTTCGACTAAAATCCTCGATTTCGAGCTTTAACTTTCAGATCTAAGACAAAACAAACAACACATATCCGGTAAGCTATAATAGCTTAGTAAGTTCTAAGTAAAGGAAATTAAGCATAACCAAATATTATACAAGTTTTATTCAACTCAACTTAATCATTAATTTAACTTATAGCTTCCACTCACATACCTAATTACCAATCATTCAATCACATTCGTTTAATCACCATAATATCCCAAATATTCACATTTATATCCTTATATCCCAAAGTATTACCTAACTTACCAATTTAACAATCTATCATACAATACATTCATACCTGACACTCCCATGTACCGCCTTTAGAGATTTCATTATTTATAGAACATGCCAACCCATATACTTAAAGTAATTTCCGTAACGTATCGCTCACATAGAGCCGTTACATAACATTTTCGCACACATACAGTGCTAAATTCCTGTAACGTATCACTCACATAGAGCAGTTACATATCATTTCCGCACACACAGTGCCAACTTCTCGTAACGTATCGCTCACGTAGAGCCATTACATAACCTTTCTGCACAAACAATGTCCTACAACCGATTTCATAATATTCATATGCTAAGGTTCATGTTCAGTATTCATGTCATAAACATATACTTATAATCGAATCAACTCTCCATATTATATCTTTCATTCCATTCGAACTCTTCCATATAATTACAAACATCACCTATTTGATAATTCACTCTTAGCTATTAGCCCATCCATAATTTATATAAACAATCCAAATATATATCTATTTCCATTCATGATTTGCACACAGTCGATTTGTACTTACATTGAGTTTCATGCTATATTAGATTCGGCAATTTATATCCCAATACTCCCAATTCAACAAATCGAAAGATGTAATTAACCAACTACATGTATATACATGATAAACCTACATTCAACCAATACTTTTAAACATTTCATCTCTTATTCGGGAATTAAGAACTTTATAAGCGATAAAATTCGGATGAGAGTATGTATTTCATTATAGTAATTAATTTGCTTAAATTCAATTACTTACAAACTTACCTTCTTGATTGATGAGCTAAGATTTTACGGCTAATCGTCCAATTTAGCTTTCCCCCGATCCCTTTCCGTTTCCTTACGTCCTTGATCTCATGAACATGCAATGGTCGAATGTAGCAAAGGTTTTAGCTTCCCCCTTTTTTTTTTTTTTTTTTTGTTTTTCGGTGATGGAAGATGGAAGAAGATGATATTCTCTTTATTCTCTTAATAAATTATTATTATTAAAGTAATATCACCCTTTTAAAATTAGTTTAACATAAAAGTTAAATAAAATAAAACAAAAATCAATTTCCCCCTCATGATTACCATCCACTACTAGATCTTTTGGACAATTTGACATGCAAAACCATTCATTTTAAGAAGTAATTCAATTAAACCCTTTCACTAAATACTTACTACTTCTATCACCTAACAATTTAATCCTTTCACTTAAATTAATCAACCAAAAGCACAAATTATTGAATAATATTTTAACACATGCTTATCCACATAACATAAATATCAAATAATAATTAAAAAAAATACTTTTCTGATTCGGATTCGTGGTCCCGAAACCACTGTTCCGACTAGGGTCGTAGTTGGGCTGTTACATTATGCATTTCAAATTATCATATATGTTTATTGTTCTATTTTCTTACATATAAAAAGTTTATTTTTAATTCTTTTTTATTCGAAATTAGTATAATAGAAACATTTTTATTTACAAACATTTTTATACAAAGTTCTATCAAAACTATTCTATTTTCATTGTCTTATTATCATTTAAATTTGCATGTACATATTTTATCATTTTTATAAAAATCATCTTTTGTCTATTTTAAACATTATGTATATAAATGTATATAAGTTTACATTCAAACTTTCTCTTAATATGTATATATTTTTATTATATATGCCCTTTTAAATTTATTTACACAAATTCATTTGCTTTTAGATTTGTTTATATATACGTGTTTTTATTTTAAAATTAGTGTATATAATCCCTTAATTTGAAAGATCATACCTTATTATGTATTAAAATTTATCTCATACATATCTCATCTTTAAATAATTTTGCATAATATGAGTATTAATTACTTTTCATTTTACATTCATTTTTTTGTATAATATTTTGCTCTATTTTCTTCAATTGCTAATGTCAAAATTTCGTTATATGATTATTGCTTGCATATGAATTATAATTTGTTAATTTGTAACTATTAATTATTTGTGATTCATTGTTGTAATATTTGATGTATGGATTAATACCTTGCTTTGTATATTAGTATGCCATTGTATCTTATGAAAAATGTAGTGTTTTAATGTCATTTCGGTTTTAAAATCATTTTTACTCAAAGTTTTTAAAAAATCAGGCAATGCTCGTGTTTAGAGGTTTCGAGAAAATCGTGCTCTAACTTACTGAGTTTCGATTCTCCTCGTTAAAACCTAGCAACCGAGTATCCTTTTCTCTTTTAAATCAAAATGCATAATGTTTTAAATAAAAAAAAAACTTATTCTCGGGAATTTGAGATATTGCGCCCTAACTCACTGGGTGTGATGTTTCATCACCTCGAGATAAGGATTTCAAAAAAGAAAAAACAAAGGCAATATTCCATATTAGGGAATTTTGAGAGATTGTGCCCTAACTTATTGGGTTCCAATTTTTCCATAAGGCCCAAATAATTGAATACCCTTCTCGAATTTTATTACCGGGTTTTAAAAATCAATGGATAAATTTAATTTCGAGAATATAAGATGTTGTGCCCTAACTTACTGAGTACGACATTTTATTTCTTCGAAATAAAAATTTTGGCATCCATTATGATTCTATCCAAATGTATCTTAAACAAACGAATCGTAATCTAGAATCTTTTTAAATTTTCGACATTAAGATATTAAGTAATCAATTAGGTACCAATTTTTGGGCGCTACGAGGGTGCTAGCCCTTCCTCGTACGTAACCGACTCCCGAACCCGTTTTCTCGAGTTTTTTATAGACCAAAATACATTTTAATAAATCAAAGTTTTGTTACAATGATCAATTCCAAGGTGATCCAATCACGCCTAAAAATAAGGTCGGTGGCGACTCCATTTCCATTTTTTAAAGTCGATCCCCGTTTTTCAAACTTGTAAAAATGGTTTCGACAGCTTGGCAACTCCACTGGGGACAGGAGAGTCAAGCCGTAAAATTAATTATTTTTTGTCTTTTTGTTGAAAAATTAAAATTTGATTCGAAAAATTACGATACTTTTATTGCATTCGCTTGTGTTATCTCATCTAATTGTTGTGGTTCAAGTCTTATAAAATGTTTTTTGCATCATATTGCATGACCGCTGGGTCACACCTTTAAGTGGGAGTGAGAAGCTACTCCTTCGTGAGGTTTTCACCTCCATACAGGATAGTGAATCGCTTCCGGGATACATCCGTACCTATGTATTCGTGAGATTTTCATCTCCGTGCAGCCATAGGGAAATGTGTCCCCCTGAACTGAACTCGGTCCGTATGAGCCTATAATGGGTGAGGATAGAGGAATCTGCTGGTTCAGGTACCTCAACTTTAGAACTGAACCGTATATAGAAAATCCTAAGAGCCCACCCTAGATAGAGCTACGCTAAACCTTATCGGGTCACCCAGATAGGTGCTTGCTTGTTTTCTTTTTCTTTTCTTTCATGCTTTAAATTGTACTTCTGTACTAACCTTTTGTGTTTTATCTTTGTTATTTTGCATGCATTTCCATATTTAAGAGGGGTCGATTCGAGTTCGATTGCTAAATTAGAGAGTTTTCCATGGAAAATGACTTTCTTGATAAAGTGGAGGATAACGCGACTGTCCGAACTTGGTCAGAAACAACACAATTAGAGAAGGGGGATAGTCTAATTACGGGGCATGTGTCAGAGTTGTGGGACTACACTAGTATTAGTGTTACGCAAAATAATCTTAGGAGTTAAAAGTGATATGGGATCAATGGAACGATGAGACCAAGAGGTTGTTCTACCTTAATTATGGGGATTTTCCGTACTTACTTGGCATCAAGGTAGACGAGCAGCTATTCCGAGCCCTCACACATTTCTAGAACCCCGCGTATTGTTGCTTTACCTTTGGGAGAGTAGATTTAGTACCCACCATAAAAGAATACACGGCTCTACTGCATTGTCCGAAGGTTCAAGCTGATAGAATCTATTCAAGAGCTACCTATGTCCCAGCCTTTTGGAAGAGGTTGAGGAGTATTACGGGAATGAGTGAGCAGTGGATTACAGCCAAGATTAAGCAAAAGGGCGAGTGCAAATGCATCCCGTGGAGGAATTTGAGGGATTTGATTCTAGCTCATCTAGATATGAATAGGAGAGTTGATGTTTTTGCATTAAGCATCTACGGATTAATGCTATTTCCTAGAGCTTTAGGGTATGTAGATGAAGCAGTCACAGATTTCTTTGACCGACTCAGTAAAAGGGCCACGCCAGTTCCTGCAATCTTAGCAGAGACTTTTGGGTCTTTAAATACATGTAGAAGATCCGGAGAGGGCAGGTTCGTAAGGTGCGCTCAATTGTTGCTCGTTTGGTTTCATAGCCACTTCTGGAAGGTGGATCTGATTTCTTATCGGGTTTTCTCTGATAATTGTTCTCCACTGAAAGAATTAGCAGCAACACCAAGAAGAGAATTGGATGGCACTTCTCCAAAATCTTCAGAAGGAGGATATCGAATGGAGAGCCCCTTGGTTTGTGCCCAATAAATTTTGATTGGGTTCCTTTGTTCGAAATTTGGGGAGCCATTGGTTACGCTCCTTTACTAGTACTAAGACAATATGGCTCGAGGTAGTTCGTATCGACGACACATGGTCTAGCACAATGTGAGTTCTCGTATAAAGGAGATAATTACAAGAAGAGGATCGAGGAGGTTTCCACTGCTTGGAATCAGACTCGTCGGATGAAAAAGCTAACGGTAGGATCAATGACTACTCCTGAGTATAGCGGATGGTTCAGTAGAAGGATTAATGATAACATCCCGAGGCCAAGTTTGGAATGAGTTCGATCGATGGAGGAATACTTACAGGTAGTCCCATCAGAATTAGAAAAAATAAAAGAAGATTTTGAAAAGAGGAATTGGGAGCTAGAGAAGAGAATAGAGCAATTAGAGGAAGAGAAGATGCATTTAGGGTTGGATGCAAACATTCTAAAGGCAGAGGCTGAGAAATTGAGGAAAGGAAAAGAACGAGTTGAAGAGGATCTACATAGCTTAAAGACGACTATAAGAAAATGCGTCTATCAATAAAGACTGCAAGTTTAGGAAAAACTTCAGAACAATGGCGTCAGGAAGTTCAAAGTGAAAGGACTAAAGCTGACCAATGGGAGGAGAAATTCTGAAGAAGCACAAGCACGAAATGAATCTATGGAAAAAAGCCTCTCAGAAAGCCAAAGTAAACAATGCGAGTTAAAGGCAAGAGTCGCGGAACTCGAGAGATCTCTTCATCATCATCGAAGCCGTAACTCTATGAAAGAATTAAAGGCAAGTTTGAACCAAATTGAGGAAATGAAGAAGAAGATTGAAGAATTAGAAATGGCCTTGCAGAATTGCCAAAACCATATTGAGTCTCTAGAGGCGAATGAAGAACGATGGAAAGAAGAGCTTATCTATTCTTAGAATCAAGCGAGAGATAGGGATTATATCATGGCAGAAGTTATAACCCAGATGCAAGAGATAGCTGATTATTTACAGACTTGGCCGTATAAGCTGATGTATTAAGCATGCAGTTTGAGACACGGTCAGATCGTGGACAGGAGTTAGCCTCTCTACTTAGAAAAATTAAAGTTTTAGGTGCTAGGGCAAGGCCTTATTTGTAGTCCACTTTATGTAAAGAGCTTTGTTTTCTAATAAATTTTTCAAAATGGAATTGAATCAGAATCGACTTCTTTTGCATTTCATGCATTGGCATTTGTTTTCATTTTATATACATTAAAAGTCATTAAAAGATTCTAATTGGTTAAAAACTATTTCAGCATTAACCTGGACACCTGTAAGACCAAACATCCCTAAGGTACCCGAACCAAAACGAAAGATATAGATCAGAGCTTAGAGAAGCTCGAAAATGGAAGATATGGGTCAAAGATTAGAGAAGCTCGAACAACTCCAAAAGGAGATGCAGGAAAAACTTCAGCTGCAAATGCAGGAGCAGCTTGCTAAGATCCAGCAGGACATGATGGATCGAATGTTGGAATAACAAAAGAACATGATGTCCCAACTGACTCAATTACTGGCAGGAGGAATAGATAAAGGGAAAAACCCTATGACAGAAAGTAATCAATATCCTCCTGGCTTTACTCCAGCGCGTGTTCATGCACAGCCAGAGATAAGTCCACAAGAGCCATCTGTCTCTATCAGGCCACAACAGATCCCAGCCGGAGCCTCGATACCAATGAATTTCCAGGACAGCTCAGGCTCTAACCCGGGCCATAGCCCAATCAATCCAAATTCCCTGATTTGGATGAAATAGCTGAGGGAGAGAAGATGAAAGGGGAATTACTAAAACAGCTAGAGGATAGTTGTAAATGGTTGGAGGAGAAATTTAAAACAATAGAGAATGCTGATAGCTGTTATGGAATCGATGCCAAGGATTTGAGCTTGGTCCCCAACTTGGTGCTCCTATACAAATTCAAAATGCCTGAATTCGAGAAATATAATGGGACAAGTTGCCCCGAGGCCCATATCACTATGTTTTGTAGGAGGATGACGGGATACATTAACAATGACCAACTGCTGATTCATTGCTTCTAGGATAGCCTGGTGGGAGCCGCTGCTAAATGGTATAACCAGCTGAGTTGTGCCAGAATTGGCTCATGGAGAGATTTGGCTCAAGCGTTTATGAAGCAGTATAGTCATGTGACAGACATGACTCCCGATAGGATTACTCTTCAAAACATGGAAAAAAAAGGGAAATGAAAGCTTTAGACAATACGCACAGAGGTGGAGGGAGGTCTCCATCCAAGTCCAGCCACCACTTCTGGAGAAAGAGACCACGATACTCTTTATCAACACATTGAAGGCCTCATTTATCACGCATATGCTAGGAAGTGCTACAAGGAGTTTCTCGGACATTGTAATGACCAAAGAAATGATCGAGAATGCCATAAAAAGTGGAAAAATTGAGGAAGGAAAAAGCAACAAGAGAACGGCTATAAGGAGGAAAGAAAGCGAAGCGAATAACGCAAGCATAGGATACTCGAAGTCAGTCACTGTTAATAAGCCAAAAGTAATAACTACAGGGCATCAGGGTTCATCCAGGAAAGAATCTGGCACCACAAGACAAAGCAATGAGAAACTCCAATTTACGCCGATCCCCATAACGTACAAGGAGATGTATCAAAACTTATTCGATGCGCATGTTGTGTCTCCTCACTATCTAAAACCAATGCAACCTCCGTATCCCAAATGGTATGACTCGAATGCGCAGTGTGAGTACTATGCGGGGATCACAGGGTATTCAATAGAAAATTGCCTTGCCTTTAAGAAATTGGTAGAAATATTCATCAATATGAGTGTTGTGAAGTTAGATGACACGCCAAACGCAGAAAATCCATTACCCAGTCATACTAATAACGGGGTCAATACAATTAGTGAAAGTTCAGAGAGAAGGACCAAAGCAAGTGTCGAAGAAATTAAGACTCCTTTAAGAGTGGTCTGGGAAGAAATGATCAAACAAAGACTAGTTGTTGCAGAAGAGAGACAGATGAAGTTGATGAATTATTGCGAGTACCAGCATGAAATGGGACATAGGATTCAAAATTGTAAGGAATTTAGAGTTTTGCTATAGAATTTGATGAACAATAAAGAAATTGAGTTTTGCGAAGAAGGGGCAGAAGAGAAGAGCATATACGCGTCAGAATCAACAGTGAAGAGCTCAAAAGTTAACTTTTCGGTAAACGTTATTTCGTGACCCAAAAGCAATGGAGCTGGAATACAGGCAGCACCGAGAGTGATAATACAGAGGCCTGCAGCCTTCGCTTATAAAGATAGTAAGAAGGTTCCCTGGAACTATGAGTGTAATGTGGCAATCCCCGGGAAGGAAAATGTGGCTAGTGCTTCAAAGGAGGATCTAGATATAGGTTCTCATACTCGTAGCGGGAAACGCTATGATTTGACAAAAGGGAAAGGCCCAATGGTAGAGCAGGAGAAAGAAAAATCAGTTGAGCCTGAGTCGCCTATCAAGGAACCAGTGAAAGAGGAAGAAGCTAAGGAGTTCTTAAAATTAACACAGTGAATATTGTATTGTAGAACAATTGCACAAGCAACCAGCGCGCATATCTATGATAGCTTTGCTTCAGAATTCGGAGGTACACAGAAACGCTTTGATGAATGTTTTGAATGAAACTTACGTGGCCAATTACATCTCGGTTAATAAATTGGATCAATTGATTGGTAACATAAGCATGAACAACTTCATCTATTTCAATGACGATGAGATACCACCAGGTGGTATAGGATCCACCAAGGCTTTGCATATTACTACTAGATGCAAAGGGTACACGTTACCAGGAGTCTTGATAGACAATTGGTTGGCGTTAAACGTATTACCCTTGTCCACTCTAAACAGAGTACCGCTGGATAGTTCGCACATGAAAGAGTGCGAGAGCATAGTGAGGGCGTTTGATGGTACCCAAAGAAGAGTCATTGGGAGAATTGAGATACCCTTATTGATTGGCCCGACTTCTTATGAGGTAGATTTCTTGGTCATGGATATCAAGCCTTCCTATAACTGCTTACTAGGAAGACTGTGGATACATTCGTCAGGAGGAGTACCTTCATCATTACACCAGAAGTTGCAGTTGATAACGGATGGCCAGCTAATAACAATAAAAGCTGAGGAGGATATTATTGCAGCTGTGACTAGTGATATGTCGTATTTGGATATAAACAATGAGACAATCGAATATTCTTTTCAGTCCTTAGAATTCCTGAATGCAACTTTCATTATGGAAGGAAATAGAATTTTGGTACCGAGAATATCTAAAACCACAAGAATGGGATTGCGGATGACCGTAGGAAAAGGAGCTTTGCCTGGAAAAGGGCTTGGAAAGTGTCTTCAGGGGAGAACTTCGGCCCCAACATTGAAAGAAAAGCAAGATCGCTTTAGCTTAGGGTTTAGGCCAGATGCAAAACAAAAAAGGAAGGAATTAGAAAAAAGGCAAGAAAGAAGGCATGCTCGTTTGAGTGGCGAGGAAACCAAATGGGAACCCATGATAATTCCGCACATATCCAAAACCTTTGTTTCGGGAGGGGTAATTCATGCTGAGCTGAAGGCGCCAAAGGGAGAGGACATCGTAGCAATATTGGGTAATGTCTGCATTGATGCCATATCTGAGGAGGCAGTTGAAGAAGGGACCTTATCGGATATTTGACCTTATGAACCGGGAAGCGTTTTGGACAATTGGACTGCAGAGGAAATTCCTGTAGTATTTAAAGCTTATTCAGAGTAATGTTCAGAAAGCACTTATTGCTTTAAGCCTAGAAGCGATAAGATTTCTTTTGTGAAATAGGCTCATGTTCAAACATTATTATATTAATGAAATACATCTTTGCTATCATTCAAAGCAGACATTCTTCCATTCTTTCATTCTTTATTTTGCGATTTCCGTAAATCATTCTTTCATAATTATTCAGAATACAAATAATCATTCATAAATTCATTCGTTCTTTCCATATTCTTTTGAACTTACAATAGGTCTCCGGATATCAATGACGTGAGCAACGCTGCTATGGACTCAGAATATCCTTTTGAGCAAGACATGTGTTTAGAAGGATCATAGGACTTTGAAGATAACACGGATAGCGACTTATCTCCTGACTTGTTAAGAATGGTAGAACAAGAAGAGAAACAAATTCTACCTCATAAGGAAACAGTAGAGACTGTGACACTGGAGGAAGGAAAAGTAGTAAGTATTGGAACGTACATAGCCAAAGAAACAAGGGGAGATCTTGTCGAGTTGCTACGAGAATTTAAGGATGTCTTTGCATGGTCATATAAGGATATGACTGGTCTAAGCACCGATATTGTGGTACATTGCTTGCCCATAAAAGGGGATTACAAGCCAGGTCAGCAGAAGCTCCGAAGGATGAGACTGGATATTGTGCTAAAAATAAAAGAGGAAGTCAAAAGACAATTTGATGCTGGATTCCTGCAGGAGATCAAATATTCAGAATGGGTAGCCAACATCATGCCCGTCCCTTAGAAAGATGGGAAGGTGCGAATGTGTGTAGATTATAGAGGCCTAAATAAAGCTAGCCTAAAAGATAATTTTCCGCTACCCCACATCGATACTCTAGTGGATAACACTGCAGGTTAGTCATTGTTTTCATTCATGGATGGGTTCTCGGGGTACAATCAGATAAAAATGCATACTGAAGATATGGGAAAGACTACCTTCATAACATTATGGGGTACGTTCTGTTATAAAGTGATGCCGTTCGGATTGAAGAACGTAGGAGCGACATACCAAAGAGCTGTGGTGGCCTTGTTTCATGATATGATACACAAGCAGACCGAAGTCTACATTGATGATATGATTGCAAAATCTCGAACAGAGGTTGAACATATCCAAGTTTTGAGAAAATTATTCTTGAGACTGAGGAAATTCCGGTTAAATCTCAATCCCACAAAATGCACTTTTGGAGCTAGATCAGGAAAATTGTTAGGCTTCATGGTCAGTGAGAAGGGAATTGAGATTGACTCAGATAAGATCAGAGCTATACAAGAATTGCCTCCACCATGCACTCAAAAAGAAGTTTGAGGTTTCCTTGGAAGGTTAAAATACATTGTTCGATTTATTTCACAGTTAACCGAAAAATGTGACCCCATATTTCGCCTTCTGAAGAAACATAATCCAAGTATGTGGGACGATGAATGCCAGAAAGCTTTCGATAGGGTCAAACAGTATTTGTCAAATCCTCCAGTCTTGTCACCCCCTTGTCCAGATAGGCTACTAATCCTATACTTGACGGTGTTTGATCACTCTATGGGGTGTGCACAGGGTCAGCATGATGACTCAGGGAGAAAAGAAAAGACGATATATTACCTCAGTAAGAAATTCACTGAGTGTGAGATGAGATATTTGCCAATTGAGAAATTGTGTTGTGCCTTGATCTGGGCTACTCGGAGGTTGAGGCAGTACATGTTGTACCATACGACCTGGTTAATTTCGAAACTATATCCCCTTAAGTACATGGTGGAGTCAACCGCCTTGAATGGAAGAATGGCCTGATTGCAAATTTTGCTTTCTGAATTTGACATAGTCTATGTGAGCCAGAAGGTTGTGAAGGGGAGTGCGATAGCAGACTTTCTAGCCAGCAGAGCGCTAGACGATTACGAACCCTTGAACTTCGGTTTTCCCAATGAAGATCTGATGTTTGTAGTAGTTAAAGAGGAAGATACCCTAGAAGATTGCCCTTGGAAGTTAAACTTTGACGGAGCGTCGAATGTCGTTGGTAATGGAGTTGGGGCAGTCTTGATATCCCCAAAAGGAGATCATTACCCATTCACTTGCAAGTTGGATTTTGATTGCACAAATAATATGGCAGAATATGAAGCTTGTATCATTGGAGTTCGAGTAGCCATAGACCGTAAAGTCAATATGCTAGAAGTATATGGAGATTCCGTATTGGTGACCTATCAACTCAAAGGAGAATGGAAAACGAGGGATCCCAAATTGATCAGATATCGAAAATTAATTTTGGAGTTAATTGAGGAGTTTGATGATATCACATTCTTTTACCTCCCGCATGATGAAAACCAGATGGCTGATGTCTTGGCCACATTAGCTTCTATGATCAGAATAAATGACCAGGAAAGTATGAAGCCCATCCAGATGAGTATTTGTAAGTCTCCGGCTCACTGCTGTAATGTTGATGAAGAGGAGAAAAGAGATGATCATCCTTGGTATCATGATATTCTGCGATATGTGAAGAACCGAGAATACCCTGCCCAAGCAACAAAAAATGACAAAAGGACATTGAGAAGGTTAGCATGTGATTATGTCTTAGACTGGGAGGTCTTATACAAAAGAAGAAGGGATCAAGTAATTTTGAGATGTATAGATGCTATTGAAGCTAAGAAAATTCTGGAAGAAGTCCATGAGGTGTCTGTGGGACTCATGCTAACGGCTTTACAATGGCCAGACAAATCATGAGATTCGGATACTATTGGTCTACCATGGAAGGAGTTTGCATCAATTATGCTAAAACATGTCACAAATGCCAGATATATGGAGATAAAATTCATGTACCTCCTTCACCTTTGCATGTCATGAATTCCTCGTGGCCCTTCTCTATGTGGGGCATGGATGTCATTGGACCAATCTCTCCAAAAGCTTCGAATGGGCATCGGTTCATTTTTGTGGTCATTGATTACTTCACCAAATGGGTAGAGGCTGCTTCGTACACCAGCGTTACCAAGTCGGTAGTCAACAGGTTCCTAAAAAAGGAAATCATATGTTGATATGGAATGCCAGAAAGAATCATATCAGACAATGCATTAAACCTGAACAACAGCACGATTGCGAAGGTCTGCAGTTAATTTAAGATTAGACACCACAACTCATCACCGTATCATCCAAAAATGAATGGTGCAGTAGAAGCAGCCAATAAAAACATTAAGAAGATTATAGGGAAATTGGCTGAAACCTATAAAGATTGGCACGAGAAGTTACCGTTAGCTCTCTATGCTTATCGAACATCAGTCAGGACCTCTACCGGGGCAACTCCTTTCTCACTAGTTTACGGAATGGAGGCAGTGTTACCCATCGAAGTTCAAATTCCTTCCCTTCGAGTCTTTTCAAAGCTAAAATTAGATGAAGCTGAATGGATCCAGTCTCGATATGATCAATTGAACTTGATTGAGGAAAAAAGGCTAAAGGGCATCCGTCATGGTTAGATGTACCAAAGGAGGATGATGCGGGCTTATGACAAAAAGGTTCGCCCAAGAGAATTTTATGAGGGAGACCTAGTTTTAAAAAAGATTCTCCCTATGAAAAAGAATTTTAGAGGGAAGTGGATGCCAAATTGGGAAAGACCTTATGTGGTGACAAAGGCTTCCTCCGGAGAAGCACTGATCCTGGCCGAAATGGATGGGAAAAACTTACCCAATCCTGTAAATTCAAATTCTGTTAAGAAGTACTATACTTGAAGAGGAAAAGAAGCCAAAGTGAAAACCCGCAAAGGGCGCTTTGAGACTTTCTCTAAAAAAAAGAGAGAATGAATGAAAAAAATGAAAAAAGGGAGAGGCCAAGGCGAAAACCCGCAAAGGGCGCTTTGAGACCAAAGGGGATTTGAGTTGAAAACCTAAAAAAGGCGGCTCAAATTATGATGGGGAATGATCCTGCTATACTTGAATTAACAAGGAAGGGGTATGTTGCGTCTTGGTGCATTGACAAAGTACTCAAGATCTCCTAAACACATGTCGAACTCAAAATAGTCTTCCAGACGCTCGGGTAGAGAAGCTCAGGCTGCGATATCTAGAGGGCGCATAGTATTCATTTTTATTCATATTAAATGTGCTATCTTTGAATACTTTGTTCTTTGAATACTTTGTTCTTTTCAAGATGTACATTTTTTACTAATTTTTTTTGTTAATCTTAAGCTTTACTTCACACCAATTTTATTCTCATCTATTGTTATTACCTTTATGCCATCATGTTACATTGAAATAATGATGGATGAACTAATAATGTTTTCATAAAAGAAGTTCTGCGTATTACTCTAGAGGTTTCTAAATAATACAAGATCCTAAAACAGGACTATCGTTCAGAACTCACCAGGTCTAAAGGCTTGATGATTTTTGAAGGAGGTGTCTAAATAGTGGTGATCTCTTCGTTTTCAAAGCACCACGGCAGAAATGAAGCTTTAACAAATTCTGAGTTCAGGCTTAACACTTAGAGAATGGTGTAACAGTACATTCTAGAGCCCACACACTTGAGTCAACAATGCAAACCTTGCACCTTCAGGGCATGATGGAATGGACCGTGAAGTTACAATGGGGGGCAAATCAGTTGAGCAAAGTAGTGGTTCCTTCGAGTTTTTGGGTTAAATTACCAGCCAAACAAGGACAACATGGTGCGATCAAGGATGCCCTTAAACATTTGAAAAGGATTACTCTCATGACATTCTGCATTCATACAAATGTCATCCATAAGACACATCTATTTAGGGGCATTTGATTCATTCCAATCATTGTATCCTAATCTTTGTAAAAAGACCATTCTCATGACATTCTGCATTCATGCAAATGTCGTCCATAATACATTTAGTTAGGAGCATTAAATTCATTCTGATCATTGCATCCTAACCATTTTGCATAAGCATAAACACAAAATTGATTTTACAGCACAGGTTCCCTAGAAGACGTTGCCGCAACATCGGAATTCGAAGATCTTGCCTTCCTGTGCGAAGCGGATCGAAGACAATAGATCTGGCAATCTTGAAGTTGCAGGAGCAGATCGAAGCCATACAAGTCTTTTTTCCTCGAAGTTCTAGCAGAGTAGGTTGAAATTACAAACCCCGTCTCCTTGAGTTTACAACGAGGATCCAATTTTATTTCTGAGAAGTTTCAGTAAGAAGATTGAAGTTACAAATCTCTTCTCTCTGAATTCTTATCACCTCGAAGTCCCAGTGGAGCAGGTCGAAGCTACTAATCCCTTCTCCCTGAGGTTATTAAGGATCAACCTTTATTTCCGAGAAGTTTCAGTGAGAAGATTAAAGTTACAAATCTCTTCTCTCTGAATTCTTATCACCTCGAAGTCCCAGTGGAGCAGATCAAAAGCTACTAATCCCTTCTCTCTGAGGTTATTGAGTGTCAACCTTTATTTTCGAGAAGTTTCAGTGAGAAGATCGAAATTACAAATCTCTTCTCTCTGAATTCTTATCACCTCGAAGTTCTAGTGAAGTAGGTCGAAATTATAAATCCCGTCTCCCTGAGTTCACAACGAGAATCCAATTTTATTTCCGAGAAATTTCAGTAAGAAGATTGAAGTTACAAATCTCTTCTCTCTGAATTCTTATCATCTCGAAGTCCCAGTGGAGCAGGTCGAAGCTACTAATCCCTTCTCCCTGGGGTTATTGAGGGTCAATCTTTATTTTCGAGAAGTTTCAGTGAGAAGATCGAAATTACAAATCTCTTCTCTCTGAATTCTTATCACCTCGAAGTTCTAGCGGAGTAGGTCGAAATTATAAATCCCGTCTCCCTGAGTTTACAATGAGGATCCAGCTTTATTTCCGAGAAGTTTCAGTAAGAAGATTGAAGTTACAAATCTCTTCTCTCTGAATTCGTATCACCTCGAAGTCCCAGTGGAGCAGGTCGAAGCTACTAATCCCTTATCCCTGAGGTTATTGAGGGTCAACCATTATTTTCGAGAAGTTTCAGTGAGAAGATTGAAATTACAAATCTCTTCTCTCTGAATTCTTATCTCCTTAAAGTTCCAGTGGAAAAGATTGAAGCTACGAATCCTTTTTCCCTGAAGCGGATCGAAGCACCAGTTCCTATGCCCTTGAAGAGGCAACAGAATGGAATGAAGCTACTGAAAGAAGCCAAGATTCTGCAAGACCGGGCAAAATTAGTTCTTTTAAGGTCTTTGCTCTACTCTCGTTACATGACAATAAGCAAAGAGGGGCAGCTGTATAACCCAATTTATGCCCGAGCCCTTTTTATAACCAAAAACCAAAAAAATCAATTAAAGCAAAGTCCAATAACAGTCCAAATAACTGTTTTATTACAAACCCAAAAATTATTAAAATCAGACCTAGCCCAGACTAAATCCGAATGGCCTAAGACCTTCAGTAGATGCTCACTAAGCCCAACAATCTACCCTGGCCCAAAACAATTTGGCCCAGATAGATTTCAGCGAAGCAGAAACCCTAGAGAATTCCAGAGGTTTCCAGTGCCGTGCGCGTACCCCCATGCGCGCCACCACGCACACGCTACGTGCGAGCCTTCACCAACGCATCAGCTCGTGTCTCCGCATGCCCCACGCGCCTCCCTACGCCACGTCCGCGCCATCCGTACCTGCAAAACAGAGGCTCCAATAGCAGAGAAACAACAAAATGTACAGAAAAAATAAATTTGTATTTTACCTATTTTTGTTTGTGCTATAAAAGAAAAAGGTCGTCGAATGTATTTTTTACGCGCACATAATATAGCAATACAAAAAAGGTCATAAACAGACATTCAAAAAAAGGTTACTTTTTTATTTCATCTTCTCGATTGTTTCTTTTTTTCTTTGAATCCATTTCTGTATTTTTTGTTTTTTCTTCTTCTTTTGCTATACGTGAGAATAAAAAGGGGGAAACATACCTGCGAAAGTCGAATTGACGGACTCTTTTTTCGTCAAAATCGAAACAAACGGGTCCGTCGATGCTAGGGTCAGTGGTTTCGAATCGGCCATTGATCGCCGATTATCATGTCGTTGAAGTGGCCGGATTTTCCTTCTCTCCTCTGCGGTTGGAAACGAAAACGAAAAGGGACACTTAGGGTTTTGGTTTCGGAAGGGCAGATAGGATCTAAACTATTTTAATCGGTTTTAAATCTGTTAGCAAAACGGTGCCGTTTAGGCTTATAACGATAGCCTTTAAACGACATCGTATTGGTCTACAACCAGCGACCCGACCCGAATGCGGCTAAGATTCGCGCGTTTTGATACTTAGGGGATATTTATGCGTTTAACCCTCCTTTCCTGTGCTGTTTTTCAATCAGATCTATTAAATGTTTGCCTTGTTCTTTAATTCGCCCCCATAATTTGTATGTTATATCAATTCGATCCAATTTGTATGCTGCTTCTTGACTATGGAAAATTTGTGCTTTTAATCCTTGTTCATTCGCATGTATTATGATTAAACCCTGTGCATATAATATTATTTTTTTCGCATTAATTAATTAATTGTTATGCATTTCAAATTATCATGTATGTTTATTGTTCTATTTTCTTACATATAAAAAAATTTATTTTTAATTCTTTTTTATTCGAAATTAGTATGATAGAAACATTTCTATTTACAAATATTTTTATACAAAGTTCTATCAAAACTATTCTATTTTCATTGTCTTATTATCATTTAAATTTGCATGTACATATTTGATCATATTTTTTTTTTAAAATCATCTTTTTTCTATTTTAAACATTATGTATATAAATGTATATAAGTCTACATTCAAACTTTCTCTTAATATGTATATATTTTTATAATATATGCCCTTTTAAATTTATTTACACAAATTCATTTGCTTTTAGATTTGTTTATATATACGTGTTTTTATTTTAAAATTAGTGTATATAATCCCTTAATTTGAAAGATCATACCTTATTATGTATTAAAATTTATCTCATACATATCTCATCTTTAAATAATTTTGCTTAATATGAGTATTAATTACTTTTCATTTTACATTCATTTTTTTTGTATAATATTTTGCTCTATTTTCTTCAATTGTTAATGTCAAAATTTCGTTATATGATTATTGCTAGCATATGAGTTATAATTTGTTAATTTGTAACTATTAATTATTTGTGATTCATCGTTGTAATATTTGATGTATGGATTAATACCTTGCTTTGTATATAAGTATTCCATTGTATATTATGAAAAATGTAGTGTTTTAATGTCATTTCGGTTTTAAAATCATTTTTACTCAAAGTTTTTAAAAAATCAGGCAATGCTCGTGTTTAGAAGTTTCGAGAAAATCGTGCTCTAACTTACTGTGTTCCGATTCTTCTCGTTAAAACCTAGAAACCGAATATCCTTTTCTCTTTTAAATCAAAATGCATAATGTTTTAAATAAAGAAAAACTTATTCTCGGGAATTTGAGATATTGCGTTCTAACTCACTGAGTGTGATGTTTCATCACCTTGAGATAAGGATTTCAAAAAAAAAAAAAGGCAATATTCCATATTAGGGAATTTTGAGAGATTGTGCCCTAACTTACTGGGTTCCAATTCTTCCATAAGGCTCAAATAATCGAATACCCTTCTCGAATTTTATTACCAGGTTTTAAAAATCAAGGGATAAATTTAATTTCGAGAATATAAGATGTTGTGCCCTAACTTACTGAGTACGACATTTTATTTCTTCGAAATAAAAATTTTGGCATCCATTATGATTCTATCCAAATATATCTTAAACAAACGGATCGTAATCTAGAATCTTTTTAAATTTTTGACATTAAGATATTAAGTAATCAATTAAGTACTAATTTTTGGGCGCTACGAGGGTGCTAGCCCTTTCACGTACATAACTGACTCCCGAACCCGTTTTCTCGAGTTTTTTATAGACCAAAATACATTTTAAATAAATCAAAGTTTTGTTAAAATGATCAATTCCAAGGTGATCCGATCAAGCCTAAAAATAAGGTCGGTGGCGACTCCATTTCCATTTTTTAAAGTCGATCCCCGTTTTTCAAACTCGTAAAAAGGGTTTCAACAAACTCAATGATTTTATTACAATGTCATCTCTCTTGAAATGTAAATATTTGACAATTGAATCTTTCACTGGAATAGAGTAGCAAAACCACAAAAATTACATAAAAGAAAGAAATCCATTTGGATTTTCTTAGTTAAGTGCGACTAGAGTAGCTTCCAGAATTTTCTCGAGTACTTTGGGATCTTTCATATCCTCTAAAAGAAGTCAAAAGTTCATTTTTCTTGGTTTCCATGTCTTTAGCATATTTTCAGAAGGGTCATATTCCATCTCAATTGAACATGGGGATTTGTACTAGACAAGATGAGCTGATATGTCCTAGTTGTCCTGTTTGGCTACCCCTGAGGGAGATGCTAAGTGGTGTTATAACCTATATCACGGTTTTTATTTGCTTTACTTTTTAGGTTGTCTCTCAGCTTTTCTTGTCAGTGAGTTTTAGGCTAGATGCAATGCCAAAATATTATTCAAATGCCAGTTATATGCTTTGTTTGATGTATTGTGTCAATGTCAGTTATATGCTTTGTTTGATGTATGTTCATGGGATATGGCTCAAGGATTTTAAGCAATTATTTGACAGATGAATGAGCAATACTATCATTACTATTGTCAATTGATCCATTTATATGTCAAACTTTGGGGAAATAATGGACGGCTTACATTTTTTTTTTTGAAATATAGTCTTACAACTTTCTTGTTTACATGTATGTATTCTTTTAGACAGATAAGTTCTGGCAGAAGCTAAAGTTGACAGTTGAGAAGAAGGTATGCCTAAAATATAATGATTCCAAGTTAACTAAATTTTCAGTGTTCTAAATTCTTTAGGCTTTCTTGAATTTATTCTCTTCTGAACTGGCATATTTGTTGCACTATATGTGTTTTTATTTGGTTAATTTTACTGGTTTAAAATGATAATTGCGGAGCTAGAATTGTTGTGTTTCATCACTGTGATCGTAGCCGTTTCAACCACAACTCAAAACATTAATTTAGTAATTTTTTTAATTTTCAGTGCTGCTGGATTTCCATTTTCCTTTTCTTTGATTTATTGTTTTCTCTGTTTCAAAACACACATATATATGTAGAGAATTGTTGTTTGATCTTCCAGCAAACGGAAAGAAACATAAATCAAACAGCTCTCTGCTATACAGAATTTCAGTCACCTCTATTTAAGGTAAAATTTTGATTGTCGATGAACCCTAGTTGTTATATAATTTTGCTTTCTTTTTGAAATTAAAATTATGTTGTTTCCTTTTTAGAGGTATAGAGAATTTATCCATAAACTATCATTTTTTTAAATTGTATCTTTCTCAAATCTTCTAAAATTGAGCAAAAGAGAGTTATTAAAGTTTTTTCTCTTCTGGTACTTCAAATTCCTATTTCATTTGGATGTTGTGGAAGTGTAAAAAAGCCGTGATATATGGATTAGGTGCAATGTTTTTAGCATTAAGTATAATAATTGATTCCAATGAAAACAAAAGATTCTTTAACAAGCTTCTTTTGTTCTACAGTGAAAATAGGTAGCCTATCCTTAACTAAACTTCTTATGGTTTCTAGGTATTCTCTATGCGTAATGGTTCCATATACCATCCCAACTCAAAATCCATGGCTCTTTTTGCTGCCTTTATATCAAGGGATGTGTTTGTATATGGCTCACAATTTTGAGAATTTAATTTCAGGGATCAAATCTGTTGTTTAATTGAGTTGATTTGGTTTTGCATGAGTTAATTTACTAAATTTAATCGGGGTCTCTGAATTTTCTCCAGTTAAATTTATTTAATATCTTAGCAATCGTTTTGTATATTGCTCATTGGACTAGTTTTTTTTTTAAAGAAAAGATTTTAGAATTCATTTAAATTCATGGTGATCATATCATTTTGTCGGTGTAATTAGGAACTGGCCAGACTAACATAATGGTTCGTACAGTTAAAAGTTATATGCTTTGTTTGATGTATTGTGTCAATGTCAGTTATATGCCTTGTTTGATGTATGTTCATGGGATATGGCTCAAGGATTTTAAGCAATTATTTGACAGATGAATTGGCAATACTGTCATTACTGTTGTCAATTGATCCATTTATATGTCAAACTTTGGGAAAATAATGGAGGCTTACATTTTCTTTTTTTAACAAGGAATGCTTAATTTTCACTAAAAATTCCAGCTTCTACAGATAGCCATTTGAGATTCAAAGTTGATTTCTCTGACTTACTGGCTCTCATGGTATAGCCCAATCAACAAAGAAATGCTCATCAAGAGATTTCATTTCAAAGAATTCAGCTTTTGTTTTGATTCTTGTAGCCTTAGCTATTTGGTCTTGGTCCTAACTCCTGAGTGTTGATTGTCAATAGCCTCACTGTAAAGTCTTTTATTTTATAATCTATATAACTATATATAAAATGAAAACAATTTTCATGTAAAGTCTTTTATTTTATTTTTTGCATTTTATATGAAAATGATCAAATATCATTTTTGAACTCTCGCCTACAATTGTATAAATTGGATGTGGATGTGGATGTATTTCAAGATTAGATGTTCATTATTAATTTTTTTAATGTTTAAGACATTATTATTTGCTAAGCCAAGAGCTGATTTTGTTGAATGAAATTTGATAAATATGTATGATTCATTTTTCTTTAACAGGTTGTTATTGATTCTTCTTTTTATTTGGCTTGTTTGGTTGCTTCCTCCACCCACAATTGAGCATCTTGTATTCACTGAACCACTGTGAGTTCTTTACAAATTAAAATTCTTTGATTTTGTTTTACTGTTATTGAAATTAGTATTAAAGAAATGTGACCCTTTTACTATAATTTGAAGATATGTAACACTTTAATATCTTGCAGTAATGGCTCGTCTGCCTTTAATTGTACAAAGTGAGAGGCGTAAAAGAATTGGTCTTGCTATTACAATATGGTTGAAAATGTGTACTGTTGCGAGTTGGTTCTTAGTTGCATTAGGTGCCATCCATAGCCTACATACTTATAGACCAAGGATTAGATCCTATATGTTAGATTTTTATGCACAACGAGATTATGTGAAAAGACTTGTATATGCTAGTGACGAGACCTGTATTGAACAAGTTAGGATGAATAGAAATACATTTTTTAAACTATGTGAGATGTTACAAACTTTAGGGGGATTGAAGTCGTCAAGGAACATGCTTGTTGATGAGCAAGTGGCAATGTTTTTACATATCATTTCTCATCACCTTAAAAATAGAGTTATCAAGCATCACTTTAATGGGTCTGGGGAAACCGTTAGCAGATCATTTCACAATGTTTTAAATGTTGTCGTACGCTTACAAGATGTGTTATTTAAAAAGGCAGAGCCAATTACAGCTAATTCTACAGACCCAAGGTGGAAATGGTTCAAGGTATTGGAGTGAATACTATATATAGCTCGTACATAATTTAGTCCATTTAGATTTAAATATCCTAAGTCGAGGTTTTATACATGTGGTGTAGAATTGCTAAGGTGCTTTAGATGGGACCCACACCAAGATTAGGGTTCCAACAGTAGATAAATCTAGATATCGAACGCAAATAGGTGACATAGCAACAAATATGTTAAGTGTTTGTACACCTGATATGCATTTTGTTTATGTTCTCCCTAGTTGGGAAGGTTCTGTTGCTAATGGACGAGCTCTTCAAGATGCTATTAGTAGGAGACATGGACTAAAAGTTTTACATGGTAATGTAAAAAATTATAGGAATTTGAATTAATTTTTAAGATCATACTTTTTTGGGAAATTAACCATGACAAATAGTTTCTTTTTATAGGTTGTTATTATCTAGTTGATGCTGGATACACAAATTGTGAGGGATTTCTTGCGCCATTTAGAGGACAAAGATATCATTTGAATGAGTGCCGTCAGGGTTACCAGCCAAGTACTCCGGAAGAATTTTTCAATATGAAACATGCTTCAGCGCGTAATGTTATTGAAAGATGTTTTGGGTTATTAAAACTTAGATAGGGAATACTTAGGAGTCCATCATTTTATCCTGTGAGGGTGCACAATAGAATCATTAATGCATGTTGTTTGCTCCATAATTTTATTCGAACCTATATGACTCTAGATCCTATTGAAGCGGAGTTGGAAGAAGGATTACCTAGTAATGTGATAGATGATGATGAACCGAATATCGTAAATATTCATCCATCGGATGTATGGGCTACTTGGAGGATGGAACTAGCCAACCAAATGTTCGATGAATGGCAAGCATCTAGAAATAAGTTAGGTTTAGGGTAAAAATAGTAAACGTTACGTTGTTTATGTTATTTCATGTATCTAGTTTATGAAACTTTGGTGGTGTTTGAATTATTTTTTTGTATTGTACTAGACTTATTGAATGATAATTTATTTTCCTTTGATTCATCATGTGTTATAATTTTATAAAGTGTTTATAAAGTGTTGATCTTTTGATGCATACTATTGAACTTAATTTTAATTGGCGGAAAATATACGGACTGTTGGCCTTGAAATCAGTAAGAGTATCGCCTCCGAAGTGCTAATTCAACAAAAGTCAGAAATGGTCGTTCAAGAAAGTGCTATGAAATTATATCCAACATTATGTGAAGTAGAAGGTTTAACTGAGGATGAGCGCTTTCGAGCATTGAGCAAAATTCCAGATCATCCAACGCAAATGCTCATTTTCTTTAGTTTAGCTTCTGCTGTACAGTTGGAATGGGTCAGAAGATTTCTTGCTGACCATTAAAAATTATGGTTGTGTTGATTATATTTTGGTATCTTTTTGTGTTTGTAATATTTGGATGGTATAATAACATGATAGAATGTCATTATAATGTTGTAACTTTTTGATGTTGTAAAATTTTAAAACATATGAATTATGACATATAAACTAATGAAATCATGTAACTTTTTGTTAATATATGAATATTATGCTTGGATGTGAAATATAATTCTCAAGTTATTTATTACTTCTAATATTTAATTATTTTTATTGTAGAATAATTAAATTATTTGTTTCAGTAATAATATTTTAGCACATTAAATATGTATTGCAGTTTAAAAATAATAAAGTAGATTATATATATTTTTATAGTACTATATATTTTAATTTTTTAATTCATATAATAATAATTATATTAAGAATGTCATTAAATTATATTTCTTATTAAATTATATTTAATAATAATTATGTTAAAATATGGTTAAATTATTTATTATTTTTATTAAATTATTTTCAATAATAATCTTATTAAAATTTAATAACAATAATAATAATTATCTACCTACAAAAAACTCTGCTAAGGGTATTCTGGTCATTTTAGTTCTTTTCCTTATGCTATTACAACATCATTCCATTCAACCAAATACAAGAATACTATTACATTTCTATTCCATTCTATTCAACCAAACAGTTGAATTACTTATTACAGCTCTATTCAATTACAACCCTATTCTATTATAGTGAACCAAACGTACTCTAAGGTGATCCTCAACTTCAAAAAAGGCCTATCATCCTCGTAATATAATCATTGATAATTTGGTTGTTTAAAGAAAGCATCGCATTCATTCTCTTCACTCGACCAACTTGTATTTCCATCTCTAGGATCGCTCTTTCCATGATTGTTGTTTCCTCCATTACCCACTGTTTCAAGCACTTTGTATAGCCTTTCATTTCCTCAATCTCAACTTCTACCTTCCTAATTCTTTTCTTTGCTTCCTGTTTTGGACAAAATCCAAACATCAAGAACATTTCATATTATTAACCACAACATCATCAATCCATCTAACCTTGAATACTTTCAAGTTGTTTAGCTTTTTCTTTGAAATTCTGCCGCTGCTTTCCACCTTTTTCCTTATCTTTGTTTTTCCTCTTGGGTTCTCTGTATACATACAAATCTTTAGTTATATTAGCTGATCATTTGGTTTTCTATGTATCAAAGTTTTTTTAAAAAAAAAAAGGTTTCGAGCACCAAATAAGAAATTGAAAACAAAAGAGAGGGGGGGAAGAAACCTCACCAGTTTTTGCCCCACAAGATGAAGATTTCTTAATGCCTGCTTTCTCATCTCTTTCCGAAAAGCCCCCAAATGAACTGTAGCAATACAAGGAAAAAGCGGAGATGCTGTAAAGGCTACGTACATACAAGTTTCTTATAATGATTTTCTTACTAAAATAAAATAGGAAGTTCTTTTTTTTTAACTTGTAACGGAAGTAATTAAGGCTCTTCGGGGTTTAAGTAAATAAAAAAGGATCATTTTTATTTTCATTTTTTAAAAATGAAAAATATTTAAAAAAACGTGTTTGATTATAAATTTTAAAATTAAGTTTTGAAAAATAAAAAATTTATGCAAAAAATTAGAAAATAATTAAAAAGTTGTTTTCATGTTTTGTAAAATTCAAAATGATAAAAATAAAAAAAATTTAACTTTAAATTAATTGCTACTAATTCGAACCCACGTAATTATAATATATATTTTTTGTTTTTAATAATTTTTCAAATATTAAATGAAGTAAGCTAATTTGAATTTATATAATACAGAATTTATTTTTATTTATTTCTTACATTTTTAATATAGAAAAATATGTATAAAATTTTTTATTATTATTAAAAATTTTTGTGTTTATTTATCAAATATAATTTCCAATTTTAGTAAAAAAATATTTTAGAAACAAAAGAAGAAATTTTATTAAGTACTAGATTGGAAAAAGAAATTTACAATTTGATTGATGTGACTTATATAATTATTTAATATAATTTATATTTAATTATAAAATTATATAAAAAAATATTGTTATAGTAAACAATAATTTAAGTTTCTAGATAGAGATAAGTTACAAAAATTTTTTAGGGGTTGAAGTTAAATTGTATATATTTACGATAATAAAAATATAATTTATTTATTTTAATAGTTTATATTTTTATAATTTTTAAAAAATTAAATCAAAATTTTATAATTTTTAGAGGATGAAATAAAAGTTTATAATTACTAATTTAAAATTTTATAAATTATAAAAAATTAAAATGGAAAATATTCTATTTGATGGTGTTGTCGACTGCTTCCAGGCCAACAGACTAGAAAACTAGAAAGTTACATGCTATGCTTCAGTCCCACCTGTAAATAGCGGTGGTTTTGTTTTTATTAATAATTTTAATATAAGTTAAAATTATATTAATTATTTGAACATGTTTTTCTCATATTGTTATGGTCCTTTAGATGGATATTTATTTTCAATATGGTGTATTAAATCTTCTTTTTATTTCATGCTATAATAATTAATTTGATTATCATTATTATTTTTACACTAATTATAAATAAAATTATTTAAGGTAGTAGTTGGATTTGGGTTGTGCAGTGAAAAAATTAGTGTCTGAAATTAAAGTTGTGATTTAACCACGCTGTAAAGAATAGTAAAATGTGTATGGCTGCTGAGTGAGACATAACTTAGTGCTCTAACCTTCGCTGTTTCTGACGTGGCTGTTCCTCCACCATTTGTTCATCTGCCTTCATTGTTCTCTTCTGACATTAAACAAAATTTAACAAATAATATCCTACATTTAAAAATAATAATTAAGGGTATGAGGGCAAAAAATTAAATTAATCAAATTATGATTAATATTTTCAAAGCATTAGCACCATTTGCTTCTTTGATGAATATATTATCATTTACATTTCTAAGAAGTTTGAGTACAATTTTAAAAATTAAAATGAAAATAAAATACCTGGTGATGGTTTTTGAGGGTAATGCGAGAATGGGGTTTATTAAAAGGAAGAGCAAGGGGAGACTATGTTCGACTAAGCACTGCAATCACCTTTTTCCTCTCACTCTTACTTAAAGCTTTCGGCCGCTTTCGGGCTGTGCTCGCGATATCGCGCAATGTCGAGCGAAAACCCAGTTTTTTTCTGCGTCAAACGCCTTATATCGAACGATTCTTCTCCCCCTTTTTTTATTTACATTTGACTCATTTTAGATTGCATCTTTTTTTTTAAAAAAAATGTTAATGAGGTGGAAAATTAATTTTTATATAATTTTGCTGAATTGATTACTCATTTACCCAATTTATCTTCACCCTTTAATAAATTTAAAACCCATATCTTCCTATAAGTTGAAAAAAAATTACAGAATAATAAAATTTAATCAACAATATCATTCCTTTAAACCAATAATAATCCTGCTTCCCAAACCAAAAAAACCAACATATAAAATATTACTAAACCTGTTTTCGGGTCTCCTTATTCCGCTCATTAAAAAGTTTAATAACGGTTTTATATTTTTTAATAATTAAATTTTAATTTAAAAATATTTTTTTTAGCCGAAAGCAAAGATGACCCCCAAGAGCCCAAATCGAAGATACAGGCCCGAGTAAATAACTATTAATCTATATTTTTATTTTCATATATTTCAACAGCAGTCTATCAAAAAGAGAGAGAGAGTAGAAGATTGGTTACCACCCTTTTTAAAACCATTCAAACATGAGTGTTCTTACCAAATTCTTCAACTGGGTTCAGCCGAGGGGAACAAACGGGTTTTGATTTTAAAGATGAATTATATAAATGGGTAATCGTATTTCACTTGATAAAATTATTTTTATCTTATTAATCATTTACATTCAAAAAACAATTATATGATTAGCACTTAATAGAAAATTTTGATGAAATATTTATCAAAAGGATTATTTTACTCCCTAACACGTGTAAAAGGAGTTAATTTTTTCAGTAAAAAACTCAAAATACAATCTAATGTATAGTATATAAGGGCTTTTATAATGTTTTTTTTTTATTGCTATTTTCCTTTTGAATTTGTTCAAAAATACTTAATTGGGATCTGACATTTCTTACCTAGTTGGTTTTTGAATTTATATTCCTTCACAGACTTCAGTACTTTTACACTACACCGTTGACTTGTGCTTACATGATATTGATACCCAATCACATGGTGACATGTGACAACTTATTATTATGACATGTAGTAGTCATATATAAACAATATTTAAAAATATTTAAATTAGTAAAAAAATATAGTTTTTCACATCAAGAATGAACTTGAATTATCATTTGTCAAGATTCATTCCAATTGTGTTATTTCTAGCAATTTTATATATATTTAATTTTTTATAAATATTAGGTTACTTATTTATTATTTTGAAATTATAAAATATATACAATTAAGAATAAATAACTTAACAAAAGAGTATAAAAAAAATTCACATCAAGAATAAACCTAAACAAATTGTCATATTCAAATGAATTTAAACAACCATTTGTCTAATTTCATTTTAACCGTGCTTTTTAGTAATTTTATAGACTCACAAATTTATAAATTTTTATATACTTTTCAAAATATTATATGTTTTTATATATTTCTATTTGTATATATTTTTATATTTTTACAATTTATAATTTTTATATTTTCAAAATAATATAAAAATAATATTTATAAAAAAGAAAATATAAAATTACTAAAAAAAAAATCTGGAATGGACCTAGATAAATATTTGTCTAACTTTTTTGAATCTAGATAATCATATTTGTCCAAGTTCATTCTTGATGTGATTTTTTTAATATTTTTTAATTATATTTTTATTTTATATATTTTCAATTTCAAAATAATATTATAAAAATGATATTTTGTAAAAAAATTAAAACTTATAAATTAATAAAAGTAAATATGAAATGCATCTAGCTTCACTCTTAGATGTAAAAGTATATATATATTTATTAATTTATATATTTTAAAGATTTATTTTATTTATGTCTGTGATATGCTATAATGAGAGTCTACCACGTGTCACTATGTGATTCACTGTTAGTGCCATATTAACATAAACTAATGGTGTTAGTGTGAAAGTACCAAAGTGTGTGAGGGGATACAAGTTTAAGTACCAACTAGGTCTAGAAAAGTAGGTACCAACTAGATACTTTTAGATAAGTTCAAGTGGCAAATTACATATTAATAATTAATTATTTATTTTGACATGATAGAAAAATTATTAAAAGAGACCAATATTACACAAAATGATTTTTAGGTTGTGTTTTGTTCGTCAAATTTAGCATTCCACCTATAATGTTATATTTTGAAATAATATTACATTATTTAGATTCTCAATATTTTGGTCATCCCTTAATTTAAGATTTTCAAATAGTGTTAATATGTTAAAATATAGGGTATAATCTCAACAACATGCATTCCTTAAACCATCCAAGATAATAGGTGTAATACAAAATTTTAATTAACTCTTTATTTTTATTATTTTAATCAGTTTCATTTTTTTTTCAAATAAAATTAAAATTTAATTAAAACAAAAATCTATCGTATTTTGAATAGCGAAATAGTAAATGTCATTTTTAAAATTATAATGATTATATTTATTCTAAATATTTATTTATTAGTTTATTAATTATGATTATAATTATAATTTTAAAATTATAGTTGTTGATGCAACCACTTTTTATAAATTATTATAATTATAATTTTTAAATTTATTTTAATATTATATATTTATTAATATATAAAGTGTAATAAAATAAAATTCATCATAGTTTATAAAAAATATATAAAAGCTGAGACTAAAAAGTTTAGTAGTAAAGACAATTTAATAAAATATCACCACAACAAAAGTGAAATTTAACGGCATTTGTTCGCGAGGGTTCAACAAAATAACGGCTGATTTACCCAAAAAAAAAAGTTTTAATCAGCCTAAGGAAAAATGCCATCAAAAGCCCAATTTTTAAGCGCATTTTTAGCCCATTAAAATGAAAATACCAATAATTAGATAAATAAAAATTCAATTCAATTCTCTTTGTTTCATATTAAAATGAAAAACAATAAGATTCTCTCCATTGTTGATTTTCTCTATCCAATCGTATTAAATTAATCAAATCCCCCCACCCCCCCCCCCCCCCTTTTATTTGCTTTCAGTTTGCTTTTACATTTTTTATATGCTCATGATGTGTTGCTACCATTGATTCATCTCTTCCATAATGAGTTGCTCTACTTCCACGATATTCTCAGTTTCAATGATTTCAATTGAAACTAGGACAAATTCAGTCACGTTTTCATGTTTCAATTGAACATTTTCCATTTTTAATTATTCTCAAAAGAGAAATTTTTTTTTTACCAAACATTTGCAGATCCAATCACACGATCTTATAATAAGAACAAAAGATCTTTCTCGATCAATCCCTTTGCCCCCCATTCTTCTAGAATCAGAAAGATCCTTTTCAAGTTTGAATTTGTTCATTTGGAATCTGAGTTCTTCTACTTCATTTTTATTTACTTATTTATTATTTTTATTATTATTTTTCCCCTCTTTTTTTGATTTATTATTTTTTATTTTATTCCCTTCCATCATTCCTTAAGTCCCATAGGTTTGATCCTATAAAATTAGACCCATTTTCTCATTGAGCGAGGGGTACAAAATAAATCAGATTGATTTTTTGATCAAAAGCACTATGTGAAATCTTCGGTTTTTCCTCTTTCTCTATCCCTATCCCATAGGTACAACATTTGAATCAATAGAGAACCATTTCCTCCTATATGAATCAATATTATCTTACTGATACCCCCAAGGAAAATCCCGAATTGGATCCCAAATTGACGGGTTAGTGTGAGCTTATCCATGTGGTTATATGCACTCTTCGAATAGGAATCTATTTTCTGAAAGATCCTGGCTTTTGTGCTTTGGTGAGTCTCCAATGTAATACCCCGAAAATTATTATAGTAAGAAAGTAAGATATTATCCTTGATATAGTTAAATAAGGAAATAAAGTGATAAAAAGGAAAATTTTGGATTATGTCAACATTGGGAAGTATATTATGATATATTACATTATTAATTCAAGAAAGGACTAAATTGTAAAAGTGAGAAAAGTTTTGTTGTCTAAGAGTAAATACTCAAAAAATTAAGGGGTTAAAGTGTAAATATGGAAAAGTTGAAGGACCAATAGTGTAAATATTTTAGGGGTGTAATAATCTAGAAACTAAGGAAAATGGATGAATTAGGACCAAATTGAATAGATGAAGAATTATGAGGGACTAAATTGCAATTTTCCCAAATTAAGTGATGACTCAATGATGGAATTTTAAAAGATCATGAAGGGCAAAATGGTCAATTAGTAAGAGAGAGAACTCTAGAATGTAATGATTATGTTGATTATATTTTAAATTAATTAATTAGATAAATATTACTTTATTAATATTTTAATAAGATATTTTTTATTATTTTAGTATTTCATTTAGTATATATATATATGTGTGTGTGGAAAGAAAAAAAAACACACACACACCATCCATCATCTTCTTCCATGCACCCCACGTTAGAAAGAAGAGAAGAAAGAAACTTTCTTTTCTTTACAATTTAGTCATTCCACAAAAAAATTACCATTTTCACCTAGTAGTCAAGAGAATTTCCATAACTACCAAGAGAGAAAAATAACAAGGAAACTATGGGGAGCTAGAATATCAAGTTAGATTGAAGAAATAGAAGCTAGAGGAGAGAGAAAATAAAGTTAAAGTTGAAATTAACAAGACAAGGTAAGAACATCAAGATTTCAATATATTTTTAAGTTTGATATTGTTGAAAAAGCTTGGAAATGATGTTATAATAGAGTTTTGTTATATATGGTCCTATGTTCTTGATATGCTATTGAAGGAAAATAAGAGAAAGTGATGGGAAATATTGTAGAGAAAGTAAATAAAGGTGTTACAAATTTGGAAATCAACACTTTACACTAAAACAGTTTTAGACAGCAACAATAGTCTAACTTTGAAAAATCACAAAAAATTGTAGAAATCGAATTAGAGTATGAATAAAATATAGAATTAAATATTATTGAGTCTAGTTTCTTATAGAAGAAACAGTGTAAGCAATGGAATTGTAAATCATGAAATATAATAGGTTTTGTGAGACAAGATCAGAATGATTTTGGATTCCCCTGTTCTAACTTTGGAAAACCATAAAAAATTGGATAAAAATAATTAGGGCTTAAATTTATATTTTTAAAATTATTAATGCATCTATTTTCAATATAAATAAATTGGAACATCATCTGAATTCCGTATGAGGAGATAATTAATTTTTAGTCAAGAAGGGCCGGAACTGTCAGATAGCAAAACAGGGATGACTTTAAAGAATAAACTGTACTTATTGGCAAAACAAAAAATTCTGAACATTTTATGGTAAAAATATATGTGAGTCTAGTTTTTAAAACATCAAGCAGAACTTAAATTAGAATTCTGTAGCTTAATATATAAATAATTTAGTGACTATGACGCAAATGGATAAGTTTGAATAAATTTATAAGTAAATAGTGAAATCATAGATAATGTTACTTATAAGCATGTAATATAAACTAAGAATGTGGAATGGAGAGGAGGAGGTGGAAAATATATATAAATATTTGGCTAGCATGGCTAATTTGCATGTTTTAGGCTCAGGGACTAAATTGAATAGAAGTAAAACTTTATGGAAAATTTTGTAAAAAAGTTAGAAATGACTAAATTGCATGAAATGGATTATTTTGTTATTTAGTTACAAGATTGAATGAAATTATTTATTTAGATTAAGATCGGGTGAAAACATGTTTTAGGGATTAAATTGAAAAGTGTTGAAATTATGGAAAAATTCTAATACTTCATAGAATTCATAGGCTGTTATCAATATATATGAGAATAATTAGGCTTGAAACAAGGATTAAATTACGAGAATTTTATTTTTCTGAGCCAAAGGATGAACCGTCATTAATTAAAAACTTAGAGGCAAAATGGTAATTTTGCCTAGAGCATTAATTAAATGTATCAGAATATGAAATGAATGAAAATGATGATCAAATTTATTTATAAAGATTTGGATGACTCAAATGGAAAATAAATCCCGATTGAATGAAAGAAAAATTCGATGGATTTCTAAAATGGAAATGTGCGCACATGAATATGAATTGACAGACCCGGATTTATATCACTATAATTCAAACTTGATCATTATTATATGTTTAATTTACTAATTATATGATATAAGGAAATACGAGTTGATGGTACATGAAATATTGATATTATGAATTAACTGACTTATGTTTAGGAAGAAACGGCAAGAAGAATGATATTTATCATGATGTGTAAATATGTGATTATCTTTGGTACGTTGATATAAAGAAATTAAGTATGTTGAGACGAGTAATAAATTTAAGTAAGACATGTCGAGAAAAATAAATATGTTTAAGGGATAATATGTTTAATTTTGATTGGTTCCAAATATGAATGCTAGATGAAATAAAATATCTGATAAAGAAATTTGTAACTCCAGTAATGCTCCGTAACTCTATTTCGGTGACAGATTTGGGTTCGGGGCATTACATCCGAGATCCTTTCGAGGACCTATGTTGTGTTGAAGGGATATCTATATGATCCGATCGATTGCGTAAAGCCCACGGTAGCAACGGAACCGTGGTTAATAAGAGGTTTGCGGTTGATCTTCTCCAAAAATACCTAGTTTAGTTGTGACTATGTATTTAATCATACACATTGAAAATTTGTCCAAGGTATCGGTACCTATGCTTTAAAACTTAAAACTTTCAAAATAGAATGTAATTTTGGTATCATTTTTTATATTGGTATCGATATTAATACCGATACCTTGGGTAAATTTTCATAAAAAGCAGTTGTTAATTTTGCTAGAAACCCCTTACAAAGTTTTGGATTCTTTATAACACTTAAAACCATTTCAAAGTGCTTTAAAGCTATTTAAAAAAACTCTGAATCAACCAAATTATTGTATTATCAAACCACAAGCGCAAGCAAACATATGGCCATTAATAATTCATTCATGTAAAACCAAAATACTTCAACTTAAAATACCAAAATTGGTAAAGTTTTAAGAGTTTGCATTTTAGTCATTAACACTTGGGAACACATTTGGACTACCTATGTACTAGCCATTTCAACTCAAAATATAGTACCTACACTCATTACCCTTGAAGATGTGATGAGATGAGAGGACTCCTAGCTCGAGTCTAGCTCTTCAAGTTTAACTGTACCTACACATTGAAATAAACGCGTTAAGTCGGTGAAGGCTTAGTAAGCACTACAAGAATAAATATGTAAATGAATCATAACATAAACATTTTAAACTTATTTAATTAATACATAATTTTTACAACTATACCTTACTTTAACAAAACCCAACCTACCTTTGAAAGTTATTAAACTTACCCCAACATACCAGATATACGGAACAAATACAGAGGTGCATCATATGCACAAATGAACAAAGAGAACTAAGGTGCTATAAAGAGAGCACAAATATGCTAATATTTGGATAGCACACTAAGGTCCCTTAATGGCATGCCACTAATATCCTAGTAGTTCTAAATTCTGTCTTCTTGGGCATTAAAATCGTATTTTGTACAATTTCTCATAATAAATATATGTCTTGAAAAATATTCCACAATTTTCCTATTTTACAATTTAGTCCTTAATAAATAAGTCACATGTATAATATCTTTTTCACACATATATTTCTTTCACAACATCATTACTTTGTATTCAAACAAATATACTATTTCATATTCTTCCTCTATTTACAAATCCCATAATTTCATAATTTAACATTTTATTTAATATCTATTTATAAATATATGTAATTTACATTTCTAACCTAAGTAATTTCATGTTACAATATTAGCATTTAAATAAAATAAAACAAAATCTTGTAGTACTTACAACAAAATGATTGAGATGATGTATTTTCTTTTCTTCTCACTCTTTGGCCTTTTCTTTCCCTTTTTCTTCAACTTGATCTTTTCCATTCTTTTCTTTTTCTTCAATTTCATATAAAATATATATCATTTATAAGTTAAAATTAAAAATCATATAACTTTTCTATGCTAGTTAATGAAAATAAACATGTATGACAAGATAATTTCATCATCTCTTACCTTAACTCCTTGAAAACCCAAAACCCTAACTTTTGCCTTTCTCTTTTCTAACACATCTATGAAAGTTTCCTCATGAGATTAAGATGTTCACTAGCATTCTTTTTAGTTTTTACAAAAGAAATTTCAAGGAAAAATGAAGGTTTTGAGCTTAGTTTGTTCAACAATGGAGGAAGGACACAAAGGGAAATAAAAACAAAGTTTGATGGAAACTTGAGGGGTGAGTGATGTTGGGCTTGGTGAAAAAATGACAACTTTTCATCTTTTCTCCCACTTTCTACACCATTCCATAAAATATCTCACTATTTTTAATTAAAATAGTAAAATTGTTAATAAGTCCTCTAGCCATCCATATTTACACTATAACCCCTAATCATTATTGTAACACCCTTATCCGTATATGCCGCCAGAGAAGAATTACGAAAACATTTCCGATTTAAAAACCAACTCAGGATAATTTCTTATATACACGTCCATTAACAAATTATTGAGAAATTTATTTCTAAGAAGATACATCAATTGCATTCTACTTGTTCCCATGTATATATATATATATATATATATATCAATAATTTAATCACTAACATTTCTAGAGACAAATATGTGCATGCTTCACTTATTTCATCAAACCAAGTAGTCTATGATCCACACCAATTATGCGTATAAATTTAGGCTATACAAATATCACATAAATTCTAAAACATAAATGTAACTATTGCTATTAGTTTGCCATTTCACTTTACTTAAACTATGCTACCCTTATTGCATATCACGAAATGCCATATAGCAAATTAGATCAACATTCCATTCGACTCCCTTTAGCAAAAGTATGAACCTTAATTCATTCAAACCGACTTTCTACAATTCACATAACAAACATAGACATAATACTTCCATTCAATTCAAACATCAAGGCCGAATTCACCCAAGATCAAATCACCATAATTTAGCCATATTCTTATGGCGCAAGTTTACATTCGATCCATCTAAACTCATTTCTATGGTATTTTAGCCTATACATGCCATAATATTGTAAATTTGACATTTCAAAAGTGTACCCAAAAGAAGTGATAGTATGGTGAGCTTCCGAGAGGATCTTCGAGCACAAGCCAAACTTCTTAAAGTGACCACTACAAGTACAAAACAACCAAAAGCAAGGTAAGCTCCCATGGCTTAGTATGATTAAGCAATTTCATACATTCATATATAAATAAACCTATATCATCCATCCCATTAGACTTAACAAATATGATATCTCTATTATTCCTCATCATTAAAATAAGATACTTGAAGCGACTTACCCGTCATGCACATTCATTATAACTTCTCTATCATAGTTGATAAAATTTTCTATCGAATTTCTTACCTATACAATTGATAATACAAATTAGTAGCGTATCGCTCACAAAGAGCCATTACTTACTCCTCCCCGTAACGTATCGCTCACATAGAGCCGTTACTTAACTTTCCGTAACGTATCGCTCACATAGAGCCGTTACTTAACTTTCCGTAACTTATCGCTCACATAGAGCCGTTACTTAACTTTCCGTAACGTATCGCTCACATAGAGCCGTTACTTAGTATCACCCTAACGTATCGCTCACACAGAGCCGTTACTCAATCATTCACACACTTAGTACTTAACATAACTAATCATTCATTCCAACATAGAACTCAATACTCAAAACCAATTTATCACATTTCTCCCCCAATGGACATAGTCATATATAATCAACACGCATACTTTAACAATTCAATTCCATATACATTCGGACTAAGTAATATTATATAACTCCCAAACCTTCTTTAGGTCTATTACATTCATCTAATTCACTATTTGCATATCTGAAAGTATCAACATCACATGAATACACACTTATGCCATTTGCTTAGCATTCAATAATCCACACATTCGGCTAATCACACCAAAACCATAAAATCATTCGGTTACATCCATTTTATACACTCACTAATATTCAAAGCTAAGTACACAATAAGGTATAAAATTTCATTTACTCAATTGCTTAAATCATACCTCAAAAGCGATGATTCAAGGTTTTCCCCGGCTATTCGTTTAGTTTTGTCTTTCCCCGATCTAAACCCGGTTCTCTTTGATCTTGATCTAAAATGTCAAATTGAACTCTTTTTAATTACATTTCCATCCAATTGAATACAATTATACAAAATCATGCAAGTTACCAATTTACCCTTAACACTTACAACCTATTCGATTTAATCCCTAATGCACCATCATACGAAATACAACAATTTGAGATTTCTCCTCATTGGCCGAATAATTACTAAGTCCCTACAAGTCTCCATAATTCTTCCTCATAACATTTTAACCCTTCCATTATTTAATTTGCCCTTGCTATATCATACATTCACAAATTAGTACTAGATTTATACTCATCGAAATTCCACCAATTTATACACAAATGAGCAAAAGCCGATTGCTCCCAAAGTTCTCTAAAGTCCCTTATAACGCTCAATTTAGTCCAACTAAAGTTTCTTTCTAATTACAATTAATAGCACATGTATTACTTATAACCGAACCCATCTAAGGACCCTACAATTTCATACTAGTTATTTATTATTATTTTTTCCATGAACCATAGTAAACCAATGATGTTCATCTATGGCCGAATCCACCATTAGCATCCAAAATAAAAATTTCAACATGGGTTTAGAAGATCACACAATAACTATTCCAAAAATGCAAAAACTTATAAAAATCGAGCTTAATTACTTACTTCAATAATGCATGCAAATGACCGAATGGAAGGAGGATTTTTTTCTTCTTTTCTTGATGCTTTCGGTCAAGGAGATGGGGAGAAGAAAGAGATGAAGCTCAAAATGTTTTCTTTATTCCATTTTATTATTATTATCATTACCACTAACCTTCCACTATCTATTAATATAACAAATAAAATACATTATAATACTAAAACATGAATCATGCCGTCCCTACTATCAAATTAAAGGTCCAATTGAAATTTTAATACCATGCAAAAATAAAACCATTCAATTTAGCCCCCTTCCCCCCTAATCTCACATTAGTTACCTTTCATGCATAATCCATTTAATCCTCCCTAATATAAATATAAAAAAAAATTTTATCACACCACATTCTAACTCGGGTTCGCGGTACCATAGATCACAAACCAAATATAAAAATATAAATATAAATATAAAAATAAATAAATCTACCGACTCGGATCTGTGGTTCCGAAACCACTGTTCCGATTAGGGTCGTATTTGGGCTGTTACAACTTCCCCTCCTAAAAAGAAATTTTCGTCCCCGAAAATTATACCGACGAATAATTGCGGATAAAGTTCTCTCATAGATTCTTCCGTCTCCCAGGTTGCTTCCTCAGCCCCGTGCTTAAGCCACAGCACTTTAACTAGCTCTATTTTCTTATTCCGCAACTCTTTCACTTCACGAGCTAAAATGCGAATTGGTTCATCTTCATACGTTAAATCAGACTGAATCTCGATTTCTACTGGACTAATCACGTGATAAGAGTCGGATCTGTATCGTCGAAGCATCGATACATGGAACACATCGTGGATTCTGTCTAGTTCAGAGGGTAATTTCAATCTATATGCCACCAGCCCGATAGGCTCAACAATTTCATACGGCCCAATAAATCTCGGACTCAACTTCCCTTTACGGCCAAATCTTATTATTTTCTTCCACGGTGAAACTTTCAAAAACACCCTATCGCCAATCTGAAACTCAATGTCCTTACGTTTCAAGTCTGCGTAAGATTTTTGACGATCCGAGGCTGCTTTCAAACTATCACGGATCACGGCCACTTTCTGCTCAGCTTCTTTGACCAAATCAACCCCGTGTATCTTGTTTTCACCGAGCTCAGTCCAGAACAATGGTGTACGACATTTGCGACCGTATAAAGCCTCGTTGGGAGCCATTTTGATACTAGATTGAAAGCTATTATTATAAGCGAATTCAATCAAAGGCAAGTATCGTTCCCATGTACCTCCAAACTCAAGAATGCAACATCTCAACATATCCTCGAGTATTTGGATAACACGCTCAGATGGACCATCCGATTGAGGATGAAAAGCTGTACTGAAATGTAACTTAGTTCCCAAAGCATCTTGTAACTTTTTCCAAAACCGAGATGTGAATCTCGGGTCTCTATCCGACACGATAGAAATAGGTACTCCGTGTAACCGCACTATTTGCGATATGTACAGTTCAGATAGCTTATCAAGTGAAAAATCGGTGCGTACTGGAATGAAATGAGCCGATTTTGTCAATCTATCCACAATAACCCATATTGAATCTTTCTTACTCAGTGTCAGTGGCAAACCCGATACAAAATCCATCGTGATTCGATCCCACTTCCACTCAGGTATCAAAATCGGTTGAAGTAGTCCCGATAGCACCTGATGTTCAGCTTTCACCTGTTGACATATTAAAAACCTTGTCACATAGTCTGAGATATCTCGTTTCATACCATGCCACCAGTAATGTTGTTTCAAGTCGTTATACATTTTTGTGCTACCCGGATGAATCGAAAATTTACTATTATGAGCTTCGTCACAGATTATTCGAATCAATTCGGAGTTGTTAGGCACACATATCCAATTCTTAAACCGTAGACACCCTTCGTCATCTACTTGAAATTCGGAATCCGCATCTGCATCACATAGGCTTCTTTTTGCTCTTAAGTCATCATCAATCTCCTGAGCTTCTCGAATTTGTTGAACAAACAATGGTTTCGCCTTTAATTCAGCGATGAGTACACCATCATCAGTTATGGCTAGATTCGCATTCATTGCACGCAGAGCATATAACGATTTCTGGCTAAGTGCATCAGTAACTACATTCGCCTTTCCCGGGTGATAATCAATCACAAGTTCATAATCCTTCAACAACTCTAACCATCATCGTTGTCTCAAATTTAGATCCCTCTGAGTCATTAAATACTTAAGACTTTTATGATCCGAAAAGACGTGGCATTTCTCACCAAAAAGATAGTGTCGCCATATCTTCAAAGCATGTACTATAGCGGCCAACTCCAAGTCATGTGTTGGATAATTCCTCTCGTGCGTTTTTAACTGTCTCGAAGCGTAAGCTATAACTCTACCCTCCTGCATCAATACACAACCCAAGCCATTTAAGGATGCATCACTATAAACAACGAACTCTTTACCCGATTCTGGCTGAACAAGTACCGGAGCTTCTGTTAACAAGGTCTTTAATTGATCAAGACTCTCCTGACACCGTTCTGACCACTCGAATTTAACATCTTTCTGCAACAATTTTGTTATCGGAGCTGCTATCATAGAAAACCCTTTCGCAAACCGTCTATAATATCCGGCGAGTCCCAAAAAGCTACGAACCTCTAAAACGTTTCGTGGGGGTTTCCAACCAAGTATGGACGAAACTTTATTTGGGTCAACACGAATCCCTGATGCTGAAACAACATGTCCCAAGAAACTGACTTCATTCAACCAAAACTCACATTTACTAAATTTCGCGTACAACTGCTCGTCACGCAAAATTTGTAATACAAGTCTCAAATGCTCGGCATGATCAGTTTCGTTACGTGAGCATATCAGGATGTCGTCGATGAATACAACCACAAACTGATCCAAATACCTCCTGAATACCTGATTCATCAAATTCATAAAAACTGCCGGGGCATTGGTGAGCCCAAACGGCATCACCAAAAATTCATAATGACCGTATCTCGTTCGAAAGGCAGTCTTTGGTACATCCGATTCTCTAACCCGTAACTGATAATACCCTGACCTCAAGTCAATTTTTGAAAATACCGAGGCTCCCTTAAGCTGATCAAATAAATCATCGATACGTGGCAAAGGGTATTTGTTCTTTATGGTTACCTTGTTGAGCTGCCGGTAATCAATGCACATTCTCAACGTTCCATCCTTCTTTTTTACAAATAGAACGGGCGCACCCTAGGTGATACGGTCCGTCTCGGGTTAGGAGGCGAATCGTGAATGTTGCCCGATCGTAAATTAGGTCGTTTTTCTTTTAATTAATAAAAGGGATAATTTTATTGGAAATGATATTTTTGAAAGGTAAAGATAGGTGAGAGGTTGAAATGGATACGTATTTGAAACAAGAAAGAACCTTTAATAAAAATTAAAGACCCGAATCTTATAAGTTTCAAATTGATGGAATGAGTTTTGAAACAAAACCGAGACCCACTATCTAGCGAGATAGGAACCAACGGTATAGGTAAATGAACGCCACACCCTAAAGGATGATAAGTTCGAAACAAGGAAAGAACGACGCCACTAGAAAACTAGATAAGTCAATTCAACCTTGAGAATTAGGAGAGTGAATACTCACCAAAAGAAATTTTTCTTTCATTCAAAATTCAATGTTCTCTCTTTTACAAATAAAAATAGCTAGTATTTATAGCCTAAAAATTAGGCAGCCGAATGTTCAAAACAATATTGGAGGTTCGGCTATGGCATGCACAGGCTCTCAATTAAAAGATTTTGATTTTCCACTACCCATGCTCCACTTGAAAGATTTTAAAAGTTCAACCCACCTCATATTGTTGCCGTCTCATGTACCAACAAAGTTTGTCTCCAATACTCCAATTAAAATAATAATAATAATTAATCTTCCATCCATGTCTTCAAGGCTTGCCGTCCAACTACAAAGGAATTTCAACCCCAATCCTTCAAGCACTAACTCCCATCTTGCCGCCCATGCTAGTCATTTAAAAGGGAATAATTTGCTCCACAAGTGCTCCTTTTAATTACCCACATGGTTGATTAAAATATCCCAACTTAAAATGAGCTTGCCGTCCACTACTAGATGATGCTTCAATCAAATTAGAACTCTTTCCTTCATGCGTCCATGCCTCCATATTTTAATGCTCCATTTGGCTATCCATACTCCTCACATGTTTATATTTTAATTCTTTATGCTTTATGGATTCCTTATAATGCTAATGCCGTCCATGTCCACATGCAAATGGAATGCTCATCCAACTTTATCAACACATGTCTTATTTCATTTATTTATTGCTCCCACTAAGTATTTTATTCACCCAATAATCATGCTCTTTATCACACCATGCCTCCACATTGCTGTCCAACTTGTTCACACAAAAGACAAAGTTTTTATTTTATTTCCACTAGCCGTCCATCCACTTTGATTTTGTGCTTTCCATTCATTCTTCAATTGTTTAATTTCTCCACATGCTTCATGCCTTGCCGTTCGCTCCCCCCCCCAAATGCTAGAATTTAAAATTCCCTTTCATCATGCTTAGGTAGCTAGTGCCGCATGTTCATCTTGATAAATACACCATGGTGATTATTTTACTACAAAGTCAAAGCATGGTGCCGTTTATGCTTGCACATATATTTCCACTTGCTCATTTGTTTTGAATTTCAGCTACAACCTTCCAACATCTTATCAAAAACGTGGAGCACTACAAAATGCATAAAATCACATTAATTAAAATTCTACTAGACAGAATTTTAATCACCTTATTTAAACACTAGGTAAGAACATACTAATATTCAACTTCGACAAAGACTAACTAAAAACTTGTACCATCTAAAAATATGAAATACGAAAATGAAGTTACTACTGAAAATTAAAATTAAAACATGCGTAAATTAAAGTGTTAAATAAACTAGTAGTCGGACTAGCTAGTATATTCAACTTCAAATAAGTTGTATGAGTTCAGCATGTTTTTGGGCTCTCTTTTATGGTCATTCCAAATTTGTGCCACCAACACCATTGCGGCATCTTTGAATTGTTTGGTTCGGGAACGTGTAATTGGCCCATTAGGTAGCCTCATCGGGTCATGGTTGACGTCCGTCACAGGCTTCGTAGGTGAGCTCGTATCATCCCCTCCCTCTTTAAGTTGATTCGTCCTCGAATCATCACCTACATCGAAAAGAGAAAGATCAGAAACATTAAAACTTGCGCTCACATTATAGTCACCTGGCAAGTCCAATTTGTACGAGTTGTCATTTATGCGTTCAATGACTTGAAATGGACCGTCCCCTCTTGGGAGAAGTTTAGATCGCCTTTGCTTGGGAAACCTTTCTTTTCGCATATGAACCCAAACCCAGTCCCCTGGTTCAAAGAGAATGCGTCTACGACCTTTGTTAGCTCGTTGGACGCATTGCTTGGTTCTTGCTTCAATATTCTCTCGCACCTTTCGATGCAGCTCCTTTATGTATTCCGCCTTTTTCCTAGAATCAGAATGGATAAATTTATCTGAAGGCAATGGCAATAAATCAAGAGGGGTGAGGGGGTTAAACCCATAAACAATCTCGAAAGGCGAAAATTTAGTTGCAGAATGAACAGCTCGGTTGTAAGCAAATTCGATGTGGGGCAGACAGTCTTCCCACGTTTTGAGGTTTTTTTGTACCAATGCTCGTAACAAGGTTGATAGGACTCGGTTCACTACTTCGGTTTGTCCATCCGTTTGAGGATGACAAGTGGTCGAAAATAGCAATTTCGTCCCTAACTTTCCCCACAGAGTTCGCCAAAAATGACTTAAAAATTTTACGTCCCGATCAGATACGATCGTCTTCGGAACTCCATGCAATCGTATGATTTCCCTAAAAAACAAGTTTGCAATATGCACAGCATCGTCAGTCTTAGAACAAGGGATAAAATGGGACATTTTAGAGAAACGATCAACTACAACAAAAATCGAGTCCTTCTCGATTTTTGATCTCGGTAATCCAAGGATGAAATCCATGGAAATGTCGGCCCACGGAGTGTTTGGAATAGGAAGGGGCGTATATAAACCATGAGGTTGGACTTGCGATTTTGCTTGTTTGCAAGCTATGCAACGTTCACAAATCCGTTCAACATCCTTCCTCATTCCTGGCCAGAAAAAATGTTCTTGAAGAGTGGACAATGTTTTGTCTCTTTCAAAGTGACCCATAAGGCCACCACTATGTGCCTCTATCACAAGCATGCCTCGCATAGAACCTTGCGGTATACATATCTTGTTTTCCTTGAAAAGGAATCCTTCATGCCTGTAAAACTTATCAAAAACACCACTCTCACAAGCATTATAGACATTGCCAAAATCAGCATCATTAGCATACAATTCCTTAATGTGATGGAAACCAAGTACTTTAGAATCAAGAAAGGTTAATAAAGAGTACCTCCGTGATAACGCATCCGCTACCACATTTTCCTTACCTTTCTTATACTTAATTACGTACGGAAACGATTCTAAATACTCGATCCATTTTGCATGTCGTTTGTTGAGCTTGTGCTGACCTTTAATATACTTGAGTGCTTCATGATCTGAATGAATAACAAACTCTTTCGGCCTCAAGTAATGTTGCCACGTTTCAAGCGATCTTATTAGAGTGTACATCTCTTTGTCATACACGGGGTAATTGAGTGCAGCTCCGTTCAATTTCTCGCTGAAGTACGCCACCGATCTTCCATTCTGAGTTAGAACGGCTCCGATCCCTACACCTGATGCATCACACTCAATTTCAAAAGTTTTATTAAAGTCAGGAAGGGATAACAATGGAGCTTTAACAAGAAATTCTTTAATGGCATTAAAAGACCGTTCTTGCTCATCGGACCAATGGAAAGCTGAATTCTTCTTGATCACGCTCGTTAAAGGAGCGGCTATCGTGCTAAGTTGGGCACGAATCGGCGGTAAAAACTAGCCAACCCATGGAAACTTCGTACTTGGCTAACCGTTGTAGGACGGGGCAATTCTTGGATTGCTCTAACCTTCTCTTGGTCCACCTCTAATCCATTTGCACTTACGACGTATCCTAAGAAAATAACCTTGTCAGTACAAAAAGAACATTTCTCGAGATTAGCGTACAATACCTCTTTCTGCAGTGTTTCTAAGATCGCACGTAAATGTTGGAGGTGATCCTCCAAAGATTTGCTGTACACTAATATGTCATCAAAATAAACAACACATGATTTGCCAATGAAAGCTTGTAAAACATGATTCATAAGTCGCATAAAAGTACTTGGAGCGTTTGTAAGTCCGAATGGCATTACCAACCATTCATACAAACCTAACTTTGTTTTGAAAGCCGTTTTCCACTCATCGCCTTCCCGCATCCTAATTTGGTGATAGCCACTTTTGAGATCAATCTTTGTGAAGATTCGAGCTCCACTCAACTCGTCGAGCATATCATCGAGTCGGGGTATTGGGTGTCGGTATTTGACGGTAATCTTGTTGATGGCACGACAGTCGACACACATTCGCCACGAACCATCTTTCTTTGGCACTAGTAGCACCGGTACCGCGCATGGACTAAGGCTTTCTCGGATATATCCCTTTTCTAGCAATTCAGTGATTTGCTTTTAGAGCTCTTTTGTTTCTTCGGGATTGCTCCGGTACGCAGGTCGATTGGGCAGGAAAGCTCCCGGCACCAAGTCAATTTGATGTTCTATACCTCGAATGGGCGGTAAACCACTTGGTATCTCATCTGGAAAGATGTCCTTGAATTCCTGAATCAGAGACAACACAGAAGAAGGAAGATTCTCGGGTAAGTCGTTAGTGTTCAAAAACGATTCCTTGTATAGTAAGACATACATTGGTTGTCTCACACACAAAGCTTTTCGAATATCTCTTGCTTTTGCAAGAACACTCATTTTTCCATTTTCTTTTTCTTCCTTCGTTTCCTCTTCTTTTTGTTCACACTCTCTTCTTTTATCACCTAATTTCTTGCCCCTCTTTTTTTTTTTAAATTCTTCTCTTTTTCTTTCTCATTTTTCCGCTCACTTTCTTTTGATTTTTCCATTGATGCCTTCATCTTCAACTGATCTTCGTAAACTTGCTTGGGTGTTAGCGGAGCTAGCGTCACGTTCCGGCCCAAGTATTTAAAGGTGTACCGATTAGTGTAGCTGTCATGGATTGCTCGCTTGTCAAATTGCCAAGGCCGCCCAAGCAGGAGATGTCCCGCTAGTATCGGAACCACATCGCACAAGACCTCATCTTGAAACTTCCCTATTGCAAAGGAAACCAAAACTTGTTTTGTAACCTTGAGTTCTCCCGCGTCGTTAAGCCATTGTAGCTTATACGGATGGGGATGTTTGGTGGTAGTCAATCCGAGTTTCTCTACTAATATGGTGCTAGCCACATTAGTACAGCTTCCTCCGTCAATAATGACGCAACAAACCTTCCCTTGTACTTGGCAACGTGTATGGAAGATGTTTTCGCGTTGTTGTTCGTTTTCGACACCTTGTAAGCTAAGGCTCCTTTTTACCACCAAAATCTCTCCACTTTCGGCTTGTTCTACCTCTTCCTCATCTTGGGATGTTTCACTGGCATCATCTTCCTCTTCACTTCCGGATTCAATCTCGCCATTATCTTGGATAAACATAGTGTTTCGGTTTGGACATTGATTTGCCATATGTCCTCGTCCCAAACATTTGAAACACTTAATGTCTCGGGATTGATTCAGAAGAGCTTCCATTTTGCCCTTGCTCGTTTCACCGATCGGCTTGTTAAACTTGGGTGCACCACTTGTTTCTTTGGCTCGATTCGGTATGTCCCGTTTGTTGGTCACTTGCCCCCACTTCGATGTTGTAGCATGATTGGGGTTTGCTCTAGGCGTAGCTTTTCGTTTTAGCTGTTTTTCGACCTTTATGGCCATGTGAACCATTTCGATGATATCGATGTAATGATGTAATTCTACAATATTTGCGATATCTCGATTGAGGCCAGCGCTAAAACGTGCCATGGTGGCTTCTCGTTCTTCTTCTACATTGGCTCGGATCATGGCCACTTCCATTTCCTTGTAGTAATCCTCCACGCTTCGGTGACCCTGAGTTAGGCTTTGCAACTTTTGATGCAACTCGCGGTGGTAGTAGGTTGGGATAAACCTTTTCCGCATTAGTGCCTTCATTTCCGCCCATGTGGATATTGGGCGTTCACCATCCCGTCTTCGACTCGTCGTTAATTGATCCCACCAGATAAGGGTGTAATCAGAAAATTCGATGGCAGCAAGTTTCACCTTCTTATTTTCTGAATAATTATGACATTCGAAGATTAATTCCACCTTCTTTTCCCACTCAAGGTAGGCTTCAGGATCGGACCCCCTTGAAAAGCAGGAATCATCATTTTAATGTTCTTCAAGTCATCATCGGCCCATTCTCGATCCCTTCGCTCACGGACTCGTGGACCTCCTCTCCGTTCATCGTGTTCGAAAGCCGGGTTGCTGTCGGCTTCACTTGGTTCATAGACGACGTTGTCACGTAACCAAGGTTGTTCTCGTCCCCTTCTCGGAATTGGAGGGGTGTTTGCTCGAGGTCTTTGATCATCTCTTCGATCTAATCGTTCGTTGATCGATCTGAACATACGTGCGATTTCTTGCATTAAGGTTTGCAATTCTGGATCTCTCCCTTCAGGATTATTCCTTCGGGGTTGTAATCCTCCCCCACCTCCGGCGGCGTCGGATGCTTCGTCGCTTATTATTCGACGTTCGGGGCTCCTAGACATGTTTTTAAACAAAATTAATGAATCCTCTACAATCCTCACTTGTTCACTCACAAGGAAATTATCAACACTCAAACTCGTGTTTTTACTCGATTACTGGCTTTTTACTTAATGTAATCGCTCTTGCCTTTTACCACTCAATTCACCCTTCTAGATTCTAGAAGGTTGACTTCGACTTACTAGAAACTCGTAGGTCGTTTCAAGAGTTAAAAAGGTAAGATTGGTTTCAGAAATGGATAGGCTTAGAAAGGATAGAAATGTTGATAGGTGGTGGGTCGAAAAATAAGGCTCGATAGTAGAGGTGGTGAAAAATGAAGAGTTTTAAAAAAAAAATATCCAGACACTACGATAATTTTTTTTTGAAACTTACTCAGAAAAAAAACTCAAGACGATCAAAACGTGCCTAATTTAATTGGCTTTGATACCAGATGATACGGTCTGTCTCGGGTTAGGAGGCGAATCGTGAATGTTGCCCGATCGTAAATTAGGTCGTTTTTCTTTTAATTAATAAAAGGGATAATTTTATTGGAAATGATATTTTTGAAAGGTAAAGATAGGTGAGAGGTTGAAATGGATACGTATTTGAAACAAGAAAGAACCTTTAATAAAAATTAAAGACCCGAATCTTATAAGTTTCAAATTGATGGAATGAGTTTTGAAACAAAACCGAGACCCACTATCTAGCGAGATAGGAACCAACGGTATAGGTAAATGAATGCCACACCCTAAAGGATGATAAGTTCGAAACAAGGAAAGAACGACGCCACTAGAAAACTAGATAAGTCAATTCAACCTTGAGAATTAGGAGAGTGAATACTCACCAAAAGAAATTTTTCTTTCATTCAAAATTCAATGTTCTCTCTTTTACAAATAAAAATAGCTAGTATTTATAGCCTAAAAATTAGGCAGCCGAATGTTCAAAACAATATTGGAGGTTCGGCTATGGCATGCACAGGCTCTCAATTAAAAGATTTTGATTTTCCACTACCCATGCTCCACTTGAAAGATTTTAAAAGTTCAACCCACCTCATATTGTTGCCGTCTCATGTACCAACAAAGTTTGTCTCCAATACTCCAATTAAAATAATAATAATAATTAATCTTCCATCCATGTCTTCAAGGCTTGTCGTCCAACTACAAAGGAATTTCAACCCCAATCCTTCAAGCACTAACTCTCATCTTGCCGCCCATGCTAGTCATTTAAAAGGGAATAATTTGCTCCACAAGTGCTCCTTTTAATTACCCACATGGTTGATTAAAATATCCCAACTTAAAATGAGCTTGCCGTCCACTACTAGATGATGCTTCAATCAAATTAGAACTCTTTCCTTCATGCGTCCATGCCTCCATATTTTAATGCTCCATTTGGCTATCCATACTCCTCACATGTTTATATTTTAATTCTTTATGCTTTATGGATTCCTTATAATGCTAATGCCGTCCATGTCTACATGCAAATGGAATGCTCATCCAACTTTATCAACACATGTCTTATTTCATTTATTTATTGCTCCCACTAAGTATTTTATTCACCCAATAATCATGCTCTTTATCACACCATGCCTCCACATTGCCGTCCAACTTGTTCACACAAAAGACAAAGTTTTTATTTTATTTCCACTAGCCGTCCATCCACTTTGATTTTGTGCTTTCCATTCATTCTTCAATTGTTTAATTTCTCCACATGCTTCATGCCTTGCCGTTCGCTTCCCCCCCCCAAATGCTAGAATTTAAAATTCCCTTTCATCATGCTTAGGTAGCTAGTGCCGCATGTTCATCTTGATAAATACACCATGGTGATTATTTTACTACAAAGTCAAAGCATGGTGCCGTTTATGCTTGCACATATATTTCCACTTGCTCATTTGTTTTGAATTTCAGCTACCACCTTCCAACATCTTATCAAAAACGTGGAGCACTACAAAATGCATAAAATCACATTAATTAAAATTCGACTAGACAGAATTTTAATCACCTTATTTAAACACTAGGTAAGAACATACTAATATTCAACTTCGACAAAGACTAACTAAAAACTTGCACCATCTAAAAATATGAAATACGAAAATGAAGTTACTACTGAAAATTAAAATTAAAACATGCGTAAATTAAAGTGTTAAATAAACTAGCAGTCGGACTAGCTAGTATATTCAACTTCAAATAAGTTGTATGAGTTCAGCATGTTTTTGGGCTCTCTTTTATGGTCATTCCAAATTTGTGCCACCAACACCATTGCGGCATCTTTGAATTGTTTGGTTCGGGAACGTGTAATTGGCCCATTAGGTAGCCTCATCGGGTCATGGTTGACGTCCATCACAGGCTTCGTAGGTGAGCTCGTATCACCAGGGAGAGAAACTCGGTCGGGTGAAACCCTTATTTGACAACTCTTGTAACTGAGTCTTCAATTCCTTTAGTTCAGCTGGTGCCATTCTATACGGGGCTATCGAAATTGGGCGGTCCCTGGAACTAGCTCAATCTCGAACTCTACCTCTCGGGTAGGAGGCAATCCGGGTAATTCCTCCGGAAATACATCTGAATATTCTCTAACAACCGATATTGATTCGATCTTCTTTTCTGTTATTTTGTCGTTAATCAAGTATGCAAGGTAGGCTTCGTAACCTTTCTTCAAATACTGACGAGCCGACATTGAAGATATCACCGCAGGTAGTCCACTCAAATCCGAAGACTCAACTCTGATTATCTCATTATTCTGGCATCTCAGATCAATAGTCTTTCGTCTGCAATTTACTACCGCATCATGAACTGTCAACCAATCCAGACCGAGAATGATGTCGAACTCATCGAACGGCAATAGCATCAAATTAGCCTGGAAACACATATCTCGAATCATCAATGGACAGTTTTTACACACTTTATCCACTAACACACATCTACCCAGGGGGTTTGAGACTCGAATCACCACATCAGTAGACTCGATAGGTAAAGTTTTACTAGATACTAATTCTTCACACATATACGAATGAGTTGAGCCGGGGTCAATCAAAGCAGTCATATTAGTATCAAAGAGAAGGAAAATACTGGTGATGACGTCTGGGGATAAGGCATCCTCTCGGGCACGGATGGCATAAGCTCTAGCTGGTACCCGAGCATCTGATCGAACAATCGCGTCCAAGGCTTCCCTCTACGCACCGCCTCTACCTCCTCCAAAACGAGATGATCTACCTCGAGCTGTGGTGCCACTCAGTCTCGCACTCTGTACAGTACCCCTCTCGGCATTCTCCGGGCAATCTCGAATAAAATGGTCCTGGGAGCCACACTTATAACAAGTGCGGGAGATAGATTTACCCCAACACTCTCCGAGATGTCGTCTGCCACACTGCTGACACTCTGGCTTGCTCAATCTCTCGTTGCCAACACTTGCAACTGACGTAGCTCGAGAACTTACTGGCGACCGCTCTCGTATAGAAATCCCGGTGTTAGGCTTGAATCGACCACCGTCGTTCCTACACTTCTTCATGGACGTCTGTGAAAATTTGCTTGCGGACCTCTTCCGAAGGTCTTTAGATTCGAACTCAGCTTTTTGTTTTTCCTTTCCCAGTTCTTCAGCTTTACAGGCCCGTTCAACCAATACAACGAACTCATTAATTCCCAGAATACCGACCAGAAGCTTTATATTTTCATTTAAGCCATCCTCAAATCACCGGCACATAGCAGCTTTCGATGAAACATACTCACGAGCATAGCGACTAAGTCGCACAAATTTACGCTCGTATTCGGATACAGTCATGCGACCCTGTTTGAGCTCGAGGAACTCTTTGCGTTTAGAATCAATAAAGCGCTGGCTTATATATTTTTTTCGGAATTCTGCTTGAATGAACTCCCAAGTAACCTTCTCTTTCGAGACAACCGACACAAGCGTATTCCACCAGTAATACGCAGAGTCTCGTAATAGTGATATAACACACTTTAAACACTCATCGGGTGTACAAGACAATTCATCGAATACTCGAATGGTGTTATCGAGCCAAAATTCGGCTCGCTCCGCATCATCGTCATCCTCGGCTCTAAATTCCTGAGCCTCATGCTTCCTAATAAGATCAATCGGGGTTTTAGTTGCTCGGTCAAAATTAACCACGGGAGGTACCACTGGTATTGCTGGGGGTCCGTTAGGATCTTGAGGTGGTTGAGCAGCCGGGGTGGTTCTCAAATAGTGTCTGAACCAGTCGTTCATCATATTATGGAAGGCCTGTTTCACCCTCTCATCTGGGCCACTCGCAGTAGGTCGAGGTTCTTCTGACGCGGTCCCTTGAACGGGCGCAGGCGCCACACTCTCGACATCATCAACTAATGCTTGCTCGGGATCCGGATCCATTACTAAAAAGAAAAACAGTTACATTTAGCTGTCAGAAGTCATCATACTATCAGTTATATTATGGCATGTATCGCTAACTCACACATGCTACGTTAGTCCAGAACCGACTAAACTGTAGCTCTGATACTAATAAAATGTAACACCCTTATCCGTATATGCCGCCAGAGAAGAATTACAAAAACATTTCCGATTTAAAAACCAACTCAGGATAATTTCTAATATACACGTCCATTAACAAATTATTGAGAAATTTATTTCTAAGAAGATACATCAATTGCATTCTACTTGTTCCCATGTATATATATATATATATATATATATATATATATATATATCAATAATTTAATCACCAACATTTCTAGAGACAAATATGTGCATGCTTCACTTATTTCATCAAACCAAGTAGTCTATGATCCACACCAATTATGCGTATAAATTTAGGCTATACAAATATCACATAAATTCTCAAACATATATGTAACTATTGCTATTAGTTTGCCATTTCACTTTACTTAAACTATGCTACCCTTATTGCATATCACGAAATGCCATATAGCAAATTAGATCAACATTCCATTCGACTCCCTTTAGCAAAAGTATGAGCCTTAATTCATTCAAACCGACTTTCTACAATTCACATAACAAACATAGACATAATACTTCCATTCAATTCAAACATCAAGGCCAAATTCACCCAAGATCAAATCACCATAATTTAGCCATATTCTTATGGCGCAAGTTTACATTCGATCCATCTAAACTCATTTCTATGGTATTTTAGCCTATACATGCCATAATATTGTAAATTTGACATTTCAAAAGTGTACCCAAAAGAAGTGATAGTATGGTAAGCTTCCGAGAGGATCTTCGAGCACAAGCCAAACTTCTTAAAGTGACCACTACAAGTACAAAACAACCAAAAGCAATGTAAGCTCCCATGGCTTAGTATGATTAAGCAATTTCATACATTCATATATAAATAAACCTATATCATCCATCCCATTAGACTTAACAAATATGATATCTCTATTATTCCTCATCATTAAAATAAGATACTTGAAGCAACTTACCCGTCATGCACATTCATTATAACTTTTCTATCATAGTTGATAAAATTTTCTATCGAATTTCTTACCTGTACAATTGATAATATAAATTAGTAACGTATCGCTCACAAAGAGCCATTACTTACTCCTCCCTGTAACGTATCGCTCACATAGAGCCGTTACTTAACTTTCCGTAACGTATCGCTCACATAGAGCCGTTACTTAACTTTCCGTAACGTATCTCACATAGAGCCGTTACTTAACTTTCCATAACTTATCGCTCACATAGAGCCGTTACTTAACTTTCTGTAACGTATCGCTCACATAGAGCCCTTACTTAGTATCACCCGTAACGTATCGCTCACACAGATCCGTTACTCAATCATTCACACACTTAGTACTTAACATAACTAATCATTCATTCCAACATAGAACTCAATACTCAAAACCAATTTATCACATTTCTCCCCCCATGGACATAGTCATATATAATCAACACGCATACTTTAACAATTCAATTCCATATACATTCGGACTAAGCAATATTATATAACTCCCAAACCTTCTTTAGGTCTATTACATTCATCTAATTCACTATTTGCATATCTGAAAGTATCAACATCACATGAATACACACTTATGCCATTTGCTTAGCATTCAATAATCCACACATTCGGCTAATCACACCAAAACCATAAAACCATTCGATTACATCCATTTTATACACTCACTAATATTCAAAGCTAAGTACACAATAAGTTATAAAATTTCATTTACTCAATTGCTTAAATCATACCTCAAAAGCGATGATTCAAGGTTTTCCTCGGCTATTCGTTTAGTTTCGTCTTTCCCCGATCTAAACCCGGTTCTCTTTGATCTTGATCTAAAATGTCAAATTGAACTCTTTTTAATTACATTTCCATCCAATTGAATACAATTATACAAAATCATGCAAGTTACCAATTTACCCTTAACACTTACAACCTATTTGATTTAATCCCTAATGCACCATCATACGAAATACAACAATTTGAGATTTCTCCTCATTGGCCGAATAATTACTAAGTCCCTACAAGTCTCCATAATTCTTCCTCCTAACATTTTAACCCTTCCATTATTTAATTTGCCCTTGCTATATCATACATTCACAAATTAGTACTAGATTTATACTCATCGAAATTCCACCAATTTATACACAAATGAGCTAAAGCCGATTGCTCCCAAAGTTCTCTAAAGTCCCTTATAACGCTCAATTAAGTCCAACTAAAGTTTCTCTCTAATTACAATTAATAGCACATGTATTACTTATAACCGAACCCATCTAAGAACCCTACAATTTCATACTAGTTATTTATTATTTTTTTTCCATGAACCATAGTAAACCAATGATGTTCATCTATGGCTGAATCCACCATTAGCATCCAAAATAAAAATTTCAACATGGGTTTAGAAGATCACACAATAACTATTCCAAAAATGCAAAAACTTATAAAAATCGAGCTTAATTACTTACTTCAATAATGCATGCAAATGACCGAATGGAAGGAGGATTTTTTTCTTCTTTTCTTGATGCTTTCGGTCAAGGAGATGGGGAGAAGAAAGAGATGAAGCTCAAAATGTTTTCTTTATTCCATTTTATTATTATCATTACCACTAACCTTCCACTATCTATTAATATAACAAATAAAATACATTATAATACTAAAACATGAATCATGCCGTCCCCACTATCAAATTAAAGGTCCAATTGAAATTTTAATACCATGCAAAAATAAAACCATTCAATTTAGCCCCCTTCCCCCCCTAATCTCACATTAGTTACCTTTCATGCATAATCCATTTAATCCTCCCTAATATAAATATAAAAAAATAAATTTATCACACCACATTCTAACTCGGATTTGCGGTACCATAGATCACAAACCAAATATAAAAATATAAATATAAAAATAAAAATAAAAATAAATAAATCTACCGACTCGGATTTGTGGTTCTGAAACCACTGTTCCGATTAGGGTCGTATTTGGGCTGTTACAATTATGCCTAATAAATATCTACTTGGCTAATTACCTCTTTATCCTTCCTCATCTTTTATATTTCCTAGGATGACTCATACTTCACTTTGGGTAAATTTCTTCTTAATCATTCCTTTCCACCACTACTATGTATCTCCTAACTTATTATTTTTCCTACTTTGGCCACAACAAGTTCTCTATTATTCCAATTAAGTTAATGCATCTATCTAAAATTTTCCTATCTTGGGAGTATTTTATAATTTCTTATCGGGTCTAAGTACTTCCTAATTTAATGCTCAAAATTCCTATTTATTTTTTAATGAGTTTTGCACTAATTCTTGACCCGATCCATCACTATACCTAACTCCTAGTTAAAATGTGGATGTTTCAGGAAGTGAGAAATAATTACTATGGATTTTGTAATAGGGTTACCACTCTCACAGAAGAATAAGGATGCTATTTGGGTAATAGTGGATAGGTTGACGAAATCTGCCAACTTTTTTCCAGTACGGACCGGTTTCTTCATGGATAATACATACAGTTGTATATAGATGAAATAGTAAGGCTTCATGGAGTGCAAATATCCATCATTTATGATCGGGATCCAAGATTTACATCGAAGTTTTGGGAGAAACTACATGAAGCTTTGGGTACTCGATTGAATTTCAGTACAACATATCACCCTCAAACTGATGGGTAGTCAATAATTCAGATGTTGGAAGACATGTTGATAATTTGTATTATTGAATTTGAAGGCAATTGGGAAAGATATTGTAACACTCATAACCCGCTTCTATCATCAGGTTAGGGTTACGGAGTATTATCGAACAATTCAAAATATTAAGTATCAACTGACATCAAGTTTACAAATTAAATACCAACATTCATATGTCATTCAATTTAAACTAAAATATACACTTATAGGCCTTAAACCGAGTCTAAGAGGCCTTAAAAATAGTTTAGAAACATTTAGGGACCAATTTGAAACAAATTTGAAGATTTAGGGAAAATATGAAAAATTTTGAAACAGGGATCACACGATTGTGTGTCCAAGCCGTGTGACAAAGCCCAGACTGTGTGGCTCCAAACATGGTCGTGTGGCTATCTTACACGCCTGTGTTGTACATCACATGCCCATGTGCTTGGGCCGTTGAGCTCACTGACTTGGCTTACACGCCCGTGTTTTAGTCTATGTGTTCACCCGTGTTGGCTACTAACTTGGGTCACACGGTCGTATGCCAGCTCGTGTAAACCCTGAACCTAGCACAATAAGGGCACACGCTCGTATGGGTTGCTAGTGTGTGTCACACGGCCATGTGGCAGCCTATGCCCCGAGCTGTGTGCATAAAAAATTAGCCCAAATCATGCTTTTTTCGCTCCTAAATGCTTAGGTACCTAAACATACTTAATAATTCATGATTTCAAGACTTAAAAATACATTTCAAAACACTCAAAAGCATGCTAAACAATCAACCTAAGGCCTAACCAATATGCCATCAATGACACCACAATTCAAACACTTAAACAATTCATTATCTTAGTTAGATACTCAAGCTACTAACACACCTTCCAAATGACTTACATTCATTTCCAAAGCACCACTCACGACTTCATGCTAAACTTACCATTTTAACCCATTCATTCACTCTACTTTAGCTTAACTGTAGTCTAGCCATTCACATGTAGCATGAATAAAAAAGACAAACACATACATAAAAACTTTTACAACTACAAGCCAAGGTATAAATGAGCATACAAGCTCAAAACATTTACAAAACACCTATTACATGCCATATAACCCACAATGAACAATACATTACTACTAAAAGGTCTCCAGATAGTGTGATTTCTTCGAGTTGATCCGATCACCCTATTCTCCAATAAACGTTATCTACAAGGAAGTAAGATAAATAGAATTAGTAAACTTTTATAATCTTAGTAAGTTCGATGATTAAATCAATAAAGCTTACTGAATAAAACATAATAATTCAAATAACAAAATTATTAAACGGAGTTTCTTGTCAACCATAGTTCAGAACAGGTGAGTAACACTCAACAAGAATATGATTATACATTATCGATTCATAGAGCTATCAGAAGTTTATGGGCAACTTTTCATAATTTAATAATAATTCATTTTCACTAGAACACAGCTCGATGAATAATATACGGATATGAACGGATATGAGTACACGATTAACCTTTAAAGAACACATCAAACGATCATATGAGCTAATCTAACCGATAACACATATCGATATAAAGTGCCTAGCTCGAAGGCTAACATCCCTCCAGAACACACCTCAAGACCAAGTGCCAAGCCTGAATGCTTTACATCAGCCCTTGGTAACACTCCAGAAACACTGTAAATATAACACTATAGTCCGCAACAAATGTTGGACTTCAATATATTCAGTGAATAGGAAATATCATGAATCATCATCTCACCATATATCAAACTCGTACTGCATGCAATATAACCTATTGACATGCCAATCGTACTTTATCCTATTTTCATCCGGCTCAAGAGATATCATCTTTGACCAGTATTACATACGAATCATTAACTCAATTCTCATCAACTTATCATCGAATGTAGATAATAAGCTATTCATGATTAAGCTCTTACGGGAAAATACAGTACAAAATATATCAAAACAACTGATCGGACTTACCTGATAAAAAACGAAGACGAAGTTGAGACAACGATCAATCTGTTACTTTAGCCTTTTCGCGATTCAAGCCTAATTGATTTATTTATTGATCTAAAATAATAATTTCATTCAATTATCAACTTCCAGCAACATAATTAACTAATTTTATGCAAATAAGTCCTTTTAGACATTTTTTAGAAAATCACCCCAATATTTTACCTTTTATGCAATTTAGTCCCTAAGTCTAAAGCTTGCAATTTCACTATTTCCAATTAAAACTAAGTTCAGCCAAATCATTAACTACTTCACTACAGAAAATACGTGCTGTTATTTTACATCAAGTCCTTGAAATTTTATCACTTTAACATTTTAGTCATTTAACATTAAAATTACTAAAAATTACTTTACAAAATAGTCTTATTTAACAATTAAGCTTAATAATCTATCACAAAAATTCAAAAACATACTAAAATCATCAATTACATAATCCATAACATTTGACAGTTTTACAAATTAATCCCCGGGTTAGCTAGATGAAGATAAAACGAGCTCAAAAACATAAAAATTACTAAAAAGGGGGCAAAAATTACATACTAAATAAGAAACGCTAGCTTGGCCGAAACTAGTAAGGTCCTCTATGGTGTATTGGATTCTCAACAACAAGAAGAAGAAATGAAATTAATGATATTATTCTTTAAGCCTTTAATTTTAACTTACTTTTGAACTATTTACAAAATTAACATTTTAATATAACTTGTAAAATTATTAAATCATGTCTATAAATGTCCATAATACAAGTATATGGTATAATTACCATCTAAGGAGGGTTTAATTGCACAATTGGTCCTTCAATTATTTTAAATTTTTAACTAAACAAGTTTAATTTCAATTTAATCTGAAACTAATTAGGACTTAATAAGCAAATAGCCCAAAAGCTAGTGGATTAATCATATCCACAACTTCTTGGACTTTTTGACCACGTTTTAATAACCATTTTGGTCCCTTTACTATTTTAATTTATAGCGATAAACTTTTACCTCTTTTACAATTTAATCCTTTTACCTTAATTAAGTAATAAATCATCAAAATTACCGAACCAAACTTCAATTCACCTATAATATGACTCTATAAATATTTAATAAAAATATTTATGGCCTTAAATTACAGAAACGAGGTTCCAATACCTCATTTCCAAGAACCACTTGACTTTTGGACTGAACCACTTATACTTATCTATTCGTTCAATTTATAAAAATTATTAAGCCAAAATTTAATATAATATTGTAATTGACTCATAAATATTAAATAATAATACAAACTTACTAGTCAGATTTGTGGTTCTGAAACCACTATTTTCGACACGCTGAAAATAGGTTGTTACATATATCTACCATTGGTTGAATTTACCTATAATAACTGTAGACACCCATTTTGTCCGAGCCCATTTGAAGGCCCATTTTTTTGTTCTTTCTTGGGATATTCGAAGCCCACCCGGTTTTAGTCTATTTGAGACATTTTTTTTTCTTCTTTCCTTTTTGGGTCTGTCAAAGGCCCAAATTATTATTATTATTATCATCATCATTACTATTACTATTATTAAATATCATTATTATCATTTTTTTACAAATAAACAAGATTAAAAAATAATATATATACATGAAATGAAATGAAGGTAAAAACAAAGAAGTTAATCATATTTTTGTTCTTAAAAAAAAAGGTAAAAAAAAACTACAAGCATTCTATTTCTTTTTTTTTTCTTTTCTTCTATCATTTTTTTTGGCAATAGACGTGTCATGAGGGATTGGGTTTTGGGCTCCGATGAAGGGGACATCACCTGAACCGTCTGTCCTCCGCCCCTAGGAGCCCTAAAAAGTCCCCTTTTTCCCCTCCCTTTTTTAAAAAGAAGGTTTTGTAACACCCCAAACCCGGCCTAGACGTTATGGTCGAATCTGGCGGTGTTATATGGTAGTGTTTTTTAGAATAAATGAGTTGTCGTAAAAACTTCTTTCTATTTAACCTCTATACAAAATCTTGAGTTAATTCTAGGATGCGTCGATAATTTTCAAACGTAGTTCATTATCCCAAAATTATTCTTTTTCAAAACGTTGTTCATTTTCAAAACGTCACTTATTGTGGAAGCTTTTTAAATTAGTTTGCATATTTGAGTGTATTTTGTTAAAATAGTTGATTCTTTTTGAAAACTCGATTAACTCTACTACTAGCAGTCATAAATAAAAAATTAACCATGAAAATCCAAAAAGGCCATTATTACAGTAAAATACCCTAAAATAAAATTAAAAATTATTATTAAATACTAATCAAATAATTTAGGTCGTGTGGCCACCTCGGAGTCCTCCGCCGCACCGATCCGCCTATGTATGGGGATTACCTGTGCAGTCAAATCAGAAGGGTGGGTTTTCGAAAACTCAGTGTGTAATCCCATATAAAGCAAACAGATAGACAGAAGGCAATCACAGTCTGGGCCTAAGACCTTTTCAGAATCAGTGACAGTATCAGTTTGGGCTTTAGCCTATCTCAGTACAGAGGCAGTCATGCATTTGGGCCTTGGCCCATTACAGTATTAGTAATAAGTACAGTATCAAATTATGCAGTATACAAGTCCTACCCAGCCAGCCTCTACACTCCATCTCCGTCCAACCCTACACTCCATGTGGGGATATAATCAACCCACCCATCCCTACACTCTAAAAAGTACCGAATGCGGCACTAAACAGTAGTTTGCAGCTGAGCTGCCAGTAAGTTAGGCTCGAAGCCTTTCAGTACACTTCCTCTGATCCATATAATCCCATCCCCATGCAATGCGTCATACAATCATGTCATGCCAAATCATGGTATCATATGTGTATTCAACACAGTTTTAACAGCATGCTTAAAATACAGTCGTACATGTATATATATAAAGTACACGGATATAACAGTCATTCAGTCAATTAGGGATCTAGGTAATCATACCGACCCTACAGTGGGTCCACAATCGACTCGGGCGACCCGTGCAACCTTAGCAGTCAAAACAGTGAAAATGGGCCCATAAACCCATGTAATTTGCCCATGTGGGCCTACACGCCTGTGTGGCCCACAAGCCCAAAATGGCCTTAGCTGTGTGGATCACACGGCTTGGCTCAATAATCCTACACGTTCGTTTGGTTCACTCGTGAGGGGCCCACACGGCCCAATTTGGCCTGGCCCATGAATCGCACATGGCCTGCCTTGTCTATCACACGCCCGTGTCCGGTCACACGGCCTACCACACGGGTGATCGCACGCTCGTGTGGCATCGACTTTCACGTTTTCTGACTTTTCACCGATTTCCATTTTTAGAGTCGTGTTTACACACCTGGTTTTTACTCAGTGAGAAGGAATGCCCCTAGCCTTTGAAACCTACGTTTGACCAGACAATCACCAATTAATCACTTAAACCCCTACTCAATCGAAAATGCACGAGTTGACCAAGCGTTAACTAGAAACAACGTTACCTTCAATTGAGTAAATAGGGAGGTTTTGCCCACGTAAATGCCAATTAACGATCTTCCACCTTTCGAATAACTCCTAGGCACCAACCGAAATTAGATAAGCATTGATTCATCAGACAACAGGATAACAATTTACTATCTACACTTACTAAAAATGCGAGAAGAGTTCCAACTAAGAAGTGTAAAAACTTATCAGCAAGTAGAGAATGATAACCAGAACAACAGAGAAGGAAAAGCAATCAGCTGCAAGGGAAAGAAATGAATCAACAAAAAGAAATGAAAGGGGAAGGATGAAAAGAGGGAGAAGATTCGGCCAAGGGAAAAGGGAAACGTTTGCTCACCTTTTTCTGAAGAGTAATATTCTGAAAAGTCAAAAGAGAGAGAGACCATAGGAACACTAATTCGATAGAAAGCAGTAAGAACAGAATCAACATAATGAGGGTAAAAAAGAAAAGAAAATCGGCAAGGAAGGAAACAACAGAAAGCTTCAGAAATATTTTGGAAGATGAGAGGAAACCGAAATTGCAAAAAGAAAACAAAATAAGAGGAAGGAAAACTAGCAGAAATTTCGGTAAAGAACTTCCAGAAACCAAAAAAGAAAAATTTCAGGAATGGGGAAACAAAACATCAAAGGGCAAATTGTCAGAAATGAAAGAGTGAGGGGAAAGCCGAACTTGCAACCACAGTTTGAATGCTCTCAAACTCCTCACTTCTTAATTTTCTCACCATATCCCTTAATCCTCTCCCCAAAACCGTCCACCCCTCCCTCAACCACCTAATTCAAATTCCACTCAAACTCTTCAGTATTTCAGCTAAACTAGAACACCCACACGGTACAAGCAGCAAAATGAAAAACTCTCCTGCGCACACCAAGACTCGAACTCAAGACCACTAGCACTTTGCCACTCCACTTAGCCACCAAACCAGCAGGCCCATTCTAACATATTTTACCAACATTTATTTATAAGCCTACTGATTAGAGATAGGGGTTTATTCATTTAAAAACAAAAATTTGCCCAAGCTAAGGCTTGAACTTGGGACCTCTCAGACACTCCCAAAACACATAGCCACTAAAGTAGATAATTATTTATGTCACAAATATACGGAAATAAATATCTAAGGGATTTTTAGGGCATTACAGGTTTCTTTTCTTTAAAAAAAGGCTTGATTTTGGGAAAATTTTTATTTTTTTTAAAAAAAGAGAGTTTAGATTTTAAAAAATAAATTTTTTTAGTCATTTTAAAGGAAAGTTTAAAATTTTAAAACAAAGTTTTGACTTTGTTTTAACTATTTCAAAGTAAAAGCTTTAATCTTTAAGAAAAATAGTGTTTTTTTTAAAGGAGAAAGTTTAGATTTTGAAAAATAAAAATCTTTCTTTTTAGTCATTTTAAAGGAAAGTTTAAAATTTTAAAACAAAGTTTTGATTTTTGTCAACTATTTCGAAATAAAGTTTTGATTTTTAAGAAAAGTAATATATTTTTTAAAGAAAACTTTGATTTTGTAAAAAAAAAATTCAGTCACTGTACGTGGCGGCTTCATCACTGGAGGCCGGAGAGCCGTTGGGCTCTCCGGTGGTGGAGCCATGGCCAACATAGGAAGAAGATAAATAGGAGGATGTTTTTGCTTTTTTTGAAAAAAAATGAGGTTAAAATGAAAAAATGAATAGTTTTTTTTTCTTTTATAGGTGCCAAAAATGGGCAATTTATTCCTACCCCCTTACTTTTTAAAATTAGAAAATATATCCCTTTTTTGCAGTACTGCCCTCACTTTCTGGCCTATTTACACCATGACCCTTTTGTTTATTCAAACATTCGATTTAATCCAAAATTTCAAAATTAAAAGCAAATTAATTCCTACATCAGTACTCTGTCTTCCACATTTTTTTATCTTGTAGTCCCAAAATCAAGTTATGTCCTTTTGTTTCCATCTTTAATAAATTATTTACACTTATATCTTCTCTTTCATTTTCATTTATACCTTATATATTTAATGCCAATTATGCACTTTATTTTAATTTTTTATATTTATTCACACTTGTATAATTTTTATTTATTCTTATTTTGTCTTTATTTATTTTTACACATTCCCCTTACATACATTTTAATATTATTTATTTATGTTACTTTGATTATTTTATTGTATTATGAATATGGTGTATTATTGTTATTATTATCATCATCATCATGTCAATGTCTTATTTATTTCATTTATTTAAGTTTTCTTTTTAATTATTGCCATTTTTGAAAGAGTTTTAACTTTTCATTAACTTTAGCCAATTTAATTAATTTTCCAATTTTATTACTATTCGTTTTAAAAGAGGGAACTTTAGGTCATTTTTCCATCCTATAATTGTTGACATGAAGTTAGTTAAGTAGGTGTTACATTTTAATGAAACCATAAGGTTTTTACATTCGGATTTAGGTTAGTATTTAAGATCTTATCTACCATTTACGCTAGAAAAATTATAAATAATATGTAAGATATTTTTGTAGGGTTTTAAACTAGTTTTAAATATCGTATAGGATTAGAATCTTAATTTAATATGTAAATATTCTTTAGGACTTTATTCAAGATTAAAACTAAAGATTTTTATAGGTGAATTGTAAATCATGAGTAGGTCTTTCTAAGTATTTTATTTTAGAAACTTTTTAAGAAAGCTAATAAATATTACTTAAGATATATTATTTTTGGATTTTGATGAATTTAAACCTTAGATCAAGAATTTTAAAATAAGATAAATCACAAACTCGGCATAGGATACTTTAGTAAGATCTTGATAGGTTCAACGTTATTAGTTAAATCTTTAAACTAATAATAATAATAATAATAATAATAATAATAATAATAATAATAATAATAATAATAATAATAATAATAATAATAATAATATATGGAATAAGTTGTAGATGAATTTTAATTTTTCTCTTAATTCATTGGTAATTTCTAGGTTTTTTTTTTAGAATTCTAAGATAGAATTAATTTTAGGAATTGAATGTATTTTACTAGAATTATTTAGGTATCCTTTAGAGTTCCCGTTAAAAGTAAAAATCTCTAATTTAAGTTTCAAATTGGATAAGTTTTGTGAACACATCTTAATTGAGTTGCAAGTAAATCGAATACATTTTCTTTAAAGTTTTTATTTAAGATTTCCATAAGATTTTAGCCTAGATTAAGACATTAATATTCTTAAATAAAAAAACCTAGCTCCTAAGACCCCGTAGGACTATCCCAGGATAGGCGTTGTAGGGGGTGTTATAACCTTCCCCACATGTAACCGTAGATACGGTGAAAGCAAGATTAAAAGATAAAAATGATCCCTGCATTTCCTGGTCTGACATTCAGTAATGATAGACATTTGTCACTATTCGCGTTTGCAGTATACGAGTTGATTGTGTTCCCAAATGCTCTGGGATATGTGAGTGTGGAGCTAGCTGATTTTCTGTTTCAGATTGAAAAATGGGTGAATACTACTCCAGCAGCCTTAGTTGAAACCATCATTTCTCTCAATTTCATCAAAAGGAAATGGTATGGGCGTTTTTTAGGATGCGCATAGTTGTTGTTCATATGGATGAAAAGCCATTTTAAGTGCCTCTATAAGCACTTTTGTCAGGTGTTTGTTCCTTCGACCAGGCCGATAGAGAAATTTCTAAAAAGTGAATTGTCTCTAAATCAATCGATTGAGGAGTGGGTTCAGAACCTTAGTACATTGACATACCAAGAAATAGAATGGAGGGCTCCATGGATGATTCGGAGCACGGTGATCATCGGGTGTGGTGGTCATTTTTGGGTTCCCTTAATTGGCATATAGGGATCCATCAATTATTCCTTGTTGATGGTTTTGAGCCAATATAGGTATGATCAATGTGTATCTGCTATAACTAGTTTAAACAGGGTGGAAGCTTTTGTTTAGGACCCGAGATTTTGGAAGAAATTGGAAGAGATACGAGTCAAGTGGGGTCAAACCTTTAGCTTGTAATCAAGAACCTTTTTCAACCATTCCCTCTAGGAAACGTATGTCCAGTGGCACCTAAAAAGAAGCAAAATATCTGTGTTAGCACAATTCAAGGGAAAGAGGAAGGTCCTAGATGACTAGCTGAGCTAACAGAAAAAATACGCGATTTTGAGAAGTGTCCGAGAGGGAGAGATGAAGAGGTCAGACGGCAACGAGAGCAGCATCAGGCATGTGTAAAGGAAAAGGAGGAAGAAATCATGAGACAATAGCTCAGATTCATAGGTTGGAGGTGGATCCGAGTCTGCGGGCTAATAAACTCTAGAAAGCGCGAGAACAAGAGCGAACTTGGAGAAGGGTGTCTAATGAGAAAACTGCTGAAATTAAGGTGTTGGAGGAGGAAATTTGTCGTCTGAATAAAGAATTAAGGACAAAAGAATAGCAAAATAAAGAGGTCATGAAAGAATATATGGAGCTTGCGGAGTGTTTTATTGTAGTGGAAAAAATGGCAGTAAGCCGACAAGAGGTGTTTGCAACAATGCACAGGGAATGTCAGGTTTTCGCTTAGCAAGCCGAAGACATATGTGAACAGATTGAAGAACTTAGAAAAGAATCTACCCCTTTTGCGACTAGGAACGAGCCTACAATGAAACTTCTGGAGGTGGCTCAGGCACATTACCAAAAGTTCATCAAGCTCACGAGGAAGAAGAAAAAGAACGAAGAGAAGAGATTTGCCCTATGGAAATAGGATCGATTAGGATTTTCTTTGAGTATGAATGAAAAATGAAAAAAAAAACTTTGTAATCCGAATAGTTTTCAAACTTGCTATGAAAGAAAATGCTTATATTCGAGTATATTTACGACAATGTGCCCCAATTTTAATCATTCATTCATCCATTCATTCACTCATTTGCTTATTTGTTTATTCAGAAACATTATTTAAAATAAAAATAAAAAAGAACATTTTTGTAACATCCTGTGTAACACCCCAAACCCGGTCAAAATGCTACGACCGAATATGGTATGTCACAGGGTAAAACGTTTTTGGAAGACAAGTCTGTTGAGTCAGTTTGCGAATAAAACACTTAATCTTATGAAAACCAAAGTTGCGTTAAGTAGTTTATTAAAATCATCTTAAAGTTTGTTTTAAAGAGAATCGAGTTGACTTATCGTTGTTATAAGTTCACTTATTTACCCGATGGTAAAGTTTTGGAAAAATCTCGAAATTTATTAAGGTTGTGAAAACATTCATTTTATAATTTCTTTACTTGTTAGTCATGCTTTAATGTTTAACACAAATTCAAATAAATAATTAAACCCAAAGCAAAATATAGATGGCCTTATTACTCAACCAAAACCCCAAAATTTAAAACAAAGTAAAACCGAAATTTAACCGTTTAAAATGAAGCCAACTATTGAGCATGGCCACCTCGAGTCCATCCCGGCTCCATATCCGCGATCTAGGAATTATTTGCAAAATGTAAAGGAAGGGGTGAGTCACCGAGACTCAGTGTGCAATTCCCCATCCTGAAGATAACAAGCCCTTACACAGTTCATAAACAAGTATGCATGTCATGCAACCCAAAAACCTAACCATCCGAAACTCCTGATTCTACCCCGTGTGGTACCAAACCACTGGTGGTGCCAAACCACTGGTGACCCAAAGTCACAAATAAACATATGTGGTACCAAACCACTGGTGGTGCCAAACCACTCGTGACCCAAAGTCACAAATAATCATATCTTCCCCCTCCTCTCATCATACCCATGCAATATGACATAATAATTCGTGTATGCAGTATGTCATGTATGCTAACATATATCAAATATAAGTATAACATGAATTACCATCATAATCAGATAGACATAAAACAACATAATCACGCTAATCAACCTCTAAGGGTATAACCGTAATTTTACCTACCAAGGGCATTTCGTAATTTACCCACCAAGGGCATTTTCGTAATTTACCTTTCAGGGGTATTTTGGTACTTTACCCTTCCAAGGGTATATTAGTAATTTCGCACCTGCAATGGCCTTTCTGAAGGCCTAATGTCGCCCCGAGTGACTCAGCTACCATTTTCGGTTGTACCGGACTATTGGGCCTAAAACCCAATTTTGGCCCATTCGGGCCCACACGCTCGTGTGGCCCACCTAACACAAATCTAGCCACATATATAAGTTCCACCTAGTCTAATTCACTTTATACTACACTACCATACAATTTATTCAATTGGGCCCACGAGCCCATTGGCCCATTTCGGCCCATCGTGGCCCTAAGTAGCCTCAACCCACAAGAAAACTACTGATGGCCTCAACTATCGCGTCGAAGCCCCACACGTGCACTCGCACGCTCGTGTGGCTACTATTGTCGTGACTGGCACTTCGGTATTTGCCGCTCTACGACTAGGGTAGAGAGAGTTACACACCTAATAGGAATCTGAAGCTGCTAAACCGCGCTCCGAGCACTCCTTTGCCCAATGCCAACCAGGTATGTTAACTCTCCTCCTGGAATGCTCTTTATATAGCTAGCTCTTCACCCTTCTTTTTTGTATCTTTCCGATGTGGGATCCCTTCGTCAGTAGAGTTTAAATTCAACTGAAACTCTTGCCGTCCAATCCGCAAAATAAATACTCCCTTGCTTCTCATGAGATTCGAACCCAGGCTCCCTTACAACATAATCCACGCCGCTAACCACTTGGCCACAAGCTGCTCTTGTGTCTTAAACCATGCGCAACTAAATTTAAACCTATAGCCAAATTCTAAGGTCCAAATAAAAAGAAAACCAAAATGCAAAAGCCAAGACTTGAACCTTGGACCTCCTTCCTTCCTTGTGGCGTCACCCCCTTGTCTCTTATGTGGCGTCACTTTGCCACTACACCACACACTCCACTTGTGTCATCTTCCTCCACATTTTTTTCTTAAGGCCTACCTGCCAACTTCCAGGGCTTTTTTCACCTAAAACCAAAATTTCCCCAAAGCCAAAGTTCGATCCCGGGACTTCATAGAAGCCCTCTAACCTTCCAAAATCACTTATCTAATAAGTCCAACTTGCATTTAAGCCGATATCTTATTCTCCAAAAATTTAAATGCTACTACGCTCAAGGCCCATTGGGCCTAATTCTTCTAGGCCCAATTTCAGGATGTTACATCCTGAATTTTTGGGCCTATGCGCTTAATGGGTGAAAATGAGTAATGAGTTAATTTAAGTGTTAGGGGTCCAAATTGGGCTCAGGCTTAGGCAAAAGCCTTGGTTAAAATTATTTGTTCGGGCATTATAGGGTTTAAAAGGTAGTATCTGTGTTTAAAACATCAAAATGGGCTTGTGGCCCAGTGGTCAGTGGCGCCACTTAGGGAGCAATGAGGTGACGCCACACAAGGGAATGAGGGGCCCAAATTTAAGTTTCATGGAGCCCAATTCTTTTAGTTTAAGTTAGCTAATTTCGGCATTTGGGTTAGGTGGAGTGGATGGCAAAAAGGCTCAAAAATAGGAGGATTTATATGAATAAGATAATGTAGATATTATAGTTGATAATATGGAAGATAAAAGGAGAAAAGATAGGAGCTATCTACAAGGCTAGGAGTTAGCCGAAATTTCTATAAATAGGGAGGGTTCTCTTCTTTATTTTGCGACATTTAGGGTTTCCACCTTTTCTTTCTCTTCTTTCTTCTAAAAGCCGAAAACTCCATTATTCTTTTATCTTTTTTCTCCTAAAAGCCGAAAACTCCATTATTCTCTTCTTTCTTCTAAAAGCCGAAAACTCCATTATTCTCTTCTTTCTTCTAAAAGTTGAAAACTCCATTATTCTCTTCTTTCTTCTAAAAGTCGAAAACTCCATTATTCTCTTCTTTCTTCTAAAAGCCGAAAACTCTATTATTCTCTTCTTTCTTCTAAAAGCCGAAAACTCCATTATTCTCTTCTTTCTTCTAAAAGCTGAAAACTCCATTATTCTCTTCTTTCTTCTAAAAGCCGAAAACTTCATTACTCTCTTCTTTCTTCTAAAAGCCGAAAACTCCATTATTCTCTTCTTTCTTCTAAAAGCCAAAAACTCCATTATTCTCTTCTTTCTTCTAAAAGCCGAAAACTCCATCATTCTCTTCTTTCTTCTAAAAAGTCAAAAACTCCATTATTCTCTTCTCTTCTTTCTTCTAAAAGCTGAATCTTTATAGATTTCTTCGAATCATCTTCTCTTCCTGATTTTCGCAAAAAGCCAGAATCTTCTGGGAGTAGCCGAATCTTCTCTAGTAAGTAGATCTCTTAGATCTAAAAGCTGGAAACACTAGTCCCTGAATGTCATATCTCTTTTCGGGATTTCAAGGCAGATAGCGATGGTGTTGGCTACGGATAGCGTCGACTTAGAGGGTCTCGTTATAACGGTAATCAAGTGTGTAGATTCTTATCACATAAGTTTTATTTTGTATTATACCTGTTAGGGGCTGAAAAGCCGGAAAATGAGGTTGTATGAACAGTCATGTGTAGATCCTTATCACATAAGTTTTATTTTGTATTATTCCTGTTAGGGGCTGAAAAGCCGGAAAATGAGGCTGTATGAACAGTCGTGTATAGATCTCTAACACACTAATTAAACTGTATTATGTATGTTATGGGCTAAAAGCCAGAAAAAGGCTGAATAACAATCTGAACTAAATATATGTTATGGGCTAAAAGACAGAAAAAGGCTGTATAGACAGTCAGTTTTCCGAAAAAGGGTAAGCAAGGGATGCCAGGTACGTAATCATAGAAACTTCTCTATGTGTATCGATGTATGCGGTAGACTAAAATCTCTTAGGTGATACATTGCTTGATTTTGCATGTATGTATGCATGGGATGGGATGGATATGATGAAGGGGAAGAAGGTCGCATAGCGATCGGTGGCTTTGCCACATAGGTCACATAGTGATCGGTCTTTATGACAGGCAGCTCAGCTGTCGAAATGCTACGATGTATTATTAAGGTCGCATAGCGATCGGTGGCTTTGCCACATAGGTCACATAGTGATCGGTCTTTATGACAGGCAGCACAGCTGTCGATATATTTTTAAGGTTGCATAGCGATCGGTGGCTTCGCCACATAGGTCACATAGTGATCGGTCTTTATGACAGGCAGCACAGCTGTCGATATGGTGTGTAGCGGATGGAGGGTTGATTGTAGAAATCCCCAAGGTGTGATGGTTAGTTCGGGTTGGTGTGTAGAGGATGGATTTCTAGGTTTGGGTTGGGCCATTCATCATTTATTATTTATCATGTAATTATGATTGTTGCCATTTTGTATGGGCTAAGGCCCATAATGTGTTTATGGGCCCAAGCCTTTTATGTGTTTTCGGGATTTGCACACTGAGTCTTGGTGACTCACCCTATTATTTTTTTTCTACTCTTTCAGATGAGCAGTAGATCGTGGACATGGGAGCCGAGATGGACTCGAGGGGCCATCAAGATTTTATTTCCATAAATTATTTTTTCGGTTTTTCTTTTATTTATTATTTTGAGAATATTTATGTAATAAGGTCCCATAGTTTATATTCACCTAAGTAGTTTTAATATTTGCAACCTCCAAAATTATGTCAAATGTTTAATTATACGAAATAATAATAATACAAGGTTTTTTTTTAAAATGTCACTTATTTATTCAAATATTATCTAATTAACTTACGATTTCCAAAACCAACAAAGCAAAAGTTTTCAATGTACAACCCGTAGCATACCAGATCTGGTTGAAACTTATGGGCCAGGTTTGGGGTGTTACAATTTGGTATCAGAGCCCAGTTCAAAACTCGGGCTGTGAGATGGGCCTAGTAAAATTTTGTAAAGTTGATGTGAATTTGAAAAAGAAAATGTCTTGGTTGAAGATATGGCCTTCGAGTCTACCGGCACCCGATCCACGCAGGTAAGTATTCTAAACTCTTGTTGTGATATACATGTGGGCTTAATGGGCTTGAGGGACGTAGGCTAGAATATTAGACATTGATGGACTTTAGGTTTAGTTTAAATCACTCTCTAAATTCACAAGATTTAATCCAACTAAACAAACCCGTGAACAAGTCAATAGGTTAGGGTGTGGCAATAGGCATACGTATGTCTAGGATTGGATTTAGGAAGAGCTTGGTACTTAAGCAGTCCTAGTGACTCACCTCCTCTTCGCTAGAATCCTACCTGGTGCGTAATGACTATTCACCTTAGCCACGAGGACTTGTTGATGGGCCAAAATCTATAATTAAAACCCGAAAGGGACCAGCAACCCTATTTCGCAACCAAAATACCCTCAAGTTTTGTAAAATTTCCAAAATACACTTGATTTGTGAAAATTTCCCAGAATACCCCAGAATTGTAAAACTACCTAAATTTGTGAAATTACCGAAACACTCCAATTGGCAAAATTTTCAAAATACCCTTGGTTTGTGAAAATTTCCAAATAACCGTGATTTTATAAAATTCCCATGTTTTGTAAATTTACCCGAAAACCCCTAGATTTACAAAAGTAACCCGGTTTGCAAAATTAAATTTTCCAAAGTACCCCTGCTTCAAAAAGAAAAAAAAACAACAACAACATCAAAATATCTCTATTTCAGAAAAAAAAAACTTGTTTTCCAAAATACCCTTGCTTTTAAAAAAAAAAATGTACCAAAGTACCTCTAATTCAAAGAAAATTACCAAGATACTTTATTTGGAAAAAGTACCTTGTAGGGCAAAACTACGGAAAAAAAACCCCTGGGTAGTGAAATAACGAAGATACCCTTATGCGATGAATGTGTGTGCATGGATGCTACTTGTGTGATTGATGTATGCTGGTTGAATGTATGTGGTTTCTACTTGAGACTGAAACTCGTAGATATAATTTAGAATTCGAAAGAACTACTTTTAAACTACTGTTCATAAGATTGTTCGTGGTTAATTAGTGAAAGAAATTAATAATTCATCAGATAAACACGAATCGGTAGGATGAGTATAAGGGTATGAGGGCGCTCTAGATGCGAATACCGGTGCGTACTCTACCATAGTATACTAAGTGTTTCTTTTGGCTTTAGAATTAGAGTGCGCAGCGAACGCATAGTAGTGAGACTTGGGTAGTACGATTAATAGTTAGTTGGAAATTTCGAGGACGAAATTTCCTTAAGGGGGTAGAACTGTAACATCCTGAATTTTTGGGCCTATGCGCTTAATGGGTGAAAATGAGTAATGAGTTAGTTTAAGTGTTGGGGGTCCAAATTGGGCTCAGGCTTAGGCAGAGGCCTTGGTTAAAATTATCTGTTTGGGCATTATAGGGTTTAAAAGGTAGTATCTGTGTTTAAAACATCAAAATGGGCTTGTGGCCCAGTGGTCAGTGGTGCCACTTAGGGAGCAAGGAGGTGACGCCACACAAGGGAATAAGGGGCCCAAATTTAAGTTTCATGGAGCCCATTCTTTTAGTTTAAGTTAGCTAATTTCGGCATTTGGGTTAGGTGGAGTGGATGGCAAAAAGGCTCAAAAATAGGAGGATTTATATGAATAAGATAATGTAGATATTATAGTTGATAATATGGAAGATAAAAGGAGAAAAGATAGGAGCTATCTACAAGGCTAGGAGTTAGCCGAAATTTCTATAAATAGGGAGGGTTCTCTTCTTTATTTTGTGACATTTAGGGTTTCCACCTTTTCTTTCTTTTCTTTCTTTTAAAAGCCGAAAACTCCATTATTCTTTTCTCTTCTTTCTCCTAAAAGCCGAAAACTCCATTATTCTTTTCTCTTCTTTCTCCTAAAAGCCGAAAACTCCATTATTCTCTTCTTTCTTCTAAAAGCCGAAAACTCCATTATTCTCTTTTTTCTACTAAAAGCCGAAAATTCCATTACTCTCTTCTTTCTTCTAAAAGCCGAAAACTCCATTATTCTCTTCTTTCTTCTAAAAGCCGAAAACTCCATTATTCTCTTCTTTCTTCTAAAAGCCGAAAACTCCATTACTCTCTTCTTTCTTCTAAAAGCCGAAAACTCCATTATTCTCTTCTTTCTTCTAAAAGCCAAAAACTCCATTACTCTCTTCTTTCTTCTAAAAGCCGAAAAATCTATTATTCTCTTCTTTCTTCTAAAAGCCAAAAACTCCATTATTCTCTTCTTTCTTCTAAAAGTCGAAAACACTATTACTCTCTTCTTTCTTCTAAAAGCCGAAAACTCCATTATTCTCTTCTTTCTTCTGAAAGCCAAAAACTTCATTATTCTCTTCTTTCTTCTAAAAGCCGAAAACTCCATCATTCTCTTCTTTCTTCTAAAAAGCTGAAAACTCCATTATTCTCTTCTCTTCTTTCTTCTAAAAGCCGAATCTCTATAGATTTCTTCGAATCATCTTCTCTTCCTGATTTTCGCAAAAAGCCGGAATCTTCTGGGAGTAGCCGAATCTTCTCTAGTAAGTAGATCTCTTAGATCTAAAAGCCAGAAACACTAGTCCCTGAATCTCATATCTCTTTTCAGGATTTCAAGGCAGATAGCGGTGGTATTGGCTACGGATAGCGTCGACTTAGAGGGTCTCGTTATAACGGTAATCAGGTGTGTAGATCCTTATCACATAAGTTTTATTTTGTATTATACCTGTTAGGGGCTGAAAAGCCGAAAAATGAGGTTGTATAAACAGTCGTGTGTAGATCCTTATCACATAAGTTTTATTTTGTATTATACCTGTTAAGGGCTAAAAGGCCGAAAAATGAGGCTGTATGAATAGTCGTGTGTAGATCTTTAACACACTAATTAAACTGTATTATGTATGTTATGGGCTAAAAGCCGGAAAAAGGCTGAATAGCAATCTGAACTAAATATATGTTATGGGCTAAAAGCCGAAAAAAGGCTGTAAAGACAGTCGGATTACCCAAAAAGGGTAGGCAAGGGATGTTAGGTACGTAATCATAGAAACTTCTCTATGTGTATCGATGTATGCGATAAACTGAAATCTCTTAGGTAATACATTGCTTGATTTTGCATGTATGTATGCATGGGATGGGATGGATATGATGAAGGGGAAGAAGGTCGCATAGCGATCGGTGGCTTCGCCACATAGGTCACATAGTGATCGGTCTTTATGACAGGCAGCTCAGCTGTCGAAATGCTACGATGTATTATTAAGGTTGCATAGCGATCGGTGGCTTTGCCACATAGGTCACATAGTGATCGGTCTTTATGACAGGCAGCACAGCTGTTGATATATTTTTAAGGTCGCATAGCGATCGGTGGCTTCGCCACATAGGTCACATAGTGATCGATCTTTATGACAGGCAGCACAACTGTCGATATGGTGTGTAACGGATGGAGGGTTGATTGTAGAAATCCCCAAGGTGTGATGGTTGGTACGGGTTGGAGTGTAGAGGATGGATTTCTAGGTTTAGGTTGGGCCATTCATCATTTATTATTTATCATGTAATTATGATTGTTGCCATTGTGTATGGGCTAAGGCCCATAATATGTTTGTGGGCCCAAGCCTTTTATGTGTTTTCGGGATTTGCACACTGAGTCTTGGTGACTGACCCTATTATTTTTTCTACTCTTTCAGATGAGCAGTAGATCGTAGACATGGGAGCCGAGACAGACTCGAGGGGCCATCAAGTTTTTATTTCCATAAATTATTTTTTCTGTTTTTCTTTTATTTATTATTTTGGTAATATTTATGTAATAAGGCCCCATAGTTTGTATTCACCTAAGTAGTTTTAATATTTGCAACCTCCAAAATCATGTCAAAGGTTTAATTATACGAAATAATAATAATACAAGGTTTTTTTTAAAATGTCACTTATTTATTCAAATATTATCTAATTAACTTACGATTTCCAAAACCAACAAAGCAAAAGTTTTCAATGTACAACCCGTAGCATACCAGATCTGGTCGAAACTTATGGGCCGGGTTTGGGGTGTTACAATTTTTTTATGACAAATCAAAATAATTTTCTAACTTTGGAAATAAATGTTATTTGAAAAAAGACCAAGGATAACTCACCGGTATAGCACCCGCTTAAAAACCAAGAAGATGATGAAAGAAGAATTAACACGCATGGCCAATCTAGAGGAACAGATGGAAAGGATGGTGGAAATGATGACTAAAATGGTCAAAGGCAAGGCCAAGGTAGGAGAAGAAAGCGGTACTATGGACAATCCAATCCCTTTTTACGGTGATATAGGGGTATATCATGAAGATTTACCGCTTCAAGCGCTAGGTGTGACCATTCAAACTCCAAGAGTAAACGAGTTGCCTGCAAACGAAGAGCCAAGAGAAGTGGATAAGGGAAAGTAGATTATGGATAAAGAAGCTCACAAATTCAGCCTAATTGAGGAACGTCTGAAAGCTATTGAAGGATTAGACATCTTTGGATCTGTAGAAGTAGAAGGCCTGTGTCTGGTACTCAATGTGGTTGTCCCACTAAAATTCAAAGTTCTTGACTTTGAAAAATTCAACGGTAGTAGTTGCACCATTACTCACTTCGCCATGTACTGTAGGAAAATGGTTGCTTACTCCAAATATGAGAAATTGCTAATGCACATATTTTAAGACAGTCTGACCAGATCTGCCACTTGTTGGTGTGTAAAGTTGGACAAGAGCTGGATTCGAACTTAGGGAGAGCTTGCACGGACATTTATTGCTCAATACAAACATATTATAGACATAGCCACAGACCGCCAGACTCTACAGAACATGGAAAAGAAGTAGAATGATACTTTTAAGGAATATGCACTACGGTGGAGGGATCTGACATCCCAAGTACAACTCCTACTCAAGGAAAAAGAGAACACTGTTCTATTCATTGGCATGTTAAAAGACATATACTATGACAAGATGGTAGCAAATGCCTCTAAGACTTTCGCGGATATGGTATTATCAGGAGAAATGATAGAGAATGCATTGAAGTCAGGCAAAATAGATGATCTTTTGAGTGCGCAGAGAGGTGACGTTGGGAAGAAAAAGGAAGCAAAAAAAGAAACAATCGCACTGTGTAGATACCAATACTCTTACTTTCTATACCCGAGCCCAATACCTCCATGCCCCTAATACCCGGCTATAAATGCTACCAATACTTCACCGTTTATGTATCATCCACCTATACCTGTTACAATTAACTATGCCAACCCGGTCCCCACAGACCCAAGCTCTATTAAGGCTACCACGGGAATGGCCTGTGTTTGATCCAATTCCCATCTCCTACGTGAAACTTTTTCTGATTCTAGTGGAGAAGCATCTCTTTGTACCTACACACAAGGAGCCAATGCAGCCGCCATTTCCAAATGGTATAATGCCAATGCTCGATGTGAGTATCACTTTGGCAATCTAGGTTATACCATCGAGAATTGCTTAGTGCTAAAATATAAGGTGCAAGATCTCATAAGGGCAGGAAAGATAAATTTCCAATGAGAGAATACACTAGATATTAACACAAATCCATTACCAAACCACAATCGAATAGTTAATGCTATAACTGAAAAAAAGAGCCTTCAAAGGAGAAAAGTGGAAGAAATCACAACCTCGTTTGAATGACTCTTCAACATCTTGAGGAAGTTAAATCTAATTCACGCCGAGCCACCCAAGTCTGTAATGGGAATTGACATGGATCAAATCTGTAAATTCCACCAAGAAGCTCGAGGACGCTCTATCCAAGTTTGCCTAACATTTAGGGAACATATACAGTGTCTCTAGGATTCTTTCCAACTAGAGATACAATAGGGTGTTAAGATCAATGAGATAAACACGTTAGATGGGAAGCCTATCACCATCGTATATGGAAAGAAAACCCTATTGAAAAAGAATCTACCTCAAAGGCTGTACAAGATGATGTGTTAGTCATCAGAGTTCTCGACCCTTTTAAGTATGGAGATGACCAACGAGTTCCTTTGGAGATATGATTAAGAGGTGGTTGGGTCTGATGGCTCCAACATCTCAAGACTCAGTGGAATAACTCGAAGTGGGCGTTGTTACAAGCCAGACACAGTGGGGAAAGAACCCAGTGGTAAGGAAGTGATTTTAGAAAATCAACCAAAAATTTGCGATAAAAAAGGTCGATAAGGAAATGAGGGAGGACTGAAAGGGAGAAGTCGAGAATGATAAAGTTAATGAATTATTACGTCTGATAAAGCATTGTGAGTATAGCGTGGTTGAGAAGTTGAACAAAACACCAGCAATAATTTCTCTGTTATCACTCCTTTTGAACATGGGGCCACATAGGGAGACTCTTGTATGAATTTTAAAACAAGCTTATGTCGCTTACATGTCAGTGGATAATGTCAGTCGCATAGTGTAACATCCTGAATTTTTGGGCCTATGCGTTTAGTGTGTGGATATGTTTAATGTGTTAATTTAACTGTTAGGGGTAATTGGGCTCAGGATGTGGACAAGGCCTTGGTGAAATTCTTGCTTGGGCACTATAATGTTTAAAAGGTGGTATCTGAGTTTAAAATATCAAAATGGGCTTGTGGCCCAGTGGTCAGTGGCGCCACTTAGGGAGTAAGGATGGTGACGCCACACAAGGGAGTAAGGGGCCCAAATTTAAGTTTCATGGAGCCCAATTCTTTTAATTTAAGTTAGCTAATTTTTGGCATTAGGGTTAGGTGGAGTGGACAGCAACAAGGCTCAAAAATAGGAGGATTTATGTGAATGGGATAATGTAGATATTATAGTTGATAATATGGAAGATAAAGGAGAAAAGATAGGAATTATCTACAAGGCTAAGTGGTGGCCGAATTTCAAACTCTGAGGGGGAGAAGAAATCGGTTTCTGATATGGCTAAGGAGTGCCGAAACTTTAAATAGTCAGGTGAGGGTTCTCTTCTTTATTTTTCGGCATTTAGGGTTTCCATCTTTTCTTTCTCTTCTTCTCTGAGTAAAAGCCGAAATTCCTAACCCTATTCTCTCATCTTCACTTTGATTCTAAAAGCTGAAAACTCCATTGTTCTATTCTCTTCTTTCTTCTAAAAACCGAAAACGCCTAAGCCTCTTCTTGTTCATCTCTTTTTCGGACCTTTCTTAAAAGCCGAAACCTCATAATCCTTTTTCTACATTCTTTTCTGTTGATCTTTGCTAAAGCCGAACCTACCTCTGGTCAGCCGAAATTCTCTTTTCTTCTTCCTGCCGATTTCTTCATTAAAAGTCGAATCTACATAGACTCCTTCCTATCATCTTCTCTTCTGATCTTCTCAAAAAGTCAGAATCTCTAAGGGGTAGTCGAATTCTTTGGGTTAAGGTGAGTGCCGATTTTCCTATCTCTTCAATCTCTCTTTCGGTTTTTAAGAGACAAGATCGAATGGCCACTTGGTTGTTCAGGCTGTCGATTGAGGCCAATATTTCCTCTCTTTTGCGTTGGGGTGGCATTCCGGGATTTGAAGGAAACCTGTTCGTTTAGATTTAAAAGCCAGAAATCGCTAGTCTCTAATTTTAGGATTTCAAGGTAAGGATTTTAATTCTCCTTAGGATGATCAACCTTTTTCTTTTCGTTAGTTGTGCCTTAACCTAATGTTTCGTTACCGACTTCTGAATAACACCTTAGGCAGATAGCGGTGGTGTTGGCTACGGATAGCGTCGACTTAGAGGGTCTCGTTCTAACGGTAATCAGGTGTTTAGATCTCTAACACACTAGTTAACTATAATATATATATGTGTTATGGGCTAAAAGCCGGAAAGAGGCTGTGTAGACAGTCGAATAAAACCCTAAAAGGGTTAGGCAAAGGATGCCAGGTACGCAATCATAGAAATCTCTATGTGTATCGATATGTAAATATGAAAGCCTGTTTTCTTAAAGATGGTATGATGTTTTCTGTGTGTATGCATGGGATGGGATTGATATGATGAAGGGGAAGAAGGTCGCATAGCGATCGGTGGCTTTGCCACATAGGTCACATAGTGATCAGTCTTTATGACAGGCAACTCAGCTGTCGAAATGCTACGATGTATTGTTAAGGTCGCATGGCGATCGGTGGCTTTGCCACATAGGTCACACAGTGATCGGTCTTTAAGATAGGCAGCACAGCTGTCGATATGGTGTGTAGCGGTTGGCGGGTTGATTGTAGAAATCCCCGAGGTGTGATGGTTGGTACGGGCTGGTGTGTAGAGGATGGAATTCTAGGATGGGCTGGGCTATTCATCATTTATTATTTATCATGTAATTATGATTATTGCCTTTATGTTTGGGCCAGGGCTCATAATGTGTTTGTGGGCCCAAGGCTTTTATGTGTTTTCGGGATTTGCACACTGAGTTTTGGTGACTCACCCTTTATTTTCCTTAACTTTTCAGATAGCAGTAGATCGTGGACATGGGAGCCGAGACGGACTCGAGGGGCCATCAAGTTTTTATCTTTATAGATGATTTCGGTTTTTCTTTAAGTTTTTAATTGTGGGAATATTTATCTAATAAGGCCCCATATTTTATATTCAACTAAGTAGCTTTTTAATATTTGCAACTTATGAGATTATGTCAAAGGTTTAATTATTCAAAATAATGATAATACAAGGTTTTTTTTAATGTCATTTATTTATTCAAATATTGTCTAATTAACTTACGGTTTTCAAAACCAACAAAGCTAAAGTTTTCAATGTACAACCCATAGCATACCAAATCTGGTCGAAACGTATGGGCTGGGTTTGGGGTGTTACACTTAGCAAGAAGCACTTTGGCCCCGAATTACATATCTTTCAATGATAATAAAATACTCTCGGATGGAAATGGATGTAACAAGGCACTACACATCTCAGTAAAGTGTAAAGCTTATTCTGTGACTAGGGTCCTGATCGACAATAGGTTATCGATCAACGTCTTGCCATTGTCAACATTGTCAAAGCTGCCCGTGGACACCTCATACATGTTACCAAGCCCTTTAGTGGTGCAAGCTTTTGGTGTGATTGGCGAAATAGAGATTCCCTTGTTGGTAGGAGCCGTTAATTTTCTTATTCGCTTTCAGATGATAGATATAATGACTTCTTACAGAATACTGTTGGGACACCCCTGAATTCATTCTGTTGGGGTGGTACCATCGTCCTTGCACCAAATATTGAAATTTGTAATCGATTAGAATTTGTGCATTATGCGACGTGAAGAGGACCTGTTGGTAGCTAGCTTGCCAAATTCTCCTTTCATAGAAGTGGATAATGATGCAATAGAGAGTTCTTTCCAGACCTTTGAAATGGCCATTGCATCTTATGTGGCAGAGGGAGTGCGAACCCCTAAACCTCATGTGCCACGAACAACGAACATGTTATTTGCCAGACAGTAGGGAAGGGTTGGCAAATCTACTTAGGTTTAGGAAAAGACTTACAAGGTATCTCAGAACCTTGTTTTGTTCCCACTCAAAAGGATACAAGAGGGTTGAGATATAAGCTTACGATGGAGGATGTAAAGAGGATCTGTAAAGAGCGAAGAGCAAAGCGGTTGGCCTGTATAGCTGGAAAGGAGGTAGTGGAACCTCCTTTGATTTGTCCTCCACTATCTGAGACCTTTTACTCAATGGGATTCGAGCACTAGGAAATGACCCTAGTCAAGTTAATGATTAATGGAGATGCAGTGGATCTAAACATGATTGGCGATAGGGTGCCAATGTCAATAGACTGGGTTCGCTAAGACTCTTTCCCCTTGGACAATTGGCAGCTCATACCATTACCTGTTCTCCTTGAGTCATTCGAGATGTAATCATTTTTAAGAGTTTTTATATTAAAGTTTAATATGGTTCAGTTAATTTAATTTCCTTCAAAGTCCTATGTAAAACTATTTTTTCTTTAATAAAATCAAATTTGGATAATGTCCCTAGTCGCTTTTATTCATTCAATTGTTTTCATTCATATACCAATATACATACTCATAATTATTTTAGGGATATACATCATGAATTGATAAATGATCCAAATGACATCTTTGAATCAAATTCTCATAATTATGTTCACTATAGTGATCATGGGAAAGAAGAGGAGGAAGTTGTACCAGATGAGTTTTTGAGGCTAGTTGAACAAGAAAAGAAGCTTATAGAACCCTACTTGGAGGGAATATATTTAATCAATTTGGGTGATGATGAGGTAAGAAAGGAAATTAGGATTGGAACCACTCTCATGCTAGAGCAAAGTCAATTGTTGAAGGATCTACTTATTGAGTTCTTAGATGTGTTTGCATGGTAATACCAAGATATGCCGGGTTTGGACACCAATATCGTGGAACACAGGCTACCTTTAAAATCATATTGCAAGTCCTTATACCATAAGTTAAGAAGGATGAAACCTGAGATGTTGTTGAAGATTAAAGAAGATGTGAAGAAACATTTGATACGAGATTTCTGGAAGTAGCTAAATACACATAGTGGGTGGCGAATATTGTACCAGTGCCTAAAAAGGATGGGAAAGTCAGAATGTGCATCGATATAGAGATTTGAACTGAGCCAGCCTTAAGGATAATTTTTTGTTACCTCATATAGACATACTGATGGATAACACTGCTAAACATCGTGTCTTCTCTTTCATGGATGGATTCTCGAGGTATAATTAAATTAAAATAGTAAGGGAGGACATGGAAAAGACTACATTCATCATGACCTAGGGAACGTTTTATTATATGGTCATTCCGTTTGGTTTAAAAAATGCTGGGGTCACATATCAACGAGCAATGGTGACATTGTTTCATGACATGATGCATAAAGAGATTGAAGTTTATGTTGACGATATGATAATAAAGTCTGCTAAGGAGAAAAGGCATGTGGAAAACCTCAGCAAACTATTTGAAAGATTGAGGAAATACAAATTGAGATTAAATCCATCAAAATGTACTTTCGGGGTAAAGTCGGGGAAGCTACTGGGTTTTGTAGTGAGTGAACGGGGAATTGAAATAGATCCACACAATGTTATAGAAATTCAAGATTTGACACCCCCTAAAACTCAAAATGAGTTAAGAGGTTTTTTAGGATTGTTAAATTACGTGTCTCGTTTCATCTCACAGTTGATGGATAAATGTGATCCCATCTTTGAGCTCTTACGTAAGGATAGCGATAGTGAATGGATTGAAGATTTCAAATAGCGTTCGAGAAAGTAAAATAGTATTTGGCTAAGCGACCAATTTTGATTCCCTCGGTGCCAAGAAGATCTTTGATTTTGTACTTGGTAGTTCTGGATAATTCTATAGGTTGTGTTCTAGGGCAACGAGATGGTTCAAACAAGAAAGAGCACGCAATCTATTATCTGAGCAAGAAGCTCACGGAATATGAAGCCAAGTATTCCCATCTGGAAAAGATGTGTTGCGCTTTAGCATGGACCGCGTGTCGACTAAGACGATACATGTTGTATCACACCACCTTCCTCATCGCAAAGTTAGACCCTTTGAAGTACATTTTCGAGAAGTCATCATTGTTAGGGAGAGTTGCTCGTTGGCAAGTTGTATTGTCCAAGTATGACATTGTCTACGTGTCCCAAAAGGCTATAAAAGGAAGCATAGTCACAGAATTTCTAGCAAATCGCGTGAAAGAGGAATACGAGCCCATGAGTTTTGATTTCCCAGACGAAGAGATCATGTCAATTTTGAAGTGCGAATAAGAGATTTGGAGGGTGTAATTCGATGGAGCATCCAACATGATGTGGCATGGGATTTGGGCAGTATTAATACCCCCAAGTGGCTAGTATTTTCCTACTACAGCTAAACTAATGTTCACTTTTACGAACAATGTAGTTGAATACGAGGCATGCATTTTGGCACTTTAAATCACCATTGAGAAAAAGATCAAGGTTTTAAAAGTTTTTGGTGACTCAACGTTAGTTGTTTACCGATTAAGAGGAGAATGGGAAACAAGGGATTCCAAACTAATTCACAATCAAACATATGTGCATGGACTGATTAAAGAGTTTGATGATGTTCAATTTTGTCATTTGTCGAGAGAAGAAAACCAGTTAGCATATGCATTAGCTACTCTAGCCGCTATATTCAAAGTAGGATTTGAAATAGAAGTGCAATCTATACAGCTAAGGGTCATGGACTCGTTGGCCCATTTTGTGGGAGTAAAATCAGGAACGAATGGGAAACTGTGGTATGTTGACATTAAGTGATATTTACAATGCTAACAATACCCGGTTTGTGCCTCAAAAAATTATAAATGAATAATTAGGAGGCTGGCTGTGGGTTTCTTCTTAGATGGTGAGTTTTTGTACAAAAGAGGACATGACCAAACCCTGTTGAGATGTGTTGACACAAAATAGGCGAATCAGATAATGAAGGAAATCCATGATGGAGTATGTGGAGCACATAGTAACAGACATATGATGGTAAGGCAAATCATGTTGGCTGGATATTTCTGGTTGACACTGGAACGAGATTGTTTAAATCATGCTCAGAAATGTCATAAATGCCAGATTTATGCAGACAGTATTAACGTTTCTCCTACCAATCTTCATGTCTTGGTGCCTCCTTAGCCTTTCTCAATGTGGGGCATGGATGTCATTGGCCCCATCTCATCGAAAGCATCAAATGGGCATTGCTTCATCTTTGTAGTGATTGATTATTTCACTAAGTAGGTCGAAACCACTTCATATGTCAATGTAACTCGATTACAAATTTCTAAAAAAAAGGTCATTTATTGGTATAATTTACCAGAAAGAATCATCTTAGACAATGCCAAGAACTTGCACAATGCTTTGATAGAAGAGGTTTGCGCACAATTCTATTCCATATCATCCAAAAACGAATGGGGCAGTAGAGGCCGCAAATAAGAACATCAAGAAGATAATTTTTAAGACAATAAAAACTCCTTTTGTCTCTCCACGCATACCGCAAATCAGTGAGGACTTCAACTGGAGCTACTTCGTTTTTAGTAGTTTATGGCATGGAAGCCGTTTTGCCTATCGATGTGCAAATCCCATCTCTACGAGTGTTGAGGGAAGTGCAACTAGAGGAGGCTAAATGGGTGCAAGAGAGATATGAGTAGTTGAATTTAATTGAGTAAAAGAGATTACCACCTTTATGTCATGGCCAGTTGTATTAATAAAGATGATGAAGGCCTATAATAGGAAGGTGTGACCAAGGCAGTTCAGAGAAGGGGATCTGGTATTGAAGAAGATTTTCCCATATGTTCATGATCATTGGGGAAAATGGATGCCAAAATGGGAGGGAACGTATGTGGTGAAGAAAGCTTTCTCTGGTGGAACATTGATTCTTGCTAAAATGGTCGGAGACAAGATGTCAAACACTGTAAATTTTGGTGCAGTGAAAAATACTTTGCTGAAAAACTAAGTTTGATTGTTCTTAAAGAGTTATTCACATTAATTAATATTGGCTTTTTTTTATTTTGCTTTTCTCTATGCATCACATTTGAGGTTATGTTTTGCTTTGGAATCTTGCATTCTCCTTACGGTTAATTACTTAATAAGTTGGCCGTGTTCAAAGTGACGAATGACATTTTTTAAATATCCTTCACTTGAAAAAAATTTCATCTTCTGTTAACCACTTTGGGCCATCTTGTTTGTTCAAAATTGACCCTTGCTGAAGGATCAGCCTCCATGTTGGAGGACAATTTTTGAGGTTTTGGGCATGGATCGATGATTTTACAACATTGTGAGGCAAACACGAGATTATGTGCAATTCAACTTGAAAAGATGGGCGTATTCCCAAGAATGACATTTGTGATGAAATTAACCATATTTTTGAAATGATAAATGGCATTCTTTTGTTCTCCCCATCACTTGGAGAAAATTATATCCCTTGCTACCCCATTTTGAGCCTGATGCATCTTTTTTCTAAACCCTAATTAAAGCCATCCATCGAACATCATGGATTGACAAGAAAGATCCTAAAAAATGAAAGAAAAATTCTAAATTCTTGATCTCATTCCAAAAAAAAAAAAGAAGAAATAGGGAAAGCGAATAAGAAACAAAAAAAGAAAGGAAATAGGAAGGAGTAAGAACGAGGAAAAGTGATTGAGAGATAGGAGTAATAAAAAATTCAAAATAAATCCTCATGGTTTTTATACTCTTTCACATAATATATATATTTTAGCCTGGAAAACCTTTCTCTGATTGACCCTTAACCCTCAGACCACGTTACAACCCTGAAAAGACCATTTTGATCGAAAATGTTTGTTCAAATCAAAAAGTTAATCCTTGGAAAATTGTGACGTCTTCAAGAGCATAAAAGAGGGAGATGAACTCTAAGGTGAAAACTTAGTAATGAGCAGTCTAGAGAGATTTCTAAAAAAAAAAAAAAAAGATATAAGATGGCCTGGAGGATAATGAAGATTTTCAAAAGAAATTAATCCTTCGGTATGAGCCTTGAAGTCATCTATTTGAGCATATTTTAGCCTTTTCTTTGGCACCCGAACTCGAGTCAACACTATAACCTTGGAAAAAGTCTATCTCTGATTGCTCGTGGTCGGTTTAAATTAGGGAATTAATTTACTTGGAGAATGTAAGAGTCTTTAGAAAGAAGATTTTGCTTAAAAAAACACAAAAAAGAGAAAAAAATAAAACAAAAAAGAAACCAAAAAAAAAAAGAGAGCAAGAGAAATGAACTATATTGAAGAATATCTACTTTAAAACACAATTTTACAAAAAAGCATGGTACAGGGTTCACAGTCAGAACAGCCCAAAGTCAGGAAAAGGAAATTTAGCTTCATAAGAATTAAAGAGTTGACTCTCGATGCAAGAAATTTATGTTTTAAGGGTGGATTTATCGAAATCCATTGTACCAAGTTTTTTAAGTGCATTATCATTTAAGAATTTAGTTTACAAGTCATAAAATCATTTTGAAATTTGTTAAGGTGATATCCCATGAAATTTGTTTTTAATGATTTGTTGTGTGTGAATAGGGATTTGATCTTTTTCAACCTAAAAACATGATTCTCAAAATTATTACTTTTTATGAAAAATTCAAGAAAGGAAGAAATGAAAGCATTCATTGCATTTAGATGCCCAGGTGTGGAGGCCCATTTACTTTTCATTGCATTTAGACGCCCAAGTGTAGAAGTCTATTCACTTTTCATTGCATTTGGAAGCCCAGGTGTGGAGGTCCATTTACTTTTCATTGCATTTAGAGGCTCAAGTGTGGAGGTCCATTCACTTTTCATTGCATTTAAAGACCTATGTGTGGAGGCCCATTCACTTTTCATTGCATTTAGAGTCCCAGGTGTGGAGGTCCATTCACTTTTCATTGCATTTAGAGACCCAAGTGTGGAGGTCCATTCAATTTTCATTGCATTTAGAGGCCCAAGTGTGGAGGTCCATTCACTTTTTACTGCATTTAGAGGCCCATGTATGGAGGTCCATTTACTTTTCATTGCAATGTATATGAAGGCACATGTATCAGGTCTATTTACATTTCTTCTGCGTTTTCATTTCGAAGATTTGGTTGTGAGGTTTATCTTGTTTCACTCTTCATGTTTTGATGGTTTAGTATCTACTTTTCTAGTTTTGGATAACGTAATATGTTTTGATCTGTTCCGATTTTGGTAATTGCAAAAATTTGTTATTCCTTTTACTGCGATGTTGAATGGGATTTGATAGTGGTTACGTGTCTACGTCTTTGTACGTTACTTGCTACGCAAGCCACGAACAAAGAGAGGCAGTTATAGACACCCATTTTGTCTGAGCCCATTTGGAGGCCCATTTTTCTCTCTCTTGGGCCGTTCGAAGCCCACCCAGTTTTGGTCTAATTGAGACCTTTATTTTTCTTTATTTTCCTTCTTTCCTTTTTGGGCCTATTATTGTTATTATTATCATCATCACTACTACTATTATTATTAAATATCATTATTATCTTTCTTTTTTTACAAATAAACAAAATTAAAAAATAATATATATACATGAAACGAAATGAAGGTAAAAAAAATGAGGCTTTTCATATTTTTGTTATTAAAAAAAAAGGTAAAAAAAACAACTACAAACATTCTATTTCTTTTTTTTTTTTTTTTTGCCATAGACATGTCATGAGGGATTGGGTTTTGGGCTCTGATGAAAGGGATGTTACCGGACCGTTGGTCCTCCACCCTTAGGAGCCCCCAAAAATCCCGTTTTTTCCCTCCCCTATCTAAAATAAAGGTTTCTTTTTTAAAAAAAAGTTTGATTTTGAGAAAATATTTTTTAGTCATTTTAAAGGAAATTTTAAATTTTTAAAACAAATTTTTGATTTTTTTCAACTATTTCAAAGTAAAAGCTTTAATATTTAAGAGAAATATTTTTTTTAAAAAAAAGAGAAAGTTTAGAATTTTAAAAATAAAAATATATTTTTTAGTCATTTTAGAGGAAAGTTTAAATTTTTAAAACAAAGTTTTGATTTTTTTTCACTATTTCGAAATAAAGTTTTTATTTTTAAGAAAAGTAATATAGATAATTTATGCCCACCCCTTACTTTTTAAAATTACAAAAAAACCCCTTTTTGCAGTACCACCCTTACACTCTGGCCTATTTGCACTCGTGACCTTTTTGTTTATTCAAACATTTGATTTAATCCGAAATTTCAAAATTAAAAGTAAATTAATTGCTACATCAATCCTCTGTCTTCCACATTTTTTATCTTTTAGTCCCAAAATCAAGCTATGTCATTTTGTTTTCATCTTTAATAAATTATTTAAACTTATATCTTCCCTTTCATTTTCATTTATACCTTATATATTTAATGTCAATTATGCACTTTATTTTAATATTTTATATTTCTTCACACTTGTATAATTTTTATTTATTCTTATTTTGTCTTTATTTATTTTTATGTTTTTTTACACATTCCCCTTACATACATTTTAATATTATTTATTTATGTTACTTTGATTATTTTATTGTATTATGAATAAGGTGTATTATTGTTATTATTATCATCATCATGTCAATGTCTTATTTATTTCATTTATTTAAGTTTTCTTTTTTATTATTTCCATTTTTGAAAGAGTTTTAACTTTTCATTAATTTTAGCCAATTTAATTAATTTTCCTATTTTATTACTATTCATTTTAAAGGAGGGAACTTTAGGTCATTTTTCCATCCTATAATTGTTGACATGAAGTTAGTTAAATAGGTGTCACATTTTAATAAAACCATAAGGTTTTTACATTCGGATTTAGGTTAGTCTTTAAGATTTTATCTACTATTTACCCTAGAAAAATTATAAATAATATGTAAGATTTTTTTGTAGGGTTTTAAACTAATTTTAAATATCGTATAGGATTAGAATCTTAATTTAATATGTAAATATTCTTTAGGACTTTATTCAAGATTAAAACTAAAGAATTTTGTAGGTGAATTTTAAATCATGAGTAGGTCTTTCTAAGTATTTTATTTTAGAAACTTTTTAAAAAAGTTAATAAATGTTACTTAAGTTATATTATTTTAGAATTTTGACGAATTTAAATCTTAGATTAAGAATTCTAGAGTAAGATAAATCACGAACTCGGCATAGGATACTTTCATAAGATCTTGATAGGTTCAACATTATTAATTAAATCTTTAAATAATAATAATAAGCTATCGAATAAGTTGTAGATGGATTTTAATATTTCTCTTAATTCATTGGTAATTTCTAGGTTTTTTTTTTTAGAATTCTAAGATAGAATTAATTTTAGGAATTGAAGGTATTTTACTAGAATTATTTAGGTATCCTTTAAGGTTCCTATTAAAAGTAAAAATCTCTAATTTAAATTTCAAATTAGATAAGTTTGGTGAACACATCTTAATCGAGTTACAAGTAAACCAAATACATTTTCTTTAGAGTTTTTACTTAAGATTTCCATAAGATTTTAGCCTAGATTAAGACAATAATATGCTTAAAAAAAACTAGCTCCTAAAACCCCATAGGACTATCCCCGGATAGGCGTTTTGGGGGTGCTATAACCTTCCCCACACATAACCGTACTCCCGAACCCGAAATTTGGTGATAAGATCGAGTCTGGACTTTTAGGAATTTTCATAGTATTAATTCTAAACTTTTAGACGATAGGTGGTTAACCAACCTAACCCTAATTGGTTAGTGGCGACTCTATGTTAATTTAGGCCCTCTGTGTCTAGCTTTGCTTACTCGGCCCCCATACCCTTATGTAGGCAACGTTATGACAATAACAGTTACCAGTCTAGTATTCAAATGGCGTCGTATGAAGCACTATATGGAAGATAGTGTAGAACTATTGTGTGGTGGAAAAAATTGGGTGAAAACAAATTGGTGGGTCCCGACTTAATTAAAGAGACAAAAGAGAAAGTGAAGTTGATAAGAGGCCATTTAAAAGTAGCCTTATATAGACAGAAGTCTTATGCCGATCTTAAAAAGAAAGTTATTGAATATAATGTGTGTGAGAAAGTGTTTTTGAAAGTGTCGCCATGGAAAAAGGTTCTTTAGTTTGGAAAGGGAAGATGAGTCCAAGGTTGATTGGGCCATATGAGATTTTAGAACCGGTTGGTCCAGTTACTTATCGGTTAGATCTACCACCAGAGTTGGATAAAATTCAGAACGTTTTTCATGTGTCAATGCTACGAAGATATCGGTTCGACCCATCTCATGTGATTACTCCTGAAGTAATAGAAGTCCAACTGGATTTGACTTATGAATAGGAGCCAATTAAGATCTTTACTTGAGAAGTAAAGGAATTGAGAAACAAACGATTTCGTTGGTAAAAGTCTTGTGGAGACATCATAATTTGAAACAAGAAACATGGGAAAGAGAGGAAATGATGAGACAACAATATCCATATTGGTTTACGTTAGGTAAATTTTGGGACAAAATTTATTTAAGAGGGAGAGAATTGTAACTGTAACAACTCATTTTTAGTGGTGTTAGAAACAGTGGTTTTGGGACCACAATTCCAACGAGTGTGTAAACATTTTAATGTTTATTTATTGTTTATAGGGTTAAATTAGAGTCGTATTAAATTTTCGTTAAGAAATTTTAAAGTTTAAATGGTTAATTAGGTAAAAAGGATTAAATTGAAAACTGTGCAAAAGTTAAATTCTGCTAATTAAATGGCTTTAATGGCCTTGGAAATTTAAGTTGGTAGATCTATAAGGTAATTATGCCATTTATACTGGTGATGGACAATGATTGACATGGGTTGGTTATTTTATAAGTGTTAATTAAAGGGTAAAGTAGTAACACAATAAATAAAAGCATGTACATGTAAAATAATGCTATCATCTTTTTCCATTTTCTTGTGTTTGCTGAAAATCACCATTGTTGAGCTTGAGAAAATTAAGCCAAGTTTCCTTTGGTACATGGAGAGATTTGTTAACCCCATTTTTAATGATTTTTATGTTTTTGAATTCGTTTTAGCTTAATCTACTTAGTTCTGTAACACCCCAAACCCGGACCAGAAGTTAGACCCGAATCTGGCGTGTCACATTGGGGTACTTCTTGAAAAGCCATGGTTCCAATTGAAAACCTTTCTTGACATTAAAAACTAAAGTCCCAGTTTGCATTTGTTTACTATTAATCGACATTTATTAAAAAGTTATTACCTTTAAAAAAATAAATTTTGTTTGTTGCGGAAGCTTAATTAAAATGACTGACTTATGAAAACGTGATGTTTACGACCTATTTGTGAAAGCGTAGTATTTTGAAAGCAGATATTATTTTGGAAAACCGTGATTCAAAGTTTAGCATATTTAAAGCATAATAAACTAAAAATCCAAAACTAAAACCAGGATTTAAGAGAGGCCTTATTACAAAATATTAACCCAAGTTAAAAATAAGTAAAATACTAGGGTCTAAAACTGCTCGTAGTGTGGCCACCTCCGAGTCCTCTAGCACGTCGAACCGCCTACTGAGGATTTCCTGAGAAAAATATTTAAAAGAGGGGGTGAGTTTACGAAAACTCAGTGTGCACAACCCTCATCAGTAAGAACATGAATCACAACAGTTCGGGCCGGAGCCCATTTCAGTAATAGTGGCAATTGGGCCTTAGCCCATAAATGTCACAAATCATATTTATCTGGGCCTAAGCCCATCTCAATGTTAAAAACCACATATGCAATGCATTAATGCCCATACCAACCCTGCACTCCGTCTCCTGTCCAATCCTGCACTCCTGTGGGGATTTAATCGACCCACCCATCCCTATACTCCTTATGTAACACCGGTTGCGGCATTACCTTAACGGTGTAGCATGGCTGCTCGGTGGCTAAAAAGCCTTCGATGGATCCACAGTCGTCAAGCGACCATGCGATCCTATTAGCACTTCCTCCTTATTAATAATCCCATCCCCATGCAACATAATAACACATGAATGCAACATAAAATAATAATCATACGATAACAATCATAAATCACATACAAGAAAATCATATAACATGTAGGGGCGTTTTCGTCATTTTACCCTTCAGGGGCATATCGGTCATTTTACCCATCGAGGGTAATTCAGTAATTTCGCACCTGCGATAGCCTTTCCAAAGGCTTAATGTCACCTTGAGCAACTCAACTACCATTTTTGGTCGTACAAGACTATTGGGCCTAAAACCCGATTTCGGCCCATTTGGGCCCACACGCTCGTGTGGCCCACCTAACACAAATCTAGCCACGTATATGAGATTCACCAAGTCTCGTTCACTATATACTACACCATCATACATTTTATTCAATTGGGCCCATGGGCCCATTGGGCCCACTTCGGCCCATCGTGGCCCAAGCAGCCTCAACCCACAAGAATACTATTGATGGCCTCAACTATCACGTCGAAGCCCCACACGTGCGCTCGCACGCTCGTGTGGCTACTATTGCCGTGACCGGCACTTCGGCATTTACCATTCTACAACTAGAGTAGAGAGAGTTGCACACCTGATAGGAATCTGGTGCTAATCCGCGCTTCGACCACTCCTGTGCCCAAACGCCCTCTAAGGTATCCTTCCTCCTATCATAGAATGCTCTATATATAGCTAGCTTCTCACCTTCCTTCTTTGTATCTTTCCGATGTGGGATCCCTTCATCAGTAGAGTTTAAATTCAACTCAAACTCTTCCCGTCCAATCCGCAAAATAAATACTCCATTACTTGTCATGAGATTTGAACCCAGGCTCCCTTGCAATATAATCCACGCCGCTAACCACTTGGCCACAAGCTCCTCTTGTGTCTTAAACCATGCGCAACTAAATTTAAATCTATAGCCAAATTCTAAAGTCCATTTAAAAAGAAAACTAAAATGCAAGAGCCAAGACTTGAACCTTGGACCTCCTTCCTTCCTTGTGGCGTCACCCTCTTGCCTCTTATGTGGCATCACTTTGCCACTACACCACACACTCCACTTGTGTCATTTTTCTCCACATTTTATCCTTAAAACCTACCTACCAAGTCCTAGGGTTTTATTCACCTAAAACCAAAATTTCCCTAAAGCCCAAGTTTGATCCCGGGACTTCATAGAAGCCCTCTAACCTTCCAAAATCACTCACCTAATAGGTCCAACTTGACTTAGTGCCATTCTCTTGTTCTCAAAAATTTTAAACGCTACTACTCCCAAGGCCCATTGGGCCCAATCCTACTAGGCCCAATTTCGGGATGTTGCAAGTTCGATGGTTGAATTGTAAAGTTATAAAAATCTTAGGGTTTTTCCATGAATGATTTAATATTATTTGTGAATTTTTTTGATATATTATTAAGTTTAATTGTTAAATAAACATGTTTTGTTAAGTAATTTTTGATGAATTTAAAGTTTAAGGACTTAATGGTGAAAATAGTAAAATTCATGGTTAATGTTGTGAATTAGAGAAAGGGGCTGTTTGAAACCTTAAGAATATTTGGGTATTATGATATTTTATTTTATTGGTTAAATTATAAGATTTAGATTTAGGGGCTTAACGATAAAAAGTTAAAATGTTAGGGGTAATTTTGTAATTTCATGTTAATATGTATTATAGGTTTGAAGTGGATAATTGTAGTCAATTGAAATATTTAATTGAGTTAAATTATTATTTAGATCAAGAAAAGAATCAACCAGACTTGAATCGAGGAAAAGCGAAAGTTTCGGATTAATTCTAGATTTTTGTTTATACAACCATTGTGGTCGAGGTAAGTTGGTATGAATTTTATATTTATTAAATGTTATTTTGGTTGATTATTTGTTAATGTTATATTATTTACAATTGACTCGATAATAATTAGATAATTGAATACTTGACGAAAAAAGTTTCGTTTGAACCTAAAGAATGCCTAGAACTTAGACCGAATTCTGGATGTCACATTGGTTAACTATAGTTAAATTTCACAAAAACAAGTTCTCATGTTAAATCGAAATATTTGACCGTTTAAAACCCAGTATGTAAAGTTACAATTAAGAAAAACATATAACCCAGATTAAATAAACGAGTAAGAATCCAAAATGGAGATTGTACCAAAGCTTTAAAAAAAATCTTACATTCCAAAAACCGTTTAACCAAATATAAACCAACAATCCTTTATTTCCACCGAGACTGTCCGAGACCTCCACATACTGAGTCCAGCATAAAAATTCAGAAAGGGCACCTGAAAAGAAACACTAAGAGGGGGTGAGCTACTCGAGCTCAGTGTGAGTCCAAAACAAGTGTCAAACAGAGATATAGAATTCAAAACAGCAACACAATAGACTTTCAGTTACTGACGGAGTCAGAACGCACACTTGGGACTAATGTCCTAACAGAACTTAACAACCAGAGCACATCAAATTCACTCAAATACTCAACTCAAATGTTGATCAGACAAACAGATTACAGACAACTAGTCTTGCAGTCAGAACATACAGACAGATACAGATGAAATGCAGTCAAATAAATATAACCCACCCATCCAGCCAACATACCTCTCCGTGCACCGATCACACCTCATAAGAGCTGTTAAAGCTCATCCAACCAATAACACCAATTAGGACCTCAGAAGGCCCATCCAACCCTACACTCCACATATGTGGACTAAGCCACTCAGATAATAATACGCAGCAGGGCTAGCGTATGTACTATACTATGTAAGGCTGTACACCGCGGTATAGGACCAATCAGATAATGGTACGCAGCAAAGCTGACGTATGTACAGTACAATGCAATGGGGTAATCCGCGGTACAGTCATGTTACAGTTACATTGCCAGATTAGATAAGGGTACATAGCATAGCTAATGTACATGCGGTACAGTGCGATAAATCATTGTACGTATAAGTTACAGTAGAACTGCCAAATCAGAACAGATACAGTCTTCCTTCTCTTCACAACCCAACCCAAAATTGTTTTATGCAAATGTATGAATGCATTCAAGCTAACAGAACAGATACACATTAACAAACAGTCAGTTAGAACAGTTACGTAGCACACTCTTTAGACCAGATACAAAATCATACATCATACACAACCATCACATATATCAAGTCTTGACCACCCTCACTAAACTTAGCTAAGGGTTGGAAAACACACACAAGCACATATTCAGATAAAAAATGCAACACCAAATCAATACAAGTGACTTAAGACCACACGCTCGTGTGCTCTGGCCATGTGGTAACGCCTAGGCCATGTGGGGGATCAAAAGCCCGTGTGAGGAGGGGCACACGGCCGTGTAACTGAAGCACACGCCCTTGTGGACTAGGGACATAACCGTGGGAACAGGCCGTGTAACTCTCTGTCTATTGGCACTAAATTCTAGTACAAGGCTAACACGATCGTGTGAGGGTCTTACACGCCCGTGTGCCCACCAACACGCCCGTGTGTAATCCCTAATTCCCAAATTAGTCACACGGCCGTATGAGGGCAAATCAATTAAACCCTAATCCCCAAACTCACACGCCCGTGTGCCCGAGGGACATGGCCGTGTGAGAAACGATAAAATCCCCAAGTTGGCCGCACGACCGTGTGGCACCAAACTTGACCCGAAAACCCTAATGCCCAAAAGCACACGACCGTGTGAACTAGTACACGCCTGTGTGGAAATCCCAGTGGCAACGAAATCACCCTAAAAATAGCCTACAAAACATGAATTTCACCTTCAAACACTTCTTAACCCTCATTAAGATCAACACATATTATAGTAACCTGATTTTGATGCAATTTAGTATCAAATCCACGTTTCGGTTACCCCATAATCGAAACCCACACATGAATTTTCCCCACATTAAACAATTCACAAATTGAGTTGAAGAGTTTCGAACCCACACTAGTCTCATGATCCAACACGCTCAGACTCTAACTTGTCGACGAGGAAACGAAGCTCTCCAATTACCGCGGACAAAAACCGTTTTTGCAAAAAGAGAAGAGGAAAAAGAAAACCAAGAGAGGGAGAGGGAGAGGAGAACATGAAAAGAAAAAAATAATAAATTAAAAATAAAGTTAATAGTAATATTAACTTAAAACAAAGAAAAATAAGTTGTATCCCCAAAAATGCACACCCATAGACTCGAACCTAGAACCTAAAGGTTCACTAACACTCACTCAACCGCTAGACCCACAGGCCCATTCTGATTCTTAAATGTGCCACTAAACTCAATAGCATCACCAACTCACTAACCCTAACCACAAAACCCAAAACTTCTAGCCCCAAAATTCAGGGCGTTACAACTCACCCCTCCTTAAAGAAATTTCGTCCCTAAAATTTCCAACTAACCAAACAGTGGTAAACCACAACTACACCACCACGCTCCCGCTGCACACTCTAGCCGAGCAGAACTAAGTCAAACCTAAGACCTCTCACACACACCTAGAACACTTAACCACTGAAACAGATAAACACTTGTTCAATCACACACACAAACACTATCCAACGAATAAACATCAATGTCATTCAAAACAACACACAGATTCAAAACAATCTACAACCATACCTATCTTAATGATGTGGCGGACACTCCATAATTGATGCTCCGTGGACCCGCACCTAAGACACGCACCCGTCTTTTTCCAGCACTTACCTGGATGGCGTTTCTTACAGTGCTCGCAAGATGAAATGCTTGCACCACCACTAGAACCTCTGCAGAACCATTATTGCTACTCAAATACGTTCTAACACGCTTCGCAGCATGAGGCTCCAACCTTGGAGGACTGCGATCTCTTTTCTTCCCACAATCCACATACCTAGCTTGAAGAGTTTCACTAGTCTCCCTTATCCTAGCCTCGAACACCTTTTCTAATACCTTCCTCACTACCAGAGTCAATGCCTCAATCCCAAGCTCCGGGTTATCACTACCTGAAGCTAGCGAAATTGCACTATCCTCCAACTCCTGAACAGGCACACGCCTCGGAAAAGTAGACGACTTCTCGCGATCTTGTTTACCTTCAAAGTCCTTATCAGTCCTCTGGCTAACTTAGGATATCTACACTTTCAAAAAGCAAACAGAGAATGAGTACAAGAATCTATATTTCTAATCTTATACCTTCAAATTTTTACCTGGATTAGCACCGGAGTCTCAGACAGTTCTTTCCGTAAAACTTTTCCCAAAACACAAATCATTTCAGCTTACTGTGGTAAAGTTTCCTCAAAAATCTTTTTTAAAACCTTCACGTGCGCACATGGACACGTAAAAACACAGGCCGAGTTTTTACAAACCTGGCTCTGATACCACTAAATATAACACCAAAACTCGGCCTAGAACTTAGGCCGAATTTTGGATGTCACATTGGTTACCGAAGTAACCGTAGTTAAATTTCACAAAACAAGTTCTCATGTTAAATCGAAATATTTGACCGTTTAAAACCCAGTATGTAAAGTTACAATTAAGAAAAACATATAACCCAAATTAAATAAACGAGTAAGAATCCAAAATGTAGATTGTAACAAAGCTTTAACAAAATCTTACATTCTAAAAATCGTTTAACCAAATGTAAGCCAACAATCCTTTATTTCCACCCAGACTGTCCAAGACCTCCGCATATTGAGTCCAGCATCAGAATTCAGAAAGGGTACCTGAAAAGAAACATTAAAAGGGGGTGAGCTACTCGAGCTCAGTGTGAGTCCGAAACAAGTATCAATTATTCACGGAGTCAGAACACACACTTGGGACTAATGTCCTAACAAAACATAACAGCCAGAGGATATCAAATTCACTCAAATACTCAGCTCAAATGCTGATCAGACAAACAGATTACAAACAACTAGTCTTGTAGTCAGAACACACAGACATATAGAGATGAAATGCAGTCAAATAAATATAACCCACCCATCCAGCCAACACACCTCCCCGTACCCCGATCACACCTCATAAGAGCTACTAAAGCTCATCTAATCAATCACACCAATTAAGACCTCAAAAAGCCCATCCAACCCTACACTCCACATATGTGGACTAAGCCACTCAGATAATAATACGTAGTAGGGCTAGCGTATGTGCTGTACTATGCAATGCGGTAGACCTTGTTACAGGCCAAATCAGATAATCGTACGCAGCAAAACTGATGTACGTGCAGTACAGTGTAATGTAGTAATCCGCTGTACAGTCATGTTACAATTACACTGCCAGATCAGATAAAGGTACGTAGTATAGCTAACGTACATACGATACAGTGTGATAAATCTTTGTACGTATAAGTTGTAGTAGAACTGCCAAATTAGAACAGATACAGTCTTCCTTCTCTTTACAACCCAACCCAAATTTTTTTATGCAAATGCATGAATGCATTCAAGCTAACAGAACAGATATACATTAATAAATAGCCAGTTAGAATAGTCACGTAGCACAATCTTTAGACCAGATTCAAAATCATACATCACACACAACCATCACAGATATCAAGTCTTGAACACCCTCACTAAACTTAGCTAAGGGTCGGAACACACATACAAGGACATGTTCAGATCAGAAATGCATACCAAATCAATATAAGTGACTTAAGACCACACGCCGTGTGCTCTGGCCGTGTGGTAACACCTAGGCCGTGTGGGAGACCAAAAACCCATGTGAGGAGGGGCACATAGCCGCGTGACAGGCACACGCCCTTGTGAAGAGCAGCACACGGTCGTGTGATTGAAGCACACGCCTGTGTGGACTAGGAACACAGTCGTGGGCACAGGTTGTGTAACTCTCTGTCTATTGGCACTAAATTTGAGTATAGGGCTGACACGACTGTGTGAGGGTCTCACACACCCGTGTGCCCACCATACATGGTCGTTTGTCCCGAAACACACGCCCGTATGAAATCCCTAATTCCCAAATTAGTCACACGGCTATGTGGCCAGGCCATGTGACACCAAATAACTCAAACCCTAGTCCCCAAACTCACACGCCCATGTGTCCGAGGGACACAGCTGTGTGAGAAACGGTAAAATCCCCAAGTCAGCCATACAGCCATGTGGTCAGGCCGTGTCGCACCAAAATTGACCCGGAAACCCTAATGCCCAAAAGCACACGACCATGTGAACTAGCACACGCCCGTGTGGAAACCTCAGTGGCCACGAAACCACCCTAAAAATAGCCTGCAAAACGTGAATTTCACCCCCAAACACTTCCTAACCCTTATTAAGATCAACACATATTATAGTAACCCGACGATTTTGATGTAATTTAGTATCAAATCTACATTTCGATTACCCCATAATCAAAACCCACACACGAATTTTCCCCACATTAAATAATTCACAAATTAAGTTGAAGAGTTTCGAACCCACACCTGTCTCGTGATCCAAGACGCTTAGACTCTAACTTGTCAACGAGGAAATAAAGCTTTTCAAATACCGCGGCAAAAATCATTTTTGCAAAAAGAGAAGAGCAAAAATAAAACCAAGTGAGGGAGAGAGAGGAAAACGTGAAAAGAGAAAAAATAATAATAATAAATAATAAATTAAAAATAAATTTAATAATAGTATTAACTTAAAACAAAGTAAAATAAGTTGTATCCCCAAAAATGCACACCCAAAGACTTGAACTCAAAACCCAAAGGTTCACTAACACTCACTCAACCACCAGACCCGCAGGCCCATTCTGGTTCTGAAATACGCTACTAAACTCAATAACATCACCAACTCACTGACCTTAACCACAAAACCCAAAACTTCTAGCCCCAAAATTCGGGGTGTTACAAGGTGTATTTGTATATGCTTGGATACTTATTATAAATGTTATGTATTAAACTTGGTATAAGCTTACTTGTGTATGTGGCTTTACTCTTGGTGTGAATATGTTTATATAAAGTTGTTTTGGTCTTTTGATATAAACCTTATTTAAGTGTTTGAATCATGCTAAGAATGAATGTGAATGAATAAGAAGAAATGATAAGTTTGGTATGAGTTTTATATATGAACTTATAAATTTGAATGCAAATTAGTTGATGTGTCATGTGAATTGAGGTTGATAATTGAATAGTGGTTTCAACGAGGACACATTGATTAGGCACTTAGGTTGATTTTTCTGGCATGTTTTAGGCTTGTTTAAATGTGTTTTTCAAGTGCCGAAATGGTTGATTTTGATTTGGCTTGGTACCTAAGTTTTGGATGAAAGTATACCTTGTTTTTGAAGCTTTTTAAGGCGTACACGATCTGGGCTTATCCATACCGCCGTGTGACACACGGTCTAGCTACACTACCACGTGCCTTATTAATTTTAAGTGTAATATTTTTCGAAACCATTCTTTTCGAGTTTCAAAAACGGGGATTGACTTTAAAAATATGGAGTCACCACCAATCCTTTTTGTTTAGGTGTGATCGGGTCACCTATAAAATAAATTTTGGTCTATGAATTTCGAGAAGAAAACGGGTTCGGGAGTCGGTTACGTGTGAGGAAGGATTAGCACCCTCGCAACACCCAAAATTGGTACCAAATTGATTAATTAATGTCCTAAGGTTGAAAAGTTTGAAATAATTTTGAAACTCCGTTTTTTAAAAATCTTAAATAACTCGATTTGGATATTGAGATTCCCATTGTTCCGAAGGAATAAAACATCACAACCAGCACGATAGGATATGACAATTTAAGTCCTCGAATTCAAGATCATCCCAAAATTCTCAAAACTCATGTATTGAAATTTTGAAAGGGTATTTGGTTATTTGGACAAATAGAAAACCGAAACCCAGCACGATAGGGCACGATTCCTCAAATTTCCAAACATACAGATATTGCCTTATTTTGAAAACATGAACAAAATTGTAAAAGGATATTTAGTTATTTGGTCAAACAGAAAACCGAAACCCAGCACGATACGGCACAATTCCTCGAATTTCCAAAGACACAAATATTGCCTTGTTTTGAAAATATGAACAAAAGTTAAAAAGGATATTTGGTAATTTGGTCAAATAGAAAATCGAAACCCAGCACGATAGGGCACGATTCCTCGAATTTCTAGACGCACAAATATTGCCTTATTTTGAAAATATGTACAAAATTTGAAAAGGATATTTGATTATTTGGTCAAACAGAAAATCGAAACCCAGCACGATAGGGTACGATTTCCTCAAATTTCCAAATATCAGATATTGTCTTTTTAAAACTTTTAAATAAGTGATTTAAAAACAACTCAAAATGCATTTTATTGGTTTGTTTGGATAAAAATGAACAATTTTCATAAATATTTTGGGAATCTTAATCACAATACAATAATAAAGCGAAAGTATAATCGCAATCACAAAATAAAAATACATGGCCATAATAGAAACACAAGAGAGCAATTTAAAGTTTATGCAATAAAAATATATTATGTTATACAAACAACAAATTGTATGTATATGAATTTTAAACAAGTAATGTATGAGGTAAAAAAATAGACAATATATATATTCAATGGTAAAATATTAAAGAATTTTGAAACAAATATTATATAAAAAGAAAATTAAAATAAGTTTAAAAGATATTCAAAAAAAAAAAACTTGACAATTAATACTATTTTAAAACAATATGATAAAACCATTTAAAAATTGAATAACAAAATAATAGAATAAAATACACAAACTGAAATATAGAAAGACCTCAATTAGAATGAAAACAAAATTAAAAGAAAAATTTTTAAACAAATAAAATTTGAAAACAGGATCAGGGACTTAAATAAAATGCGTCTAAATGGCTAGGGACTAGGATAGGAGATATTCGAATGGTTAAAACACAACGCATTGACAAGACCAATTTGAAATGATGAACCAATTGTTGGGGCTAATTAAAAGACAATCATAAATGTAAAATCAGCTTAATCAGAAAACGATACAACAAAGAGGGGCTAAATACACAAATAACCCATCATCGCCAGAAAGCGCGGATCATCTGGGTGTTGGACCGGGTCGGATCGGGTAAGCCATAAGACACCGTTTCAAGGCTATTGAGATAAACCTAAACGATGTCGTTTCTCCAAGAATACTAATCCCTTAAAAGCAGAGCTAAACTGTCTGCTAACCTTTTCCTAAATCGCAACCCTAGCCCCCATTTTGTTTCGTTCTCAGCCGCAACTTGGAGCCTCTCCGTTTAACCACTAGAACGCCACCATAAACGATGGGCAATGGTGCAGGAAGGCCTGATTTAAGTGACCCACATCTTCGTCTAGCCCCAATCGCGATGGAGAAGACGATGACCGAATCTTATAAAGGTAACCCCTTTTTTAATTTCGCATACAAAAAGAATAGAAAAACAGTGCTATAGAACTGGATTCAAAAAGATAAAGAAGAATCAAGTCGAAAAAGAAACCTTTTTTTGAATCTCTATTTCTGGTTTCTATTGCTATATTCTGTGTGCGTAGGTACAAAATGAGATCCGCTTTTACAAATATTTTGGCCTTTTCTTTTATAGCCGAATGAAAATCAAAAGTAAATAAAAAAAATCAAATACAATCTGTTCTTTTTTTTCTTTTTTTCTGTGTTCGCTTTCTATTTTGCAGGTGAAAACTGCAGGGCATGGGGTGGCCCGAGTGATCTGCTGGCACGGGGTTGCTGCGTGCTTGCGGGGGCTGTTCGTGGGGAGAGAGGCGCTGGAAAACTCTAGAAACTAGTGATCTGCTGGCACGGGGTTGCTGTGTGCTTGCGGGGGCTGTTCGTGGGGAGAGAGGCGTTGGAAAACTCTAGAAACTCCTAGAGTTTTTGAATTTTTAGAAATTTTGGGCCATTCGGGCCTTGTTGTTTTTGGGTTAAAAATTGGGCTCGGTTGGGTCTGTTTGGGTTTAGAAATTTGTATTTGGGTTTTAATATTTTAGGCCTGTTGTAATTTTTATTTAATGGACTTTATTTTATTTGGCTTTTATTTTGGTTTAATTTAGTTTATTTTTGGTTTTAAAAAAATGGGCCCAGGCGAAATGGGCCTATTATAGCTGCCCCTCTTTGCTCATTGTCGTGTAACGAGAATAGGGCAAAGACTTCAAAAAGGACCATTTTTGCCCGGGCTTTGAATCTTGGACTTTCTTCAGTGCTTTTCTTCTTCGAGTAGCTTCATTCCATCCCACTGCATCTTCAGGGGCATAAGAACTAGCGTTTCGACCCAATTCAAGGGATTAAACTTATAGTTTCAATCTGCTCCGCCGTAACTTCGGGGAAATAAGACTTGCTATCTTCAGTCTGCTCCATTGCAACTTCAGGGAGATAAGACTTGTGTGGTAAATTCGATCCGACCTACTGCAACTTCAGAGGTATAGGATTCGTCGTTTTAATCTGCTCCATTGCAACTTCAGGGAGATAGGATTAACTGTCTTTAGTCCGCTACACTACAACTTCAGGGAGATTAGACTTGTGACTTTAACCTGCTGTACTGCAACTTCAGGGAGATAAGGCTTGTTTTGATCTGCTCTACTGCAACATCAGAGAGATAAGATATGTAATTTATAGCTTCAATCTATTCCACTGCAACTTCAGGGAAATAAGATTCGCTATCTTCAGTCTGCTCCACTGCAACTTCAGGGAGATAAGACTTGTATGGTAAATTCAATCCGACCTACTACAACTTCATGGGTATAGGATTCATCATTTTAATCCACTCCACTGCAACTTCAGGGAGATAGGATTAACCGTCTTCAGTCGCTCCACTGCAACTTCAGAGAGATAAGACTTGTTACTTCAACCTGCTCCACCGCAACTTCAGGGAGATAAGACTTGTTTTGATCTGCTCTACTGCAACTTCAGAGAGATAAGATCTGTAATTTATAGCTTCAATCTGTTCCACTGCAACTTCAGGGAAATAAGATTAGCTATCTTCTATATGCTCCACTACAATTTTAGGGAGATAAGACTTGTATAATCGTCGATCTTGTTACACTGTCCTCTGGGGAACATGACATGTATAATGCTTATGCATAATGATTAGGATGCCATGATCGGAACGAATAAAATGCTCCCAGCTGAATGACATTTGCATGAATACAGAATGTCGTGAGAATGATCCTTTGTAGAATGATTAAGATGCAATGATCAGATTGAATCGAATGCTCCTAACTAAATGTGTTTTGCACGAATGTAGAATTTCATGAAAATGATCCCCTTTTTAAACGCTTAGGATTGACATTGGTCATTGTTCTTCCAGGCTGTATTACTGACATAATATCTTGTCTTCTTCTTCAACTGACATTTTTGACAGAAAGTCTAAAGAAATGATCACTGTTTAGAGTTTCCTTCTCAAAGATTTCCAACCCTTAGGCTCGGCAAATTCTAAATAAAAGTCCTGTTTTAGGTTCTCGTATTATTTAGAAGTTTCCAGAGTAATATGCAAAACTCCTTTTGTGAAATTATTATCAGTCCATCAATCATTATTTCAATACAAAATGCTTGAAAATGATCGTAATGATAGACAAAAATTGGATTTATCAGAAACGAAATCTGAAAAGAATAGGTTAATTAAAGAAAGCAAACATTGCTAGAATACGAAATGATAAAGGAAAAGATAGATGCCCTAGATATCGCAGCCTGAACTTCTCTGTACGAACTTTCTGAAGACCAATTTAAGCTTAATATGTGTTTAAGAGATCAATAGTACTCTGTTGATGCTCCAAGACGTAACATATCTCCCTCTTCTTAATTCAGATATAGCAAGATCACTGCATGCCCCATTATAATCTGATCACAATTTGAGCCGCCCTTTTCGGGTTTTTGACTCAAAACCCCTTTGGTCTCAAGGCGCCCTTTGCGGGTTTTCACCTTGGCCTCTCCGCTTTTCATTTTCATTTTTCGTTTTTATTTTCTTTCATTTTTTTTGAAGAAAGTCTCAAAGCACCCTTTGCAAGTTTTCACTTTGGCCTCTTTTCCTCTTCAAGAATAATACTTCTTAACAGAATCTGAATTTACAGGATTGGGCAAGTTTTTCCCATGCATTTCGGTCAAGATCAATGCTCCTCCAGAGAAAGCCTTTTTCACCACATAAGGTCCTTCCCAATTTGGCATCCACTTCCCTCTGAAATCCTTTTGCATGGGGAGGATCTTCTTCAAAACCAGGTCTCCCTCGTGAAATTCTCTTAGGCGAACCTTTTTGTCATAAGCCCGCATCATTCTCTTTTGGTACATCTAACCATGACGGATAGCCTTTAGTCTTTTTTCCTCAATCAAGTTCAACTGATCGTATCGAGACTGGATCCACTCTGCTTCATCTAACTTTAGCTCTGACAAGACTCAAAGAGAAGGAATTTCAACTTCGATGGGTAACACTGCCTTCATTCCGTAAACTAATGAGAAAGGAGTTGCCCCGGTAGAGGTCCTGACTGATGTTTGGTAAGCATAGAGAGCGAATGGTAACTTCTCGTGCCAATCTTTATAGGTTTCAGCCATTTTCCCCACAATATTCTTAATGTTTTTGTTGGCTGCTTCCACTGCACCATTCATTTTTGGACGATACAGTGACGAATTATGGTGTCTGATCTTGAATTGACTGCAGACCTCTGCGATTCTGTTATTGTTCAAGTTTAACGCATTGTCGGATATGATCCTCTCAGGCATTCCATATCGACATATGATTTCCTTTTTTAGGAATCTGCTAATTGCCGACTTAGTAACACTAGCATATGAAGCAGCTTCTACCCATTTGGTGAAATAGCCAATAACTAAGAAGATGAACCGATGCCCGTTTGAAGCTTTTGGAAAGACCGGCCCGATGACGTCCATGCCCCACATGGAGAAAGGCCATTGCGAAGTCATAACATGCAAAGGTGAATGAGGCACATGAATTTTGTCCCCATATATCTGGCATTTGTGACATGTTTAGCGTAATTGATGCAGTCTCTTTCCATGGTAGACCAATAATATCCGAATCTCATAATTTGTCTAGCCATTGTGAAACCATTAGCATGCATTCCACAAACACCCTCGTGGACTTCTTCCAGAATTTTCTTAGCCTCAACAGCGTCGACACATATTAACAGTACTTGATCCTTCTTTTATACAAGATCTCCCCGTCTAAGACATAGTCACAGGCTACTCTTCTTAATGTCCTCTTTTCGTTCTCGGTCGCTTGTTCAGAATATTTACGATTTCTCACATATCGCAATATATCTTGGTACCAAGGGTGATCATCCCTTTCTTCTTCCTCCACATTGCAACAATAAGCTGGGGCATCGTAAATACTCATTTGAATGGGTTTTACATCCTCTTGTCTACTCACTTTAATCATGGAAGCCAAGGTGGCCAAAGCATCCGCCATCTGATTTTCTTCTCGTGGGAGACAACTAAAAGTGATGTCGTCAAACTCCTCAATTAACCCCATAACTATCCTTCGGTAATTGATCAATTTGGGGTTTCTTGTCTCCTATTCACCTTTTACTTGGTAGATCACTAATACAAAGTCTCCATATACTTCTAGCACTTTGATTCTGCGCTCCGTGGCTGCCCGAAGTCCCATGATACACGCTTCATATTCTGCCATATTATTTGTACAATCGAAATCCAATCTGCAAGTGAAAGGGTAATGGTCTCCATTTGGGGACACTAAAACTGCCCCAATTCCATTACCAACAGCATTTGATGCTCCATCAAAATTTAACTTCCAAAGGTGATCTTTTAGGGTGTCTTCCTTCATTACCGCTACATACATTAAATCCTCGTTGGGGAAATCAAAATTCAATGGCTCATAATCCTCTAAACCTCTGCTAGCTAGAAAGTCTGCTATTGCGCTCTTTTTCACAGCTTTTTGACTCACATAGACGATGTCGAATTCAAAAAGTAGGATTTGCCATCTGGCCATTCTTCCATTTAAAGTAGTTGATTCCATCAAACTTTATAGGATCTAACTTTGAGATTAGCCATGTCGTGTGGTATAACATGTATTGGCTCAACCTTCGGGTCGTCCAAATCAAGGCACAATACAATTTCTCAATTGGCGAATATCTCATCTCACACTCAGTGAATTTCTTACTGAGGTAGTATACCACCTTTTCTTTTCTTCCCAAATCATCATGTTGACCCCACACACACCCCATAGAGTGATCAAACACTGTCAAGTACAGGATTAGTGGCCTATCTGGGCAAAGGGGTGACAAGACTGGAGGATTTGACAAGTACTGTTTGACCCTATTGAAAGCTTTCTGACATTTATCATCCCACACACCTAGATTATGTTTCTTTAGAAGACGAAATATGGGGTCACATTTTTCGGTTAACTGTGAAATAAACCGAGCAATGTAATTTAACCTTTCCAGGAAACCTCGAACTTCTTTTTGAGTGCGTGGTGGAGGCAATTCTTGTATAGCTCAGACCTTGTCTGAGTCAATCTCAATTCCCTTCTCACTGACTATGAACCCTAGCAATTTTTTCAATCTGGCTCCAAAAGTACATTTCGTTGGATTGAGCTTTAACTGGAATTTTCTCAACCTCAGGAACAATTTCCTCAGAACTCGAATGTGTTCCTCTTCTGTTCTAGACTTCGTAATCATATCATCTACGTAAACTTCAATTTCTTTATGCATCATATCGTGGAACAAAGTCACCATAGCTTTTTGGTACGTAGCTCCCATGTTTTTCAACCCAAACAGCATTACTTTGTAACAGAACGTCCCTCACAGTGTTATGAAGGTAGTCTTTCCCATATCTTTAGGATGCATTTTTATCTGATTGTACCCCGAGAATCCATCCATGAACGAAAAAAACGAGTAGCCCACTGTGTTATCCACCAGGGTATCAATATGAGGCAAGGGAAAATTATCTTTCGGACTGGCTTTATTCAGATCTCTATAATCTACACACATTCGTCCCTTCCCATATTTCCTAGAGACAGGCACAATGTTGGTTACCCATTCTGAATATTTGACCTCTTGCAGGAATCTGGCATCAAACTACTTTTTGACTTCTTCTTTTATTTTCAGTACGATTTCTGGCCTCATTCTCCGAAGTTTCTGTTGAACCGGCTTGCAATCGTCTTTTATGGGGAGACAATACAGCACGATGTCAGTGTTTAACCCTGGTATATCTTGGTACGACCATGCGAAGATATCTTTGAATTCCTGAAGTAACTTTACATGTTTCGTCTCTTCAGTTATGCACGTTCCAATTTTCACTACCTTTCCCTCTTCCAAGGTCACAATCTCCACTATTTCTTCATGAGGCAAAATTTGCTTTTCTTCTTGTTTTACCATTCTTAACAAGTCCGGAGATAAGCCACAATCTATGTCATCTTCAAAGTCGTAGGGTCCCTCTAAACTCATATCTTGCTCAAAAATAAATTCTAAATCAGTAATAGCGTCACTCATGTCATTGATATCTGGGGACCTGTTGTAGGCACAGAAGAATATACAAAGAATGAATGAATTTAAGAATAACTATTTGCACGGTATGCTTATGAATGAAATGAAAAAATGATTCGGAACAAAGGTCCAAGGAAAAACAATGAAAGAATCTAAAAGAACGAGAAGATTTTTATTCAAAATGATCTCAAGTATGTATTTCATAATGAAGTTCAGACATAAGCCTATTTTACAAAGGAATGCTTATTGCTTCTAGGCTAAAAGCAACAAGTGTGTTCAGAACATTACTCTGAATAAGCTCTAAAAACTACAGGAATTTCTTCTGCAGTCCAATTATTCAGAACACTCTCAGGTTCGTAAGGGCTGATATCCGACAAGGTCCCCCTTTCAGTGATTTCTTCATGTATGGCATTGATGTGCACATTTTCCAACATTTCCTTAACATCTCCTTCACAGAACTCGATTTCTTTATTATACATTAGACCTTGTACCAAGGCTCTAAATTCTGCATATTCTTAGATCTCGTGACCCTCTTTATGATGGAACTCATAGTAGTTCCTCAAATCTTCACAATTTCTTTCAAGATCCGACATGCTTAGCCCCCTTTTTACCATCTCTTTCCAAACCCACCTTAAATGAGTTTTTACTTCTATGATATTAGCCTTGATTTTTCTCCCTGTTTTTCCATCAATCGCATTTACTCCACCGTCAGTGTGATTTAGTAGCGGATTATCAGCACTTGATGTATCATCAATTTTTATAATGCCTATATTAATAAGTCTTTCCACGACTTTCTTAAAGGCAGTGCAATTTTCTATAGAATGCCCCAAAATTCTCACATGATAGTCACATTGGGCATTGGCATCGTACCACTTGGGGTACAGGGGCTGTATTGGTTCCACGTGAAAAGGGGATACAACATGTGCTTCGAACAGGCTCTGATATAGCTCTCAGTATGTCATTGGGATAGGAGTGAACTGAAGCTTTTCTGTATTCATCCTTTGACTAGATTCCTGCCTTAGAGGAGTTTGAAGGCTAGTGGTTGTCATCTTTGGTGGTCCCACAGTAACTTGCTTTGAATAACCTTTGTTGTATTCTCCCACATTGTTCACCTCATTTTCTTTCCTTCTCGGGGCTGATCTTTTGGCGCTTTCCCCCGCTTCTATTTTACCACTTCTCACAGCGTTTTCGATCATTTCACTAGACATCACTATGTCCGAGAAACTCTTCGTGACGCTCCCCAACATATGATTAATGAATGGAGCTTTCAGGGTGTTGATGAAAAGCATGGTAGTTTCTTTCTCCAGAAGAGGTGGCTGGACTTGTATGGCAACCTCTCTCCACCTTTGTGCATATTGCCGAAGCTCTCGCTTGGTTTCTTCTTCATGTTTTGCAAGGTAATTTTATCAGGGGTCATGTCTGTTACGTGACTCTACTGCTTCATGAATGCCTGTGCTAAATCCCTCCAAGAACCAATTTTGGTACAGCTCAACTGATTGTACCATTTGGATGCTGCTCCCACCAGACTGTCTTGGAAGCAATGTATTAGCAGTTGGTCATTGTTAACATACCTAGTCATTCATCGACAAAACATAGTTATGTGAGTTTCGGGGCAAGTAGTCCCATTGTATTTTTCAAATTCTGGCATCTTGAATTTGTGGGGAAGTATTAGATCTGGTACCAAACTCAGATCTTTCGCATCAATCCCGCAACAGGAATCCGTAGTTTCCATTGCTTTAAACTTCTCTTCCAGCCACTTACATCTCTCTTCTAGTTGCCTTTGGGATTCCGTCGTTATTTTTTCCTCTCCTACCACTTAATCCAAGTTAGGAACACTTGGATTGTTTGAATTATGACCAGGGTTAGAGCCTGAGCCAGCTTGGAAATTCATCGGTGTCGAGGCTCCGTCCGGAATCTGTTGCGGCCTGATAGAGACAGATAGCCTTTGTGGATTTATTTCTGGTGGTGCATGTACATGCGTTGGAGTAAAACCAGGAGGATATTGGTTACTTTCCATGATATTATCCATAGGACATTTCCCTTTGTTTATTCCTTCCGCCAGTAATTGAGTTAATTGAGACATCATATTCTGTTGTGATTCCATCATCCGATCCATCATATCCTGTTGGATCTTAGCGAGCTACTCTTGCATTTGCTGTTGAATTTTATCTTGCATCTCGCTCTGGAGTTGTTCTAGTTTTTCTAATCTCTGATCCATATCTTTCGTCTTGGTTCGGGTACCGTAAGGATGTTTGGTTTTGTTGGTGTCCAGGTTAATGCTGAAATAATATCAACCAATCAGTGTCTTCTCATGAAATCTAATGCATATGATGTAATGCCATGTGAATTCATGCAATGGATGCAAAAGGTATTGATTCTAATTCAATTTCCATTAGAAAACTTTTCTAGAGGGCAAAATTCTTTACATGAAACATATTAAAAATATACAGACAACCATATTGTCTTCCGTTTTATCAAGAAATTCGTTCTCCATGACAAACTCTCTAATTTGGTAATCGAATACGAATCGACACTCTTTTAGATATGAGATGATAAGTGATGCGATCATAACCAAAATAAAATGAAATACATTAGTAAAAGATAAAAGTAAGCAAAGAAGACACAAGTAGAGTACTTATTCAGATGACCACTATGGTTTATTGCAGCACTATTCAGGATGGGCTTTTAGTGTTCACTATATATGGTTTAGTTCTAAGGAATAGGTACCTGAACCAGGAGATTCCTCAATCCTCACCCATTATAGGCTCATATGGATCGAGTTCGATTCAGGGGAATACATTTCCCTATGGCCATGCGGAGATGAAAATCTCACGAAGCACATAGGTACGGATGTATCCCGGAAGCAGTCCACTAGCCCATGCGGAGGTGAAAACCTCATGAAAGCATAGGTTTTACTCCCACTTAAAGGTGTGACCACAACAATCATGCAATGCGATGCCAAAGTATTTTATGAGACTCGACATTATTGCAATCATAGCACCAAAAATGCATTAAAAGAAACATGATTTTTCAAAACACTTTTCCAAATTTTCAACCAAAAGGACAAAAATTAATCAATCTATAGCCTGACTCTCAACCAGTCCCCAGTGGAGTCGCCAAGCTATCGAAATCATTCTTTTCGAGTTTGAAAAATGGGGATCGACTTTAAAAATATGGAGTCGCCACCAATCCTTTTTGTTTAGGTGTGATCGGGTCACCTATAAAATAAATTTTGGTCTATGAATTTCGAGAAGAAAACGGGTTCAAGAGTCGGTTTCGTGCGAGGAATGATTAGCACCCTCGCAACGCCCAAAATTGGTACCAAATTGATTAATCAATGTCCTAAGGTTGAAAAGTTTGAAATAACTTTGAAACTCCGTTTTTTAAAAATCTTAAATAGCTCGATTTGGATATTGAGATTCCCATTGTTTCAGAAGGAATAAAACATCACATCCAGCACGATAGGATATGACAATTTAAGTCCTCGAATTCAAGATTATCCCAAAATTCTCAAAGCTCATGTATTGAAATTTTGAAAGGGTATTTGGTTATTTGGACAAATAGAAAACCGAAACCCAGCACGATAGGGCACGATTCCTCTAATTTCCAGACACACAAATATTGCCTTATTTTGAAAACATGAACAAAATTTTAAAAGGATATTTGGTTATTTGGTCAAACTAAAAATCGAAACATAGCACGATACGATTCCTCGAATTCCCAAACACACAAATATTGCCTTGTTTTGAAAATATGAACAAAAGTTAAAAAGCATATTTGGTTATTTGGTCAAACAGAAAATCGAAACCCAGCACGATAGGGCACGATTCCTCGAATTTCCAAACGCACAAATATTGCCTTATTTTGAAAATATGTACAAAATTTGAAAAGGATATTTGATTATTTGGTCAAACGGAAAATCGAAACCCAGCACGATAGGGTACGATTTCCTCAAATTTCCAAATATCGAATATTGCCTTTTTAAAACTTTTAAATAAGTGAATTAAAAACAACTCAAAATGCATTTTATTGGTTTGTTTGGATAAAAATGAACAATTTTCATAAATATTTTGGGAATCTTAATCACAATACAATAATAAAGCAAAAGTATAATCGCAATCACAAAATAAAAATACATGGCCATAATGGAAACACAAGAGAGCAATTTAAAGTTTATGCAATAAAAATATATTATGTTATACAAACAACAAATTGTATGTATATGAATTTTAAACAAGTAATGTATGAGGTAAAAAAAATAGACAATATATATATATATATTCAATGGTATTATATTAAAGAATTTTGAAACAAATATTATATAAAAAGAAAATTAAAATAAGTTTAAAAGATATTCAAAAAAAACTTGACAATTAAAACTATTTTAAAACAATATGTTAAAACTATTTAAAAATTGAATAACAAATTAATAGAATAAAATACACAAACTGAAATATAGAAAGACCTCAATTGGAATGAAAACAAAATTAAAAGAATAATTTTTAAACAAATAAAATTTGAAAACAGGATCAGGGACTTAAATAAAATGCGTCTAAATGGCTAGGGACTAGGATAGGAAATATTCGAATGGTTAAAACACAGCGCATTGACAGGACCAATTTGAAATGATGAACCAATTGTTGGGCATAATTAAAAGACAATCATAAATGTAAAATCGGCTTAATCAGAAAACGATACAACAAAAAGGGGCTAAATACACAAATAACCCATCACAGCCAGAAAGCACGGATCATCTGGGTGTTGGACCGGGTCGGATCGGGTCAGCCATAAGACACCATTTCAAGGCTATTGAGATAAACCTAAACGGCGTCGTTTCTCCAAGAATACTAATCCCTTAAAAGCAGAGCTAAACTGTCTGCTAACCTTTTCCTAAATCGCAACCCTAGCCCCCATTTTGTTTCATTCTCAGCCACAACTTGGAGCCTCTCCGCTTAACCACTAGAACGCCACCATAAACGGTGGGTAATGGTGCAGGAAAGCCTGATTTAAGCGACCCACATCTTCGTCTAGCCCCAATCGCGATGGAGAAGACGAGGACCGAATCTTATAAAGGTAACCCCTTTTCTAATTTCGCATACAAAAAGAATAGAAAAACAGTGCTATAGAACTGGATTCAAAAAGATAAAGAAGAATCAAGTCGAAAAGGAAACCTTTTTTTGAATCTCTATTTCTGGTTTCTATTGCTATATTCTGTATGCGTAGGTACAAAATGGGATCCCCCCTTTTACAAATACTTCGGCCTTTTCTTTTATAACCGAATGAAAGTCGAAAGTAAATAAAAAAATCAAATACAATCTGTTCTTTTTTCTTTTTTTTGTGTTCTCTTTCTGTTTTGCAGGTGAAAACCGCCGGGCATGGGGTAGCCCGAGTGATCTGCTGGCGCGGGGCTGCTGCGCTTGTGTGGAGGCTGTTCGTGGGCGGAGAGGAGCTGGAAAACTCTAGAAACTCTTAGAGTTTCTGAATTTTTAGAAATTTTGAGCCATTCGGGCCTTGTTGTTTTTGGGTTAAAAATTAGGCTCGGTTGGGTCTGTTTGGGTTTAGAAATTTGTATTTGGGTTTTAATATTTTAGGCCTATTGTAATTTTTATTTAATGGAATTTGGACTTTATTTTATTTGGCTTTTATTTTGGTTTAATTTAGTTTATTTTTGGTTTTAAAAAAATGGGCCCGGACGAAATGGGCCTATTACAATATTTTCGCACGGTCATAGTGAGTTACACGATCTAAGCACATGGGTGTGTGGGTTAGCCACATAGGCATGTGTTGTTTGAAGCCACATGAGCTGGCCTCTTTCACATGGCGTGTGACCCATATTTCCAAAATTTTTAATTTTTTTGCATATTTTTTTTGTTTTAATTCAAATTTGTCCTTGATTGCATATTTTGTTATTTTGCTATGAATGAAATGTGTTGTTATTTAAATTAATAAATGAATAGATTAATTATGTAAATTGTTTTTATATGTGCCATAATACTTCGTAACCCTAATTCGGTAATGAAAACGAGTTAGGGGTGTTACAATAACATTCGCATTTTAACTTGGAGTTAGGTACAGTATGGATCGGGTCAAGAATTAAAGCAAAATTCTTGAAATATAACAAATACGAATTTTGAGTATTTAATTAGGAAGTATTTAGACTCGGTAGGAGATTAGAAAATGCTCCTTAGATAGGAAAATTTTAAATAGAAGTATTGATTTCTTTGAAAGAATAGAGAATTTGTTGTGGCCAAAGTAGGAAAAATAAAAAGTTAAGAGATACATAGTAGTGGTGGAAAGGAAGGAAGGATTAAGAAGAAATTTAACCAAGGTAAAGTATGAGTCATCAAGGATAAGATGGTAATTTGCCAAGTAGATACTTTTTGGACATAATGATTAGGGCTACAGTGAAAAGATGGATGACTTAATGACCTATTAGCAATTTGACCTTTTTAATAAAAACAGATTAGATATTTTTATGGAATGGTGTAGAAAGTGAGAGAAAATATGAAAAGTTGTCATCTTTACACCAAGCCCACCGTCACTCATTCCCTAAGTTTCCATCAAACTTTTCTTTTATTTCCCTTTGTGTCATTCCTTTATTGTTGAACCAACCAAGCTCAAAACCTTCATTTTTCTTTGGTATTTCTATTGTGAAAACTAAAAAGAAGGCTAGTGAACATCTTAATCTAATGACAGAAACCCCTATAGATGTGTTAAAGAAGGGAAAAAACAAGATTTAGGGGTTTGGGTTTTCAAAGAGTTAAAGGTAAAAGATGAAGAAATTACCATGTCATACATGTTTATTTTCATAATCTAGCATAGAAAAGTTATTTGATTTTAGTTTTAACTTATAAAGGTTATATGTTGTTATGAAATTAAAGAAAAATAAAAGAAGGGAAAATATCAAATTGAAGAAAAATGGAAAGAGAAGGCCAAGGAGTGAGAAGAAGAGAAAATACATCATCTCAACCCTTTTGTTGTAAGTACTACAAGGAATTAAATTTATTTTCTTTAAATGCTTATGATTTTAGTATAAAAATTATTTATGATAGAAATGTAAAATAAATAAATATAAATATTAAAAAATGATTAATTTGTGAAATTATGAATTATGTATAGAAAATTATAAGTGAAGCATATGAAATGATATAATTGTTTGAATACTAAGTAATGATTTTGAAAAAGAAATATATGTGTGAAAAATGTATTATACATGTGATTTATTTATTAATAACTAAATTGTAAAATAGGGATGTTGAATATTTTTGAGACATATTTATTATGAGAAATTGTACTAAATTCGGTTTTTAATGCCTAAGTAGACAGAATTTAGAACTATTAGGATATAAGTGGCATGCCATTAAAAGACAATAGTGTGCTCTCTGATTATTGGCACATTAGTGCTCTATGTATCTCGCCGTAGTGCTCTCTGTTCATTAGTGCATATTAATGCACCTCTATATTTATTCCGTATATCCAGTATGTTCTATAAAATTCTACTATGGGCTAAGGATATGACATGTTAACAAGAGTTAATCATCAAAGTGTTGAGGTAAGTTTAGTAACTTTCAAAGGTAAGTTAAATTTTGTTAAAGTAAGGTATAGTTGTAGAGATTTGTATGTGTGAAAGTATGTAATAATTGAATAAGTTTAAACATTATGCTATGTTTCATTTACCTATTTACTCTTGTAGTGCTTACTAAGCCTTCACAGGCTTAACGCGTTTATTTCAACGCGTAGGTACAGTTAGACTTGAAGAGCTAGATTCAAGCTAGGAGACCTCTCATCTCATCACATCTTCAAAGGGCAACAAGTGTAGGTACTATATTTTGATTTAAATGGCATGTACATAGGTAGTCCAAACGTGTTCCCAAGTGTTAGGGACTAAAATGTAAACTCTTAAAACTTTATCTATTTTGGTATTTTAAATTGAAGTATTTTGGTTCTACATGAAATGAATTATTAATGACCATATGTATGCTTGTGTTTGTGATTTGATAATGTGATATGTAAAGCCCTGATTTATTTAACTTTATTTTTGTGAATTATGTCACAAATGAGATCTGCTTTAGTGGCTAAGTGTTTTAATTGTGTGTTTGAGGTCTTGGGTTCAAGTCTCACTTTTGGAAATTTATGCTATTTTTGATCCCAGACTTATCTTTAGTGATTTGGCTTATATATTACTTTCGGTCAACTCATATCAGAATGAGCTTGCTGGTTCAAGTGATAAGGTGTTAGCTTGCCTTAGGGTCTTGTGTTTGAACTCTCGTGTAAGTGAAATATGTTAATTTTTGCTTCTGTGAGTGTGTGCAGGTTGAGTAGTAGAAGTTGGATGGAGTAGAATTCTGAGGTAGTTGTATGAGAGTAGTGGATCAATTTTGGTGGGGTTGTTGGTTAGTGGGGGAAGTTGGGATATGATTTTATTTATATTTATTTTTATTTTGTTTCCCCAAAATCTTTCTCCCTTTTTTGACCTTTTTGTCCCTTTTTTTTTCAAAATTTCTTTTCTTTCTTCTTTCGTTCACGAATCATATGCTCAATTGGATTTTTTGGGTTCTTCATTCGGTTTGGTAAGTAGAGCTTTGCTTATCTTTAGCGTTTAGAATTATGGGATGCTAGCAATGATAATTTGTAGCCATTAATTAGTGGGTTTTGCTTTTAGGAGAAGGTTGTGAAGTAGAGGATTATGCTCCAACGGCCTAATTCGTGTGTGATTGTGTTCGTTGGCGGTAACCTCGTGTGCATTTTTCAGTTTAGTCATGTTGAATTCGTAAATTGATTCCTAAAATAGTCTTTAGAATGTTGTTTCTTAGGTTTCAGAGGTATTGGGATTGCTTTCACATAAAAAAATGAACCAGGTGTGCAACAAAAATGCAAGAAAATGGCGATCGACAAAATCCGAAAATCTGGCTTGTCGACGCCACAAGGGCGTGTACCCAGCCGTGTGGTAGGAGGTGTGCGACACACAACCGTGTGACAGGTGTGTGTGTGACTGTGTGGGTCACATGGCCTAGTTCAATTTGGGCGTGTGGGCCGTGAGCCAAGCCGTGTGGTTCACATAGGCAGAGCCAATTTGGGTGTGTGGTCCATATGGGTGTGTAGGCCCACATGGGCATGTGTGTAACACCCCAAACCCGGCCTAGAAGTTAGGCCCGAATTTGGCGTGTCACATTGAAGTGTTTTTCAAAACCATGTTTTCGTTGAAAACACTTCTTAATATTCAAAAATTTCTTGTCATTTAAAACTTGTGTAAAGCCTCAGCTTGTGTTCGTTTAATTTTAAAATGGGGTTCATTGAAAAAGGTTGTTCACTTTTAAAACGTTATTGATTTCCTTCAAAATCCCTTTCAACTGCTTAAAAACGTTGCAGAAATGTGATAACTAAAAACAGTTGTTGTAACGTAGTGTTTTGAAAACAGTAATGATTTTGGAAAAATCGCGATTTACTTCTAATAGATGTAAATTAAAATAAACCAAACCTAAAATTTAAAATCTGAAAACTTTAAGAGGCCTTATTACAAACCAAACCAAAATAAAGTACTTATGAATAACTTAATAGAAAAACAGAAGCAGTTGTGTGGCCATCTTCGAGTCCCTCACAGCTCCGATCTGTTTAAGGCTGGTGATTTCCTGCATAGTTAAAAAAAGGGTGAGTTTACGAAAACTCAATGTGTAGTCCCCTACTATAAAAATAGTCAGTCAGATAAACAGAATACAAAAGCAGACTAGGCTTGAGCCCTATTTAGTCACAGTACAGTTTTAGTGGGCCTAAGCCCATATTAGTATCGGATCTCATAAATAGAAATGCAATAGTGTAAGAATGCACCCCACCCCAATCCAGCCAGCATACCACCCATACCAACCAACACACCATGTGGGGATAAAATCGACCCACCCAGGCAGCACACCAATGTTAGCACCGATTGTGACACTAACCGATATCGCAGCAGAGCTGCCAGAATATAAGCGACTTAAAGCTGTCAGTAGGTCCACAATCGTCTCGGGCGACTCGTGCGACCCTAACAATCAAATCGGTAGGTCTACAATCGTCTCGGGCGACCTGTGCAACCCTAACAATCAAATTGGTGGGTCCACAGTCATCTCGGGTGACTTGTGCAACCCTAACAATCAAATCGGTGGGTTCACAGTTGTCTCGGGCGACCCATGTAACCTTAACAATCAAATCGGTGGGTCCACAGTCGTCTCGGGCGACCCGTGCGACCCTAACAGATCAATCACTTCCTCCAATTCCAAAATCCCAATCCCATGTAGTATGTCATGTATGCAAAACACATATATATAATTCACATGGCATACTCTAGAAAGACAGACAAATCATAGCTCAGGTCAGTCAAAACATAGCATAAAACAATCATTTACCCACGAGGGCAAAACAGTCATTTTACCCTATAAGGGTATTTCGGTAATTTTACCTTACAGGGGTATTTCGATAACTTTACCCTACAGGGGTATTTCGGTAATTCTACCCTATAGGGGTATTTTAGTAATTTTACAAACTGGGGGTATTTCGATAATTTTGCAACTGGGGGTATTTCAGTAATTTTGTAAACTGGGGGTATTTCGGTAATTTTTACAAACCGGGGATACTTTGATAATTTTCACAAATCGAGGTCTCAACGACCCAACAGAAGGTCCACCGTCGCCTTGAGCGACTTAAGTAACCTAAACAGTCACAATGGTGTAAATGGGCCTAAGGCCCATTACTCAGTCCAAGTAGGCCCACACGCTCGTGTGGCCCAATTAGTCCAGAAATAACCTCGGCTATACGAATAGTACATTTCAAACCAATAGAAACCATATAACATGCATTTTATCCGTGTGGGGGCCCACTAGCCTAGTGGGCCCACACGGCCTATTACCCAAAAACGACCTTAGCCATGTGGACTACACGGCTCGGTCTAACATTTACCACAATATGCAAATTTAATCCGTGTGGGGCCCACATGGCCTATTTTGGCCCATCGAGGCCCAAACGACCTAAGCCTATGAGAACGCTCATGATGGCCTCAACCATCTTACGCCCATATTCGTGGGCTCAGTCCACCACACGTGCGATCACACGCTCGTGTGGCATCATTCGTCGGTATTTCGGCTTTTCGGCATTTGTCGATCTACTTGGAGTGGTGTGTGTGTACACACGCTTTTCGGCTTTTGCTGATCTACAGTCCAATCAGTGTGGAATACACACCTGTTATGAGATCACACGAACAATCCAAGAACACCACAACCTAAATTCAATCAAGGCTTCCAATTTATCACTGACAAAATATTAACAACCTCTTATACACTTATCACGAAATAAACACCAACTATTTACCTTGATTAAACGAGAAGAGATCTCTTACTTGAACCCTTATTCAAGACTAATAACGATTTCTCCTAAAGGGAATTCCTGCATTTCCAAACGCCACTCATGATATATAGCATACACACGAAGTTGAAATAAGGGCACTAGGATTTACCGAAATAGAAGAGAAATGATCGGCCTATAGCCCCACTAGAAAGAATACCCCACACGACAGAAGTAAGGCTCCCTAGCCATTTAATCGACAATAACAACCAAGGTTAGACATAAGATTCCCAACCCGTGAAGTAGAGAATAGAGAAAGATCGAGTACTCACCAATTAATCAAAGAATATTTGCATACGACGAAAACCAGAATAGAGGGGAAGAGCACTGAGATTTGGTCAATCAATCTATAAAGGAGAAGAGAAGGGAGAAGAAAAATAAATGATGAGGGAGGAAAAGGGGATGTATTCGGCTAGAGTAGAAACAAAGTTCCAGAAAGAAATAATAGTGAGAACAAGAAGGGAAAGAAAATCGGTTCAAAAGATGGTACTTGAGAAGGAGCAGAAAAAGCAAATAACCAAAACGAACTACCCAAATGGTCGTAAAAGCAAAGCACCAACTTCCAAAAGAAGAAAGGGAAACCCGAAACACAAAAAGAAAAACCTGAAATATCATAAATAGAATTCAGCACCTACTCATACAAAATTGCTGAAAATGCACACTCCAAAGCCCCCTAGCCGATTTTGCCCAAAGAAGTTGCACAATTCGGCTATAACACTCCAAGCCTTCAAATCCCTTGAAAATCTCCACATTTTCCTCCTCCAAATCCCCAATAACCATCATCCATATCGCATGATACTCTCCCCCTTTTACCAAGTCCGTAACCACTCCAAAGAGTTTGAATCCACCACAAACTCTTGTCATCCATGCTGCAAAAAAACCTCCCTTGCTCCTCAAGAGACTTGAACCTCAGAGCATAAGCTTCACTCCATACGCCACTTGCCACTGAGCCACAAGCTCCTCTTGTGTTGCAATTTATTCTTAATTGTTCTTAAGGCCTACATACCAACATCCAGGGTTTAATTCACCTAAAACCAAAATTTTTACTAAAGCCCAGGTTTGAACACAGGACTTCTCCAAGACCCCAAACACTCCAATATTGCTAACCTAGTAGTACTAACATGCATTTGTCGCTTTCATGCTCTCAAGAATTTTAGGCGCTCCCAAGCCCAAGGCCCAATTCTTCTAGGCCCAAAAGTCAGGGTGAAACACCCCACACCCGGCCCACGAGCCTGGACCGGATCTGGTATGTTCCTTAAGTAAACCGGTTTTCAAATTCTTTGTTACTTAGAGAAAATTTGTAAAATTTTAGGAAATATTGTTTTGGATTGGGCTTAGGTTGGGAAACCCATTTAATCTTATTTAAAAAAAAATCCAATTTGTATTAAGGTGACAAAATAATTTTTAAGGTGTATAAAAATATATTTCACTTAGAATTTAATCCACCATTCGTTTGTAACAAAATGATTAACAATAAAGCAGAAATAAAGAAAGTCCACTGGGCCTTATGGCCTTATTACATCAAATAAAACCCAATAATAAAAAAAAAGTACTAAAAGAAATAGAGTCCAAATTAAATAAAATCTTCAAATGGATGCATGGCCACCTCAAGGTCTACCGTCCCGGTCCGTCACTGTTCATCACCTGAAAATAGTTCCCACAACGGGGTGAGTCAACAGACTCAATATGTACACAACATTAACATTCAACAAATCAGGCATACAAGTTCATATCAAGTTCATGTTCATATAAAATAAATGATGCAACCCAAACCCAAACCTAATGGTCCATCCGCTACACACCACCCGTACCTGCCAGTCACACCGTGGGGACTACTAAGTCAACCCTCTATCCGCTACACACCATCGAAGGCAGTCGCTGCAGTCGACGTGCTCATCGCCCATATAATTTGTGTCATTAGACACCATATTCAAATAATGTAACCGAAGTTACCAAATTCAGATAATGTAACCGGAGTTACCATATTCAAATTTTGTGACCGTAGTCACCATATTCCGTTGGTGAGACCGAAGTCAACACCTTCTTCCCCTTTCACATATATCCCGAATGCCCCATATATTATGCATAACATACTTAATTTCTCATTATTCACATGTTAACAATATAACATATTCGTAATCCTATCGAAAGTAGGAAACGTACCTGGGTACTCTTACCACATTTGTGGTACTTAGCCACATTCACATTCTTATGCATATTCATATATTAAAAATAATTGCCATATGATATATCGAAAATTAATGTGAGTACACACCTGATTGGCTTAACAGATTCCTTGAAATCCCGAAGAACAATCTACCGATCTAGATCTTTGACTCCTATATTCGGCCATTCAATAAAACATATTAACAAACCTATTTGGCTTAAAAACCAAATCCTAGTAGGATTTGTATTACTTACCTTGTTGCCGAATTGGATGATTGTAAATCAAATCCCAAAATTGCTAGTATCCTTTTCCTTGAAATCGGCTAACACTAATTCATGTAACCATGTGAGTTTTCGGCTTTTGAAATAATGGAAAATAATTCTAAATACCAAAATTAAGCCTTGGCCGAATATCACTTACCATACAAATTCCAAATCTGAAGAGGATTCCTTGCCCTATATGTCTGTCGAAATCTTCATGTTAGATCTAATCTAACATATACATCATAACCTTTAATCAAATAAATTTATCTTACCTTAGATCCTTGATCCTTGTATTCGACAGTTGTAGAAACCCTTTTGATGTTGTAGTTGATTGCTCCTTTACTTAGAATCAACAAAGATTCGGCTTTGACAGTAGAAACAGAGAAGAAAATAGAAGAAGAAAAGATGGATTTTGCTTGAAGAAAAATTCGGCAGAGAGGGGGAGAGAGCTAGGAAAATTTCGGCAAAGAGGAAGCAAAAGTGAATGAGTAGCCCTCCTGCCCTCCTTTTATAGCCAAAGTTATCAGCCTAGGAGTCCCTTACTTGGCCACCACTCCTCTTTTTGATAATATTATCTCTTTTATTTAAAAGATAAAAGCCTTTAATCCATCAATTATCTCCTCAATTATCTTAAAAGAAAATCCTTTATTTATCACTTATTATTCACATATTTATGCAAATAAAACTCTTCCTTTTCTAGAAACCCATGCCGTCCACCTCAGCCTTCTAGAAGCAAAAATAAAACTTATTTATTTGCTTCTCAAGTGACTCGAACCCAGGCCTATTTCCCTGCATGTGACGCCATCTCCTTAGGCCTTAAGTGGCATCTTCAGGCCACTTTTCCAAGCCTGTTTGTGTGTCAAACTTCTCCATCTTTTTCTTTTAAGGCCCTCTAGCCCTTATTTCCTATTTTGAACTTTAAAATTTGACATTTCGGCATCATTTCTAAGTTTCCTAAAATTTTCGATCGGCTCTGTAAACTTGCCATTTTCTTACATGTTCAAGTTTCCAAAAATGTTCAAGTTTCCAAAAATGTTCATTTCCATTTCCATTTCCATTTCCATTTCCATTTCTAGGTTTCCAAAAATATCAAAAATTTATTCATAGTACTTGAGACTTGACATTTCGTACAATTTAACTGAAAATGCATAGGCCCTTTTCAGGATGTTACAGTTCTACCCCCTTAAAATAATTTCGTCCTCGAAATTACTTACTAACGAATAATCGTACGGTCTAACTCACCCCACTACGCTATTGCTGCGCACTCTGATCCTAAAGAACTATCATACTTTCTAGGCACATTCTCTAGGTTCACATCCAAAGTTTCAGTCACTTCACCAGCAATACAAGAATAAGCTAACCCTATAACAAGCAAAGCAATTAAGGGTATTCCAGAAATGAGGAACGTACCCGTAGTCATATCTGGCACATATTCCTCCTCGCGACGGCCAACTGCATAAACCAACCTTGGTTGCCTCGCGTCTGCACCTTCATCACCTCCTCTTGGTGCTTCACGTCCACGGCCCGAACCATTTCCTCCATGGTTCGGTCCACGACCTTGCTGAGGCTGCTGTCCTCCTCTACCCGTCTGGCTAGCATTCTGAACTGTCGGTCGGCTCTCATCTGTTTGCTTGGGACAATCCTTAAGCATATGGTCCTTGGACCCACACTTGAAACATCCTCCCGTCTTTCTCCAGCACTCTCCCAAGTGCTTCTTTCCACAATGCTCACAAGGGCGATACTGCCAGCCTGTACCAGCTTGTTGATTTCGTGGCCCGTCAACTCTAGGCCTCTTGTGACCCTTTCCAGATGGTCCAAAACCTCTTTTGGGCTTATTCCTATCCACAGTCTGTTTGGTAGCATCCTTAATCCCTTCGGCCACCTTGGCCTTTTCCACCAAAGCAGAGAATTCCCGCTCCTGATGCGGTGCTATCAACAGTCTCAGATCGTCCCTCAGTCCATCCTCAAAACGGACACAGCGTTCATGCTCAGTTGCCACTACCCCTAGAGCATAACGGCTCAACCTCAGGAATTCCGCCTCATATTCTGCGACAGACTTACTCCCTTGTACCAACCCCAGAAAAGCCTTTCTTTGCTCATCTGTATACCTGGTTCGCACATATTTCTTCTGGAATGCCTCCTTAACATATTCCCAGGTCAGATCCTCAGCCGTGGCACCATCCCGCACAGTTAACCACCATTGATATGCTTCATCGCGTAACAGTGCCACCATTCCCTTTAACTTTTCTTCAGGGGTCAGATCAAGCTCATCCATGATGCGCTCTGTTGCTTCCAACCAGTACTCAGCTGTACTGGGTGCCACTCCAGATACTCCTCGAAACATTTCCGCTCCATTAGCTCGGAGCCGTTCAGGCACAGACTTACGTGTTCCCGAATTTCCTCCTGCCCCCGCCACCAACTCCAGAACTCGCAGCACAGCCCGCGACACAGCATCGTCCCCCGTCTAAGCTTGCTGCTCCACACCAACAGCTGGGAGCGGTGGGGGTGGTGGTACCTCATTATCAGACTCTTGACCCGATCTAACGGGTTCTGACCTAGTCATTCTTCCTCTACCGCGTCCACGACGGCCATGTCCTCTAGAGCTCATTTCAGCGTCGAGATCTGATTAAGAAGTTTTATGTATTAGTACTTTGGTTTCACTTGTTTACTCGCGAAGAAATTTTATGACGAGTTTTAGGAGTGGTTCTTTCGTATTCACACAAGCATACAGTCTTTTCCATTCATTCATTCATCCATCATACAAGTATGAACTTTCGTTCATTCAGAGAAACGTTGTAGTTTTTGTTGTTGTTGTTTTCCACTACCTAGGGGTATTTTCGTAATTTTGTCCTACAGGGGCATTTCCGTAGTTTTTCAGGAGAAAACGTTCCTTGGTGTTTTCGTCAAAAGTATTTTGAAAATTTCAAAGTCTCGGGGTAATTTGGAAAAATTTTGAAATCTGGGGGTATTTCGGTAATTTTTGACCTCAGGGGTATTTTGGTAATTTTTCACCAACTGGGGTAAATTTGTAAAATTTAATAAATTAGGGATATTTTAAAAGTTGTAAAACTTTGAGGGTTCTTTTTTTTTTAGAGTTCCCCTTTTCAAATGGTGATGTTTGCAAAAATTTCGGAAACCGGGGTCATTTTGGTCATTTTGTAAGTTAGGGGCAATTTTGAAATTTTTTTTCAAAATCAAGGTATTTTTGATAGTTTGCAAATTAGGGTTTGTGAGCACTTATAAAATAAGGAAATTTTGGCAAAACTGTTAGGTAGGTTCATATTTTGTAAATCAAGGGCATTTTGGTAATTTCACCCCTAAGGGCATTTTTGTAATTTTTGCAAATCAGGAGTTTTTCAGAAAAATGTTGTAAAAATAATTTTCTCAGATTTAAAAGAAAGTTTTAAAAGTTTGAAAAACTAGGGTTTGTTGTTTTATTCTCTCTTCTTCTTTTTTTTTTTAAAAAAACATGGCTAGTTCCCTTTCGGGTTTTAGTCATTATGTTTAGCCTATGACCGAGCCCTCTTGGTCAGGGTGAACCAAAGCTACGCACCAGGCAGGATTCGAGTGGAGAGGAGGTGAGTCACGCGGACTGCTTAAATACCAAGCTCCCACCGAAACCATTCCTAGACATGCGCACAGAGGTTGCCACACCACTGAGCCCTCTGAGTTAGGGTGAACCGAAGCTACGCACCAGGTAGGATTCCTGCGAAGAGGAGGTGAGTCACTAGGACTGCTTAAATACCAGGCTCTTCCGAATCCAATCCTAGACATGCGCACAGGGGTTACCACACCCTAGCTCAGTGACTTAGCCATAGGTTTGTTCAGTGCATTAAGTCTTATGTGGGTTTGTGTTTGAGTAGTCTAGTCCTAGAGTTCAAGTTCCTATCATTCTATTCTACGTTCCATGCCTGTTCTACCCTTACACAGTTCATAAATCACAGAATCACACATAAAGTTAGGGGTACTTACCTGGTGGACTGCGGGTCGGAGACTTAGGGGCCATGCCAGAAACCTGCTTATTTTCAAAGAAGATCATTTGGGCTCGAATTCAAAATGTTTTGGGCCTTAGCCCACAGGCCGAGAGTTTTAAAACTGGGCTCTGATACCAAGCTGAAACACCCCACACCCGGCCCACGAGCCTGGACCGGATCTGGTATGTTCCTTAAGTAAACCGGTTTTCAAATTCTTTGTTACTTAGAGAAAATTTGTAAAATTTTAGGAAATATTGTTTTGGATTGGGCTTAGGTTGGGAAACCCATTTAATCTTATTTAAAAAAAATCCAATTTGTATTAAGGTGACAAAATAATTTTTAAGGTTTATAAAAATATATTTCACTTAGAATTTAATCCACCATTTGTTTGTAACAAAATGATTAACAATAAAGCAGAAATAAAGAAAGTCCACTGGGCCTTATGGCCTTATTACATCAAGTAAAACCCAATAATAAAAAAAAGTACTAAAAGAAATAGAGTCCAAATTAAATAAAATCTTCAAATGGATGCATGGCCACCTCAAGGTCTACCGACCCGGTCTGTCACTGTTCATCACCTGAAAATAGTTCCCACAACGGGGTGAGTCAACAGACTCAATGTGTACACAACATTAACATTCAACAAATCAGGCATACAAGTTCATATCAAGTTCATGTTCATATAAAATAAATGATGCAACCCAAACCCAAACCTAATGGTCCATCCGCTACACACCACCCGTACCTGCCAGTCACACCGTGGGGACTACTAAGTCAACCCTCCATCCGCTACACACCATCGAAGGCAGTCGCTGCAGTCGACGTGCTCATCGCCCATATAATTTGTGTCATTAGACACCATATTCAAATAATGTAACCGAAGTTACCAAATTCAGATAATGTAACCGGAGTTACCATATTCAAATTTTGTGACCGTAGTCACCATATTCCGTTGGTGAGACCGAAGTCAACACCTTCTTCCCCTTTCACATATATCCCGAATGCCCCATATATCATGCATAACATACTTAATTTCTCATTATTCACATGTTAACAATATAACATATTCGTAATCCTATCGAAAGTAGGAAACGTACCTGGGTACTCTTACCACATTTGTGGTACTTAGCCACATTCACATTCTTATGCATATTCATATATTAAAAATAATTGCCATATGATATATCGAAAATTAATTTGAGTACACACCTGATTGGCTTAACAGATTCCTTGAAATCCCGAAGAACGATCTACCGATCTAGATTTTTGACTCCTATATTCGGCCATTCAATAAAACATATTAACAAACCTATTTGGCTTAAAAACCAAATCCTAGTAGGATTTGTATTACTTACCTTGTTGCCGAATTGGATGATTGTAAATCAAATCCCAAAATTGCTAGTATCCTTTTCCTTGAAATCGGCTAACACTAATTCATGTAACTATGTGAGTTTTCGGCTTTTGAAATAATGGAAAATAATTCTAAATACCAAAATTAAGCCTTGGCCGAATATCACTTACCATACAAATTCCAAATCTGAAGAGGATTCCTTACCCTATATGTCTGTCGAAATCTTCATGTTAGATCTAATCTAACATATACATCATAACCTTTAATCAAATAAATTTATCTTACCTTAGATCCTTGATCCTTGTATTCGACAGTTGTAGAAACCCTTTTGATGTTGTAGTTGATTGTTCCTTTACTTAGAATCAACAAAGATTCGGCTTTGACAGTAGAAACAGAGAAGAAAATAGAAGAAGAAAAGATGGATTTTGCTTGAAGAAAAATTCGGCAGAGAGGGGGAGAGAGCTAGGAAAATTTCGGCAAAGAGGAAGCAAAAGTGAATGAGTAGCCCTCCTGCCCTCCTTTTATAGCCAAAGTTATCAGCCTAGGAGTCCCTTACTTGGCCACCACTCCTCTTTTTGATAATATTATCTCTTTTATTTAAAAGATAAAAGCCTTTAATCCATCAATTATCTCCTCAATTATCTTAAAAGAAAATCCTTTATTTATCACTTATTATTCACATATTTATGCAAATAAAACTCTTCCTTTTCTAGAAACCCATGCCGTCCACCTCAGCCTTCTAGAAGCAAAAAATAAAACTTATTTATTTGCTTCTCAAGTGACTCGAACCCAGGCCTATTTCCCTGCATGTGACGCCATCTCCTTAGGCCTTAAGTGGCATCTTCAGGCCACTTTTCCAAGCCTGTTTGTGTGTCAAACTTCTCCATCTTTTTCTTTTAAGGCCCTCTAGCCCTTATTTCCTATTTTGAACTTTAAAATTTGACATTTCGACATCATTTCTAAGTTTCCTAAAATTTTCGATCGGCTCTGTAAACTTGCCATTTTCTTACATGTTCAAGTTTCCAAAAATGTTCAAGTTTCCAAAAATGTTCATTTCCATTTCCATTTCCATTTCCATTTCTAGGTTTCCAAAAATATCAAAAATTTATTCATAGTACTTGAGACTTGACATTTCGTACAATTTAACTGAAAATGCATAGGCCCTTTTCAGGATGTTACACGGGGCGTTACAATGTGGGCCCAAATTTCAAAATTTCTCCCTAGGGTCGCACACATCGTTCCGATCGACTGTGGGCCTTCCGTAGGGTCGGTATGGGTAAAACAAACCCTTAAGCTTGAGGCATGTCACTCTGTTAGACTGAAAATAGTTTAAATAATGTTTATATAAGATTTATGGGATATAGTATGTATGATCTGTTTTGTCACACTTATGAGTGTATAATGTTTGTTATGTATAAGCATGCATATTACATGTTATTCTGTATTTGTGTATCGGGTGGTTTATACATATGTGGAGGAAGTATTCTGTAAGGTGATATTTTGCCAATATACTGGCAGCATGGTTGCGATTTATTCTAATAAGTGTCGAACGGGCACTATGTGGTGCGTAGGGTTGGGTGGGTGCTTTATACCCCAAGTGATGTGATGGGATGGTCGGAGTTGGTGTGTAGAGGATGGGGTAGGACTATGCATATCTGATTCAGTACGATTCTGTTGATAATCTGATTCTGTAAAGAAAATATGTATGTATTTGTTCTGTTATGCGATAAAATCTAAATTTATGTTTCAGTTGAGTTACACATTGAGTTTTTAAAACTCACTTTCGTTTGTCTGTTCTATTCATGTAATCCTCATGCATAGGCAAGTCGGTGCGGCGGAGGCTCAATTGTGGCCACTTGTTCGTAAACTATATTTACTTAAAAAGTTTATTTGACTTTCTAGTTTTCTTTTGAGAGTTTTATAATTTTTGGACTCTCTGGACTTTTTGGTTTTGGATTTGATTTAAGTTTCTTGCGATACTCAACAAAACAATTTACGGAAACAACAGTTTTATGCAAACAAACTTTTTTGAGAACACAAACTCAGTTTTCAAAATATAACAACTTTAAACTTCTGATGCAAATTATCGTTTACTTGAAAGAGCAAACAAATGATGGTTTCATTAATGAGTATAACGACATATTCTTCAAAATAAAGAGGTACGATATTTTTAAAGGAAAAGACGAATTTCTAACTTTTCTTTGTAACAACTCCAGATTTGGCCATAACATTTAGGCCGAGTTTGGGGTTTTACATGATAACTTGGTTGATTCAGAGTTGTTTAAAATTGCTTTAAGGCACTTTGAAATGGTTTAAGTGTTGTAAAGAATCCATATATTTTCAGGGGACTTTTAGCAAAATTTACAATTGATTTTTATGAAAATTTACCCAATGTATCGATACCAAGGGTATAGGTATCAATACCTATGCTTTGAAACTTAAAACTTGTAAAATAGAATGTAATTTTGGTATCGTTTTTTATATTGCTATCGATACCTTCATCAAAATTTGAATTTTTGGAGTTTCAGAATGCTATTTCGGTATCATTTTTGTACAGTGGTACAGATACTTTATAATACCTTTTGTTTAAGTAATGATATTTTGCCCCCGTTTTAAGTAAAAATAATATTTAAATCATTTCCAAACGCAATTGAACAACCATTAATGACCCTGAATGTTTATAATAATAAATGTTGGGTTAAATAAGTTAAAGCACTATGTTTAAATGCTTAAATTACTTAGTGTCTAGCCAAACCGCTTTGGCACCAAATGTAATAAACTTATACCGGGTCCATGTAACAGCTCGTTTTTAGTCAAATTGGAACAGTGGTTTTGGGACCACAAATCTGAAGTTGAAATAATTATTTTATTATTACTTTAATGTCTACAACATGATAATATGTTTGTGTGGAAATTTCGTTAAGAAATTTTGTTATTTGATTAGTTACTTTGATAAAAAGGACTAAATCGTGTAAAGTGTAAAAATGATGTTCTATTAGTTAAAGGTATTTAATAGTTAAGGAATCTTAAATTAGAGGTCCTTAGTTGTAATTAGACCAAGATTAGTGTGAGTGGACAAAGATGGACATGATTAATGAATTTTAATGAATTAATAACAAGGTTAAATTGGTAGTTTGTAAATATAAGTTAATTAAATAAAACAAACATAATTTTAAGGCTTCTATCTTCTTCTAGCCAAATTTAAAGAAAGAAAAAGACACCATTTTTGTGCTTTGAAGGTTCAGCCATGGTACCTTGAGCATATCAAGAAAAGCGAAACTCGAATCTAAATTGGGGGAAAAAAAAAGTTATCAATTAATCGACCAGTTTAGCCATTTTTACATCCGAGGTAAGTTCATATGTGATAAATTTCATTATAAATGTATTTTAAATGCTTTGATATTGCATAAACTGAGATTACTAGACTACGGATCTTTTCAACAATGATTTGACGACGATTCGGCATTTGAGATCCCAGTTGAACCTTAGGAATAGGTTTGGATACTAGTGACATGTCATTAGGGGATTATTGTGATTACTGTGATTATGTGATCCAGGTGCTGGTCCTGTACATCCTACCGGTGGCTGAGTATACCAGCATATGTTGCGGTTACTTGACATCTTGTGTGAGCAGCACCGTGTAGCTACGTCTCGACTGAAAGCTTGTGTGAGCAGACCCGATGATAGCTCTAGTGTGAGCAATATATGTGATATGAGATTTAGATAGCTTCGACTATATATGTGGCACTTCGGGTGTGAGTTTCCCATGTATCCGATAGTATTTCGAATGGTTCAACGGGTAAATGAAAGACGTGATTGAGTATGAGATTGATATGAGATGGTGCAGGTACGTACATAAACCGTATAAGCCTTAAATTGAAGAAATGGTGAAGTTTGCATATAATCATGTGAATAAAGATGTGAAAGGTTGGTTAGTTAAAATGTGCTACATGTTGATATAGTTGATTGTTGAATTGTGTATTTATGATTAGTTTAAGTTTATTTCATACGAGCTTACTAAGCTATAAAGCTTACTTTGTTTATTTTCCATGTTTTATAGTGATTCCAAGCTAGCTCGGATTAGGGGATCGTCAAAGACTTCATCACATTATCCTACTATCACTTTGGTACTTTTGAAACTAAGTTTTGGTCATATGACATGTATAGGATTATGGTCATTTTGATATGTATTTTGGTTTGTATTTATAGCCAAGTGAATTGGCTTATTTTGGTGAATTTGATGATGAATATAAATGTCCTAATGGCTTTTGTTTTGAGTTTGGTAATTGTCCTATAAATGTTAATTGTGATGGGTAGTTTTTGAATTAGTATTTGAGGTACGAAAAAGTCTATGTTTGATGAATGATATGTTTGTGATATTAGGTGAAATAATGCATGTTTAGGAAATGGCCATATTGATGAATTGTTAAGTGAATTTTGGTATAAATGATATGGCCTATTTTGTGACTTGTGTGTATTGAAGATAATGGTATAAAATGTGCATGATTTAGGCTTGAATTGAATGGTTTAAATGTTTATTTTTATGCCATGAATTGTGCAATTTGGTTTGGTATAGGTATGTGCAAGTAGGGTGGCAAAATGGCTTGGTAAATAGCCTATTTTTGTCTACACGGGCAAAGACATAGGCGTGTGTCTCAGCTGTGTGTGATACACGGTCATTTACATATGGCCGTGTGTCCCCTGGTGTTGAAATTAAAATCAAGTTAGTATGCTCTACATGGCCTTACACACGGGCGTGTGACTTAGCTGTGTGGCATAAGTAAGTGTACCCTACAGGTTTGGAACGGCCTAGCACACGGCCTGGCACACGGGCATGTATGGCCATTTTTAGGGCACACGGGCGTGTGTGTTGGCCGTGTAACCCAAGTCAGAAAGTTACACGGGGTCGGACACGGGTTGGGGCATGGCCTTGTGATCCCATTTCGAATGTCCACACGGTCTTTGACACTGGCGTGTGTCCCTTGTTTTTGAGAAAATTTTCTAAGTGTTCTAAGAATTTCCAAAGTTATCAGTTTTGTCCCAAACTACTCTTAATGCATGTTTAAGGCCTCATAAGCTCGTATTAGGGATAATATGATTGGTTGTGATTCATATGTTTTTGAATTGATTAAATTGTATATGAAATGTATGTTTAATGTGTGATAAGTTTGGTAATACTCTGTAACCCTATTCCGACGTTGAATATGGGTGAAGGGTGTTACAGTCTATACGGTTGGACTAGGTATAGGGGTGTTACAATCTGTCCCAGTGGATCTGCTTCATTCCCCAAAATGAATCCAACAATGCATAATAAATATGAAAGACGTAATCTTGGATGTGGGCCTGATAAGTTGCTTTATAATGCTAAAAAATGATGGTTATAATAATTCTTCTCACCACCAAAAGTGGAAAACTAAAGATAATATGAAGACTGTTAATAAGATTGATGTTGAAATTCAGATTCATAGTTTCATACTATATTTCAACGTTTAATTGTTATGCATTTATAGTACGATCATGCACATTGCTTAATTTTTCACATATATATATATATATATGCAAATAAGATATTCATTTGTGTGCATTTTGTAAATTGATAAATTTTAATTATAATAATTTTATATGGCTTCGGTTTTGATTTTATTGCATTGAGACTAATATTTTATATTTGTTTGCTTCAAAGATGGCATTCAAGAATTTTTATGTTTGATATTTATAACTACCTCCGAACTTATTAATTTGATGTTTTCTTGGATACAATACTATTATATATATTTGCATGGTATTGCCTATATAAGGTATGTTATTAAAACTGGTGTTAGATTTTTTTCCATTATGTTATTATTATGATCGAATCATATTAGACCATCTTGATCAATAATAATACAACAAGATGAAAATTTACATGGATATTTATTAAAAAGCTTGAAAACTTTTCATTTTTCAAGTGTTGCTTGTTTTCAAAGAAAATAATTTATTAAAACCTCACTAGCAAAAGTTGAGATTGAATCTATTGTATTTTTTAAAGATATATTGGCTCATTAATCCAGCAAATGAATTTTTTGATATTTTGGTACATTCACCTACAAGTTAACACATGTGAGTTATCAACCCACAACCTATCGTTTGCGAGATTAATTGTTTAATGATTTGTTTAAAAAGAAAACTTTCAGATTACACAATTTATTCTTGCTAATGTTGATAAATTTATTTCTAAGGCTTTTAATGATTATTGTAATATATATTGTCAATATGAGTAAGTATCACAAAGTCGAATGTTTATGTGTATAAAATGGTTTAGCAAAATTAATTATTCAATGCCTCTAGTCAGTAGCTAAACCATATCTTTTGAGACTAATTTTTTTGTATATGCATAATGATATTATATTTTACATGAATCAACACTTGTAACATCAAGTAGTAAGTTGTGGTAAATACTCCTCGTTACAATTAGCTTTTGATCAAAAGCCAAATACAACCCACTTTAAAATTTTTGAATGTTTGATATATGTTCAAGATGTTTCACCACTATGCACGAAATGGGCATTCAAATAATTTTGAGAATATAATTAATTATGAGTCGCCTTGTATTATTAGATATTTTGAATGAATTGAAGATTCAATTATGACATGAGTTGATTACTATTTTGATTTGACAGTTTTCCCAATATTGGGGGGGGGGAATAATAGTTGGATGGAAAATTACTTAAAATAAAATATCATTATTTAGATATTCGTATAAAATAATTTGGACTAAAAGTTCAAAAAATAATTCACTTTATTGCATGTTAACTACCAAATGCATTTATTAATCTGATAGGAATAACCAAGTGTTATATAGCAACTGATGTTTTTAAGTCCCAATAAGACAATCTATTAGAATAAATGAAAGCGATGCATGCTTGAAGCATGATTGATTGTTTGGTTCTAAATATGAAAATTCTCGTACAAGAAAATAATAAATATAGATGATCATATAGTGGAGGAGAGTACTTTTGAAGAGACCCAAGACGTAACAAATTAGTAAAATTCTAGAAGAGATTTAAGTACTTGAAGATGGAAATAGCGAAAATAAAAAGATATTTATAAGCTATGTTAATATGAGAAGATATAGAACTGTGAAAAATAGAAAGTTGTCGACAGAAATTTTGCATACAATAGCATTGTTGAGAAAATGAAAGAAAGTGAGGATATTGGATAAACTTGTTGAGAAACATAGACATGAAATAGATTGGCCAAAATGGAAAGACACAATTCAAATAGAATTAAATTCGTAAAGTTTCTGGACTCGGGGTCTAAACTTCTAAAACTATAAAGCAAGTGGGGACACAAATGAGTAGTTCTGTGAAATCAAATAAGAAAAAATGAAGTTTGTTTGCTAAGTTCTAGCATTAGTTATGAGAATATATAATATTCTTTTGTATTAGATGCAATAATATTTAGATATCTTATTAGTTTAGTTGTTCATGAAAGATTTGATATGTGGCTAACCATGGTTGCTACAAATTTTTATATGAATCACTATATAATGGAAGTTTATCTTAAAATTCTTGAAGGAGTTAGAATGTTAAAAGCATATAAAAATTTTTGGAAAATTGTTCAATACCTTTATGTGAATATTTATTAAATTAATTTGACCATATATATTTTTATAAAAAAAATCATGATCAAAATTTATTATGATTATTGATGGAATTCTTAAAGAAATTCTTACTCATAACTTTCAAACTAAAGATAATTAATTCATATTGCTCTCTTTGATTTAATATTTCTTTTGTTTTTACTTTATTTTATTATTTATTTTATAAGATATATATATATATATATATAATTTTTAATATTTTAAAATTTTAAATAATCCATGTCAGCTTGCCATCCACATGTACTGCCACATGTTTAAAATTTTGCCACATTTAATAATCAAAATGGTCAATTAGGGCCGTGAACTATTTCCTCGTTACTAAATATATTTCGACCTGGAATACCTACAAAATATTTTCTTGGCTACACTGAACTCTAATTTTCCCACAACCAATTTCTTTTATCTTATATTTTCCGGCAATCTCATGAATTCTGTATTAAAAAAAATGAGTTTTTAATATAACAAAAACATTTCTGAAAAATGACTATATGTATATCTTGTACGTATTAATATTTGATATTTATCCAAATTTAAGTGATATAATAATTACTGTTTAAACTTTTAAAGGAAAAGAGATTGAAAATTAAGCATGAAAATGTAAACAAAATTGGGGGAAATCAAAGGTGGATGACGAAGACATCCTCAAGGATGAGCGACACAAAATTGAATTGCTTGTTATTGGTGTTGTTCGAAAATTAGTTGATAGTTGATTGATGATTGTAATGATTGATTTGACTAACTGATTCTATTAACTGTTTATTTAAAAATGTTTGGTAAAACTTAACTGATAGCTAAAAGCTGATATGTGTAAAATAACAAATAAAGGCATATTACATTTTATTATTAAATATTTATTATTAAATATTTACTTGTTTATAATACTTTAGCATTTATTGAGTGAAATTATTGAAATAAAATACTATTACCAAGGAATTAAAACATCCCTTATGAAAATTAATTGTAACGAACCAAATCTGCTCGGGCCCAACAAATCAAACCCAATTAAAAACCATCAGCCAACTAAGACCCAAACAAACATCAAAAACCACTAAAACCCAAGACCTAAAACAAGCTCAAACCCTAGCCCAAAACAGATTAACACAACAACAAAAAATTTCAGAATTTTCAAACCCTAGATGCGCCGCACCTAGGGCCTTCTGATGTCCGCCGCTCCCCCATACGCTGCCCCATGTGCCTCTGCCACCGACTCTGCCACTGTTGACTCAATCACCCTGCAAAGACGAAACAAACACGCAAAGCAGAAGCAGGAAACAGCAGAAACAAAAAGCAATATTGTATTTTTTTCTTCTTTCTTTCATTCGGCTATAAAGCCATTCAAAAACAATGTATTCGGGGAGATTTCTAAAAAATAAAAAAGAGACTTTGAATACCAAGAAAAAATCAGATTCGTAAGATTTAGATTATTTTATTTTTCATTTCATATTTTTTTCTTTCTCTTCATTCTCGCACTTCAAATATACATATATTTTCTCCATTTTTTTCTTAAAAAAACAGTATATATATAGCAAATAAAAAAATAAATTTTTTACCTTTTTGACTTTTCGACTGCCGTATATGGCGCCATCGGCCCGACGAAATTCTACCAGAATTGCGACCGGCGTTTGGCTGGCTGAAGAGAGAGGCGAGAGAAAAAAAAAAAGGGAAAACACTTTTTTTTAAAAAAAAACAATGGCAGAATGACTTTTTAAAAAAAATGGATTTTATAAGGTCAGTGAAACGGTGTCGTTTCACTTTGGGCGATTTAGCCTCAAAACGGCGTCGTTTTGATATGGATCGGACGGACCCGACCCAAACCACAAGGATCCATGTGTTTCCGCTTTAACAGGCTAATTTCGAGAACGGTCCCTCCGCTTTTGCAGCGTGTTTCAATATAGCCCTATTTTCCTTTTTCCTTTATTTTAAATCTATCCTTTTGAATTTTAATTTTTTTATTTCAGTCCATTCAAACGATGCGCATAAGGGAATGGGGATAATTTCCCATATGGTCCCTCCCCTTTCCACGGGCGTCACATTAGGCCCTAATCCTTTTTTTCTTTTTAATTCGGATCCTTAATTTCATTTTTCTTTTAATTTAGTCCTTTTCAACGTTTTATTTATAATTTGGGGGTCCCGATTTTATTTTATTTGCAATTTAGCACTCCATTTATTTATGGATTCGTATATATTTTATTTTATTAATTTATTTGTTATTTACTTATTTGTTATTTCATTTATTTGTTACTTATTCGTTTATTGCTCTTAATTTTTAGCACTTTAAAGCACTTTATTTATTTTACCGTATTCTCTACTTTATTTTATTATTATTATTATTACTATTATTTTTGCTATTATTACTGTTAGTATTATTATTACTATTATATTTTACCATTATTCTTATTATTATTATTGGTATTAATCTTAATTTTGTACCATTATTATTTTAATGTTATTATACTATATTTAGTAATTGTTTTAAATATTATTCTTAACATTATTTTTTGCTATTTTAATATTTATCATATTTATTTTTGTTATTGTTATTATTATACTCACTATTATTATTTACTTTATTTCTAATATCATTATTACATTGTAGTTGTTTTTTTCATACGTTATTATTATTATATTTATTATTTATTATAGTTATTACTACTATTATTTTCATTATTATAGTTTTTATTATTCTCTTTTATCACTAGTCTTTTATATATATATATATATATATATATATTGTTCATATTAATATAGTATTGTTACCTATTTAATATTATTATTACATTTCTTTATTTATTTACTCGAAATTTATGTTATACATATTTTATCTTGCTCATTTTATTTTCGAATTTCATATCATTATTCTTTTCACACATATAGCATCGTATTTTCACATTACTACTTGTTACATTAATCTTTACCCGATACATCAAGTTTTAAAATAATCGATATTTCGTATTAGAGATTCGAGAAAAAATCGTGCCCTAACTTACTGGGTTTCGATTTTTCTCATTTAATTTGAATAACGGAATATCCTTTTTAAATTGCAATACAAGTTTTGAATAAAATACTTGTTTTCAGAGATACGCGGTGTTGTGCCCTATCTTGTTACCCCGAGATAAGATTTTTTGTAAATAAAGGCAATATTTTGTATCTGGAATTTCGAGAAATCGTACCCTAACTTACTGGGTTCCGGTTTCTCATTTGAAAAATAACCAAATATCCTCCTCAAACTTAAATACGACTCAAAATGTCGTACCCTAACTTACTGGGTGTGACATTTTACTTCTGCGAAATAAGAGGGTCTTAGCATCTATTTTGATTTGTTCAAGTTTTCTCTAAAAAGGATCGTATTTTTGAATCTTTTCAAATTTTCGATATTAAGACATTAATTAATCAGTTAGGTACCAATTTTGGACGTATCGAGTGTGCTAACCCTTCCTCGTGCGTAACCGACTTCCGAACCCATTTTCTAAATTTCATAGACCAAAAATCATCGTGTTAGTAAATTCAAATTTTATTAAAATGATTGAATCAAGAGGTGACCCGATCACACCTCACAAGAAAAAGGATTAGTGACGACTCCGTTTTTCATTTTCCTTTTCAAAATACAAAGTCGACCCCATTTTTCAAAAAAAATGGTTACGACAGCTTGATGACTCCTCTGGGGAAATATAAGAGAGTCAAGCCATAAATTGATTATTTTCTGTCTTACTATTGAAAATTGAAAATCTGATTTGAAAAGTTACGATCCTTTCATTTGCATTTGATTGTGTCATATGATTACTATTGGTTTGAGTCTCGTAGAATATTTTTGCATCATGTTACATAAGGACCATTTGGTCTTACCCTTTTTAAGTGGGAGTGAGAAGCTACTCCTTCGTGAGGTTTTCACCTCCGTGCTGCGCTTTCGGAATACATCCGTACCTATGTCTTCGTGAGATTTTCATCTCCGTACAGCCATAGGGAAATGTATTCCTCTGAACTGAACTCGATCTATATGGAGCCTATAATGGGTGAAGATTGAGGAATCTGCTGGTTCAGGTACCCTTTCTTTAGAACCAAACCCCCATATAGCAAGTCTTAAGAACCCACCCTAGGTAGAGCCACTCCGAACCCCTAGTGATCACCTGGATAGGTACTTTATTTTGTTTATTTCTCCTGTGCTAACATGTTTTCTTTTGTTTTGATTGCATTGCATTATCATCATAGAAATGATGTGTTGATTCATATTCGATTGCTAAATAGAAGAGTTTGTCATAGGGAAATGAATTTCTTGATAAAGTGGATTATAATACGGTCGTCCGAATATAGTCCAAGAAAACAATGAGAGAAGGCTGATAGTCTGCAGAAGAATACAAGACTTTGCCCGAGGATTCAAGTCGACAAAAACTATTCAAGAGCCGTCACATCTTGACTTTCTTAAAGGAACTAATGAGCATCGTGGGGATAATTAAGCAATGATTCACAGCCTGGATCAAACAACAAGGAGCTAGAAGAGGCATCTATTGAGAAAGTTCACGGGACACGACCATAACATCCGGATACGAAAGAAAGGGTTCGTGTCTTCACCTAGACTATGAGGACGAAGCTGCATATGTAATCCGTTTTATGTAAAGGAATTTATTTTCAAGAAAAGTTCTTCTAATGGAATTGAATTCAGAACCAACGCCTCTCTTTCTTTTTGCATCCATTCCATGCATTTGCATTGCATCACATCATATGCATTAAAATTGGTAGAAAGACTCTAATTAATTAAAATTATGATTGTTACCCTGGAAACCAATAAAAATCCACCAACTACATACTGCCACAATACCCGTCGCAAAACAAAAGCAATGGATCAGAGACTAGAAAGATTAGAACGATACAAAGGGATATGCAAGATCAATTGCAAGAACATATGCAAGAGCAATTAGCCAAAATACAACAAGATGTGATGGAACGGATGCAAGAATCCCAAAACAGTATGATAAGCCAGTTGGCGCAGTTGCTGAATAAAGAACGTGAAAAAGGAAAAGGCACTACTGTTAGTTCGGGGAATGATAATAAGGACCCTGTTTATCTTCTGAGTTTTACCCGAACGAACACCCAAACGCAATCGGATGCATACCCACAAAGGGTACCTGTCACCATCAGGTCCCAGTACCAAGCCGATGCATCGGCACTGATGAACTTTCCAACGGGCTTAGGTTCTAACCCGGGGGATAATCCAACTAATCCCATTGTCCCAAATCTTGATGAAGTGGTAGAAATGGAGAAAATGAGAGTGGATCTGCCAAAACAACTTGAAGAACGCTGTAGATGGTTGGAAGAGAAGTTTAAGACAATGAAGAGTACTGACTACCATTGCGGGATTAATGCTAAAGACCTAAGTTTGGTCTCAGATCTAGTGCTCCCACTGAAATTTAAAGCTCTAGAATTTGAAAAGTACAATGGGGCTAGCTGCCCTTAAGCTCACATCACAATTATCTGTCGAAGAATGACAGGATACGTCAACAATGACCAGCTATTAATACACTGTTTCCAAAACAGTCTGATCGGGTCTGCAGCCAAATGGTACAACCAGTTAAGCCGTGCCCAAATCGGTTCATAGAAGGACTTGGCACAAGCTTTCATGAAATAATATGGCCACGTGATGAACATAGCACCCGGCAGAATCACACTGCAAAACACGGAAAAGAAACCAAGTGAGAGCTTCAGGCAATATGTCCAACGATGGAGGGAGATAGTGACGCAAGTCCAACCACCCCTCCTAGAAAAAGAAACCACAATGCTTTTTTATCAACACTTTAAAGGCCCCATTTATCACTCACATGCTGGGAAGTGCCACATAAAGTTTTGTGGACATAGTAATGACTGGTGAGATGATAGAAAACGCGAAAAGATGTGGGAGGATTGAAGCAGGAGAAAGTACCAAAAGGTCAACCTCGAGAAACAAGGAAGATGAAATAAATATCCTGAGCGTGCATTCTAAATCGGTCACCGTAGGCCAACTGAGAGTTGTAACCACTAGCTATTAAGACTCTTCAAGGCAAGAATCCAACTCAAGGCTAAATATAGAAAGGCTCCAGTTCACACCCATCCCGGTGATATACAAGGAGCTTTATTAAAATCTGTTTGATGTGCATGTGGTGTCTCCTTACTACCCAAAACCGATGCAGCCTCCATACCCCAAATGGTATGACGCAAAGCTCAATGTGAGTATTATGCAGGGATTATAGAAAACTGCCTTGCTTTCAAAAAGTTGGTTGAAAGGCTCATTAAAATGGGAATTGTAAAGTTCGATGATTCTTCAGAACCTAATCGCTCTAACAAAGCAGTAAATACGATAGTTGAAGGTGGGGGCAAGAGAGTTGCGATGCCTTGAATAAGACAAGAACCTGGAAGGAATATCAAGGAATCTGAATGAATATCCGAAGAGGGAACTGGGGAATAAAAGTTTTCAAGCCCTTACATACTTGGGTTGTTTTGAACAAATGGGACTGTGGAAGAGATCCCTGTGTTTTTAGAACTAATTTAGAGTAATATTCAAAACACGCTTATTGCCTTAAGCCTAGAGGAAATAACAGTCCTTTTGTAAAATAGGCTTGTGTCCAAAATCGTTATTTCAATGAAAATGCATTTTTGTGTCTCACTTTGAGAAAATATTCTTTTATTCATTTATTTCATTCATGTTCATACCATATAAGCAATTATTCTTAGTTTCATTTGTCCTTTGAATATTCTTTCGTACGTACAACAGGTCCCTAGATATCAACGACATGAGCCACGCTGCTACTAACACAGAGTCTACTTTTGAGCAAGATATATGTCTTGAGGGATCTCAGGACTTTGAAGATGTCCGAGACTGTAGATCATTTCCTAATTTGTTAAGGATGGTAGAATAAGATAAGAAACAGATCCCACCTTACAAAGAATAAGTAGGATCTATGACTTTCTTTATGTGAAGCATGGATGGCAACAGGCCAATCACTCCAAAAGCTTTTGACAGGTATCGATTCACCTCTGTGGTCGTCGATTACTTCACCAAGTGGACGGAAGCTACTTCATATGCCGATGTCACAAAGTCGACAGTCAGCAAATTCTATGTCGATATGGAATCCCAAAAGAGATCATATTTGACGATGCATTAAATTTGCGTGCAGTCTGTTTAAGATTAAACATCGTATTGTCCAAAATGAACGCTAAAAAAAAAAGGATCACCGAGAAAAAGATTGAGACTCATGAAGATTGGCATCTGTGCTTGTCGAATGTCTGTTAGGACCCTCACTGGGGCAACGTTTCTCTTATTGATTTATGAAATAGAGGCGGTTTTGCCCATCGAAGTCAAGATTCTTTCTCTCTGAGTTTTATCATAGTTGAAGTCGGATGAAGTAGAATGGATCCAATCCCAATATGATTAGCTGAACTTGATTGAAAAAGAGAGGCTAAGGGCCATTCTCATGGTCAATTGTACCGAAAGGGAATGATGCGAGCCTATAACAAGAAGGTTCGCCCTAAAGAATTCCATGAAGGAGACCTAGTTTTGAAAAGGATCCTACTTCTAAGAAAAATGGATGCCAAATTGGGAAGAACCGTATGTGGAAAAGAAGGCTTTCTCTAGAAAGGCATTGATTTTGACCTAGAGGGATAGCAAGGGCCTGCCTAACGTTATGAGTTCAAATCAAGAAATATTTTATCAAAAAAAAAAGTGAGAAAAGAAAAATATGAGAAAAGAAAAGGAAAAGGTAAGGCCAAGGTGAAAACCAAAAAAGGGCGCCTTGAGACTAAAGAGATTTTGAATTGAAAACCCGCAAAGGGTAATTCAAATAAAAGTGGGGCATATAATAGTCTTGTTATTCCTAAATTAACAATGAAGAAGTATGCTACGGCTTAGGGGCATCGACAAAATACTCCGGATCTATAACACCCCAAACCCGGCCTAAAAGTTAGGCCCAAATCTAGCGTGTCACCTTGAAGTGTTTTTCAAAAACCATGTTTTCATTGAAAACCCTTCTTATTTAAAAGCTTAAGTAAAATCCCAGTTATGTTAGTTTTATTCCCAAAACATTTTTTTCAGTTGCAGAAGCTAATTTTGAAAGTAATTGATTTATGAAAAGATTAAGTCACAAAACCATTTAAAAAAATGTTGCAAAAACATAGTGTTGTTTTAAAACAGTTAACATTTCAGAAAACTGCGATTTACTTCTAACAGATATAAATTAAAATAAAACCAATCTAAAATTTAAAGTACGAAAACTTTAAAAGGCCTTATTACAACCCAAATCAAAATATTTCAAAGTAGATAATCAAAACAGAAAACATAAGCAGTGAGTGGTCTTCTCCGAGTCTCTCGCAGCTCCGAACTGCCTAAGGCTGGGGATTACCTGCACAGTTAAAAACGGGTGAGTTTATGAAAACTCAGTGTGTAATCCTTTTTTTAGAGTAATAGTCAGTATACAGAAATAGAACCCAAAGTAGTCTGGGCCAAAGCCCTTTAACAGTGACAGTACAGTACAGATCAAAGCATACGTGGGTCAAGCCCACTGTAATATCATTTGGGTCACAACCCATAACAGAGTCAATTGGGCCTAGCCCAAACCAATAACAGATCTCATAACAGATATGCAATAGTATGATGATGCATCCCATCCCAAATCCAACCCTGCACTCCATTTCCCTTCCAACCCTACACTCCTGTGGGGATATGAATATCAACCCACCCATCCCTACACTCCCAATGTTAGCACCGGTTGCGGCACTAACCAAAATCGCAGCAAAACTGCTAGTATATATATGCGGCTCTAAGCCTTCAGTAGCGGTATTACAACTGGCACAAAGCCATCAGTAACTGTATTATGTTTGGCACATAGTCATCAGCGACGGTAATATAATTGGCACACAGCCTTGGGTAAATATGATCGACACAGAGTCATCGATATATATGTTAGGCACATAGCCACGGTAAATACGATTGGCACAAAACCATAATCAAGATGGCACAGAGCCATATTTAGGTTGACACAGAGCCATATTCAAATTACGCGGCTTTAAGCCGTTCATTGGTCCACAGTCGTCATGCGACCAGTGCGACCTTAACAAATAAATACTGGATCCACAGTTGTCATGCGACCCGTGCGACCCTATCAAAGCTTCCTCCGTATCAATGTCCCAACTCCATGCAATATGTCGTGTATGTCATGCTCAATCATTACACGTGTACGCAAAATGGCCATGCTCAGTAACAGTCATTTCAACACATATTAACAGCATATCAGTCACACGCTTACAGTCAAGTCAGTTAAAACACAACCATACGATCACAGTCAAATCAGTCATTTACCCATAAGGGCAAAACGGTCGTTTACCCTATAAGAGTATTTCGGTAATCTACCCTTCAAGGGTATTTCGGTAATTCTACCCTACAGGAGTATTTCAGTAATTCTACCTTATAGGGGTATTTCGATAATTTCGTAATTTGGGGGTATTTTGGTAATTTCGTAAATCGAAGGTATTTCGATAATTTCACAAATTGAGGTTATTTCGATAATTTTACAAATTGAGGGTATTTCGATAATTTCACAAATCGAGGGTATTTCGATAATTTTACAAATCGAGAGTATTTCGATAATTTCACAAATTAAAGGTATTTCGATAATTTTGCAAATCGAGGGTATTTCGATAATTTGAAAAATCGAGGGTATTTCGGTAATTTTACAAATCAAGGGCATTTCTGTAATTTCATAAAACAGGGGTATTTCAATAATTTTACAATCCGAAGGTATTTTAGTAATTTCACAAATCAGGGGTATTTAGGTAATTTTCCAAACTGAGGGTATTTCGGTAATTTTACAATTCGAGGGTATTTCGGTAATTTGTAAACCAATGGTATTTTAGTAATTTGTCAACCCCTCAGAAGTCTATAGTCGCCTCGAGCGACTCAAGTATTCTAAACAGAGATAATGATGCGAATGGGCCTAAGGCCCATTCTCGGCCCAAGTGGGCCCACACGCTCGTGTGGCCCATTTAGCCTAAATCTAGCCACAGATATGAGATTCACATAGACCAGTCTAATATCTACTACACAATCATACAACTTATTTGATTGGGCTCGCAGGCCCATTGGCAGGCATGGCCCCTTTCGGCCTATTGTGGCCCAAATAGCCTAAACCCTCAAGAACACTCATGATGGCCTTAACTATCGTGTCGAAGCTCCCACACGTACGCTCGCACGCTCGTGTGGCTACCATTGCTTGCAATGGGATTAGAACTCATGCTCCCTTGTAACATAATCCACGCCGCTAGCCACTTTACCAACTTGCTCCTTGTTGTCTTAGAACATGCACAACTAAATATAAGTCTATGGCCAAAGTCTAAGTTCCTTTAAAAAGGGAATCAAAATGAAATACAAGTGCCAAAACTTGAACCTTGGACCCCTTGCTTCCTTGTGTGGCGTCATTCCCTTGTCTCTTATGTGGCGTCATTTGCCACTAGACCACAACTCTTTTTGTGTCATTTTTCTCCATATTTTATTCTTAAAGCCTACTTACTAACTCCTAGGGTTACTCACCTAAAATCCAAAATTTTCCTAAAGCCCAAGTTTGATCCCGGGGCTTCATAGAAGCCCCATAACCTTCCAAAATCACTCACCTAATAGGTCCAACTTGCATTAGTGTTGTTCTCTCATTCTCAAAAATTTTAAACGCTCCCACGCCCAAGGCCCAATGGGCCCAATTCTACTAGGCCCAAATTCAGGGCGTTATAGGATCCCCTAGACATAGATTGAGCTCAAAATGGTCTTCAAGAAGTTGGTACAGAGAAGCTCAAGCTGCGATATCTGGGGCACCTAGCTTTCTATTTTGCCCATTTTAAATTTTCTATCTTTGATTACCTTATTCTTTTCAAGATATGTCCCTATAAATTTCCTTCTTAATTGCATTTGCTATCCTTAATTAACTACTTGCTTCGAGCTGTGCTCCTAATTAATTTCCTTTCGGTCCATTGTTATGATCTTTTTCAAGTATTTTGCATTGAAATATCGACTAGTGGACTAATAATACTTTCATAAAAGGAGTTTTGCATATTCCTTTGGAAGCTTCTAAATAATACAAGGATCTGAAATAGGACTGTTGTTTAGAACTCAACAAGCCTAAGGTTTGGAAATATTGGAGAAAGATGATTATCTCATTGGACTTTTGTATTAGTTGAACAAAAGACAAGACATTTCGTCGATGATACAACCTCGACAAATAACGAGCAATGTCAACCCAGGTGTACACAGGGATCATTCTCGGGAAAAGAAAAATGATGCTTTGTATTCATGCAAATATCAGGCATATACATCTGGTCATTACACCCAGCGAATGGTGTAACAGATCAAATTGATCCTATACCTTGGAGTTGCAGCAGGATGGATGGAAGAAATCAAATGTTATTCTCCTGACATTGCAGTAGGAGGTACAAACTTTATGTCCCAGAAGGTACAGTGGAAGGGACTCTAAAATTACAGCGAGGCAAACCGGTTGAGCAAAATACGATTGTTCCTTCAGGTTTTAAGTCAAAATACCACCCAAGCAAGAAGACAGGATATTACGTCAAGTGATACAACCTGGAAGAACAACGAGCAATGACAACCCTAAGCATTTGAAAATGGATCATTCTCATGACATTCTGCATTCATACAAATGTCGTCCATAATACATTTAGTTAGGAGCATTTGATTCATTCTGATCATTGCATCCTAATCATTATACGAGGGATCATTTTCATAACATTTTGCATTCATGCAAATGCCGTCCATAATACATTTAGTTAGGAGCATTAGATTCATTCCGATCATAGCATCCTAATTATTTGGCATAAACATAAACATATAAAATCGAGTCTACAAGACAGGTCCCCCAGAGGACGGTGTAGAAACATCACAAGATACTAACCTTACTGAATTCACAAATCTTGCCTTCCTGAAGTTGCATTGAAGCAGATCGAAGATACCAACCTTACCTCCCTGAGTTTGCAGTGGAGCAGGTTGAAGATTACAGATCTTGCCTTCCTGAAGTTGCAGTGAAGCAAATCGAAGATACCAGCCTTGCCTCCCTGAGTTTGCAACAGAGCAGGTTGAAGATTATAAATCTTATCTCCATGAAGCAGCGGAGTAGATTTAAGCCACCAGCCTTATCTCCCTAAAGCGGCAGTGGAGTAGGTTGAAGATTACAAATCTTGCCTTCTTGAAGTTGTAGTGAAGCAGATCGAAGATACTAGCCTCGCCTCCCTAAGTTTGCAGTGAAGCAGACTGAACACAATTAATCCTATCTCCCTAAAGTTGTAGTGGAGTGGATTAAAACGATGAATCCTATACCTCTAAAGTTGCAATAAGTCAGATTGAATTTACCATAAAAGTCTTATCTCCCTAAAGTTGCAGTGGAGCAGACTGAAGATAGCGAATCTTATTTCCCTGAAGTTGCAGTGGAATAGATTGAAGCTATAAGTCACAAGTCTTATCTCCCTAAAGTCGTAGTGGAGCAGACTGAAGGCAGTTAATCCTATCTCTCTGAAGTTATAGTGGAGTTGATTAAAACGATGAATCCTATACCTCTGAAGTTGCAGTAGGTCAATTGAATTTACCATACAAGTCTTATCTCCCTGAAGTTGCAGTGGAGCAGACTGAAGATAGCGAATCTTATTTTCCTGAAGTTGCAGTGGAACAGATTGAAGCTAAGTCACAAGTCTTATCTCCCTGAAGTTGCAGTGGAGCAGACTGAAGATAGCGAATCTTATTTCCCTAAAGTTGCAGTGGAATAGATTGAAGCTATAAATTACAAATCTTATCGCTCTGAAGTTGCAGTAGAGCAGTTCATGGCAAACCTTATCTCCCTGAAGATGCAGTGGAGCAGGTTGAAGTTACAAGTCTTATCTCCCTGAAATTGCAGTGGAGCAAACTAAAAATAGCGAATCTTATTTCCCTAAAGTTGCAGTGGAACAGATTGAAGCTATAAATTATAGATCTTATCTCTCTAAAGTTGCAGTAGAATAAATCATTGCAAACTATATCTTTCTGAAGTTGCAGTGGAGCAGACTGAAGACAACAAATCTCATCTCTCTGAAGTCGCGGTGGAGTGGATCGAAGCAACAAGATGCAGTGGATTGAAATGAGGCTACTTGAAGAAGAGAAACATTGAAAGAAATCGAGATCTTGCAAGACCAGACAAATTTGGCCCTTATTAAAGTCTTTGCTCCATTCTCGTTACACAACACTGAACAAAGAGGGGCAGCTATAACGGGCCAAATCTGCCCTGGCCCAACAAATCAAACCCAATTAAAAACCATCAGCCAACTAAGACCCAAACAAACATCAAAAACCACTAAAACCCAAGACCTAAAATAAGCCCAAACCCTAGCCCAAAACAGATTAACCCAACAACAAAAAAATTTCAGAATTTTCAAACCCTAGGTGCGCCGCACCTAGGGCCTTCTGAAGTCCGCCGCTCCCTCATATGCTGCCCCACGTGCCTCTGCCACCGACTCTGCCACTGCTGACTCAATCACCCTGCAAAGATGAAACAAACATTCAAAGCAGAAGTAGGAAACAACAGAAACAAAAAGCAAAATTGTATTTTTTCTTCTTTCTTTCATTCGGCTATAAAGCCATTCAAAAACAATGTAATCGGGGAGACTTCTGAAAAATAAAAAAGAGACTTCGAATACAAAGAAAAAATCAGATTCGTAAGATTTTGATTATTTTATTTTTCATTTCATATTTTTTTCTTTCTCTTCATTCTCGCACTTCAAATATACATATATTTTCTCCATTTTTTTCTTAAAAAAATAGTATATATATAGCAAATAAAAAATAATTTTTTTACCTTTTTGACTTTTCGGCCGCCGTATACGGCAGCGGCAGCGGCAACGTGTGGCGACGGCCCAACAGAATTTCGCCAGAATTGTGACCAGCGTTTCGCTGGCTGAAGAGATAGGCGAGAGAAAAAGAAAGGGAAAACACTTTGTTTTTTAAAAAATAATGGCAGAATGACTTTTAAAAAAAATTGGATTTTATAAGGTCAGTGAAACGGTGTTGTTTCACTTTGGGCGATTTAGCCTCAAAACGGTGCCGTTTTGATATGGATCAGACGGACCCAACCCAAACCACAAGGATCCGCATGTTTTCGCTTTAACGGGCTAATTTCGCGAACGGCCCCTCCGCTTTTGCGGCGTGTTTCAATATAGCCCTATTTTCCTATTTCCTTTTTTTTTTTAAATCTATCCTTTTGAATTTTAATTTTTTTATTTCAGTCCATTCAAACGATGCGCATAAGGGAATGGGGATAATTTCCCATATGGTCCCTCCCCTTTCCACGCGCATCACATTAGGCCCTAATCTGTTTTTTCTTTTTAATTCGGATCCTTAATTTCATATTTCTTTTAATTTAGTCATTTTCAACGTTTTATTTATAATTTGGGGGCTCCCGATTTTATTTTATTTGCAATTTAGCACTCCATTCATTTATGGATTCATATATATTTTATTTTATTATTTTATTTGTTATTTCATTTATTTGTTACTTATTTGTTTATTGCTCTTACTTTTTAGTACTTTAAAGCAATTTATTTATTTTACCGTATTCTCTACTTTATTTTTTTATTATTATTACTATTATTTTTACTATTATTATTGTTAGTATTATTATTACTATTATATTTTACCATTATTATTATTATTATTATTATTATTATTATTATTATTATTATTATTATTATTATTATTATTATTATTATTATTATTATTATTATTATTATTATTATTATTATTATTATTATTATTATTATTATTACTATTACTTTTAATATTATTATTGTTATTATATGTACTATTATTAATGTTATTACTATCATATTTATTATTATTGGTATTAATCTTAATTTGTACCATTATTATTTTAATGTTATTATACTATATTTAGCAATTGTTTTAAATATTATTCTTAACATTATATTTTGCTATTTTATTATTTATCATATTTATTTTTGTTATTGTTATTATTATACTCACTATTATTATTTACTTTATTTCTAATATCATTATGACATTGTAGTTGTTTTTTTTTTGTATACGTTATTATTATTATATTTATTATTTATTATTGTTATTACTAATATTATTTTCATTATTATAGTTTTTATTATTCTCTTTTATCACTAGTATTATATATATATTGTTCATATTAATATAGTATTTGTAACATACTTAAATAGGGGCTATTGCGTTTGAATTGTTTTTCATGTGTATGGCTTAGTTGCGATATTAATTGAGGTGTTATAGGGTCTAGGTATAAGCCGAGGGTAGGCCTGAACTATAGGAAAAATTTTATTTTTAAGCTTTGATTAAGGGGAGCTGAAGGAGCTAGGGGTTAAGAATATTATGTGGTAAATTTAAGCACAAGAAAAGCCTTGGTAAAGTGGCAAGGAGGTGCCACTTAGGGCCTTGAGCAATGACGCCACAAGCAGGGGAAGGAGGCTCAGGTTCGAGCAGCGGAGATCCCATTTTCGGCTTATTATTTTAGCGCCAAGCTGAGGAAGAGTTGTGCTCAGCTCAAACTCTGGAGAAGAGAGAATTTAGGAGTTTGACTAATTCAAACTCGTTTGAACAGGTGGCCAGGAGAAATTTGAGCAGTTGGCCGAATTTGAACTCTTGGTTGAGGAGGAGTATTCGGTTGGGAGTCTAGAGGGGGAAGTGCCGAAATTCCTTAGTTAGCTAGGTGGACAATTTCGGCTAGCAAAAGCCTTGATGCATTCGGTTGTGAAGCAAAATCGAAACCCCTTTTTGCACTTGCCGATTTCTCCTTCAGTGCACCATTTGAAACAAAAGTCGAACCTCTTTTGGCACTTACCGAATACCTTTTGAAACACCTAGCCGAACCCTCATTTGAAGCTCTCTTTTTCTCCTTTGAAACCGAAACCCCATTGGCACTTTCTTGCTCTTCTCTTTTCGGCAATCTTCATCTTTTTTTTCTCTCAATCACCTTGAGCCGAAGCCTTCTTCTTCCCCCCTTTGCCGAAACTCCCTTAATCTCTTTTCTCTAAACCAAAGCCGAATCGCTTTCATCTTTTCTTCCATTCTCTCATTCCCTCTTGGCCGAATCTCTTTTGATTCCCTTTTCTTAAGCTATAGCCGAATCACCTTGAGATCCATCACCATTGTCGAAATCTCTCTATACTCCTCTCCTTATTCTAACATTTTGGCCGAAGAGTGGATCTCTCTTGTTGTCTTCTCTAATCGGTTTTGAAGGGGGGTAAGTATTCTTGGCCGAATCTCTTTTATCTTCTTCCCTTTTCTCTGTCGACATGTATAGAACAAAAGCCGAATTTTGGCATTTGTCTTGATTCTTATTCATCCATGGAATCGGATTTTCCTAGATTCTTCGGGATTTTGAAGCAGTGGATCGTGGCCATCTACTCTACCAATCGGTTTGTTGGAGATTATGGTAAGGGCATCTGTCGACTTAGTCTTTTGTTATTAGTTGAAAAGCTGAAGGCTATTAAGTTTAAGTTGTTAGTGTTGGTCGATTGTAGGGGAAAGCATAATCTCGCATACTTCGGGTTGTGGCTAGTACTCGAAAGGCGATAAGGTAAAGATTATGGTCAGTTCTACATTAACTCTTCGGGATTTATGGGTTTGGCCGAATGGTTTTTGCTAATAACCTTAGTGTTGGCCGAATGTAGGAAAAAGGGGGATCTAAGGCGTTAGATCTTGAGCTACGGATTCGATAGTCGCGGTAGTAATCAGGTGTGTAACTTGCACACTTCATAATTAGGTAAATATGCTAATAACCTAAACATGTTAAGAGCCGAAAACTGTATAGATCTTGATATGATGCCTTTATGGGTATGAGCAAGGATTTCAGGTAAGTCCATTTTTGGATGAGATTATGCTATATGATGCTTGATGCTATGATCTACGTTATAATCGATATATGTTTACTATTAAAGCATGTTGGCATGATTTATATACGTATTGCATTATTACGGGTGATATGAGAGGAGGGGGAAGATTGATATCTGTGACTTTGGGTCACCAGTGGTTTGGCACCACCAGTGGTTTGGTACCGCAGTTGATTCCATGACTTTGGGTCACCAGAGGTTTGGCACCTCATAGCGACTCGCCCCAGTGGCTTCGCACCACAGTGGGTTGGCCCCACATTTGATAAAACGGGATTGTCGCCAGTGATTTGGTATCACAACGTGGATTGGCCCCATAAAAGAATTAATCGTGACTTTGGGTCACCAGTGGTTTGGCACCACAATTATATTGATATCAGTGACTTTGGGTCACCAGTGGTTTGGCACCACCAGTGGTTTGGTACCACACGGGGTAGAAAAAGGAGTTAGGGTGGCTAGGTTCGGGTGCGTGATGTATTTACTTGGTTATGAATCTGTGTAAGCATGTTGCTATAATCGGGAGGGGGATTATGCACTGAGTCTTGGTGACTCACCTTCTCCCTTATCTTTTCAGGTGATTCGTAGATCGCGGATGAGGAGCCGGGTGGACTCGAGGTGACCATGCGATATTTACATTCGATTTTATATGGACTTTTGACTTGGGTACTTTACTTTACATTTCGGGTTTCATTTGGGTTTGTAATAAGGCCAGTGGTTATTTTTATTATTATCTGCTTTGGATTCGAATTTAAATACGATTAAGAAAAGTATTTGACTTGTTTTAAAAACTTGAAACGCAAAGTTTTCTAAACTATAATACGCACTGGGTTTCCCAACTTTACCATCGGGTAATACAATTTACATGATAACAAAGCCAACCTAAATGATTTTCAAATTTAAGTTTCAAAGCTCAAATACAAATGGTTTTAAATCAAGTTAAAAGCCACTCGGGTTTTAATCGACATAAACGTTTTCTTAAGTAATGAATCATGAACGAGTTTTAAAGAGGCTTTTCAGGATTTCAAAAGCAACTTAACATTTTTCATCTGTACATACACCATTTTTCTCCAAGCACAAAGTAATAAAGGAGTTTTACATTAAAAACCAACCGAAAACTTGTTTTCTTCGAAACGTTTTTACTCTGTGACATGCTAGATTCGGTCGTGGTGTGTTGACCGGGTTTAGGGTGTTACATTTATGGTATCAGAGCCCAGTTTCAAAAGCTCGGCTGTGGGCCGGAGGCCCAAAATGTTTTAAAGTATGGTTTCAAAAAGCTTTTGATCGAAAATACATGGTTTGAAACGCATGGCACCGAGTCTCCGGCACCAATCCGCCCAGGTTAATACCCCTAACTGATGTTTGCATATGACTATGATTATGAAGATAGATGATGAATAGTATTAGTGGACTACCCTAGAGACTAAAGCCTATAGGATTCTATGAACCTGCGAAAACGAAACTCTGTAATAAGAACTGTTCATAAGACTGTGCCTTAATAATAGTGGAATAAAGACTGACGCATAAAACTTTTAAATCAGATAAGTCGAGATATTAGATATGAGCACTCGAGGTCGTGGTCGTAATACACGTGGACGCGGTCGAGGTAGGATGGATTTGTCTGAACTAGTGGGGTCTAGTCAGGGGTCGGAAAATGAGATACCACCACCACCACCAGCTGCAGGTGTTGAGTTTCAGGATCAGACGGGGGATGACGCAGTGTTGCAGGCAATGCTGCGGGATCTTGAGAGAGTAGCTGGGGCAGGTGGAGGTGCGGGAGCTCGGAAATCTGTATCTGAGCGACTCCGAGCCAATGGAGCTGAGGTATTCCGAGGTGTTTCTGGTGTGACGCCCAATACAGCTGAGTATTGGTTGGAGGCGACAGAGCGAATCATGGACGACTTGGATCTGACTGCTGAGGAGAAACTGAAAGGGATAGTGTCGCTTCTTCGGGATGAGTCATATCAGTGGTGGCTCACGGTTCGAGATAATGCTGCAGCGGATGATCTCACGTGGGACTACTTTAAGGCAGCTTATCAAAAGAAATATATTGGATCTAGCTACATTGATGCGCAGCAGAAGACATTTCTGAGACTGGTTCAGGGGAGTAAGTCCGTATCGGAGTATGAGGCAGAATTTTTAAGGTTGAGCCGGTATGCTTGAGGTATCGTGGCTACGGAGATGAGCAATGTGTCAGGTTCGAGGACGGACTGAGGGATGAGTTGAGATTGCTAGTTGCTCCACAGCAGGAGCGAGAGTTTGCCGTGTTAGTAGAAAAGGCTAAGATAGCCGAAGGGATAAAGGAATCTGTAAGGCAGAATCATGACAGGAACAGACATAAGAGAGGTTTTGGATCATCTGGTTCGGTCGGTAATTCTCAAAAAAGGGCTAGGCATGGTGGGCCGAATCAATTTGGGAGGCCTGTTACTGCTAATCAGGGACCAGCGCAGTGTAATCGGTATGGAAAATCTCATTGGGGAGAATGTTGGACTGGTGGAAAAGGATGCTTTGAATGTGGCTCGTTGGATCATCATGTGAGGGATTGTCCACGGAAGTTAGCCAGGATTCAGTCTGAAGGTCAGGGCCGTGCTCAGTACAGGAATAAGGGACCGCAACCGCAGAGGGGTCGTGGTTCTGGTAGAGGCGGTAATGGTTCTGGACGGGGCTGCGGAGCACTGGGCAGAGGAGCAGGCAACACTGAAACAAGACATCCTGGATTGGTATACGCAGCGAGGCGTCGAGAGGAGGGCGACGCACCGGACGTCATAACCGGTACGTTCTTAATCTTTGGATTACCATATACTGCTTTGATTGATGTGGGTTCGACGCATTCGTATGTTGCTAGTAGCATAGTAGAGACCATGAACTTAGAATCTGAGATTACTTCTAGGCAGATGACAGTAATTAGCCCTCTAGGTCACTTTGTAGAAGTAAATAAGCTGTATAGGGATGTACCCCTAGAACTTAAAGGGGTCGTGTTCTTGGCTGATCTAATGGAACTGCCGTTTGGGGAGTTCGATCTGATTCTTAGGATGGACTAGCTGGTGAAGTACCAAAGCGAGTTTGGACTGCGCGGCTAAACGCATGGTTTTGAAAACAGTTGAAGGTGAAGAAGTGGTGATGATAGGTAATAGAAGAGATTATCTATCCAACGTGGTGTCTGCTTTGAAAGTTGAGAAAATGGTCAGGAAGGGTTGTGAGGCGTTTATGGTTCATGTGTGTGCCTTGGAGGCCAAGGAGTCAGCTGTAGAGAATGTCCGAACGGTGAAGGAATTTGTCGACGTATTTCCAGAAGAACTTACGAGTCTGCCTCCGGATCGGGAAGTTGAATTTGGTATAGATTTGTTACCCGGAACTGCACCAGTGTCTATTACCCCGTATAGGATGGCGCCGAAAGAATTGGTAGAACTGAAGGCTCAGATTCAGGAGTTGTTGGACCGGGGTTTTATCCGGCCAAGTGTTTCGCCTTGGGAAGCACATGTACTCTTTGTTAAGAAGAAGGATGGTACAATGCGGATGTGTATAGACTACCGCCAGTTGAATAAGCTGACGATCAAGAACAAGTATCCGTTGTAGAGGATAGACGACTTGTTTGATCAGCTTAAGGGTGCATCGGTTTTCTTGAAGATTGATCTAAGGTTGGGGTATCATCAGCTAAAGGTGAAAGAGGCTGATATCCACAAGACAGCGTTTCACACTCGGTATGGGCACTACGAGTTTCTAGTAATGCCGTTTGGGTTGACTAACACGCCGGCAGCGTTCATGGACATGATGAACAGGGTGTTCCAGCAGTATTTGGACCAGTTTGTCGTGGTGTTTATAGACGACATATTGGTATACTCAAGGTCTGAGGAGGATCATGAAGCGCATCTGCGGGTGGTTTTGCAGATTCTGAGGGAAAAGCAGTTATTTGCCAAGTTTAGTAAGTGCGAGTTCTGGCTTAGGGAGGTGACTTTCTTGGGTCACGTGGTGTCAGCTGAAGGGATTAGAGTGGACCCTCGAAAGATTGAGGCAGTGTTGGACTGGAAACCGCCTAAGTCAGTGGTAGAAGTCCGGAGTTTTCTAGGTCTGGCGGGGTATTACCGAAGATTTGTAGAAGGATTCTCTCTGATCGCAGCGCCGTTCACCAAATTGCTGAGGAAAGGAGTTCCATTTGTGTGGTCTGAGAAGCAACAGGAAAGTTTCGACAAGCTAAAGAAGATTCTGACGGAAGCTCTGGTTTTGATTCAGCCTGAGGTAGGAAAAAAATTCACGGTATATTGTGATGCATCACATACTGGCTTGGGATGTGTGCTGATGCAGGAAGGGAAAGTAGTGGCATATGCGTCTCGACAGTTGAGACCGCATGAGGGTAACTATCCGACACATGACCTGGAATTGGCTGCAGTGGTTTTTGCCTTAAAGATTTGGAGGCACTATCTGTACGGAGAGAAGTCGATAGTCTACACGGATCACAAGAGTCTGAAGTACCTTTTGACTCAGAAGGATTTAAATTTGAGACAGCGCAGATGAATTGAGCTGTTGAAGAACTACGACTGTTCAATTGAGTATCATCCGGGCAAGGCTAACGTGGTAGCGGACGCGTTGAGCCGTAAGGTAGTGTCGGACTTGAGAGCGATGTTTGCTCATCTTAGCTTGTATGACGACGGGAGTCTTTTGGCAGAATTACAGGTTAAGCCGACTTGGGTAGAGCAGATTAAAGAGAAACAGTTAGTGGATGAAGGTTTGAATGCTCGGAGGTTGCAAGTTCAGAATGGTGGGTTGGAAGGGTATAGTTTGACCAGCGATGGAGTATTATGTTTTCAAGGGAGAGCTTGTATGTCGAGGGACGTCGAGTTGAGGCAGAGGATTCTTCAGGATGCTCATAGCAGCCCTTACGCTATGCATCCTGGGGGTAGCAAGATGTACCGGGATTTGCGAGAGCAGTTTTGGTGGCCGAGATTGAAACGGGAAGTAACTGAGTTTGTGGGTAAATGTTTGACGTGTCAGCAGGTCAAAGCTGAGCATCAGTTGCCATCGGGTTTACTTCAGCCGGTGAAGATTCCACAGTGGAAGTGGGAAAGGATCACGATGGACTTTGTCAGCGAACTACCCCTTACGCCTAGTAGGAAGGACTCAGTCTGGGTGATTGTGGACCATTTGACGAAATCAGCTCATTTCATACCGGTAAGGGTTGATTACTCGCTTTAGAAGTTAGCTAAGCTGTATGTGGCAGAGATAGTGAGGTTGCACGGTGTGCCAGTGTCGATTATCTCGGATAGGGATCCCAGATTCACGTCAAGGTTCTGGAAAGCGTTGCATCAGGCGTTGGGTACGCGGTTAGATTTTAGTACGGCATTTCATCCGCAGACAGACGGACAGTCAGAAAGGGTTATACAAATCTTGGAAGATATGCTGAGGGGCTGTGTTTTGGACTTCAGAGGTAGCTGGGAAGAATTTCTACCATTAGCTGAATTTGCGTACAACAATAGTTACCAGGCAAGCATTAAGATTGCACCATATGAGGCGTTGTATGGTAGGAAGTGTCGTACACCTACATGCTGGACAGAGTTAGGTGAGCTTCAGTTGTTGGGTCCAAAGTTGGTTACGAAAACTGAGGATAAGGTCAAGTTGATCCAGGCTCGTTTGAAGGAAGCTTCGGACAGGCAGAAGTCATATGCCGATCTTAAGCGAAGAGATATTGAGTTTGCAGTGGGTGACAGGGTTTTTCTGAAGGTTTCGCCATGGAAGAAAGTGCTGAGGTTTGGAAGGAAAGGCAAGCTAAGCCCAAGGTTTATTGGCCCGTATAAGGTGTTGAGACGAGTGGGACCGGTAGCTTATCAGCTCGAGTTGCCACCGGAGCTGAGTCAGATGCATGATGTGTTTCACGTCTCCATGCTTAGGCGCTACCGTTCAGATCCATCGCATGTTGTATCGGTGGAGGATATTGAGGTGAGCCCAGATTTGACCATGGAAGAGGAACCAGTGCAGATTCTAGATCGGGATGTGAAAGTTTTGCGCAAGAAGTCAGTTCCTTTAGTAAAGGTGTTATGGCGGAACCATGGCGTGGAAGAAGCTACGTGGGAACCAGAGGATGTGATGAGACAGCAATACCCTCAACTCTTTTGATCAGGTAATTTCGAGGTAGAAATTATTTTTAAAGGGGGGACATCCTTAAATAGGGGCTATTGCGTTTGAATTGTTTTTCATGTGTATGGCTTGGTTACGATATTAATTGAGGTGTTCTAGGGTCTAGGTATAAGCCGAGGGTAGGCCTGAACTATAAGAAAAATTTTATTTTTAAGCTTTGGTTAAGGGGAGCTGAAGGAGCTAGGGGTTAAGAATATTATGTGGTAAATTTAAGCACAAGAAAAGCCTTGGTAAAGTGGCAAGGAGGCGCCACTTAGGGCCTTGAGCAATGACGCCACAAGCAGGGGAAGGAGGCTCAGGTTCGAGCAGCGGAGATCCCATTTTCTGGTTATTATTTTGGAGCCAAGCTGAGGAAGAGTTGTGCTCAGCTCAAACTCTGGAGAAGAGAGAATTTAGGAGTTTGACTAATTCAAACTCGTTTGAACAGGTGGCCAGGAGAAATTTGAGCAGTTGGCCGAATTTGAACTCTTGGTTGAGGAGGAGTATTCGGTTGGGAGTCTAGAGGGGGAAGTGCCGAAATTTCTTAGTTAGCTAGGTGGACAATTTCGGCTAGCAAAAGCCTTGATGCATTCGATTGTGAAGCAAAACCGAAACCCCTTTTTGTACTTGCCGATTTCTCCTTCAGTGCACCATTTGAAACAAAAGCCGAACCTCTTTTGGCACTTGCCGAATACCTTTTGAAACACCTAGCCGAATCCTCATTTGAAGCTCTCTTTTTCTCCTTTGAAACCGAAACCCCATTGGCACTTTCTTGCTCTTCTCTTTTCAGCAATCTTCATCTTTCTTTTCTCTCAATCACCTTGAGCCGAAACCTTCTTCTTCCTCCCTTTGCCGAAACTCCTTTAATCTCTTTTATCTTCTTCCCTTTTCTCTGTCGACATGTATAGAACAAAAGCCGAATTTCAGCATTTGTCTTGATTCTTATTCATCCATGGAATCGGATTCTCCTAGGTTCTTCAGGATTTTGAAGCAGTGGATAGTGGCCATCTACTCTACCAACCGGTTTGTTGGAGATTGTGGTAAGGGCATCTGTCGACTTAGTCTTTTGTTATTCAGTTGAAAAGCCGAAGGCTATTAAGTTTAAGTTGTTAGTGTTGGCCGATTGTAGGGGGAAGCATAATCTCGCATACTTCGGGTTGTGGCTAGTACTCGAAAGGCGATAAGGTAAGGATTATGGTCAGTTCTGCGTTAACTCTTCGGGATTTATGGGTTTGGCCGAATGGTTTTTGCTAATAACCTTAGTGTTGGCCGAATGTAGGAAAAAAGGGGATCTAAGGCGTTAGATCTTGAGCTACGAATTTGATAGTCGCGGTAGTAATCAGGTGTGTAACTTGCACACTTCATAATTAAGTAAATATGCTAATAAGCTAAACATGTTAAGAGCCGAAAACTGTATAGATCTTGATATGATGCCTTTATGGGTATGAGCATGGATTTTAGGTAAGTCCATTTTTGGATGAGATTATGCTATATGATGCTTGATGCTATGATCTACGTTATAATCGATATATGTTTACTATTAAAGCATGTTGGCATGATTTGTATACGTATTGCATTATTACGGGTGATATGAGTGGAGGGGGAAGATTGATATCTGTGACTTTGGGTCACCAGTGGTTTGGTACCACAGTTGATTTCGTGACTTTGGGTCACCAGAGGTTTGGCACCTCATAGTGACTCGTCCCAGTGGCTTCGCACCACAGTGGGTTGGCCCCACATTTGATAAAACGGGATTGTCGCCAGTGATTTGGTATCACAACATGGGTTGGCCCCACAAATGGATTAATCGTGACTTTGGGTCACCAGTGGTTTGGCACCACAATTATATTGATATCAGTGGTTTGGCACCACCAGTGGTTTGGCACCACAAGTGGTTTGGTACCACACGGGGTAGAAAAAGGAGTTATGGGTGGCTAGGTTCGGGTGCATGATGTATTTACTTGGTTATGAATCTGTGTAAGCATGTTGCTATAATCGGGAGGGGGATTATGCACTGAGTCTTGGTGACTCACCTTCTCCCTTATCTTTTCAGGTGATTCGTAGATCGCGGATGAGGAGCCGGGTGGACTCGAGGTGACCATGCGATATTTACATTCGGTTTTACATGGACTTTTGACTTGGGTACTTTACTTTACATTTCGGTTTTCATTTGGGTTTGTAATAAGGCCAGTGGTTATTTTTATTATTATCTGCTTTGGATTCGAATTTAAATACGATTAAGAAAAGTATTTGACTTGTTTTAAAAACTTGAAACGCAAAGTTTTCTAAACTATAATACGCACTGGGTTTCCAAACTTTACCATCGGGTAATACGATTTACATGATAACAAAGCCAACCTAAATGATTTTCAAATTTAAGTTTCAAAGCTCAAATACAAATGGTTTTAAATCAAGTTAAAAGCCACTCGGGTTTTAATCAACATAAACGTTTTCTTAAGTAATGAATCATGAACGAGTTTTAAAGAGGCTTTTCGGGATTTCAAAAGCAACTTAACGTTTTTCATCTGTACATACACCATTTTTCTCCAAGCACAAAGCAATAAAGGAGTTTTACACTAAAAACCAACCGAAAACTTGTTTTCTTCGAAACGTTTTTACTCTGTGACATGCTAGATTCGGTCGTGGTGTGTTGATCGGGTTTGGGGTGTTACAGTATTGTTACCTATTTAATATTATTATTACATTTCTTTATTTATTTACTCGAAATTTATGTTATACATATTTATCTTGCTCATTTTATTTTTGAATTTCATATCATTATTCTTTTCACGCATGTAGCATCGTATTTTCACATTACTACTTGTCACATTAACCTTTATTTGATACATCAAGTTTTAAAGTAATCAATATTTCGTATTAGAGATTCGAGAAAAAATCATGCCCTAACTTATTGGGTTCCGATTTTTCTCATTTAATCTGAATAACGGAATATCCTTTTTAAATTGCAATACAAGTTTTGAATAAAATACTTGTTCTCGGAGATACGCGGTGTTGTGCCCTAACTTACTGGCCATGACATCTTGTTACCCCGAGATAAGATTTTTTGTAAATAAAGGCAATATTCTGTATCTGGAATTTCGAGAAATCGTGCCCTAACTTACTGGGTTCCGGTTTCTCATTTGAAAAATAACCGAATATCCTCCTCAAACTTAAATACGAGTTTTAAAAGTCAAAAGACAAGCTAAGTTTCGGGAACTCAAAATGGCGTACCCTAACTTACTGGGTGTGACATTTTACTTCTGCGAAATAAGAGGGTCTTAGCATCCATTCTGATTTGTTCAAGTCTTCTCTAAAAAGGATCGTATTTTCGAATCTTTTGAAATTTTTGATATTAAGACATTAATAATCAGTTAGGTACCAATTTTGGACGTATCGAGGGTGCTAACCCTTCCTCGTGTGTAACCGACTCCCGAACTCGTTTTCTAAATTTCGTAGACCAAAAATCGTCGTTTTAGTAAATTCAAATTTTATTAAAATGATTGAATCATGAGGTGACCCGATCACACCTCACAAAAAAAGAATTGGTGGCTACTCCGTTTTTTATTTTCATTTTCAAAATACAAAGTTGACCCTGTTTTTCAAAAAAACGGTTACAACATTAATTAGTGAATATTTTTGAAAATTTAAATAAACAAATTTCTTAAGTTTCTTATTTGTAAATATTAATCTTGTGGAAATTGATAAATATTATTAGTGTATCAATATAATTGTAAACTATATTCCTAGTGATAATTATGTTATGTTCTTAGTATGTAAATTAATAATAATTACATCACGCTCTGAATAAATTTGTCAAGTAGCATATTTCAATTAATATAAAGTTGCATAAGAAATCATTTTACACAAGTAAATTGAAAATAAATTAAGAGTACATAAATATTCAAGAAAAAGATACATGTGCCAAAGTGTAACTTTTGAGCAAACATGTGACAAATGGAGAAATTTGTGAGCATGCATGGTCCGATATTGTCATTCCTCATATCTCATTCTCAATTAGCTGTGAAAAAAGTTATCTATCCGTGCATTTTTTGTTTTGGATGTTTTAGCTTAATAAGTTATTACAAACCTCTATTCACCAAATACTATAATTAGAAAGTTTGACTACCCAATCCTCCATTTGTGTTCAAATTAGTTAAAAAATCCAAAACTGTGTTGACCATACACATCCATAATGATTTTATAAAAAAACACTTATTTTAATCTAATTTTAGTTTTTTTTTTCAAATTATTAATGGAATGTAATATTAATGAAATTTTTTTGTTTATTATTAAAAAAAGCTATATGAGATGCTACATGTAAAAGAGAGTTAATAATAAGAAAAAAATATTATTATAATATAATTAATTATTTAGAATCACTTTCAAAAAATAAATTTAAAGAAAAATGAAAAATTGTAGAAATTATTTTTAATAAAGAAAAAAAAATAGAAATTAAATAAAAAAATATAGATGTCCCACCTGTTAGTAAATTAAGTTTTTCATGTATTAGAACTTGTAGCATATATGATATATAAAAAAGAAATGATACACTTTTACGGCAAAACATGAGAGAGAGATTCCAATCCTATTGTATATCTAATTAACTTATAAGCGAAATAAACCCATTCAAAAAATAACAACAAAGATTAGAATAAAATAAAGATGTTACATTGACATATTACAAAGGGGTGTTACAAAATTGAGTGCACCGCATTATGCATAATCGACCTAGATTAAGGAATAGCCAGCATCCTATTAATGCAACAAAGTGTATGTAGTCAAAGTTGTCAACACTTGCAAATAAACAATAGCAAACTACAAAAATGGTTCCTTTCCAGAATTCATCATATAAAGTAATGAATAACAACAATCCTTGAGCTACACCAATACCTATTTCACTTCTTTCTAAACATAAATACAAAAAATGAAGGGAATATCCAACATCCCACTATTGAAACACCACTTTTTGACACCCGACATACGATAAACATCGACACCATTAAAAGGAAAAGAATTCCTGAAAATATATTAAGAATTGCATTTGTTAAAATAGTGGGGGCTAAGTTAGATATTGATTCATCGAAGGACACTGCAAGAAACGCTAATAATACTTGAAGTTCAGTCCTAAAATCATGGGGAAAAGTTTTGAGTAGAGCTAATGTTAGGAATAATGTTACGAGGAACACAAGATAGGTTGGAATATAGAAGAGAAGAAAATCCGATGGATCCATGACTGATTTCCCTAGTACCATTGGATCATATGATCCTTTGGACTTTGAGGTATTTTCACCTTGCCAAACACCACCAGGTGGGCTTTGAGTGGCTTGGTAGGTTGCAGTTAGAAGCAGTCCTAAAATTACTAGCAAGGCATTGTGGTCATCGGCTGATATGTTGTCCATATTTTGAAAAATTAGTAGTGATGCTTTTGTCACATACTTGACAACTTGTTTCTCCAACTTACGTTTAAAGTTTGAAACTACTGAAATAAAGTAGCCTTGCAGAATAGCAATGTTTTCTCTGTTATTATGTTGTTGTGCAACACCCAGTGCGGTCAAACCAACTTGATTGGTAGCATGCTTATCAGCCTTGCAGTTTAATAGTAGTTTAAGAACCTGTTCAATTGATAGTTTAGGATGTAAAAAGGCTAGAATAAATTAATCATGTCTCTGAAGTAAAAAAAAGAATCTATGTACTATTAATTACTATCGAAGCAGTTGAGTCGAACCTTGGGTTGATTATGGATAGCGGCTATGTGAAGTGCAGTGTCGCCATTTTTGTCTTTCCGGTTCACCACTTCCCAATAATAGTCTTTCCCCTTAAGCGTTCGAATTAGGAGTTGGAGAACGTCCAGTCTATTGTTTTGGATTGCAATATGCAAAGCAGTGCCATTCTCAATTGTAACATCTAGGATACAATCAGGGAAGCTTCCAGAAATGTATCCAACAGACCAAGCTGGTTTCCAACGTTACATAAGTAGTGCAATGGAATCTTACCTTTCTTTCCTCTGACAGGAACAAGATCTTTATCAATCTCCAAGAAGCGGAGTGCCATCTCTTTATGCCCTTTTCTAACTGAAATGTGAAGTGGGCTCAAACCTTGGTGGTTTAGCTTTCGAGCAAATGATGGCTTTAAGTTCATCATCTCCATTGCAAACTCAATGCACCCTTCTTCTGCAGCTATATGTCATGGATTCTCGATAAACTCCACCTCATCAACACGCCTCAAAACATTTCCATTTCTTTGAATTACTCTATATAATTCGTTAACCTTTCCTGTACGAGCAGCATTTCTTAAATTTTCATCCATGTCAGGAGGAAGGATCAATGAACAATAGGAAGTAAGAAAATGAAAGGAAACAATCGCTGCTGTATGGTCTGTCAATTGCAGCCAACTAGGAAACAATACAAGGATAGAAAAGGCAGACGAATTATGTATATATTTCTGGGTTTCGCCTTTAGTAGAGGATTATTATAATTTCATAGTGAATGTTTAAAGTTTAAACAAATGAAAGCCACTAGTGCGAACAGAAAGCCACTTTGAAAAGAAAAGAAGCGATGCTGTTTCCTTTCTTTTATGAGAATTATCGGGAAGCATTTTTCTTTTTGAAAAGCTTGGAAATAGCTTGAAGGTTCCACCGTCTCAAAAGAATTTTATCATCTAGAGATGGGAAGCTTTTCTTGTTTTTCTTTTTGAAGAATTCATTGGAAAGCTTTTTCCTTTTGGAAGGATGGTTGGAAAGCTTTATTATAAATTTAGTTTGAAGTATCAATTTGTAAAGCTTTAGCCACTTATCCATCAACGATTGCTAACCTCAGCTCGTAAAAAAATATTAATGACACCTTAACTCATTATTATATAACATTAATCTCTAAAAAAATTCGCTGCAAAAGCTAAAAAACCATTATTATATAAATCGAGGTATTCTTATGACACGTATTTAAATACTTTTTTTAAAAAACTATATAACAATAGGCAATTTTTAAGTTTATTCTGTTCATTCAATATCTATATCTTAATTGTTTATGTAATTTGGTATTTCAATTTTTATAATATTATATTTAGTTTAAATAATTTATTATTATTAAAATATTGACATGAATTTTGTAAATTGTTAGTACTGTTAAAATTCTCTTATAAATATTATTATTTAATTATTAAGTGAATATTTTTTAAATTTCAATATGTTGAATTTAATAAAATAATTTAATAGTATTAATAGTTTTTTTAATCCAAAAAATATAAGACTAAATTTAAAAAAAAAAAGTGCGAGGAATTTGAAGTTGTGAAAGAATTTGACCAGCGACCTAATTCATTGTCTCCATGTCGAATGGAAGATTGTTGAACTTTGGCCTGCAATGCAATAAGAAACCAGCAGAAGACCAGCATTGAAACAAAACCAAATGTAGCAGCATCATTTTGTTCTTTTGTTCATTTGTAACTTGATTTAGTTCTTTTGTAACTTGTACTTTAAGTTAGTAGGATTTGTTATTGATGTAATAGCTGATATGTCAGCTACATTTTGTGTGTAATTCAATCTTTGTTTTTGGTCAATACTTTAGTGGAAGCAGTTATGTATTAGGAAACTGACATGTAACTTATGTTTTAATATTAATGAAAATTCATGAAGCAGTTTCAGTTTTTTGGATTCAAATTTTGAGCTCTCTCCTTTGCAACTGTTTTTCTCTTTGCTTCTTTCTTCCTTGTTCTATGTCCTGATCACCCCAACAAATGGTAATCAGAGCCTATCATCTTTGAGGGCCTCTGGTGTTGGTAGTTTTTTTTTTTTTTGTGAAGAAAACTTAAAAAAAAATTGAAGTTGTCGTTTTTGTTGCTGTAAAATGAGCTTCACACCACCACCACCACCACCTATGTTTGCTAGTAAGAACTACCACATTTGGGTAGTAAAGATGAAAACTTACCTGCAAGCACATGACCTATGGAATGTGGTTGAAAATGATACGGAACCAGCTCCACTTAGTGCCAATCCCACAATTGCACAGATTAGGCAACATAGTGAAGAATGTGCCAAGAAGCACAAAGCAATGGCTTGCTTGCAAAATGGAGACAAAACAGGCATGGGAGAAGCTGAAGGAAGAGTTTATGGGGTCAGACAAAACAAGGCAGCAACAACTGATCAACCTCAGAAGAAGAAACTTTGTGAACTTGAAAATGAGAGAGTCAGAGACCATCAAACAGTACTTTGATAGGATAATGGCCACGGTCAATAATATTAGGCTCCTTGATAATGATTTCTATGCGAGCAAAGTTGTTGAAAAGGTCATCACAACTCTTCCTGAAAAATTTGAGTCAAAGATCTCCTCATTGGAGGACTCGAGGGACTTATCAACCATCTCCTTGTCTGAGTTGGTAAATTCCCTATATGCACTTGAGCAAATGAGGGCCAATAGAATGAAGGAGCATCCAGAAGGAGCTTTTAAAGCAAGAGCCAAAGAAAGCTTAAGTTTGAGCTACAAAGGGAAGAAACCATGGCTTGACAAAAAGGAGAAACCAAAGAGGGATGCTAGAAAGAAGAAATTTCCACTATGCATTCACTGCAAAAGAAGCACACACTTGGAGAAGTACTACTGGTACAGGCCAGATATCTAGTGTAGGAGCTATAAACAGTTTGGTCATATTGAGAAGGTGTGCAAGAACAAAGGAAGGGCACAAGCTCAGCAGAAAAACCAAGCTCAAGCTGCTGAGGGTATTCAAGCTCAGGAGGAACATGTTTCCTCTGTATCCTATTATGCAACATCAAGCAAAATCAGTAGGAACTGGTTAATAGATAGTGGCTGCTCTCATCATATGACATCAGATGAAGGGTTGTTCAAGGATCTTGATAGAAGTTTTGGCTCCAAAGTCAAAATTGGAAATGGCAACCTCATTGAGGCCAGAGGAAGAGGAAATGCAGTGATCAGCACTCACTCAAGTAACAAAGTTATTTCAGATGTTCTATTTGTGCCTAACATAGACCAAAACTTTCTTAGTGTTGGTCAACTAATTGAGAAGGGTTATTCACTCATTTTCAAGAATAACTCCTATGTTATTGAGGTTTCATCTGGTCAAAAAATGGTTACAGTGGCTATGACTGAAAGATGTTTTGTGTTGAACTTGAATCAGTTTGAAATGAAGGCTTATACTAGTGCTACTGATACAGCTAGTTTATAGCACAAGAGGTTAGGCCATGTCAGTTATAAATCACTTGGTTTGTTGCACAAATTGAACCTGGTTGAAGACATGTCCAAAATTGAAGTCAGTGACAATGTTTGTGAAATTTGCCAGCTTGGGAAGCAAGCAAGATTGCCTTTTCTAGTCAATAAGGCATGGAGAGCTCGAGACAAGCTCGAATTAGTCCACATTAACATTTGTGGACCAATGAAGTCTTCCTCTTTAAATGACAGCAAGTACTTTGTGCTGGTTATAGATGATCTATTTTTTGAAACAAAAGTCAGAGGTGTTTGAAGCATTCAGCAAGTTTAAAGCTCTAGTTGAGAATCAATCAGGTTGCAATATTAAGGCTTTAAGATCAGATAATGAAACTAAATACTTGTCTGAGAAGTTCCAGAAGCCGTGTAAGCAAGCTGAAATTCATCATCAGTTGACAAATATCTATACTTCTCAGCAAAATGGAGTCTGTGAAAGAAAAAATAGAACAGTACTCGACATGGCCAGATGCTTACTGTTTGAAAGAAAATTGCAAAGCAAATTTTGGGCTGAGGCGGTAAACACTTCAGTGTATCTGCTCAACAGACTGCCTATTACTGCTATAAAAGATAAAACCTCTTTTGAAGCTTGGAATAAACTCAAGCCAACAGTGTCACGCCTAAAAGTGTTTGGTTGTGTCTACTATACACTCATACCAGCTGAGAAGAGAACCAAACTTAAAAGAAGATTTGTGCCAAGGATCTTTGTGGGTTACAGCAGTACTAAAAAATGCTATAGGGTATTTGATCCTTCAACAAAGAAGATTCTGGTGAGCAGAGATGTGAAATTTGATGGAGAAAGAATATGGAATTGGAATGGGACAGATGCAAGCTTGAGTGAAGAAGATCAGCTAGACAACAATTTAGAACCAGTTGAAGAAGGGCCAATTTGTGATGATTTTGATGATGTACCTGTAAGAGGGACAAGAACCATTGCTGACATTTATCAAAGGTGTGATGTTTCAATAGTTGAGCTTTCAAATTTTGATGAAGCTGTCAGAGAAGAGTGCTGGAAAATGGCTATGGAAGCAGAAATGCAAATGATTCTCAAAAATGATACTTGGGAATTGGTTGACAGACCAGATTAGAATAGGGTTATTGGTGTGAAGTGGGTGTTTAGAGTCAAGTACAATGCTGATGGCTCTCTGAACAAACACAAAGCAAGACTTATGGTGAAGGGATATAACCAACAATATGGCATTGATTTCATGGAAATATTTGCTCCAGTTACAAGGCTAGACACAATTAAGCTTTTTTTTTTGCCTTGGTTACTCAGAAGAAATGGAGAATACACCAGCTTGAAGTCAAGTCAACATTTTTAAATGGTTTCCTCAAAGAAGAAATTTTCATTGAACAACCAGATGGGTTCAAAGTGCCTGGTGAAGAGAATAAAGTCTACAGGCTAAAAAAGGTCTTGAATGGTCTAAAGCAGGCACCAAGGGCTTGGTATGACAGGGTTGATGCATACCTATCTAGGCTCGGGTTCGAGAAAAGTGTAAGTGAACCTACACTTTATCTGAAGAAATCAGAGAATGAAACCTTGTTGAATTTTTCACTTTATCTAGATGACTTGCTAGTAACTGGAAGCAAAGAAAAGATGATAGATAAATTCAAAAGTGCAAATGCACAATGTTTTTTAGATGAATGACTTGGGAGAAATGACATATTTTCTTGGCATGGAAGTAATTCAAACTGACCAAGTCATCTTTATAAGTTAGCAGGCTTTTGCACTGAAGATTTTAAACAAGTTTTGTATGTCCAATTGCAAAACTATCAGCACACTAGTGGCTCAAGGTGAGAAATTAACAAGCAATAGTAGTCATGAAAGAGTCGATGAGTATAGAAGCTTGGTAGGTTTTTTGCTTTACTTAATAGCTACTAGGCTTGATATCACGTATGCTGTTAGCTTACTATCTAGATTCATGCATTGCTGTGATACTGTCCATTTTAAAGTAGCTAAGAGAGTTCTCAGATATGTGAAGGGGACTTCAAATTTTGGAGTGAAGTTTGAAAAAAGAAAAGACTCAAGCTGACAAGGTATTCTGATAGTGATTGGGCAGGGTCCATTGATGATATGAAGAGCACCTCTGGATATTTTTTCACTCTTGGCTCAAGTGTCTTTTGTTGGAGCTCAAAGAAGCAACAAATTGTTGCTCAATCAATAGCTGAAGCAGAGTATATTGCAGCTGCTGCAACTGTTAATTAAGCCATTTGGCTTACGAAGTTGTTGTGTGATTTGAATGAAAAGTAGATTGAAGCTACTGAAATCAGAGTCGATAATCAGTCAGCAGCTTCCATAGCCAAAAATCTAGTCTTTCATGGCAAAACCAAGCATTTTAAAATTAATTATCATTTTGTTAGAGAGGTTGAACAATCAAAGGAAGTTAAACTGGTTCATTGCAGCTCAGAAAATCAGTTTGCTGATATTCTAACTAAGTCACTCAGTGCTACAAGGTTTAATGTTTTAAGAAGAAGTATTGGTGTTTGTTGCATACAGTCCAAGGAGGAGTGTTGAACTTTGGCCTGCAATGCAACATGAAACCAGTAACAGACCAGCATGCTAGACCAGTATTGAAACAGAACCAAATGTAGCAGCATCATTTTGTTCTTTTGTTCATTTGTAACTTGATTTAGTTCTTTTGTAATTTGTACTTTAAGTTAATAAGATTTGTTGTTGATGTAATAGCTGATATGTCAGCTATATTTTATGTGTAATTCAAGCTTTGTTTTTAGTCAATACTTTAGTGGGAGCAGTTATGTATTTGAAAACTGTCATGTAACTTATGTTTTAATATTAATGAAAATTCAAGAAGCAGTTTCAGTTTTTTGGATTCAAATTTTGAACTCTCTCCTTTGCAACCGTTTTTCTCTTTGTTTCTTTCTTCCTTGTTCTATGTCCTGGTCACCCCAACAAAGATGAAGAGTTATCGGAGACGGGCTTAAGGGAGAAGATGGACAGTTCAAGTGTACATATATCTGAAATGGGTAGAGCAACCGAACAAGAAGGAAATAGGTCCGCATCAACATCGGAATCGGAATTGGAATCTGAATTGGAGTAGTGGAACTGGTGCAGGTAAGTGGAGAAGGGCTTTCTATTAATGGTGAAAGAGACAATTCATTAAATGCGTTGTTTTGGGAAAGAAAATAAGGTGGCGGATATGCTCAAAGTAGTGGGGAATTTAGACAATCTCTAGACGTGGCTGAGCTGGTAAATTAAATGTTGATTTAGAGTGTGTCGAACTAGACAAGGGACTAGAAGCTTGTGTGGAAGCTGGTGGGTTCCATGATGAAGTATTGGGTTTTGAAATTAATAGGGTCAATGTGTCTCAAGTTGGCAAGATTATGGACATAGAGGTTGTTGGCATAGGTAGTGAAGCTTTGGCCCAGTACAACGACCTGACCCCCAAAACGAGCCCAATAGAAATTAAAGATGAATTAGATGGTAGGATTTTAGTGAGCCTTGAAGATGCTGGTACAGAAGGTGAAAGGCATTCAATTGCGAAGTTGAATGAAGCACAGATGACTAATGAAAATGTCATTGCAAGTGGGGATAGTGATCATAGGAGCGTATCACCTGATGTATATTTTAAAGAACTGCCTATTGGCCACAAAGTGAGATACGTGGAACGGTGGAAGAGATAGTAGAACAACTGATAACCTCATCTAATGAAAAAGGGAAAGAAAAGCGAGGGGGAGAGGAAAGGCGATTGGGAAGAAAGAGGAGAAGAAAGCTAGCCTGCATTCAAACTGTATTGTCAATGCTTCATTAATAGACTCCAGTTTTTAGGAATCGGAAGAAACTACTTCTCAGAAAAGCAGAGGGAGCCTACAGGAGAATGAAGAGTGGCTAATACCATAATCAAATTTGCACATGTTTCAATCAAATTTGTTACGTTTTGGTGTTTCATGAAAAAGTTATTTCAATGGCTGATTAAAATGCAATGAGTACACAAAGAGTAACCATGATTCAAATGAAAAGAAAATACTAATATTACAAGAATTAATCTTCTATTTCAATTTATCTCTAACGGCCTATTTTTCAATGGTGTCAGAAATAGTGGTTTCGAGACTACAAATCTGACGAATAAGTTCGTAAATATTATTATTTAATATTTACGAGTCAATTATGGTTTTTAAAAGGTTTTTTATATGGTAAATTATGCTATTCGAATAATTAATTAAGTTAAAGTGGTAAGACCTTAAGGTCAAGTGGTTTTAGAAAATGAGGTATTGGGACCTCATTTCTATAAATCGAGCCATAAATATTTTTATAAATATTTAAGGAGTGTCATTAAGGTTGTATTAAAGTTTCGTTAAGAAATTTTAATCTTTCGGTAGCTAATTGATTAAAAAGGACTAAATTATAAAAGATACAAAAGTTGAATTCTAATAATTAAAGGTGTTAAATAGTTAAGGAAAGGTAATTAAATGGATTAATATGGTAAATATACCATATTATAAATGAGTGGACGGTTAAAGCATGAAATAGGTTGAAAATGCATGTATAATTAAAAGGTAAATTAGTAATTTAATAAAGAAATAACTACTAAAATAAGATAAAAATTTATTTTTCGTCTTCCAAAATAAAGTTCCACCGAAATTGAAAGAACAAAAATCCATGGAAGATGAGCAAGGTCGGCTATGGCTATATCTATGCATGGTAAGCCATTTTTCACCCATTTCTTTAAATTTTTATGTTTTTGAGATCGTTGCAACTAGGTCCAATTAGCTCATACTTTCGATTTTGAAACTGTTAAAGATATTGAATGTTTTCATTGATGAATCTATGTCATTTAGTTATTTAATTATGAATTTGAAATGTTGGTTGATATCTAAAAGTATTTTGTTAAGTAATTTTAATGAATTTTTCGTTTAAGGACTAAATTGTTAAAATAGTAAAAATACAAGGATTTTCTATGAAATTGTTGCATAAATGGGCTATATTGGCTGCCATCAATATTCGGCTATTATGAATTTTCAATAAAAATGGTTAATTTGCATGTTTTAGGCTCAGGAACTACATTGAATAAAAATGAAAAGTTGAGGCAATTTTGTAAAAATGTCAAAAATGACTAAATTACAAAAAATAAATTGTTTTACTATCTAAATTAATGAATTGAATGAAATTATTAATTTAGATCACGATCGAGTGAAAATTCGAGGAAAATGGAAAATTACCAAATAACCCCTGTACTTTGACATTTTTGGTTTTTTGGCCAAGTAAGTTCGTACAGTTAAAATTTAAAATTTATATACATAGGTGATTGGTATTACATGATATAGTATATATATGTTTCATTGTTGGAAATGAATCATTATCTAAGTTATAATATTGAATTTGATATTCGGTTTGAATTGAACGCAAGATAAAGTACATTCGTGTTTTGGTGTGTTACGAGGGCTTGGAGTGGAGATGGTATTGGAGAGAGATACATATATATTACCCAAGTAAACCAAGGTTCAACATTTGTTGCGAATCTGTATATTACCCAAGTAAACCAAGGTTCAACATTTGTTGCGAATCTGTATAGTACCCAAGTAAACCAAGGTTCAACATTTGTTGCGAACTCTCGCATTATACTTTCTGTTTGGAGTGATTCTAGTAGATCAGCTCTTATGAGCTTCTATTCAGCTCTTATGAGCTTTTGTTGGCGTGTTTCGGGTAGACCAGCTCTTATGAGCTTCCGTTTGGCGTATTTCAGTTGGATTAGCTCTTATGAGCTTTTGTTTGGTGTGTTTAGTTGATCTGACGATATACTCTTATCTGTAAGTCGTTCTTTGAATGGAAAATCTCAGTAAGGTAATATGTTTAATGAATTTGAAAGATTTATTATTTATTGAATATTGATCTGAACATAAATGAATTCATCAGTTGAGATTGTGGATGATACTTAGGTTTGTGCTAAGCTTATGGTTGCATTATATCATGTTTAATATTAATGATACACATTGAAATGGTAAGTGGCCAAATGGAAATATGCTTATGTTCATGAAAAGGTGATAAGATTCAAAAGGTGTATTTTTTTAAAATAAAATAGTTCATCATGTGATTGCCTCCAAATGAGTTATATTCATAAATGAACTAACTTGTGTATTTATGATGATGATTAGGCTTATGTCAAGCTTAAGATTATGATTGATGTTTATGCTTATGTCTGGTATTATAAAAATGAAACGGGTAAGAAAATGTAATGAAACAGTAAGTTCAATATTGAAATGTGATATGATGAAAAAGGGATTGATGAATTGAATGATGTATTTATATATGAGAAATTACGTATGTTATGGATGAACTTACCTATGATGTGAATAAATATATTAACTAGTGAATTGATGTTGTTATTTAAGTTTATGCTTAGAAAATGAAATGGAAAGGAAGTAAAGGAAGTAATTCATAGTTTTATGAAAAAGTTAATGATGGTGTACAATGATTTATAAAATCCTATGGTGTTAGGAATGAAGAATATATATATATATATATGATGTTGATAGACTTTGTAACATCCTGGAAATGGAGGGGCTATTCGGTCAAGACATGCACATGCATCATTTTGAAAGTATAATAATATCCAGCCATGAACATGCTAGCAAGTTGGAAAAAAAATAATAATTTAAACATTCTTTGTTGCCATGGCCGAATGTCCCTCTTGGAGAAATGCCCACACATGTTGTCTTCCATTTTTTTTTATTTAGATAAGCAAATGTTTATGGAATAAAACAAGAGATGATGGACACATTATTTTAATGGAATAGCATTGGAGTTTGTTGTTCATGTAGAGCTGATTTTTATTTTTATTGAATGAAAGAACAAGCATTGGTGGGAATCAATGCATGCGTGAATAAATGGGGATAATTAATGGATTGTAATTTTAAGCAATGGAAGTCAAACATAAGCATAAGACAACACATTGAGGGATGGACATGATTTTTATTATTTTATGGGATGATGGAGGAAAGATAATGGGCTGTTTTTTTTTTAAAAAAATGGAAGCATGATAAATTGTGTGGTTAACGTGGAAATGACCATGGAATAAAAAAAAATTGAAACAAAGCAAGCATGCAGGGGAGAGGATTTTAAAATAGAAGCATGAATAAATTATTGGACATTGGTGCCCATACTCTTGTGTTATCTTTGTTGGACGGCACAAGCATTTGTTTTTAGACAAACAAGCATGTTCACTTATCAACCCACTATTCTCTATTTTCAATTGAAAATTTCAACAACACTAACATTCCAAGCATCTTCCAACCGTCCATTGTATGCTCCTAAATAAAGTAATGCATTAGCCCATTAATTAAAAGTGTGCCGAAAAAAAAAATTCTATAGGTTTTAGGTTTGTTTCATTTCATCTTAGGATATTCGGTCATTAAGAGGGGAGCGTGCCAATTTTTGCTAGTCTCCTTAAGTTCATCTTTTCTCTCATTTGGTTTCCCTATTTCCTCCATAACCGAACTTTCATCTTCTCTCTATTCCTTCTTCTCATCTATATTAACATCCACTTATTGATCAATCGAAATATAGTGGAAGGCCGAAACTTGGAGTTTCCAAAGTCATCTTTTAATCGCTAGAAAATGGTTCTAAAATCTTAGAGGTAAGAGTTCTTCACGGATTTTATAATCACTTTTTATTCGATTAAGATGGTGGTGATTAACCGATATTATTATAGGGACTCTATCACTCGATCTTTCATCTTGAGATCATACGGACTTTTTGTGGTAAGACGACCCTATTCCTTAAATCAATCGTTCATAACAAGGTAATATTAGTTTGGACTAATATTTGTTCACAATTGTGAGACATCAGCGATTCTTGACTTTCCATCGGGTTGTGAATCGTTAACAGGGAAAAACCGACAAATTGTAGTTGTTCACGATTCCGAGGGTAAATTTTAGATCGTTTGTTTTAACTCACACTTATCTTATGGGTTAGATGACTATACCGTAATTAAGCATTAGACTAAAAATTGTAAAGTTGGTGAAATCGGAAAATATGGTATATTAACACTTTAGTGTTAAGTGCATGAAATCAGTATCAAAAATCGTGAAAATTACGAAATCGCCCTTAATGGGCTAATATGACAAAAAGGTGATATTTTGGGCCACATTTGATATTTTGGGCCATAAGTGATATTTTGGACCACATTTGATATTTTGGGTCGTATGTGATGTTTTGGGCCATTTATGATAAATGGGCCATATGAGTTATTTGATAAATTTGGCCAAGTGTGATATGAGGAGAAATGGGCCAAATTGTAATATGGGCCAGTTTGTAATAATTTTTTTATGGGCCTTATGCTGGAATCATCATATGAATGAATCGTCATGCATTTTATATACATGATTGCATGGGTTGGGATACTTGATGAAGAGAAGATGGCTTCGTGCCCAGTTAATGGCTTCGTGCCCAGTTAATGGCTTCATGTCCAGTTTAATGTATGGCTTAATGCCCAGTTGGTGTGTTGGCGGGGTGGGTGACTAAAGCTCCCCACAGGTGTGCTGGTTGGTATGGGTGGTGTGTAGCGGATGGAAATTTAGGCTTGGTTGGGAATTGCATATCACATGCATTTATACTTGTTATATTGTTACATTTATAAATGGGCTTAAGCCCAATTAAATGCTTATATGGTTTTGGCCCAGTGGATTTGGTGAGTGGGTTATACACTGAGTTCTAAGTAACTCACCCCGTTTCCTTTACCCTTCTCAGGTAACGATCATTAATGGAGGCTTGGGCCGGGGATGACTTCGTGGAGGCCATACTTCGAATGATGGTTGTTGTGAACTTTGAACTACTCTTAAGTATTTTTATTTAATTACTATTTCAATTATGATGTAATAAGGCCTCTGGTATTATTTTTATGGATTTTTACTTGTGGATGGATTTTTAATTATGTTTAAATACTTAAATGGGACTATTCTATATTTTATAATTTTTTTTTTAAATTCTCGTGCAAAAAGGGGTTTTTCTTAAATATTTTATTCTCGTAAAATTTTTTCTGAAAAATTTATTTTTGAAACTTGTTTTCAAATTTCTTTTGAACTCCTTTAAACTTCTCGTGAAATTTTAACCAATCAATTTTTAAGTTTTAATTTATAAACTCTTATGTCCTAAACCATAGATTTTAAATTAACCTCAGTTTTTACTAAACTTCAATTTCCAAAATAGTCTAGAGAATCTGTTTTCTTTAAATCATTAGATGACTAGATGTAAGTTCGTTTTGTGTGACATACCAAATCTGGTCTTAACGCGTAGACCGGGTTTGGGGTGTTACATCTTATGGTATCAGAGCCCAGTTTCAAAACTCGGCTGTGGTTTGGGTTTAACAACAATTTTGTTTAAAACTGTCTAAATTTTTAGACTTTATGTTTTAAAGGTAGTATGGCACCACGAGCATCCGTCACCAAGTCAAGTAAGTATTTGTATATTGGATGTTTATTATTGTGATATGATCATATGAACACTCTAGAACGTTTAGTTTTAGGTGTTGAAAACGGTAGAGATCGAGACTATAGGATGTGATTACAAAAACAACTCTATCTCTTATATCTCATAAAATATCGTTAAGAAACACTGAAATAGTATTCTGATTTATAAAACTTGTAATCAGATTAAACCGAAATAGTCAGTATGAGCACTAGAGGACGTGGACGTGGACGCGATAGACGTGGCCGTGGTAGAGGACGAGGTGCTAGGGTTGCGTATGAAGCGCCAGGTCATATGCTAGAAATGGACGCACCTGCGTCACCCGGGAGTGAGACTGGATCAAATGACCATATGAGAGAGGACAATGCTTTGACTCAAGCAATGTTGCGAGTCTTAGAAAGGGTAGCTGGGACTAGAACTGGGCCAGCAGCTCGTGGATCGATATCGGAACGACTTAAATCAAGTGGTGCCGAAGTTTTTAGAGGTGTCTCCGGTGTAGCTCCGAATGTTGCAGAATATTGGCTCGAGGCTGTGGAACAAATTATGGACGATTTGGAGTGCACCACTGAGCAGAAGCTAAGAGGAGCCGTGTCCTTGTTAAGGGACGAGGCGTATCAATGGTGGCTTACTGTTCGAGAAGGCACTGAGGCTGCATTGGTTACTTGGGATTTCTTCAAGACTGAATTCCAAGGAAAGTATGTCGGGGCAAGTTATGTGGATGCCCGGAGGAAAGAATTCCTGAATCTGGTCCAAGGAAATAAGTCGGTGGCAGCTTATGAGGCAGAATTTCTACGCTTGAGCCGTTATGCTCGGACAATTGTGCCAACCGATCATGAGTGCTGTGTATGTTTTGAGGATGGCCTGAATGATGAGTTGCGGGTACTGATAGCCCCACAACAAGTAAGGACTTTTGCCAAGCTTGTGGAGAAAGCCAAAATAGCTGAGGAGGCTAAAAACTCAGCACGTCAGAACCGAGACAGAGGCAGAGGCAAGAGGGACTTCAGGTATTCGGGTTCCACTAAAAGTTTTCAGAAGAGGCCTAGGAATGATGAGCCAGCCCAAGCTAGAGCACCTGCTGCTACCAATCAGATTCAACCGTGTGCTGACTGTGGGAGACGATACCCAGGTGAATGCTGGAAAAGAACTGGTGGGTGTTTCAAATGTGGTTCTAAGGACCATCAGCTTAAGGATTGTCCTCGAATGACTGCTCAAACTCAAGAAGCTCGTGATCATGATATACAACCAGCTAGAGGCACTCAACAGCCACCGAGAGGCCGTGGGCCAGGTCGAGGTGGTAATGGCGGTGGTCGTGGTCAAGGTGCACCGGGTAGAGGTAATGGCTTCAGAGGTAACGCGGAGACGAGACAGCCAAGGTTAGTCTATGCGGTCAGGCGTCGGGAGGATGGCGATGCACTTGATGTGATAACTGGTACGTTCTTCATCTTTGATGTACCTGTTACTGCTTTGATAGATATCGAATCTACCCATTCATATGTTGCTAGTGCTGTATCTGTAAATCTGAACATTAGATCTGAGATTAATGATAGAAAGATGACGGTAATTAGTCCTTTAGGACAGTCAGTGATAGTAAATAAATTGTTTAGAGATGTACCTTTAGAAGTTCAAGGAGAAACATTTTTGGCGGAATTGATGGAACTGCCTTTCGGTGAGTTCGACCTTATTTTGGGCATGGACTGGATGGTGAAATACCATGCAAATTTGGATTGTGCTGTAAAACAGATGACGCTAAGAACTCCGGAAGATAAGGAAGTGGTGATGACAGGTGTAAGGAGGAACTATCTATCGAATGTGGTGTCTGCTTTAAAGGTAGAAAAGTTGGTACAAAAAGGGTGTGGAGCATTCCTAGCCTTCATTAGAGCGTTGGATGCCAAGGAAGTGTCAGTAGAAGGAGTTAAAACGGTAAAGGAGTTTTCAGACGTCTTTCCCAAAGAACTTCTTGGATTGCCTCCGGACCGGGAGGTAGAGTTTGGCATTGAGCTATTACCAGGAATGACTCCGGTGTCTATTGCTCCTTATAGAATGGCGCCGAAGGAGTTAGCGGAGCTTAAAGCTCAAATTTAGGAGTTGTTGGATCGGGGATTCATTCGACCGAGTGTGTCACCATGGGGAGCACCGGTCTTGTTCATCAAAAAGAAAGATGGGTCGATGCGTATGTGCATCAATTATAGGCAGTTGAATAAGTTGACGATCAAGAATAGGTATCTGTTGCCGAGAATTGATGATCTATTCGACCAACTGCGAGGAGCTTCAGTTTTCTCGAAGATAGATTTGAGATCTGGTTATCACCAACTTAAGGTCAAGGAGGCAGACATTCATAAGACTGCATTTCGAACTCGTTATGGGCATTATGAGTTCTTGGTGATGCCATTCGGGTTGACTAATGCACCAGCTGCATTTATGGACCTGATGAATCGGGTCTTCCAACCCTATTTAGACCAGTTTGTAGTGGTGTTCATAGATGACATCTTGGTGTACTCGAAGAATGAGGAAGAGCACGATTCGCATCTGCGGGTAGTATTGTAAATATTGCGGGAAAAGTAACTTTATGCCAAATTCAGTAAGTGTGAATTTTGGCTGAAAGAAGTGACCTTCTTGGGGCATGTTGTGTCGGCCGAAGGAATTAGAGTTGATCCCCGGAAAGTAGAGGCTGTGTTAGATTGGAAACCACCAAAGTCAGTGGCCGAAATTCGGAGTTTCCTAGGGTTGGCTGGTTATTACCGGCGTTTTGTTGAAGGGTTTTCGTTGATTGCCGCACCCCTAACTAAATTGTTGCGCAAGGGAGTACTTTTTGTGTGGTCAGATCAGCAGTAAGAAAGTTTCGAGAAATTGAAGAAGATTTTGACGGAAGCACCAGTACTGATTCAACCTGAAGCTGAAAAAGAATTTGTTGTTTCCTGCGATACGTCATACACGGGCTTAGGATGTGTATTGATGCAAGGTGGAAAAGTGGTGGCTTATGCATCTCGTCAGTTAAGGCCGCATGAAGTAAATTACCCTACTCACGATTTGGAATTGGCGGCAGTGGTGTTTGCTTTGAAGATTTGGAGGCACTACCTGTATGGTGAGAAGTCGATCATTTATACGGATCATAAGAGTCCAAAATACCTCCTTACCCAAAAGGAGTTGAACTTAAGACAGCGGAGATGGATAGAGCTGTTGAAGGATTATGACTTCTCAATCCAGTATCATCCCGGAAAGGCTAACGTGGTGGCAGACGCATTGAGTCGTAAGGTGATATCGGATTTAAGAGCGATGTTCGCTCACCTTAGTTTGTATGAAGACGGTAGTCTGCTAGCCGAACTTCAGGTGAAGCCTGTGTGGTTAGATCATATTAAGGAAAAACAATTATCAGATGAAAAGTTGAGTTCCCTATTTCAGCAAGTGGAAAGCGGCGAGAAAGGGGATTTTGAAATGAATAATGATGGAGTATTGTGTTTCCGCAGAAGAATTTGTATGCCCAAAGATTTAGAATTGAGGCAAATGATCTTGCGAGAGGCGCATAGTAGCCCATATGCTATGCACCCTGGGGGAAATAAAATGTATCGAGACCTCCGAAAGCAGTATTGGTGGCCAGGGTTGAAACGGGAGGTTACTGATTTTGTGAGTAGGTGCTTAACATGTCAGCAAGTGAAGGCGGAACATCAATTGCCATCGGGATTGCTACAACCGGTGAATATTCCATTATGGAAATGGGAAAGAATAACGATGGATTTTGTTAGTGGGTTACCCTTAACGCCTACTAAGAAAGATTCCGTGTGGGTAATTGTGGATCGGTTGACGAAGACTGCCCATTTCCTATCTGTTCGTATGGATTACTCATTGCAGAAGTTGGCCAAGTTATACGTAGCTGAGATCGTGAGGTTACATGGGGTACCAGTGTCTATTATTTCGGACAGAGACCCTAGGTTTACATCACGATTTTGGAAAGCCTTACATGAAGCTTTGGGAACCAAGTTGAATTTCAGTACGGCTTTTCATCCTCAGTCAGATGAACAGTCAGAGAGAGTAATTCAGATTTTGGAAGACATGTTAAGGGGTTGTGTGATTGACTTCAGAGGTAGTTGGGAGGATTTTCTACCGTTGGCAGAATTCGCGTATAACAACAGTTATCAATCCAGTATCCAAATGGCACCCTATGAAACGTTATATGGTCGAAGGTGTCGTACCCCTACTTGTTGGACTGAATTGGGAGAAGGGCAGTTATTGGGTCCTGAATTGATATCTGAGACGGAAGAAAAGGTAAAGGTGATTCGAGCAAGGTTAAAGGAAACTTCGGATAGACAAAAGTCGTATGCGGATCTGAAGCGTAAGGATATTGAGTTCGCAGTGGGAGATCAAGTCTTTTTAAAGGTCTCACCCTGGAAGAAAATCTTCAGATTTGGACGGAAGGGCAAGTTGAGCCCTAGGTTCATTGGACCGTACCGTGTGTTGAAACATGTTGGGCCAGTAGCTTATTAGCTTGAGTTACCTCCAGAGTTGAGTCGGATACACAGTGTTTTTCATGTCTCAATGTTAAGGCGTTATCGATCGAATCCGTCTCATATTGTACCTGTAGAGGAAGTTGAGATAAGGCCTGACTTGACATTCGAGGAGGAGCCAGTGCAAATTTTAGATCGGGACATTAAGGTGCTGAGAAGGAAGTCGATACCGTTAGTCAAGGTTTTATGGCGCAATCACGGAGTGGAGGAAGCTACCTGGGAGCCTGAGGACACAATTCGGCAGCAATATCCTCATCTCTTTTAATCAGGCAAATTTCGAGCACGAAATTTTCTTTAATGGGGTAGAAATGTAACATCCTGGAAATGGAGGGGCTATTCGGTCAAGACATGCACATGCATCATTTTGAAAGTATAATAATATCCAGCCATGAACATGCTAGCAAGTTGGAAAAAAAAATAATAATTTAAACATTCTTTGTTGCCATGGCCGAATGTCCCTCTTGGAGAAATGCCCACACATGTTGTCTTCCATTTTTTTTTATTTAGATAAGCAAATGTTTATGGAATAAAACAAGAGATGATGGACACATTATTTTAATGGAATAGCATCGGAGTTTGTTGTTCATGTAGAGCTGATTTTTATTTTTATTGAATGAAAGAACAAGCATTGGTGGGAATCAATGCATGCGTGAATAAATGGGGATAATTAATGGATTGTAATTTTAAGCAATGGAAGTCAAACATAAGCATAAGACAACACATTGAGGGATGGACATGATTTTTATTATTTTATGGGATGATGGAGGAAAGATAATGGGCTGATTTTTTTAAAAAAAATGGAAGCATGATAAATTGTGTGGTTAACGTGGAAATGACCATGGAATAAAAAAAAATTGAAACAAAGCAAGCATGCAGGGGAGAGGATTTTAAAATAGAAGCATGAATAAATTATTGGACATTGGTGCCCATACTCTTGTGTTATCTTTGTTGGACGGCACAAGCATTTTTTTTAGACAAACAAGCATGTCCACTTATCAACCCACTATTCTCTATTTTCAATTGAAAATTTCAACAACACTAACATTCCAAGCATCTTCCAACCGTCCATTGTATGCTCCTAAATAAAGTAATGCATTAGCCTATTAATTAAAAGTGTGCCGAAAAAAAAATTCTATAGGTTTTAGGTTTGTTTCATTTCATCTTAGGATATTCGGTCATTAAGAGGGGAGAGTGCCAATTTTTGCTAGTCTCCTTGAGTTCATCTTTTCTCTCATTTGGTTTCCCTATTTCCTCCATAACCGAACTTTCATCTTCTCTCTATTCCTTCTTCTCATCCATATTAACATCCACTTATTGATCAATCAAAATATAGTGGAAGGCCGAAACTTGGAGTTTCCAAAGTCATCTTTTAATCGCTAGAAAACGGTTTTAAAATCTTAGAGGTAAGAGTTCTTCACGGATTTTATAATCACTTTTTATTCGATTAAGATGGTGGTGATTAACCGATATTATTATAGGGACTCTATCACTCGATCTTTCATCTTGAGATCATACGGACTTTTTGTGGTAAGACGACCCTATTCCTTAAATCAATCGTTCATAACAAGGTAATATTAGTTTGGACTAATATTTGTTTGCAATTGTGAGACATTAGCGATTCTTGACTTTCCATCGGGTTGTGAATCGTTAACAGGGAAAAACCGACAAATTGTAGTTGTTCACGATTCCGAGGGTAAATTTTAGATCGTTTGTTTTAAAATAGATTTATTAAATCGCTTGTGTCGACTAATCAAGCCTTATAAAATTTTAGGTGTCGACGATCGAGAGAGAGTAGTGCTTACCATAATCAGGTGTGTAAACTCACACTTATCTTATGGGTTAGATGACTATACCGTAATTAAGCATTAGACTAAAAATTGTAAAGTTGGTGAAATCGGAAAATATGGTATATTAACACTTTAGTGTTAAGTGCATGAAATCAGTATCAAAAATCGTGAAAATTACGAAATCGCCCTTAATGGGCTAATATGACAAAAAGGTGATATTTTGGGCCACATTTGATATTTTGGGCCATAAGTGATATTTTGGACCACATTTGATATTTTGGGTCGTATGTGATGTTTTGGGCCATATATGATAAATGGGCCATAGGAGTTATTTGATAAATTTGGCCAAGTGTGATATGAGGAGAAATGGGCCAAATTGTAATATGGGCCAGTTTGTAATAATTTGTTTTTATGGGCCTTATGCTGGAATCATCATATGAATGAACCGTCATGCATTTTTTATACATGATTGCATGGGTTGGGATACTTGATGAAGAGAAGATGGCTTCGTGCCCAGTTAATGGCTTCGTGCCCAGTTAATGGCTTCATGTCCAGTTTAATGTATGGCTTAATGCCCAGTTGGTGTGTTGGCGGGGTGGGTGACTAAAGCTCCCCACAGGTGTGCTGGTTGGTATGGGTGGTGTGTAGTGGATGGAAATTTAGGCTTGGTTGGGAATTGCATATCACATGCATTTATACTTGTTATATTGTTACATTTATAAATGGGCTTAAGCCCAATTAAATGCTTATATGGTTTTGGCCCAGTGGATTTGGTGAATGGGTTATACACTGAGTTCTAAGTAACTCACCCGTTCCTTTACTCTTCTCAGGTAACGATCATTAATAGAGGCTTGGGCCGGGGATGACTTCGTGGAGGCCATACTTCGAATGATGGTTTTTGTGAACTTTGAACTACTCTTAAGTATTTTTATTTAATTACTATTTCAGTTATGATGTAATAAGCCCTATGGTATTATTTTTATGGATTTTTACTTGTGGATGGATTTTTAATTATGTTTAAATACTTAAATGGGACTATTCTATATTTTATAAATTTTTTTTAAATTCTCGTGCAAAAAGGGGTTTTTCTTAAATATTTTATTCTCGTAAAATTTTTTCTGAAAATTTTATTTTTGAAACTTGTTTTCAAATTTCTTTTGAACTCCTTTAAACTTCTCGTGAAATTTTAACCAATCAATTTTTAAGTTTTAATTTATAAACTCTTATGTCTTAAATCATAGATTTTAAATTAACCTCAGTTTTTACTAAACTTCAATTTCCAAAATAGTCTAGAGAATCTGTTTTCTTTAAATCATTGATGACTAGATGTAAGTTCGTTTTGTGTGACATACCAAATCTGGTCTTAACGCGTAGACCGGGTTTGGGGTGTTACAGACTTACTCATTTATGAGTTGGTGGTTATGTAGTTGATCAATCTTGAGGCATTAGTATAGGTTTATATTTAATCTATTAAGTTCATTGTTGAAATGGAATGTTATGTTTAAAGTTTATACGAGCTTACTAAGCATTCATTGCTTACGTAGTTATTTTCCTTTACTTTACAGATTATCAGAAGCTCAGTCGAGTTGAAAGCTTGTCAGAGATCTATCACACTATCCAACGATTATATCGATAGATTTGATATCTTGATCAAGGCTATAATGACATGTATAGGTGGACTTGTGTTAATGAACTAGTTGTTATGTTTGGCTTGTAAATATGGTAATATGGTTGGTAAGCTTTTAGCATTTAATGTCTTGATGATTGGTGTTTTTATTATCAAATTGATGCATGGGTTAAATGGCCAAAGTGGTATATGTTGGCAGGGTTGAAATGTGGTCAATTAGGTTATGTGTTGATATGGAATTAAGCTAAATATATATGGATGAGTTATGATAAAATATGTATAAGTTTAGGTATATGTGTGTTTGAGATGCATGAGAATAATGGTTCAAATGGTAAGTTATATTGACATGGTTTAAGTCAATTATTGTATGTTTTAAAATGGTAGCAAGGTGACCAATTATGCATATGTTTGGTTAAGTTGAATGCTTGCTTTTAAGGTGCCTTATATGACATATTGATTGAATGAAATTTGGTCATTCGAATTGGTATTATTATGCATGTTTTAGTTATATTTTAATGCTTGATTGTGTGTGCAAATGGCTTGTAGGTGTGTACTTGAATTGGGTGAAAGAAATGGCCTGAATTTTGCCTATTTCTTGCCCACACGGCCTAAGACACGGGCGTATGTCTCAACCGTGTGTAACATATGGCCATACAACATGGTCGTGTGTCCCCTGTAAGTTCTAAGGGTAGCAAGTTAGGTAGTTACACGGCTTGAGACACGGGCGTGTGTCTCAGCCGTGTGAGGCACACGGCCTAGCCACATGGCCGTGTGACCCGTACAATATGAATTTTTTCTAACTTTTTCCTAAACTTTCTAAATGTTTTCGATTTGATCCGAATTTTTCTAAAGTATTTCTTGGGCTTTGAAGGCTCGATTAAAGGACGATACGCATGTGTACGAATGGACTTTGATATGTTTAATGAAATGATTGAAATGTATGTTTTTAAGTTATGGTTTACGGTAATGCTCCGTAACCCTATTCTGGCGACGGATACGGGTTAGGGGTGTTACGTTATCATTCTCGTCATCATCTTCCATCTTGATCTTCTTCTTCAACCTATCATCATTTTGACTTGTCATTTTTTGCTCGATTCATGGACAGGTCTAATAATCTTCGACCAACATTGGACTTCTGATGCAGTCAATTGCTTTGGATTTGTAAAGTACTTAAACAGTAATAACAAATTGAAGATTTGTATAAAATTATAATTATAATACTAATTAAAATTAATAAGAACATACAGTTATAAGTTGAAGCTTTTATATTAGACAATGATAGGGGAAAGTGAATAAGGGTGAGTTTAAAACAAATTTAGTATAATATGCATTACAGACTAAATAAATGTGTGATAATGATGAATGAGTATTATAACTTTACCTTATTATTGATTAAAATGATCTTTCATCACTTTTCGGTATCTTTACCCTTTGACTATGACTTGAAATTTCCTCTTCGAAAAGTCATTATTACTTTAATACTTCATTATTGTTGAGACACTTCAAACTTACCAATATTAATAATCTCTAATTGTTTAATGCTATTTATAATTATAAATCTTAATTTTAATTAGTATATAACTATTAAACTAATTAAATGATAATTTATTTAAAATACTATATACTATTAATAATTAATATACTCAATTGTGTATTTCAAACCATTAAAAACTCTATTATAAAAAAAATGATATGATTTTATCTGTTACTTATATAGAAAATTTTATCTATTATTCCCAATTGTATAGTTAAAATGAAATCTATTATTTTAAAAAGCACTTATTTATTTAATGTTATTTTAGTAATTAAATGAGCATTAAAGGGTATTCTCATCGATTTAAATTTTTTCCAAACTCGTTTTTTTATATATATATTATAAAATTTTAAATTTCACAAAATATATCTAAAAAAATAATGAAATATGTAATAATTGTTTAATATGGCTTGCTAATTTTAAAAAAATATATATTGTCAATTTAAAAAAGGCTCTATTTGACAATTGGCTGATAGTTGATAGCTAATTGTAGTGACTAGTTTGACCAACTGATTCTATTAACTGATTTGACCAACTGGTTCTATTAACTGTTTATTTAAAAGTGTTTGGTAAAACTTAGCTATAGCTGAAAGCTGATATGTGTAAAATAACAATAATGGCATGACACATTTTATTGTTAAATATTTATTTGTTTATAATACTTTAGTCTTTATTGGGTGAAATTATTAAAACAAAACACTATTACTAAGGAATTAAAACTTTCATTATAAAAATTAATTAGCGAATATTTTTGAAAATTCAAATAAACAAATTTCTTAAGTTCCTTATTTGCAAATATTAAACTTGTGTAAATTGATAAATATTACTAGTGTTTCAATATAATTGTAAACTATATTCTTAGTGATAATTATGTCATGTTCTTAGTATGTAAATTAGTGATAATTATGTCACACTTTAAATAAATTTGTCAAGTAGCATATTTCAACTAATATAAAGTTGCATAAGAAATCATTTTACACAAGTGGTCAACTAATATTTAAGAAATAGATACATGTGGCAAAGGGAGTAATTTTTGAGCAAGCATGGTCAACTATGTCATTCCACTTTTCTCATTCCCAATCAGCTGTGAAAAAAGTTGCCCATCCCTGCACTTATTTTGGATGTTTTAACTTAACAAGATCTCGCAAACCTCCATTCACCAAACACTACAATTAGAGGGTTTGACTACTCAATCCTCCATTGGTGCCCAAATTATCTAAAAAGGGCCTAAAAATCTGTTTACCAAACACCCCAAAGAGAAATCAAGAACACATTTTACAAATAGGTTGAGAATAAGAATACATATAACTAAGAAGAGCATTCAGGTCTTACAACGTGCTTAAAATCACACTTGAAGCAAATGCAACATAGTTGTTCACTTAATCCTTATCAAATTTAGAGTTGCTAAAGGTGTGTTCATCACTTCATGTAACACACAACACTTTATTTTTCTTTTTAATGTTAGCACATTCAGCCTGAGTATGACCATACCTAAAGGCTTGCATCAGATTGGATGACTTTCTTATTTTCTATCTCATTCTCCTATTTGACAAAAACACCTTTGTTCTTTACCTTAAGGGTGTTCTTTGATGTTTCAAATTTCTTAAACCTTCTAGCTTGCGTCCTAAAGGCTTTATTGAAATTCTAAGTAAGAAGATCAATATGCTCTTGAAGTTCTCCATTGTAGAGGTATTGGAAATTTGACATTTCATCAACAACTTGGAATGCAATGCTTCTTTTTCTCTTTGACTTAACCCTATTGGATTCATCCAGGTTCAACTTGAAAGTTTGCAAAGACCCTGTCAACTCATCAATCTTCAAGCTCTTTAGATCTTTGGCTTCTTCAATAGTAGTCACCTTAATTGAAAACCTTTCAAATGGTGACCTCAAGACATTTTTCACAAGTTTAGAGTTTGAGTACTCTTCACAGAGGGAAAATGCATGATTAGACAAGTCACACAGTTTAGCATAAAACTCTCTTATCATCTTAGAATATTGCATTCTTAAAGTTTCAAACTTTGTGGTTAGCATCCACATCTTGGATTGCTTGACAACATTTGTTCCCTCGTGAATAGTTTGGACCTAAGCTTCTTTTGCAATAGTGTACTTGGAAATACATTCGAACTCTTTCATGTCAATACCGCATAATATGGCATACATGACCTAAGAGTTTGCATTGTCAACTCTCTCTTCTTTAGTTGTCCACTCAACCTCAAGTATAGGAACCTTTCCAGCATCAAAATCTACAAGAGGGGCTTGCCACCCAGTAAGTACAAAATGACAGGCTCTCTCATCAATAGACTTTGTGTAGGCTTTTATTCTAGCCATCCAATAGGGATAATTTCCATTCTCAAGCATAAAGGGACGGTAGTTGAAAAACCTTCCATTGTTAACAAACAACAACACTAGGATTTACCACTAAATACGTTAAATGTCTACTTATACCAATTATTTCTACCTACAGTTGATGTTTGCTTAATAAGAAAATTGTTAATGGAAGTGCTTGACTGTAGTGGCCATTACAACATGAAACTACAAAAACTGTTGCAAATAAAAACAAAGGATGCTAATGATTTGTTTACACAGTTCAATTTCTCTACATCTATGGAACTTAGCTTAGTGAGTAATTTCACTATCATTAATCACAAATAAAACAAGTGATTCACACTCTATCACTTTCCAAGTATAGAGATCTTACCTTTGTACCTAAAGGTTGAACACTCAACTGCAAATCCTCCCTTGAGAACTTGGGGCAGTAAGCACTTAAAAATGGTTACAATTTAGCTTGCACTCTTTTACAAAACATATTCAAGTGCCCTCAATAAGCCTTCATACAAAACTTAGACAATCCTCAAAGCATATATCAATTTTGGCTTGTTAACATAGAATAACTCATTGAAAATAGCTATTATAACATAAATATTAAAAGTATAATCAATTGAAGATATGTTTTCCAAAATTAGCAATGTAATCTCGATTGAATTTCCACATTCTAAGGGTTGATTTGATTCATTCTAATCCAATCCAATCCAATACAATCCAATCTTCAAAAGCCTATTTTCATATATGGACCTTAGTATATTCAATATAACAACACATAAATAGGTCCAAAGATTTTTTTTTCATTAAATTGCCAATCCAAATAAGACAAGTAATTAAATTTCCTCAGAAGCAGTCTGTAATGAGCACTACTAGATGTCACTCAGCTTCAACCTTCACATATTGTCTCAATATTTTTTTTTATAATGTGAAATGTTGATAGTCAAAAGCTTAAATAAATAGTAGAGAGTAGGTGAATGAGAAAGCCGCATTGTACAAGAAGAAATCGTTATTTCTTTTATGACACATTTAGTTACTAGTGTAATAATATGAGACAATTGGTTTTTAACATTAATCCCATTATAGGTTCTTATTATATCAACTTTTTTTGATACAATGCCTAGAACTATCCATAGCCCCTTCCCAACCTTTAAATAGGAGGATAATGCTGATGCGTTGTGAACTAACTAAAAATTTGACGAAGACAAATGTACTTATCAATTAACAGTATAGCTATGGTGAGCAAGGATATCATTCCCATGAAGACTATAATTACTAGGAATTACCGTCTTTATATTATTTAATTGAATAATTTGGGTGATGGATTAAAAAATAAAATAAAATAAATTAATTAACTAATGAACACGACAAAGAAAAAAACACGAAAACAATCGAATAACAATCAATAAGCGAAACAATACCCAGGAAAAAATTTACCTAGATTTCATCTGTCAATATTTATCTAAATTACGTAATTTCTTTACTTAGTAACTTAATTAGTAGAAATCCCTAAATTATGCTAATATCTCTTTCAAGAATAAAAGCAATTGACTCTAGGTTGATTAACTGAAATTTCTTTCTAATTAAAACCTCTATTATTGCTTTAACTCGTGCTATAGAATTCCCTATTAGATTTGAGTCTAATCCGGTAGATTTATGTCGTCCTATTTCTAGGATTGCATGCATCTCCACTCAATTATGCAAGATCTACTCTTAAACAGGGTTTATTCGTCCTTTGATTTAAGCACAACAAACATGGATCAGTAGTCTAGAAATATTAAACCAAGAATTAAGCACACATAATTGAGAAAAAGATCTAAGTATTTACTGGGCAATACAAAAATCAAACAATAGAATCAATCATAGGGTTCATCTCCCTTAGGTATTTAGAAAATTAGTTCATGCTTGAATATAAAAATATCTAAGATACAATATAACCGAAAGAAATAAAGAAACTCATGATAATCTCCTAAGAATCAACTAGGAATCTTTAATCTTAACGAAAATCTGCTTAAAAGTTGGCTTCAATTGTGTTTTTCGAGTTGTTTTCTTGAGTATTCTGTGACGACTCACTCTTATCTTCTTATTTTTGTTATATATATGTTTTAGAATGCCTGAAAAATCTAAAAATCGCATTTTTTTTGAAGTTTAGTGTGCAGTCCTGTGAAAATGACACAACCTACCACATGGTCGTGTGGGTCACAGGGCTGTGTGGCCAGCACGTGTGGAATAGGTCAACTCGTGTGGCTCCTGTAGCTTGCTCCGATTTTTCGATTTTCACTCATTTTGCTCCCAAGCTCTCTTAAGCATCAAAACATGAATTTAAAGGATTAGGAGTATAAAATTCACCATTAACATCGAATAATCACCCAAAAATGCATTAAGAATGATGTTAAAATTTGTTACTTTTGACATTTATCAAATGCGTTTCAATGTACTTAAACCCACATCCTCCTACATTGGCAACAATCGAGCTAAGGCTCAATCAACATATTAATATGAGAAAAATGTTTATTTAATACATATATGTTAAAATAATTAGGAATAGAATAAAAATTAATTAGTAAAAAATTAAATTTGAAATTAGATGGATAAGTAAAAACTCTAGTAAAAAAAAAGACCTCTTCAAAAATAAGCAATAAAATTTTCTTCTCTTTACATAAACAAGTCTTGTGAATGACTAAAATTTACTAATTATAATTAGTTTATTGCTAACTCATGAACTAAAACATGAAAAAAAAATAATACTCCTATCAAACATATCATTATATTATTAATTTAAGATTTTCTTCTTTTTATTTTATTTTTTTCCAATAAGTCTTTGGCTATGCTAGTAAGGTTCAAACATGGGATTTTGAATGTTCAAATTCAAATTCCATTATGTGTAAATCATGTGTGTGTGGGCTTTATTAGATGTATTTATGGGTCAATCTAGGTTTTAGATTGAACTTAAGCATGATAGTAACAAATTTTATATTTGTTAGTGTCTGGATTGACACAAAATATGGGCATAAAATTTTACCCAAGTTTGTATATATTTGTAAATGATTAGCTTAAGCCTATTTTAAAACAACCCATATTATTTTAATTTTTTTAAATATTTATATTATTTTTATTTCAATATTTAATATTTTTTCATTTATTAAAATTTTATATACATCCAACTAACTTTTTTTAATGTTTACATTTAGTATGATATATTACTATAGATTTAATTTTAATTAATTTTAATGTATTATAAATTACATCATATATAAAAACAATGTAATATTATAAACTTAGAAAATAGGTCGGGCCATTCAAAGTTAGGCCTTGAACTTTTAAGCTCAAGCCCGATACATATTTTAAAGGTATCATATATTTTCAACCATTCTAAATTTTGGACAAACCTTTGAAGTTGGGTGGGTAACCTAATTCTTAAACAAATCAATTTATCAAATTTATAAAAAGCTAAAATATTGTTTTTAATAAATATAAAATTAAAGGTAATAGTCATGTCCATTGTTAAGTTACTATGCTGATTGGCTTACGAAGAAAACAAAACCTAAAACCTACTTGATTTGTATATGCTATTGATAAATGTATTCAAATTATAACTTACAAAGAAAACAAACCCATTCAGACATGTTACAAATAGATACAAAACAAGAATCAGTTTCCATAGTTAAGTTGGCTTAAATGCCAATTGGACTACTTAATTATTATAATATTGAATGCTCCGCTTTAAACAGAATTGACATAAATTAAGAAATAACCAGTATCCTATGAATACAATAGGGAATGTCTAGCTATAACCACCACCATCATCAACGATAACATCAATTCTAACAAATAAACTATAACCGACAGCTAAAATGGCTTCTTTCCAGAATTCATCTTGTAGCAAAAATCCTTGAATCGCACCTACAAGTCCTTTCCAGCAAAAATGGAGACAGAAAACGAAGGCAATAGATACACATGAACACCATTAAAATGAAAATAATTGTTGAAAATATACGGAGAATTTTAACTGTTAAAAAGGTTGGAGCTATGGAAGATATTGATTGGTCGAAGCATGCAGCAAGAACCGCAAGTAATACTTCAAGTGCTGGGGAAAAGGTAGTAGCGCTAGGGTTAGGAAAAAGGTTACAATGAAGACAACATAGGTTAAAATATAGAAAATAAGAAAAAAGGATTGACCCATGACTGGTGTCCCTATACTCCCAGGTAATTCCCTTTCATCAATACATTTAGTGACGATGGAGTTAGAAGAACTGTCGCCTTACCAAACACCACCAGGTGGGCTAAGACTGGCTTGGTAGGTTGCAGTTAGAAGGAGCCCTAAAATGACTAATAAGGCATTGCGGTCATCGCCTGATATAGTAAGGATGCTTTTGTCACATACTTGACAATTTGTTTCTCCAACTCATGACTAAAGTTTGAAACTCTTGGAATAAAGCAACCCCGTAGAACAGTAATGCTTTCTCTGCTATTATGGTTTTGTGCAACATCCAATGCTGTCAACATTTAATTTTAATTTTTCAATACAAAATGAATATGGTTCTAAACTACGCAATCTTGATCCCACCCAATTCTGAAAAAGAATGGTTGTGCTTTAAATGAATAACACCTTACATTGTCAACATTTTCTTATAACCTAGCAATTTCCCTGGATGTCAGGACCAAGAGGAGAGCCCTTCGGGAAAATCTGAACAAAAAGAGTTCACAAAACATTAATATTTTCCCTCGATGTCAGTACTATAAAATCCCTGTAGTAGTAGGATTATATTTTAATTTTTTTATTTAAAGAATAAATAAATTAAAATTTCATCCATGTCAAAAATTGATAATCAAATAACTCAAAATTGATTTAGGTTTTGATTGATGATTTCAGTTGGGGGTTTCGATGCATTCTTCTTCTTGTTATTTCAGAATAGTAGCTTTATCAACACGCCAAATTATTTGAATGGCAATTTGGAAGTCAAAAAAAAAAGAAAAGAAAAAAAAAAAGAAAAACAGACAACTGCATAATTGTATTCATAACAGGCAACAGCCATATAAAGTTATATTCTCAAGGAAACCATTCCAGTGAACAAAACTGGAATTAATAGAAATAAGGATTAAAGGACTTACCTCATAGTACACTTGAAACCCTAAACCAAATAATAAAAAAATTAAAAAATAATGTCGATGTAGGAAATCAGTGGATCTGGGTTTGTGGATTTCAAATGTTGTACATAGCAAAGAAAGGACGCATGCTTATCACAGTGTTTTTAGCAAGGCTTGCCGGGTTTGCAGTTGAGTGTTCCGGCATACTTGGTCAGTTTGGGGGCCATCTCACCGGGATTGAAAGGCATCATTTTGTTGGTACCGTATTTCTTGCTGGCTTTGGGATCACCGGATGAAACAAAAAAGGCACCGTTCTCGAAATGGTCACCCTCTGATATCCAGTTCCATTTCTTCCACACTTCAGGTGGTGCGTACTCCCTTTTGGTCACCTCCCTAGACGCGAAGTTGAATGGCGCGGTATACCTGTTGCCCTGGCTGATAATTGTAGGGTTGCGGCTGCCGCCAATGGCATACATGAGCCAGTGAGTGTAGTCGTTGTTGACGACATGGACAAAACCGTGTCGGCACCTAGGCATCCTGTCTACCAATCCTTTACCGAAGTGGTTCAAAGCGACGGTTATCTGCATCTTCTGGTCCTCAGTGTAGGAGTCGCTTGCTCCGAACAACAACACCTGCAATATTTCATTATACTTTTTGTTCAAAATCCTCGCTCCTGCCTAGTTTAAATAGAAAAGAAAAAAAAAAAGAAAAAGGTTGTAATTACCTCATTGTGGTCAGTGAAATGGCAGTTGGAAATGGTAACGGCAGTGGAACCCTGAATAACATCGATAAGACCATCGGAGCAATTGGTAACCGAAAGATGGTCGAGCCAAATGTTGGTTGCTCCGAACAGAGAGATCCCATCTCCGTCGCTGGCAGTCCTTAACCCGAAGTGGTCTTCAGCATCCCTGATGGTGCCACCAGTGCCGGTAATAATGTGATGGATATGGAGGCCATGGATAATGACGTTCTTGACAAACTGGACCGTAATACCAGCACCCTTAGCAATCTGCACATTGGCTCCCCTAGCATCAATGGTCTTGTTGCTTGTAATAATGAGCTCCTGTTCCAGGGTGATGATCATGGATCCTTTAAAAGTGATCCAAAGTGGTCTTCTTTGGATGACTGCATGACGCAGAGTTCCAGGTTTGGGGTTAAGAATATCATCAGAAGGGTCAGTGACCACGTAAAACTCACCCTCCTTTCCACCGGTAGTACCACGAGCAAATCCAGGGGCACAATCGGCCAGCCTCTTCCTGTTTTTTTCCCAGTTAGGATCACACCGCCAGCAGCTATCAACGGGGTTGGTTATTTCACATGGACGATTTTCTTTCGTTCCCTTCAACACCCTTCTGGTGTTATTAAGCTTAATCATGGTTTTGGCAAATTGGTCATTGTAATGGTGGACCACCTCCTCAGGATTGGGGTGATAAGCCTTGTTTAGGTTCTCAATGGCTTCCAATTTCCGTGCCTTCCAATAATCGTCATATTCAGCAATGTGAGCTTGAAGGGTTGCGATTAGGACAACAAAGGACAAGGAAAAGAGAAACAAGCTATAACTATGAGCAGCCATCGTGGTTTTATTTATTTATTTATTTTTTTGTTTATAAAGCAAAATTGGAAAAGGTGTAATCAAAGCCCAAATCCTGCAAACAACAGGTTGGTTGCAGACAGGACCTTGATAGGAGAAAAAAGCCACGCCAACTAGTTGAACTCAAGCTTGGCCTGCATGGAAGATGATGATCATGGTGGCATTTATACTACAGGGGATTCATTAAAATTAGCAAACACACGTTTAATAATTAAAAAAAAAAAACACTTGGCTACGAGTGTTTCCAACGGCTACAAAGTAGGGGAAAGAGGAAAACGTTCGGATTTTCATTTTTGATAAAAACAGCTGAGAATTTTCCTGCAAATTTGGCGCCATTTTGAATGCATAATTCCCTGCCGTTGGAAATTACAGATAAATTTTGGTCTAATTCTTCTCCAATCCCTGTACTCTTTTAATTTTTTAGATTCAATCTCTTTACTTTTAATTTCAAAAATTTAATCCTTTTACTTCTGATTTAAAGTTTTAAATTTCAATTAAATCTAAATATGTGATATCAATTGAGCTTTAAATTTTTAATTGGACCTTTCGATATAAAAAAAATAGGTATTAAAATTTAACTAAAGTTTATTAGTAGTTTTACCTACTAGATTTTAATTTTTTTTTCTCAAACAAATTATTTAGATTCTAATTTTTAAATTAGATAAGTAAAGGATTAATTTCATGAAATTTTAAAAACTAAAGAGATTAAATTTTAAAAGTCTGATGAGTACATAGATTAGAGGCATAATTAAACAAATGAGGTGATTTTTAATACATATTTCATTATTTCTCTTCAAGAACGGATGGTAGATAAGTAAAATTAGGGTAAGCGAAATTCGATTCGACTTAAAAAAATAAAAATAAAAATTTGAATTTTGAATTATTCGAATCGAGTTAATCGAGTCAATTTGTAACCTCCCAAACTTGACCTAGACGTTAGGGTTAGATTGAGAAGGCTACATTAGCCACTGAAATAGCTAAGCTAATTTACCTTAGTTTTGAAGACCTTAAATAAACTCATTTTAGAGAAAACAGTAGTTGTACTTTTGACGGTGTTGTTTTAGAAAAAAAAAATGTTGTTCGTCGATTTACTTTGTAAAAATTTGATGTTAACTAATGCAGCGGAAAAACCATTATTCATGTCATTTTGAAAGTCTAGTCACCTTATCGATTTATTTTTTTTCAAAAACAATTTCTTTGCAATGCAGCAAAAATTAGGGATCAATGTTAAATTTTACTTAAGCCAGATATCATGCATTTTTCGATTTTATGCTTGAGAAATCCATGCACGCAAAACTCCCCCAATGAAAAGTTACTAAGCCACAGATCAGAAATAATTGAAAATTACAAACCCAAAACTAATAGAGACTTAATAATACTTATTAAAAAAAATCTAAGATCCAAGGTGATTCTCCGTATGCTAAGTTTGGTCCTAGTTTTGATGTTTACTTGAAAAGTTAAACACTATGGGGAGTGAGCTTATAAAAGCTCAGTGTGAGTCGAATAGTTATTTAAATGGACATAAATATCAAATACAATGAAACATGTTAGTATTAACAGAAGAACACAGAATCATGATTGGAATTTCATATCATTAAATAGCCATTATCAAACCGATGTTAAATGGCGTATGAGCATGGGTCATCATTCATTTGACTAACAATCATTAATTTCAATACCATTCAATACAACACAATACAATACATAGCATAAGTCAATAACATTCGAGAATGTCGTAAGTGTGGTGTGCAAAAAGGTTCCTACCCAAATCATTTGCTACATATCACAAGCTCCCCAGAACCCGTTTTCCAAACTCCAACGAATGTGAGCAAAGCTCGATGTGGTAAAACCACCCGTATATCATAAGTGCAAAAAATCTGCTGAATAACCTATAATGCGATAAAATTGTCAATCCCCTCGGTACTCCAGGTGCAATGCACAGACTACATATAAATGCAGACTTAATATGCTGTCAGTACTCCATGGAACTCCTCTGTCAACCACAATAATTTCCCACCCCAATGCACATACAATATGACACACAATCTCATACATAGCCATAATTCAATACTTTCACATTGAATTGGCATGTTCAATAAGCCCTCAATTATCAAATACTTTCAGAGTATCCAACTTTCATATTACCATTAAGATGGTATCATTCACAAATCACAATTTCATGTACATTCACAACTTTTCTGTGTGCATGTATAGCGGTCTTACGAACATTTTCTAATAATTCACTTTGTATGAATATATCATGTATAAACCTTATTTTCATTCAAAAACATGCTATACATACAATCAATCATACACCAAATTAACCAAACATTTATGACAATGTCAATCCTTCAAGCATTCAGTCAAACTAGCAATATTGCTACCATGCCAAATAGTTGGGACTCGAAACGTACATGATTCGGCCACTCACAAATTTAATTACTTAGCTATTAGGCCAAGCTCAATCAGCAAACTAAATCACCAATTAAACCATAATAATGATAATTATCATTACCACTCAAGTTATTAATTTTAGGACCCACACCTTATTTTACGTTCTTTTGCAGCACATTAGCGAATCTTGCGGTTTCTCTAATAAACTTTAAAATGAACCTAAATTAAAAATCAGTATAAAACTCAATTAATACACCTCTTAAACAGCCCCTAAATACCCACTTATGGGTTCAATCCATTTGTCACAAATACATCAAATTGCTGAATCCAAACTAGTTAGATTTCTTACACTGATTTGAGGCGAATCATACACGCGAACGTCTTTTGGCTTTACTGCTGATTTGGGGCATTTAAGTCGGAACCTAACACATTTAATTACTGCAAAATCAGTAGCTAATATATGATTAAAAATTTCTTATTTGATCAATTAACAATTTTTCCCAATATCTAAACTGAAATTTTTCACTAGTTTACAATTACCCATACTTACACTTCTCAAATTGTCAGATCTGAAGTGCCGATTGATCAAGATTGATTTTCCCTAATTAACACATGTTTCAAGGCTGATTAGGAGGGGTTCAAGAACCCAAGGTCTTGCTGGAAAAAGATGGGAAAGAAATAAAGAAAAAAAACCCTCATTTCTTGCCTATAGGCGCGTACACCACCACCCGTGGTGGCCAAATTGGAGCTGATTTAAAACCTCTTTCAAGATCAATTAAAAAGCTGGAAAAATACCCATTAAATAATTAAAAATCTCCCAAATTCCAGATCTGGAAATTTAGATTTTATTTAACAAGATTTATCAAGAAATTGAGAGAAAATGAGATCTTACACAAGTTAAATGATAGAGGCAGCAATGACACTTTTTGGCAACTATAGGAATCGATCTTGGAGGTTTAAGATTTTAGATTTGGGGCTAAATATATTAGGGAAAATGACAGCAAGGTGGTGAAGGAGATGATGCAAAATCTTGTGGCAAAAAGAAAAGAAAAGATGATAGATCTAGGTGCTTATGGGCGATGACAACAATGAAGGAAGAAAGAAAAATTGTAAGACAAGAAAGAGAGGAGGAGAGAAGGGAAGGATCGCTAGGGTGGATGAAATATGATTAAAGCCTAATCAAACTTACTAAAAACAATATTTATACCTAGGTTGACAAGGGTATGGACAACACATACATAAAAAAAAATAAGGAATTTTGCAAAATTTAATTATTTTGCAATGGAAAATATTCGAACTTGGAACCTTAATTTAATTTCCTTGCATTCTCATATTTCTTTTAACTACCGGGCTATTTTCTCATTTTTGAAATAAATTTGCAATATTTATTTTAAAAACAAGGTGTGTCACATACTAGGATTTGAGACAAAATTTATAAAATAATAAAAATGGTGTTGTCGAAACCATTTTTTTTTCGATGTTTAGAAAATGGAGATCGACTTTAAAAATATGGAAATGGAGTCGCCACCGATCTTTTATTCGAGGTGTGATCGGATCACCTTGAGATGGGTTATTTTAATAAAACATTTTGATTTATTAAAACAATAATTTTGGTCTACGAAATCTAAGAAAACAGGTTCGGGAGTCGGTTACGTACGAGGAAAGATTAGCACCCTCGTAATGCCCTAAATTGGTACCGAATTGATTGATTAATATCTTAATGTCGAAAATTTGAAAAGATTTAAAATACGACCTTCTTTAACCCATTTGAAGATACTCGAGTTTGAATATTAAGATTCTCTGGTTCCAAAGGAATAAAATATCACATCCAACATGTTAGGATGCAACAATTTAAGTCTTCGAATTCTAGATCATCCCAAAATTTTCAAAACTCATGCATTGAGATTTTGAAAGGGTATTTCGTTATTTGGGATCAAACGGAAAATCAAAACCCAGCACGTTAGGGCACGTTTTCTCGAATTTCCAAACATGAAATATTGCCTTATTTTTTAATTTAAGAAAATACGAATGAAATCTTAAAAGGATATTCAGTTATTTGGTCAAGCAAAAAACCGAAACCCAGCACGTTAGGGCATGTTTTCTCGGATTTCCAAACACGAAACATTGCCTTATTTTAGAGTTAAGAAAACACGAATGAAATCTTAAAAGGGTATTCAGTTATTTGGTCAAACGAAAAACCGAAACCTAGCACATTAGGGCACGATCTCTCGGATTTCCAAACACCAAACATTGCCTTATTTTAGAGTAAAAAACGAATGAAATTTTAAAAGGATATTCGGTTATTTGGTTAAACAAAAAACCAAAACCCAGCACGTTAGGGCGCGATCTCTCGGATTTCCAAACACAAAACATTGCCTTATTTTAAAAACCTTTGATTGGAATGATTTTAAAACTTGAATGATATTAAATTTGATTTTTTTTAATAAATAAATCACAATAGAATGGTAATATACAAGACAAAATAGCAATACATACACGAAGTCTTGCATTAACGGGTTATAAATAATAAATGGTTACAAGTTAAAAACTACAATCCATACAATAACAAACAAGTGAACATCTAATACATAGAAAATAGTATGCGTCAACTTAAACAATTCACGATTAATAAAAAACTTGATATAATATAATTACATATTAAAAATAGTAATGACATATGAAAGTTTTGGAATAAACAAACATAATTTAAAAAGGGTTTTTCAAAGAAACCAATTATATGCATAAATAAATTTAAAAGATATATATATATAAATAAATTCAAGAGAAAATACGTACGATACGAAATCAATAATATATACACGAAATAATATAAATTATATTATAAAAAGAATATATATATATATATATACATAAAAATAATTTGATGTGAATTACATACGTATATAAAAGAATATATAAAAAATTTAATAAAAATAATATAGAGAAATAAATAATACTTAGAACTATTTAAAATATATAATATTTGATATTAATTTTAAAAAGAATAATTTAAAAAAATAAGAAACATCAATAAACAAACAATTAAGTAAATTCATTAAAGGACTGTATTGAAATCAGCACAAAATCAGAGAGCTAAAACAATAAAGTAAAGAAAACGAAAAAAGGACTGAAATGCAATGTCCGTAAATTAAAGAGGACTAAACTAGTAAATATTTATGAAAACAAAATGCAGCGCACAGACTGGATTAAATCGAAAAGGCACACAAACCCTCGAGGTAAAATTAAAAGAACGAAATAAATAAAAAAAGACTCAATCAGATGTCAACACAAAATAGGGGGACCAAATGCGCAAATTAACCATTCACCACAAAACGCGCGGATCATCATGGATATCGGGTCGGGTCAAATCAGTCAGGCCTATACGGCACCGTTTTAGAGCCACTGAAACAGGACCCTAAACGGTGCCGTTTCATGCATCTGAATAAAACCAAAATTTAAAACCTAATCCCTAGTCATATGGAAACTTAAAACAGAAAGAGAAAAGAAAAGAAAACTTAAAACTCTCCTAATCTTTCTCCTATCAACCGACTCCCAAAACCTTCCGATCGGGCACTAAAATATCACCATGAACGGCGATCGATGAAGCCTGAAGGTACCCAATCTCGGCCTCGAAGTCCCCCTTGCTTCGATCACGACGAAGAAGAGAGGCTCCGATTCAAGGTAAACTCTCCTCCTCTGTTTTGCTTTCACATGCAAAGGGAAAAACCAATCGAAATCCAATGGAATAGACAGAAATCTTACAGAAATTAAAATCGAAAATCACTCTCCCTTCCGATTTTTCTTTTTGTATTCTGTATACATGCGTGAAAAAATTGTGAACCTTTTACAATTGATTGCTTTGGCCTTCTTATAGCCGAATTTTAGGAATAACTAGAAAAAAGAAAAATCTCTATTCTGTTACATTTTTGTTATACTATTTTCTTTGCATTCTTCCTTCTTTTCCGCAGGTGTGTGACACAACGGAGGCCGTACGAGTGACGTGGAAGAGTCATGCAAGTGGAGGCTGCTCGAGGGTTCCAGAAACTTCTCTGCTCGGGCCCTATTCTGGTATGGCGCTGTGGAGGCTATTGCGGCGTGACGTAAACTTCAGAAACCCTTAGGGTTTCTGAAAAAAAAAAATTAGGCATCGGGCTCTCTTCAGTTTGGGTCGAATTTGGGCTGACATTTTGGGCTTGTAATACTGGACATTTATTAATTGGATTTTTATTTATTATTCGGGTTTTGCATTTGATTTTAATTTGGTTCATAAGCTGGTTGATCGGGCCCGGGTGAAAATGGGCTTTTCCAGGTGTGATAGAAGGGATTTAAATATGAATTTTAAGGAATATTTCACTAACACTTATCCAACAAACAAATACCTCATTTATTTCCTAAAAATGCACAAATAATCTCAAAAATTAGGGCATAACCACTCTCTCTCAATTCACAAACTCGATTCTACTAACTCCTAATTTTTGGGATGTTATAGAACTCGATTTTTTTATCAAATTACCTAATAATTCGAATAAAGCTAATATCAAACTACCTAATAATTCGAATAATTCAAATTTCGAGTTTGAATCAAGTTGAAATTTTTAATTTTTAAGATATTGATTGCAAGTCAAGTTAAACAAATTATATTTTTTTTTCAAGAAGATTTATTATTTATTAGTATAATATATTTAGCATTTATTAGCATAGTTTATTTGGCCTACTAATTTAACCAATAAATAGACTCTTTTAAAACCTTAGAAAATAGACCCATTAGAAATTAGAACTCATAACACATTTAGAGAATTTTGTGTTTATATTTTGAGGATTCTTTGTTTTTGGGTTTTCGGGGTTTAGTTTTTATCTCCATCTTTTGTACTCTTCATTATTTTGCCATTATAGTAAAATTATTTTTGCCCGTGGTTTTTTATCTTCTTTGGAGGAGATTTTTCACGTTAAATTTGTCTTTTCAATTTTGTAATTTATTCCGCTATTTTTTTCTTGTTGCTTAATCGGGTCGATTCTAACAAGTGGTATCAGAGCTAGTTCAATTTTCATATATCAGCTTGTTCAGAGATGGCAGCAATAAGGTTTGAAATTGAGAAGTTCGATAGTGAGACAAATTTCAATCTGTGGCAAGTTCGGATGATGACAATTCTAGTTCAAACCGGCTTGAAAAAGGTTGTTACTGGGAAAAAGCTTGAGAATCTAAATCAAAAAAAATGGGAAGAGCTTGATGAAAAGACATTATCTGCAATCCAGTTATGCCTCGCGAATACAGTATTGCAAGAGGTATTAATGGAGAAGACCTCATCTGCCTTGTGAAAAATGTTAGAAACTCTTTATGCGACTAAGTTTCTGGCTAACCGTTTATTGTTGAAATAAAGTCTATTTACATTTTGCATGAACGAAGGTGAGCTTCTTAGAGATCACATCAGTCAATTCATTACTCTTTTAAATGATTTAAAGAACGTTGAGGTTCATATTGACGATGAAGATCAGACTATGCTATTATTGTGCTCTTTATCCTCTTCATACAAGTCTTTCAAGGAGACCTTGATTTATGGCAGAGACAAAATCTTGTTTGAAGATGTGAAGGTTCATTTGTTGAGTAGATACAAACTCGACAATGAGTTTGGTTTGGATAGCAAGGCAGATAGGCAAGCTTCAGTTGTGGTAGCATCAAAGAAACGAGGCAAAAGATATCGTTATTGTAAAAAGTTAGGTCACGTCACTGTAGATTGTTATAAACTACGAAATAAAAGAGCTGCTGAGAGTAACGAGGAAGATGTAGCTGGGGCTAATTTGGCCAATGAAAGCGGTGATGATTTCTTGTTAGTGTCAACTAGTGATAACTCCAAGCTCACGTCCAAGTGGATCTTAGATTCGAAATGTTCTTTCCACATGTGTCCCAATAGAGAATGGTTCTTTACATACAGTTCGGTTGAAGGTGGAGTTGTGCGCATAGGAAGTGATTCATCTAGTAAGGTAAATGGTATTGGTACTATTAAAATTAGGATACACGATGGGACGATTAGGACACTCTCAGATGTTAGGTATGTACCTGATTTACGAAAGAACCTCATCTGCTTGAGTATTTTAGACTTGAAAGGATGCAGAATCAACATCGAGTTGAGCGACATTAAAGTATCTCGTGGAGCTCTCGTTTTGTTAAAAGGTAAAAGAACTGGCAATCCTTATATTCTAGAAGGTTCTATAGTGACTGGTGAAATCGAACGTCCCTCGTCTGTTACGGAGTTGAAGTCAACTCATTTGGAGCGGAGGCAATTTGGTCGTAGGAGGGAAAAAGGTATGACCGTTTCGTTGAGAAAGGTTCTCTTTTGGATGTAGGTTTTGAAAAGTTAAGGCACTGTGTTTGTGAAAATCAGATCTGGGTTAGTTTTGATTTGGCAGTGAACAAGTCGAAGGCTAGAAGTCTTCTAGCTTCTAAGCACAGATTCGACTGAATTAATTCCCTACATAGTTCAAGATAGGCGCGTGGCGGGCTTTGGCAAAGATGGCGTTGTAAGAATTCGTGTCAAGGTGGAGATTGTTAGAGTTGTGTGACCCAAATTCTAAAAGATTGCTTGTAAGTCAAGTTAAACAAAATATATTTTCTTTTTAGAAGATTTAGTATTTATTAGTATAATATATTTAGCATTTATTAGCATAGTTTATTTAACCTACTAATTTAGCCTATAAATAGGTTATTTTACAACCTTAGAAAATACACACATTAGAGATTATAACTCACAACACATTTAGATAATTTTGTATTTACGTTTTGAGGGTTCTTTGTTTTTGAGTTTTCGGGATTTAGTTTTTATCTCCATCTTTTGTACTCTTCGTTCTTTTGCCATTATAGTAAAATTATCTTTTCCCATAGTTTTTTATCCTCTTTGAAGGGATTTTTCCACATTAAATTTGTGTTTTCAATTTCTCAATTTATTCCGCTATTTTTTTTTTCTTGTTGTTTAATCGGGTCAATCCTAGCACCCTTACCTCCAAAAAATTTTACTTCCTTCCCCCCCATTTTACTCCCCAAAATCAAAATCCCTCAAAAATATTTTATTTCTCCCTCTTTACCCCCAAAAATCAAATCCCCCCACAAAATTTTTATCTCCTTTACATTCAAAATTATTTACTTTCTCTCCCTCTTTTACTCCCAAAAATCAAAATCCTCAAAAATATTTTATTTCTCTCTTTTTACCCCCAAAAATCAAAATCCTCCCATTCTTTTTCATCAGTCGCTTTTATTTGTTCACTTCAATTTTTTTTTGTATGGTCATGTTTAAAAACTTTAAAGAAAAATATTTTTAAAAAAGATTACATAAAAATAAAAAAAAACCAAAATTATTATTTTTAATTTAACTCGAACAAATATATTCGATTCGATTTGATTTAAATTCCATCTCACTTGATTTGATTAGAGAAAATTTCAAATCAAGTTAGGATGATAAAATAAGATTCGTCAACTCAAAATTTTTTCATTCGATTCAATTCGATCAAACGCTCACTTCTAAGTAAAACCCTTCTAACTCCTTGGAAATTATTAAGGCCGGAAAAAACTCAATTTGGTTGGTTAAGACTTGATATAATTTCATAAGGTTGAGTTGTTTGTTGAAATCATATTTTGAGTGGGTTCAATTTTTTAATTAGTTAGGTTGGATTGAGTTTAAGAAAAACATGAGATGATTATCAAAAATTTCTCTTATATATAATGTATATGCTAATAAAAGTTATATTAAAATTTGCCTAATATAATTATATTTAGAAAACAATTAATAGTATTATTAAAAATAATAAAAAAACAAAAATTATTATTCTATTTTGATAAAATATAAAAAAATAAAAATGGCAACATATTAGGTCGAGTGGGAGTTGAAAGCAGCAATCGTTCTCCTTCCTCTCTGTCCATCAGCCTCCGCCTCTCCTCCTCATATCTGTTCATTGGCCTCACCTTCGACTCCGAGTCTCGTCATCTCGTTGTCCTTGCCAAGTCTGCATTTTGAAAAAACACTAAAATCTAGCTTTCCGATCCTATCAAGGTATATCACTATCTTTTATTTTGATTACTCTGTAAATGAGCAGTTGGAATTTCCTTCATGGGGCTTAACTTGTTGCTTTTCTCTTTGGCTATTTCTCTGATTATTTTTGTTTTTCAAAGTTATGGTATTTTAGTTACTCTGTAAATTCGTTTCTTTCTCCATGGCCACTTGTAAGTTTCTCTTTTTTCTCTTTCTATGTGATTTTTCAGGGTAAGCTGACCAAGATTTTAATTGGGGGTTTTGGTTGTTTTTCAAGCTTGGTTCTTGAATTAGCTTTTTTTTTTTTTTGGTAATCTCTTGAATTAGCTTTTGTATGTAAGGGAAAGGGTATTTGGTATATTTGGTTTTTGTTTTATTAAGAGACTGAGATTTTCTGGAATTGGAATTTGTTTCTTGAATTGTTAAGAGATTGGGATTCAAGACCGATTACCATTTTGGGGTTTTTATTTAGCATATATATCGGAAATTATTTTCCATTTTTTTCATTTGTTTAATAGTCTGTTTCCAATTGTTTTTTCATTTTCCGTTTGTTTTAAACTCTAAATGTTAACCTCTTGTTTTATCGTAGAAGATCAATCTAAATATTTTATTGCAATGCAGCATGTTTGACACTATAAAAAGCTAGTTCATCTACCATTTTCTGTTGTCTGAAGTTTGAACTTTTGGGGTAAATGTGAAGATTCTAACTGTGTAAAGTTTCATGTCTCTTGAGGCGCCATTGGCTCGCATGCATCTTGTGATGTATGCACTGTTGTAAGGCTTGAGTTAGCATCTTCTATCCTTTGCAGACAATAAAAGTTTGTTTCTACTATACTGCAGTGAGAAGAAACCTGCATATTTTTGCCTTTGTACTTCTATTCTGACATGCACGCTCTGACATGTTCGATAGTTTCTAATTATGCTACCGTGTTATAGACTGATAAAGCTGTAAATTTGCTTGTAGTAATGTAATGTATCTATGCATGCATGACATGATGGAAACCTTGCAGGGCCACTACATTTTTTATGCATATTATGATCTTTAAGCCTGATGCTTTGCATTCTTTGCTTTGAGATGTAAGTCATAAATTAGATGTTGGAAATGCTTGAGCCTGATAGATGAATTCATAACTTTAAAAGTTCAGGAAACCTTTTTGTCCCATTATTAATCTGACATGACTTGTTTGATTGGCTCTTTACAAAATCAATAAAGATTTCTAGCAATTAATTATCTTATAATTGCACATTGATTTGTAATAATTGCATATTAATTTGTAACTTTTTGTGTGATCTTATGGCAAGCTTGCATCTTTTTTGTGGTGATCAAATATTTGTGTGGCATTATTTTGTGTAGATGGATTGTAATCAAGATCAAAATGCAATTGTCGGAGTCGTGGCTCCAGTTTTAGCTTTTGGGGCTCTTTGGATTAAAAAATTAAAAATTAGGAAGGAATTTGCTTCTCACCCTCGTGTGAATCAAGATTATGAAAGAGAAAATTATATTAATAGTGTTTTATATTGTGGTGACCAACATTTTATTGATATGATAAGGATGAGACCAATTGCCTTTTTTAATTTGTGTGATATTTTTAGTAAGAAATAATTTGTTACAATCAACTAAATCGATACATATTAGGGAGCAAGTAGTTATATTTTTACATATAATTGGTCATAATGTAAGGTTTAGAGTGATTGGATCCAGATATTATTGATCAATTGAGACAATACACCATTACTTTAGGGTTGTATTGAGAGCTATTTTGAAATTGTATAAACTAGTTATTAGATTACCTGATAAGTTAACTCCTAGTGAAATCAGAAACAATCTAAGGTTTTATCCTTATTTTAAAGATTGTATTAGAGCATTAGATGGAACTCATGTTCGTGCATCTGTTCCACTTAGCATTCAAGGAAAATTTTGTAGCCTTAAAGGGGGGACGACAAAAATGTATTGGTTGCTATTACATTTAATTTGAAATTTTCCTATGTTCTAGCTAGTTGGGAAGGTAGTGCACATGATTCTCGTATTTTAAGTGATGCACTTTCACGCCTAAGAGGATTAAGGGTCAGTTCTTCATTGCTTTTCAAAAGTACTTCTGGCTCCAAAAGCACTTTTGAAAGAAAAGCTGTGCAGAACAAACTGCTTTTGGCTGGAATTTTTAGCTTTTCAGAAGTGCTTTTGAAAAGCACTTCTGAAAAGGATAAGCTAAAATTTTTAACTTTCCTCTCCCAAAAGCACTTTTAATGCTTAATTACTTTTTCACCCCTTAATAACATAGTACTTTCCCTTTTTATTCGTGGTACTTAATTACAAATGTGTTAAAATCATTAATTAAAAATAAAAAATAATTTTAAAATATTAATTACAAATATTTAATGGTTATATTAAATATTTAAAATGTAGTTTATATATTCTAATTAAATTTTATAAGTAATTAATAATTATTACTTAAAATATTTAAAATTTATATTCATATATTAAAATATTAACAAGCTATAGTAATTTTTTATATTCTTACTAAAATATAATAATATTAACTAATTTAAATTTTATTTAAATGTATATTTGTTACTTAATAATAACATGTCTAAAATGGACATTTTATTTCTCAAAAGCAGTTTTTGACAGCAATGCTAAACACTCAAATTTTAAAGCAAACTTTTCAGAAGTACTTCTGAAAAGCACTTTTTCATAGCACTTTTCAAAGGTATTGCCAAACTAGCCCTAAAAATTTTGGAAAGTAAGAATGAACATTAAATGCCAAATAGTTCAAGTAAGCTCATAATTTATTAGTAATAATTTTATTTTGTAAAATTGTAGGCATATATTATCTTGCTGATGCTGGATATGGCATCCGAAATGGATATATTACCCCATATCGTGGTGTTCAATATCATTTAATAGAGTTTAGTGCTCAGGGGCCAAAACATGCAAAGGAACTTTTTAATCTTCGTCATTTATTATTGCAAATTACTATTGAACGTGTTTTTGGGATTTTGACGAAATGGTTTCGTGTATTAGATGCTGAACCATTTTGGAATTTTCAAACTCAAGTAGATATAGTTTTGGCTTGTTGTATCATTCATAATCATATAATGGGAGTTGATCCTAGTGATTTACTTAATCAATGATTATACGAGGAGCTTGAGTCTGATTTGATAATACCAACTCTTACGGAGCGAGAAGAAAGAGAAGAAGCAAGAGAATGGTCTGCTAAGAGAGAGGAAATTACACAAACTATATGGACTGATTATATGGCTAGAAATATTAGGTAGGTTTAGGGCTTAGGGTTATTGTTTCTATGTTACGTTTGTTTTAGTATTAAAATTATTTTTTTAATGTTGGTTGGATAATGATAATGAAATTAGTTTGTTGGATTTTGAAATTATTATGTATTAAATTTGTTAGATATTGAATTTATTATGTTTTAAGCTTGTTGGATATTGAAATGATTGACAATGACAATTATTAATGCAGGATGGGTAAGGGAAACAAAGAAGGGACATCGAGGCAATTCAGGTGGATAAAACTGATGGAATATCTTTTTCTTGAAATTCTAGCAGAGGAGGCCCAGAAAGGAAATAAGCCTTCCAACACTTTCAAAGCAGTTTCTATTAATCGAGTTGCCGTAGCTATTTCTAAAAGATTTCAAGTCCAATGCGATGCGAAGCATGTGGAAAATCATTTGAGGACTGTAAAAAATCAGTGGCAAATTATATGCACAATTCGGGCTGAAAGTGGTTTTGAATGAGGTGATAACATGAAAATGATCACATGTGATAGAGTGACATATGCTGCAGCAGTGATGGTAATATATGTATATATATGTTAAGTATATTTCAATTGTTTTTTACTTGTTATTCTAATTGTGTATAATATCCAACAAGCACACAAGAAGTATGAACCATTTTTGAATAAAAGCATTGATTATTATGATGAAATGACTTTGGTTGTTGGCAAATATATAGCAATTGAGAGTTTTTCCAGAACATTTGCTAACATAGATTTGGATGATGGTAACCAAGATTCAGTGCCTATAGACTGCGACAATGAAGAGATTGAGGAGGTAAGAACAAAAGTATCTTCATCTGGTACATCTAAACGTAAAAGAAAAAATACTCAAAAAAGTGTCGTTGATGAACAAATTGGTAAAATTGCTAATACTTTGGAACAATTTACTGCGGATAAGACACCACATTTTAAAGAAGAAGTGATGTCGATGGAGGTAGAAGGATTTGATGATGGCTTCCTTTGTGGTGTGTTTGATTATCTTGTGGGTTATGAATCTGAGGCCAAAGCTTTTTTAGTTAAAAGTAAAAAGCATAGAAAATTTTGACTTCAAAAATTTTCTCAATGTTGAAGATATTGATACTTTCATGTGGTGTAATATTAGTTATGCACTTGAACAATGTTGTTGTTATCATGTGGTGTACTACGAATTATACATTTGGATAATATTATTAATTTCTAGTATTAATTGTGGTTTGGAAGCTAATTTATAATTATTCAATCTTTGTTTTTATTTTTTATAACACAATTAGAAATAATTCATTTGCTTTGGTTGTTTTCAATTTATGAAGGTTAATATTCTAGCTTAATAATTGAGTATTATTATATATTTTATTTGATTTATTTATAAATAAATTATTACAATATATGTAAAAATAATTTAAAATATAAATTTATTAATACATAAAAATAAACTCAATTAAATAATGAAAAGATAATAAATTCTCAAATATACATTTGTTCCATTTAAAATAGTTTTTATGAAATATTTTCAGGAAATCTGCCAAATAACAGAAAATATTTTTACATAGATTCATCCAAACACCAAAAAAGTAAATCATTTTCCAGAAATTATTTTTCGAAAAATATTTTACTGGCAAACAAATGGAGCCTAATATTTAATTTGGATTGGAACGAGGGAGTTATGTTGGAGGTATTATAAAGCTGGGGTTAGGGCGGGCAATACCCCCACCCTGTTATCATCTCCCGAAATTACAAATAAATTTTTGTCTAATTTTGTTTCCAATCCCTATATTTTTAAAATTTTGAAATTGATTTATTTTGTTTTTTTATACAATGCTCAGAATTATTCATAACTCTTTCTCAATATTTAAATGCATTGAAATACACTTAAATTCACGTCCTTCCATACTGACAACAATGCAAATGTCAACTGAATTAAAACTCAATCAACAATTCTCTAACTTTTAACTTTAAAGAATTTAATATTTCTACTTGTTTGATATAAAAATTAAAGTTGAATTAAAAACGGTGTCACTTGATTTCTATTAATTATGAAGATGTATTATCAGTGGGGCTTTAATTAAAAGTGTTATCAGTTAAACTTTTGTTTTTAAATCAAATAAGATTCCAAGTTCATTAATACTGTTGTTAATTGGACTTTTATTTTTTTAATAAGGCATTTAAATACTAAATTGCCAAAATTTTCAAGTTTAAAGTTCATTAATAGTCTTATTAATTGGGCTTTAACTTTTACATTAGACGAGTCTAGGACTAAATTTCTAAAATTAAATGATAGATTAACTTTTAAAAGTTTGAAGAGTATAAGGATTGGAGACATAATTAAACCTTTAAGGTGATTTTGAAAAAAAAAGTTTTGTTAGAAAACTCGATTAAGAAAGCAGTGAGCATTCCATAACGAAAGTTTAATTTTTTTTATTAAAAAAATTGAGCATTGTGATATTTATAGTAATAAACTATAGACCAAATTATTATATGTGCTTTGAGCAATGTAGTCTATGTCATTTCCTGGCATTCTACCAAAGATTTTATTCGCTATCATCGAATCCTAGCTTATCTTGAGTGTGGGCTTAAACAACACAAACAAAACATACAAAATGAAATCTTTGATTAACTTTCAGTAAGAAAGTTAATTTTCTCTCTATAAGAAATCGAAAACTTTTAAACTTTATAGAAAATAGAATTTATTCTGTTAATAAATTATCACTATTTTCTGACAAAGTAACAACTCTCAATTGGTGTATCACTTGTATATCTTTAGGTCAACCCATAGTTCTTATTTATAGGAAAAAGTTATAAGAGTTTTACTTGAATAATGAATAATTAAATAATATTTTAAAAGAAAATACAATATTCTTTTATATAGAATACTAAGAGCTGGCAACACACTCTAATAAACACTAGGGTTTGTCATCCCTCCCACTTGGGATGGGTTTGTTGGGCCTGTCTCATGTACTAGAAATAATTGTATGTGTTATTTAGACATTTAACCAACACTTATATTTTTAGCAACCCAACAATTATTTTCTATTTTCCAAAACATTAATTACTTAATTACTTAATTTTTCCAATTAAATTATTTTCTTAACACAATTCTAATACTGTTAAAATCATGACAATTTTACCGTACTAGAATTTATGAGGAAATATATTTATTTGCTTCGTTCTATAAAACTGCAATGATAAATTATTTTAATTTCCACTTCAAATTCAATTATTTAATTGCAATCAATTAAATAATAATTCGAATGAATTGATTTAATTTTTAAGTCATCTTATGTACTTAGCGAGAAAATGCATTCATTGCATATAGTGATACATGCACTCTATTTCTCTTAATTATCATTTTCATTCATTCCTTATTATTAGTTCTACATGCAATCCGCTTTGGGTTATATCGAGCTAGCGGAGAGACCGATTGGACATATACAATCAATGTTCAAATAATTTGTAATTAAGTTCTGATTTTTTGTCTATCAATTACAACATTATTTAACCATGGAGTCATTCAACTAAAGTACCATGATTGAACTCTCTCCTATTATATACTATTATGAAAGCAACTTAATAAATTCTTGTCCAATGACCGTGTCATAAGTATGTTACCCTTATAAAATACCATTAATTTCTTTGAGTTAAATTTGTTCACCAAATATGATCCTATTTTTGTTGGATACAGTGTCCTAAGTGTAATATTTTCGTGTACGTATACTTGTAATTTTTTCAAACAGATTTGTTAATAAAATTATTCATGAATTATATTAATACTTTGTATACTGTCCTCGCATGGTTTTTGCAAGAAAAACAAAATAGAAGCAAATGTTACTCACTAGTTGTCTAATGTTTAACTAATGCTAAGTAGTATTACGTGGTCGAATCGTAATACGAAAAAACAACTTATATTAGTAGATGAACTACAATAACCCATTTTTTGTGGTGTCGAAAACAGTGATTTTGGGACCACTATTTCGACAAGTGAGTTAGCGTTTAAAAATTATTTAATGTTTATGACTATTTATTGGAGTCGTATTAAAATTTTCTTAAGAAATTTTAATGATTAAATAGTTAATTTAGGTAAAAAGGACTGAATTAAAAAATGTGCAAAAACTTATTTCTATTAGTTAAAGGGGTCAAATAGCTATGGAATCTCAAGATAAAAGGATTTAGATGGTAGTTATACCATACATGTTGATAGTGAACAATTATGGGCATGTTTATGTTAATTATTAAGTTATAACATAAGGGTAAAATAGTAAATAATTAAATAAATGACTTAAAGAAAAGATGAATGGCTATCATCTTCTCCAATTTTGCTTTGCTCAAATCGAAAACCATTGTAGAGACTAGGGAGCCTTCGGCTATGGTGTTTTGTTCATGCATTGTAAGTTTTTTAGTCTTGTTATTTTGTAATTTTTATGTTTTTGAGTTCGTATTAGCTTAATTTAACTAAGACTGGGGTCAATTTGTAAAATTGTTAAAATTCTAAGGATTTTCCATGAATGCGTTTGAAGTGTTTTTGAATTTAGTTGATAGATTATTAAAATTGGTAGTTAAATATAAGTATTTTGTTTAGTGATTTTTGATGATTGTAAAATTCAATGATAATAGTGTGAAATGGTGAAAAATATGGGCTGTAATGAACTCCTAAGAAATTCAGCTAGTAAGGTTAAGGTTTTTCTTTTTAAAAAATGGTAAATTTGCAAGTTTCGGGTTTAGAGACTAAATTGCACAAAAGTTAAAATGGTAAATTCACAATAAAATGAGATATAGGCTTGAATTAATTATTTTAAGCTATTTGAATTATTTAATTGAATGAAATTATTATTTAGATAAAAAAAACAAACCTACCAAACTTGAATCGAGGAAATACTAAGGTTTCAAATTAGTCATTGGCTTTACTTTTGTAACCAAGAAATTTTTTCATTGGCATAAGAAACTAAAATTTGGTTATACCAAAATTTTTAACAATTTTTCTTAGAAGTTTTGTCATTCCATTAGAAATTTTGTCAAGAAATTATTTTGTTGACATCAGAAACCAAAATTTTATTATATGTCTAAGAATTAGGTTCAAAATTTTGATATTCACTTAGAAATTTTGCTATTGGCATGAGAAGCCAAGACTTTTAACGATTTTGCTTACAAGTTTTTAATTTTTATTTTGTTAGAAATTGTAACACCCCAAACCCGGCCCACGAGCCATGACCGGATCTGGTATGTCACGGAATAAAAGAAGTTTGAAAGGTTTGGATTTACAGTAGAAATTAAAAATATCCGCTAAGGGTATAAAACGGTGTTCGTTAAAAACTCAAGTAGTTTAATTTGGTAAATCCGATTGAGTTGAAAATCCATTCTTCCTTTTTAAAACCATTTGACCATTTAAGTTTTAGAACATTAGCATGATCAAAAGCTTAGAAAAATCTCGTTACCCGATGGTAACATTTCCTTGAAAACGCGTACGAGTGCTTATTTTTGATACTTGTAATATGAGCATGATGATGGTGGGATTGATGAGAGGGAGTAATATTCGTGTCGACGGACACCAGTGTTTTGGTAACACATTGTGACTACGGTCACCAGAGGTTTGGTACCTCCAGAGGTTTGGCACCTCATAGCGTCTCGTCCCTGTGGCTTAGTACCACCGTGGGTTGGCCCCACATTTGAGATACGGGATTGACGCCAGTGATTTGGTATCACACGATGGGTTGGCCCCATCACCTTATTGTGACTTCGGGTCACCAGTGGTTTGGCACCACCAGTGTTTTGGTAACACATTGTGACTACGGTCACCAGAGGTTTGGTACCTCCAGAGGTTTGGCACCTCATAGCGTCTCGTCCCTGTGGCTTAGTACCACCGTGGGTTGGCCCCACATTTGAGATACGGGATTGACGCCAGTGATTTGGTATCACACGATGGGTTGGCCCCATCACCTTATTGTGACTATACGTCACCAGTGGTTTGGCACCACCGGTGGTTTGGTACCACACGGGGTAGAAAAGGAGCATGGATGGCTAGGTTGGGTTGCATAATTGCATGTCATACTAATATCTTGGGTATGAGTGTTATTTCCCGGGTTGGGGATTTATACACTGAGTCTTGGTGACTCACCCCTTCCCATATCATCTTGCAGGTGAGTAGAGCACGGATGCGGAGCCGAGAGAGCTCGAGGCGGCCATGTTGGTTTTGTGGACTTGAAATTTTATTCTTGCCCCGTTTTAAGTTTAATTATTCACTACAATTCGATTGGGTTGTAATATGGCCGCTTATTATTTTGGATGGTTAGGTAGTTGTTTTTACTTTACTTTATAACTGATGAATTTACGGACGGTTATGCAAATCGGTTAAAAGTAACGTTTTCAAAAATAAGCACTCGTACGCGTTTTCAAGGAAATGTTACCATCGGGTAACGAGATTTTTCTAAGCTTTTGATCATGCTAATGTTCTAAAACTTAAATGGTCAAATGGTTTTAAAAAGGAAGAATGGATTTTCAACTCAATCGGATTTACCAAATTAAACTACTTGAGTTTTTAACGAACACCGTTTTATACCCTTAGCGGATATTTTTAATTTCTACTGTAAATCCAAACCTTTCAAACTTCTTTTATTCCGTGACATACCAGATCCGGTCATGGCTCGTGGGCCGGGTTTGGGGTGTTACAGTTTACATTTGAGATACGGGATTGACGCCAGTGATTTGGTATCACACGATGGGTTGGCCCCATCACCTTATTGTGACTATACGTCACCAGTGGTTTGGCACCACCGGTGGTTTGGTACCACACGGGGTAGAAAAGGAGCATGGATGGCTAGGTTGGGTTGCATAATTGCATGTCATACTAATATCTTGGGTATGAGTGTTATTTCCCGGGTTGGGGATTTATACACTGAGTCTTGGTGACTCACCCCTTCCCATATCATCTTGCAGGTGAGTAGAGCACGGATGCGGAGCCGAGGAGAGCTCGAGGCGGCCATGTTGGTTTTGTGGACTTGAAATTTTATTCTTGCCCCGTTTTAAGTTTAATTATTCACTACAATTCGATTGGGTTGTAATATGGCCGCTTATTATTTTGGATGGTTAGGTAGTTGTTTTTACTTTACTTTATAACTGATGAATTTACGGACGGTTATGCAAATCGGTTAAAAGTAACGTTTTCAAAAATAAGCACTCGTACGCGTTTTCAAGGAAATGTTACCATCGGGTAACGAGATTTTTCTAAGCTTTTGATCATGCTAATGTTCTAAAACTTAAATGGTCAAATGGTTTTAAAAAGGAAGAATGGATTTTCAACTCAATCGGATTTACCAAATTAAACTACTTGAGTTTTTAACGAACACCGTTTTATACCCTTAGCGGATATTTTTAATTTCTACTGTAAATCCAAACCTTTCAAACTTCTTTTATTCCGTGACATACCAGATCCGGTCATGGCTCGTGGGCCGGGTTTGGGGTGTTACAGAAATTTTGTTGTTGACATGAGAAACCAAAATTTCGGTTTTGTTCCCATGCATCTCAAAGATGGCATAGTGTATTTCCTCTAATAGGTGGCTTGAACAACTACCTTATTGTGTGTGTCAACTGGTACAAAAACTTGCAAGAACTCCTTTAGAAAGCTATCACAAATTATTAAATTCCTCGAGTGACTTTCAACTTAAAGAATAGCTAGCTCATAGGATTACCATTTACCATTTGTATCCAAAAAGCTTTCCCAACCTTCATGAAGTTTGGGAGTTCAATGCAGAAATTAAAGAATTTAAAGGGTTTGAGTGGAGAATGTTCCTTAGTCTCTAGTTTGAGCAAACTTGGACCACGATCTGACATTCTTGGAGAAACAAATTCCCTTATGTCCTTTTGTTACTCCAAGCATATGAATGGGTGATTTATGAGATCTAATTTGGCCAACCAAGTAACTTGTGAACCATTATACTCAGCATTCTCAGTTGGATTACAAACGGTGTTAAAATCACTAGCTATAACCCAAGCATCACCTCTGATGTGAGTAGAGACTCTTGGCAAACTCTCCCAAAGTTGTCTCCTATCAATATCCCTATTACTTCTGTAAATGGCAGACATATAGCATTTTCTTCCTCTTCAGTAATCAAATTATCTGATGCCTCAATCAACTAAATCTGCAATTTACCCCTCCAATAAATCCAAATTCTCCCATTTAAAGCATGATTGTAACTATGTAACTGTACATGCCCAATTTAGCCCGGCCTACCAGAATTAAAACAATAAACCAAAAATAAAAAGGGCCCAATTAACCTTAGCCCAAATTACAAGGCCCAAAACAAATAGGCCCAAAATACTAATAGCCCGTAGCCCAACAAAAACATTTCAGAAAATGCTAGGGTTTTTGAAACCTTAGTGCCGCTGCCTCCTCAAGCGCTGTGCCCGTGCCTCTTCACGAAACGTCTCGTCCCGAGGCCCCTGACGCGCCTTCTGCACCTTGCACGGAAATGGCAAAATTGCCTTTCCTCTGCCTCATTGACCTTTCGAAGATACCTACAAAAGAACAAGACGATAGAGCAAAGAAAAACAAGAAAGCTGTAACCGCCCGATTTAGGGCCTAGTCGGGATAGTGGTGCGAGACCACTAACCCGAGGTGAATTTATGAGTTTTTAAAGTTTATGCCCTGTTTGCATGATAGTATGAAAGTTTCGCAAGGCAATTTTATTAAGTTGAGGTCAATTGGTCAAAAAAGGACTAAAATGCAAAAATAGCAAAATATGAGTTTCTAAAAGCTTTTTGTATGAAATAGCTTTAGAATAATGATTATGAGCCCTTAATTAGCAATTTGCCCAAAAATATAATTTTGGACAAAATTGGCCTTGAGATGGTGTTAAATAGAAATTTTTAAGAGGAAGGGCATTTTGGTCATTTGTCTAATAAGTGATTAAAATAGGAAAAAGATGAGAAAAATTCACTCATCTTCTTCCTTATTGCTGCCGAAAATTTGGAGACACCATAGTTAGGGTTCTTCATTTTTTTTAAGCTCATAATAAGTTCATCTTAGCCCCGTTTTTAATATTCTTCGTATTTTTGAAGTTCTCGTATTATGAATTAGCTAATTTTAGCTATAAAATGAGCTAAGATGCATGTTCAAAAATCTACCCATTAATGACATGCTTGTTAAATGATGTTTTATGGAAGTTTATGAGAGTTTGATGCTAGATAAACATATTTTCCTTAATGAATTTCATGAAAAATGATGGTAGGGATCATTTTGTAATAATTATATAATTGGTCATACCTACTAGAAATAGTAAGAATTGATGATTGCTATAGTTGAGACTATTAATTAGCTAGGCACGTAGTTTAAGAAAGTTGAATGAAAGTCATTTTACGAGCCTAGGGGTAAAAGTGCAAATATGAGAAAGTATAGGGGCAAAATAGTAATTTTGCCAAAGTATGAGTTATGAGTCAATTTAGTCAATATGATTATTAAATGATCTATTTATGATTATAGATTAAGAAAAACGAAGCCCGGATCGAAACCGAGGCAAGAACAAAGTCGAGGACTAAATTACATTTCTACATACATTTTGTATATTGAGGTAAGTTTGTATAAGCTTTATGATTTCTATCATTGAATTGCTTAGTATAATGTACATTTCTATCATGTAAAACCTAATGTTTTGCTAAACAAAGAAATCAATGAGATTAAGTATGAGTAAGTCCCGATTGAATATGATTTCCCCTGGATACTCGATCTACCACACAAGTTATCATGTAAGTCCAAGGCAAGCTTGGCATTGATCAAGATATCATGTAAGTCCAAGGCAAGCTTGGCATTGATCAAGATATCATGTTAGTCCAAGGCAAGCTTGGCATTGAACAAGTTATCATGAGCAATATTTCATATAAGTCTATGTTAAGACATGGCCTTGAAACCAAGATGAGATAATCCATGTAAGACCATATCTAGGATATGGCTTTGGCAGCATGTTAAGTGGGAAGAGATTTAGTATCCTTAGTTATTCGCAGAAATTCATCGGGCAAACAAGTTAAGTTAAGATGAGATAACAAGAAAGCTAAGAAAGCAAAGCTAGCATCAAGATGAAAATTAAGTATTATCCATGTTTTGAAAGAAGAATTAGAGATCATGGTGATTACTGTTAAAGTATACTGATCAATGTGATCAAGTGATACAGGTACCATATTTACCTTACAAGTATGAGTATAGTAAGTATCATGAGACATGAAAGCACCAAATATGGGTAAGTAAGTTTTAGAGCTGAAATTATGATACCATATGTTAAATAGTTTACATTAAGCAAGTTTATCGATATATGTTTCACATGCAAACTTACTAAGCTAAATGCTTACGTCTTTAATTCTTTCTTTCTATGTAGTCCCGCCAAGCTAACTTGTGGATCATTGAAGTCGGAGCTCGTAGCACACTATCAACTCTTATTTGGTATAGCCAAGTTACTTTACTAAGTATGGCATGTATAGGAAACATTCATTTTGAGAACATGTTTTAAGAAGGGCCATTGTATAGGCTATCAAGTTTATTATTCTTTTGTATATGGCTAAGTAGTTGGCCAATTTGTTTAAGTTTGGTTGTATTTAGATATCAATGAAATATGTAGTTTTATTCATGGAAGATGTGTTGAGATTGAATTGTTGTTTTGAGTTTGAGTATGATCTTTATTGCAGGAGGGCAAATGGCTTGGTAAATAGCCTCTAAGTGCCTACACGGTTGGACACACGGGCGTGTGTCTAGGCTGTGCTAACCCTGCACCTTAAGGCTTTAAATCAGGATAGGCCACGGTCATCATACACGGCTGTGTGTACGAGCCGTGTAAGGCCCACGGTTAAAGCATGGGCGTGTGCCCAGGCTGTGTTAGTAAAGTCAGTAGCTCCACACGGTTTGGAGACACGGACATGTCATGGCCGTGTGAATTAAGTCAGTAACTCCCCACGTTTGAAGACATGTGCGTGTTTAAGGGTATAAGGGCGTGTTCCAAGTCACACAAGCGTGTGAACCGTGCTTCAAGATGAGTTTGTGATTAAGTTCCGAAAGTTTCGGATTGGTGTTAAAGGCCTCTTAGGCCCATGAAATGTATGTGTAGACTAAGAAAGAGATGTTTTTAAATCAGAACGAAATTTTATAGCCCGTAAGTACATGTTTAAGTGAGTTCTAGCATGCTAATGTCTCGTATCCAGTCTTACCATCGGACTCGGGTACGGGGTGTTACATTTAGTGGTATTAGAGCTACGATTTAGTCGGTTCTAGGACTAACGTAGCACGAGCACGAGTCTAATTATACATGCCATACATAAGAATGTTTTTATAATGATAGTGTGACGACTCTTGACAACTTAAATTATGTTTATACGCATAGTAAATGGATCCCAAAAGAGTTGTGGCGGATGATGTAGAAAGTAACGCACCAGCTTCCGCAGAAGGGACGGTGCCGAATGAGAACGAGATTAGACCCACTACGGTGAGTCAAGGAGGAGGAGAAGAGGCTAGAGAAGCCTTCATCCATATGATGAATTCTTGGTATACGAAGTTTGTTCTTGCAAACCCGAATGTACAACCCCCTCCACCCCCGCCTGTTCCACAACCTACTCCAGTAGCCCCTCAAGTAGTAGAGGTGGTAAGAGGAGGTAAACCTCCAATTGATTGGATCAGGAAGCATGGGGCAGAAGAATTCCGAGCTAGAAAAGATGATCCAGAAAAAGCTGAGTTCTGGTTAGAAAATACCATCAAGGTATTTAATGAGCTGTCATGCACCCCTGAAGAATGCATGAAATGTGTAATCTCTCTCTTAAGAGATTCTGCTTACCAATGGTGGAACACCCTTGTGTCGGTTGTACCGAGGGAAAGAGTTACATGGGAATTCTTCCAAGAAGAGTTTAAGAAAAAGTATATCAGTCAAAGGTTTGTAGACCAGAAGAGGAAGGGGTTTCTAGAGCTGAAGCAAGGCAAGATGTCAGTGACTGATTATGAGCGTGAGTTTGTACGACTCAGCAAGTACGCTCACGAATGCGTATCCACTGAGGCCATTATGAGTAAAAGGTTTGAAGACGGGTTGAATGAGGACATCAAACTGTTTGTTGTTGTCCTAGAATTGAAGGAATTTGTTGTGTTAGTAGAAAGGGCTTGTAAAGTCGAAGAACTAATAAAAGAGAAGAAGAAGATAGAAATGGAGTCTCGTGACTCTAGAAAGAGACAGTGGAATAAGTCATTCCAATCTTCATCCAAGAAGTCAAGAGATTTTCCTGCTCGATCGGCTACTTCCACTGGGTTTTCCAGGAAGGACAAGAGTAAGCAGTATTCAGGAAATAAAGCACAAATGACTTCAGTTGCTAGTGTGGGGAATAACCGATCGGAAAGACTCGAATGCCCATAGTGTGGCAGACGTCAAATTGGAGAATGCCAGGCACATGAAAATGCATGTTTTAGATGTGGTTCCCAAGACCACTATATAAAAGATTGTCCAGAGATGATGAAAAAAGAAAGCGTTTAGAATCCGAGATCTGGGAGTATAGTTCGAGGAAGATCGCAGAGAAACCCTGGAAGTGGGGCAAGTGGAAGAGGTAACCCGAGAGAGCAGACCGTGAGACCCAAGGGTAGAGCGCCTGCAAGGACTTATGCCATTCGCGCTCGCGAAGAGGCATCTTCCCCTGATGTTATTACGGGTACCTTTTCTCTTTACAATACTAAAGTTATTGCTTTAATAGATCCCGGATCCACACACTCTTACATTTGCATGAAATTAGTATCCGGATTGAATATGCCTATAGATACTACAGAATTTATGATTAAGGTGTCTAATCCTTTAGGCAAGAGCGTGTTAGTTGATAAAGTTTGTAAAGATTTTCCATTAATGATTAGAGATCATTGCTTTAAATAAAATCTTATGTTGTTATCAAATGAAGAATTCGACCTCATTCTTGGTATGGACTGGTTGACTACTCATAAGGTAATCGTAAATTGCGGGAAGAAATACATTGAGATGAGATGTGAGAATGGGAATACTCTTCATGTAGAATCAGATGAACAAGGTAGATCGTCGGTAATGATTTCTCATATGATGGCACAGGGATGTTTAAGAACAGGGTACGAAGCATATTTGGCCTTCGTGTTGAATGATAAAGAAACAGAGTTAAAGATTGAATCAGTACCGATAGTATGTGAATACGTGGATGTTTTTCTAGAAGAATTGCTCGGACTACCACTAGTTAGAGAAGTTGAGTTCAGCATTGAGCTAGCTTTCGATACTGTACCGATATCCATTACTCCTTACAGAATGGCTCCAACAGAGTTGAGAGAGCTAAAGACTCAGTTGCAAGAGTTGATAGACAAAGGCTTTGCAAGATCAAGTTGTTCACCATGGGGTGCTCCGGTTTTATTTGTAAAAAAGAAAGATGGCACCATGAGATTGCGCATAGATTACCGTCAGCTTAATAAAGTCACAGTAAAGAATAAGTACCCATTACCTAGGATCGATGATTTGTTCGATCAATTGAAAGGAGCGACTGTGTTCTCCAAGATAGATTTGAGATCAGGGTACTACCAGTTGAGAGTGAAAGATTTAGATGTATCCAAGACTGCCTTTCGAATGATGTGTGGGCATTATGAATTTCTAGTCATGCCCTTTGGGTTGACCAATGCTCCTGCGGTATTCATAGACTTAATGACCCGCATCTTTAGATCATACCTCGACAAGTTTGTAGTCATTTTTATTGACAACATACTGATTTATTCCCAAGATGAGAAAGAGCATGCTAAACACCTACAGACAGTCTTACAGATCCTACGAGAGAATCAGTTGTACTCCAAATTCAGTAAAAGCAAATTTTGGCTCAAGGAAGTAGGATTCCTGGGACATATTGTCTCGAGGGATGGAGTCCGAGTTGATCCCAGTAATATCTCGGCCATAATGGACTGGAAGACACCTAATAGCATCTCTGAGATTAGAAGTTTTCTAGGCCTAGCCGGCTATTACAGGCGATTTGTCAAGGGGCTTTCTATGATTACAACCCCGATGACTAAATTGTTACAGAAGAATGTGAAGTTTGAATGGTCGGATAGATGCCAACAAAGTTTTGAGAAGTTGAAAGCAATGTTGACAGAAGCCCCAGTTCTAGTACAATCTGAGTCAGGGAAAGAATTCATAATTTATAGCGATGCATCCTTAAATGGATTAGGCTGTGTACTCATGCAAGAAGGCAAGGTAATTGCTTATGCCTCCAGACAGTTGAAGCCTCATGAGAAGAATTATCAGACGCATGATCTAGAATTGGCTGCCATAGTCTTCGCTTTGAAGATTTGGAGACACAATTTATATGGTGAAAGATGTCAGATTTTTACTGATCATAAGAGTCTGAAGTACTTGATGACGCAAAAAGAGTTGAATTTAAGACAACGAAGATGGTTAGAGTTGATAAAAGACTATGAGTTGGTCATTGACTACATCCAAGAAAGGCGAATATAGTTGACGATGCTTTGAGCAGAAAGTCCCTTTTTGCATTAAGAGCGTTGAATTCAAAGATATCTTTATCCGATGATGGTTCTATTCTAGCTGAATTAAGAGCTAGACCAATATTTCTTCAAGAGATCTTTGAGGTTCAGAGAGAAGATAGCGAGTTGCAAGTCAAAAGAGCTCAGTTCGAGTCTGATGTCGAATCCGATTGTCAGATTAATTCTGATGGATATTTGATGTTCAGAGATAGAGTTTGTGTACCAAGAAAAGAGGAGCTTATTCAGAGAATTTTGCACGAAGCATATAACGGATGTTTGTCTGTACATCCGGGAAGTACAAAGATGTATAATGACTTGAAGCAACAGTATTGGTGGCCGAAAATGAAGAAAGATATTTCAGAGTTTGTTTCTAAATGTATGATTTGTCAGCAAGTAAAGGCTGAACACCAAGTACCTTCGGGTTTGCTTCAGCCTATCTTGGTTCCCGAGTGGAAATGGGACCGTATCACCATGGATTTTGTAATGGGATTATCGTTGTCTTCGAGCAAGAAAGATGTTGTATGGGTAGTGGTTGATAGACTCACGAAGTCAGCCCATTTTATACCTGTACGAGTGGATTACTCCCTTGACAAGTTGCAAACTTGTACGTTTTAGAAATAGTAAGGCTTCACGGAGTTCCCTTATCGATCATATCTGATAGAGATCCGAGATTCACATCTAGATTTTGGAAGAAGCTGCAAGAAGCCGTGGGTACAAAATTGAATTTTAACACAGCTTTTCACCCTCAAACTAACGGTCAGTCAGAGAGGTTAATTCAAGTACTCGAGGACATGCTTAGATGTTGTGTTTTAGAAGTTCAAGGCAGTTGGGAAAAGTTTCTCCCATTGGTAGAATTTGCCTACAATAATAGTTTTCAGTCGAGCTTAAAGATGGCGCCTTATGAAGCTCTATATGGACGTAAGTGCAGGACACCTTTGTTTTGGACTGAACTCAAGGAAAACCAAATTCATGGGGTTGATTTGGTTAAAGAAGCTGAAGAGAAAGTAAAAGTGATACGAGAATGTTTAAAAGCTGCATCAGACAGACAGAAATCCTATTCGGATTTAAAGAGAAAAGAGATTGAGTACCAAGTCGGGGATAAAGTTTTCTTGAAAGTGTCACCGTGGAGAAAAATTCTCAGATTTGGCCGGAAGGGCAAGTTGAGTCCACGTTTTATTGGACCTTACGAGATTACTGAGAGAGTTGGGCCGGTAGCTTACCGTTTGGCTTTGCCATCAGAATTAGAGAAGTTACATGACGTGTTTCACGTGTCAATGTTGCGACGCTACAGGTCAGACCCTTCACATGTAATTACCCCGTCAGAAATAGAGATTCGCCCCTACATGACTTATAGTGAAGAACTAGTCAAGATTTTAGCTCGGGAAGTCAAGCAACTGAGAAATAAAAGTATTGCCTTGCTGAAAGTGTTGTGGAAAAGACACGGAATAGAAGAGGCTACATGGAACGAGAAGAAAGTATGAGAAACCAATATCCAAACCTTTTTGTTGGAAAGATTTTCGAGGACGAAAATCCCTAAGGGGGGAGAATTGTAATAGCCCGATTTAGGGCCTAGTCGGGATAGTGGTGCGAGACCACGAACCCAAGGTGAATTTATGAGTTTTTAAAGTTTATGCCCTGTTTGCATGCTAGTATGAAAGTTTCGTAAGGCAATTTTATTAAGTTGAGGTCAATTGGTCCAAAAAGGACTAAAATGCAAAAATAACAAAATATGAGTTTCTAGAAGCTTTTTGTATGAAATAGCTTTAGAATAATGATTATGAGCCCTTAAATAGCAATTTGCCCAAAAATATAATTTTGGACAAAATTGGCCTTGAGATGGTGTTAAATAGAAATTTTTAAGAGGAAGGGCATTTTGGTCATTTGTCTAATAAGTGATTAAAATAGGAAAAAGATGAGAAAAATTCACTCATCTTCTTCCTTATTGCTGCTGAAAATTTGGAGACACCATAGTTAGGGTTCTTCATTTTTTTCAAGCTCATAGTAAGTTCATCTTAGCCCCGTTTTTAATATTCTTCGTATTTTTGAAGTTCTCGTATTATGAATTAGCTAATTTTAGCTATAAAATGAGCTAAGATGCATGTTCAAAAATCTACCCATGAATGACATGCTTGTTAAATGATGTGTTATGGAAGTTTATGAGAGTTTGATGCTAGATAAACATATTTTCTTTAATGAATTTCATGAAAAATGATGGTAGGGATCATTTTGTAATAGTTATATAATTGGTCATACCTACTAGAAATAGTAAAAATTGATGATTGCTATAGTTGAGACTATTAATCAGCTAGGCACGTAGTTTAAGAAATTTGAATGAAAGTCATTTTACGAGCCTAGGGGAAAAAGTGCAAATATGAGAAAGTATAGGGGCAAAATAGTAATTTTGTCAAAGTATGAGTTATGAGTCAATTTAGTCAATATGATTATTAAATGATCTATCTATGATTATAGATCAAGAAAAACGAAGCCTGGATCGAAACTGAGGCAAGAACAAAGTCGAGGACTAAATTACATTTCTACATACATTTTGTATATTGAGGTAAGTTTGTATGATTTCTTAGCTTTATGATTTCTATCATTGAATTGATTAGTATAATGTACATTTCTATCATGTAATACCTAATGTTTTGCTAAACAAAGAAATCAATGAGATTAAGTATGAGTAAGTCCCGATTGAATATGAGTTTCCCTGGATACTCGATCTACCACACAAGTTATCATGTAAGTCCAAGGCAAGCTTGGCATTGATCAAGATATCATGTAAGTCCAAGGCAAGCTTGGCATTGAATAAGTTATCATGAGCAAGATTTCATATAAGTCCATGTTAAGACATGGCCTTGAAACCAAGATGAGATAATCCATGTAAGACCATGTCTAGGATATGGCTTTGGCATCATGTTAAGTGGGAAGAGATTTAGTATCCTCAGTTATTCGCAGAAATTCATCGGGCAAACAAGTTAAGTTAAGATGAGATAACAAGAAAGCTAAGAAAGCAAAGCTAGCATCAAGATGAAAATTGAGTATTATCCATGTTTCGAAAGAAGAATTAGAGATCATGATGATTACTGTTAAAGTATACTGATCAATGTGATCAAGTGATACAGGTACCATATTTACCTTACAAGTATGAGTATAGTAAGTATCATGAGACATGAAAGCACCAAATATGAGTAAGTTTTAGAGTTAAAATTATGATACCATTGTTATGTTAAATGGTTTACATTAAGCAAGCTTATCGATATATGTTTCACATGCAAACTTACTAAGCTAAATGCTTACGTCTTTAATTCTTTCTTTCTATGTAGTCCTGCCAAGCTAACTTGTGGATCATTGAAGTCGGAGCTCGTAGCACACTATCAACTCTTATTTGGTATAGCCAAGTTACTTTACTAAGTATGGCATGTATAGGAAACATTCATTTTGAGAACATGTTTTAAGAAGGGCCATTGTATAGGCTATCAAGTTTATTATTCTTTTGTATATGGCTAAGTAGTTGGCCAATTTGTTTAAGTTTGGTTGTATTTAGATATCAATGAAATATTTTGTTTTATTCATGAAAGATGTGTTGAGATTGAATTGTTGTTTTGAGTTTGAGTATGATCTTTATTGCAGGAAGGCAAATGGCTTGGTAAATAGCCTCTAAGTGCCTACGCGGTTGGACACACAGGCGTGTGTCTAAGCCGTGCTAACCTTGCACCTTAAGGCTTTAAATCAAGATAGGCCACGGACATCATACACGGCCGTGTGTACGAGCCGTGTAAGGCCCACGGTTAAAGCATGGGCGTGTGCCCAGGCTGTGTTAGTAAAGTCAGTAGCTTCAAATGGTTTGGAGACATGGACATGTCATGGCCGTGTGAATTAAGTCAGTAACTCCCCACGTTTGAAGACATGGGCGTGTTTAAGGGTACACGGGCATGTTCCAAGTCACTCGAGCGTGGGAACCCTGCTTCAAGATGAGTTTGCGATTAAGTTCCGATAGTTTCGGATTGGTGTTAAAGGCCTCGTAGGCCTATGAAATGTATGTGTAGACTAAGAAAGTGAAGTTTTTAAATCGAAACGAAATTTTATAGCCCTTAAGTACATGTTTAAGTGAGTTCTAGCATGGTAATGTCTCGTATCCAGTCTTAGCAAGAAACAACAACAAAAAAACATTGTATATTTTATCTTTTCAATCTCGGCTATAAAGAGACCGAAACGCTTGTAACAAAAAGGGAGGGATCCTCCGAAATTTTTAGGAATTATCAGCAATAAAAAAAACTTTAAGGTTGATTTAGTTTTTGTTTTTTCTCATATACATCATCGTTTACTTGTATTGTGTTTATATTCTTTTATAATTTTATTTCTTAAAAAAATTTTTAAGAACTATCGGAGGCGCGTCGTCGGAGGTCCCTTTTTTGTCTTCGGAACTTGGTCGAGAAAAGGGTGCCGAAGGCTCTCTCTCTCTCCCTTTGTTTTCTGGCGCCATGGTTCGACCTTTTTTGGGGTCTGCGAATAGGGCGCTAAAGCCCACCTTTGTGCATCGCCAACCACCAATACGGTGGTGGCACAGTAGTGCGAAGCGATGAACGAATAGGGAAGCCAACCGTCGGGCACAAAAGGGGGGAAAGAACCTGCATTTTTTTTATTCTGGAAGAAGAAAGATTAAATGAAAAAAACATAAAGAAGAGCCTTATATATTCAATAAAACGGCGCCGTTTGGTTTAAGGGTTACTGTGCATGTCCCTCAAAAGGGATTTTTGCGTAATAAATCCCTCCTCATTGCAGTGCCCTTCGATCGGGCCCATTTTGTTATTTTTCTTTCTTTGTAGATTTCACCCTTAAATTTATTTGATTTTTCAATCAGGTCCTTAACCCATAAAGGCGCATAAGGGCTGGGAATATTGTCCCTACCAGTCCCCTTGTCTTATTGCATGTTCTAATTCAGGCCTATAATTTCATTTTTATTTTAATTTAGTTCCTAATCTGTTGATTTTTAACCTCTTTTAATTTGCTATTTCATTTATTCATTTTAATACTTTATATATTATTTATTTTAAACTATTTTATTCATTCTAAATTTGTAGATATTATTCATTACACTATTTTATCATATATATTTTTTTTTTTTATCCGTTTGTTTTAAACTCTTTTACATACTATTTTAGATTTTATTGTTATATATATTTTTTTCTTTTTTCTAATTTTATTATTTATCTTAAATTTTTATATAATGTCCATTTTAGACCTTTCCTATATATATTATTTACCTTTTATATATGTATTATTTGTTTTAAATTATTTTTACACATTATTTATTTTAAATTTCTCTTTTATATATCTATTGTTTATTTTAAATTTTGGTATGTATATTTTCTATTTTAAAAGTTTTATATGTATTACTCGGTTTAAACTATTTTATATGCTATTTATTTTAAATATTATTATTTATTTTAAACCGTTTTCATATTTTTATATGTTAAATATCTTAAATTTCTTTTTGCATATTATTTGTTTTAAACCTTTGACATTATTTAAAATTGTTTCATATATTGTTTACTTTATTTTTTAATTATTATGTATTCTTTACTTAAAATCGTCTTGTTAATTATTTCAAATTGTTTTATGTATTATTTCTTTTTAAATTGTTTAATTCATTGGTCTTTGATTATTAATGTCAATATTTAAATGATGCATATTACGAGAATATTGCCATTATATGTATTTCAATTTGTTTGTTTCATATTTTTGTATTACATTTATTCATTCGTATAATATTATTATCATGTATTACTATTTATGCTTGTAACTACGTTTTTTTTTGTTATTGCATCATGATTCAAATTCCCACTTTCACCCGATATCAATTATTTTCTAACAAGATAAACAAATATATTTTCGAGTCCATTTTGTAATCACTTAGTAAAAACTTTCAAAATAAGGCAATATTATGTGATTGGAAATCCGAGAAATTGTGCCCTAACGTACTGGGTTTCGGTTTTTCGTTTGACCAAATCATCGAATATCCTTTTGATATTTTCAATGCATGAGTCTCGGGAATCATGAGATGATCTTGGATTCGAGGATTTAAATTGTCGTGTCCTAACGTGCTGGATGTGATATTTTATTCCTTCGGAGCAAGAAAGTCCTAATATCCAATTCGAGTAAATTCAAATATTTTTAAAAGAAATCATATTTTTAAAATCTTTTTCAAATCCTCAATTTTCGACATTAAGACACCAATTAATCAATTCGGTACCAATTTTGGGCGTGACGAGGGTGCTAATCCTTCCTCGCACGCAATCGACTCCCGAACCCGTTTTCTCGAACTTCGTAGACCAAAACCACCGTTTTAGTAAATCAAAATGTTTTATTAAAACAAAGGTGATCCGATCACTCCTAATAAAGATCGGTGCCGACTCCGATTTTATTTTCATTTTCAAAACCAAAGTCGATCCTGTTTTCATAAAAAATGGTCACGACAGCTTGGTGACTCCACTGGGGACATAAAGAGAGTCAGGCCGTAAATTGATTATTTTCTGTCCTTTGTCGAAAATTTGAAAATTCGATTTGAAAATTTGATTTGAAAATTACGATCCTTTTGTTGCATTCCTTTGTGTCATTGCATATGATGGTTATTTTCTTGTGCACATTGCATTGCATGACCGTTGTGGTCGCACCCTTAAGTGGGAGTAAGAAACTACGCCTTCGTGAGGTTTTCACCTCTACATGGGCTAGTAGATTGCTTCCGGATACACCCGTACCTATGTGCTTCATGAGATTTTTATCTCCGCATGGCCATAGGGAAATGTATTCCCCTGAACTGAACTCAGTCCATATGAGCCTATAATGGGTGAGGATTGAGGAATCTGCTGGTTCAGGTACCCTTCTTTAGAACCGAACCCCATATAGTGAGCCTTAAGAGCCCGCCTTAGGTAGAACCACGCCAAACCCTAGTGGTCACAGGATTAGGTACTTTATTTTGTTGTTTATTTCTCTTGTGCTAATGTGTTTCTTTTGTTTTGACTGCATTGCATTTCATCATCATAGAAAGGATGTGTTGATTCATATTCAATTTCTAAATAGAAGAGTTTGTCATAAGGAAATGGGTTACTTGATAAAGTGGATTATAATACGGCCGTCCGAATAGGGTCCAAGTAAACACAACAAAAGAAGACTGATAGTCAGCGAAGGAAAACAAGACTTTGCTTTATTGCCTGAGGATTTAAGCCAACAAGGATTATTCAAGAGCCGTCATGTCTCAACTCTTTTAAAAGGAGTTAATGAGCATTGCGGGGATGACTAAGTAATGGGTCGCAGTCCATATCAATCAAAAGGAGCTAGTGAAGGCATCCATTAGAGAATTTGTGAGATTCAATCTTAGCATACCCAGATATGAAGAAAAGGGTCAATGTCTTCGCTTTGAGCATTTACAAACTGGATGTTTTCCTTAAAGCACTGGGGCACGTGGACAAGGCAGTTTCAGACTTGTTCAATAGACTTGACAAGAGGGTCACGCTCGTCCTTGTAATTCTAGCCGAAACATTCTGATCTTTGAATACATGCCGAGGAGTAGGTGAAGAAAGATTTATTTGGATGTGCGAAGTCTTGTTGGCATGGTTCCATAGCCGCTTTTGGAGAGTGAAAAGGGTTTCTTATCAAGTATTCTCTGAGAACTACTCTCTATTGAAAGAATTAGTTGTTCAAATACAAGAGGTGACGAATCATTGGCAAACCATAGCAGTTCAAGTTGACGTGCTAAGTTTGAAGTGAATTAGAATCAGATTAGGGTTAGGAGTTAACCTGGCTTCTATGGAAAGTTAAGGCTTCGAGCATTAGGGCATGGCCGTATATGTAATCTGTTTTATGTAAAGAAATTTGTTTTTTAGAAAAGTTCTTCTAATGGAATTGAATTCAGAATCAACGCCTCCCTTTCTTTTTGCATTCCATGCATTTACATTACATCATATCACAAGCATTAGAATTTGTAGAAAGACCCTAATTGGGTGAAATTATTTCAATTAACCTAAAAGCCATGGACCAAAGGTTGGAAAGAATAGAGAAAATGCAAATACTGATGCAGGAGCAATTGACCAAAATTCAACAAGAGATACGGGAACAAATGCTAGAATTCCAAAAGAATATGATGGGTCAGCTAACCCAGTTACTTGCCGGAGGACTTGAAAAAAGGAGTGGCCCAGTGGTCAATAGTATGGATGATGATGAAGTTATCGTTTATTTCCCAAGTTTTTACCCAATAAGTGTCCCGACTCAACCAGACGCTCGTTCGCAAGGGGTACCTGTCATTATCAAACCCCAATATCAGACTGACACCTCGGCATTGTTGAAGCTCCCAATGGGTTCAGGTTTTAATTCGGGGGATGATCGAGTCAATCCTGTGGTACATGGCTTAGCTGAACCAAAGAAAAAGGGAGAGTGGACTTTAAAAGCCCCGAAGCTGAAAGAAAAGGAACCGAATAATACGGGTAGGTATAACAAGGGCCATTCGGAGCCGATTATAGTAAACCAGCCAAAGACAGCGACTACCAGCTATTAGGTCTCCCCATGACAAGAGCCTAATCCAAAATCAAACTCGGAAAAACTCCAGTTCACACCCATCCCGATGACATACAATGAGCTCTATCAAAATCTATTTGATGCGCATGCGGTGTCTCCTTACTACCCAAAACCAACGCAGCCCTCATACCCCAAATGGTATGACTCAAATGCTCAATGTGAGTACCATGTCGGGGTCACAGGACATTTAATAGAAAATTGCCCTACTTTCAAGAAGTTGGTTGAAAGATTCATCAAAATAGGAGTTATAAAATTCGATGATCCCTCTGGTGCAAAAAATTTGTTACCCAACCATGCGGTTAAGGGGATAAATATTGTGTGTACCATGATGAATGGGGGCATGATATCAGGAGTACATCAAGTTCAGGGCTCTAGTGCAAAACCTGATACTGGGGAATTTGAACATTAATGATGTATCTAAAGAGTGAACCGATGAATCAAAGTTTCCGAGCCCTTTCATACTAGGGAGTGTTTTGAACAATGGGACTGTGGAAGAGATCCCTGTATTTTTAGAGCTAATTCAGAGTAATGTTCAAAACACGCTTATTGCTCTAAGCATAGGAGCAATAAGAATCTTTTTGTGAAATAGGCTTATGTTCAACATCTATATTTTCAATGAAAATGCATTTTTATGTTTCACTTCGAGAAAATATTATTTTATTCTTTTATTTCATTCATGTTCATACCACATAAATAATCATTCTTAGATTCATTTGTTCTTTGAATATTCTTTCGTAACTACAACAGGTCCCTAGATATTAATTACACGAGCGATGTTGCTACTGAGTTAGAATCCACTTCTGAGTAAGATATGTGTCTAGAGGAATCTTAGGACTTTGAAGACAACAAAGACGGTAACTTATCTCCTGGTTTGTTAAGGATGGTAGAATAAGATGAAACAGATCCTACCCTACAAAGAATCAATGGAAATTTTGAACCTAGGAGAAGAGAGAGAGGTGAAAATCAGAGCCTGTATCTCCACAAAGACAAAGCGAGACGTCATTGAGTCATTCCAAGAGTTCAAAGATGTTTTCGCATAATCGTATCAGGATATGCTCTGGCTACCAAGACATGTGGATGCCGTTAAGGCTAAGGAAATGTTAGAAGAGGAACACATTTATAATGGCCAAGCAAATCATGAGGTTCGGGTATTGGTGGTCCACCATGGAAGGGGATTGCATCAGTTATACCAAGAAATGTCATAAGTGCCAAATTTATGGAGACAAGATTCCTGTGCCTCCTTCATCTCTTCACGTATGACATCTCCATGGACTTTCTCTATGTGAGGCATGGATGTCAGTGGGCCAATCATGCCTAAAGCTTCTACAAGTGTCAATTCATCTTTGTGGTTGTTGATTACTTCACCAAGCGGGAAGAAGCTACTTCATATACTGATGTCACAAAGTCGACAGACAGCAAATTCTATGTCGGTATAGAATCCCCGAAAAAGGATCACATCTGACGATGCATTAAATTTGAACAGTATCGCGACATCAGAAGTTTGCAGTCTGTTCAAGATTAAACACCGTATCGCCCCCAAAACGAACGGTAAAAAAAAAGATCGCCAGGAAAATGATTGAGACTCATGAAGATTGGCACTTGTGCTTGTCGAGCATCTGTTAGGACCCCCACCGGGGCAACACTCTTCTCATTGACTTATGGAATAGAGGCAGTTTTGCTCGTTGAAGTTGAGATTTATTCTCTGCAAGTTTTGCTAGAGTTTGAGTTGGGTAAAACAGAATAGATAAAATTTCGATATGATCAAGTAAACCTGATTGAAGAAAAAATGTTGAAAGCTATCATGATGAGAAGGTTCGACCCAGAGAATTCCATGAAAGAGACTTAGTTTTGAAAAGGATCCTTCCCGTACAAAAAGATTCCTGAGGAAAGTGGATGTCAAACTGGGAAGAACTTTACGTGGTAAAGAATACCTCCTCTGGAAAAGCGTTGATTTTGACCGAGAGGGATAACAAGGACTTGTCTAATCCTATGAGTTCAAATCAAGAAAGATTTCAGTAAAAAAAAAGGAAAAGCAAAAAAAGAAAAAAAAAGAAGAGGATAAAAAGAAAATGAAAGAAAGAAAAGAAAAGAAGAAGGAGAGGCCAAGGCGAAAACCCGCAAAGGGTGCCTTGAGACCAAAGGGGTTTTTGAATTGAAAACCCGTAAAGGGCAATTCAAATTTTAATAAAAATGGGGCATGCGGTAGTCTCGCTTTCTCCGAGTTAACAAGAATGAAAGATGTTACGTCTTGGGGTATCAACAGAGTACTCTAAATCCTTTAAACACATATTGAGCTTAAAATGGTCCTCAAGAAGTTTGAACAGAGAAGCTCATGCTGCGATATCTGGGGGACCTAGTTTTCATCTTACCCAGATTGAATTTACTATCTTTGATTATTTTATTCTTTTCAAGATACGCTCCTAATAAAAGTACTTTGCATTTGCTATCTTGACTTAACTTATTTGTTTCGAGCTATGCTCCTAATCAATTTTGTTCTTATCCATGGTTATGATCTTTTTCAAGCATTTCGCATCGAAATAACGATTAGTGGACTAATAATAATTTCATAAAAGGAGTTTTGCATATTACTCTGGAAGTTTTTAAATAGTATAGGAACTTGAAACAGAACTATTGTTTAAAACTCACCAAGCATAAGGGTTTGAAATATTGAAAGATTATTATCTCTTTTGGATTTTTATTGGTTGAACAAAAATACAAGACATTTCGTTAAGTGATACCATCTCGACAAATGATGAGCAGTGTCAACCCAGGTGTAGAAGGGGATCATTCTCGGGAAAAGAAAAAGATACCCTGTATTCATCTAGTTATTACACCCAGGGAATGGTGTAACAGGTCAAGTTGATTGAAGATAATACAAATTCCATACCTCTGAGTGGTAACATGATGGATGGAAGAAATCAAATGTTATTTCCCTGAAGTTGTAGTGGGAAGTACAAACTTTATGTCCCAGAAGGTACAGTGAAGGGGGCACTGAAATTACAGTGGGGTAAGCTTGCTAAGCAGAATATGATTATTTCTTTAGGTTTTCTGTCAAAGATACAAGCTGAACGAGAAAGCATGGTAACGCATCGGTGATAGAACCTTGATGAACTATGAGCAGTGACAATCCAAAGAGATCATTCTCATGCATTTATGTAAATATCATACATTTCCAATTAGGAGCATTTGATTCATTTTGATCATTGTATCCAAATTGTTGTTAAAAAAAGAAGGGGAAATCATTCTCATGACATTCTGCATTCAAATGTCATCCTTAATATCATTTAGTTAGGAGCATTAGATTTATCCCGATCATGGCATCCTAATTATTATACATTTTGGGATCATTCTCATGACATTCTGCATTCATATAAATGTCATTCATAACACATTCAAGTCTACAGGACATGTCCCTCAGAGGACAGTGCAGCAAACCAAAAAGTTCAGATTTTGTTCCCTAGAGATGGTAGTGGAACAAACTTAAGATTGAAGTCTTCCTGAAGATAGTAAGGAAGCAAGTTGTAAAGTTCAGGTTTTGTTCCCTAGAGATGGTAGTGGAGCAGACTGAAGATTGAAGTCTTCCTGAAGATAGTAAGGAAGCAAATTGTAAAGTTTAGATTTTGTTCCCTAGAGATGGTGTGGAGCAAACTGAAGATTGAAGTCTTCTTGAAGATAGTAAGGAAGCAAACCAAAAAGTTCAGATTTTGTTCCCTAGAGATGGTAGTGGAGCAGACTGAATATTAAAGTCTTCCTGAAGATAGTAAGGAAGCAAATTGTAAAGTTCAGGTTTTGTTCCCTAGAGATGGTAGTGGAGCAAACTAAAGATTGAAGTCTTCCTAAAGATAGTAAGGAAGCAAATTGTAAAGTTTAGATTTTGTTCCCTAGAGATGGTAATGGAGGAAACTGAAGATTGAAGTCTTCCTGAAGATAGTAAGGAAGCAAACCAAAAAGTTCAGATTTTGTTCTCTAGAGATGGCAGTAGAGCAGACTGAAGATTGAAGTCTTCCTGAAGATAGTAAGAAAGCAAATTGTAAAGTTCAGGTTTTGTTCTCTAGAGATGGTAGTGGAGCAGACTGAAGATTGAAGTCTTCCAGAAGATAGTAAGGAAGCAAATTGTAAAGTTCAGGTTTCGTTCCCTAGAGATGGTAGTGGAGCAAACTGAAGATTGAAGTCTTCCTGAAGATAGTAAAGAAACAAACCAAAAAGTTTAGATTTTATTCCCTAGAGATGGTAGTGGAGCAGACTGAAGACTGAAGTCTTCCTGAAGATAGTAAGGAAGCAAATTGTAAAGTTCAAGTTTTGTTCCCTAGAGATGGTAGTGGAGTAGATTGAATATTGAAGTCTTCCAGAAGATAGTAAGGAAGCAAATTGTGAAGTTTAGATTTTGTTCCCTAGAGATGGTAGTGGAGCAAACTGAAGATTGAAGTCTTCCTGAAGATAGTAAGGAAGCAAACCAAAAAGTTCAGATTTTGTTCCCTAGAGATGGTAGTGGAGCAGACTAAAGATTGAAGTCTTCCTTAAGATAGTAAGGAAGCAAATTGTAAAGTTCAAGTTTTGTTTCCTAGAGATGGTAGTGGAGCAGACTGAAGATTGAAGTCTTCTTGGAGATAGTAAGGAAGCAAATTGTAAACTTCAGATTTTGTTCCCTAGAGATGGTAGTGGAGCAAACTGAATATTGAAGTCTTCCTGAAGATAGTAAGGAAGCAAACCAAAAAGTTCAGATTTTGTTCCCTAGAGATGGTAGTGGAGCAGACTAAAGATTGAAGTCTTCCTGAAGATAGTAAGGAAGAAAATTGTAAAGTTTAGGTTGTTTCCTAGAGATGGTAGTGGAGCAGACTGAAGATTGAAGTCTTCTTGAAGATAGTAAGGAAGCAAATTGTAAAGTTCAGATTTTGTTCCCTAGAGATGGTAGTGGAGCAAACTGAAGATTGAAGTCTTCTTGAAGATAGTAAGGAAGCAAATTGTAAAGTTCAGATTTTGTTCCCTAGAGATGGTAGTAGAGCAGACTGAAGATTGAAGTCTTCCTAAAGATAGTAAGGAAGCAAATTGTAAAGTTCAGATTTTGTTCCCTAGAGATGGTAGTAGAGCAAACTGAAGGTTGAAGTCTTCCTGAAGATAGTAAGGAAGCAAACCAAAAAGTTCAGATTTTGTTCCCTAGAGATGGTAGTGGAGCAGAATGAAGATTGAAGTATTTCTGAAGATAGTAAGGAAGCAAATTGTAAAGTTCAGGTTTTGTTCCCTAGAGATGGTAGTGGAGCAGACTGAAGATTGAAGTCTTCCTGAAGATAGTAAGGAAGCAAATTGTAAAGTTCAGATTTTGTTCTCTAGAGATGGTAGTGGAGCAAACTGAAGATTGAAGTCATCCTGAAGATAGTAAGAAAGCAAACCAGAAAGTTCAGATTTTATTCCCTCAAGATGGTAGTGGGGCAGACTGGAGATTGAAGTCTTCCTGAAGATAGTAAGGAAGCAAATTGTAAAGTTCAAGTTTTGTTTCCTAGAGATGGTAGTGGAGCAGACTGAAGATTGAAGTCTTCCTGGAGATAGTAAGGAAGCAAATTGTAAAGTTCAGATTTTGTTCCCTAGAGATGGTAGTGGAGCAAACTGAATATTGAAGTCTTCCTGAAGATAGTAAGGAAGCAAACCAAAAATTTCAGATTTTGTTCCCTAGAGATGGTAGTGGAGCAGACTAAAGATTGAAGTCTTCCTGAAGATAGTAAGGAAGCAAATCGTAAAGTTTAGGTTTTGTTTCCTAGAGATGGTAGTGGAGCAGACTGAAGATTGAAGTCTTCTTGAAGATAGTAAGGAAGCAAATTGTGAAGTTCAGATTTTGTTCCCTAGAGATGGTAGTGGAGCAAACTGAAGATTGATGTCTTCCTGAAGATAGTAAGGAAGCAAACCAAAAAGTTCAGATTTTGTTCCCTAGAGATGGTAGTAGAGCAGACTGAAGATTGAAGTCTTCCTAAAGATAGTAAGGAAGCAAATTGTAAAGTTCAGATTTTGTTCCCTAGAGATGGTAGTAGAGCAAACTGAAGGTTGAAGTCTTCCTGAAGATAGTAAGGAAGCAAACCAAAAAGTTCAGATTTTGTTCCCTAGAGATGGTAGTGGAGCAGACTGAAGATTGAAGTCTTCTTGAAGATAGTAAGGAAGCAAATTGTAAAGTTCAGGTTTTGTTCCCTAGAGATAGTAGTGGAGCAGACTGAAGATTGAAGTCTTCCTGAAGATAGTAAGGAAGCAAATTGTAAAGTTCAGATTTTGTTCCCTAGAGATGGTAGTGAAGCAAACTGAAGATTGAAGTCTTCCTGAAGATAGTAAGAAAGCAAACCAAAAAGTTCAGATTTTGTTCCCTCAAGATGGTAGTGGAGCAGACTGGAGATTGAAGTCTTCCTGAAGATAGTACGGAAGCAAACCAAAAAGTTCAGATTTTGTTCCCTCAAGATGGTAGTGGAGCAGACTGGAGATTGAAGTCTTCCTGAGATAGTAAGGAAGAAAATTGGAAAGTTCAGATCTTATCTCCTTGAGTTTGCAGTGGAGCGGATTGAAGATAGCAAATCTTGTCCCCCTGAGTTTGCAGTGGAGCAGATTGAAAATAGTAGATTTGGCATTCCTGAAGTTGCAGGAAGCAGATCGAAGACACCAAATCCTGTCTCCCTGAGTTTGCAGTGGAGCAGACTGAAGATAGCAGATCTGGCATTCCTGAAGTTGCAGGAGCAGATCGAAGTTACAAAGCTCTTCTCCCTGAAACTACATTCGAGTGAATTGAAGCACCAATTCCTATACTTCTGAAGTTGCAGTGGGTTAGAGCGGGCTACTTGAAGAAGAAGAGAAGCGCCGAGACTCAGCAAGACTGGGCAAAATTGGTCCTTTTAAAGTCTTTGCTCCATTCTCGTTACACGACAATGAGCAAAGAGGGGCAGCTGTACATGCCCAATTTAGCCCGGCCTACCAGAATTAAAACAATAAACCAAAAATAAAAAGGGCCCAGTTAACCTTAGCCCAAATTACAAGGCCCAAAACAAACAAGCCCAAAATACTAATAGCCCGTAGCCCAACAAAAACATTTCAGAAAATGTTAGGGTTTTTGAAACCCTAGCGGCACTGCCTCCTCAAGCGTTGTGCCCGTGCCTCTTCTCGAAATGTCTCGTCCCGAGGCACCTGACGCACCCTCTGCACCTTGCACAGAAATGGCAAAATTACCTTTCCTCCGCCTCGTTGACCTTTCGAAGATACCTGCAAAAGAACAAGACGACAGAGCAAAGAAAATCAAGAAAACAGAGCAAGAAACAACAAAAAAAACGTTGTATATTTTATCTTTTCAATCTCAGCTATAAAGAGACCGAAAAGCTTGTAACAAAAAGGGAGAGATCTTCCAAAATTTTTAGGAATTATCAGCAATCAAAAAAACTTTAAGGTTGATTTAGTTTTTGTTCTTTTTCATATACATCATCGTTTACTTGTATTGTGTTTAATTTCTTTTATAATTTTATTTCTTCAAAAAAATTTTGCAAACAAGATCAAAAAAGGAAAAGTAACGAGGCCTTACCTGAACCATCGGAGGCGCGTCGTCGGAGCCCCCTTTTTCGACGTTGGAACTTGGCCAAGAAAGGGGTGTCGAAGGCTCTTTCTCTCCTTTCATTTTCGGGCGCCATGGTTCGACCTTCTTCGGGGTCTGCGAACAGGGCGCTAAAGCCCACCTTTGTGCATCGCCGGCCACCAATACGGTGGTGGCACGGTGGTGCGAAGCGATGAACGGCCAGGGAAGCCAACCGTCGGGCACAAAAGGGGGGAAATAACCTGCATTTTTTTTATTCTGGAAGAAGAAAGATTAAATGAAAAAAACATAAAAAAAGGGCCTTATATATTTAATAAAACGGCGCCGTTTGGTTTAAGGGTTACTGTGCATGTCCGTCAAAAGGGATATTTGCGCAATGAATCTCTCCCCATTGCAGTGCCCTTCGATCGGGCCCATTTTGTTATTTTTCTTTCTTTGCAGATTTCACCCTTAAATTTATTTGATTTTTCAATCGGGTCCTTGACCCATAAAGGCGCATAAGGGCTGGGAATATGGTCCCTACCAGTCCCCTTGTCTTAGTGCATGTTCTAATTCAGGCCTATAATTTCATTTTTATTTTAATTTAGTTCCTAATCTGTTGATTTTTAACCCCTTTTAATTTGCTATTTCGTTTATTCATTTTAATACTTTATATATTATTTATTTTAAACTATTTTATTCATTCTAAATTTGTAGATATTATTCATTACACTATTTTATCATATATATATTTTATTTTTTTATCCGTTTGTTTTAAACTCTTTTACATACTATTTTAGATTTTATTGTTATATATATTTTTTTCTTTTTTCTAATTTTATTATTTATCTTAAATTTTTATATAATGTCCATTTTAGACCTTTCCTATATATATTATTTACCTTTTATATATGTATTATTTGTTTTAAATTATTTTTACACATTATTTATTTTAAATTTCTCTTATATATATATATTGTTTATTTTTAAATTTTGGTATGTATATTTTCTATTTTAAAAGTTTTATATGTATTACTTGGTTTAAACTATTTTATATGCTATTTATTTTAAATATTATTATTTATTTTAAACCGTTTTCATATTTTTATATGTTAACTTTCTTTTTGCATATTATTTGTTTTAAACCTTTGACATTATTTAAAATTGTTTCATATATTGTTTACTTTATTTTTTAATTATTATGTGTTCTTTACTTAAAATCGTCTTGTTAATTATTTTAAATTTTTTTATGTATTATTTCTTTTTTAAATTGTTTAATTCATTGGTCTTTGATTATTAATGTCAATATTTAAATGATGCATATTGCGAGAATATTTTCATTATATGTATTTCAATTTATTTATTTCGTATTTTTGTATTACATTTATTCATTCGTATAATATTATTGTCATGTATTACTATTTATGCTTGTAACTACGTTTTTTTTATTGCATCATGATTCAAATTCCCACTTCGCCCGATATCAATTATTTTCTAACAAGATAAACAAATATATTTTCGAGTCCATTTTATAATCGCTTAGTAAAAACTTTCAAAATAAGGCAATATTATGTGATTGAAAATCCGAGAAATCGTGCCCTAACGTGCTGGGTTTCGGTTTTTCGTTTGGCCAAATCATCGAATATCCTTTTGATATTTTCAATGCATGAGTCTCGAGAATCATGAGATGATCTTGGATTCGAGGATTTAAATTGCCGTGTCCTAACGTGCTGGATGTGATATTTTATTCCTTCGGAGCAAGAGAGTCCTAATATCCAATTCGAGTAAATTCAAATATTTTTAAAAGAGATCGTATTTTTAAAATCTTTTTCAAATCCTCCATTTTCGACATTAAGACACCAATTAATCAATTCGGTACCAATTTTGGGTGTGACGAGAGTGTTAATCCTTCCTCGCATGTAATCTACTCCCGAACCCGTTTTCTCGAACTTCGAAGATCAAAACCACCGTTTTTGTAAATCAAAACGTTTTATTAAAAAAAAAGTGATCCGATCACACCTAATAAAGATCGGTGGCGACTCCCGTTTTATTTTCGTTTTTAAAACCAAAGTCGATCCTGTTTTCAAAAAAAATGGTTACGACAGTAACCATTGCAGACATCGACTTAATTATCTACAAGTATCTCAGCATTGTGATGCTTTATTCTAGTTTCTAGCGAACAAACAATATCCATCTTCAAATTGCATATCCTATTAACAAACCTATTTTGTTTATTAGGATCATCAAGGCCACTCTTGTTCTAAAATGACAATTCATAAAGAAAGAGATGAAAAAGAATTACAACTATTTGTCCCCTTTATTTTGGTCTCAAATGATTCGTCAAACCAAATCACTGTATTCACCACAGGTTTATTGGGCTTTGGTTCAATCTCGCCTTCAGCTGTCTTGTGTAACACTTCAAATCTTTTATCCTGAAAGCACCTCCTTCAGATGGGGAACAATTATTTCTATTTACCTGCACTTGTGTTGTTTGCATACTAAAACTGGATCCCTCATGTGATTGGTCTTGCATCAATTGCTCCCTTATAACTTCAACAATTTGTTTAACAGCCTCATCTTCTTGCACTATCTCCGTAAAATTAAGTTCCTCATGTAAGCTGCACTGCACTGCACTACCTACTTAGGCATCCATTTCCCTATAACTATCAGCTCCTGGTGGCATTCTTTCTCGAAGTGTCTAAAGATTTGACAATGAAGGCATTTAGGTGGCGCCCAAGTAAGTTCAATTGTGACCTCCACATTTATTCTCTCTCAATACAACTTTAACTATTTTGGGAATTTCAGCTATAATCACAATTTCAACACATGTTTTTGTAGTATAAAAGCTTATGCTGTGTCGTGTCAACCAAGCCTTTGGTTCAGCAGAAAAATATTCCATTGATTTAAGGTCTTGGATGACATTAGGTTCAGAGTTCAAAGATGAAGAACCCAATTCTCTCCCCTTGTCAAACAAAAATATAAAAAGGGACTAGATTGAGTATAGAGTTTCAAAGGAATGTACCATGTATAAGGGACTACGGCTCTTGTACATGTCAAACTTCAAAGACTGGAGTCCTGTCTGCCATTTAATACACTAACCACACGATTCTGCCACCCAGTTTCGAACCTTTCGATTCGAGAATTGAAACCAAGAACAAATTAGAGCCTACAATTTTAATTTGAACCGATCCTACATGACCCCCAAGAGGAGATTTGCAGTTCTAAAAAATTAGCAAAAATTTGGTGGACCCACATTAATTTTCTACCATTGTTATACCTTCCTACACATCCGCCTGTGGGGGTGGCTTAACCACAAGCTTATCGTTTTTTCTCCGTTTAGGGAAAGAACGGTAAAGATTAGGTTGTGTTACTCTAAAAAAGCTATCTCCAATCTGTTGAAGATTGAACCTCACCTCGTCGATGGTTCCCTTTCGGATCATTCAACTCTTCCAGCCTAAGTTGAAAACTGAAAAATCCAGTTCATTGGTCAAATTTGCATCGATCTCGATGCCCTTACGATGCTTCACCATTAAAATTCGAGAATTACCGAACATCATTCGAAAGTTTCTCTCAATCTACCCCAAATCAGCTCTCAATGGAGACAAAATGGGAAAGAGTAATCACAAGAACAAGCAAAGAACCTTAGAAATTTTCAGAAAGAAAAGAAAACAAGAACGAATTAGCAAGAACCCCAACTAACGTAAGAGAACCATTCCAATTTAACTACACAAGAACAACTCTTATAAATAAGAAAAGCATATTTAAGTCTCGAGTTCATTATACTTGTCGAAACCATCCTTTTTTTTGAAAGACGGGAATCGGACTTGGGTTTTGAAAATAAAAAATGGGAGTCGCCACCGATCTTTTATTAGGTGCGATCGGGCCACCTATAAAATATTTTAGTCTACGAATTTCGAAAAAGTGGGCTCGGGAGTCGGTTACGTGCGAGGAAGGATTAGCACCCTCGTCACGCCCAAAATTGGTACCAAATTGATCAATTAATGTCCTTATGTCGAAAGTTGGAAATTGTGAAAAATGGGTTTAAAAATGTTAGGCTTTTATTGTCCCGAGAGAACAAAATATCGTATCTAAAACTTTAGGACACGATAATTTAAATCCTCGAATCCAAGATGAACATTGCCTCAGCTAAAAAATCTTATTTCGAAATAACGGAATGCCACATCCAGTAAGTTAGGACATAACATGTCGAATTATCGAAAATAAGCTTTTATTTTTTATTTAAAAACTTTTTTATTTTAGAAGACGTTTCGCTATTTAGGTTAAACGAGGAAAATCGAAACCTAGTAAGTTAAGGCACGATTTTCCCGAATTTCTAAATACGAAATGTTGCCTTTACGGAAGAAATCAATTTTGTATTGTATAAAATGGAGCACGAATTTGTAACAAAATGCAGGAAAGGAAGTGCGATAATGATAACAAAGGAATTCAAAACGAAAACGATGTTAATAATAATGGACATGATAATAATAGTAATAATGATAACTTGAAATATATATAATGAAAATAAAATATGAATATAGTGATGATAGTAATAATAATAATAATAATAATAATAATAATAATAATAATGTGACGATAATAATATGATAATAGTAACAATAATGAAATAATATAAGATATATACAATATAATAATGAAATAAATAATGTAGTGGAAATAATAATAAAGTAGTGTACATGTACAGCATAATAATATATAGTAGTAATAATACTGATAACAACACATAATATATAATAATAATAATATAGTATATAGTAATAGCCATCATATGTACAATATATACAAGATAATAATATAGTAAGAACGATAAAAATAGCGAATATAATAATACTGATAATAATAATAATGACACATGATATATACAACACAATAATGCAAGTATAATAATAATAATAATATAATAATAATAAAAATAACGCAAAGTATATAAGATATAATAGTAACAATAATAGTATTAATAAGAAAATAATAGAAAGATTTAGAAGATTCCGAAATGACTAAGAAAGGATCAAATTGTAATTAAAAATGGGATTCGGGGTTAATTCGAAATAAAATGAAAGGGAAGAAGGATTTGTTTGCAACGCGCATGTAACTTGGAGGGTTAAAATGGCAATAAATCCCTTCGCATAAATGGTGCGCTGAATAGGACGAAATCGCAAAGGAATCTAAGGATGGAGGGATCAATTGCATAAATAGCCCTTTTTATGGAAAACGCACGGTACTCTCAAAGAAAAAAACGACGCCGTTTTGTTTCAAATTAGAAAACCCAACCCCTTTTTTCTGAAAACCTAGCATGTTTCATTCCCTAAAATGCAGCAACCAAAGGATTCTCTCTGCCTCTCCCTTCTCGCGCCCGACGATAGGGGTTCTTGGGCTCTTCGTCGCACCACCGTGTTCGGGGCCAGAGTCGCACCGAGAGGAGCGTTTGGTGCTCAGCCGAAGCCCCTATCTCGAGCCCGATGGCGACGCCGGGATGGGATCTCCGACGACGCGTCTCGATTCGGGTAAGGCCCTTTTTGTTTTCTTTGTTTTTTTTGTGTTTCGCTATTGATCTTCCTTGTTAGATTTCGGAATTAATAAAAAAATGAAAGAGTAAAAAACGGTACTAAAACGAAGGGGATCAAACTAAGAAACAGATTCGAAGACAACCTTATGCTTTTGTTTGTCTGATTTCTGATACTCGTCTCTTCTTTTTCGAACCCTTGTTACATCGTTTTCTAATGGCTTTATAGCCGAAGAAGTTACAATTTTTTCTTATTCTATTGTTTGCTCCATACCTTGTCCTCTGTTTCGGCTTCTGGTGTTGCTTGCAGGTGATGGGCGAGGCGTGATGGGCGTGCGGAGTTCGCGGGAAGGGCACTGATGATGGCCGACAATGGTGAGTGCGGGCGAGTGAGGGATGGGTCGTGGCAGAAGCGTGAGGATCCAGAAAGGCGTGTAGGGGACGCGCGGGGCAGACGAAGGGTCATCGGCGTGAGGAGGAGAGGGGACCCTAGGGTTCCCGTTTACTTTTCTTGCTAACAGGCTTTAAGGCTCGGGCCTTTAATTTGGGCTGCTGTTTTGTTTAGTTCTGGGCCAGTGTTTGTTGGGCTTTGGGTCTTTGTAAATGGGTTTTAGAGTTGGGTTCTGGTTTAATTAAATTTGGCTCTTGTTTATTCTGTAAGTGGACATTTAAAAGGACTTTATTAATATTTGGGTTTTCAATTTGGTTTTATTTGGACTAAATGGGCCCGGGTCGAAATTGGGTATTACAGCTGCCCCTCTTTGCTCATTGTCGTGAAACGAGAATAGAGCAAAGACAATAAAAGAACCAATTTTGCCCGGGCCTAGCTAAGCCTTGGCTTCTTGATTCGCGTCTTCTTTCGACAACTTCAAACTTCACTGTAACTACTTGCTTCGATTCATTCTGCTGGGGGTTTAGGGTGATAAAAATGTAGAAAAGAGAGATCCACAACTTTGATCTTTTCGCTGAAGCTTCTCGAAAACGAACAGTGAAAGGAATGCAGAAGAGACCTACAACTCGGGTCTTCTGCTGTAAGCTTCTTGAAAAACGAACAGTGTTAGGAGTTCAGAAGAGACCTACGACTCGGGTCTTCTTGCTGAAAACTGCTTAAAAATGAACAATGATCCAGAAGAGACCTACAACTCGGGTCTTCTGCTGAAAACTTCTTGAAAACGAACAATGATCCAGAAGAGACCTACAACTCGGGTCTTCTTGCTGAAAACTTCTTGAAAACGAACAATGATCCAGAAGAGACCTACAACTCGGGTCTTCTTGCTGAAAACTTCTTGGAAAACGAACCATGATCCAGAAGAGATCTACAACTCGGGTCTTCTCGCTGAAAACTTCTTGAAAAACGAACAATGATCCAGAAGAGACCTACAACTCGAGTCTTCTTGCTGAAAACTTCTTGAAAACGAACAATGATAAGTCTGAACTTTCAACTTGCTTCCCTGCTACCCTCAGGAAGACTTCGATCTTTAGACCGCTCCGCTGGAGCAAAATCCGAATTTCGACGTGGTGGTGCCCCTTTTTGAAGGACCTGCCACGTAGACTATGCTTGTGCTTACGCAAATAACAAGGATGCTATGATCGAGATGGCTCAAATGCTCCTAACTATATGCGTGCTGAATGTTATGTGAATGACGATTTTTTCTCAGCGTAAAAATAACTAGGATGTAAATCGAAGTAAATCGAATGCTCCTGACTGGATGGATGCGTGAGAAGGACCCCCTTTATGATTTAGGTTCTCATTGCTCACAGCAAGATTCTATCACTAATGCATTATGACTTGTGGCAGACGTAGGGAACTAAAGAAGCAAGCTTGTCCCGCTGTGATTTCATTATTCCTTCCCTTGTACTCTCCGCGACATAGAGTTTATATTACTCACTACCACCTTAGGGGAGTAACATTTGTCTTCTTCTAACGTTTCTGAATCTTAGGTGGATTTTGAACAAAGGTCCTGTTTCAAGGCCTTGTATTATTCAGAGGTTTTCAGAGTAATATGTAGGACTCCTTTTATGAAAGTATTATTAGTTCCGTAATCGTTATTTCATTATAAAATGCCTAGGAGGGATTGGGAGTGCAACCCCAAAATAAAACAGGTTTAATCAAACCAGCAAATGCAATCAAGGAAGTAGTTCATTGAAATAAAATAATTATGAATTACAAAGACAGGCAGAATGGAAATTAGGTGCCCCAGACGTTACAACTTAGACTTCTCCGCCTTAGCACTTTGGAAAATCGTTTTGAGTTCGATATGTGCTTTAGGAGATCTTTGGGTATTTTGTTGATGCCTCGAGACGCAGCATACCTCATCTTTGTCCATTCCAGAGCAGCGAGATTCTCTTCACAATTGAAGTCGCCTTTTTAGGTTTTCGACTCAAGTTCCTTTTGGTCTCAAAGCGCCCTTCGCGGGTTTTCGCCTTGGCCTTTCCCCTTTTTTTTTTTTTTTTTTTTTTTTTTTTTTTTTTTTTTTTTTTTGGGAAATCAAGGTGTCCTTGGTGGTTTTTTTTGTCTCAGCTTGTTTAAGCGAAGTATCTTTTGACTGAATCCGAGTTCACAGGGTTGGGTAAGCTTTTCCCATCCATTTCCGTTAGGATCAGTGCGCCTCCGGAGAAAGCCTTTTTCACCACGTACGGTCCTTCCCAATTCGGCATCCATTTCCCTCTGAAATCCTTTTGTATGGGGAGGATCTTCTTCAATACCAGGTCTCCCTCGTGAAACTCTCTTGGCCGAACCCTTTTGTTGTAGGCTCGCATCATGCGCTTTTGATACATCTGACCGTGACGAATAGCCTTTAGCCTCTTTTCTTCGATCAGGTTCAACTGATCGTATCGAGCCTGAATCCACTCAGCTTCATCCAGCTTCACTTCTGTTAAAACCCGAAGAGAGGGTATCTCCACCTCGATGGGTAGGACTGCCTCCATCCCGTAGACCAGTGAGAAGGGTGTTGCCCCGGTAGAGGTTCTGACGGATGTTCGATAAGCATAAAGAGCAAATGGTAGCTTCTCATGCCAGTCCTTGTAAGTCTCTGTCATCTTTCCCACTATCTTTTTGATGTTCTTATTTGCTGCTTCCACTGCCCCATTCATTTTCGGACGGTATGGAGACGAGTTATGATGTTTAATGTTGAATTGACGACAAACATCCGCTATCGTACTGTTGTTCAGATTCAAAGCATTATCTGATATGATCCTTTCGGGCATCCCATATCGACAGATGATCTCCTTTTTTAAGAATCGACTAACCGCCGATTTAGTGACGTTAGCGTATGAAGCCGCTTCTACCCACTTCGTGAAGTAGTCGATCACCACGAAGATGAACCGGTGTCCGTTTGACGCTTTCGGTGAGATTGGTCCGATAACATCCATGCCCCACATAGAAAAGGGCCATGGGGAAGTCATAACGTGTAGGGGAGATGGAGGCACATGAATCTTGTCTCCATAGATCTGGCATTTATGACATCTCTTGGCATAACTGATACAGTCTCCTTCCATGGTGGACCAGAAATATCCAAATCTCATTATTTGCCTGGCCATTGTGAATCCGTTAGCATGTGTTCCACAAATGCCCTCATGGACTTCCTCTAGGATCATCTTGGCTTCTAAAGCATCGACGCATCTCAACAATACTTGGTCTTTCCCTTTTCTGTACAAAATGTCTCCATCTACCACATATTCGAGGACCAATCTCCTGAGCGTCCTTTTTTCGTTCTCAGTTGCGTGAGCTGGGTATTCGCGGTTTTTCGCATATCGCAATATATCTCGGTACCAGGGGTGATTGTCGCTTTCCTCTTCTTCTACGTTGCAGCAATAAGCTGGGGTCTCGTAAATACTCATCTGGATAGGCTTTACATCTTCTTGCTTACTTGCCTTAATCATGGAGGCTAAAGTAGCCAGAGCATCTGCCATTTAGTTTTCTTCTCGTGGGAGATAACTAAAGGTGATATCGTCGAACTCCTCGATTAGTCCCATGACTATCCTTCGATAGTTGATTAATTTGGGGTCTCTTGTTTCCCATTCGCCCCTTAGTTGGTAGATCACTAATGCGGAATCTCCATATACTTCCAGCGTTTTAATTCTTCGTTCTATAGCAGCGTGGAGTCCCATGATACAAGCTTCGTATTCTGCCATATTGTTTGTGCAATCGAAATCCAACCTAACTGTGAACGGATAGTGAGCACCTTTTGGGGATACCAAGACTGCCCCAATCCCGTTTCCAATAGCATTTGATGCTCCATCGAAATTCAGTTTCCAAAGGTCATCCTTTGCCGTGTCCTCTTCCGTAGCTGCCACATACATTAAATCCTCATTGGGGAAATCAAAGTTCAATGGCTCGTAGTCTTCTAAAGCTCTGCTAGCTAGGAAGTCGGCTATCGCGCTCCCTTTTATAGCTTTCTGGCTCACATATACAATATCAAATTCGGACAGTAAGATTTGCCATCTAGCCATCCTCCCATTCAAAGCGGTCGCCTCCATCATGTACTTTAGGGGGTCTAACTTCGAGATTAACCAGGTCGTGTGATACAGCATGTATTGTCTCAATCTTCTGGTTGTCCAAATTAACGCACAACACAGCTTTTCAATTGGTGAGTACCTCATTTCACACTCAGTGAATTTCTTACTGAGATAGTATATCGCCTTCTCTTTTCTTCCGGTATCATCATGTTGACCTAGCACGCATCCCATAGAGTGGCCAAGTACTGTTAGATATAGGATTAATGGCTTATCCAGGCGTGGGGGCGACAGTACTGGAGGGTTCGACAAGTAGTGTTTGATCCTGTCAAAAGCTTCTTGACATTCGTCATTCCATATGCCGGGGTTATGCTTCTTCAAAAGACGGAATATGGGATCACATTTCTCAGTTAGCTGTGAGATGAACCGGGCGATGTAATTCAATCTGCCGAGGAAACCTCGAACCTCTTTCTGAGTGCGCGGCGGGGGTAGTTCTTGTATAGCCCGGACCTTGTCTGAGTCGATTTCGATCCCCTTCTTGCTGACTATGAAGCCCAACAGCTTGCCAGATCTAGCTCCAAAGGTACATTTCGTAGGATTGAGTTTCAATTGGAACTTTCTCAGTCTCAGAAATAGTTTCTGCAAAACTTGTATGTGTTCTTCCTCCGTTCTAGACTTCGCAATCATGTCATCCACATAAACCTCAATCTCTGTATGCATCATATCGTGGAACAAAGTCACCATGGCCCTTTGATACGTAGCCCCTGCGTTTTTCAATCCAAAAGGCATTACTTTATAACAGAAGGTGCCCCACAGTGTTATGAAGGTGGTCTTTCCCATATCTTCAGGGTGCATTTTTATCTGATTGTATCCGGAAAAGCCATCCATGAAGGAGAATAGTGAAAAACCTGCCGTATTGTCGACTAGCGTGTCAATATGAGGCAAAGGAAAGTTATCCTTTGGGCTAGCTTTGTTTAAATTCCTATAATCCACGCACATTCGCACCTTTCCGTCTTTTTTAGGGACGGGCACGATATTGGCTACCCATTCTGAATATTTGATTTCTTGCAGGAATCCGGCGTCGAACTGCTTTTGGACCTCTTCCTTTATTTTCAGCACAATGTCAGGTCTCATTCTTCGGAGCTTTTGCTGAACTGGCTTGCAATCGCTCCTTATGGGCAAGCGATGTACCGCGATATCGGCGCTTAAACCAGGCATATCTTCATAAGACCATGCGAAGACATCTTTGAATTCCTGTAACAATTTGATGAGATTCTGTCTCGTTTCTCCGGCTATACATGTCCCAATGTTTACCGCTTTCCCTTCTTCTAACATCACAGTCTCTACTGCCTCCTTATGGGGTCGAATCTGTCTCTCCTCCTGCTCTTCCATTCTTAACCAATCAGGAGACAAGTCATCGTCCGTGTCATCTTCGAAATCTTGTAGATCTCCTAGGCACATGTCTTGCTCAAAAGGATATTTCGAGTCTGAGGCAGCGTTGCTCAAGTCATTGACGTCCGGGGACCTGTTGCAGTTTGATAGAATACGGGTGGAATGAATGAATTTGTGGATGAACAGTTGTATGTATGGTAATGCTAAAAAATGACCGGAAAACAAAGAAAGGAAATCTTTGAAAAATGCATTTTATTGATATAACGATACGTAAACATGTGCCTATTTCACAAAAGAAATCCTGCTGCCCTTAGGCTTGGAGCAACAAGTGTGTCCTGAACATTACTCTGAAGGGGCCCTAAACACTACAGGGATTTCTTCCGCAGTCCAATTGTTCAAGATGTCTTCCGATTCGTAAGGCTGGATATTCGGCAAGACTCCTCCGCCAACTACCTCCTCAGATAAGGCGCTAATATAGACATTGCCTAACATTGCCGCGATATCCTCTTCCTTCGGTGTCCCTTGCTCAGAGTGGATTACCCCTCCCGACACAAAGGTCTTGGATATGTGCGGGATTATCATGGGTTCCCCCTTGGTTTCTTTCCCGCTCAAACGGGTGAGTCTTCTTACCCGTCTCTTTTCTAACTCCTCCTTCTTTTGCCTTGCATCTGGTCTAAATCCTAGGCCAAAGTGATCTTGTTTCTCTCTCAGTACTGGGGCTGCTATTCCCCCCTGAAGGTATCTTCCAAGCCCCCTTCCCGGTAAAGCGCCTTTTCCCACGGTCATTTTCAGACCCATCCTTGTGGTCCTCGAGATTCTTGGCTCTAGGATCTTGTTTCCTTCCATGACAAAGGTTGCGTTCACGAACTCGAGAGATCGGAACGAGCATTCTGTTGCCTCATCGTTTGTCTCCACGTAAGGCATGTCACCAGTCACAGTGGCGATGATGTCCTCCTCAGCTTTTATCGTTATTAGTCGACCATCCACTATCAACTTCACCTTTTGATGTAGTGATGAAGGTACCGCCCCGGCCGAATGTATCCACGGTCTCCCTAATAGGCAGTTGTAGGAAGGTTCGATGTCCATGACCAAAAAATCTATTTCGTAAATAGTTGGACCAATCAGTAAGGGCACCTCAATTCTCCCCATGACCTTTCTTTGAGTCCCGTCGAAGGCTCTTACCACACTCGGCATTCCTTCATGTATGAACTATCCACCGGTAACCTGTTGAGGGTGGATAAGGGTAGCACGTTTAGCGCAGACCCGTTGTCTATCAAGACCCCTGGCAACGTGTGCCCCTTACATTTAGCGGTAAGATGCAATGCCTTGGTGGATCCTCTACCCCCTGGGGGTATTTCATCATCATTAAAATGAATGAAGTTGTCGGCGCTTATATGGCCGATTAGTCGATCCAACTTGTTGACCGAGATGTCGCTAGTGACGTAGGTTTCATTTAAAACTTTCATTAGTGCGTTCCTGTGTACTTCTGAGCATTGGAGCAAGGTCAATACGGATATGCGCGCTGGCTGTTTGTGTAGCTGTTCTACCACACAATACTCACTATGTTTTAGAAATTTCAGGAACTCTTTAGCCTCTTCCTCAGTCACAGGCTCCTTGATCTTCGGCTCGTGTTCAGCTGGCCTCCTTTTCTCTGGTTCCACCATTGGAGCTTTCCCCTTTACTAAGTCGTAGCGCTTCCCGCTTCGAGTATGGAAGCCTTCATGAATCCTCCCTCGTCACATTAGTCGAGCTCTTTGCAACCTCTACATTACACTCATAGTTCCAGGGAACTTCCTTGCTATCTTTGTAGGCGAATGCAGCGGGCTTCCGTATTATCACCTTCGGCGTCACCCGTGTTCCTATCTCGTTGCTGGCTGGACTCTCCTTTACGGAGACTACTACCTCACATCCATGATTCTGAGAAGCCTCCCTATTGTCTTCAACGGCTACGGGCCTCCGTATAACTACTCTCGGTGCTACCCGCGCCCCTGTTTTATCATTTTTGGGACGGGAAATAGTGATCATCGGAAGGTTAACTCTTGAGCTTGTTGACTCTGATGCGCATATGCTTCTATCTTCTGTGCCTTCCTCATAAAACTCGACTTCTTTATTGTTCATTAGGTTCTGTATCAGAGCTCTGAATTCTCCGCAGGTCTGAATCTCATGTCCTAACTCTTGGTGGTACTCGCAATAGTTCGTGAGTTCCTCTTGACTTTCTTCCGCAACAACCAATCCATGTTTGACCATTTCTTTCCAGACCCGTCTCAGGGGAGTCTTGACCTCTACGATGCTTGTTTTGATCCTTTTTTCTACACTCTCGCTGATCGCGTTAATTCCGCCCTTGGCGTGATTAGGTAGAGGGTTTGCTGCATTTGGCATGTCGTCCAACTCGACCACACCCATGCCGATAAATTTCTCTACCAATTTCTTGAAGGCCAGGCAGTTCTCTATTGAGTGTCCCGTGATTCCTGCGTGATATTCACACTGGGCGTTCGTCGTACCACTTGGGGTAAGGAGGTTGCATAGGTTTGAGATGAAACGGGGACACGATATGTGCATCGAACAGGGTTTGGTACATTTCTTTATACGTCATCGGAATCGGTGTGAACTGGGGCTTCTCATGATCTTGTCTTGAGGTGCCGAGTTCCTTCTTGGGTAGCCCTTGTTGCCCCGCGGTCGTTACTTTTGGCTGATTTATGGTGATTGACCTCGGGTGTCCCATGCTTGCATTATTCACCTCACTTTCTTTCCTTCGTGGGGGCATTCTTTTGGCACTCTCCGCGGTCTCGATCCCTCCACTTTTTATAATATTCTCGATCATTTCTCCAGTGGTTATGATATCTGAGAAGCTCCGGGTTGCACTCCCTATCATGTGCATGAGGAATGGGGCCTTCAACGTGCGGATGAAGAGCATGGTGGTCTCTTTCTCCATAAGCGGTGGCTGGACTTGGATGGCGACCTCCCTCCACCTCTGCGCATATTGTCTAAAGCTTTCGTTCCCTTTCTTTTCCATGTTTTGCAGAGTAATCCTATCAGGGGCTATGTCCGTTACGTGACTGTATTGCTCCAAGAATGCTTGAGCCAGATCATCCCATGACCCGATTTCGGCACGACTCAACTGGTTGTACCATCTGGCTGCAGCTCCTATCAGGCTGTCTTGGAAACAGTGGATCAGCAGTGGATCATTGTTGGTGTAGCCCGCCATCCTTCTACAGAACATAGTAATGTGAGCCTCTGGGCAACTCGTCCCATTGTACCTTTCGAACTCGGGTATCTTAAAATTATATGGGAGCACCAAGTCGGGGACTAAGCTTAAGTCATTGGCCTTTATTCCTCGACGTTTACCGGCGTTTTCCAGAGCCTTGAATCTCTCCTCCACCCATTTTGGCAGTTCTTGTTTTGCTTTTTCAGCCATCTCATCCAGATCTGGGACACCGAGACTGACCAGATTTTCTTCTGGGTTAGTGCCCGAACCCGTCGGGAGGTGTGTCAGTGTTGCGGTTTCAGCATGATATTGTGGCCTAATAGTGACAGGCGCCCTTTGGGGACGCGCATCTTGTGGTGTTTGGGCCTCTGGTGGGGGAAGGGCGAGGTTATCACTGCCGTTCCCTGAACTAGTAGCAGTGCCTCGTTCTTTGGACAGTAACTGCCTTATTTGGTCCACCATTTTGTCCTGGGATTTTTGCATTTGCTCCATCATGTCCTTCTGGGTTTTGGCCAATTGCTCTTGCAGTTGCGCTTGTTCTTTTATTTGATCCTGGATTTCCTTTTGCATTTGTTCTAGTTTTTCCATCTTTTGATCCATTATTCTCGTTTTTCCTCTCGTACCGTAGTGATGTTCCAGGGTAACTGCCATAATTTTAGGGTCCTTCCGTGAGATTCGATGTGTACGATGCAATGTAATGCAAATGTATGGATGCAAAAGACGTCAATCATGATTCAACTCTATATAGGAAACTTCTTTAGGAGACCTTTTGTACGATTCAATGTGTATGATGCAATGCAAATGCGTGAATGCGAAGAGAAGGCATCGATTCTGATCAACTTCATTTTAGAAGACTTTATTAGAAGGCAAGATCCTTTACATAAAACGGATTACAAATACGCTTTGGCCCTTAAGCCCAAGGTTTTGATTTTCTAAGTAAAGAAGTCAGCTCTTGGTTACGATCTGCCGGTAGCTCGTATTTTGTGCTCACAATCTCAGCTTGGGACGCCAGGGTCTGCAGGTGATCAGCCACTTCCCGAATCTGGACTATTGCTTCGCCCATGAGGTAGTCTCGATCTCTAACTTGCCTATGGGAATGGTCAAGTTCCTCCTTCCATTGCCCTTCTCGCGCTTCTAAAAGATTAATTCGGAGCTCGCAGTCACGTGTTGTCTCTAATCCTTCAATTTTTCCCTTCATTTCTTCGATTTTGTTTAGACTCAACCTCAACTCGGTTTCTGAATTGCAACCTTGGTAGTGATGTAGGGCCCGTCCAAGTTCAACCATCTTAGCTTCTAACCTTTCTTCTCTTTGTGGCTTTCTGCAACATCCCTTTTTAGGATCTTATTTGTTTTGTATTTCCTGGAACTTTTTCTCCCAACTGCTAGCTTTGATTCTTTCTTCTTGAATCTCGCGTCGCCATTGCTCCGGAGTTTTTCCCAATCCAGCGTTTCTTATTGTCAGACGCATCTTTTATACTCCATCTTCAGATCATCTCGGTCTTCCTCTATTTTCTCTTTTTCCTTTCTTAAACTCTCGGTCTCCGACTTTTGTCCATCTACGTCTAACTTGAGGAGCATCTTCTCTTCTTCTAGCCTCTCTATTTTCCTTTCAAGTTCCGCACTCATCCTTTCGAAATCCCGTTTCACGATCTCCAATTCTAATGGGGCTACTCGCAGACACTCCTCTCTCGACCGGGCACCCTCGGGATTTGGTTCAGGGATATTGTCATTGATCCTCCTAGTCCTCCATTCTCTATACTTCGAGGTCGTCATCGGGCCTATGGATAGTCTCTTCATTCTATGAATCTGATTCCAGGCACTAGAGATCTCTTTAACCCCTTTCTTATAGCTCCCCCCTTCATATGAGAAATCACATTGAGCCAACCCGTATGTCGTCGGCACGAACTGTCTTGAACTGTATTGTCTCAAGACCAGCAGAGGGGCATATGCAGTGGCACCCCAAATTCCCAGTAGAGGAACCCAGTCGAAGCTCCCACAGCGATAAAGGATTTCGTCGGTAATCAACCACGGAACTTTCCACCCGATGTCGTCTTCTTGAAGATTTTGGAATAGCGCGATCCAACTTTCTTCGGACACATCCTCTCTTCTAGGTGTAGCTGCTATTTCTTCTAGCGGGGAGTAGTTCTCTGTCATAAATCGATAGGATATTCTCTCCACTTTCCAGAAGTGACTATGGAACCAGGCCGACAATAGCTGCGCGCATCCGATAAACCGGCCTTCACCCATCCTCCTACATGCACTCAAAGACCTGAACGTTTCAGCTAAGATGGCGGTACAGGTGTGACCCCTTTGTCTAATCGGCTGAACAGATCAATAACTGCTTCGTCGATGTGCCTCAAGGCTTTTGGGAAGATTATCAGACCGTAAACACACAGAGCAAAGACGTCAATCCTTTTCTTTGCATCGGGATGCACCAAGATCAAGTCTCTCAAACATATCCAGGGTATGCATTTACCTTGCCTTTTGCATTCTGGCCGAGACCCATTGTTCGCTCATTCCGGTGATGCTCATCAATTTCTTCACCAAGGTTGGGCCGTTAACTGCTTTGGAGTAGGCTTTGTCCACTTGAATTCTTGGGCAACGTAACAAGGCCGTGTATTCTTCTACCGTGGGAACTAGATCCACTTTCCCAAAGGAAAAACAGCTATAAGCAGCATTCCAGAACTGGGTCATTGCTCGGAATAATGCTTATCCTTTTGACGTCAATCAGGGGCAGGTCGCCGTAAGTGCCATGGAACAGTTGCTTCGTCTCGTTATCCCACTGAGTCCAGATCTCTTTCAACTCATGGAGCTCGTTCTGAGTGACACTGATATTGGTGAAAGCTCGTAGTTCTGACACATACCCCTCAGAAACATCCCCTTTTTCTATTTGGCTTTGCTCTGACCACGTGTGGACGACCGCATTGTCTTCCACTTTATCAAGGAATTTGCTTTCCATAACCAGCTTTCTAACTCAGAAACTGACCGTGAATCGATGCCTTTTGAAATATGAAATGATATGCACAAAGAGAATAAAACAAGGAGTTAGTACCATGGATACAAACGAGTAAGATAAACAAACGCCTATATAGGTAGCTACTAAGGTTTGACTTAGTTTAGCTCGGGGTGGGTTCTTAGGCTCTACATGTGGTTGAGTTCTAAAGTTCAAGGTACCCGAATCAGCAGATTCCTCGATCCTCACCCATTATAGGCTCATATGGGCCGAGTTCGATTCGGGGAATACATTTCCCTATGGCCATGCGGAAGTGAAAACTTCACGAAGACATAGGTACGGATGTATCCCGAAAGCAGTCCACTAGCCCATGCGGAGGTGAAACCTCACGAAGCATAGCTTCTCGCTCCCACTTAAGGGTGTGACCCGAATGGTCATGCAATATGAATGCAGAATATCAATATTATTGCAATCTAGCACCCACAAAATTGAAAATGAGATCAAATGAAAACGTCATTTTTGATTTTAAAAAACTCAACGAATTGGAATAAAAAGTCCTCTCCTCTCGAAGTGTCGATGCATATCCAGTAAGTTAGGACACAGCACGCCGAATTCTCGAAAGTAATTCGGATCATTGTTATTTTGAAAATTCTATCTTGAAGTAACGAGATGTCACACCCAGTAAGTTAGGGCAACACTTTGTACCTCGAGGATAAGCCTTTTTTACTTTAGATCAAGAGGAGAATGATTTTTGAAAATGATTTTCCAAATTTTGACAAGAGGACAAAAAGTAATCAATTTTATGGCCTGACTCTCGAAAATTCCCCAGCGGAGTCGCCAAGCTGTCGAAACCATCCTTTTTTTTGAAAGACGGGAATCGGACTTGGGTTTTGAAAATAAAAAATGGGAGTCGCCACCGATCTTTTATTAGGTGCGATCGGGCCACCTATAAAATATTTTAGTCTACGAATTTCGAAAAAGTGGGCTCGGGAGTCGGTTACGTGCGAGGAAGGATTAGCACCCTCGTCACGCCCAAAATTGGTACCAAATTGATCAATTAATGTCCTTATGTCGAAAGTTGGAAATTGTGAAAAATGGGTTTAAAATGTTAGGCTTTTATTGTCCCGAGAGAACAAAATATCGTATCTAAAACTTTAGGACACGATAATTTAAATCCTCGAATCCAAGATGAACATTGCCTCAGCTAAAAAATCTTATTTCGAAATAACGGAATGCCACATCCAGTAAGTTAGGACATAACATGTCGAATTATCGAAAATAAGCTTTATTTTTATTTAAAAACTTTTTTATTTTAGAAGACGTTTCGCTATTTAGGTTAAACGAGGAAAATCGAAACCTAGTAAGTTAAGGCACGATTTTCCCGAATTTCTAAATACGAAATGTTGCCTTTACGGAAGAAATCAATTTTGTATTGTATAAAATGGAGCACGAATTTGTAACAAAATGCAGGAAAGGAAGTGCGATAATGATAACAAAGGAATTCAAAACGAAAACGATGTTAATAATAATGGACATGATAATAATAGTAATAATGATAACTTGAAATATATATAATGAAAATAAAATATGAATATAGTGATGATAGTAATAATAATAATAATAATAAATAATAATAATAATAATGTGACGATAATAATATGATAATAGTAACAATAATGAAATAATATAAGATATATACAATAATAATGAAATAAATAATGTAGTGGAAATAATAATAAAGTGTACATGTACAGCATAATAATATATAGTTAATAATACTGATAACAACACATAATATATATAATAATACAATAATAATAATAATAGCAAGGAAAAAAATATACAGTATATTAATATAAAGGTAGTAGTAGTAATGATAATAATAGTAGTAGCCATCATAATGTACAATATATACAAGATAATAATATAGTAAGAACGATAAAAATAGCGAATATAATAATACTGATAATAATAAATGACACATGATATATACAACACAATGCAAGTATAATAATAATATAATATAATAATAATAAAAATAACGCAAAGTATATAAGATATAATAGTAACAATAATAGTATTATAAGAAAATAATAGAAAGATTTAGAAGATTCCGAAATGACTAAAAGGATCAAATTGTAATTAAAAATGGGATTCGGGGGGTTAATTCGAAATAAAATGAAAGGGAAGAAGGATTTGTTTGCAACGCGCATGTAACTTGGAGGGTTAAAATGGCAAATAAATCCCTTCGCATAAATGGTGCGCTGAATAGGACGAAATCGCAAAGGAATCTAAGGATGGAGGGATCAATTGCATAAATAGCCCTTTTATGGAAAACGCACGGTACTCTCAAAGAAAAAAACGACGCCGTTTTGTTTCAAATTAGAAAACCCAACCCCTTTTTTCTGAAAACCTAGCATGTTTCATTCCCTAAAATGCAGCAACCAAAGGATTCTCTCTGCCTCTCCCTTCTCGCGCCCGACGATAGGGGTTCTTGGGCTCTTCGTCGCACCACCGTGTTCGGGGCCAGAGTCGCACCGAGAGGAGCGTTTGGTGCTCAGCCGAAGCCCCTATCTCGAGCCCGATGGCGACGCCGGGATGGGATCTCCGACGACGCGTCTCGATTCGGGTAAGGCCCTTTTTGTTTTCTTGTTTTTTTTGTGTTTCGCTATTGATCTTCCTTGTTAGATTTCGGTAATAAAATGAAGAGTAAAAAACGGTACTAAAACGAAGGGGATCAAACTAAGAAACAGATTCGAAGACAACCTTCTGTTTTGTTGTCTGATTTCTGATACTCGTCTCTTCTTTTTCGAACCCTTGTTACATCGTTTTCTAATGGCTTTATAGCCGAAGAAGTTACAATTTTTCTTATTCTATTGTTTGCTCCATACCTTGTCC